>JAGSMS010000012.1:2400000-4800000 GCA_029286595.1 Bhutanitis thaidina | reverse complement strand
TTTGCATGTTATTTTCGAGTTTTTTAACTTATTTTGCCTTATGATAATACAATAAATACATAAGGTACTCGTATTTCTGGAATGTAAAGTATTTTTAAAATTATATTTATAATATTAATAACAGTGTTTGCGTTATCTTGTTGTGTTCAAGTATGTCCAAGGTGTAATAAGTATAGGGCTCTTCTAATACAGTCTTTTGAATTTTTTGAATAACAGTTATATTATATGTTATACATCATACATCATGCATCAAACGAGCAATAGACTCACCGGATGGTAAGTGATTACTGACACCCGCGTACATCAGCAATACCTGAGGAGCGTTGGTGTGGGGGTCTGGTTACCTCACTCACCGAACGAAGTGCCGAAGCACAAAATGCCTCTACTTCACGCCGGTATTCTGCGAGGCCGTGCTACAACCCCCGTCGAGCCGGCTCATTCGGGCATAAGCAAACGCCGCCGTTTGGCTCTACCACGTACCATTCTTATCCCTTAACGTGTCATTACAATATAATTTCTATAGTTGCAACACGTTATGAGTTATAAAATATCATTTATAATTTTTTAGTAGTACTTAATAATAAAGAATTAATTAAACATTAATTACGCGGACGAATATATAGCTTTTATTTTACTTTATTGGAGATTTCTGTTGCTTTTATTTTTAAGCATTTACTCTATAAATGCTTAAAAATAAAATCGAATCAAGAATTTGTTGGAGTACAAGTTGTCTGTAGCTTGCAATTAATGAAACCAATTAAAAGCTTTTGCCAATTTTGTTTAAATTAAGTTTAATTTGAGTAGTAAACATTCGAGTTGGACGTCAAAATTAATATTTATGAGTAGAAAATCAGTTTTGAAGTGTGATTTTTTTCAGTTTAATGAACACTAGTATTATGGCAGTATAAACAATGTCATTATAGCCATAGCTTAAACTTCATAACGTAATAGAATCTATCACGAAAGATACCATACTGTTACCTACAATTCTACATCATAGGTCCTTCAAATTTCAAAGTAAAGGCTCAGGCGGAGTAACAATAGTCTAATCTTTGGCCATGTCTAATATGTTTCGAAAGCGTAATATTAGTGTTAAGTTAAAAAAATGTTAATGCCTATAAAACATTAGCGTGTGCCGACCACAAACAACAGAGGGGCAGAGTTCACAATGCGGGACGTAACAATATGAACAATTTATTTATCGTACCCACATCACGTTCAGGTCCTGAACGAGGTTATTATATATGTTAGCACAATAAAGATAAAGGATACGTGTCAGACGCAGCTAAGAGCCGCGTTGATAACTTTCGCCGGCTTCTTTATTGGACAACATACTTTCTGTTACCTTCGTTTTTTTCTTAAGATATATATTAAGATACCCCCTTTCTTCCCGTGGATGTTGTAAGGCGTGACTAAGGGAAAAGCCGTGAAAATCGAAACAACTACCGGACAGATGACGGAATACCTATCTCGGAAATAAACAGTTCAAAATTAACCAGACCGATGACGGGCAGCAGCGTCTAAGGTGCGAGGTATCTGGCACTGGCATCGTCGATCATCTAGCTGAGCATGGCGAATATGGAAAATCCTTCTTGTAGGAGAGGCTTATGTCCCGCAGTGGACTTCTATTTACAGGCTTTTAAGGTTAAGATATGTAGGCCGGGGGCTTGACTTCTCCAGCGCGGTCGTGGCAATTTTAACTGATGATATATGCAGCGCATGGTGCTGCAGAAAAATATCTTAAGAATTGCATGTTTGAAAACAAAAAAGTCTCAACGTCCCGTAAAGTGTCCCAAATATGTAATATCCTATAAAATTTTACTTCAACCGGTATAAAAAAGCAAAAAATGGTTGTCAAAGGTTAAAAAAGCTACAAAGGACTGGAAAGAACTGAATAGGCAACCTACAATAAAGACAAGTTGATTGTAACTGGCATAAAAGAACGCGGAAGTATTCCAAGAATGAAGCACCACAAAGACAAAATACGTACGCCAGTATGCTTCTCAAAATTGGGGACAGAGCTACGATGGAAAAAGCGGGAAACAAAAACATTTTGATTAGTACGCGTCTAGTTCCTCTTTTAGCAGAATAACAACATATTTCTAGTAATTTCGCGAGGCCGTGGTTTCATTAGAGTTCAATTTTGAAAATACAATGTTGTGAAAATAATGCCTTTATATTTAATGTAGTTTATTGTTGAATGTTAAAGAAAAATCTTCATTTTCTTTAATCACATTGGATCTGTGCAATAAGATCGCGGAGGCTATGCCCAGTAGCTCACTGCTTAGATTGGTTTAGACAACGCACGTCATTGCGAGGTCTCAAAGGAAACACATCATTACACTGCTTTGGACAAGCCGCCTGCCAAGCATGCCAACTATTTCAACTAATTCCTATAAGATATTTAATTATATTCGTTGAATTCATTAAAAAAAATACCAACATTGAACTGGTCATTCTGAGCCTAACTTAGGTTAGGAACACCATAATCAGACTTTACTTAGATTTGCTATAAATATTCTTTTATTTAAGGATTTCCAATAGGGACAACAATAATGAATACACATTTAATCGCAAACATCAATGGTTGTTAAAATGTAATTGGTACGTAACGTATTTACGTTACGTACCAATTACATTTTAACAGTATATCGCTAGCCTCCAGTATTAACAAATAACAGTATACTGTGATATATGGTACAACCCGGAGCCATAGACAATATTAGATGCTGCTCAAATATTTGTGGCTGGGATTCGAACACACGATTCATGACTCGGCAGATAAGTTGTCCGCTGAGCTACTATGTGTAGAGGATAGCAGAAATATGAAATTAAAAACCTTCATTTGCGAAAAACCGTGTTGGCGGCTTCTTCACTTTCATCCGGAATTGGATCAATCGGATTGCCTCGATTAAAAGTAGATTGGAGAGCAATTCCATTATTATTCTGAAGGTGATAGTTGACAGACAGGACAGCGCATTGAAGGCCCACTCGATGTCAGCGTTAGTTTGTAATTTTATTAATTATGTCTACTAACATAGTATACGTATATTACTAACATATATTGTCCCGTTGTTGTCTAAGCAAATATAAATATTAAAATTCATGGAATCGCGTCTGTTAATATCAGGGACTTACTATGAAACAAATTCATCTTAAATACTATAAACATAGTTCACTACGTGCATTACTACATAGTTGAAACTGTTCTTCTTTAATACTCTTTTAATGTGAGTCTACAAAGAAATAACTTTGGAACCTCTCCAACAATAAAGCAGTTTTTCAGTTCATTATCAGATTGGGCGACGATGGAGGGTGCAACCAAAAAGTTTTCATTAGTGGGAAAGCCAATGTTTCAACGTTCGTTCCTTTGTCGTTGCGTTGTGCAAAACGAAAAAAATATAAGAGACGAAAATACGCGTTCCACTTTTCTTTCTTTTACAAAGACTAGATGGCGGGGAAAGGGTTGGCTGAGAAATAATGAAGCAGTGCCGTTCTCGGTATTAGTGTAAGTCCCCACTTCAGCCAGGCGGTGGAAGCAGAGCTTATTTAAATAAGAAACTACAATTTTGAAAAGCTCTTATAACGATGACTAGCTTTCTATTTATTGTATAATTCTACTTTATTTTGACTGTCTAATTTGTTACTTATTTAATTCTTTGTCTATCTTTCACATTATCATATCTGTAATATTTATATACTAGTATAAATATTTTTATATATATATATATATATATAAATATATAAACCTTACTCAAGAAATATTCTAAATGATGGTAACAACAGTATTGTGCGCTAGTGCAGTGGCTTTCGCCGCTTAGAACTTTAGAAGTTATAAGTGAATACACAGATAAACGCGGATTGCTACTATGTATTATAATATTTACTTAATTAACAAAGCTGATATAAATTTAACACATAAACTGGTGGCTCGGGATCGTGCTTTGTGGCAATCTTCAGCAAGATTTATGTTCAGCAGTAGACTTGTGACAGGCTGTAATGATGATAATGATATTATTAAGGTAGATGTAAGCTACAAGCAATGATTCAGTTAGTAATTATAAATTAGTAAGTAGTAAACTATTAGGACTTGTATCCTAATAAAAAGCTAACACGTATATTAAATTCATATCATTAAATTTAAAAAATGGGAAACAGAAACTTTATGAACTCTATGCTTTAAATACTATTTATCAATCCTATTTATACTAATTATCTCTTAACATGGTAGAGCCAAGCGAAGCTCGATTGGGACGGCTCGACCGGATTAATACCACGACCTCTCAGAATACCGGCGTGAAGTAGAGGCATCTTGTGCTTCTGCATTTCGTTCGGTGAGTGCCATTCGCGGTCTGCAGGCGGAAACGGAGGCTAGCGATATAGCAGAAGAACTGCGCAAACAAGAATACGTCCAGGAATACAACCGCATCATCAGCGCGTGAAAGGGCAGCGGCAGTAATATACTTCGCGCAGTTGAAGGGAACACCCAATATACTCGTAACTATATACAACATCTCCACGCTGCTTGCTATTCATTCCTGCAATTATGCACCTGACATACGTATTAGGCCTGATGAGGCACGTTTAATGAAGCCGATAGTGATCAGCTTTGGACGACTTCATGGCGCGGCTTTATTTAAAAAATACTAGAAAGACGAAAAAAATTAGGTTGCTTTTAAAAAATGGGTTACGTAACCACGTAGTTACGTAATTGGAGCATTAACATGCATAACCAGTAACGTAATTAGCATATCCGTATTTTTGGAAGACGTCAAAACTTTTCTAACCGGAGTACATCAGAGCAGAGTCGGGAAATAGGTACAAGATAGACCAGCCCTAACAACTAGTATTTGTCAAGAAATAAAGCAGCTCCGTTTCTTTAATAACTACACGACAATAAGGCAAGTCCGTTAAAATCCAAATTACTACTCGACTATATATGTAAGTGCTGGCAAGGCCCGACAAACGTTATGGAGTTGTGCAGCTTTTGATAACCAACATGTTTGCTCTGCTCTGATTAAATTCCATTCTTCAATTATCATGCGCTGATTAAAATCGTGTTAATTCGAAGTAGGAACTCCACACGCCATCGCGTCCGGGGATTGTAGGGGGTTCTTCGAACCAATAACTAGGAGACTGATATTTTAAATCAACGACTTGCGTTCATTTATGACGGCATTGACAAACGTTCAATATGGGCCTGGTAATAAACAATATTTTTATTTTTATGATTACAAAGAACCTAATTCAGTTAATTAAAGAGTATGTAACTGTGTTTCCAATTGCTAAACACAAGTCTTGCTAATCACAAGCCTCATTTTTTATTCGTAGGGCAATGAATAACGCGTAACTTTTCTCGTGTTATATGTAGAATTTCTATTATTGCAACACGCAATGAGTTATTAATTCTCTAACTTCCATATAATTTTAAATTCTCTACTAATGACGTGTCGCAACAAGCGTAGAAGGGGTACGTGAAAAACTAACGGATCGTGGCAAAAAAGTTTCGAAACTGAACTGGAATATCATCAAAGCCTAGTCTTTTCCCGAAGTTCACGAGCTAACGCCCCCGGGGGTGTTGCTGACAAAGGGCGTCACGAACAATGGAACCGTTTCAGTCAAGCTTGAAAAACTGCCTAACTTTCTGTTTGCCCGCCATTTGTAATTGTCTCTGGTTTGATCGGATTTGCTTTTGGGCTTATTCCAATTCACGCAATGCGGATTAATGTCACGTACGATTTGTTATTTCACTGTTTATATGAATGAGAAGATAATAAAAATATGATTATTTGGCTGAATGAAAATCCACTTAAAATTATTATTACGTTTTGATTAAATACCGAGAAAGCAATAATACACGCAGCGACTATCTAAATGAAACATATAAATTCGCCATTTCTTATGATGTTGATGTAAGAGTCACAAAAAGGCAGGTTTTGTCTTTTGTAACACTTGTTATGTAAGTACTGGTAAGATTGGTAAAAGTGTCTGCCAGTCTATCTCTACGTATTGATACAAACAACAGAATTTGCTGAACTCAACATCCCACAGATTAGTGTATTGTGTTAGGGCATTACTGGTGCGAGGGAATACTGTTGCCCCACGTGGTGAGAGAAACCTTTCAAGAAATGCATACTGGCTTTTGATAGCGCTTCCATGCAACAACATATGCCTCTTAAATGTACAGCCGGAAAAAAATAAAAATAAAATCTTATTGATATTAAAACCACTTAGAAGCTTACTGACATATTAACGTTCTAATATTCTAAAGTATACCTAACGGTATTTTTTCCACAATACACCATATAATCTCATACATTATCTAAGTGATGCAAAATAAATATAATAACGTAGATGCGGCGCAAACACAGCGCCGGCTTAATAAAAATATGGAGCAGCCATGTTTGAGCATGTTTGCCATGGCAATTCTTTTTGTCCTGGTTTTGCGTCGACTCCATTAGATTACATCTAGAAGCATCTCTTGGATTAGATTGGATATACATAAATTGCGAACAAATTTTCTATACGATAAGAAATAAGTTTTGGAGAACATGAAATCTGGGAAAATTTCTCACTTCACGTTTCAATCCAATACAGGAAGCAGGGCTTTGATTGAATAATAAAATAAAACGACAACTCGTCATAAATAATTTACTATTGCGTAAAATTTTATGTAAATACGTAACAAGCATATTAAAAGCATAGTCATTACTTTGCTGCTATTTATTATAAGACAAAGGTTTAAACTTCGAGCTAAAAGTTGCTGTTGCATTCAAACTTCGATAGAATATCTTAATCATGTATATTCTGAAATTTTAAGTAAAAAGAGGTTGACAGGGATTACGTTTTATAATCTCACGCATGGTCCCGGAAATTTTCCACAACGTTTTCAAAGCTTTTCCTTTAGTCGCCTCTTATGAGGTCGATGGAACGAAAGAAGATGACACATTCATACGCCGCTTCTATAGAGTGCATTTTGAGATTATTCGGTACGATATTATTTTAGCTTCTATCAAATCTGTATGGATACGATCATCACAAAATATACATAGCAATATTTTTAAATAATAATTTTTCACGTCTTCAAGTAGCTATTTAAAACATGCAAAACTAACAAAAATCAGTATTCTCGTCGCTTCACAATTACCGTACGGTCGATGGTGTTTCCCCCATGACTCACGTGGGGTATGAGTCATCACTAGGTAACGACACTTTAACCCCTAATGCATTCCATTATACATACTGTTGTGTTTTTACAATTTTAATTAATCATATGATTGATTAGTTATTTCTTATAGAGTCATATGTTAACACTTCATATGCTATTAACAATAGAATTTCTATTTAAATTATACCAATTTATAAAAGTTCTGATTTTTAACCGATTTTTTTAATCTGAGACATATTGATTTCTTGTTTACAAATTCGAAACCTTCATAGAGAACTGTTCTTTATTTCACAGTTGCCGAGGAACGCGTACGGCCTCAGCTTATTGATAATTTCTAATAAATGAATAAAATTTGAATTTGAAACATACGTAACTAAATAAATATCGATTTAAATGTATAAAAAAGTTAGTAAGCTAACGTCGCTTGATTTGATACAATGAACTTCTGATATGGTAATATCACAGGCAAAATAACAGACTTTAAGACAGTACACGTCTTTTGTGTTTAGTTCACGGTTCAATAAATACGTTACATCTTTTGTTAGCGCCGATCTCACTAGAACGGGTTTCATACACCTACGTATTTCTTTGTAACGTCTAGTCTCGAGTGCGTCGAACAAAGGTAGTTTGCGAATAATCCGATGAACGAGCACAATTCAGAGAATATTCTATTCAAATCGAATCCACGCTATATATATATATATATATATATATATATATATATATATATATATATATATATATATATATATATATATATATATATATATATATATATATATATATATATATATATATATATATATATATATATATATATATATATATATATATATATATATATATATATATATATATATATATATATATATATATATATATATATATATATATATATATATATATATATATATATATATATATATATATATATATATATATATATATATATATATATATATATATATATATATATATATATATATATATATATATATATATATATATATATATATATATATATATATATATATATATATATATATATATATATATATATATATATATATATATATATATATATATATATATATATATATATATATATATATATATATATATATATATATATATATATATATATATATATATATATATATATATATATATATATATATATATATATATATATATATATATATATATATATATATATATATATATATATATATATATATATATATATATATATATATATATATATATATATATATATATATATATATATATATATATATATATATATATATATATATATATATATATATATATATATATATATATATATATATATATATATATATATATATATATATATATATATATATATATATATATATATATATATATATATATATATATATATATATATATATATATATATATATATATATATATATATATATATATATATATATATATATATATATATATATATATATATATATATATATATATATATATATATATATATATATATATATATATATATATATATATATATATATATATATATATATATATATATATATATATATATATATATATATATATATATATATATATATATATATATATATGTATATTCTGAAATTTTAAGTAAAAAGAGGTTGACAGGGATTACGTTTTATAATCTCACGCATGGTCCCGGAAATTTTCCACAACGTTTTCAAAGCTTTTCCTTTAGTCGCCTCTTATGAGGTCGATGGAACGAAAGAAGATGACACATTCATACGCCGCTTCTATAGAGTGCATTTTGAGATTATTCGGTACGATATTATTTTAGCTTCTATCAAATCTGTATGGATACGATCATCACAAAATATACATAGCAATATTTTTAAATAATAATTTTTCACGTCTTCAAGTAGCTATTTAAAACATGCAAAACTAACAAAAATCAGTATTCTCGTCGCTTCACAATTACCGTACGGTCGATGGTGTTTCCCCCATGACTCACGTGGGGTATGAGTCATCACTAGGTAACGACACTTTAACCCCTAATGCATTCCATTATACATACTGTTGTGTTTTTACAATTTTAATTAATCATATGATTGATTAGTTATTTCTTATAGAGTCATATGTTAACACTTCATGTGCTATTAACAATAGAATTTCTATTTAAATTATACCAATTTATAAAAGTTCTGATTTTTTAACCGATTTTTTTTTAATCTGAGACATATTGATTTCTTGTTTACAAATTCGAAACCTTCATAGAGAACTGTTCTTTATTTCACAGTTGCCGAGGAACGCGTACGGCCTCAGCTTATTGATAATTTCTAATAAATGAATAAAAATTTGAATTTGAAACATACGTAACTAAATAAATATCGATTTAAATGTATAAAAAAGTTAGTAAGCTAACGTCGCTTGATTTGATACAATGAACTTCTGATATGGTAATATCACAGGCAAAATAACAGACTTTAAGACAGTACACGTCTTTTGTGTTTAGTTCACGGTTCAATAAATACGTTACATCTTTTGTTAGCGCCGATCTCACTAGAACGGGTTTCATACACCTACGTATTTCTTTGTAACGTCTAGTCTCGAGTGCGTCGAACAAAGGTAGTTTGCGAATAATCCGATGAACGAGCACAATTCAGAGAATATTCTATTCAAATCGAATCCACGCCATATATATATATATATATATATATATATATATTAAATAACAAGTTTAAATATGAAACTTGATGTAGAGATACCAACATTGATATAAAAGAAATGACTACCGAGAAAAATAATTATATTTCAAGCATCATTAATTTCAAATTATGATGGTTTGCTCATGTTTTATTATCTTCTCTACCATAAACATAGATTTATGTACCTACCTACCACGCATTGTGCATTACAATGTTTGCTTCTTGTTAAATAAAAAGAAAACAGATAATAATTATATTTTTTTAAAACACCTAAACCTCGTAGTTGGGTAAAGCCACGTTGCAGCTGGATTTATATTGGTTGTAACACATAAATAAGTCGTCTCGACCGGTGAAATGCCACACTTCTTCAGTATACCAGTGTAATTTAGTATAATGCTGTGATGTTTAGTGCGATGAATCGCGAAGCCGGTAGACCCACGTGGAACAATCCTTTTCTGCTTAGGAATCATCTGGGTTTGTACCACAATCTTACCCATTTCTGCCGCAGAACAACAGGCAACTACTGTTGTGTTGTATTAAAAGGTACAGAGAGCCAGTATAATTACGGTTTAATAATAGTACAACAAGGCTTTCCATCTTAGTATTGTCAGCTAATGTCTATGGGCTGCAGTAACCATTTATCATTTGTGGAATATTAGATCAAATTTCAATCTGTGGTGACATCTATTTCACCAAATTAGAACCTCAAGAATGGTAGACATTAATTCAGGAAAATAACTTTTCAAGATGGCGTTACTGCGAATACAGTCCATCATCACACTATGAAAGTTTTAATGGGTCATTAAATATATACCAGATCTAAATAATACAATGGAGGCTATCTTGCGGGCGTCCTGCTCGCGAGTCTCTCCCGATGAAGCTGTAAAGGCCACCTAGGCCAACAGGCATATCTACCGTGGGGGTTTAGTCGGTCCGGCATCTTCAATGCTGATCCCGACATAACCAGTCACCGGAGACGGTGACGGGTAGATGCGGGAGCACCTTTCCCCTACGTTAAACTAAAAAAAAAAAACCATGAAGGACTATTCAATTTGCGGGCTTTCTCCTCGCAAGTCTCTACCGCTGAAGGTGACGAGGCTACCGGACCAACAGCCTATCTACTGTCGGGCTTTTGATCGGTCCAACATCTTAAATGTTGATCCTGACATAGCCTATCGCCGCCTTTGATGGTTGGTAGGTGTTAGCACCTTTCCTCCATGTAAAACTAAAAAACCCTTGGGGAGGAGGAGTCCTCCCCAGACTGAACACCCGACCTGGCGGGTAGCTACCCATTTCCTTTGCACTTTATCTGCCATATATCAGATGGACTATTACTTCTAAGTCTTTACCACTACTAAGTGAACAATGTGTTATTTCGTTCTCTTTGCTAATATGAAATGTTTTTAAAATAAAATAATCCCACGGAATCATCTCTAATTTATAACAATGAAGAGTAATTTCACGTCTCCGATAAACTGAAACAAAAGAACAACATAACTGTTATTCCTCGAACGAGAAATTTTCAGACAATCAACACAATTTAAAGTAAACTCTGCTTAGCCTTTTAATCATAACAATACAAAATATAATTACTCAATTATCATTGCTCTTGAACATGGATGAAAGTCTGTTTATATTGATTTACTCCCACTTGGTATTGTGCCCGGAGGTATAACGGAAGGGTCTCTGTTAAAGAGTAATAGCTCCCAGGGGAAGCGCCGGCCCGTTGAGGACGGTCGCCTTCTAAAGTACCCTTGTGACGTAAGCACGACGGAATTTCGCTCTTATCTTCTCTGTATAGGGGTGATGCAATTGATCTGCACTCAACTGTACACGTTTCTCACCTTCAAGGGGTCTACCAGGGAGAATAAACCCAACAGTTAATCATATTTTGTTTGTCAGTTTTTATACAAGCATGCATTTGCGCTAAAGGGACACAACATTCAAAATATTTGTTAAGATAATTAGCTAAATAATACACGTCTTAAATAAGTATACTGCACTAAATTACGCAATTAAAATATTTTATAACTAACTAACCTAGAAGACATTATAGAATTTTAGATAAAGCATAAACTTAAAAATGTAGTGTTTCTATTCGAAATAAAGAATTAAAAAGAGAAATGAAAAAAAGCCAATTGATGTTATTATTGTTTAAGTTGAATCGATTGCGAAAATTAAATAAAAAATTTACAGCGATGTACATTTTTCTCAAGCACGAGTATGTGTATATTGGTAAAATGTATTATTTAAATCATTTTGGTGGAGGAGGTAAAGTAGTAGACTGGGAAGAGAGTTTTGGAGCCGGGAAGGGTCCGCCACGCAGTTCCAATGCGAGTTCGCGGACTTGACATGTCCTCAAAATAATATATTTTATTACTTCTCAGACATTCCGGTTTCCTCACGATGTTTTCCATCAACGCCGAGCATGTTGTGAATGCAGTATTTAAAATTATTATTACTAGGCTACCACGGCTGAGGATGAGGTAATGTGAAAATTAACTAGTTTTTATCCATCAGACTTTCTGTGGATGCTGGCGCTTTCTTGGAAAGGCCAACGAAAGCTAATGTCTTACATGGAAGATTTCTCCGTCTTCACTACGCCTCTTACTAATGATAATGCTTCTTAGCACTAGTCTATACTTTCTTCATCTGTCGGACCCCAGTGCCTGAACAGACAGTTCAAACATGTTTTTATGTAGACGGATTTTTTTTATATTGAATTAATGATTTTTATAAAAATCCGTTTGTAACTCTTAAATGTTAAAAATGTTTTGTTAGGTAAACAGAAGCAATAAAATTTGCTGCTGTAGAAAACTCAATCTACAATCGATTCAACCAATGACAGAAAGCGATACTCGGGAGTTGAATCTGAGATGGAACTGTAAAAATTTTACGTCGCTCATAAAAGTCGAGTGAAATTGATTTGGCAGTGGGGAGCAACGGTATACGACTATCTCGATCGGGGACAATGGGAAACGCAGTAGAATACTTAAAACCATGATGCTATAGAGTATGTTAACATTATTATAACGACAACCCGATAGCCTTGTTAGTAGAGACTCTTGAAGGGAAAGTTTCTGACTGAAGGTTTCAGCTTCGACTCCTGCACGGAATACTTATTTGTATGGCCTCCTTATAATTATTCTACGTCTGCTTGTTTGTGTATCTGCGACTAACATGTATGTATGTGAACACACCCATGATGCAGAGGAAATTCTTAATATAGAGCAACGCTTTATTTACTTATTTTATTTCATTCGTTTTTGTATGTTATGTATCTTTTGTCATCATACAGGTTATACAGCAATTTGAGAACCTGTTGGTTGAGATGTTCCAGGTTTGAATCACAGCCGAAGTCATTATTTGACATAACCATAAATTATCCAGCTTTTCGGGTTTGGATGTTTTTGAATTCCCCTTGTCTTTGATTCTGTAACTTGTATTTACTTTTCTTGTTCTAATAAAATCAAAAGCTAAGGATGAGTAAGTTCCTGTGCGTTTGTGTGAATACATTAGGCACTGTAAAATATCCTAAAGGCATTAGGAAATAGACGAGACGAACCTGTTGACGTCGGAATGACAAGTTATTTTAAAGCGAAAAATAAAATAGTGTAAAATATTTCTTTATGTGTATAATATTTAATATTTTTATTACTCGTAGATTGACGAACAATATTTATAAAATATTCAATAGTTTTGTTTGTTTATTTAATTATTTGCGCTCCATTTAAAATCTATTCTAGTATAACTCTACTTCACAGTACCCACTCACCTCCAATGTATCGAGCAATATCGAAAAGCCGCCAATTATCAGTGTAAATTCCACCGTAATTACACTTAAGCCTTCGACATTGAGTAAGAGAGTTTGAAAGTCGTTGAAATATCCCATGTAATTGGGAAAGAAAATCTTTTTAAAGCTTGGTATTATCACGAACAAATTCTACAGGTTCAGTAAAAATTAGCTTTATTTTAAATGTATATATTAGTGGTTCTTCTTTACCAGAGTGTATAAGTCTACTACTCGACATGCACAAGTAAGAACAAATTCTACAAGTACTGGCATGCCATGTAAGGAAGGATTTTTCGTTATCAGTCGATGGCCAGAGCCTCGTGCACTACTTGTAGTTGAGATTGACTATTATCATTACCATATGTTTACAATTTAGTCTAGCTTAGGAAGCTACAGCAGATTTTTGTATGACGTATTGAACCAGGTAAGATGTAGACTAAGTTCGGTATTTTTATCTTCTGACTTTTACTGATTTAAAAGTTTAAAGAGGGCTATTTTAAAGAGGAAATTCCTTTATCACTCTAGAAGCTAAAACTCAGGCAAACACATTGCTACATTGCAATTGTAATTACACTGTACAGTAACGGAAGGCGCTTCCCAGTAGTTTATCCGTGAAATTTACTTATACTGTTTGGAATTAGAACGCTGATACAAGTTAATTCCAGAGCTGGGTGTAACGCAAACGATTTGTTTTGCTCGTTTCGTCTCTGTAGTATTGCGATAAGGGAGATGGGGTACTATTTCATTGCTAATGGCTTAATAATCCCAATGGGACGTTCACCCCGCACTCATTCCACGTCCGATGCATCACATCGTTTTATATGTGACGTCAACGTTGCTCCATTTTGTTAAATGGCCTACACGTAGATTATGGAATGCGTTTCTTAAAGTATAACTTCTTTTATAAGAAGTAAGTATTGATTCCGTAATGAGGAATCATTTGTTATTCAGGCCTTTTACAAGATAATAGCTTTAGTATCTCCGCCCCAAAAATTTACAATTTATTAAGATTTTCCAGGAATATGTATTTCAAGAATTAGAAATGATTTAATTATTTTTGACTACTCTAACAATATATAGTGGTATCATGTATAAGTAAAGATGCAATAACATGTATACAACCAATGCGTGTCGCCAGCGATGTCTAACGGAACCGAGACATGGTCTTTTACTGCAGACCGTATGAGAAAGCTCAAATTTAATCAACGGGCTATGGAAAGGGATGTGCTCGGTGTATCGGAGCGTGATAGAATCTGCAAAGGGGATGTCCGCAGCAGAACCAGGATAAACGACATAGCCCTAAGGATCAGCAAACTGAACTAGCAACGGTGCGGGCCACGTTGCTCGCAGAAGTGATAAACGTTTGGGAAATAATAACTAATACAACTAACGTAAATGCCATAATAACATATACCTCAATACATAACCTGGCAACAGATGACATAGGCCCTGTGTCTAAGCCCCGGTACTGACATGTCTAACGAGGCAATTACGACAAAATCTTGAAATATAAGCGAAAACTATCTCCACCTGTACATTATTTATCGACAATTGGAATACTCGATAAAGAAATTTAGATCTGTCATGTTATTATTTACATAGTTGTATATTATTTTCAATTTAATTAATCTATTTATTTAATGCATGCATGCATGCGAAGTCTCTAAGCCAACGACCATGCATGCGAAGATTGATGAAAGTGGAAGAAGCGAAATACGTATGTCAGGACCGTAGCAAGTGGAAGACGATTGTCTCTGCCTACTACGTTGGAAACAAAGCGCGAATATATACATATATACATATTTATTTAGATGGCTTCGTCTTTATGAGCCTCTCTCGCATCTAGTTAAGGCTTTTTATTTCTACGAATCGTTAGCATTTATCAATTCAAACTTTTATGGAAGCAGAACGTCATTATTGCTAACTAGAAGCGGTGGCAACGGGCCGGTGAAGTTTTAACTGAATTTCAAAAACTTTTATTTGGAAATCTTTTTACGGATTCTTTGCGTAATTCAAACTCGTGTACCTGTATACCGTTGAGCAAACCAGAGAAGCCTCATAAAGTACATACTTCGTCTATAATGGCCACCTTAATACGAGTAAATATTTGTTATTTAGATTCCCCCTTACAGTGAGGTGGGTATCCGTCAAACCCCTTAATAAAAATTCTATTTTTCTTTAACATATTATGTTACTTTACGTGTTTTAATTTTACTTATTTTTTGGTCCATAGAGTACATTGTAGTAGACCCAAAGAGTTTCTTTGATCCACTCGTATTCACCTTTTTATAATAGTTATAAAGGTTACGATAAGATTGGAGGAATAATCAGATGCAATTTCAAGGTCTAACGATAACAATAAAACTAAATCCTTTAGCAGTCCAATATTTTTTGCATTACAGAAATATTAACTTTAACTGAGATTTGAACCTAGTTAAGATATAATTGTTTTTATTGGAACCACGACACTTGTCAGTTGGCAGATATTTATTTCGAGCCGCATTAAACATTTTGCAGGTGATACTCCTCCATCGGACCCGTCTATGATATCGCAGGCACATAATCTCCAAGGGGCCAATGCGGAGGTCTCGAAGGCCATTACATTCCCATAACAACCCATAAAAAACTGAACATGTTCCTACATTCTTAACGCCACCTTCGAGACGCCAAATATTGCACGCTATCTTCATTTTATTGTGTTGTTCGCTCTCTAATCTTCTTTAATTAAACTCCTAGGGAATGCGAGCGAATGAATATTTTGGAAGGCAATCTAGAACTTGTATGTAATAAAAAATAATGTACGGAACTTATGTTTCTTATGTAGGAATGGTGCCAGACATTTTACAATTAACTAATATATTCTGTATAGAGATATTTACTTTGTTTCTGAAACTAATTTAGTAATTCTAATCGCTTAATTTATGACGTAGTTAAATATTTGCAGTAACACGTTTACACGGTTTTGATCTGTCTGAGATATTGTTAACATTATTTATCTTATTGCATTAAGTACTTACTGGAAAAGTTAGTAATTTACGACACTAGTTTAATTACTAATAGTAAATTATTGAATACGAATATCAACGTAATACGTATATTATATAATAGCACAAGATTTCTACGATTATTGGCCGTGGTACTACCTCGAGCAGCGTTAAAACCCGCCTCTTGGCCCTACCACGATACACCACGTTATCAGCACTGTCATACACATATCCTCTGCGCAGTGAACATCTGCCGATAATATTCGGAAGGTCAAAACCGGCCAGGACTTCGCCGACATCGTCAATAATTAAAAAAAAATATATTATTTTACTAATATTGATGATTAACCGTTACTAAACAAAATTGTTGCATCTCATACAAACAATTTAAAATAATGAAAGCAGATTTTCCTATCTGCGTAAATAGATTCAAAGCTGAAGTATAAGATAAAAAACTTTAACAAGGAACAAAAAGTCTTCTTCCACCAAACCTGATTGTTATATCTTCTTCATTATAATTAAAAAACGCCGTATCCTCGACAACTTCGTCGAATCGACTTACCTGAAAAGAAAATCTTAAATTAATAATAGCCGTATTGTTTCATAAATTACTTTATCATAGAAATCATAATTTAACTTTTCACCTTTCTTCTTTTTCGTCTTAATTACTGTTATCTAATTCAGGTCAAGTTTGATTTAAAAATATTCGATATCTTTAAACTAACGCGAACCTTTCTTAAAATTAAGTTTTTTTTTAAAAAAAAACCTAACTTACTGTAGTTTTTAAAATGTAGTTTTACAATTCGCACAACGTAACAATCAAATATCTAAGCAATGCCTTTCCTTAGACAGATAAAAAAATTCCAATCGTGATCATTACACTAAAGCCTATCACAAGTTCACTGCTGAGCATAGCTATCCTCTAGAGATTAAAGTTCTGTCTTGGATAACGTGGATCCCTCTAGAAATAGAAAAGAGTTTTTGGCTTTCGAGATGCTGCACAAGATGAAATTAAGCAAAATATTCTAACCGTTGGCGTTATAAGAGCATACCTTACTTTAGCAACCTATAGGTCCACTGCAGGACTTGGCCTCTCCTATAATGAGGATTTGTCATAATCGCCACGCTCGGCATGCGGATTGGCGATTGCAGTACTTGACGCCTAGCACCTTAGTTTGTTACTGCCCGTCATCGGTCTGCTTATTTTTTGACTGGTTATCCCGCCATCTGTCGGTAGCCCTAACGATTTTCAAGGCTTTCCCTTAGTCACATCTTTCGACGTTCACGAGAAAAAAAGGGGCTGGTAGATTCTTAAGGCGATATCACACGTTAAAGTGCATTTCTCAAGCCAATTTGTCACGTGGTTACTGTAGAAGTAGATTAAATGTCAAAAAACATGGGGCACGCAAGAGGCAGCCGACGATTTCATTATATTATTTACGATTTTTATGTCTATAAAGTGACTTTTTTATAATTATAACTCAAACATATTTAAAACCATTAATAACGAAGTCACCAGTTAAAGTACATTGTAAGGAAGAAAGCTACCAGCTATTTAGTATCGATTGCAAAAGCCTTGACATCAATCATACAACCTCTGAACGGTTGATTTATGTATACACAAAGCATTCCCGACAAGCAGAACTGTAAAGGCAATTTCGCTGAATATATTCCGTCTTATTTCTATTCAAAAGGAGTCTCGTTGCAGAATATTCACTTTGTGAAAATTTAAACGAGGACAGTTGGCAAATGAGTTTATAACGCGGCTGAACTGCAGAGGTGCCGCGTAACGTCGCAAATATAACGTTTTTCAAACGAATTCACAGATGGCGCTAGTTGCGATATTGAAACGGCTAACGACAAAATAATAATTGTTTGATGCTAGTTTGATAAGTTGAACTGGCTTTATAACAAAATTTCAAACACAACTTTCGTGCTAATCTAATCTAATCGCGCTTTCATAATAAAACTACCTATCACTTTCGTGGTAATCTTCAGACTCAAATCCGCGACGAGATTTGCCCCCAGTCACGTTCTTTCTCCCGTTCAAAGGTCAAAAAGAGTTGAAGAGGCCCGTTTGTCTACGCTGAGCCATGCCAAATAGATTATATTTGCGATATAACTGCTACTAACACCGTTCCAACTCGAAGAGCAAAAACGAAATTAGTAATCTCTGCCTGCCCCTATGAATGACCGGCGTTAAAATAAATAATATTCTAAAAATAATCATTCTAATTTGTACATCCTGTTTTAAGTTTTAAGACAAGTCTAAATCCACTCTCCTTTATGACCTGCTTAACAAATGGACTTACGACAGCGGTTTAGTGATGAAGCAAATAACTTAGCTCTGCCAGACATAGGTTCTTCCCTCAGACTGTGAGATGGGTCCGAAGCAACATTTATTAGATGTAATTCGCCATGAAGCTCACAGTTCAAGAATTTGTTTCAAATTTAACATTCGAGAGATATTTATTAGAGATTTGAGTATTTGGCTGTTGAGATGGAATTTAGACTATAATTAGTCTAATTTACTGTACATATGAAGTGATAATGATGTTTCAGTAAAATGCGTGCTAGTTTTTACCGATTTTCTAGAGCATACATTAAAAGCTAGGCCTATATGCAGTAGTAGAAATAAAGGCTTGAGAAAACGAGCAGGAGTAGAATATTTTATAATAAATAACATGACAACTTGGAAAACTATACATACATATGTAAATATATTTAAAAAAATCAACCTAAAAGAGGCCATAAATTCGAATATCAGGAAAGTTTTGAACTCTGGTAATTTTGTTTCGTAACTTTTTCAAACTTTGGCTTCAATAATTGCGAAAAGCTTGCCAAGATTTTTGCAAAATCATTAAATTATCTCAACGTGAAATATTGCGTGGACATTCTAGCATGAAAACTTTACAGATGTTTTTCAATTTTCTCGCGTAAATAAAATGTGATTCATTTATCATGAGAAACCTTTCTTTGTTACGGAATAATTTATGTCAGGAGTCCTCGGAGATGTGGCTTTTTCTTCGTAACGCATTAATGTTTCGTATTGTGAGACTTTAAGATTGTTTATTCATAGTAAATCATGAAATGGCAAAATTTTTGTTTTAATGAAAATTTTATCCCGAGAGATAAGAAATAAGACTTTGTAAAAAACTCTGCAATTGGGAAAATTTTATATTAGCTGTCTTTTAAAATTCCTGTCCGTCATCAGCCTGCAATATTTTGATCTGGCATATTTGTGACACAACTGAAACAAGCCTTCCGAAGTTTCTTAATTCCAAAACGTTCTAATTACAGAATAATGAATTTCATCAACAACTTTACTATTAATCAAGAGTCACAGGTATTCAAAGGTAAACAAATAGGAGCAGAAATCAATTTCCTTACATTTCAGTGAATATCTTTGACGAGAGGAATTAATTAAAATTATATTTAGCGTCTCAAAGTCTCCGCTCGTGTTTCCGATAATGGATCTCATATTTCATTAAAGTTCCTAATACTTAGAGAAGTAATTACACGAATGACTTCTCAAGATTCACTACCTTGTTAGATCGCTTACTACACCCATCTAATTAATTTAAGCATAGTCTTTTTAGGTAATGAAATGCCATAGATATTAATTGGAATATATGTTTATAACTGTCAATTCAGAATCAAGGTCACAATAAAATCTAACTGCATTCTGATCTAATTTGAGTTCACCAAATATTGGCTCGGACAAAATTCGAAAACAGTGCAATGACAGTTTTGCCCTCCTAGCGTGTAGATACATTGGCGGCCTCGCATATCAGAACATCAGAATCATCAGGCGCAAATATGAGTCACTAAAGAAAGACTATTTGTTTGTACCATTGGCCGTAAAGTCAATCGATCCATTGCTTCCCTACGCGGTGCCGCTGGTGATAAGAGAGCTGTGTCTGTTCTCGGTCATAGTTACTGTATAAGCAATCAACGTGGAAATGCAGCTAGCATTCGTACTGATTAGTCATGGCCAAAATAAATATAATAATTATTAAATGAATACAAGCTTACCTCTCCTTTGAGACAGCAAAGTAAATAATAAAGTTGTACCTGTCTTAGTAACGTAAGTTAAATTAAATGTAATGTTGACATTAGACATGCGGGTCATGTTCTATAAATAATGGATAAGTGAAAGCAAATATTTGTTGAAACTGTTGGAAGCAGTTTGTCAAGCAACTTGTTACAAACAAACTTCATTAGCTCAGCTTTAACGACAGCCGATGAAGGGGCAAGGCCAATCCAGCCTACGGGGAGTTCTATCAATATTTTTTCAATCAAGGATTAATAATCCCAATGTATGTGTGTATTTTCACATTAATACAAATAACATATCTTTGTACTTTGAGCGAGATATATATAGTATATATAATCTGTTTTGCGGAAACGGCACGAATGATTTGGATGAAAATTTTTAATTATATGTTTATAATGTTTTACTTTCTTATTTTATTTAGATAGGTGTTATCGCTGAGAAAATTCGGTTTCATACAAATAATTATTTCTTTTAGGTTTTTTGGAATTTTTATGTAATATGAGGCTAAACTTTCAGGTCAGGATGTCTTTAATATGGGGTAGTAAAATGTATCGGCTTTGGTGCTATGAAATGAGTTAGATGTATGCACGAGTATAATCGAGCCAAGGTCAAAATCGGGCAGGACGACTTCAAGTTAAGAATAATCGCTATAATCACTGCGCTTGGTAAGTGTTTAGGTCGGGACAATGGCAATCGCGCTTTGAATTTCAGTTATGTGTAAATAGAATCGCAACTGTCATTGACTCACTAGCCTTCTAAACCTTCGCCTATTATAGGCATTTCAGCTACTATGGAAAAACAACCGAAAATTGTAGCGATATTTAAAGCAGCAAAACTTTCTTTCTAAATTTTACCGACACATATATTTATGACAATTACAAAAACAATTCTCATATTCACTAGTAATACAAAAGACATGTAGTAGGGCAATTTTCCGCGTGTTCTGTAAACAATTTGTTGCTTGGAAAAATTGCAGGTGTTATTAAACTATGTATTTTCTCTTTTAGAAAATATCATATTTATAAGCAAAAATTATTTTAATATTTTCTAATGAATATAATAATTTATTTATTTTTTTTTCTTTCTAAACTGTAAATGGTCTGCTAATCATCAAAGGCTGGTCCAGAAGATGTAGTTTTCAAGTTTTAGTTGGACGTTTTCATATATTAGGACTCTTAGCCCCAACCATGAACAGGGAGTGGCTTTAACTTTCATACTACCAGATACTTCACACCTTGGCATAACAATGGATTATAAATTAATAAAATGTTAGTAATTACATTATCTTGTGTTGGAGGAAAAGTTTATTTGAATCAACTTGAAGAAGCCACCTAGCTAAAAAAAGGGCTAAAATGAATCACCAGTTCTCTCTGTAGATACTGGCCATAAAAACAAACTGCAACAATATTTATATTCTATTTTGTATGCCTTTTCTTTTTGAGTTATTGATGCCACAATATCGATCGCACGTCCGACCTGGGAGACGTACAATACATGAATAAGCGCGCAGTCAGCCGTGAGCTTCTAAATGCCGTGCCCTTTGCTACTACCCACATCTAAATATTGAACGATCGCAGACTAGTGATTTGAAGGACATTTGATAAATAATTTTGTACTACAACAGAGTAAAGTAAGTATCTAGTAGATACATTTATGTAACACATGAATTATTTTGTATAGTTATCGACATAGAAATTATCTATTTGATATCTCACAATTCAAAAAATATCATGAACAACTAAGTAACAGTGAATAAAATAAAAAATATTTAATTAAAAAATATTTGGAGAGGAATAGGAGGGATGCAATTCGGTTACCTCACTCACCGAACGAAACGCAGAAGCACAAGATGCCTTTACTTCACGCCGGTATTATGCGGTATATCTACCCGGTCGAGCCGGCCCTTTCGGCAGCAGCAAAAGCCGCCGCTTGGCTCTACCAAGTCTTAAAATTGTTATGAGACATTACCAAACTAACATAAATATTAAAAGATATGGAATACAACAACGCAAGAATAATTAACGTATTACTCCCCAAAGATTAAAAACTAAGTTAGGATAACTTATTTTTTAATCCAAGTTGTAAAATTAGGTGTTACGTAACGATAGCAATAAACGAAACTCTTTATCAAATCCTCGAGTCCCCAGTTCTAATGGAAGCTGGAACGTTTTCTAAATATAAATGCCTGTATCTGTCTGTTCGTGCCATCCTCTTCGCCTTGACCTGAAAACTTATTTTTTCTCAAACGGCGAGTCGCCAGGGACGGTTTTTAACTTATTGTGAAGCCAGTTTCGTTTGTCTTTCTAGGTCAATTAAAGCCTAAAAGGCGCAAAGCAGAGACTGAATCTTGTTAACAACATTAACCTCGGGTCGATCTGTTCATAATCATCTAAAAAACAATAAATATCATCAACGAATAACTATTGTGTAATGCATTCTATAAATTAGTGTGTACTTTTTAGTTGAATAGTCCTTACTACTAAAAAGTTAACAATTTATTGAAGTTTTAATGAACAATGGTATGTCAATTTATTAGTAGTTTTTTGGGGTTGTTAATGTTTTATTTTATTTATACCACATTCGAAGTAGTGGATTATTTATACTTATACATAAAAACGTTTCTGTATTTTGTTGTGCAGAGCAATTTTCAAATCCACTGAAACGATTCAACTCAATTTTATTTAGACATGTTTTCTATGAAGTTTCTAATTTTGTTTTTTTTTTACTTTCGTATACATTTTTTTATTTTTATTTTTCGTGGGCAACTCCGGGTATTTATTTTAAACAGCTAATTTAAAATGAAATTCAAATTAAAAGTTTAAACATATTACTGCATCCATAGCTAATAAACTTAAGGTAAGAATTCATAAGCTTTTGAAATATCTCAACGTCATGCATTCTGTGTTTAGAATTGACATCTTTTTATCATAAATTGATGCCACAATATCGATCGCACGTCCGACCTGGGAGACGTACAATACATGAATAAGCGCGCAGTCAGCCGTGAGCTTCTAAATGCCGTGCCCTTTGCTACTACCCACATCTAAATATTGAACGATCGCAGACTAGTGATTTGAAGGACATTTGATAAATAATTTTGTACTACAACAGAGTAAAGTAAGTATCTAGTAGATACATTTATGTAACACATGAATTATTTTGTATAGTTATCGACATAGAAATTATCTATTTGATATCTCACAATTCAAAAAAATATCATGAACAACTAAGTAACAGTGAATAAAATAAAAAAATATTTAATTAAAAATAGACAGCAAATAAATCGACTTCGTGAGAGAACTTGTAAAGTTTGCCATCACAACACCGACTCAGCACTTGCCTAAATGAATCGTCATCTTCGCAAGCGACGTAATGAAAATTATGATTCCAAAACTATTATTTAAAAAAAAAAACTTCACTGATCTGTTCTCTATTCAAAAGACTTAATATTTTTTTTAAATTACAATATTTCTGTAGCATTTATTTTCATGGATTCTATTAATTACTATATGTATCATTACGCATATTTGTGACACAACTGAAACAAGCCTTCCGAAGTTTCTTAATTCCAAAACGTTCTAATTACAGAATAATGAATTTCATCAACAACTTTACTATTAATCAAGAGTCACAGGTATTCAAAGGTAAACAAATAGGAGCAGAAATCAATTTCCTTACATTTCAGTGAATATCTTTGACGAGAGGAATTAATTAAAATTATATTTAGCGTCTCAAAGTCTCCGCTCGTGTTTCCGATAATGGATCTCATATTTCATTAAAGTTCCTAATACTTAGAGAAGTAATTACACGAATGACTTCTCAAGATTCACTACCTTGTTAGATCGCTTACTACACCCATCTAATTAATTTAAGCATAGTCTTTTTAGGTAATGAAATGCCATAGATATTAATTGGAATATATGTTTATAACTGTCAATTCAGAATCAAGGTCACAATAAAATCTAACTGCATTCTGATCTAATTTGAGTTCACCAAATATTGGCTCGACAAAATTCGAAAACAGTGCAATGACAGTTTTGCCCTCTAGCGTGTAGATACATTGGCGGCCTCGCATATCAGAACATCAGAATCATCAGGCGCAAATATGAGTCACTAAAGAAAGACTATTTGTTTGTACCATTGGCCGTAAAGTCAATCGATCCATTGCTTCCCTACGCGGTGCCGCTGGTGATAAGAGAGCTGTGTCTGTTCTCGGTCATAGTTACTGTATAAGCAATCAACGTGGAAATGCAGCTAGCATTCGTACTGATTAGTCATGGCCAAAATAAATATAATAATTATTAAATGAATACAAGCTTACCTCTCCTTTGAGACAGCAAAGTAAATAATAAAGTTGTACCTGTCTTAGTAACGTAAGTTAAATTAAATGTAATGTTGACATTAGACATGCGGGTCATGTTCTATAAATAATG
This sequence comes from Bhutanitis thaidina, assembly GCA_029286595.1. Classification (NCBI taxonomy): domain Eukaryota; kingdom Metazoa; phylum Arthropoda; class Insecta; order Lepidoptera; family Papilionidae; genus Bhutanitis; species Bhutanitis thaidina. The sequence continues at coordinate 4,774,851 of JAGSMS010000012.1, read as the reverse complement.
GATAAGTGAAAGCAAATATTTGTTGAAACTGTTGGAAGCAGTTTGTCAAGCAACTTGTTACAAACAAACTTCATTAGCTCAGCTTTAACGACAGCCGATGAAGGGGCAAGGCCAATCCAGCCTACGGGGAGTTCTATCAATATTTTTTCAATCAAGGATTAATAATCCCAATGTATGTGTGTATTTTCACATTAATACAAATAACATATCTTTGTACTTTGAGCGAGATATATATAGTATATATAATCTGTTTTGCGGAAACGGCACGAATGATTTGGATGAAAATTTTTAATTATATGTTTATAATGTTTTACTTTCTTATTTTATTTAGATAGGTGTTATCGCTGAGAAAATTCGGTTTCATACAAATAATTATTTCTTTTAGGTTTTTGAATTTTATGTAATATGAGGCTAAACTTTCAGGTCAGGATGTCTTTAATATGGGGTAGTAAAATGTATCGGCTTTGGTGCTATGAAATGAGTTAGATGTATGCACGAGTATAATCGAGCCAAGGTCAAAATCGGGCAGGACGACTTCAAGTTAAGAATAATCGCTATAATCACTGCGCTTGGTAAGTGTTTAGGTCGGGACAATGGCAATCGCGCTTTGAATTTCAGTTATGTGTAAATAGAATCGCAACTGTCATTGACTCACTAGCCTTCTAAACCTTCGCCTATTATAGGCATTTCAGCTACTATGGAAAACAACCGAAAATTGTAGCGATATTTAAAGCAGCAAAACTTTCTTTCTAAATTTTACCGACACATATATTTATGACAATTACAAAAACAATTCTCATATTCACTAGTAATACAAAAGACATGTAGTAGGGCAATTTTCCGCGTGTTCTGTAAACAATTTGTTGCTTGGAAAAATTGCAGGTGTTATTAAACTATGTATTTTCTCTTTTAGAAAATATCATATTTATAAGCAAAAATTATTTTAATATTTTCTAATGAATATAATAATTTATTTATTTTTTTCTTTCTAAACCAAATGCTCCATAATCATCGTTATTGGTCTGTAAGATGTAGTTTTCAAGTTTTAGTTGGACGTTTTCTTATATACAGGACTTTAGCCACTCCCAACTACGGATTAGGGAGTGGCTTTAACTTTCATACTACCAGATACTTCACACCTTACATAACAATGGATTATAACTAATAAAAATGTTAGTAATTATATCATTCTGTGTTGGAGGAAAAAGTTCTATTTGAATCAACTTGAAATAGTCACCCGCTAAAAAAAGGGCTAAAATAGAATCATCAAATTCTCTCTAGAGATACTGGCCATAAAAACAAACTGCAACAATATTTATATTCTATTTTTGTATGCCTTTTCTTTTGAGTTATTCAAGCCATAATAAAATCGTACATTTCTACAAGGCCGTACGATACGAGGCTCTGGCGATATTGTACTCGTTTATGGTCGATATGGGTGGAACGTCACCGCGTCGAAGTACGGGTACGAGTACTTCAGTTGTAACTGGCGGAGACACAATGCTATCGGAACGTATCCTTAGTAATTGGATTCCTTGTAAATTCACTTGAATAAATTTCAAGGGAACCCGATTACTCCAAAAGGTTCAGATCAATTTGATAATATGTTAAAATTAAATAGGGAAATGCATTATTCAGTTTCGTCTTTAATTATTTTAAGTTACTACATGTCTCAGTAAACATTAACTGTTGTATTCATTAAAGGTCAATCCCCTATGATGAGTTTTTTGAAACTTATTTACGATTTGTATCGGATTGGACACTAAGGAGGTGACAGACTCCCCACTTATCACGCTGTCCAGAATTGTGCTGAAATTAAGTATATGTGGCTTATATGCATAATTAGTTGACTTCTGACCACCCCTATATTTGTTTTACGGTCATAAGTGCTTATATACTTATATAAATCGATGTATACTCATCGTATACATCGATTTATAAAATATGTAACTAGTCTGGCCACAAATAGCGTTACAATGTAAAAACAATATTTTTCTTTTTTCTGAATTTAAATTTGGAATGCGTTCATTATGGTAACAAACTTCGATCGATTTGCCACCATTACAAATATTATTTTTTAGCCGTGTGTGTCGCACACACAATCGACAGATACATGAACAATTCCTTTGTCGAAGATCATAAAAGATCGGAGCAACTCTTAGGACCAGATGGACTGTGGATGCTGTTAAGGCCACAATTTAACATAACCCTATAAGCACTAAATCAGTCTCTGCAGCTGAAGAGGTTGTCTCGATATGCTGGTGGAAGACACAGAAATATGTACATTATCCACTATCGTTAAAGAGTAAAGACTTCGTTAGAGTTAGTAGACTTTAGTTTATCTAGAGACTGTCTTGGATAGCGTGAAACCTATCAGTGATACACTTTTCAAAAATGTACCATAGACATTCCTGTAAAACTCTACTCTTGGTCACAGAATACAAACTACTCAGACCTGTCTCGAGAACAATGTTCCGGACTTCTTTAGAACTGAAGACTGGTCCCCGTACAGTCCAGATGTGAAGCCGTTGGGCTACCAATTGTGGTTAGTACTAGAGGACATAGCCTGCTCAAAACGTTACGCAGACAATGTGTCTCTCAAGAAATCTTTACAGCTAGCAGTGGCTGATCTGATTCCCCATGAAGTTAATGCGTAAATTCGTATATTCGTGGCCAGAGAGATGAAAGCGAAAGGCGGCCTTTGAACAGGAGTGTTTTTAATTAATCGTTGACACTTCGATGAATATGTACTACATTAAATAAGTTTAATTATCATTGTCCAATTTTTTTTTTTACACTGTCCAATGAATTCGATTTTCGTGATTATGGAAGCTTTATTGTCAAAAAGCGCCATTGTCTATCAATATGTCCACACTTGGTGGCGTCGAAATTGATTGTCGAACGATTCCTTTCATATGCGAAATAAATTGGAATCTGAATAATACAAAGTCGAACCGGTGACAATGTCAATTTGAAGTTTTATATTTATATTTGGATTCTGTTTGCAAAAAAATATGTTGTACTTAAACTGCTGAATTGCAAAAAAATACTCAAAATATAAGGTACATAAATAAATGGTTTGATTGTTTTAATATTTAAGTCATTCAAATTTAACAAGGACGACTAATTTGACGATCATGTGGTTTTGGCTAACACAGACAAAGGGACGAACTTTGTATTGTTATAGTCCACTGCAGGAGATAGACCTTTCCCGCCTTTCCCGTAAGGATGATGATTTGCCATAACCGCCACGACCACCTCGCAGACACCTAGCAACTTAGACCCTTTGCCTATAGATATCTTGCCATCACATCATCCAAGCTATTGTGATTTTCAAGGCTTTACCCTTAGTCGCCACTTACAATACCCACAGGGAAGACAATGGTTTGCAGATACTTACGCCACGATAATTTAATTTTCAAATAGCAAAGTTGAGGTATTCTACGATAATATCTCACGATGTGGTACGAAAATACCACAATAACAAAAAACTTTAAATGTTTTTAAAAAAATTATAGTGTTAAAAGCTAAAAATTATAGAAATAAATTTTTTGATTCCGATTCATAAAAAAAAACACTCGTTAGACGATCTCCACTCAGACGAGCGTGAGACCGTGAAGAATGTTATCGCCGTCGGCGCGAGCAACGTTTTTACTCTTTTCACTGTACATGCCTTCCATTCGTAAACAGAGTAAGAGTAAAACATAAATTAAACTTTTACACGGTTGCAAACGATCGCTTTCGTAAGTTCTTAGAACGTTTGTTAAATGCTGCCATTGGGTATTAATATTATTTACATACTCTTCTGTAGACAAATGTTTAATGAACCTACAAAAAATAGCTTTCAATATGTTTACTAGAGTAAAAAACGGCAACTGAATCTTTTTTGAATGTTCAATGCTGTGCATAGGCACCTAATTAACCGGTAATGCGCAAAAAATTAATTTTAAAAAGAAAAATTCTACAAGGACTTCTTTTAGTATTTACACGTCTGCAAAATAGGGACAGAAAGTAATAATAAACTAATTCTTCCCTCCTACGCGATGTAGTTAAAATAATTCAAAAGAGACATCTCCGGTCGTTTCCTTTATTAGAACACGCAACCACCTTGTCACTTCTAAGTAGTTATGTAGCAGCTTCCCACGCACGCTTCCAGTGTAACGTCTTCGCCTCTTATATCAACTGGTTACAGGATTGAATTCCTTTTTAAAATACATAGCAAACTAAGTAATATAATTTTTTTTTTTTTAATTAAATTATGTTGTTTTGTCCCTAAACTAGAATGAATTATGTTGCATACAATTGAACCTAATTTAGAATAATTATATTATATATTTCAAAATTAATTTAATTTATAATAATAAATAGCATTTCATTTAAGTTAAATAACCTATAAGTAGTATAAGTACTTTTATATTTAAATTTTAGAAAGTGTTTTATTTTTAAACATTAAACACATATTAAATAAAACAACTGAAAGGTTTATTAACACAGCTTATTTTAGGGTTTGTAACGATATTTTTAACAATATTATCGATTGAGCGATTATGTTTTATTGATCTTAAAAGAGTATTCGAGTAATCGTGCAAATTTATTTTGAAGGATAAATTATACCTCTATTAATATTACTTATCTCTCGATAAAATTATTGTCAAAGTAATCTTTTTAAATTATTAATATAATATCTTGTAGTAATCGGTCATAAGCTGTTGCGTTTATTAATAATAGCAGAATTCATCTCAATTTGTGCAATAACCAAGAGGAGTTATATCTCTTTACCGAATCTGATAAAGGAACTTATAAAATGTTTAGACTTGGATTAGAGAGCCTTAGGTAGATGGTGTCAAAGTTTTGAGTTCAACATTATACGAGCTGTATAAACATTGATTTGAATTCTGAACTCATATTTCAAAGTTAGGCATTATTTTAGTAGTAAAATTATTACTCGAAAAGTCAACTTTTTTAAATAAAGCATTTGATAAATATCATCACTTAGCGCTCATATTTCACTTCAAGAACTTAGTACTTCAACACAGTGTATTTTACATTATGTCGAAGTTTCTAAGTTCTGCAGAAAGATGTTGTTTATGAAGCAGTGTTTTTTGAATTCGACTGAGTTACAAATGGCGTTTTAGCACACTCAACACGAAAAAGTCTCGTTTCTAACTAACCGATACACTACATATACAATACATATATATTTACCTAACACCATGGCAATAAACATCGTCGAGATGTACATGTATATTGCTTTAAACATCGTAACAATCGATAAACCTTACCCAGTCGCAGCTAGTTCCCGTCTAGAAATCTACACAAGATAACTTCCCACGCACTTTTTATCAATACCAGCTGGCGTATACTTCATTAGGAAAGAATACTCGAGACTCGGGTTAAGGAATTTCGCGCTTACATCGTTGTAAGGAGACGTAGTATTTTTTTTAAACATGTCCGTCTCGCAGCTGTTTAAAGGTTTAGCTTTGTAAGTGGCCAGGTTTTTTTCGCTCAATCATTTAACTGTACAAGCAACCTTTCAACTGGATTATTGATAAAGTAAATAAATTAAATGGTGGTATTTAATACATTTACTTCATAATACTAACAAAAAAAACTAAAATAGAAAAACATGAAGATCAATTGTTAGTCTGTGTACTTTTTTTAATAGCGGGAAGGGATGAGACGTGTGGTGGAGGGGTAGTTGTTCGTGTTCACGATCCTCAGAAGGAGAAAGTGCAAGAAGAAGTAGTTCACAAAATAAAAAATATTTTATAAAGGTAACGTAACTTATAGTATTTAAAATATAAGTGTTAACCATACAAGAATTAAAAATAATAACGTTTTGACGAACAAAGAAGTTACATATGTATTATTTACGTTATTGATGCTTGAACACAGCGTCACAGCGATAATAGCAGGACGACAAAGCCAGCGGCCTCGTTTGGTGAAGGTGTCCATTTGTCTCCGCCTTCGGCGGCCGACGTCCGTTGGATTAAGATATCGGACGACTGCTCGCATATTGATGTCGGGCGATCGGACCGGACCACGTAAGTATGGGAAATTCGACCGAGCCCATTGAAATATATCACGCAAAATGATATAAGAGAATTGGTTACACGACAAGAAATATAAAAATGGGAGCATTAAAATCTACTTTTAAAAGGGGTTTTCTTTTTAGAAATACTTCTACTACTACAACAGCCTATGCCCACTGTTAGACAGGTGTTTCCAAGTGTCTGCCAAAATACCTGATATGCCTTATGTGAAAAATCTTCTTCTTCTAATCACGATGAACCCTGAAGCCGGTTCGTAAGACATCGCTTCTGTGGCGATCTATCAATAACTGGCATACCAATACGCAATGAAGATAACTCCATACACTCTACGCAGGGCAGGAGAGATAATGCTCCCTATTACTAGAGTTGGGCATTTGGGTTCTGTACATTCTGATGGATTTTACTCCATCAGTCGTTAGTTATCGGAGGACATTTGGATAAAAATATGGTGCATTCCTCTTACACCTCCATATTTATAATGTCAAATATTGGTACCTATTAATTTTTACGTTTCGTTGTTGAAATCCTCTTAATCTAAATAAATGTCTTTAGAATTTAGTGAAAGTAAAAGCGGCTTTAACTTTATCTTTTACTCAGTTAACTCTGAAAAATCCTAAAGTCTACTCGGTTACTCTATTCATTTCTTTGCGTGATGTCGGCTTATACTCCGATAATTCCGAAAGGCAACATTTTCCAAACGGCTATGTGCTTTGAAACTAGGTCAGAAAACCGAGCAGCATTTTGATCGCCTTTTCAGAATTAAATTACATTATGAACACAAATAAAGTTAATGCGGATCTGGAACTGAGAAATGTTAATACACGTAAACTATTTCAAAGTAACTGGAGCTTAAAATGCAACGAAAAACACTTCAATGGGAAAAAAATACTTCAAAAGTAAATGCTCTGAAGTTTCATGAACACGGTTTTAAAACTCGTTTGAAAATTTTAATGATTTGATGCCATACGTAGAATGATACCTGTTGCATTTGTGCGTTGTTATATTCTACTAACATTTGTGTTTGCTCATTAAGTATTAATGTACTTGTCTTTCATGTGTCTCAAAAATCAATTCGGTATGCCTAAAAAGATGACTATATAAAAATAATTAACACACAGTGTTTGCCCACAGTTGCCAACACAGATGTCGTAAATGTCAACTGGTATCTTAAGTATTCCAGACCGTGTGTATTATGGTGCCAGGTGGCTGGCCTGCTATCGCTAACACGCCTGCTAAGCCTGTCTATCCCGTGATGACAAACAACTTACCGGAGGCAGAATAACCAGCATTGAATAAGTCAGACTTTAAATAGATAGAGAGAACGGTTCTGAGTTTAAGGTTCTAGAACTGCGATTATGAACTAACCAGCCAAGCATGACAGTTATTGTAAAGATTTACAATCATCATCTCATTGAAGAGAGGTCGATCAAGTCCGGACTGTTTCCGTAAGCAATAATCTATTTCTAAGTACATACACTGCACATTGTGCATAGATCGGACTAAAATTATTAAATAAAAGCTGAAGGTAGCCCGAGTTAACTATGACATCTGGACGTCTAACACCTCAGTCCCCTCGTGAACACAGCTGGTGTAAAGCAATCGAAACGTCGGGATTATAAAAACAAAATTAAATGCGATAAAATCATTAAATAATATTTTCATTTCAAATACATACACTGTTCCTCATAGAACAGCATTACATAATTTTCAAGTTATATCTTAACAAAGATTATTTAAAATATTTATTATGATCCTGAACGTTAAAGATTTTTAAATATCAATGGCATAAAAGGCAGATGCTTACAATTTTCGGTGTGAAAATTAAGTTCCGACTCGCGGATTATGAACTGAGAGGAAAAATTCGAGTGACTCTTTAATAAGCTTTACTCGAACCTCGAATTAATTCGCTTCCCCGACAACCTCTTTTTGTACGAATACCTCAGTAGTGATGAGAAATATTTTCGTAGTTACATTTTATCGATTATAACTTTTCATTAATATTGTCGGAAGTAAGAGAATAGCGTAACCCTGTCTAACCATGGTGTCGTAAAAGGCGACTAATGGTAAAAATTATATTAGGAGATGGGCAGCAGCATCTTCCTGCACTAGAACAAAAAAAAAAAAAAAAACTGCGGTTGCCAACCCGCTCGCCAGGCGTGGCAACTAAGGCAAACCCCCATGATGAGAGATAGAAAAGCAATGGCCCCAGTCGGCGGCCTCGCTAGTCCTGGCTATGGTGGCAGCCATGGTAACGGCGAGGCAGGGGTGCAGAGAATCACCAGCTGATTTCTAACCTTGGCAAACGACTGGACCTGGCAACATATAACGCACGCACACTGAGGACCGACGAGAAGATACTAGAACTGGAAGAAAAGTAAAGCAAGTTACACTGGAGTATTATAGGTTGTCTGAAGTCAGGAGACAGGGAGATGACTCTATAATCCACAAATCAATGCTTGTTCTACTACCGGCAGGGTGACCATCTATCCCAAAGGTGTCGGGTTTATCGTCCACAGGTCTCTCATCAACAACGTGATCGAGATCGGAAGTGTGTCGAGTAGGGTCGCGTACCTTATACTCAGAATAACCAAAAGGTATTCGCTGAAGGTCATACAGGTATACGCACCAACCTCGACACACCCTGATGATGAAGTGGAGGCAATGTATGAGGATATTTCAAGAGCCATGCATTGCTCTAAGACTCACTACACGGTGTTGATGGGAGACTTTAACGCAAAACTAGGTACGAAAAAGGCGATGAGCTGATAGTGGGAACTTTGGAGTAGGGCAACGGAACCCAAGAGGGCAACAGCTGGCTGACTTCATGGCAAAGGAGGATTCTTTATGATGAACCCTATTTCCAGAAGCGGCCCACAAGTGGACATGGATGAGCCCGGACGGTACCACAAAAAATGAGATCGACTTCATCATGACGACCAAGCGTCAGCTGTTCAGTGATGTCTCTGTGATCACTAGGGTAAAAACCGGCAGTGATCACCGAATGGTAAGAGGCACACTGAACCTTAACATTAGGCTCGAGCGGTCTCGTCTGGTGAAGTCTACGCCCGCCCACCACGTGCCCTTATCCAGAACCCTGAGAGCTTTCAGCTCGAATTGCATAATCGCTTTCAGTGCCTAGACGATTGCGTTACAGTGGACGATACGAATAGCAGGTTAGTGGAAACTGTCCATGCGGTAGGAGCTAAGTTTTGCAGGACCCGCCGCACGAACAAGCTAAAAGCTCTCTGATCACACTCTTAAACTCATGAAAGCCAGGCGTGAGATAAAGCTGCAGTCTACAACGGATGCGTCAGCGTATCGGCTACTGAATAGACAGATCTCCAAATGTATGAGGCAAGACTTACGCAAATTCAATACAGCCTGTATTGAAAAAGCGATAGAGCGGAACCAAGGCTCCAAAGTCTTCGCCAGAGATCTGTCTATCGGAAAGAGCCAACTGACCAAGCTGAAGACCGAAAGCGGCGCAGTCATTTCCGCTGGAGCCGAGATTTTGAGTGAGATCGAGAGATTTTACGGACAGCTGTACACAACGTCGTTGAAACCACACACTGATGTGAGTAACGACCCAAGAGCCAAGCTTATCCGACATTACCCGATAACATCCCGGACGTCAGTCTGAGCGAGATTAGATGGCTCTCAAACAGCTGAAAACGGCAAGGCGCCGGGTGAGGACGGAATTACAGCTGAGCTTCTGAAAGCGGGTGGAAAACCGATACTTGTTGTCCTTCAGAAGCTGTTTAATTCCGTCATTCATGGCGGTGTTACGCCGAAAGCGTGGAGTAGAAGCGTGGTTGTCCTATTCTTCAAGAAAGGGATAACTGCCTTTGAAGAATTATAGACCGATATCGCTTCTAAGCCGCGTCTACGTGCTGTTTTCGAGAGTCATCTCAAATCGTCTAGTGAACAGACTTGACGACTTCCAGCCTCCCGAACAAGCCGGATTCCGAAAAGGCTATAGTACCATAGACCACATACATACTCTTCGCCAGATTGTACAGAAGGCCGAGGAGTACAACTTGCCATTATGTCTGGCGTTTGTGGACTATGAGAAAGCCTTCGATTCAGTCGAAATTTGGCGGTGCTACAGTCTCCAGCGGTGCCAGATAGACTCTCGGTATATCGAAGTGCTGAGGTGTTTGTACAATGAGGCTACGATGTCTATCCGAGTACAGAATCAGAGTACGAAACCAATCCAACTGCAGAAAGGTGTAAGACAGGGTGATGTCATATCCCCGAAACTCTTCACCGCTGCATTGGAAGATGTTTTCAAGCAGCTGAACTGAAAGGATACGGTATCAACATCAATGGCGAATACATCACTCACCTTCGATTTGCCGACGACATAGTTCTTATGGCAGGATCGCTGGAGGAGCTTAGTACAATGCTCAATGACCTCAATAACGTCTCCCAACAGGTTGGTCTTAAGATGAACATGGACAAGACCAAGTTCATGTTAGACAGGTGTTTCCAAGTGTCTGCCAAAATACCTGATATGCCTTATGTGAAAATCTTCTTCTTCTAATCACGATGAACCCTGAAGCCGGTTCGTAAGACATCGCTTCTGTGGCGATCTATCAATAACTGGCATACCAATACGCAATGAAGATAACTCCATACACTCTACGCAGGGCAGGAGAGATAATGATCCCTATTACTAGAGTTGGCATTTGTTCTGTACATTCTGATGGATTTTACTCCATCAGTCGTTAGTTATCGGAGGACATTTGGATAAAAATATGGTGCATTCCTCTTACACCTCCATATTTGTAATGTCAAATATTGGTACCTATTAATTTTTACGTTTCGTTGTTGAAATCCTCTTAATCTAAATAAATGTCTTTAGAATTTAGTGAAAGTAAAGCGGCTTTAACTTTATCTTTTACTCAGTTAACTCTGAAAAATCCTAAAGTCTACTCGGTTACTCTATTCATTTCTTTGCGTGATGTCGGCTTATACTCCGATAATTCCGAAAGGCAACATTTTCCAAACGGCTATGTGCTTTGAAACTAGGTCAGAAAACCGAGCAGCATTTTGATCGCCTTTTCAGAATTAAATTACATTATGAACACAAATAAAGTTAATGCGGATCTGGAACTGAGAAATGTTAATACACGTAAACTATTTCAAAGTAACTGGAGCTTAAAATGCAACGAAAAACACTTCAATGGGAAAAAAAATACTTCAAAAGTAAATGCTCTGAAGTTTCGCGAACACGGTTTTAAAACTCGTTTGAAAATTTTAATGATTTGATGCCATACGTAGAATGATACCTGTTGCATTTGTGCGTTGTTATATTCTACTAACATTTGTGTTTGCTCATTAAGTATTAATGTACTTGTCTTTCATGTGTCTCAAAAATCAATTCGGTATGCCTAAAAAGATGACTATATAAAAATAATTAACACACAGTGTTTGCCCACAGTTGCCAACACAGATGTCGTAAATGTCAACTGGTATCTTAAGTATTCCAGACCGTGTGTATTATGGTGCCAGGTGGCTGGCCTGCTATCGCTAACACGCCTGCTAAGCCTGTCTATCCCGTGATGACAAACAACTTACCGGAGGCAGAATAACCAGCATTGAATAAGTCAGACTTAAAATAGATAGAGAGAACGGTTCTGAGTTTAAGGTTCTAGAACTGCGATTATGAACTAACCAGCCAAGCATGACAGTTATTGTAAAGATTTACAATCATCATCTCATTGAAATGATGATGATGATGATGATGATGATGATGATGATGATGATGATGATGATGATGATGATGATGATGATGATGATGATGATGATGATGATGATGATGATGATGATGATGATGATGATGATGATGATGATGATGATGATGATGATGATGATGATGATGATGATGATGATGATGATGATGATGATGATGATGATGATGATGATGATGATGATGATGATGATGATGATGATGATGATGATGATGATGATGATGATGATGATGATGATGATGATGATGATGATGATGATGATGATGATGATGATGATGATGATGATGATGATGATGATGATGATGATGATGATGATGATGATGATGATGATGATGATGATGATGATGATGATGATGATGATGATGATGATGATGATGATGATGATGATGATGATGATGATGATGATGATGATGATGATGATGATGATGATGATGATGATGATGATGATGATGATGATGATGATGATGATGATGATGATGATGATGATGATGATGATGATGATGATGATGATGATGATGATGATGATGATGATGATGATGATGATGATGATGATGATGATGATGATGATGATGATGATGATGATGATGATGATGATGATGATGATGATGATGATGATGATGATGATGATGATGATGATGATGATGATGATGATGATGATGATGATGATGATGATGATGATGATGATGATGATGATGATGATGATGATGATGATGATGATGATGATGATGATGATGATGATGATGATGATGATGATGATGATGATGATGATGATGATGATGATGATGATGATGATGATGATGATGATGATGATGATGATGATGATGATGATGATGATGATGATGATGATGATGATGATGATGATGATGATGATGATGATGATGATGATGATGATGATGATGATGATGATGATGATGATGATGATGATGATGATGATGATGATGATGATGATGATGATGATGATGATGATGATGATGATGATGATGATGATGATGATGATGATGATGATGATGATGATGATGATGATGATGATGATGATGATGATGATGATGATGATGATGATGATGATGATGATGATGATGATGATGATGATGATGATGATGATGATGATGATGATGATGATGATGATGATGATGATGATGATGATGATGATGATGATGATGATGATGATGATGATGATGATGATGATGATGATGATGATGATGATGATGATGATGATGATGATGATGATGATGATGATGATGATGATGATGATGATGATGATGATGATGATGATGATTATAACTCAAGGAAAATTTATTTATAAAAATAGTCTTATTTGGTAAAATCTTTACTTTAAATTAAGGTTATTTCATAGTAGTGTGTATTGTCAATGTCTAAGTATTGAGAAGCAAAATGTTGTGTTTGAGTGAATAGGTGTAAAGAATAATAATCTACTAAGATTATTATTCTTAAGTTTACAACTTCCGAATACTATATGCAGTTTTAAAAAATCGAATTTATAAGATGTACATATTTCAATACATACACTGTTCCTCATAGAACAGCATTACATAATTTTCAAGTTATATCTTAACAAAGATTATTTAAAATATTTATTATGATCCTGAACGTTAAAGATTTTTAAATATCAATGGCATAAAAGGCAGATGCTTACAATTTTCGGTGTGAAAATTAAGTTCCGACTCGCGGATTATGAACTGAGAGGAAAAATTCGAGTGACTCTTTAATAAGCTTTACTCGAATCTCGAATTAATTCGCTTCCCCGACAACCTCTTTTTGTACGAATACCTCAGTAGTGATGTGAAATATTTTCGTAGTTACATTTTAATCGATTATAACTCAAGGGAAAATTTATTTATAAAAATAGTCTTATTTGGTAAAATCTTTACTTTAAATTAAGGTTATTTCATAGTAGTGTGTATTGTCAATGTCTAAGTATTGAGAAGCAAAAATGTTGTGTTTGAGTGAATAGGTGTAAAGAATAATAATCTACTAAGATTATTATTCTTTAAGTTTACAACTTCCGAATACTATATGCAGTTTTAAAATGCGCAGGAGATATTGCGCAGAGGCACCGACTCGTCTTATATATATATATATATATATATATACATATACATAACTGACCATATCCCATATATGTAACGTTAATGTGATAAGATCGGAGGAAGGGTCGGATGAAGTGTCTGAGGCACGGGACACATGGAACACAACAGGACGTGTCCCGAAAACCATCAATTTGTATTTTATTCAATTATTGACATCAACTAGGATTCGAACACTCCTTGCGTATCTATCTCCCATAGCTCAGTATTTAGGTACGCTAACAACTAATCCACTCGGTCGACATAACTAGGTATACAGTAGTTAGTTCGTTCGCTTTTACTTATCCAAGTTTCACTGAAGAGAAACTATATATAGCTATTTAACTATTTAATTAAACGTTTTTTTTTGTAAATAATACGGTACTTCTTACAATATAAAATCAATATCAAATAACTTTTTATTTGGCAAGTCATTATTTATAGAAATTTAATTTAATATTAATCACAATAAAATTTCTTCAAATACTTTCACAACCCTAGCCGGTACAACGACACGAACTGACTTAAGGAATTTCTCATTTAGGTACATGAATACATGAGCCTCCCTGGGGGAAGATCGAACTACCGGAGACGTGGGACTTTTCTATTTACAGGTTCAAATATGCTTTGAGGTGTTTCAATTATGTTTCACTTCCTATCGTATGCGTTTATTTTAATATATCATAAAACATAATATTACTCTTTTGAGTTACCTTTTTCAACTATTAAAGTTTTTAAAAAATCGAATTTATAAGATGTACATATTTCAATACATTTACACACTACGAGAGTAACCCCGACCCGATAAAGTTTGATTATAGAACAAGTTTTGTAGGAATTTATGGATAGGGAAAACAATGAAAAACTGACGCATTTCAATAATGGTGTCAGTATGCAGAGATTACGAATACCCGTCCGGCTTGCCACGGCGTAGCCATGACATGTTATATCTGTGTTGGGTGGAATGCCATGATGCCGAGTTTACTCGCGGAAATTGCCAATAGATTTTACTAAGCTTTGCCCTTAGTCGTCTATTACGACACTTGCGGAAAGAAAGTGGGAAGCAGATTCTTACATCGTTACCACAATCATGATGACAATGAGGATAACTACCTAAGAAGTATTTAAAAATAAATCCCTACTAGTACGCATAACATTTTAAAATAACTAATATAATAATGTATTTACGCGAATACTACACTTTTGAAATTAAACTACTGTTTTTGGTTTTCATAAATAAATAAAAAAAGTTAACTAATAAATGCGAATAACTAAAATTATTAATAGTTTAGTTATGAAACTGAAATCGCCGGTATTAATATTAAGAGATATGTGTTACATGCTTCATAAAAATTCTATGTTAAAAGAGAGATTTGCTTCGAATCGAATAATGTTCGATATTGGAATTTCGAAGTCTGGAATCTAAAAACTTTTCGAATCGAACGATATAAAGGACTCAAGATTTATTATCCGGCCAATAGTTTCCAAAGTACGTGACTTATCTTGATGAGCTTGAAATTCCAATCGCCATTCGTGAATTGAATTCAACTTATGTGTTTTAAATTCCGCCAACACTAAACTTATAATTACTAAAAGATTTTGATCCGAATAAATTAAATGGGAAAAAATTGTTCTTATTAAACTAGTAATCTATTAATGATTTTTTGTATTTATGCGAACACGTCACATTTGAAATGAAGCTATTATTTACCACGGCTGCTGTAAAGCACTCGAGACATCGGGAACATAAAAACAAAAATTAAACATATCCTATAATCCATAAGATAAAATCCTTAAGTAATAGTTTCATTACCAATAGTACCCTATTTGATTGTGTTGACGAAACGGTCCTATTGTAGGTTAAGTAGGTTTTAGTTTTACTAAATAAATAGTTCTAAAATGGTCGAAATAAAATGTTTTTTTTTTTAATTTCTATACCTCTATTAAAAAATCGATCTATTTGCGTAGGGATCGCGCCCAATGATTTGATCAATAAATAAAAACCCTAAATGTTTTTTCCTCCTCCCTTTTTATATTATAAAACTATCGCCGTGAAACGATACTACTACGATATCTTTACTACGTTACTTTAATAATATGAAATTAAAAAGCTTTATTTTTTTTATACTTTTAGCAAGCATTCAACAGAAATTTCTGTTCAATAAATACAAGAATAATTATTCTATCGAAAAATCAACTTTTATTCGAATTAATAACAAACTCCTTTTTTGTTGCCAGGTGTTTCGTTTCGTTTGGAAAAATCGTTTCTTTTAAAAAAAATTATAACACGATTATCTTTAGTTATTGATTATTTTAGAAAATTTAAGAAATTACTTAAAAGGTTTTATTTTAACCATAGAATTATCCCGTAAATTTACAGTTTACAGTGTAAATATTTATCACAATATTTATCACAATATTTTAAAACAGAAAACGTTTATTTACGTCAAAGAGGAAAATTAATAGCATTAAATATTCGAAGTTTCCGCGAGCGCGTTCTTTCACTTTAAGCATTCAAACTAAGTAATGTAAACACTTTTGGAGATTTTATAACTTCTCACAATTTATTTAAAGTGTTTGTTTATATTATAAAGCCTTATTTTGCCTAAAAATACAGTATAGGTATACTGTAAAGATTACCATGAATGTGTCAAACAAACATGGTCCACGTAACTTGATATCGTTGCAAAATATACATTAAAACATTTTTGAATACTTTCTCTATGTCTACACCGTGAATTTGACACTTTAAGCTTTACCCTTCAAACTTGAAAATTATAAAGATGGCACAGATAATTAGCGGCAAGAATAGCTAGGAAGGCGGTATCTTCCCACCCACAGAGACCCGGATGTCTCCTAGATAGAAAAAGAGTCCTACCACCTAGTTCATGAAACTGCGATCGTTAACTCATCTGCCAAGCATATCCAGCAAAATAAATTCGGGAGAGGCCAATGCCCTTCTGTGTACTATTTAAAAGTTGCTGGTTATCAATGCAATATCCTGCGCATAAGAAATATTTTGGTTGTTTACCGAAAGTCCCTAAGTTACTCGTGTGGTGTAAGTGATGAATCAACCAACCATGTTAAAACCAACTCTCTTAAAAGTATAGAGACGTTAGATAGTAGTAAAAATGAAAATATAAATGTAAATACTAATAACGTACTGAATATCAGTGTAAGTGTAAAGGAAGAACCCAATTCAAAAGCTGAATTTGCCTCGTGGACAGGAGCCCACATGGCAAAATCAGCCAAAACAATGTAGCCGTTACATTATTAAAACTGGATTTATTATTATGAAAAAAGCAAACAAACTATATTCGTTACATCAGGATCGCCAAAATAAATGCTACAAATTAAAACTATAACCCAGACGCAGGACTGTGCACAATTATAAGTGATTTACGGTGACAGTACTGGGAGTGATATAAGTGTCGGCTCAGGCCAGAGTGAACGTAAAAACAGTCGTTCAATACGACCGAGAGTGACAGCTAATAGCCCCACTGTTTTATTCAACCACGCGCTTTATGGGAGCTCTATAAAACGATGTGTATAAATCGGAGTGGTCTGGCACAGAAAGGTAATATTTAATCATTTGCTCAATGAAATATTTTGATATGCGGCAGTGAATAACTCGTTACAGATGAGTTACGCCTGCGTTCTCTCTGTACAATGCCATACACGGTACAACCAATCGTGTACTGAAGTAATATTCAGTAAATCTGAACATTGGATCTTATGATCCAAATATGCTCTTCACGACTTTCGATTAACAATACTGATCGAGTCATACTCTACTGCGCCAGAGGTTGCGAGAACTTCATTTTATCCGAGATTTTTCGGCTGCAAACTTCAGAGCTATGGAAGGAATGAAAAACGTCCACATACGTTGTACATGAAACAAAAGAAATTAGATTCCCTCAACCGTGTAAAACTCTGCGTAGGCGTAGGTGATTATAACTTCGTAGGTATTTAAGTAACGTTCGTTACTCGTTAACGTCGTTCGTTAAAACAATGGCTACGTCTAAATATCGAACCCATTACTTAGGACACCCAATAGTACTAACGCACAGTTCGATCAATATCTATTCATAGTGTTTAAACACAAATTAGTTTCTGTTAAGAATTTACCTTAAATTATTAACTGGATTATTAATAATTCTTGAAACTATGTTAAGTATAAGAAATTGTTACATATTGTTAGAACTCCCATTATCAAAGATACTACCGAACCTCCCTAGCCTCCTCATCCGCCTACTAAAGGCCACTACTGAACATAGGCCTCTTCGATAAAGCCCCTGCCATAGCCGGCATGCATTTCTTGAAAGTTATGTCCATGGACAACGCTCACAACGCTGGACAAGTGGGCTTGTTGAAGCGCAGTGACGGTGATGACCTTGCAATACTGATACTGCTCGGTAACCATCACTACCCTGTGGGATTTCAGTTCGGCAATTTCGAATGCATTTTCCACTATCTTTCGATCATTTCTTAGCTAGTGCAGGAGATTAGAAAAAAAAAGATTTTATATTACCTCTACTTCCCCAAAACAAGCAAACATAAGGTTTGCATGAAAATAACACATGATTAGATAAACTATACTAAAATAAAATAAAATTTAAAAAAATCCGCTGTGACATAAACTTGAAAATTGCGTGAAAAAATTCGAGTAAGTACCTATTCATTATTTTCCACATTGCCTGAACCTTTAATTAATTTTCTAGCTTGAACTTTGCAGCGGTTTTAAACAAATTGTTTAAAAAGCAATCGGTTATATAACAAAAATTTATATCTCTTTATATTTTATGTATACTATTTCAGAATACGAGTACTTGAAATTGTCAATTTAATTGAATCTAGATAATGGTTTAACCAAATTCAACAAAATAAAATGATCATCAGATTTCAAACAAATTGCATTAACATACTTTTTCTATCGCTATGTCAACAGCGTAGCGCTTTATCTCATTCAGGCAAAGGAATCCGAAGTTTCCATAGGGAAGATGAAACTGTATCTTATAAATAGAAATTCAGTACAGGAACCTTTTAATTGCTTTAAAAACATTTGCGATAGTTGAATATAACGTCCTTCGAAAACTTTTAATTTTTCTTATTTAAAATTATAAAAATCTTTTTGAAAGAACAGAATTGCATAATTGCCAGACAAAATATAAGTTTTTTTTTTTATGAAAAAATAGGCCTGCGTTTGACCTCAATCTTGCCCGATGGAAAGCGAAGATGAGGCCTAGGATGGTACACGCTTGCCTAGATGTCTGTTCACCTTGGCCTTGAAGATATCCAGGTTATAGGCCTCCGGAAAAACCGACCTCGGCAGAGAGTTCCACTCCTTAGCCGTCCGCACAAAGAAAGAAGAGGCAAACCGCCTCGTGCGTAATGGAGGAATGTCTACAACATGAGGGTGGAACTTCTCGCCGCGTCTAGTCGTTCGGTGATGGAAAGGGGAAGAGGGTATTAGGTTATGCAAAACCTCCGCACACTCTCCGAAATGAATTCGATAAAAAAACGAGAGGCAGGCCACTCGTCTACGGTGTTCGAGGCTTTGAAGTTTTGCCTCTACTAGTGAGTCACTGCCTATGATCCTCTTCGCTCGGCGCTCCAACGAGTCCAAAGCATCAAGCAATTAGTCATGTCGACATTTTTATTCATCACCATCAGATCACGTGTTTCTTATACTTTATCAATATATCTAGGCCCGGGTTTTGGTCTTCATACACTCTCTCCCAACAAGCTTGGTACAAGAGGCTGCGCTTTCTTGTCCTTAGCATGTTTGAAATAGTCCACTGGATGACATAGACCAATGGGAGGATTTGCACTAATCGTTACGATAGATTGGCAGACATGTTGTCCCAATCCACGTTTGGATAATTGTAAACAAACATATTTATTGTATGTTCCCCCATTTGCCGGAGTGCATGAGGTTTTTCCTCCATAACCTTTTGCCTTTCCGATAATCATGAGATTAAATGTGGTAGCAGATTCACTTATTAGACGCAGTGAATAATTAAATCTAAAATTTATTTATTATTGTTGCGGTTCTTTAAACTTTTTTAATAATATTTTCCTTTTTATATACTTAGAATGAATATTTAATTCCAAAAAATATTTTCACAAAATTTAGTAAAATAGAATTAAGCTGGCAAGTTAAAAAGGGCCTACGATAAAAAAACTTTACAAAGGTAAAATGAAAAATTAATAGCATTAAGCTATTTAAATATTTACAATTCCCGCCGGCATTGTTTTGCTTTTAATTTTTCTTATTTAAAATTATAAAAATCTTTTTGAAAGAACAGAATTGCATAATTGCCAGACAAAATATAAGTTTTTTTTTTTATGAAAAAATAGGCCTGCGTTTGACCTCAATCTTGCCCGATGGAAAGCGAAGATGAGGCCTAGGATGGTACACGCTTGCCTAGATGTCTGTTCACCTTGGCCTTGAAGATATCCAGGTTATAGGCCTCCGGAAAAACCGACCTCGGCAGAGAGTTCCACTCCTTAGCCGTCCGCACAAAGAAAGAAGAGGCAAACCGCCTCGTGCGTAATGGAGGAATGTCTACAACATGAGGGTGGAACTTCTCGCCGCGTCTAGTCGTTCGGTGATGGAAAGGGGAAGAGGGTATTAGGTTATGCAAAACCTCCGCACACTCTCCGAAATGAATTCGATAAAAAAACGAGAGGCAGGCCACTCGTCTACGGTGTTCGAGGCTTTGAAGTTTTGCCTCTACTAGTGAGTCACTGCCTATGATCCTCTTCGCTCGGCGCTCCAACGAGTCCAAAGCATCAAGCAATTAGTCATGTCGACATTTTTATTCATCACCATCAGATCACGTGTTTCTTATACTTTATCAATATATCTAGGCCCGGGTTTTGGTCTTCATACACTCTCTCCCAACAAGCTTGGTACAAGAGGCTGCGCTTTCTTGTCCTTAGCATGTTTGAAATAGTCCACTGGATGACATAGACCAATGGGAGGATTTGCACTAATCGTTACGATAGATTGGCAGACATGTTGTCCCAATCCACGTTTGGATAATTGTAAACAAACATATTTATTGTATGTTCCCCCATTTGCCGGAGTGCATGAGGTTTTTCCTCCATAACCTTTTGCCTTTCCGATAATCATGAGATTAAATGTGGTAGCAGATTCACTTATTAGACGCAGTGAATAATTAAATCTAAAATTTATTTATTATTGTTGCGGTTCTTTAAACTTTTTTAATAATATTTTCCTTTTTATATACTTAGAATGAATATTTAATTCCAAAAAATATTTTCACAAAATTTAGTAAAATAGAATTAAGCTGGCAAGTTAAAAAGGGCCTACGATAAAAAAACTTTACAAAGGTAAAATGAAAAATTAATAGCATTAAGCTATTTAAATATTTACAATTCCCGCCGGCATTGTTTTGCTTTTAATTTTTCTGTGCTCCGACCAACGCCAAGTTAAAGCATCTGTCGCGAAAATAACCCGATTTAATTTTGTCCTTTGTACTTTTTAAAATATTTTCCATAAACTTTCACTGCTTGGAGGCATGGGTAGCGCAGAGATGGAGTCTGTCTAGGCTAACTCCTGCACAGGAGCGCTGACATTTCCATAAACCTCATACCCTCATACGAAACCGTTCAAGGGAACATTTTAAAGTAAGCAAATGGCAATATTGCATACGTCACACCTTACATCTGCTAGCCTTAGAGTTAAGAGCCGCTGGCATTAGAGTTAGAGCCTTCTACCCAGAACGGAATGAGTTGTTAAGGCTGTATCTGGAAAATCGACATTAACGTCCTTAAGTTCTTAACATAATTTTACGACAAATGCTAATACGTTATTGCAGAATGTTTTATTTACTAATAACAGAAGAAGAAGTTTGTCATGCCAATACAGTGTAGACGACAAAGCCTTACCTATTTTAAAGAGTTTAAATATATTTCCTATTTTAACTATTAATTTAGACGGACAGTAATAAATTCAGGTTTCGTAAAAATCCTTAAAAAAATAAAAAGAAAGGATTAATTCTTTTTGCCATTATCCATAATTAATCGAAATATAAAAAATGGTCCTAAATATTTTATGCACATTTTGTATGATAAAAAACGTCAAAAGCTTTTACGAATTAATCTTATTTTACTCCTAATCCTCTTTCGAAACAAGACTAATAGCACAAAAATAGACGCGTCATAATTCTATTTACCACAGGAAGCCGATTTAAATTTCCATGATAAGCAATGCATCATTATAAACCCCGACATTCTTTTAACAAAAGCCTTTATCTGAAACAGTTTAAACGTAAAGAATATTGCTTGAAACGTTACTCCTACTTCCACAAACAGCTATGAAGGCTCTCACCCTCGCCAACTTAAGCTCTAACAATGAAACGGGAGACAGAATGTGTCGTTCGGGATTTAATGTTTAGAAGACTTAATTTCGCAGTGAATAACATTTTCGTCATATGCTACCTTCTAGATATATTACATAGTACACGTTTATCAAGAGTTACATAGCAGTAAACTTTTAAAAAAAAATCGCGAATCGTTACAGTACCGGGGTAAACAGAGATCTAAACAGTTTTAGTTCTTTCAACCCACTTTTACTAGAGCTTATTTCGGACAACGTTGCGAGCCTCTCGCAAATTTAATTTCCAAGAGTTCGATACAAATTATACATAAGTTTCGTAAAACTAATTAGTACCCGCGGTCCATATAGGGGATGAAACAACAATCAATAATTAGAACAAGAAACAATCTCCTGATTTGCAGGCAGATCCCTTAACCACTGATGGTAAGTGTACTGCAGTCTATATACACCTGCAAGCATCTTCAATCGAAGAAGCATACAGATGCGCTGACACCCCTGAGGAATATGAAAGAATGTCTCGGTTGTCACAGCCCGTAATTATACTGGCTCTGTGTACGCTATCTGTGTTTGGCGGCAGAAATGGGTAAGAATGTGGTACCATCCCAGACTACTCCTGGGCAGAATGTACCACATGTTAAGCAAATACCCTTTTCGTTTTAAAAATTAATTAAAATCTACTGTAGCGGTGTAAGAGAATTTGCCACCCCGTCTCATTCGGGGCGTACAGCAAAAGTCAACTAAGAAAAATTCCAAAAATAATCAAGTGTCCTCCCACATACGGAATAATAATCTCAATTGTATCAGAACTAAATTATCTAGGCTCGTTAGGGGCAACAGTGTTTACTGTGCGTGGTGTCTCGTACTGCGGTCGTAGAACCCGCCCGCCAAGTGAGGCGCTTGCAATAAGTTATTATCCCAACTTTGGCCAGTGCTAATGATGAAAAAAGGTTATTATTTGATTCTGCTACTTCTTCTCCATTGTCAATGCGTTTAAGTCGTAATGCTGGACATAATTTATCTTTTTCAGAAATGCGTCTGTGTCAAAAACTGACATAGCTCAAGCCATCCCCATAGTCACATCGCTGGGTTGTAGAGTGATATGAGTACGTTACTTGTCATTGGGATTTAGAGTCGGTATATTAGGGTTGGATTTTTACACTCTTCTGTCGAACGCTGTTCAAAATAAGCTGTTAGTAATAAAGAAAAAAAGAGCCAGAAATTGGGTTGCAGAAGCCGGTTTGGCTACGCCATGGCTACGCGATATTTACGTAACAATCAGTCCACCCACCCTCATTCTTCCCGTGGATGTAGAAAAAGGTGACAAAGAGGAATATTTTAAAAATTGCAATGTCTAACGACAGAGTACGGGACGACCATCTCGAAAATCGTCCAGATCAAAAATAAGCAGACCGATGACGTGCATCAGTTTCTAAGCGGTGCGAGGTGTCTAGTACTGCTATCGGCAATCCGCTTGCCGGGAGTGGGGATTATGGCAAGTCCTTCTTTTCGAAGAGGCCAATATCCTGTAGTGGTAAAGTAAGGTAATCTTTGCGCATTCTTAACGAGTAACTCCCGCGAGCGACATATATTTATACATATGTATTTTAAGTTTCGAAATAATCTAAGTGCAAAACCTATTAAAGACATTTTAACACACCTAAATGTCCAAAACAGGCCTAATGGACTTTAACCACGCCAAGTTAAGTCTCAACGGCGTCCAATTTAAATAATGTACATCAGCTAACGTAGGTGCTAGGGTGAGATAAGCATCTCTCATGCCAGGGAGAGGCGTCGGCGATATTGTACCTTCGTGAGCTACGGCTCGAGTAATGCGCAGTAGCGAGGTGAAATGAGCTCGTAGTAGAAAGTATTAGTAAGTATATTAAAGTTAAATACATTTAAGTTCTTCAATATACAGAGACAATTTAAGACCACATGAAATAGACATCAATGTGGAGGTGAAATATAACAAGATGTTTTGTGTGTGATTTTTTCAAACTAAATAATATGTAATTTCATAATGAATAAAGAAATGATCAGTATTTCTCACTACATTTACATTATACTATACATTTTTCCTTAGTCTTTACTTAATACATTACGTAACAGCACGTTTAAGCTTCATTTAGCAGTAATGTTTGCACATAACCTACAAAACTTAGGGCTAAATTTGAGTAAATGGTAACATTGTCTATAAACATGAGCAATAACAATAGAATTGCCTTCAATTTACGTAATTCACACGTTGATCGTTACACTTATGTTTCAGTGCCGTGGGCATATATATAGATATACATAGTCGTGCAGGTATAAGAACTAAAATATTGTATTTTTGTTTACAGTTATTTTGTTAATTATACACATTTCCAACGTATTTTTTAATAAGCAGCTTGTAAATATCCACTGTCTGGTTAAGGCCTCCTCTCGAATATTTTGAGAGTTTTAGACCTGAGATTGGTCCGCCACGCTGCTCCAGAGCAGGTTAGTGAACTTCACGCGTCCTCGAAATAATAGTTTTTATTATTCCTCAGACATGCCGGTTTCATCACAATGTTGCCTTCACCGCCGACCACATGGTAAATTCAGCAATTATAATTGATATTAATAGTTTTAATGATACCGGCACCGGGGACCGAACCCACTCGCGTACAGAAACTAAATCTACCCTTACCACAAGGCCCTCCATTTTTGTTATATCATATTTATATTACTCACCGAGTAGCGTAAAATGTCAAATAGTACCGACCAAAAAAGACTTGAGAAATAACACTCGACTTGGGATATTCAGGTTTATTAGAGTTTTCTTTGTTTTAAATTTAGTTTACTGCTAAGTAAACTAAAATGTCCAACCTCTGATACGTTCTGCGACAGAACGCAGTGCTCCTTTCATTGCGCGAGTATTCAAGGCGGTGTTAGATAAAATTTTCAAGTTTCACCTTTTTTTTTAGATATGCACGCAATATTGTTTATGCACATTAGTTTTAACTTCCAATATATTAAAAAATCTGCGGTATAAAAATAATTTTAAGGGAAAGTTTACTAATAATATTAACGTTAAAAATACTAACGTAGATGGTTTTTTTTATATCTGTTATACTTAAGTAAGTTATATGAAATCAGTTTACAAAATGAAATAAATTATTATACTAAACTTTATCATATTTATTCAATAATTTTTAACACTGTATGATAGAGAGGTATAATACATTAATGGAAGCCGGAGATATATATATATTTATAAATTATAAAATGATACATCTGTTACAGTTATTAAAGTTAAGGACCAGAAATGTGTACAAATCACTATTTATTTCGCCGCTCACCGTACAACAAAACAAAATTAGCGCAATATTTACGCAAATGAATGAGAAAAGTTTTCCTATTAAACACGACCGAAACAGCGAAATCGGATCGAGTGCTGTTGTGCGACAGTGACTCGAGAGCAAACAAAGCGGAGAATTGGTCGTTTGCTAGAATGTCTACAAATGGTGAAGTCGGCTCATTACTTCAATTGTAATGAATAAACGGATTCTGGCTGGTTAATTAGTTTTACCACTTCGAATTGAGTTTGTGTAATTAAAAAAGAGGGTGCACATGTACACATGCCTGCCATCACTTTGCCCGCACTTGCTGCCGCCTTGCCAGTTACCCAACGAAGCTCTGGCAACTGAATGATAGAAGTACATTCATCTGCGCGAAGAAGATTTAAAAAAAACTAATTCTGCTTAATCGCTAAAAGTACGAGTAACCAACGCAATTACCAATACTGGAAGTCTATGAATTTTCAGACATTAGATTCAGTGACTTCGCTTTACAAGCCTACTACTTCGGATTGATTAAAATATGAAATCATAAAAAAAAAGTATCAAAAATTAAGGAAGGTTCCGCCAAGTTGCTCCTGGTGATTCAATTGATTTCACATATACGAGTATATAGGTAATAATATGTCACATAAATTCACAATGACATTTTAATTCAGCGCTTAATATTGCATTTACCAGTTTTTTAGATGTATTGTGAAATAAATGCGAGTACTCTGATGGCTCTGTTCTGTCAATCCGTTTATTATATATTAAATTAAGAAATAATGTATAATGCTATGTTACATATTTAAGAAGGGACAGATGTATGCAGAATGTTGTCCCACGCTGAATACAGAGACTGTTAATCAGAGTAGTACGCTCGGAAGGTACTCAGTTTAATCTATTTAACAAAGTATTTAGTACTATCGCATCTATAGTCTTAAGAAAGTTTCACAATTCCAAAAACGGTTTACAAACGAAACTGCAGACCTAAGCCCCGCGTTTACTCTTACGAAACTCATGAAACGAATTCAACAACACGTTTAAAGCGAAACCTAATCCGGGAGGCGGGCGACAGTATCCGAAATATTCTGGAAACCTCTTTGGAAGTTTTCCTCCACTATTTGGGAGGTCATTAAGGAACTGGTACAAAGTTTTAACGAGGTGAACCTGAAAGAGCCTTTGTGAAGATAAGAGAGAAAATCGTAATACCCTCCAAATTGATTTAAGAACGCTAAACTAGAAACTTTGATGGTTTTAAGGTCGCAGAAATAAGAAGGAATTTGATGCTATCACAAATTGCTTAGGTTCCTTGTAGCAAGAAGGCTAGCCCTTTTATTTAGTAGCATTTATATATAATAAAAAATTATCACTACTTTATTTCTTTTAAAAATAATACTTGTTTAGTATGTAGACACTTTAAATTTATTTAAAATTATTTTAAATGTCTGCGCCACACGGTGTTTAATAAAAGAACGTAGTTAAAACTACTGGCTGGATATTATGTAAACTTAACTAAGATCTGATAAAGAACAGAGTGCAGTGCAAAATATAACAGAGCCTCATAATGTAACACGTAATATTAAATCTTCTAGCTCCATATTTAAATCAATAATGATATATATAATTACGAATACATGAGCCACATAATGATTTCTTGTATTTACGCGAACACTATTTTTATTATTATTTAGTAAATCCGTAAATAATTTAACTTTTATTTATGGATTTTATGGCGTTTAATTTCGTTTTTATATTCCCCCACGACCACTACTGCTGTAAAGTAATTGAAACGCCGTGAATTTTCATTTCATACATGAGTCACACTTTTTTTTTTATATTTATGCCTCTTCAGTCCAGTCGTATATTACCAAGTGGTTGGATTTATCATCATCAGTCTGTCGCAATTCCGTTACCGAAATATCCCTTCCCTATCGATTGCCATGAGGTTAACGCACCATCTAGTAAGGCATCGTCCGCCTTTGTCGATATGAGACTGCCATTTAAGAAGTTTTCCACACAGTAAGGAATCTATTGCTACTTACTTATACTTATACGTATACCTAAAGAGTCAAATTAAATATTGTATATCAACTTTTAAATTATATTATGTAAATATTATGATAATAATTAATTGGTGCTGACGTGTTTCAAAAATCTAAATTGTAGTGTTGTGACACGAACAGGGACACGAAAATACAGCATATATTTCACTACATCAGATAAATGATTATTAAAATTAAACCATTTTCCTTTTACAATCAAAGTGACGATTTTCAAAGCAATTCTGAAAAAGAAACATTGGAAGAGATCAAAAAGCTTAAATGATATATTTAATGTTCCATTGATACAAAAGCCTTCCGCTTAGTCTTTGGCTGTTTCATCCCAGAGACCGGCTGATCCGAACAGACGCGGCCATTTATCTCCCGATGACTCTTTGGGGACGTTTTTGCCGTTTGACACGAGCTTTGATTACTAAAACGTGAAAAACGCTTCAGAGACGTCGCGAAGCCAATATTGAATGGTTTTTATGAATTTTTCAAATGTCGCCGAGGAACTATGAATCGCCTCTGTGATTTTTTGTCGTATTTATTTCAAAAGAATTGACGCTTTGTGATCGAGGATATTATTTTATTTTTGACGTAGAAGAGATTTTAGGCTTTTATGTAAAATCTGTTATCAAACGTGGGATGGACGAACGAAACCCCTAATGTTAAAATTACGTCCTTGATGGACTACTGTTTAAGTTTTCTGATGTATTAGATAAGTCTTTCCGTAAGATCATCCAAATACCGTCGAGGAAGCCAAACTTTGGCACACTCAGTTTCTTCTTATAATATACAAGCCTGTGGAGTTGAATTCCCATGCGTGTAGTTTCGACAAGGCTTTAGTATTATTGAACCACCGGGATTCAAAGGAATGCTCGAGAAATAAAGTTACATAATTTATACGAGGCCTTTGCAGATTTTAGTGCAGGCCTGACTCCACAAATTGTTCAGGACGGTATTTGATTTCTAATACAAGACAAAATGTTTGAGATAATTGGCTATTATTATTGACTATTATTATTTTTACGTTCAAAACTCTTAAACGATTAGAATTTTAATACTGTTAAAGTATTAACATTTCAATAACGTATTAATAACACAATTCAAATGTAAAATTCTTAGATTCTAGAAATTGAATTGTTTACGTTATTTTGTCACGTAGCCTTCTAGAAGTAGAAAGCCCAATGCATTGCAAGTCTTACGTACAAAGTACAGATAAGCTGCTTACTACTAAATTATTAACTCACATAATGAAAGGTTTTTGAATAAAGGCAATATAAGCGTTATAACAAAGTCAGCCTTTCGAACTACATTCCAGTAGTGCTATTCTCTAACATAACCGTGGCTGCACTCGACGGCGAGCTCGTCGTCGGAGCAGCATTGATTTTGACAAGTAAAGTCGAGGCTTTGGGCGATCGACGAAGCACAGTGGGTGTGTGTATTTCATAGAATATTATATTGTCAACGTTGAGTATTTCCACCAAAGGCCGTAAATTCTCGTGGCGCCAGCACTGCGTGAACACGAAAATGTAAATGAGAGAATGTAAAGGAGGTTATGTGGCTTAGATTAACGCAAGTCAGGACACGGGTGACCTCATAAGAGATGTTGTGGAGCATGCATAGTCCACCACAAGTTCTCCACTTCTATTTTTACATTTCATTGAATAAATTTAATTGAAAACGGCGAGATACAAATTAAGAAGAATACGAATATTCTAGAAGAAGAATCTCTATTGTTTAATTTACTAAGCTTCAAACTTAAACATTAATATGTTCACCGTTTAACGGTTATTATGAAAAAAAGTTACTATTGTAATTAATAATATTTTGTTTTTGTGGAAAAACGTATATTACGATGACTTTATTTGCATTGCATTCTATGGTCTGGAGTATTGACGATAGAAGTCATCGTAATAATTATTACTTGACTAATTATTAACATTATATTCTTACACATAACACATAAGTGAAATACGTATGTCTATACATATTTTTGGTTTTATTATTACTGAAAAAGAATCATTAATTAGACATAATTTTTTTTGCGAAAATCCAATATCTGAATAGGTATTTCTACCGAATAGTGTTTTACAAAATACCGCAAACACGCCACATAGCTAAATGCGTCGGAAATAGAGGAATACCTTTGAAATAGCTTATAACCTTTACCAGCATAGTTGGCATTTAGTACCAATATAAGCGAGAAGCGTATTAGATTATCCCAAATACGATCAAAGCACTACTAAATGGATATTATGCGTGTTCGATTTACTCTAGTATTATCACCGTAACATAATATTTAATTATATGACGTGGTTGTAGTAAAATTAACACTTCACGTGTCATAACAATAGGATTTCTATCGTTTCAACATGTTCAAAACGCGATATTACAAATTGGTTTATCAAGTATTATTTTTTATTGAGAAAATATCATGCGATAAAGTTTATACGAATTTGGCAGTGCAATGAAAATATTCGCGCCTGTCACCCATCGGGGTAATTAGAGACTACGGATTTTCATTTGGAACGACTTAAATAGGCTTCCATGACCACCTTTTCAGAAATATATACTCTTATAGGAGCGGTCCTGCTGTTAAATATTTACAACACAAGTTTTAACTTTACTCTCGACTGGAATAGAAAAGTAAACAAACACACACACACAGCAGCGGGACGTTAATAAGCTGTTAAATTAAAAAATAATTAAATTTGACATTTCCGTAAGTCTAATGCCAAGACAGGCCAGATTTAAACAGAGACTAAAGTTAAACTTCATTTTGTAATAAGTGCCTTCGATGCGAAGAACTTATGGCTTAGTTAGATGCATATAAAGCGAAGAGAACAAGTTGTCTGCCATTAAAATATCACCGTTTATCAAGAAAATTTATAGGCAACTGTTAAAACGCCGTAAGCATCGTGCATAACCTGTAAACTAACTTTAGTTCCGGGTTAGAGTTATATTCCCACAAAACTTGAGTTATAAGGTATTTATATTAAATATTCTACAACAATATATACGAACGGAGTAAAACCCGATAGATAAGAATAAATTATTTGGTAAACATTTTTAAAACGTAGCGTTCTTTTCCGTTATAAAGTTCTTCTGACATCTTGCCTATGAAGCACTAGTATTTTTCACAGACCTCCGAACGACTTGCGAATCCTGCATGAGTTAATAGAAAAAAGATATTGCATTGATATCTTGCAGCAAGTAAGCCTAATAGCTCCTTATCAATATCCCAGAAAGCTAATAACAATTTTTAATACTCTTTACTGTCGAACAAACATCGGTCTTCAATTCCCAATATTAATGAGTAAAACCCTCAATGAGCAGTTTGTAAAACACCCGAATCTGCATTTTGGATATTTTCTCAGTTCCACTGGTGTAATTTTAACGAATGATGCTGCCTTTTAAATTAAATAAATTAATTGTATTTTTTTTTATCTTTCATATATAACTAACATGCATATTGAACTGTTAAATTTATACGTCATATTATACTTTAATAATATTTCTTTTGTTTATATTATAATACCATTTAATTATATGCATGAAACTGTTAGGTTTATCAAGTCAAAAATCTAAATTAAGTTTACTACAATAAGTGAACATAATGTTAGTGTTGTTCATAAATAAATAAATAAAGTTTAGTGGTTCAATAACTTACGTTTAAATAGAGTCCGAATCTACATTAAGTAATATCAATTCTACTAAATTAAATATAAACCGTCATCTTTTTAATAAGAGAGTGATTTAAAACCACACGCAAATATAGATGGGTTGCATTAAAAATCACAAACAGACCACGCAAAGAAGGAAAGAAACTTAAATGAATACAAATAATAATTAATACATTGTTTTGCAAATGCATTTTCAATACGTTATGTAACAACATAAAATTAATTTACTAGTTAATATTAAGATCTCATTTAAATTTCGTAATTTTTATTCCGAATTTTAAAACATACATAATCATTTGTATTATGTTACCGCTACAGCGCGTTTCTTGTACGGTCATTAAAACCGCAGCTCCCGACAATGAGTTGCACGGGCAGTGTTGGACTGAGTCCTCTCGACGCCCACTCACTGCGGCGCGGCGATCGACGCCGTCTGAGCGGAATGAACAGAGTCCTAATGTAATTGCGGTTTCGACAACCGGCACGTGGACAGTCCGATTGTATCTAGCAATTGAACACGAATGAATTTACAAATGGTTAAGTTGCGTGTTCGTGTAAGCAGATTTCAAGTTAAAAGAGAACGGATTGTTTGAAATAAATGCTATTAATAAGATATAATCGTTATTAAAAATTCAGGTCAGATAAGCAAATTATTATACAAAAAAAACCAAATCATCACACCTTGCGTTACCGGTAACGGCAGATGCATCCAATGGCTTACTAAAATAGAATATGTGTGGCAGTGGTAGCTGCACCTAAACGATTATGCAACATATTATGTTGAATTCATGTATAGAAATTTTCAATCGATGATTATGTCATCGATTCAACATCGATTGTAAATGATAACGAATCGCATTTCAACCAAAATACCATCTGGTGTTAAGAAATGATATAGTTCAAAATAATAAACAGGATAGACCAGAAGAGTTTAAAATCGACTTTGTTTATATTTCCCACGTGGATAGCATTGTATTTATACATTTAACACGATGAAAGACAGGCTACTTGCAGTTCTCAGTTGCCCGTACAAATGAGCAAATTATTTACATGCTATATTAATTAAGATATAAATATCAACCAAAAGTTATTTCGCCTCAAAAAAAATATTTTAAGCAGCTATTGGAAATCAAAACTAAAACTATATTAAACCAGATTAACTACTATAACAATATCATCTTCTTTTAGTCCACTGCTGACGTCAGTAGACTCAACAGAGAATGACGTAGGGCTCTCCAAGAAAGCGTCAGCAAATATCCGGCATACATTTCTTGGAACGTTTGACCATACTCACCACGCTGGGCAAGCGGGTTGGTGATAGCAGTGCCTGTACTCCCACACTAGTGATGCTGCTCACCATAGCTAGTCTGCGAAGTTTGGTTTCGGAAAATTAGGGTAGATATTCGGCCATTATTCGGACTCCAAAGCCATTTGTTCATTTGTACCACGTGCTAAAAGTGGAGGAGCATTGCGAAAGCAATTACACAAGCCAGGAAGAATGTCATCGTTGAAGACCCACCGTGTACACCATCTGGGTCAACCAGGATCATTCTGACAAAAGTGCCCAACTGAGAATAAGTTGTCAGGTTGGCATTTGGAGTAAGAGATTATATGGTAATAAAAATATATATGGAATATTATAAGTGTATATGTGTATTTGTACGTTTTTATATATTATAGTGCACATTTATTAATTTAACTAGTATGTAAGTGTGTAAATGTTTACATTTCTTACTTCTAGGATTATTATTTTTTTTGTTTTGTTGTTGTTTTCCGATTGCACCTACCAATATTGTTCTGTATCTCCCTGGGTTGACTGGCAGAGAATGCCACAAGGCATTAAGTCCGCCCATTGTAGTTAGTGTATGCAATGAAGTGTAAATAAATAAATAGAAAAATAATTCCTTCTTACAAACCAGATCTATTAAAAAGAAATTTCACACATAAAACATAAACTGAACTAGTTAGCATCACGTCCTTTCATTGTGCATCCGAACTGATGAAACCAAATTTAAACAAACGCTCCACTAAGTCCACTTTGATTATAATCAAATTTCCACCGCCTGTACAGCCTAACACAACACGGGTGAGATCCTATACTAACATACCGTCTGTGTAATGAACGTATACAAACTAAAATCGTCTCTAAGGATACAGCAACAGCATCGTTAATCGAATACTATCAAAAATATCACAAAATTTAAACAGCAATTATTGATACATGTGTATACGAATATGCACTAATAACACACCTACCGATTTTTTTTGTGTTATGAAACGTAATACTGAACAACTAGAAACTTATCTTTTGGTTCAGTACTCTTCAGAAAAGTAAAGTAGAAATCAAAATTAGATGAAAACAGTCTAGTGACTAGGTCTTAGAAGAAAAGCGATAATTTGTAAATCAAGTATGCGTCCTAATTCCAAGTAAACTGTTCAGATGATATACCTATATTCTATATTATATTGCTTATGATTATGATAAAAGAACTTTTTCTTTTGTTCAAAATCCCTTAATCAATAATTAAACTATAATTTCATTCGGTGGCAAGTATATGACTGTTCAGTTGATTAATTGTAACGAAACAACTTGTTTATCTGAGAAATTGGAACAAAGGAGCCCATTTATTTATGTTACATTGACAAATATTGCAAATATGCCGGCAGTGGTAGTTTATACTGCAGTCGGGTTTTCATTGTTATTCGCATATAAAAATATTTGCAGTACCTATCAGATTGTTGGCTCGGTACGTTTCTGATTTTTTAACAATTACCAAAATGTGTTTTTTATTATGCAAGTAGCATTTTGTTTTCAACTATATCAGTATACAACAAATTAACACTAGGGTTTTTTATTACAATAAAAGTATAACATCCGTACAGGAAGAATAAAATACTGTACATTTTTCTACAGGCGCACTTAAAGCCATCGCTATTTTCTGCAGAAAAAAAAGAAAAATTTAATTATTAGCAGAACTCTACACGAAAGCTAACATGGAGTGAAATGTTCAATTTTGTGCTGTCTCCGCGCTTCGGATTTTAAATAGCTGCTATAACCATCTATACAGCTCAAAGAATAAATGATTTTCACAACCTAATTGAAGTACTTACGTAATCTCTTCATCTATAAAGTGAAATTTATATATGAAAATACTTCACAGAAACTTTATACTTTAAATGATAAGATAAAATGCTCCACCAGCGCGTCGTTGAAACAAACTTAAATAAAAACAAAATGTCTGCCACATATTGTAGTTTCGTTACCTTCTTTTTTCATATAGGTTACGGTACCAATGAATTTTTACCTGTCTGCCCTAAAAGGAGGGTAATGTTTTTCGTGTGTATGTATGTGTGTCTAATTCTTTGGCACGCTCTGTTGCCTAAACGGATTGATCTCTTTCAACGTATCGTTATATTCGTCTGCTTGCCATGTGCAAGTGTCCTGGGGTATAATGTTTAAATATGACTCGGGCATATAAAAAAAAATTACTCAATCGGCTTTTTGTTCTTTTTTATTGGATTGGGTTGATGAACGAGCTAATAGTCCACCTGAAGGTATGTTGTTACTGCAGCCCATGGACACCTCCAAACAACTTCAATCGAAATAGGTTACAGAAGCGTTTTCACCCCTGACGACTAAGATGGATTGATTATACTGGCTCTGTATATCTTTAAAACAATTGTTACCCTGCTGTTTTGCGGCAGAAATGGGTTAAAAGGAGGTTCTCTGCCTGCCTAGACGAAAGCAGGCAGAGAAGGGGCCTTTCAGTGAAATATTGCAAATAACAACAATTATAATTATTATGTCTTCTCTTTGTTGAAAACTTGTAATACGAGTGTATCGTATTACAAGTTTTCAACTGCGCAAGACATGTTTTATAGAGACGCAAGAGTAATTAAACGGACAGTAAGCTGACTTGAGTTGAAGCACGAGTTTACACAAAAATGTACTAAAATAAAAATATTCTATCTTCATCATCATTATCATTACAGTAAAATAACAAATCCACCGCTGGACTTAATTTAAAAAAACCTCCCTCAAAGGTTTAATTTTTTTTTTTATAGAAAAGACGGCAAACGAGCAAGCGGTTCACCTGATGATAAGTGATGACCGTCGCCCACATACATTTGCAACACCATAGATGCTGCAGGTGCGTTGCCGGTCTATAAGGATATTTGGGAGATGGGAGGGATGATAGGGAAGACCTCACTCGCCTACCAACCCGGTCAAGCCGGCCCATTCGAGCAGCAGCAAAAGCCGCCGCTTGGCTCTACCACGCTTTAAAGATTAATTCTACTAATTATTTTTTTAAAACTACAAACTTCCATGTTTGTGGCTCATTTACGCCCAGAGTATTGAACGGATTTAAATGACATTCGGCCGAAACTACAGATCCGATCTTATTGCATAAGCGTTACATGTGATGTTTGTTATTAATCGATATAGTAGTGGCGTAAGAATACGCCTCCCTCTTTCTTACCGCGCGTCGTAAAAAGATATTAAGCCATAAGGGATTATCTCATGGCATTCTCCGGGAGCAGACGCAGCGATGAGCTTCGCCACCCGTCACGTTTCATTTCCCGGAGAAGCCTAAAAAGTGATTTAAGAAAGCGCCTTTGGCTTCGCTGTTTCATGCCGTAGTAAACCGTAATCTCTGCCTGCCCCTATGGGAGACAGGCGCGTCTGCATATATTTTGTAATATTGCTAGTGATACAATGTCCGTCAATTACGTCATGCCTTATTATTTATTACTTTTTGACTTTTTTATAATTCAAATGAGAAAAATGTTAAACATTTCCTTCACTGACATAGCTACATTTAAAAGCACTTAATATCAAAGAGCATTGCAGCTTAAGCCACTCAGTAAGATAATGTCAACTTTAAACATTTTCATTTTACGCGAAGGCGCTCTAAATCTAATAATTGCAGTTTCCGCCGAGCACCGTTGGTGGCGACGAAACAACGCTTCTTTCGTGAGATGCTCGTAGTGTTAAAAATAATTTTAATTAAAACTTTCAGAAATAATCTTTCTAATACTTTTAAAATTTTGGTGATGTTCATCCCCACTACCTAGATAGTTATTTTCGGAAATTTAGTACGTGCGTTCTTTTTGTGCCACAGAAAACCACAAAATGAACTAAAATAAACCATTATTTGTTCACGTAGAATATAAATTTCTAATATACAATACATCTGTAGGGAAGCGAGGATATAATATGTAACTAAATAATTAGAAGTTGTCCCTTCCATAAATGGTTACTATGTCTTAATATGTTCTTAGTTGGCATATGTTAGTGATATAAGTTCACAAAAATTGTACTTAAACCATTAAATCTACCGATTTTACTATATTAGCTTCAATAAAATATTGAACAAAACGCATAAAAAACTTGCTAAATCGAAACGGGAACAAAATGTTCATACAACGAGTAATATAACTGAGCATCATTCACAAAATCACTTTACGATTTTTATCCGGTATGACCAGGTAATACCCGGGTGTAGCGAGGCATAATGCGGTCGTCTGCCGACCGACCCGGGTGAACGTAGATAAAGGGCGCGTCGACCCGGACGTTGGAGTAATCTCTTGGCACAATGCAGTTGCTGATGCACTGCGTCTTTTTAATTAATGGCGGTAAATGAAAACCAAGAATGTATATTGTGATATATTTTGTATAGATACAGTGTTATAAATTAATTTATGTGATTTAGTTGTTTTTATTAATAG
The DNA here is from genome assembly GCA_029286595.1 of Bhutanitis thaidina. Classification (NCBI taxonomy): domain Eukaryota; kingdom Metazoa; phylum Arthropoda; class Insecta; order Lepidoptera; family Papilionidae; genus Bhutanitis; species Bhutanitis thaidina. Next base: position 4,737,833 of record JAGSMS010000012.1, on the reverse strand, counting down.
GTATTATATTAAAAATATAGAGCTTAATGACACTATCGATTTAAGAGTATATATATTTATTAAAAGTGGGGTAGCTAATAAATAGTCCTTTAATTATTTTCAAATCAGTGTTATTGCCTTTAAAGGAAAACAACGTTCCATCGTTATTCAAAGATAAATTGGAACAGAAAATGTTTAAATTAATTAAATCGTGAATACAATCCAAAAAAATGCTGCCTTAAATTTAAGGGCAATTTAACAACAACAACTGATGTTATATTCTTCGACTTAATCACAAAAGTTTCAAAAATGTACAAACAGAAGTCTTATAAGCGATTCCATATAAATATCTGTCTAAAATATTTAATTATAAGAAACTTTTGTTTTATTCTATTATTGTTCTTCTTTGTCTCGGTTATAAATTTGTAAAGTAAAGTATGAAGAAAACAATATAGAACATAAAATAATAATTAACAAACTAAAAGTATCTCATATCGCAGTGGATTTAGGAAATCCGTTAAATAAATCAAGAGAATCATTGAAATCTTCGGTTAAGCCGATGCAAGAATGAATTGTAGGGGATTTAACGATAAAATACAAGTAAAATAGTGGCTGGAGAAAATGGTTCGGGCTGAGTCTGATTTATATCCGGATTGAATCAGTCAAGTAATATCCGGAAAGACATAAACGTGAGAGAGTGTTAGCAGGTAGAGGAAATTAAAACTTATATTTGTTACTGTAAGATAAACTATATTTTATATTAATACCGTTACACTTAATCTAGTTCAAGACGAATTTTTAATTAAGACTAATGCTCGAAAAAATACATGACTCTCGACAGATAGCAACCCAAATTAAAAATTCCCAAAGAAGAGAAGCAGCAGCATTGAAGGTAAGGGGCATCTACTACTGCGTATGAGTACCAACTGCTACGGAAATACTTTAAAGTTGGGTAAATCCTTTCTCTAACCAAGGACCTTACTTACCTACTGCTTACTTCCTGATGCCGAACGTGCTTGCGGTAGCTATATAAAAAATTCCCTTACCCAACCTGAACATATCTCTCGTACCCATCAATGTGACCGTAAGTTTTGTAGTTTAATTATAATAAATATTTCATAACGTAATTTTTTTGAATGTTATAAAATAGAATAACTGTTGAGAAACTTATGTATATCTGTATACATTATTTTAACATCAATGGTCGTCCATCGACTTTGATAACATTTGAAACAGCTACCGAATTAGCATGATTGTGGTCAGCATCCTTCTAAGGCATGATGACCACAGTCATGTTGCATAAATAATAATGATCAAGTTTTATGAAGTCTGTTATGTTATATAAAGACAAAAGTATCTGCATTTTATTAAACTTTAAGAAATTTGATAAATTTTTCAGGCTCTTGAGGCGTCCTTAGCTGATCCATAAAAAGGCACAGAAGCAACACAGGTTACTTATTCAAGTCGTGTTGCCGCTGGGGCCACGCTTCACGTTTATGGCCACTATAAAAAGTAAAGTAACACGTCCATCTGACGAATGAGATTCTAACTGGGTCCTTTCGTAAGTATATACGCGAAGTATAGCAAAAATAGAAAATACTAATAGATAACAAATATTAATTATACTCCCTGTTTAGTTATTATTTGCATTGTCGTAACATATTTGATAAGATATACTTAATATTTCTTGGTTTCTAATTTGACTCAGTTTTTACCAAAACATTTTATTTAATTTCATTCATTTTTATTCAAATTTTATCAGTCGGTTACTAGACCACTGGACATCAGCCTCTCGTATATAGGAGGGCAAAAATTCATACATCGGTCTGTGTATTTTTGATCTAACACTTTTTATGTATTTAATCTGCTATCTCTAACAATACCTACTGAAAAAGGGGCGTGACTGACCCTATTAGGCAAGTCATTCACTGAACTTCCATAATAATATAAAACAATTCCTTTCAGTAATAAATTTTAATACCTCGAAGTTACGATCACGAAAATATTATGGTTACATAAGTGTAAATAACGTCAGCAGAAAATACAGAAAGAATACAGAAAGGACGGAGTGTCTAAAAAAACCATCCAGAAACATCCAGACTATCTGCCTTATTGTAAATTAAGTAAATTTACAATAAGGGTGTAAAACTCATATTGCTCTATTAAAGTATCTTAAAACTGTACTAAGATAAATTATAATTAATTAACGTACCACATTGGTACATCACTTCATTTAATGAATATTCAATATAGCTTCGACGCGACACGGGAATAATTAAAAATAATTAAAATACAGGTCCTCGCTCGAAATCTGCCAGATATTCAAATTATGTTTCTCTTAAAATCGTTACAGAATTCTCGAAAATTTAGTAAACAACAAAGAATTATTACGTGGAAAAATGAAAAGGGACATTATAAAAGAATTGTTTAATATATGTTAATAACAAAACCCTAAACCATATACACTCTGGTGACTAATATATGGTAAGGCTTTGACCACCGATTGCTGATGCAAAACCTGAAATTCATCCAAATTATACTTACTAATTAGGACCATTATCACTAGTGCGAGAATACTACACTGCACCGATGATTTCATAATACAAAAAGAGGTAGATACGGTCAATAGTAACTGAAAACCAAAAATGAAGCGTACAAAAGACTACAATTGATATCTCTCGCCTCAGTCTCTTTCCAATAAATAGGCGTTATACACATGCTTCCTAATTCCCGCTAACCGTGTTTAGAGATCGTTTTACTGTTTCAAATACCGTCAAGTGTTATGCGTAAATGCACTAATTGTATGCAATGTAAGTAAAATAAAAAATGTATGGGTAGTGTTGCTACGACCGAAACATTTTTTTTTTCGTTAAAAAAATTATAAAATGATTGTACTGCACTAACAAATCTACCTAGCATGGTGAGTAGAGGCAAATTTTCCGTAGATAAAAGCCCTTGTTGGCGTTTCCTGGGAAAGAGTTGTTTGAGAAATTCAAAGCTCCATTACTCAGTTCTCTTATAAACATCTTTACATCAAGACAATTTTCTCTTTCATACCGACATTCTTTTTTAATATTACAATCCTTCTTGTATTAATTTCATTCTTTCTTCACTTTCAAACGTGTAACATTTCTGTCTTGCTTCTATATGTTTCTTTTCATTATTATAATATAGAGCTGCCGACTTTAAGACTATGTTATCAAACTCGGTCCGGCGGTTGTAGTAGCAGCTATTATGAATGTCCCTAGAGATACACCAGCCGACCGAAAATCTCCCCGGATGACTGAGTGGATTTCATCGCTATTTGTTCAGATTAACTCGAAGCGGTGTGTTTCATGTGAAAGCTTTATGAATTTCAAAACAATTAATTAAATCAATGTTATATTAATAAAAATTGAACGCAAAAAAGTTTTCTGCTGAATGTAATATATTTTTTTCTGGTTGCTTTCGATTTCATAAAAGGTGAAAGTTTGTTTATCAAGGGTTGTTTATTAGGGGTATATTGTAATTAAAATAAAAAAATATTGATTGTTTGCAATAAAATAATATATTTTTGGCTGGCTTACTCTTTGGCATTACGTATGGAATACCGAATCATTCAAATTACCACCTCGGCTTTGTGCTAGTGACATAATGACACCCCTATCTCGTTAATAACGCGTGTTATTTTAATATTTAGGACTTGAAAGTTTGCGTCTTGTTTGCATACACGAATGATTTCACATTACCCCTCAAAACATTATCAAGCGGCTTTAACGCTCCTTTTTAATTTCCTTTATTGGCTTTAAATTGGCTTTAATTTCCTCATGACCTTTGAGGCCATGTCTTGTCCTCGAACCTTGAAATCAGGGACCCGTTGAATTTCTCTTTCAATAAATCGAAAATTTCTTTAGCCTTATGACAGAAGGTGACGTACTATTGAAACTAGATGTCATTCAGATCCATTTATTTCAATTTATATTGGTAGCGCAGGTAATAATTTTGGGTTGATTAACGGAATTGTGTAGCCAGAATCACCATCAAATCAGCCAGCTGAACCTTATTATCACAAACAGAATTTTGTTCCCTTTTTTTTAAATTCCCAGATATATGGTTTCTCAGGAAGACAACGCCTAAAGCGATACGGCCACCGATTGATGTAAGTTTTTGTTTTTAACGTAAAAGAAACAAATATTTCTCCTTTCCTGCCAGTTATACCGGATTGGTTGTATCAAATTACCTAAGCTGGATATTTTGACTAAAGATGAATCTTAACATTTACAAAGAGGGGCCTAATGAAAACGTATATCTTTTAAAACAGAAACTGCATTAAGTAATTATATACCAATAGATGGCTGCTGAATTAACTTCATACGAAAGAAAAGCTACATTTCGACACGGCTTCCTGCACCAGGCACGTTCAACTGTACTGTTGTACATATTCAGGACTATACGCAGAAAATCTTTATCGCAAAACGGTCATGATAACTTTAAACTAGCTCAGCTAACGTATAAATGCAACCTAGTTACCAATAGCGATTAATAAAAAAAAAATCTTTTATTACAAAATTAAATTAAATTATGTTTCAGTTACCTTTTACTAACATGATTTTTACGCCACTTGGAGGCCGCCACACAAGAGGCGGTGTGAAGAACATAATTCTACTTATTAAAGAAAAAAAATGTTTAATACATTTTCAAGTTAGCTCTTATTAAGTGTAATATATTTAATACTTCGTTGACTGGAATACTACAATTCGATAGCTACACAAAAAGTACACAATCTTTTGCTTTTTACTGAAACGTTGAACAGTGGAATTATTCTTTCGATATCCATCGAGTCGAAGAAAACAAAACGAACTACAAGATAAATCCTGAACTGCTCCACGACGTTTTATTACGTCAGTGCAAAAAAGATGAAGGAAAAATTAAATGTAACAGTCGTTTAAATCCTTATTTCATTTATTGCAATATGCATTATAGTGGTTTTTCGATAGACTGTGATCATTTTAATATTCTGCCGTCTACGTTGACTATGAATGTAAAACAAAAAGACAACGCGGCGGCGTATTAGCTAAGTGTTCGGCTGCGTCGTTGCGGGTCGCGGGTTCAAGCGCACGGGACAAGTGTTTGTATGAACTTCAAATAATTGTTCCGGGTCTGGGTCCATGTGCAATTTATGCATGTAAACTGCCTGCGCAACATATGAGATATTCCTACAGTAGGAAGTAACATTTTTTTTAATACACATTTATTGTAGTATAATAATAGTAGTATAACGGACAATCACACACGCCAACAAGTCTCAAACTAGGATTCTCTGTGTCTTGGCAACTGGGTGGTGGTAAAATACATATACAAACAGAGATAATTAATCAAATACATAAATAATATCATCTGCAACTCAGGTACAAAGATTTTATTCTAGATTATATTCATCGTACAAATGTTTGCCCTCTAGAGTGATTCGAACCCGCAACCCATCATCTGGATCGAAGCTAGGATCCCTACCAACTGGGCTATCGGGCCGACGAGCGATATAACTTTCAAATATCAGATGTCTTTTATTACGATAGGCACTAATATTAAATAAAGTTACAGCCCCCTGCTGTTAACAAACTCCTCCTCGATATTTGAGGTTTTGGAGCCGGAAAGAGTCTGTCTTATCCACTTAAGAAGAGGTTTTATGGTCATTGTATCTGGACAGTTCGGTTACCTTCTATTCTACCTTTTCTAAGCTAGCTTGCTTTGTGGCACATGTCGTAGTTTTAAAGGATTCTGGTTACGGTTGTTATACACGTATATTGTCGATAAAAAAATACGAGCTGTGGTAGTTGGTGGTGTTTGCAACGGAACTGCGGTCAGTTACGATATTTAAACTCGTGGACCGGAAATTCGTAACATTAAAGGCTATTAACTATTCGTATGTATTGTAAACAAAGAAAGCAAATAAATGTACAATAAAAGCCACTGCGAATTGAAAATACTCATGACTTATAAGGAAATAGCGTAGCTTTCAATTTCAAATAACCATTTAAAAAAAACAAAATGCTTAACATGGTTTTATTTAATAAAAATCTATCAACTTTTTATCTTAATGCAATTTTAACGTAAACATTTCTACCTTTTACGAAAGAAAAACATCTAGATACCAGCAATATTGGTTTGCATATATCTAGATACCAGAAATACATAATATCTTACGCTCATTTGTGCTGAGAGGAAAGAAACGCAGTTATTTAATTTTTAAGTTAATCCTCTGTCTTATTTAATAAAAATGCGTTAATGCAGATCGTAAACATCAACTTTATGAAAAGTATTCATCTTACGTTACACGCTTGAATATAATGCTCTCTGAGTGATTCATATGTAGAGAAGCACACAACTCACAACACAACGCGCAAAGAAAAATATGGAAATAAACATGTTTTTATTTTTCAGACGACGGCAGACCGCCGTTGCGGCTTTAAAAATTTTTGAACTGGCAATTCCCACAGCTATTACGTATAACGACAGCCTAGACAATAGAATAAGGGCGGCGGCGCAGCGAGACGACCCACTTAATTAAAAATGCTAATAAAACCCCTGAAATTTCAGACTAAAATAATTAGATCTAGTAGAATAGCTTCCAAATTTAAGAGCATTAAATAAACGTGAAGACAAATAAAGGACCTAACATTTTTAATTAATTGGGGCCTTTCTTAATTTTAATATACTCGCTTTATCTTTGGTCGTCGGGGTCCGTAGACTATCTGAGATTACGTGAAAATTATTAAATTGCAAATATACGCGTATGAGTAAAGCGAAACTCATTAATTAAAATAAGATACTTTAATCAAATTTACACCGTGTGTGTCAGAGAAGTATTTTAATTGCAATTACTGCTGCCAGTACTTACAAATTAGAACTTGTTTTTGCAGTACGTTGAGCAGAATACTCTGGCTTCCGTTCTAGTTATCTTAAACCGTATCATTATTTAATTAACGCAAATACATTCAAAGGAAATTCCTTAATATTAAATATTTGCGTATAAAATTAATTACAAAACCGTATGTTACGAAAATAATGCATATATATAATAAAGAGAACCTGAAAAAAAGGGTGTACAAAGTAATGTAGTTAATGTTTTTGTGTAAAGTTAAAAAAAATTGTACATTGCATGTGTAGACTGCCAACGAAGCTGGAGTGTTGCCAGCATCGCGCACGTTCTCAACGGAACTTCAATTGAGACTGGTAACACTGCCAATTTTGTGTTTTCTTTTTGGCGAGAAAACAGTAGGGAAGTATAGTCAATATCATATACGGATGTACGCATATAATTTTACATTTAAAATACATGTTAATTTTCCTAAAAGTGTTTCTTCAAATCTTCGACCTCACCTAGACGCAGTGCGCGTTCTGCTGGCTACTAAACGAGGCTAATGATGACGGACGATGCATCCAGATATGCCGAACCTTTTGTATCAATGTACTGTATCTCTGTGTTTTTGTTTGACACTTCATTATAACATATTAGTATTTTAATGATCATTATATTTTTAATATTTAAATATAATTTTATCGGCCTGTGATGTTAGTAAGCGGTGCAAATCTTAATATTGTTTTACCGTGCAAGAATCTGCCACCCACTTTCTACACTTAGTGTAAGGGTTTCCCTTAGTCGCCGTGAAAATAGCAATGGCTACCGAGAGATGGCGGAATAACCATCTCCATCTCGAAAAATATCAGCAACATCATAAAATGAAGCAGACCGATGACGGGCAGCAACGTCTAAGATGCGGGGTACTGCGATCGCCAATCAGCTTGCCAAGCGTGGCGATTATGCCAAATCCTCCTTATGTATGCAGTGGGCTGTATGGCCCTTACGGTAAGGTTAAGGATCGAGGATATTTCCTTTAATATAATCCTATAACACAATACTATTCCAAATTTTAATCATTACACAGTCTTCGCCTGTTTCAGTATTGGTATAAATTAGCATAATTGGGTTTAATTTATAAAAGGTCTGGTAAAAGGTGGACTCAAATAAAAATAGAACGAGGCACTCCCTTTTTGCGTAATCCAGCTACTTTAAATTTTAATTACTTTTGTTTAAATTATGTATGGAGAACATATACCTGAACACTCCGGTAACTAACAAACAAGGTTCTCACGAATCCGTGTATAGAAAAGCTCTACAGTATCTCTTACTAAGTTTAGATGTGGTAGAAGGCAAGAAATGTATGTTCGTTGTCGTATGCTTAACATTATTAAAATTTCTGCTTACCCCCTTAAGGAATTACAGGCATAAGCTGTATCTTAATTAAAATTTTCCTGCGGGTACGGCTTAAAAATAATCCACCATTGTCGTCCTATGTGTCCCATTCATAACTCACAGAATTTTATTTAAAATTCTAGCATAACTGTGTTTATTTCAAATACAACACAAAAAAATTGTAACAAGTTACAAAGAGGAAATATGAAATTAACTTGAAAGTGCCGAGATATTTCTGAATACAATTTTTTCGTCCTTATTGGCCGACCGGGCAGTCGACGGAGGGCCGGAAATGAGTTTCCCTCCCTCCTCTGCAAAGCGCTCCGCAGTTAGCACCTCTGCCATAGTGAACAGTCAACCTCATTATTAGTCCGTTAAAAAAGTGTTTCAATTTCATTTGGAACGCATATAAAATAGGAAACTATGTACTCTTTTTGTACCCATCCAACAATAGGTAGCCATAACTACATATTTTTGATTAGCCTATTTATGAACTACCACAAAAAGTGTTACGTCACACCGATTTATCGTTTAATATAAAATGAACAATAAAAAATTGTTTACACCATAAATACAAAAGCAGTAATATACCTTAAGCCCAGTATGTCATCCAAAAATGATTGCACGAGGAAACCACAGACAAGAGCACTCCCAAAATCCAATTACAAATTCTGAGCACGGTCAACGCGGAACCTATAAATTTTGCACAAACAATAATGGATGTGCATGCTATATCTTTAACCAAATATGTTCCGCGGGTTACTGGCTTACAAATACAAAAAAAATTAGCCTTTTTCACTTCGAACCTAAAACCTTAAAAATCACGAAAGACAAAAAGTTTTCTATAATTTTTAAATGTATACCTTGGATAGCGGGCTACATATTCGTGCTAAATTAGAGGGGACACAAAGAAGTGGATAGCATTTTCGAACTACTCGTATTACTTACATTTATCCCTTTTAACCTACCAATATTCATGAGTGCTCAATTGATGATTGTGCTATTTTAAAACAACTTTTAAAATTATTTTCAGTTTTTCTTATTAGAAATAGTGTGTATATAAAAATTTTGTGAAACACAATTGAACCATGCGAAATGTAACTTTTTATTTTTATTTAAGTTTTCTAGAAATGTTTAATACTCGGTCATAAATGAACGTATACCGAAAGACAATACGACGATTTAACTGTACTCATGTGATCAAATGAACAGGTACCAGGCGAGTATGGCACGAAAGGAGATACGTCGCAGAGGAGAGGCACAAAACGCTAGTGCGCCACGAGCCCTTGACTCGCGTGCTGTCGAGAGCCGACAGTGATTAGAGCGCGCTAACAAAGCGCGGAGAGCTCTTAACCTACATGCTCCGTTTCACAGCAGCGACGGTGACACTCCTTGCGACCGTTGCTAGCCTGGTACCCACCAGCCACTCAGTGAAGGCTAATCCCACCTTAATTGTTGTAGCTAATTTAATTAAGGTTTCAGAAATTTTATCAAAATTTCAGAGAAATTTACGGAATTACGATAGGTTATGTAGAGCATTTACCTTGAGATGAACTGCGATATTATGGTCAGTTTCCACCGTTACTTAGATAGAAAAAAGAAAAGATCGAAAGAACTTTCTTTAATCTTGTCGGCCCTTTACAAACGCACGAAAATAATAAATTGAAGACTCGGTCGTAATACAAACGATAGTACATAAAACACCAAGACGAGCGATACATAAAACAGCAAACAATATAGTGAAACGGCGACCGTAGATCTTTTAGATAAAACCGAGAAGCTGGTGCTACAAAATATTTTAGTTTTATTTTACAAAACTATGAGCGCTCAAGACGGCGTTTACGGCATTCAGGAGCCGCAATAAAACGGAGTTTAATATACCGAGGAAGTAGCAACGGTAGCGTGTTGCCGACACGACGGTTCGGTTTGCACATATTGAATCTTACGTGCGGGAGTATCACGAACAATATTGATTCTTGAGTACTCAGCAGCGAAGCTGGCATGCCGTCAAGCAATAAAGCGGTTATCTATGCTCGTTTACGCCGAAACTGCGCGGTGATGTGCTTTGTGTTCGACAATAAAGTGGCGGTAACCCGCGGGGGACATTACAGTAAATGACAGTGTAATTATTCGCGAACTACGGAGGTGTGAGGTAGCTCCGAGTTCGTAAATTGTTCTTAAACTTAGTTAATATCTCCCTTGACAGGATAAATTTATGAGGTAGCTAGCGATGAAGGTACTGCAGAGGAGACGAATGAAAGTTGTATCTATTTCCATAAATTTTTCTCTTAACTTCAATCGTCTACCTTCAGCAGTCTTAAAATTATTTTAAGAAATTAGTTTTACAGTATGACATAAAAGTTGAAAAGAATAATGATATGACAAGTAATTTTACGTGTAATAACGAACCGAATGTTCTTATAACACACATGATTCTTCCAATAAATAGTTGTAAATGTAAAAAAAAAAAAACATTTTTTCCGATTCACACTATCAGAAAAAAACTATGGAGTTGCTAGAGAGAGACAAATAAGTATATAAAATAATCCTCGTTCTTTTTCTTATCCAGTTCAAAATACGTTAGGTGATAGAGCAATACCAAATACAATTGCTTCGACTCGACAATGCAATTCCCACATAATACTAACTATATATATAAATATTGTTTAGCACCTGCTATTTACTCTTAACCATGACAAGGGTTGACTGGTAGAGAATGCCACTTGGCATTAAGTCCGCCTATTGTAACCTTTGGCATAAGGTCAACAATAAAGAATAAATAAATAAATATAACTCACTCTCACTTATTTATACTTACATAAAAGAATAAGGTTTTTACACACCTACATAAAAGGAATGTCTTTCACATACATACATTTACGTAGAGTTGTGTAAAATTTCCACGCACACTAATGCAATGCCATTAGCTGGCGCGTCGGTGAACGAACGTATCATTGCCCTTCAAAGGGATGGGTATTAGGCACATAATAGTCACTTTAAACTTCTTACGAGACTTTCACAGAATTATTCAGAGAGATTCAACGAATTAATTCTGTAACTACTAACTGGCTGGTGGAAAAACCTTTTGAGGTTGTTTTGTTAGTTGAAATAGAAAATTAAGCAGTATGTTTTTATATCTATGTATTCTTAAAAGGTAGAAACATTGTATTAAGTTACCAAATTAATAGAAAAAAACCGATACTTATAAATTTTTAATTAATAAAGATACAAAACGAACCGAGCCTGAAACCTCGGAGCCATGACACAACGCTGTAAAATACAGAGACTATGTAGACAAATTGTATATTAATGTATATCTAACTTTAGTCAAGTCAAGTAGATAAAGTCCAGCGGACTGCAAACTGCACTAAGAGAATAAAATCTTTAATAGTAGCTATAAAGTATTACCGTCTACGCTCAAACCGGTGATTCGAGGTTTATGATCCGGAACGTGGGGTGTATTTTACAATTCATCTATTGTTGGGACCTCTGGGAGGAATGATCGTTAAATGTCATTGTTGCGGTCGCATACAGCGCTCATGGTCCATATAGAGTTTATAATGACTAGCGGCATAATGACGTATTAAAGGAAGGAAGCCGAAGTAGAGAACTGGGAAGAATTTTCCAAAGAGGCTCATAATGTCATGCCTGATTTAGATGTGTAAGGGGTAATAATATAGTAAAAGAATAATAATTACAACACACATTTACAATTATTTCTATCGTAATAAGTTTATAATAAAAAAAAATTAACCATATAGATTACAATTTATAAATGTATTCTATTTAAAATATTATATAAAAATATTACACCAACTGTGTACCAGTTACAAAAAGGTATAATTACTGTTAAAAACGATAAATTACCATTTCACACACTGTCTCGGAGTAAATCCCCAGTTGGTATTCTCTTTCACTAATATTATTTACTTATTGTTATTATAAAGTGCAGTGGATTTTGTTCATGAATAAAATAAAATAAATTGAGAACAATATTGAATGACAACCTCGCTTGCACTTGGTGTACACTGCAGACCGGCATAACTCTGTAGATTCCGTGATGCTGTCGGAGTGATGCAACACTAGGTACCTTTTCTAACTGGGACACGTGTAATCAGTAATGCAACCACACTGTTGTATTCCGATTTCGAGGGTATATAGGGCTGGTATATACTGCATTACAGGCCATGAGGTTTTCTTTCTTAGTTGTCAGGGGCGATAACGAATCTGGACCGGGAAGTTGTTGGCTCGCTTGGGACCACGTATGAGAGAAGGCGACGGTGTCAGTGTGGTATCGGAGTGGGTGTCGTAAGAGGCGACTTAGGGAAATGCCTTGAAAATCACAATAACTACCGACAGATGGCGGGATAACCATCTCGAGAAATACAAAACCTTACGAACCGATGACGGGAAGAAGCGTTTAAGGTCTCTGGTCATCCGATCGCCAATCCGCTTGCCGCTTGAATATCCTCCTTATATTTAGGATAAACCTACTTGGTATGTCCCGCGGTATACTATTTAGCCTCGATAGCCTAGTTAATAGAACCACTGCCTTCGAAGCTGTGGGTTGCAAGTACGTCCTTCCTATAGCAAGGATAACGATTTTAATAAGTTTCAAATAAAAAGTTCCTAAAAACAGACAAAGAAGTAGTAGTAAAAGCCTATATATTACTATCGTATTCCACATATAAATAACACTCAATACCAAGGAAGCGAATAACTGACCTATTTGAGCGTGAATCGAAGAGTAAAGGCTTATGGAATACAAATATAGTACACTGCGATATAGATCGGACTGGCTCGTTTCAAACATGAGTAGGCGCTTGCCTATAATAATGCAGCGATTCATTTCATTGAATGTAAATTGAAACGTTTGACAATCGGGCCATGTAAGTCGACGAAGGGAAAAGCAATCTCTGAAATTTATGTGAATTTGCACAGTTGCAGACACACGTAAAACACAATAAAATTATATAAGTCGAAAAATTTATTTATTGTTATTAAACAATCAGTATGAAATGGATTTCCTATTCAACGTGACAACAAAAATAAACATTTCAATTTCAATCAAGTATACATAAATGTTCTTTATACAAATTAAAAAATTAAGTATATATATATGTGTTTTGTGAACGTTTCTTCTCGTAAGTTTAGTTACATGCGCAGTTATACAATATTAAAGGTAAAGTACGAAAAGTGATTTAATAAAAAAAAACTCAATAAGACCCTTAAGGTAATTGGACTTCTGGTTCGTTAACTGAAGCCGAGCTGTGAATAGCGTGGGTCTACTTTAATGATTGCAAGAAAAGCTCAATTGTAATGATTGGTTAATGGTAATGGTTTGCATGGTTGCCAATAATTTACCATCATGACTACGTGGTTAATATTAATATCAGGGTTGATCGGAAGAGAACGCCACAAGGCATTAAGTCCACCCAGATTGTAAACTTCAGATTGTGATAAATACAACATGGAATAAACAAATAAATAAAATATCGTTTACCGAACTTTTATTTTTGATGTATATATTTACCCTATGGCGGTATTGTTAGGAAATTCAGACCGTCGTCGCGGATTGCGAGTGTCGAAAATCGGATAAATAAAATTTCTTAAAAATATCTAATTAATTATATTTAAATAATAAAAAACGTTAAAGTTACTATCTCCAATTTGCCAAACTCAACATTCTCCGAACGGTAATGGACAATGGCGTCTAAATTACGTGACGTCACTACTTTCATGCGTGCCGATTATTGCAAATCAACTCAACGTGGTAGTGGACTGTTTAATATAAGACGATCAGTCAATACAGTGAAGTGTAATAACCAAACGTAAAATGTATATGTCCGAGTATGTAGAGTTATGCATACGAACAGTACTCTGTCTGTCTGTTACCTTATCACAGGTAGACGGCTGAACCGATTTTGATGAAATTTGATAAGTACATTGAACTCGGGAGAAGGACATCGGAAGCCTATGTCCTTTTCATTCCGGGAAACCGCGTGGAAATTTTCCGTGAACGAAGTCGCGGGCGGCAATTATTAAAAATATAAATAAATAAGCTGTCGCCATCAGAAGTGGATAATTAAATCATCATCATCATCATTACAGCCGGGAGAGGCCTAAGCCCACTGCTGAATAAAGGCCTCCCGCAAAAATTGCCACGAAGCTCGGTCCTGAGCCACCTGCATCCATCTACTTCCCGCAACACTGCGCAGGTCGTCACTCCATCTTGTGGGGGGTCGTCCTACACTGGGTTTGCCTGTACGTGGCTGCCACTCGAGAACCTTTTTTCCCCAGCGGTTGTCAGTTCTGCGAGCTCTGTGGCCGGCCCAATGCCACTTCAGCTTGCTGATTTTTACGGCTATGTCGGTTACCTTAGTTTTGCTGCGGATATCATCGTTGCAGACTCTATCACGCAGAGAAACACCGAGCATAGCCCTTTCCATAGCGCGCTGAGCAACTTTGAGCTTCCTCATACGGCCTGCAGTGAAGGACCAAGTCTAATAATAATTAATAAGATAATTAAATAGCGACCACTAAATATGATAAGGTTTTCATTGTGAGTTAAGGCTATTAATAATGTTACAGACCGCATGTGTCCAATAAAATTTTCTTCGTTTGGCTACTCTGAGTCGTGCCAAATGTATATCCGTAACCTTTGCCTATCCCATTTGGGTGATAGGCGGGATATATAAAAAGTTTTTTTAATCATTGTTAAGATCAATCTACTCCATTCAATTAGTTATCAAAAACCTGGAAAGAAAACAATGCTGATGAAGACATAAATCACATTTTATATCGCCTAACCGAGACAGTTAATAACCTGACGCTTATGTTTCAGAAAATTTAACGTTATCAAACGACTTTTATTTCTCTTAACGACCCGTTAAAATAATGCCAACCTTTTAAGTACGTAAGCACTTTTTCTTATAGTCGAGATACTAAAAAATGAGTTAAATTGTATGGAGCTTAGTTTATAACTTTATGTTTGGTGGTAAGTAATTAATCTCTTGCAATCAACATAAAATCTACACACCAAGTTACCGATTGCCATGTGTTGTATGATAAGTATATCATAATCCTACATTCAAAATTAATTGAGGAGTGTATCACATCATAATGGAGCTGGTTTATAATGAAACTAAAGAATTTTAAGCGTGGTAGAGCCTAGCGGCGGCTTTAGCTGCTGCTCGAATGGGCCGGCTCGACCGGATTGGTGCCACGGCCTCGCAGAATACCGGCGTGAAGTAGAGGCATCTTGTGCTTCTGCGTTTCGTTCGGCGAGTGAGGTATCCGGAGGCCCACACCCCCTCCCTATTCCCCTCCTCTTCTCTCCCATCTCCCAAATATCCTTAAAGACCGGCAACGCACCTGCAGCACTTCTGTAGTTGCAGATGTACGTGGGCGACGGTAATCACTCACCATCAGGTGAACCGTTTGGTTGTTTGCCGCGTTTCACAAAAAATAAAAACCATCTGTTGGAGACGATCAGGTATTTCCATCAGTCGTGGAGTAACCAATTCCCATTGCATTCTTTTTTCGTTTCACATTTCTTCTAATCACAGAATGAAACGCAGAAGCACAAGATTCCTCTACTTCACGCCGGTAATCTGCGAGGCTTTGATACTATTCTAGCAGACCCAGCCGCTGTATTTTCAGGAAAATTTTTGAAGTTCTTCTTTATTACATTAAATACTCATATAATGAATTGTTATTGAACATATCACTATCTATGTATTCAATGGTATACATATAGGGAATGCAAAGGATATATATGGCAAAGATTTGACGACTGTGTCAAATGCCTCGTGAGTGAGGTGCCTCCGGATACCTCACTCACTCAAAATAATCTCAAGTGTCTGTACCAAGCGGGAGGGTTACGACAAACTTAGTTAAACAGAGATAGCAGAGGCCAAGAGGATTTTCCGATGTTTCTGATAACGAATAGGTAAAATAAATAAGTTGGTGAAATTAGCGCAGTTATTGCCTACGAGCTTTGTATTTCACCACAAACAAACTGTCTTGTATCTGTTATTATAGGTAGCGAAAGCTGTAAATCACCTAGCGCTCTAAATCAATGCGTTTAACTATCTGATAAACATACAGTGACAACCAATTATCGCCTCTAAAGCCAATGTAGTAGAGGAATTGATTGCTTACATATGTTAATGGCTAACAAACAGGAGTCGAGATATGATCAGATGTAGTCTTTTGTTATTAAGTTATCAAGGTAAAATTTAATGGCAGCGAATTAGAATACATTAAACTACACTTTATAAAATTAATTTAGTTTAATATAAATAAATGATAAATCGAACTGGCAGAGCTAATACTGATGCTCACAACAGTCAACAAAACACGGTCTTACAGAAAATACACACAAAATACACACGATTTTAAACGACTTCAATAAAAGAAGAGAGTATTAATTCTTTACTTTTTTTGTATGTATGTTACGCAATATCTTTGCCGGTCGTAAAACGATTTAAATGAATAAGCAATACCCTAAAGGTGGTCCTATATTATTTTGAGATACTCCACAGCAGGGGGTAGTAAAATAGGCGATGAAATCGATTGTTTCCCTAAAACTTTGTTTTCAATTCACTTGGAACTTAACAATTCAACTAAGATAAGCAAAGCCGGATTACCGAACACAAAGTAGGCAACTGTCTATGGGGTCATGCGATCTGAGAAAAATAAGACTTTGAAAATTTTATCAAGGATATTTGCAATATTCTAATGTTCTAATATTGACACCTTTTACTTAACCCCAAAAAACTTTAAAGAAACATATAATCGATAAATTTCAAATATATTTTTTTTCGCACATTAAAGTTAACTGTTTAGTATGACAATTATAATTACAGAACGTGATTAGCTTTAGCTTAAAATTACTGTAAATAAATGTAAATAAATAAATTAGAGATTATAATTCAAAAATAGTGTAGCAAATCGTAATTTAGAGAAAATGTCCCCGAGATTTTTAATGCTTAGGGCAGAATCAATTTCTTAATGTAACAATTTTTTTAGGAATATGCGAGTACATATTTTGTCTAGCAAGTTTTAGTTAAAAATACGACTTTCACTTGCACATATGCATATTTCGATATAATTTTTAATAACATACCCATTTAGCGAACAACAAAAGAAATTAGAACTATATTTCAACACAATTTCGTATTACAGAGCCTACAAAGGCGACACTGTTTGCAACGAGCGTGCATTTAACATGATTTTAGCCCGCAAAGCTAATAACATTAAATTTTGTCCAGCTATGATACATACATATATTATGATACTTTTGCCTCGAGTCTAAGTAAAATTAAAAAAAAATAAACAAATTAGAATTTATACAAATGATTTCATATTAACATTAGATTACTCCCTATTATTTGACAGCCCAGTAGTATATAGTAGACCTCTCCTTTGAGGATTTAACGAAATCGGTATGCTTGCAAACGGATTAGCGATCTTAGTACCCTACTCCTCGTACTTTCGACCCTGCTGCCTCCGGTCCGGATAGTATTCTTCGATCTGCCATTTTGGAGATGGATATTCCGCCGAGAAATACGCCGAGGAAAGAAAGGCGAGACAGTTGATTAGGCCTCTATCACACGACAAGAGCTGAGCAGCTAAGTTTAGTAGTTTCCCGGTAAATAATTTACTTTTAATAACAGCTTTAGTTAGTTTAGTAAAATTCAATTATATTTAGCATCGCAAGTAAAATTAGTTAGTATGATGGTACAATGCCACGGGGAATAGGATTGATTATAAATATAGTTATTAGACTTTTATTTATTTATTGTAATTTTAATTGTGGGGAAAAAAAGTTTTCTTTTCAATATAAGTGATGATTTTCATCAATTACGATTTTCCGCTTAAATCTCGGTGAATTATCATAAACAGACTATGAACAATAAAAGAAAATTATTATAACAAAAAATAAGTATAACAAAGTTTTATTTTTTTTAATTACATACGTAGTCAAAGCAGCTACAGTATAATGTGCCAGTGTATTACAACGAGTGCGATAATTAAGCCAGAACATTGTTACAAACACTCATGATTACATCTGACAGTAACAATATGTAGACGCAAACCAACCGAGTCAGTTGGTTGCGCAACACGGCCTTTAAATGTGGATTCCACAATCCGATTAGTGACATATGGCCGGAGCATGATGACAGCCGAATACAGGAAACAAGGCATTGTGTGGAACATGACACGCTCTACTGGCTGTGTATTGAAGCTCGGTTAGCCAAATGTTTGCGGCCAACGAGGCTTCAAATGTAGGCCAACATTCAAAACGGAATAGGATATGCACCGAACAGTACGAATACAATGGTCTGCTATCTCGCTCAATAAACAGTAGAAATATGCAAGAGAAATATCCAAGTTTCTATAATTGTGGCTGAAGTTTATTCTACTGCACTGATATCGCGGTGCAATGTTGTCTACGAATACTATAAGTGCTTTGCTAAGGTGTACTTATTTCTTCAAATTTTAACTCTCTTTTTCCTGCTCACTGATAGGTGAGACTTTTGTGTACAATTTATGGAGAAAAATTCATCCAAATATATCGAAATCAAATCAGGGCTGAGTATAGGAAAATATTCCATATAAGTCAAGCAACAGACTTAGGCTGTTAAAAAAACAACTTTGTTATGCAAATCATATACAACCAGTACATGATTATTAAAACAAAGTTTACTTTCTTTATATCTAAAAGCAAGTAGCGTGTACACGTGTCGTTGCTGAATAAAAGACTTCATTCGTTTCCGAAACAGTATGTAAATAATAAAAAATTATAAAATTTTCTTTATCAAAATACCAATCAATTACTCATACAATTGCAACTAGCTCTAACTAGACATAAGTTCCACTCGGCCTGGCTCGAGTTCATCAAAGTAAATAAAAATGAAACCTTCAAGGCAAATATACGAGTATTAAGAATACCCGAAAAGTAAATTATTCAACCCCAATTTACCCTCCTTCGGGCGGTAAGTAACCTCAAAATTCACGGGCTAGGCTCTCGGATGAAATTCACGAGATTAGTTCAGCTCTTGGAAGAGCCTATCAGAATTGAGGTCCGTCGCCATGGCAACTGGAGCAGAAGGGCCCATTTGCCGCTCCATTGGGTATTCTGTGCGCCTGTGTGTCAATTAGGCTCCATCTCATAATATACATTATATCATTATTACGTTTGAAGGTTGACGCTGTAAAGGTGAGTTGAGTGTTTTAATATTCATTAAGAGTCGCTATTATGTGATGAAAATGCAAAAAGCTGTGAATATGAATATTTCAACATACGGTTGTTCATATCCTCATGCTATATCATCATATTGTTTTTTTTTTGGGTGAAGGCAGCAGCCTGCGGCTCACCTGATGGTAAGTGACGGTAGTGCTTCAGTTGCGTTGCCGGCCTTTAAGGGTAATTATGAAATGGAAGGGTGGATGAGGAGGAGAATCGGGAAGGGGAGCTGGCCTCCAGTTACCTCACTGACCGAAACGCAAAAGCACGAGATGCTTCTACTTCACGCCAGTGTTCTGCGAGGCCATATTACCAACCCGGTCGAGCCGGCCCATTCGAACAGCAGCAAAGCCGCCGCTTGCCTCTACCACGTATAAAATGCAATATCATCATCCTATATCACCATGCTATATCATTATGTTATATTAACTGGTGCCAGAGAAGCAGTTAACGGCAACTGCCATAATATAGTCAAAAAATTATTTAAGTGTGTAGTTTTATGTTATCACATGGAAAAATCTTTCCTTAACGCGAAACGTGAGAAAATCAAAATAACTTTAAAATTCGGTAGAGCACTCTACTTTCCGTTTTCGCTTCGGGCTTTCAGGATGAAATCCTCTTACCTACATTTAAGCTTTTCACACAGGTACAAATGTAATCTTTTCATATTAAACGTGACTTCCTGAGCTGTCATATTATATAAAATGACATATTTTAATTCACTGAAAAAGGCTTTTGCACTTGGATTTTTTTATCATAAAGCCATGTTCTTTCATCGCATTCCTATTTAAAATGATACATACATTTTGTCCTTAGCTTTAAAAACAGGTTAACAGAGTAAAGAAGTAAACATTTTTCTTTGTACTCGTATGTCAGTCATTTTGTTTCTTTGTATAAATGAAAAGTTTTTATTTTTTTATTTTCGATGTTGAGCAAAATAGCAAAAATTTATATTTAACATACTAACGACAAGTATATGAAGAACTAAGTTCTTTTAATAGAGTATAACAGTAACTTTTAACAGTGTATACGCGCGGTACTTGCGTACATTTAAGATTTAACGAAAAATTTTATAAAATAAAGTAGCAGACTGTAAATGCCCACTGCTTGAATTTAGTTACAAAATTAATAACTGCATATGATCTGGTAAGAAAATATTTAGTACTATGATGGTGAGTAGCCAATTCTGGAAGCGGGTGCTAATTCAAAGCTTGAGCACATGTTTTTCTTAGTTCATAACGCGTAAAGAGCGGTACACGAATGTTATAAATTTGAATTCCAGTATAAGATTAAGTTCACCGTTAAATTGACAAATATATAAAAAATCGTTGATTTTGTAAATAATGCATTTATTTATAACCCGGTTCATTAGTTTTAACTATTTATTTATAATTCGATTTAGCCGTTACACCAAATTTACACTCAGGACCAATGACCCGGAGGAATTTAAAGAAACCTGTCACATATCAAAATATTTCTTAAAACACTTGAAAAAATCTTAACAGTAACCACTATGCTGTGATAAAATCCGTATGTCTTTAAAAATGTGTATACTTCTCTAACAAAAGCATGAAAGTTTCCACGCTAGGTAACTCTAGTTATTTTGACGTCGACCGAAGAAAGAAAAGCGAGGCTAGGAAACAAGAGAGTACAGTCGAGCCAAAAAACGATTAATTTTTGTCACAAAAACAACAGCTTTTACATTCGTTCTCAAAATTATAATACTGTATTTAAAATTTATCAGTAATTTTGTTGATCCTTTCAAAATTTCAGAGATGAATGATTTTTACAACCAATAAAAAATATGCCCATGAATCGTTTAGACGAACTACCAATCATAACTTTCAGAGAACAGTTTTGTGTAAAATAAGTACGCGTTAACTTTTGCCGAAAATGCACTTTTGATTTATCACAGTGAAACATTTTTATAATGCCATTAATTTCGCAATATTTGGCATCGAACGTTTTAATGTATATTTTTATTACATAGTTTTGGCAATATTGCAGTCTTATAACTGATTTCATCGTATAGTAGAAACATTTTTACGGTTTTATACACTATGGACGTATATTCTTTATATGATCACTGTACAATGATCATCAAATGTTTAAAGATGGCGTCTCGGACACAATAAACCCTGTATTTCTAACGAAAATAATACAGATAACTAAATATAGCTCGTGATGTGAATTTATAAGAAAATAAAAATTCTATTTTTATAACACGTTAAGGGATAAACGGTACATGCTCCGTGCCGTCATCAATAGGCCAATCCCTACTACTTACGAAAATGTTATGGCGATTGTAATAAAACTTTCATTTAAATTATTTTAATAGAAAAGTCAGAAAATATTGTGATTTTAAAATTAATAATTTTTTTTTTAAATTTTGAGTGTATGTGTAGTGTTAGTTAAGATAGCTCCTTTCAAAGCCCTCACTCTAAGCCTAGCTTTACTTTACCTGCTACCGCGACATCTTGTTAGTGAGCGTATGGCGTATAGTATTCACTTCAAAAATGTATTCTATTTTTAAAGTAGGTAGTATTTTCCACCAGCACAATGTTGGTTACTTATAATTTTAGACTTAAGACTTGCCAATGTAAACTAAGTAAGTTTTCCCATTCGAATGCATATATATAATTTTGGAACAGAAAACAATTCTAATTTAAAGACAGCGTAATGATGATGAAAAGATAAACAAATAAAATTAATCAAATCAAAACCTACGAACATTTGATTCAACTAAAAGTAAAATAATTAATTTTATTTTATCCAAGCGGGTTCAAATTCAGAGATGTGCTCCCGACGTGTTTTTTTTTTTTAGTTTATAACGCGTCGAGTGCGGTACACGAATATTGTAATTTTGAATTCCAGTAAAAGATTAAAGCTCGAGTTCACCTTTAAATTGACAAATATAACGACAAACGTTGATTTTGTTAATAATGCATTTATTTATTAGCCAGTTTATTTCAGTATAATCTATTTATTTATATTTCGATTTAGCCACCAAATTTACACCCAGGACCCATTTACCCGGAAGAATTTAAAGTAACATGACACATATCAAAATTTTTCTTAAAACACTTGAAAAAAATTAAATGAATTAATTAATGAAGCAATGTACCGATTGATAATATAAATTAGAGAAGAAATCTTATAATCCCAAGTAAAAGAAAACGTGAAATCACGTAATTACGGCGGATTCGAATCAACTTAACGAAACACACTTTTGTAAATATGTTATTCCCTTTTTCTCAAGCATTAGGTATAAATCTTTGATCTCGTCTTAAAATAAGTAATAAAAGAATACTTATTGCTTTTAGTTACTGGCACGGCAGAATCGGGTCGTTGGAAAATTATCAGTAGAAATGTTTAAGAACGGAAATCTAAATATAATAATTTAATTAAGTCTTGATGTGTTGAAACAATAGAAATTCAATTGTTATGACACATGAAGGTATAAAACAGGAGTCCGGGTACTGCGTACTGCTAACTCAACCTCTATAATATTGTTCTACATTAAATACTTCATTTTTTCATTTAAGTTTGCTCTCCAATTTTATGAGACATTAGTCAGAATATATAATGAGCAGTTAATAAAGTATAACAGTAGCAGCCTCTTAATGTCCCATGCCTCGTCTCCTTATTTGAGACGAAAAGGAAAAGGTCCGCGAGCCCGCTTCAATGCAATTTCGCAAACATCGCGTGTCCTCGAAATATATTTTGTATTATTTCTCAGGTATGTTCATTCTCCTTTATGTAGGTCTCCTTACTATGTTTTTGGGCCGCGCCGGGCACATTTAAATTTCAGCAATTAGAATTGTAAATACAAATGTTAGTGGTGCCGGCACCGGGATTCGAACCCAGGTCACTAGCACTAATATTAATTTTCAGCGAACACCCTGTCTCTTAAGCCACCACCGCGGTAATTTAGCATTCTATAATATTATTTGTCTTTAATAATAGTCAAGATACTTTAAGAGTATTTATTTTTATGTTTTGGAATGAATCTGCATGTTTAAATCATTTATTAAGCTTTACGTTTGTCAATGTGTCACTACTGGTATTAAGAGTTAAAAAGGATTACATTAGCTAATGAACAATTAGTCATAAAAATGGTACACAATGTGAGTACTTCAAACCTTATTGTTAAAGATGACCTCTATTCAACATACAAAAATTCGACAACATCCGTTATTCAGCTCATGTTTGACAAAAGCGTGATGGCCTTGCTTTTATATTCTCTGGCAGTGACGGACATTTTGATATATAGCACTTTTAAAATGAGGAGATACATGAATCAAATTTTATTTCAGTTTTTTTTTTTTATTTTAACTGGACAAAAACATTCTTCGCTGAAATTATTATTTCAAAAACATATTTTGAATATTTCAGGTAGGTATTAAAATTTTCAAATTACAGTACCTTTTAGAAGCGTTTTAATTTATTTGTTATTCATAAGGAACATTACAGTAGCTTATAAAAGTAGTAGTTCCCAAACCTATGCTTGTATCTTGGGCGCCGGACTGACTTTTCTTAATTACATAAATTATTCATAGCTTCTTTTTCTAGAAATGCCGACTCGCCTACACATGTTATGCATAATGCTGAATACCTAAAGAGACTTTCAAGACTCACTGATGGTGAGCCCCAAGTCATATGAGTGGTGAATGATATCGCCAGTGCATGAGTGCACTGCACACATCACATGCGTCGTACTTTTTATATGCGTTGTTTTTCATTTCATTTCATTCGCCACCTCTAGGAAATGCCTATATCTGGTACAGGCTGGTAAAAAAGAAGATAAGTATCTCTCAACATATGTGTAGAGTATCAGGGATAACGAAAGATATTCAAAAATTCCTTCGGTAGATGGCCGAAGTATTTTTAAAAGTTATGCAACGCAAGTAAGAATGGGATCTAGTAGATCAATTCAAGGACTATAGATATTTACGTTTGTATGCATATCTACATAATAATCTCCAACATACTACTGAACTATAACGAATACGCCCTTTTATTAGTAAGACCCACGCTATGATAAATCCAAGTAAATGTCAAAGATGTGATGGGTTTTTATATGTTCTAGTGACTTCTATTACATTCGCAAATATTTCAATGGGTATTTTTTATCTCAAGGTAAATAAAACCACGGCCAAGTCGTATTTATTGCATGTTTAATAACCTTGACTTATAAAATATAAAAGATATGTGAACATCATAAGGCTTTTTAGCATCGCCGTGCTCGGATAAAAGGCTGAGTATAAATATAATTAAACCATTAATTGCAATTAGGTTTAAAGTTCCATTGCCTCCCATTACAGTTCTAGAATTGTAGCATCAAGGTGAAGTGTGCCGCAAAAGCTCTTTGCGAGAAAACTTTTAATCCAACTAAGTGGTGTTTTTTGCAATTTTATTTTTATATTATTCTCCAACGGCCCTGTGTTGTGTGTATTAATTTTATTTTCATTCAATATCTATAAAAAAAATTTACTACAATTGAGTTATATAATTAATATGTATACACATACAATTGCTTTCATGTAACTACATACGAGTATAAACGTATTCAATTGGGATTATAAGGTATTAAAAAAGTATCATAACTGTAGTCTTTTTTTTTTTTTATGAAAAAATAGGCCTGCGTTTGACGTCAATCTTGCCCGATGGAAAGCGAAGATGAGGCCTAGGATGGTACACGCTTGCCTAGATGTCTGTTCACTTTGGCCTTGAAGATATACAGGTTATAGGCCTCCGGAAAAACCGACCTCGGCAGAGAGTTCCACTCCTTAGCCGTCCGCACAAAGAAAGAAGAGGCAAACCGCCTCGTGCGTAATGGAGGAATGTCTACAACATAAGGGTGGAACTTCTCGCCGCGTCTAGTCGTTCGGTGATGGAAAGGGGAAGAGGGTATTAGGTTATGCAAAACCTCCGCACACTCTCCGAAATGAATTCGATAAAAACGAGAGGCAGGCCACTCGTCTACGGTGTTCGAGGCTTTGAAGTTTTGCCTCTACTAGTGAGTCACTGCCTATGATCCTCTTCGCTCGGCGCTCCAACGAGTCAAGCTGATGTTTAGCCGAACCATCCCAGAGGTGGGAACAGTATTCCATGCAAGAGCGGACTTGAGCTTTGTATAGATTTAAGAGCTGCTCCGATGTGAAGTACCGT
Organism: Bhutanitis thaidina; assembly: GCA_029286595.1. Classification (NCBI taxonomy): domain Eukaryota; kingdom Metazoa; phylum Arthropoda; class Insecta; order Lepidoptera; family Papilionidae; genus Bhutanitis; species Bhutanitis thaidina. The sequence goes on along the minus strand of JAGSMS010000012.1, from coordinate 4,712,196 downwards.
CTCACCCCGAGAGGATACTAAGTTTTTGGCGGCAGTGTTTGCTATGGACTCGATGTAACGACCGAAATTTAGGTTAGAAGAGAGATCTAGACCTAAGAGCGCAAGACGGTCATTTACCGGAACGGAGATATTCCGGAAAGTCGGAGTCAGTTGGAATGGACTCCGTTTCGCCGAAAAAGACAAGCTGTGTTTTAGAGGGGTTAAACTCGACCAAATTGGCATCACCCCATTGGGAAACAGCCTCCAAAGTCGAGTTCACCCCTCAATCATCGATTCTCTGAAAGACTGGACTTTTGCCCCAGACTTCGCATCGGACAAGTATCTCCCCGAGACTGTGCTGTCATCTGCATACCCAAAGATATCGGGTGTTACCAGCAGGTCGTTGATGTGCAGCAAAAAGAGTCGCGGAGAGCACAGACCCTGAGGCACACCGGCATTAATATCATGGAGATCGGACGAGGCGCCATTAACGACAACCCGAATCGATCTGTTCCTCAGGAAATCCTCGATCCAGATGCAAAGCTCGGGAGCAATACCATATGCCGGAAGCTTGCCAATGAGACTTGCGTGCCAGACCCTGTCGAAAGCCTTAGAGATATCAAGCGACACGGCAAGAGCTTCACCGTGTCTCTCTATGGCTTCGCTCCAGTGGTGAATAGCATACACAAGAAGATCCCCAGTAGATCGGCCTCGACGAAACCCAAATTGACGGCCACTGAGGAGGTCGTTGTCCTCCAGGTATGCAAGGAGGCGGTTGTTTAAAACGCGCTCCATAACCTTACAGAGTATGGAGGTGATTGCGATAGGTCGGTAGTTGGCAGGGTCGGCACGACTTCCTTTCTTAGGTACAGGTTGGACATTGGCAATCTTCCAGGACTTCGGAACTTGACCAGTCCTCAGGGACAAGCGATAGAGGCGAGTCAGAACAGGAGACAACTCAGGCGCACATGACCGCAAGACAATGGCAGGAATGCCGTCAGGCCCACTAGTCTTATTCACATCTAGAGTTCTGAGTATTTTGAGTACCTCTTTTTGCCGAATGTGTACCTCAGGCATTGCAGAGTCACAACGAGGTAGCAAAGGTGGGCAGTTATCAGCTGCATCTAGTTGTGAATTCTTCGCAAATAGAGAGGCAAACATGTCTGCTTTCTCTTTGGCGGTGTGAGCTAATGAGCCATCAGACTTCTGCAATGGCGGGAAAGAAGACCGGCAGAAATTGGCTTCGACCGATTTGGCAAGAGACCAGAAAGCTTTACTCCCGGATGGGTAAGACGCTAGTTTGGCTCCAATACGGCCAATATGGTCGAAGCGGGCCTTGCGGAGAGCACGTTTGCAGGACTTAGCACCACTATTGTAGGCTCTTTTCAGTTTGGGGACATGGGGGCTTTGCGGGCTCGAGCATCCGCCCACTCTTGGTAAGCTAAGTGCTTAAGTGCTTCGGCACTATCACACTCAGAGTTGAACCAAGGGCGGGCTCTCACATGGAGTGAGATATCAGAATATGGAACAAAATATTCCATAGCCTGATATATCACTCCAGAAACAGCATCCGCGCAGCACGCCGGGTCGTCTGAAGAGAAGCATAAGTGGTGCATGTGCAGGCCGTCACTCCATCGTGAAGGGTTGTATACTGCGTTTGCCTATACAATTTACCTCAATGTGTGCCGTATGTGGACTGTGAGAAAGTTTTGGATTAAGATAGGCTTCCGGTATATCGATACGTTGAAGTGTTTGTCACGATGATTATCCAAACACAGAAGCAGAGAACGAAACCGATTTAATTGCTGAACAGTGAGATGTCATATCCCCGAACTGCTCACTTTTCACTGATGTGCTGCAAGGTAAGTGAAAAAAAATAACGGCTTATAAATGTCCCACAGCTGAGCATAAGCAGTTACTAATTTTTAATAATCCAGTGCTGATAAATCTACTTCGTCAGTGTTTGGTATATCTTACATTACATATACACTTAAATTGCCACTCACTCTAACTTGAAAGGGAATATAATAATGGATAATATTACAATGGATAGATTTTCTATTATATTATAATTTATCTTTGGAAATACATACTGTAGAACAATCTTCACGTGAATCTAGCTTATGCGTCAATATATGTGTAAATAAGTTAATACATTTATGTCAAACTGTATTTCTAGTAAAGCTTATTAAAACTTAAAATATACATTTTAAATTAATTATTTCAGATGTAATCGTGTTATTAAATTGTGCTGTGAGGTGAAGGGGGCAGTAATTTACCACCCGTCTCGGCGTCGCGTGTTGATAAAGTTGAATTAAGGGGAAAGCCTGGAGAAATATCGTTGGTTACGGTAGATAGCGGAATAGCCGTCTAAAAGTACTGGACATAAGGTAAAGGTACAATGATAAGGCAGGCAGGAACAGGCACAGCCTCTTTATCTCCAATGATCAAGCACCCCTACACGTGGTGCTCCTTGCTGACTAACAGACGAGGCCCTAATGACAGACGGATGGCACATTACACACAGGCACTGCACTCGCCAAACCCAAAGCCCATCTCGCTGAGCATGGGCAAATCCTCCATTCATAGCATCGCACCTTCATTGACGCTTTTCTGGAAATACCAGCAGTGATTGTTAAATGTGATTCATTGTGGTATATAAATATATATTATAGATATGGTAAAGGAAAGTCAGGGTGGTTCGTAAGTATTATGAATAATATAATGGTTATAATGTTCGCTACTCGAAGCTGCTATATTAAAACTTTCGGCCCACGCTAGCGGTTATTATGAGCACGCGAGAGGGTAAGTTTCTGCTAAATTAAATTAATTAATGCAGAGTAAGCAGACTTCGAAATAATTTACGAAATTTAATAAATAACTAATTAATGCTTAATTTTTCTACTACTTAAATTAACTTAAACTTTCTAGTCTTGTTACGTTATTTACAAGCTGTTTTTTTTTTACTTCTTTTTGCAGGCAAAGGACGTATGGTTACACCAAATTTTCCTCCACTTGTCAACCTCACCTTCACTTGTTTGGTACAGTCTGCTGGCTAACAAGCTGCTCTGATGACCGAATGATAAATATTTTGCAATCGTTTGAATATTTTTGGTATTTTGACGTGGTTTTATTAATAATATTAATATTAAAAGAACAAAAAGTTCTGCGTGAAATAAAAAAGACTCGTAATCCTAAACAATATATAAATGGATAGATCAAATACCGTGATCGATATGGAAAAATTGTTTTAGCTGCTATGCATTTTTGTGATCGGTGTAAATCTAACTATAATAATTATTTAGTACAGTAGTACTAAATAATTATTACAGAAGTAGTAGAAATATTAGATTTAACTTTCATTTCAGTATATATAAACGGTGGAATATAAAAATACAGCTAATTGACAAAACTTGTGTGTAAGATTAAAACCGTGTAAAAGATATTGCTTTACAATAGCAGTGGTGGCAGAATGTTTAAAAGCATATATCATAGCATATATAGCTAAGAACAATTCTTTATAATTTCAGTTGTTATGTTTGTCAAAATCAATCGCGTAGTGAACCCCATAACTAAATAGTCATGCAAAAATGGGGTTTACATTTATATCGCTTTTATTAGTCCTATCCAATAAAAGCGCTATTAAAGGCCCGTTCAATTTAATATGTTTTTGGTTAAAATTAATTTAATAGTAATAACATATTTTATCAATTTGAAATGAAACCCAAAGCCTCTATCGCCCCGTGACTACGAATGCTGTGAAGCACTGGAAACATCGAGAATATAAAAACAAAAAGAAACGAGATAAAAATCGTAAATAATAGTTATATTTAAAATTAAAAATATCTTTGATTCGGTATTGTTGAGCTTCAGTGATTACGGAGTTTTCTTTTCATAAGCGCAAATAGAAAACGGTGACAAAAGGTCACCTCGAAACATTTTAGAACAATAGACATGATAAAGGTTAAATAAATTCTCCAAAAGAAAGGAAATTGAACGCCGACGGTTATTCCGCTTGGTTTGACCAAAACTCATTCGCCGCTTACATTTTCCATCGTGTGGAGTTTTCTCTTTTACCAAATGCCATTTAAGTTAAATACAGAAAAATATTTTACTTAAGCGTACTTCTCCTCTTCTTCATCAGCCTATTTATGTCCACGGCTTTTGGGGAGACCTATGTTCAGCAGAAGGCTGAAATGATGAAACTAAACATTTCAAGTAAGGGGGCAACAAAAGCTAGGAAAGTTTCACCGCTCACTAGTGATGCTCCCAGTGATTATTTTGTGAAGTTTTGTAAGCTTTATAATGGTGAAAACCTTCATCACTTTGTAGTGGCAAACGCGGACCATGATGATGACATTAAAAAATTTAATTTCAATTAAAAATCATCGATTTATTTAAATCAACCGCCGGTTCAGAATATGTATTCTCTGGCGGAGAAGAAACAGATTTTCATCAAAAGAAATTTCATACATTTATTTGTTAACTTAATTTAAATTATAATTAAGTATTTCATAAGCTTGCACGTCGGATTTATAAATTTCCTGTGGCTTCATTTCGTAGGACTAAATTTTAAAAAATTACTGTTCTAATTTAAAATATTTTTTGTAATTTTAATTTAAATTAAATTCTAAATGCACTAATTTTTTGTGCCTGGTGAATTGTAATTATTTTATAATCGAACAAAGACGTATATGGCTAGAAGCTACCGAAAGATGACTTATTTTTCGCCAATTTATAATTTTTTTTAGCAAAAAATGTATGCAATGCAGACAAATATTACGTCATGCCTGCAATCCATATTTATATGATTCGGCTTGTTTGATAGCATTATTTTCTTTATTCCTTATAGCATCAATTTGCGAAATACCTTTTTAAAGATTCTAAAACCGTAGGCAAACCTACACAGTACATTATACTTCGATCTAGAAATGTTTAACACTAATAGTTGTATTTGTTATACACTCTAAGACCGGGACGATATTCCTACTATATACCTCTTCGTATATACAATAATTTAACAGAGAATGTCACGTCTTCATAAAACCGTGCGCGAGGAGATGCAAATAATATTGTAACGCAAATTAATTGCATTACAATACCGTTCGCTCAATACTAAAGTTCCCTTTTTCCAGGTAGGTAGTACAAATAAATCTCTTTTAATTTAAATACGGACCCTAGCGCCGCAAAGGTTTGATGGGATTGCTCGATTTACATTTTCTCTTCGTTCTTATTCATAAGAAGTAATTCTGGAATGTTCTTCCAGTATTACTTGTTATGAATATTCAAATAATTGATCCAAGGAAATTTTATCTAAATTAAAAATAAAATAACGATATTTAAAAACGATTAAAATAAATATTCGCTGTACAGCGGATCAGAATAAATATATATACTAATATTTTTATAATAAAAACGTTTCAATGTATTACACAATAAAACGTTTTCATAGCTATTTTTATTTTATTTATGACTTATCTTTATAAAAAGAATAGCAATAAATAAAATTAAGGTTACTGTCAAAATCATGTGACACCGTAACAACAAAGCATTCTCTTTCGTCGCAATTTAATCGAGGGATCATAACTATTACGCAATCTTTACAGAAGTACTTACGATGAAAAGAATGCCAGTACGAGTAGGTGTTTGCATCCAAAAACTTTTATGGCATCCGCCGCTGTTTTCAGCCGGCCACGCTATTAAACGCAAGCCGTGAAAACATTTCCGAACGGTTAATCGATTTTCGACTTAGTGTGCCCGGCATGTTGCTGCATCGCTACAGATTGAAAAAGATACGATAAAATTGGGTGCGTTTAAAATGGGATCTTACCTGACTAGCTTGCAGGACGTCCAAAAATATGGTAAAAACACTTATAAAAAGCACGGCGCGCGACATAGTTGCGGCCGCGGTGTTGCGATGCTCTAACCGACTAGCCTCTACTGACGTTTGTTCAGGACGCCAGAAACCTGCGTACTAGTCAGTTGGTACGACACCGTACGCGTACCTAGCGTCGTATATATCGACCCTCCCGGGAGCGAGAGGGACGGAGGACAGAGGGTGTGCGTTAGAGGGAGAGATGAAAATGAGAATAACGCACGCGCAGTGCTGTTAAAACTCCACATAAACGAGGAGTCCCTCTTTATCGGAGCGAATCACGAACGCCTCCTGTCGCTGGCTGGATTTCCCGATGATGAGGCAGCAGCTTTTCGATAACAATAAAACCATATATGTCTCTTCATTAGCTTATAACTTCGTCAAACATCGACAGACTCAAATAATGTATGTCTTTGAAAGTCAATATAATAATTGAAAAACGTGTCTATTTAATATTTTTTTATGTTTCCCAAATGGTATCGAAAGGTTTCCTTAAACCTCACCTCGGAAGGTGAATAGGGGATGAAAGTCTATGTTGTAGTCCGCATGTTGGAAATTGTCATATCATATTGCGTTGCTAAGTGCCAAGCGTACTTGATTGCTAATTCGTGGATCCTCGGTTCGAATCTCAACCGAAGACCATAGTTGTGCGAATCGGAATTTATTGACCATCGGATCTGGTTGTATTCGGGAGTTGTCGCTGGGATCAAAATCGGTTAGATGGACATCGACATCCTCAGAAATTACCGATTTTTTACTAAATTATTGAAAATTTTCATTGTAAATAAATTATATTGCATGTCTGGAAGTAATGGCTTACTAAAGAAGACAGGATAGCCTTCTCAAAAAATACCAGACTAAAATTAAGCAACGGGCAACAGCATCTTAGTTGCAAGGTGTCTTGTACAGCGCTCGCCAATCCGCTTACCGAGCATGGCTATTCAGACAAATTCTCCTTATGGGAGAGGCCTATGTCCTGCAGTGGAATATTTACAGGCTGTTAAGGTAAGGTGACCACTTTTCGCCTCTCCGGGACGTGACGGGAGGCGAGCCTCGTCACCAGATTTTCTCCCGGATAGTGCCATAAGATTTCAAGGCTTTTTAGTATTAAGAGTTAAACCGCCTCTTACGAAACTCACAGAAAATTGTCTGGTGATAATAAGAAAATCACTAGGGTACAGTATAGAAATACTCACAAAGGCTCACCTGGTGTTTGAAAAAAAGAAACAATCCCGAGTTGCATACAATTAATAAGCAGACCAAGAACCTATGCAACTCCGATTTAGTTTCTGAAAAGGTCATCGAGGATACAATGCTCACGTGCTCTATTAAGGTAGGATCTGAATTCATACCTCGAACAGTAATATTCTGTAAAAGGTTAAAGTTAACCTTAAAGTTATGTTTAGCGATTACGATAAATAAGTCCGGGGAACATTCGCTTAAGTTAGCAGGGTTAAACCTTTACGTGGAATGAGTCCATTTTCCCGACAGTTTGATAATTTAGCGACACAAAGTTGAACTACTAATGTTATTTATAAAGTACGGTAATACACGTACGGTGCACGTTCTAGGGGTCCGAGCCTACTAGGTCTAAGGACATCTTGTCTCATAAGTTTACTAGCAACAAAATCTGTAACGATGTGTACTAATAGAATATTTCATATACACTACAGAAAAAATGTAACAAAGTCGCAGTGAATTACAGTTTCGGAATAAAAAAGTTTGCATTCTATGCAGAGTTTGTCTGTGTCATAATAACCAGCCTATGCAGTGACGTCTATTTCAATATATTTCATTGATTTATTGATGTCTCTATAACTAAGTTAAAAAGTAAAATCCGTTGTTTGTGATCAAAGGTCATGCATAAATAAAAAAATTGCGAAAAATTCATGTAAATTAACACCTAACCAAAAACAAATCACAGTTATTGATGGGTTCGTACAAAATTAACAAGTCCTGCCGTCGGTTTATTTCGTCCGACGTTCCGATGTCCGGATTACGATTGCCAGCGTATTGATTTAAGCACACGTTATCTCGACAAATGTGGAGCTGACCTTACGGAGGTCCATAGCATTCGCCCAGTTTGTATCCAATTGGAATTTAATTGACGCTTACAATTCAAAGCATCGGCACCTTTCGTACTTTAAGATGTATTTTTTTACTGTTTATAGTAAGTAATGATATTTAAACATACCTTTTACATCGTCAACAGCCTGTATAAGTATGACAGCAGATAGCCTATTCCATGAAAGCGCTAACAAGAGCTGACAGCCCATGAATAGAAGATGATATGGGTAACATATCAATAGATTTACACTCACCACGCTGAGCAGGCTGGGTTAGTGAGCACATCATAGTTACCCGTGCACTTATTATGCTGCATCTTCTATTAAATGCATAAAACATTTTCTTTTCTTAAAAAAGGGGAAAGGACCAAACGGCTCTCCTGATGATAAGTGATTACCGACCTCCATGTACATCTGCAACACCAGAGGAGCTGCAAGTGTCGTCCTTTAATAACATTTTGGCACACCGTGATTATTACCACGGATTGAAAGAATACTAGAACTATAAAAATAAATGAGTATTTTGCTTTTTTCTCCTTCTTATTACATAACTACGATATGACACTTTACCATCATTCTTTGAGTTTGTAATAACAATCACTTCGATAATCCTTAACCGGGTCTTAACGCCCTCATAAGTATAAATTATACTTTTTTTATTATAATTTATGGTCAAGACATCTTTTACATTCATCCCCATTCAATACTGTCTTCCAAATTAAATATCTCAGCTCGTTCCTCATTTCGCCCTACTTTAGACAAATAGCTTTCTTGTTGTGGATAAAAGCCAAAACACACTTTATTATGGCTTTAATACCCTACTTTATGCGCCATTACGGTGCTTAAATGTTACGTGTTATTGTTACAGCAATTGCAGTTAGCGTATTCATATTAGAAAATAATATATGTGGCTAAGAGAATCCGCCTACTAAGTCATCACATGACAAAGCTGGAGCAGCTTAGGTATTAGTACGAATGATTAGGCTTTCAGATCCATGTCAAGTCTTCCATGGTATTAGAATCACGTGCCAGCCACTACATTCACTTACCTTACCAGCCTGTAAAGTCAACAGCAGGACTTAGGCAGACACATCGCATCTTAGACGCTGCTGCCCGTCATCGGTTTGCTTATTTTTGGTCTCGTATTTTTAGAGATGGTTATCCCGCCAGCTGTCTCTAGCTGCGATTTTCCACGCTTTTCTCCCCTAGTCGCCTCTTATGACACCCACGGGAAGAAAGGGGTGGCATATTCTTACGCCGATGCCTCGCGGTAATTACACTCACTATAGAACGTAAATAAGTCGACTCTTCCGGGGAAGTACAACGCCCTCATAAATATCATCATGAACCTCTTAAAGGCTAGGCTCACTGAAAGACTAATAGCTCTTCCAATTTAGTATAGTAATTTGTTTTAGACAACTGGACAAATTAGTAGAGGTATAGTGAACACAATACCAGATATATCGCACTTTGGACTTTAGGTAGCAGACATATCAGTGGCCTGAGTATTAAGGTCTGGTACACAATGGATGATTTTTTTATCGTCAGTCGATTGTGATTAGAAAAATTTATGATGTCCTTCTGGATTTCAACCACGGCAACAAAATAAAAAGATAAAAAAGCTCAAACGACCGTATACCTAATATTGGGGTGGTCAGAAGTCTATTCTTTAATTTTAATCATTTCAACCCCTTTCTCACTAGAGCTTATTCAGGACATCGAGACTGGTAATGAGCATGTCATCCCGAATACTTTCGAACTATTTTTAAGCGTGGTAGAGAAAAGCGACAGCTTTTGCTGCTGCTCGAATGGGCCAGCTCAACCGGATTGGGACCACGGCCTCGCAGAATACCGGCGTGAAGTAGAGGTATCTTGTGCTTCTGCGTTTCGTCCGGTGAGTGTGGTAACCGGAGGCCCACACCCCATTCCCATCCCCTTCCCCATCCTCCCTCCCATCTCCCTAATATCCCTGGCAACGCACCTGCAGCACCTCTGCAGTCCCGCTTGCGCCGTCGCTCCGTGCACACGTGTGCTCGCCTCCGGTTCGAGCAGCCATAAACACTGTGCCGGAGTGTTTCGCAGCGGGATGAGTCATTAGTTCGCAATGGGTCGTTAGTGGCCCCGCACCTGCGGGTGCCTACTCGGCCCTATTGTCTTTCCGCGTCTTTGTCCGCGTGTTATTAAAGAGAGTGCCGCCCGTCGCCCGCGCATACTGCACGGCGGTACTGTTTGCGACTTCGCCCCGCGCATACGTGTGCTCGCCCCCAGGTTTGAGCAGCCATAACACTTTGTCGGAGTTTCGCAGTACAATATGTCGTGTGTCAGTATATCGCTAGTGGGCCCCGCATCAGCGGGTCCCTACTTCGACTCTACCACTTTTCCCGCGTTCAATCGCGAGCCATTACTAGTGAGTGTCGGCCGTGTCCCGCGCACGCTGCGCGGCAGTCTCGTTTGCGACTTCGCTCCGCACACGTGGGTAGGCACTGTGCTAAGCGTCTCACAAGCGGGTTCTGTCGTGTCGGTTAGTCAGGGCCGTTGGTCGCCGCGCCTCAATCTTCCCGCGCATATTCGCGAGCTATTAAGTAGTGAGTGTCGGCCGTGTCCCGCGCACGCCGCGCAGCAGTCCCGTTTGCGACTTCGCTTAGCTTACGTGTGCTCGCCCCTAGGGTTAGAAGCAGCCATATACACTTTGCCTGAGTGTCTCACAATCGGGTTCTGTCGTGTCGGTTTGTCAGGGTCATAGGTCTTCACGCCACTATTAGCCTCCCGCATACGTGTGCTCGCCCCCAGGTTTGAGCAGCCATAACACTTTGTCGGAGTTTCGCAGTACAATATGTCGTGTGTCAGTATATCGCTAGTGGGCCCCGCATCAGCGGGTCCCTACTTCGACTCTACCACTTTTCCCGCGTTCAATCGCGAGCCATTACTAGTGAGTGCCGTCCGTGTCCCGCGCACGCTACGCGGCGGTCCCGTTAGCGACTTCGCTCCGCATACGTGTGGTCGCCCCAAGGGTTAGAAGCAGCCATATACACTTTGCCGGAGCGTCTCACGATCGGGGTCTGTCGCGTCGGTTTGTCAGGGTTCACCGGTCTCCGCACCACTATTTTTGTCTTATCCTTCCGCGTATAAATCCGCGCGCCATTAAAGTAAATCGTCATCCCGCCAAACTCGCGGGCCAATCTGCTCGCGAGTCAATTCAGATGAGGCTGTGAAAGCTCCGGGCTAACAGCGTGTGGATGGTTTTAGTCGGTATGGTCCTCCTTCAGGGGATTGAGTCCGACATAACCCAGTTGCTGGCCTACCGGCCAGCAACAGGGTATGCGTAACAGCATTTTCCATCCAGGGAAAAAAAAAAAAAAAAAAAAAGCAGCACCTCGTGTTGCGTAATCTACGTGGGCGACGGTAATCACTTACCATCAAGTGAACCGCTTGATCGTTTGCCGCTTTAAAAAAAGGAACAATGTAACCGCGCAGGAAATAGTAAAGTGTACGCGTAAATAATGGAGCCACTCGTCGTTGCCTTCCCGTATCCTATGTAATGGTTACACGATGGGATCCGAGGAACCGTCATATGCAGTGTCAAAGATACGGACCGCAATGCAATACAACCGGGCCATTTTGACTTAGAACATTTTTTTTTATTTATTTATTCTTTATTGCACTCCGTCCTCCACTAAAGGATTACAATGGGCGGACGTAATGCCTCGAGGCATTCTCTAGCAGTCAACTCTTCAGAAATCACCGTGAAATAGATACATATTGCTGCAGAGCTTTGTTGAAAACATGACGAGAACCGAAGATCCATACAGGCAACGAGGCATTCCATCTTATATCCACTACGTCTCGTACTAAGATAAAAGATGTATTGAAAGTGCCGTGTCACTTACACTGCTTTACTGTGTAAAGTGGTAGTCTTTATCATAGGATACTGGAATGTGAACATCAGAGTGTGTCTCCGACTTTACCATGACATCTAATATTATCCGTAAATTATTTTTGAGAGCGTTTACTCACGAAATATGACGTAAATCAACGGTAATAATAAATATACTCTCTTCTTCTACAAATATCAACTTCACCTGCACTCAGTGCACCCTGCCGATCTAACAAACTAATCTCTGACGACCGACTAACAGCGGAAAACTCATCAAAATATACCGGAACCTGAATACTATATGAATACTTGTGGATGCGGCAGTACAGGAAAAACATTCATGTTTGCTGGCTTTTATTGGCGCGTTTATAGAAAGGCATATGTCCAGCAGAGAACATTTACCAGTTGATTCAGTGAGGGAAAGTAAAGTAAGTCAAATTAGGGATCACTTATCAGTGCGCTCGCTTTAACTTTAGAGCATTTCAATTCGGTGCCATCACTATATACTTTAACTGAAATAAAAATTATTTAATTCCTGAAATGTTGTTGATATCATAATCAAAATATAACATAAATAAATATTGTTCAGTTCAGAAGCCGCTACGAACCCCTCCCGGCTTCCCACAACTATTGAGAGGAAACATTTGTACGTGGTAAAGCAAAGTGGTGGCTTTTGCTGCTGCTCAAATAGGCCAGCTCTCGCAGAATACCCTTCGGTGAGTGATATAATCGGATAGAGCTGTTCAAATAGTACGTAATATGCTCAAGGTCGGGGGCTAAGTTTTTCCTTACTCATTATTTGTTACTACTCAGGATTTAAAAAGAATTAAATTTTACAGTTGTTTTGAATTACAAAATAATAAATAGTTCTAAACACATTTATTATTTAATCAATAAAATACCTTTCGTATACCTTTCTCACACACAGACACGCTTCGGTTCTTAGTTCTTAAATTATTTTCTGGTTCTTTTGAGAAACTATTTACTTTATTCGTTTTTGTTAGTAGTCTAAATATTTTTTATTTTTTATACTTTGTATAAACACAAGAATGGTTTTGAATAATAAAAAAGGGAATGGATTACAATTCGTTTGTTTTTTGATCTATTCCAACCCCTAACAACAATTTCAGGCGAGCACTACAAGCATAATTTTCTAGTTAGCCTCATTACATTAAAAAAATATACACTCCAAGGTTACAACATAAACTTATTCAACATTAACATTACATCATATTAGGTTTGATATATTTTATATAACCAAAAAGGTGACTGCGCCGGCATTCGATTGCGAGCCAAACCGTTAAAGCTTCTGCAGTTAGAATTCTACGCAGTCTAATCTAGAATGTTCCAGATATTTGCATATGCTAGATGACGTCACGATCTATCCAGACGGTCCGGTATTCAGCAAGGACTGGTCCGTGTTATTAAGTGCTTTGTACGGGAAACTGATGCAGTTACGAGCCTTACGATCGATTCCTGTCCTCGGGCGGAACACGCGTCTACACTAGATGTCGTCGAAACTGGAACGACAGAAATATTACATAAACGCGCTGCGTCATAGCGAGGCAAATTATGTAATGTATCGAATATGCATTGTTGCCCATTATTTACACATTCAAAGATAACATGTGCTTCATACTATGGGAAATAAATCGGAAACTAAAAAATCCGTCAAATATAAAACCAAACAAAAATACACGTTATGTAAGATCATTGGGTTTAAAATGGCTGTTAGCTGAGCATCAGCTGACCCACCGAGACAGAGTATATTTATTCATCACCGAGATACATACTCGAAACGTGTAAGACTATTAACGAACGTGAAGCAGCTTCTCGCAACAAACACCTTCAGGGAGTCAATCGTAAAAATCAAGTGAAGAAATGACTTCAAAAATAATAGACATAGATAGATGGCAAAATAACCATCATAAAATTGTCAAATCGGAAATGACGTGACCGGCGACGGGCAGCAACCCAGGTGCGAGGAGTCAGTAACTGCAATCATCAGCAGCTTGCCACGCGTGGCTGTTAGGTGCACATATAGAACACCACCAGCAACGGTGACTTTTGCAGGCCAACGATGGTGGTAAATATAAAACTGATAGTTAATACGCTAATAATATGAATGTTTCGTATAAGAAATATGTATTTATTATTGTTATATCATGTGCTCAAACACGTAGATGTATTTCATGCTCGCATTCGCTATGTAATGGCGTCGTGTGGCGTATCATCCGCATCCTGTTAATATAGTTGAGGAGGGCAATGGCTGCCACATACGGCATACTTGTGAACAGGTGATGCTTGTGGATGCTGGGGGTCCCGTGTTTGCAGTGCACTTGCGCTTTAATTGTGTGGATCGCTGTATTCTTGTAGCACGCTTTTAGTTGCCTATGCGACCATGCCTTATGTGTTATTACATTGTATATGTATTCAAATTAAAATTACCAAAAAGAGAATAGTAAATGTCATTCGCCTTTTTGTTTTCCTCAAAAAAACCTCATAACGAAAAGAAGGTGGATAAAAAAATAAGAATATACATTTGAGAAACGAAATTAACTTCCTTGTACCCCATTATGTTCACATATATGAACTGAGCAACGGGAATAAGTGTCAAGGTATTCGCTTTACTTTCATATACCAGGTTATGAAGCCACTAGCAGCGTTACGGTCTCCTCCTGGCTCAAATACCGAGACACACTCATCTGGGTGATATTAACAGACTGGCACTTTACTTTACTTAACAGCTGGTAAATAATTCACTGCAGGACATAGACTTCTCCCGTAAAGAGGATAATCGCCACGATCTGCAAACGGATTGGCGATTGCAGTATCAGACACCTCGCACCTTAGACGCTGCCCGTCATCGGTCTGGTATTTTTTCGAGATCGGTGCCCCCGAACGTCGGCTGTCATTGCGATTTTTAAGGCTTTTCCCATAGTCGCATTTTCAATACCCATGAGAAGAAAGGGTGTGACAGATTCTTACGCCGATACCACACTGATTATATACATTACTTTACTATGGTCATATAAATTATGTACATAAAAATCTTCGGTGATATCTACATAATAGTATCTACGGTGATAATCTCTTTATTGTGTTATGACAGAGTTCAAAAGCTTGAAACCCTATACATGTCAGTGGGAGAAACCGTAACGGTTCTATTATTCGTACAATAGTAGAAACACACTCCGTTGCCTTACCGTATCAGATCAGATAGGTTTTCAGAGATACGGAACCATAACAATACATGGACTCGAAAACCAATAATTGGCAAGGTGCACGAATGGCGAGATCCGATGCCAAGAACGACTACTCAGCAAGAATACTGACCGCCCAACGACGTAGTCATCAAAAATGTATTCATAGTTTCAGTTATATAAGCGCATATTATTGCGTAATACAATAGCACGGGAAGCGGCCAAGTATAAGTCAAACATAGTTTACAAGTGTTGAAGCTTGAGAAAGCTTTATTGGAAATAACTTCACAGTAAACCTTGTTAAGTCTAACATGCCTACGCCTACGCCATAGTAGCTCCGGAGCCTGTAGCTCGTTTAAAGTTTCATAGTACTCGTATAAAAGTGATCAGGGTATATCGGCGTCATTAAAATTGTTAATTGAAATTTTACGAGTGTATCTGAATTTACCAGTTGCTCGGCAACCAGGGAAACTACCAGGAGTACCCCGAGGTGATAAAAATAAAACGATATATTTCGAAATAAATCTCTTAAAAATCGATGCTAAGTCAATACCGGGCTTTGCATAACTTGTCATTACAGTCTCCAAACAACACACTTGCTACTTATATTTGGGTATATAATTAAATAAATACGTAATGATGATGTACTCCTGGCTGATTTGGACCACGGCGATAACTTTCAAATACTAGATCAGTTGTGATCAACTGCGCACGATATATTATAGTGTCGCACACTCGCTTCGAACCCAGTGCCCACGTGGCAAATAACTTACTAATTAAAAGAATACATAACACATCTACGAATACTTATGTACACCATTAGCATCATCATTATACATAAGTAAGTACTATGTACTAATTCAGAAGAAAACGGACGTCGGTTATACCCGGATAAAGTATAGTAAACGTATTGTATGTAACACTACGTACAAAACGTGTAGAAAACTTCGCAAAGTAAATAGGCTTATTTCAACCTTTCACTAATGGGTAGTACCCGATTGATCTGCTGTCCATCTGTTTATTTTCTGTATTATTCGATGTTATTTTTAGAGACGAATAGCTGATTGCGTATTCGAACAAAGGAAATCACTCCGAAATTGACGGATATCTATATTTATATTCATGTAAGTACACTCCTATGTCAGAAGATTTACCTATATCTTCCCTCATCTCTTACGTTATTCACGGGTGAACAAATATTGAATGCGTCGCACAAGTGCTTATGCCAAGAACTTGTATACCTACTGTAGTATTATGAAAAATTAATACTTTTGAACTTTGATACAGAAAATTTTAATTTAAAGGCAGAGTTTTCTTATATTTGGCCCAGTCAGTATTTAGTGTTACCTTCTATTGCTATCTAAACTTCCTCCATTCGTCTGGGTATACCTTTAATTAAATCATCATTTTTATTATTTGGAGCATTAGATACCATTCTTCTACCAATGCACTTTTAAGGTCACTATTACTTCAGATGGTACTGGGCGGGCTGGCCACCTCGAAACATCGACTTCAACCTCCCTGAGGTATTCCGAAAAGATCGCTGAAGTTTGTGGCCGAGTATTATCATACATTAAAAAAAAAATCTCCAATTTATGGAGCAAAAGGCATCACAATCCGTTCTAAAAAGTCTGTTACTTTTTTGCGAATTTTCCCTTCACTTCTTGTATATTCTCTAGTCTAGAGTCTAGAATGTAAGTTGGTTACACTTTTTTTTTCCTTTCTTTTTCAATTAAAGTTCCAGGTCTCGAGACTTGAACAGTTGAGCCACGCTGAGATCCGGCCTTATTACATAAATTGATCAAGTGATGGTTACGTAACACGGCAACAATAATTTTTTGACGAAATAAATAAAAATAAAAACTGAACTGAAAAACTTACTTATAATACGTATTAATGAAAGTAACTCATAACCGAAGAAATCAAATATAAAAGCAACTCTGATATAAAAGCAAGTTACAATATCTCTTTTTAAATGTGTTAGCATAGTGGTCAGTACGTAATGAGAACATATAAAATACTACCTGTGACACTCACACTACTGTGACACTTTACTGATCTCTTGGAGAAAAAGTGGCCACCAATTTTCATAATATCCACTATCTAAATGCCCATCTACAGCGCTTGCAACCCTGATCTCATCTGAATGTTTTTGTAACCGCTGTAACAGGACTGACTAGCGAGCTAACAGGGAATGTTCCCTCGTTCTCAACGCGTTTATGAAGATGTTGCCTTATCTTTTATTGTGTGATATGTAGTCACATTGGGTAATATTTTATAATAATGTAATATGTATTACCGTGCTTTTACTATTTCATAATGGCTCCCTTACATGGACTTAATTTCATTACATATAATACCCGGAGAATCTAATCAAAAATGCAACAATAACTCGGTTAACAGTTTAACAAATAACTTGAAATAATTAATTTTAAGATTCCTTTCTGCTTAGTTTTACGCGTTTAATTCACCTGTGCGGCAATTATGATATATACCTACGAGTATATCTCCTATGCGAAAGGGCCTATATTATGCAGCTGGACTGCCTAATTAAGTAAGTGTTAAGTGGATGTACAATCACTGACAGTCGATATTTTTTTTACTGGCATGTGCTAAAGCGTGAATACAATCCTACCTTATCCTATTAATCCTATTGCGTCACGGAATAACGGCGTGAAGTAGGCATCTTGTGCTTCTGCGTTTTATTCGGTAAGTGAAGTAACCGGAAGCCTTCCACTCCCTTCTCCATGACGATGATAAAGATGAAGAATTATAAATAATGGAAAGATACTATTATAAAACAACATATAAAAATATTGTATTGTATATTTCACACACGTATTCTCGAGCGTGCAGTACTCACTATGTTAATCCGGCGGACTTCTCTAGATATATTATTGCATTTAATTTTATGTTTGCTTTTAGAGGTGTGTGCCGTCCGTATAACTACACTAAAGCAGTTCGAGATTATATTTATTATGGAGATAAATTATTTATTATAAACTATAACCTAACTAAAGACTGCACATATTCTATAAGGCTGACTGTTTTCATTGTGTAAGGAGAAAAGGACTTTTTCTTTCTTAGGCTTTGACGATTCCGTGTGGGTCGGAATTAAGAAATTGACCAACTCTTATTGACGGTGACTAGAATCGACTAGGCTCGAAGTTGGATTGTATTCGAGCCTTAGTTCATGTCAGTAAAAGTCTAAGGATATAGTATAACTACTTCAACACCGTGTTGTTTTTAGACCCTCACTATTCACATAAAAACTCGTAAACTCCGCACCGCTGTGTATTAAAATTATTATATCCTCTATAAGTCAACGCGAAACCTCACATACATCGCAGTGAATGCGTTTCTGTCGCATAAATTTTCCTTTTAACACTCGTAACTATAAAATATTGTATCTAACATACGAGGCCACATGCTAAAAAACTTCTCATTAACATTTCAAATATGGCCAGAACAAAAACACTATAATTAATTTGGTATTATTATTTGTTGGTAAGTTATAGATAATTCGACTTCTTAGAATTAGATCTTCTTTGGACAGTTTGGGTGAACTTATCTTAATTATCGAGAATAATGACAATAAGAGAGAATCATAAACTTGGGAGTCCTGAATCCTGCACTTCAATACAGGCTGATGACGAACTAACCTGTTAATAATTGAATGAAAGACTTAAGGACAATAACTAAAACAATATTCATCATATAACATTCGTTATTAAAATAACATTACTATTCTGAATTACTAAATTTCGACACTATGTGCCGACTAGAACTTATTTAATGAATTCATTTTACTGAGTGGCCTTTGTTTAGCTATGAAGCCAGACCTTGTGTTGGGAAGTTGATATTTTACTTTGCTTATAGTTAAATGCTGGCTTATGAGGGTGAAAAGTTCTGAAACTTGAATTTCGTCGATGGAGAATAAACAGATGAAAAAGTCCACAGACTTTGAGTAGTGTAGAGTAGAGAATTGTATTCTTTCGATAGATTATATAAATAAAATATCCCCTACTCGTCCTACCCTCCTATTACGATTACCTCCAGAGTCAGACGTTTACCATACCGTGTTGTTATTCCATCGTTTATCGTATGTTAAAATTCTATCACTAGTAATTCATTAAACAAAGGGAACGAATAAGAGACAATGAACAATATTTGAATTTGAAAAAGGATTTGACAATATTCCATCATGACCTTCAAATAAAAGCAAATTCCGCTTGACCCCGCAAACTGTTCCCCCAACGGTTAAAACAACCGCACCGCACCTATGAACAGAAGCCATTAATAATGCCCCTTTGTATTTCCACGACACTCCGGTAATGGCTCGGCGGCTCGACCGTGAATTCACCCTGCGCCCTCCATCGATATGATGATATCGCTCCCAGAGGGCGCTGCCAGCTCATTGGCGAAATGTCAAACAACAAGCTAAACTTTGACTTATTGCTTAAGCCAAGATATAAACTACCTTTTAAATTTTGAAGTGATTTATTATAACCAATCATAACAAAACCAAGAATAAATGTTTACTTATTAAAAATACACATAGAAATTAGAAATGCACTGCTTTATTAATAAATATACAAACGAGTAAAGTTGACGTAAAGTTATTGCAGTAATCTTTTAAACCTATACACAGTTATATCGTAATCTTTCTTTTAAACATATCTAACACACGGTGAAGAAGGAGAGGACATCGTGATGTCAGTTCGGTTTTTACAACGTGGTAGAGCCATGTGGCGGCTTTTGCTATCGCTCGAATGGGCCGGCTCGACAGGGTTGGTACCACGTTCTCGCAGAATACCGGCGTGAAATAGAGGCATCTTGTGATTCTGCGTTTCGTTCGGAGTTAATCGGAGGCCTCCTCCTCCTCTCCACCCCCATTCCTCATCCTCCCTCCCATCTGCCAAATACCCTTAAAGGCCGGACACACTTGCAGCACCTCTCGTATTGCAGAAGTACGTGGGCGACGATAATCACTTACCATCAGGTGAACCGCTTGCTCGTTTGCCACCTTTCCCAAATAAAAAATAACATCCAAATTTTGGCTCTGCTGTAACATAGTATGCAAAAAACGCGTTTAAGTTCAATGAATTCAATAAAAATTACGTTTCAATAATGTTCATATTCATCACACAGCGCCAGACTCGACTTCTTGTGAAATTTAAATCTGATTGCGTTATCAACAAGGGGAAACAAATCTTTTGATGTGAAACAAATCTTATGAAATGATAAATATTTATGAGAATAATCTAAATTTATTGATTTCTATCCCTGGCGTCAGAAAATTCCACCCTTTCTTAACGCCTAATTCTGACACACGACAAATTAATAATTGTTATCTCAATTCTTTCAAGATACAACAATATTTAATTTATAACTACAAAAAGAAGATTACGAAAGCGAAAAAAATATTGAAAAAAAGTTTATTCAGTAAATTATCGCACTACAATATGTGTGTATTTGTAGGAGTGCATGTGCAAGTTTTAAATTTCATTGAGTAATTAGTACTTATTAAAAACACTGTAATTTTTTTTTTTTTTGCGTGCCTTATTTACCTGTCCTAAGTCCAAAAAAGCTCGAAAACAATTATTTCTTTTAAGAATATATTTTTTAATGGATTAGGATGAAAAACGATTTAACAGTCCACATGACGGTAAATGGCTACTACAGCCCATGGACAACAGCAATCTTCTGCAATTGAATAAGGTTTTTGATGCGTTATCACCCCTGAGGACTATGAAGAAATGCCTCAAAGCCTGTAAACTGTATTATATTATACAGGCTCAGAATTCAAACCGGAACTCAACAGTGGTAGCTTTGCTGGTTGACGGCAGAAATAAGTAAGAAGCTGGTACCTACCCAGACAACTACAACCATGTAAATATAAACTTAATGTAACATTTTCTTCACGTTCATTCTAATCTTATTCCTATCCAAGACTTAGGTAAATAAAAGCAGGCATGCCTCACTTACATGCACACATTGGCTTACCATCTCCAAACCAAAATAATGAAAAAATTTAATTAATGAACGATGGAATGAAAATTCTTTTTCTTTTTTTTATGTATGGCTTCTCTTTGTAGAATCCTGCCGATGAGGAAAATTCCTAGACATACGATACTCAATTTCGTATGTCAAAATGTCAATAGAATTTTTTTTTTACAAAAAAAATTGTTTCGTAATGAGATTCCTCAGGCGGAAAAGAAGCAAGCGAAAGAAACAAGAAACTCCGTAAGTACTTATCCTCTGCTTTAATTTTTTAATTGAAACTTCTTTGGGCGCGATGAGAGTAAAATGTCGTGGTCGAAATTTCGTACATTAATACGTTTTTCGTGCACCGTTTTGGTTGGTTATCTGTGTCTTGCATTTTAAATTGGTGGTGCAATATTTTTTTTATGTAGTGCATATTTTACAACAGTGAGTAATATTTATTGTTAATTAATATTTATTGATTAATTAATAATTCGTTTTATACTAAGAAGTTATTTTCAAGTGAATAGATGTTTAACTTCTGTCACTTATGCTTAGTTACACGCGCTCTTTTTGTTTCAGTTATTCTAATGCATACAATATCTTTAAATTAAAACATGGCCCCATAGGCATGAAGAAAAGAGCAATTCCTTTCTCAAAGCCGGCATCGAAGCTGCAACTCCTCTGGTTTTGCGGATACTCGAGATCGTCTGTAATTGTTTACCATCCAGTGCCCCACGCTCGTTTACCCCTCTTATATAAAAGAAAGGCAACTCTTAGCATGCTTCAACAATATAGTAAAGTAGCAACCTGTAAGTGCCCACAGCTGGGCAAAGGCCTCCCTCTCAAATATCTGAGAGGGTTTTGGAGCCGGGAAGGGCCGGCCGCACAGCTCCAGTGGGGGTGAGCAGGGTTCACATATGCCGGAAATATTAATTTTTTTCAGTCATGGAGGTTTCCCCACGAAGTTTTCCTTCACCGCCGAGCACGTGGTAAGCACAGCACTCAAAATTGCTATTAACAACTTTAGTGGTGCCCGCACCGGGGATCAACCCCAGGTTCCTCGCGCTCTACGAAGTTAACGTGAGCGCCCTGTTGCTACCACTGCTGTCGTCGTCACCGGAGAGTATGTAAGCATCATGTTTTAGTCGTCACCAAGAAGCATAATACTGTTTTACCACGTCGTCTCACTACTGCTCATAATCATCTAGTTTCAGTTAATGATATTATAAGTAAAAACAGACACACAGACATTTAATATACATAGGTAAAAACCTGAGGTAAATACTTTTTAGGTTCTGTAGACAATTCTGGTAATATCTAGTAATAAGATATAGAATCTAAACGTCAATAGTCGTTAACCATCGAGTAATACTTACCTCATACTACCTTAAACATGACCAAAGAGTAACTATATAACCACTACATTTTTTTACTCGTTTTGCAACAATAGCTTATTTTACAACATGAAGAGACGTTGTTTGTTTGTACGTTTCATAAGATGAAGAGAACTATCGACGCATACCGTCTTAGACCCTAGGGTTGCACTACACTAAATAACGCACCTATATCTCAATTCTACTTAGTATAAAATTTAAAAAAATGTAGCAGTCATCTAATTTGCTTATTTGCGTTCTAATATTAGTATTATACTAATTAAAAAGCTTTGAAGAATTTGGTTACATGGTAAAAGTTTTGGTGCCAACATGGTGGATGATGCATGGTGCATTATACGCTTTAAAAAATTTGGTCGCTCTCTTTTACTCACCGTGAATACAATTTGGAGATGTTTCAGTTGGATGGATCAATCTTTTTCAATAATTAACAAAAGTAAAATAAGTAACAAATATACCTTAGTCTTTTTTATTTTATTATATTCTCTATGAGATAGTAATATATTTTATCGAAGTGTACTATAACTGTATAACAAATTCTGGAAAATAGTATAATCAGCCGATATAATGTCGGCAACCCTAGTCCCTAGTCCGTCCATCATGCTGCTAGAATTCAGGTTAGCGGATCAATGAGGAATTATACCCTTTAAACTTTTATTCCTTTGAATACTAAGAGACGTATATATCACGTATTTACTACAAAGTGATCAGCATCTCAAAATAAAGGTAACGTGTAAAATAAACCTCATTCAATAGAAGTTAATTTAAAAATTGTAAATAAAACAACGAACTCATTTGCTCTCAGTATTTTATTTTATTTCTAACACCGCTCACTCCATAGGTTAATATTAAGTGTGTGTACAAAAAAAAATGCATTCGACGGATTAGATTCAAACACTGAGTTTTGTCTGTTCAGATCTTGCGGTGTGGTACGCTGACTGCCGAGTCTTGTGCGCTGATGTAAAATGATGTATTCTATTAGAGTATACATATTTGAAACTAAAACTAAAAAACGTAAAAGTCGACTAATGGGCAATTTCGATACTAAAGGTAGACATTTGACTTGTGTACTGTTTCTGTCAAATATCTATTATAAGAAAAGGTTTTTGAAGTAAGACAGTTAAGAAACACCTGGAATTTCCACGGTTGGAAAAATAAACATCTCGAAAAGTGAACGTGAGTGAGTGAACACGTAGACCATTGATGTTCTGTAACGGTACGTTTGATACTGCCAATTCTTAGAAAACGATTTCATTAGTGTACGATTAAGAGCCTAAGAAAAAAAACATATATTCGCGGTTCATTCGTTGTTCATTGTGATTGTCCTCTAGGTCATAGCAACATACATTCGCCTAGACCAGGGGTCGGCAATCTGTGGCTCAAGAGCCACATGCGGCTCTTGGGATATGAAGCTGCGGCTCTTTAGCTCCATACGCAGTTAGGTTTTTCATCATAAAACTTTATTTATGCAAGTACTATTTATTGTCGGTAAGATACATTTTTATGTCTCTTTAAATTGTAAATTGCAATTTTTAACTCTTCCGATTCAAAAGGTTGCCGACCCCTGGCCTAGAGGAATGACTTTCTTATTAATATTAGATGAGTTATATCTATTGCAGACACTACCGGCTCAACAGTAGGATAAGGCCCCAGTGAGTTATTTCAGGTCGTCCACACCATTTGTTTCATACAGTCTTCTTCTTTCTTCTTTAACATCCTGTAATCAGTCCATTGCAGGACATAGGCCTCACACAAAGAGAGGATTTACTGTATCCAATTGTTGTAAGATTTCAGTGTTATTTCATTTAAACTACATAAAAATTTGAACTATCTTTCAGAAAAAGGCTGGTCATAAATTATACAATTTTATTAACAAAAAATGTTCAATATATATGTTTATCAAAATGTATTAATTACTACGAAATTGTTAAAAATTATACTTATACAATAACTCATTATTGTTAAAAAAGAATGTCTCATCTATTAAACAATACTCATTATCACAGGCTACTTTTATATCTAATCATAACAGTAAAAAATGACATATTCATATACCCACTTAAGATTTTTTTTGTTTTAATGTAAACCGCATACTCTATTTGCAGGCACAGCTTTATCTGAAAAATTAAAGAAAATTTTATAATACCTATTTCACGAATTCGTAAAACATAATCTCTTACTAAAGAGTAGACGTAAAACTGTACTGTACTTTTTCTTTTTCTGCTTGACATCCATCCTTATAACATAAAAAAAAGGATTGCGCCTTACATGTTTAAAACATGTGTAATTCACATGACCTTTATAGATGTTTACTTTAAATTTAGTGATGCAACCAGATTAATTAATTCTCTCTTTCCTTTCTTTAACAATCTGTATAAGTCCACAGCTCAACATAGGCCTCTCCATGAAACCACCAACAAAAGTTGCCATGCATGGAAGATTTGACCCAACACACCACACACAGCTGGTGGGGCGGTGCACGCAGCACCGGTACCCGTGCTCTAGAGTTACGGCTCCCGTCACTAGTCTGAGGGTTCGGTATTGTCGGATGGATTTTCTGTCAGTCGCCAGACCCTCGTTCGCTACTCAGCAGAGTGCACCGGGTGTAGGATGAGGTTGACTTTTGGAAAAAAAGTTGGTATGTTCCCTCTTAACTATTTATAATAGATCCAACTCCATGTTTATCGAACAACTACTCACCGATCATCTTCGGGTAAGGCAAATTCAATGTGTCCATTATGTGAATAAACTCTTTCAAAGACTTTGTCAGTCTTGGGTTGTATTTCTTCTCCTCGATCACGGTGGTCGCCGTCTGACCCTTGTAGTCGTGAGCGGGATACAGTGTGTAATGGTCTGGTAGAGTGAAGATTCTACTGTGGATGGATTGGTAGAGCCTTTCTGAAGAACCTTCTTGGAAATCTGTTCTGCCACAACCGCGTATAAGGAGAGTATCGCCTGTGAATGCCATACCCTGGAAGAAATAACCACAAAATCAAATATAATGTACAAAATATAAAAACATCTAAATTTAAGAGTAATGGGTACGACGGTACAACAAAAAACCGGTTATTACTGTATTTTTGTGTCTAAAAATAGGCCAATCACCATTCATCTACAAAAAAAGAGAAAACATAGACTTCGTAAGTATTTTGATTATCTATCTTCACTTCTTCCCTATTAGTAAAAATATTAATCACCTGCAGATCCTATAAACAATGTTTAAATTAAAGTAACAGTACTTTGAATATCTTTTTTCCTATTACTAGAACTTTTAATCACAGACTTTTAATTAAACAAAAAAAAATATTTTTTCGCAATCTACTAAAGAAACTGGAACTTTTAGAATCTACGAAAAGAACTACTCTGAGTATATTCCAATAAAACTTTTGACTATAAACAAGCAAACAAAAGACCAGGGGGAAAATTGATTTCTCGACATTTATTTGTCTTGTTGTTGGCAAGATTTCCCGGGAATTCTTGTTAGGGAAAATCTCGTAAATAGTCAAAAGAAAATCTTGTGACAGCCCGAGTAATTGTAGATCGCAAGAGTTTTGACGACGTCCGGCCAGTAGATAAGTAACATGTTTAAGTACATGAAGCCTTGAATGAAGGTTGTGAACCATTAGATAGAACCATTTTAAATACTAGCCACTAACGGCTCAACATGACCTCTAACCCACAACTCACCTGTTGATGACAAATATAAGTTATGCATCCATTTGTGTGTCCAGGTGTAGACACTGCTATCAACTCATAGTTTCCAAATTTCACATGATCGCCATCATGAAGATAGATATCAGCTTGAGCACCTGATGCCTTGCCTATAACACTCTTTGTACCAGGCAATAGTGATTTGAGTTTGCCTGTCCCTGTTACATGGTCAGCGTGCATGTGAGTATTCACTGAAAATTTACAAACAACAGGTTAAATAAAACAGAAACACCAATTTCATCTGTCAAACATTATTTTTACTTCCTCCTAAATCCACCACTGTTTCCTAAGGTCCTTTTTTTACAAAGTACCTCACTTTTTATATGGAACAGGTGGAAAATTTCTTTTCTGTCTAAGAGTCATCTGATTGGTTCAATCACACTCTTTCACATTTCTACGGCCAAACAGCAGTGCAACAACTGTGCTGTTCTGGTTTGAAAGGTATAGTCTGTTGAGAGTCTGAATAATTATGGGCTTTGTGGTATTGTTTCTTTCTTAGTTCTTAGAGGTGTCAACACATCTATAAGATACCGTAGCGACTTACTGTTAGGTGGACTGTTAGCTTGCATTTCACCCCAACACAATAAAAAAAAACAATATATAACACCTTGGGGAGCAATCAACAATTTAATCCTTCTCCAGTCAAACCATAGGTCAAGTAGTTGAGTTATATTAGAAAATAGCCAAAATTTCCAAGTGGTCTGGAGACCCAAGTTTGATCACATGTGTGGAGGGCTTGTACCAATGTATTTTTTTAACATATGTACATATTGAATGGTTGGCCAACTAAAAAGGTCACAGGCTCACCACCCCCATATTTGGGTATACACTATACAGTCATGAGAGGTTTATTTTCGTTTTATGTTATTATTTATTAAAGAAGTGTGTCAATGGTTTCATACTTACTAGCATAGATTAAGTTAAATCCTAATTCCTTCACCAATGTGGCATCTCTTTCAGCATGCTCGAATACAGGGTCAATTAACAATGCATCACCTGTGCATATGTCACCTAACATGTATGTATAGGTACTGCTTACAGTGTCAAACAACTGAAACATTACAACAATAAAGTAAACATATGTCATAGCATTTTTATTTATTTGTACCAGCGATTATTGTCACTTGGTGAGACTTTATAGTGTAAGAGGGACTATGTAGTAGGTTTTTCTTTCAAATATCAAACACGCTTCCATGCATACACTATACTTTGCTACATAATAGATTCCATTCCATTATAAGCTAACTAATGTTTGAGCATTGTAAAAAAGGTCAAAGTGGAGAATAAGTACTAAACAGGTAACAACATCTGGAAACAAATTAATTTTCAGTCTGATCCATCCACTTTGAGATGATTACCACCAGATCATCCTTTATAGTCTATTTAAGAACTAAAATTTACTTGTCTGAAGAAGAAATTCTGCCCTCTATCCACAGCCGAATGCATATATCTGGCATGCCTTCCCACTTTATACACAAACAACAGTGTTTTTCCAATGTTTAATCCAGCTTTTGATATGTTTCGAAGCATTCTGCAATTAATAATACTATTTTCAATGTGTGTAACATCCAGTTGTTGGTACATAGAAAAGGTTTAATTCATACTACAGACATACATTTTACATCATTGTGCAGTGTAAATTATATTAAGTGTTGGTTGGTTGGTTGGTTTTACATAAGTAATATATTTTTAATTAAACACATTGTTTACAAAACTAATAATCCACTACAAATAATAAAATTATAAAGATGTATAATGTAACTTGAAACTTTTGTCATAGTATAATATAAATTTAATACAGATCAGGTAAATCAATACAAATGTTAAGTTCATACAATTATAGCAATAATTTTGAATGTATTTGGATTTAATTAGATAGAGCGAAATTCCTAATAATAAATTTATTAGATAATAACTACATTCTGTACTTACATTAAAATTGCTTGCTCTGCCTGCGTAAATTATTTATTTTTCAAAATAGATAAGATAAATAGTTCGATAAAGTAAACAATAGTGATCATTGATAAATGATCTTTAAAGAATGAACGTCATTACGTAAATTGAAAATGTCGATAACTAAGTGCTTTACTTTTAATCATTACGAAATAAAAGTTTTCTAATTTTTCATTTCTGTTAAAACGATAAATACCGCTGCGTCGCGTATGATTTCATCATCCATGGTTTCCCGATTGTATAACATGTATACGAGACAAAATTATGGGCCATTCTGTCGCAAATTTATTGCCATGATATATGTCATATGCTGCATTAAAAATGTTGTTGTGTTAGCCGGACTATAGTATAACAATTATAGCCACAACCACATGATTCAGTTAAAGTATTGCTCGTTTAGATGAATCTTCATGTGTTGGGATAAAGATAAAAATAAGAACGGCAAAGACCTCAACCTGTCAACTGTCACTTGAAGAGTACCCAAGGAAAATAATTGTGAATACATAACGTTTTTTGAAGTTATACTGCTTTTGACGCGTTTGATGATTAGAGTGAATTTTTACGATGCGCGCACACACGTCGGTGTGTGCGCGCATCATAAAAGCCACATCATGAAGTTAGTTGGTTGTCAAGTTTTTATAACTATTTCAAGGTAGTTATTCAAATATATATGAATCTACAACACGTGTTTTTTATCAGTGGGGATAAAGAAATATATTCATCTATAAATATACATGTGTATTTCTGTGGCGAATGATAATTTATTTAATTAAACCGTTATCAATTGCATTTAATGTATTTTTTTCACAAACAAAGAGTTACGCAAAAAAATATAACTTCTTAAAAAATCTAGTGAAGTTTTATTTTAAATAACGATTGGTAAAAATAGGTATACCATATCAAACAAATAGAGGAATGTTATGAATGAATATCTATTGTATACCGCCGCTGTCGATTTGAGAATAAATCAGTGTGCATCTGACTACCCGTTTGTATGAGAATTAATGCTGGCTAGGAGAGATGTTTGAAGATGATGATGAGAACTTTAGTTTTATTATTTACTTTATTAAACATATTTAATAAAACACTTTGTTTCATTTAAATAGAAGAATAATTAACCTTGTAATTTTGTAAAATTTGACAGCATACGTCACAATATGGCGGAAAGTCATTTTGCATTCAAATTTGTAGTACAAATATTATAACATTTCACGCAGCAATTTTGCAGACCATTCACGCAAGAACGGTGGTATCAAAATTGTATCGTATTAATTGCCAATCGATATTATCTCCTATACCTTATTAGGGGATTATTTTTATGGAATATTCTTTTAAGTTACTTAAAATTCATTAAATAATCCTTTTATTTATTCTTAATACTTAAGGCAAAAGATTTATTGTATATACGCGAATATTACACATTTGTAATTTATTTATTGTATTCGGATTTAGTCGCGTTTAATGTAGATTTTTATTAAATTTCGACTTATCAGGGGCTTTACTGGGGGATCGGAATGTTATGTCTTGATATCATAGTTAAGACAAAAGAAAAAAAAATCAGAAACTTGTCTAAAAAAAATCTTCATTGCAAGATCTGTGTGAACATTGGTTTTGTAGAATCCAGCAGTAATCTGTCATCATTTGACTATCGCTCTGCCCTTAATAATAATATTATTATCCTTTCTAGTGTCATCCTTTTAATACAATTCATATTCTATAGTTATGAGTGATGTCACTAATGAACTAGAAAGGACACTACACTAATAAAAATAACACGACTATATTCGTGAATTGTTCGTTCTTAACCTATGAAATTCCCGGAGGAAACCAAGGTAACAATTTTTTTATTTTTGTTTAATATATTGCGTTTGTAAACGCTTTTAAACTCAAACGCAACTTCTCCGCACAGACGGATAAAAATAAGTTACACGCTCAGAGTACCATGGATATTACGTCTGTCTACCACATTTTGCTTTATATTAATACTCTGTGGTGTGAACCCGTAAAGTTTTTTGCAACTGATATTGTTCAACGAAGTCATGTCGTGTGTAGGGGGTATAACCAACATCATGAAAGAAAATTCCAAAGCAAGCATTCTTCTATAATTATTATGGTTTTTTAAATTATAAAATAATTGTAATAATATTAAAAGTGAAATATACTTAAAAAAAAACTGAGAATTGATAGAACTGGCCAACAATATTTATTTTTAAGTTTCCGTGGAAAATGAGAAGACGTCAATCAAATGCAAAAATTATGAAAGCTTAATATACCAGCTAAAATGTATAAAAAATATTTTTTTTTAAATACATTATATTATTTATTAATATCTCGGAAAACCAAATTAAGGTACTAATATTCATTAAATATAATCATGATTTATTTAACACTTTGTTTAAATTGTTTATGCAGTTTAATTGTGTATTCTGAATTAGGTTTATCAAATTTTAAAGAAAATGCACTTGCAGTAGGACATCATGGTAGTATACAACTTATGCAACCGCAATGTATATGTAGTAGTAGTTTGTTGTTCTCTTCTCTCTTTTTACGCAACGGCTCTAACTATTATCATCTCTTTCTAACTTTACCAATCATCTGGTAACGTCATTGACCTCCTTCATCCCCACTATACCAGTCAATATTTTGCTCTAGTACACGAATGGCGGGATTGTAGTGTGCGTGAAAACTGGTATTGCGACTGTGCAATGTATTGATGTAAACATTCTCTTGTCACTTTGTTTCAGTGCGTTTGGAAGATTGTATGGAAATCTTTAAAGGCGCACTAGAAAAGAAAATGTGAACAGCTGATTTTTGAAACATTAAATTTCTGTGATACTGTGTCTTAACAACTTAGTGGAAGTTAGGGCGCCAAATTTCAATGCGTAAAATTCTTTGTTGATAGTAGTATTTTACAAAATTTTAAGTAACATTATATGCTGATAGGAAAATGTAATGAAATTGAAATTAAAGATTAATTTAGTACATGGTTACGTACATTAGCATATTTGTATGTAACTTAAATATCTAATAACTCTGTCTCCAAGTGGTGGTCGTCTTTGGAAAAAAATAGGTAAGCATGTTTTATTTATTAGTTATTACAGTATTTCTTAGGAAACAAAACATTTACCATTTAGCAGATTTTGTGTTAGAAACCAGTTTCTTTGTTATTATTGGTTGGTACCTAACTAGAGAATAGACTTTGTGCGCGATCAACAGCTTCCTTGTTCTAAGTAACTAAGTACACAACACAACATAGATAGGTAGGTGCCTATTGCTAAATAGTCAGTGGTAAACTAACGTTAGTTTTTTAATTTTACCTATTTAAAATAAAAAGTAGCAACACCTACATAGATTCTGATCATATTACTGCTTGTTGTTGTTAACCATATTGATGATGACGATGTCCTCCTGGCCGATTTCGAACACAGCGACAACTTTCAGATACTATAATTTGCATTGGCAGTTGCCAATTGCGCAAGAGATATTATAGTGCCGTTAGAGTACACACTAACTCTGACATATCCATATCCATTGCGACGCCTATGCGATAACATCGCAGAAAGGGTCAGAGGCAAGGGACACAACATAACAAAACCAGATCAGAAACAATTTGTGTTTTGCACTAATTAATATTAAGCTAATGCTTCGGGTTTTATTCGAACCCAAGAGCTCCGTAGTCAGGTCCACTAAACAGTAAGCACCAAGCAGTCGTCATTTAACCACATTATAGAGGTAGTTCTTGTCGTAAATATCTATGAAACCAGTTTAAGTATTTTCAAAGTTAGTTATAACTAATAGTTACCTGCCCTGTTGCTTCTTATCTAATACGCCATTAATTACTTCCAAGTTTCAAGCAGGTTTTTTTTAATACAATAATAAATGAACTCCTTAAACCTCGTATAGGTCACATCAGCGAAAGAATCTGTCACCCTCTTTCTTCTTTTAAATGTCGTATGAGGGTTAAGCGTTGAAATCTGATGGTAACCACCTGATGCATACCCGACGATGAGGCACAGAGGTCAACCGTCACGTTATTTTCCTTTGGGCACGTTTGGCTTCGCTGAGTTACGCTAAAAAGAAACCCAAAGTCTCTGCCCACCCTCTAAAGGTGACAGAGCGCGATTGCGTTATGTTATATTCCATTAAGAAATTATTTACATAAACATACATACATAAACTTAAGATTAATTTAATAATAACATACTATCTATATTTTTAATTACTGTGGATAACAAAACCACGAATTCACTATCAATTTTGACCGTGACCCAGTTATCTACTTCCTCGTTGTATTTACCGTGTACACAAACCTTATTATTATCTTAACTGTTTAAAACCGCAGCCCTGTCTATAGAAAAAAAAAACCACTCGTGTGCTTCGAAACAAAGGCGATAGCTAAAAGCAAAATTCCCGCGCATTGCCACATTTGCTTTCAGAAATAGAAAATGTAGATTGCTGTCCTTGCAAAGATTGCTGTTCGATGAAAACGAAACCGTCGCTAGATCTCGTGTTTTAACGCTACTGGATAATAAACTACGAATTAGGATTACTTATTTATAAATGAAAAAAAAAACTAAATAAGTGTTGTCGCTGACAGGTTTCGGACCTTATGATTATTTTTGTTATAACCGATAATGAGCACGGGAAGTGGTCATGGACCTGAAGGTCAAATATTAGCTCGTTAACATAAGGAGTCTCACTAAAAGTTTATTATTCTTTAACCTTGACCGTGTAATTTCGGAACCCTAAAATCGAAGGGTCAATGTTTTATGTATTTAGGGTATTACTTTCCTGATTCCTGCTTAATTGATCAGATGTAACGCTTAAAGCGATAACATTGGCTTTAGAGTCGTACAGCAGGAATTCCATATTATTGTCATAATTAGCAGCCAGTAGGTACGAGTAAATAATGACTAAATTTTTTAAATGTATAGACGCTGAAGGTCTGTAGCGAGATAGAGCAATAGTGTGTCTACAACAACACGTGTTGGATGTCTAGTTATTTAATATGTACTAGTCGTTTAAGTACACACTACAACTAAGTTGTTGGTAATAAATTAGAAGTAGCTGTAGCTAATTATTATACGTTATAGAAACGTAAACTGTTGCGTTTTGCGTACACTTCTTCAGTACGTACTTAGTTCTGGTGCCATGTTACCTTGCTATGACAAATATGGGTAGAGTAATTGTTTTCTTTATGTGGCTAATATTACTAGTAATATTACAGAGTGGCTTTCGATTTATCTTTCTTTCTTGAAATATATTCTTAAAGCATGATGTGTAAGATACACTTCGCATTTTGATTCTTCATCTAAGATGGCTGTGTATAATGTATATAAACCTTGATGTCCATGATCAGAATAGTGTTGTACCCTTAGATAAAATTCCAATCATTTTAACCCAGCGGTAGCTTCTGGCGTTGTTGCTGACATTATTGGTCTTAAATCTAACAACTGTAGCATTTCTTCTGTGTCGTAGGTGAGGATGCGTTTTTCAGACATAAATCGCACCCAGACTTGGAACAATTATTTATAGGCCATTACAATAAATACTTACTTCGAAATCTGATCCGCGACCCGAAATATCGAAGCTTATCACTTAGCCATTGCGGCAACCAATTCGAAATTCCATTCCTATTTTAAAGTAATACGTAATTTAGAAATCCTACGGTCACGTTGCGTTTGAACGGTATCGTTGTATTGTTTGTTATTTTATAGCGTAGTAAGCCCCGTTACTATCTCCCGAGTTATCCCGATTCCTCTTCAATATTCCTTATCTACAAAAACTGTTTTCAGAGATTCCCGATAAATGAACTCTAATAAAACTCACAGTATTACTACACAGTAATATTATGTACACTTGAACTGAAGAGGTACGACACAAGAGTAGATATTTTCGTTATCGTGTAATGTACCTTATAATTATATGAATAAGTAATTAAAATACGCTAAACTCTACCTCTACATAGATAAATTTTTAATAAAATAAATTTACTTAAATATGAAGATCTCGATAACCTATTTTTTATATTCGTGGGGATATACCTAAACTATAACGACCACACAGGGGCAAAGACAGGTTATCTCGGGCTTGCACCAACCCAAACCCCGACGGTACTTCCCCGCATGATGGTATTGTTACGGGAACGTTTTCGCACGCAGTCGCGTTCCCACCAATGCCAGGCCAGGCAGGTTTCTATGGGTAACGGACCCGCGTGCGCACCCGGAAGGCATGGGGATGAGCACCAGTTCTCCCTAAACCCAGCGGCGGATCTGTCTACCAGCGGAGGGCAAGGACAGCTGTCACCAGATCCAGCCATTCCCGCTAAGTTAGGCCAGTCATGTAAGTTCCTCTTGGTTCACCGTGGGAGACGAAGCCACGGCTACTAAGCCCCTTTCACGACATGGCCGGAAACCATTCGGGGAGTCACAACCTAATCCTAACTAAAGACCATAGGATAAAAAGGTTTATGGTAATAAAATATACTAGGAAAAGTATTTTCAATATCTAAAATACTCTGACTGATAGTCTATGTTATTGTTTTACTGTGTATTTAGGAGTATCTAATATAATCTTTGGCGCACGTTATGCATGTATGTGCGATATCAGGATTAGGCCTAACTGCGCAATTGCTTTGCTTTGTATTGCGACATAAATCGCAAAACGTTTTTTTTATTAGCTTCGAGACGAAGGACGTTGGACGATTCGGTCACGCATTGTCATTATAGTGCTAGCGCGCAATTAATAACGGGTTATTGTTTGTTTATATACTGGCGTGTCTCAAAGTAACATCAAACGGAAGTCTATTAGATAGAAGTATCTCTTCCTTTGAGATACACGTCTGGAGATTATGCTCGAATGCATTATAATTATAGCTACGCAAAAGAATATGCATTCTATTGCTGCTTCGGGTGTATAGAGAACGTGGATATCGTAGTGGTGAGCCATCATCCTGCCCGCCTCTTACCGTAACTCTAGCGGTATTTGTAACAGTGTTATTTTAATTTGAAGTTAAGCCAGACTCGATAGCTTGACAGTTCGCGTCGTAGAGCCTTGTCCACTTTACACTGAAACAATATTTGACAAACGTAGACAAGTCTCTACAACTGGTCTGCCAAACTATCGAATCCGTCGAAACTTCTGTTACGATTACCAACAGGTTTACACAAATGACCGATCACCGCATGGTTTTAAAAGTCTGGTATCAGTCACATCCACGCCCCTAAGCGACTTCCGCTATATATTATATAGCTATAGATTTGCATGTATTTTTTATTTCTTTATTTTGTATATTTTTATTAAGGGTTTTAAGGACGAAATATAAATCAGCATTTTTTATTGTGTTGCTTAAAAGGTTGAAAATGCATTCATTGTTTACGGATTTTCGAACAAAGTCTACAGCATTGTTATCCACGTCTATCACTACTGCTCCCTGCATAGTTTTCGTCGTTTGTACTTAAGATTCCAGACTATTCCTAACGGTATTTTACAATGGTATAAGTGCATGAGAGGCTAAAAGCCAGACTAGACGGTTTTTTAGGTTCGCTACTCCCTTGCGGCGAGACAGAGTGTGCCTACCTTTACATGTCAATAAACCTATATTTATGTCCATAATTTTTCATCGCTAAGTGTATTGCAGTACTTTTTGTGCTCTTTAAGTGATTTGGATATTTTAATATAATCTTCATTGTTTTGCTTTGATTACTATTATCGTTTTCCTCAAACAATGTTTAAATACGTGCTTCATTAATCTCGTGTGTTAATAATTTTTTAACATTATTACATTAGTATTTTATAAGTATAAAGAACGTTATTATCTATAAAAGTAATAATTCCTTCATAATTTTGAAAACAAGTACCAATGAGTTTCGTGATTTTTTTTAAACTTTTACGATATCCACGGGACGAGATAAGGTGATGTTTTATCGAAACAATAATATATTAACTACATATAGGTACATACAGTGAGACATTCCATAATAGTCCTCAGAGATGATAACGACTCTGTAACTATCTTCGCTTTAAGTTCTTTGGAGGTGTCTATGGGTTGCAGTAAACATTTACCATCATGTGGACTGTTTTTCACACTAATCCAATAAAAAACATGTACAATATCCTAGGCAAGTGATAAGTTCTAATATTGAGCAGCAGACGTCGCAATTATGGATGCCCGAGGCGCGTTTCGAAATCAAAGGAACAAGCGAATAGAATGTGTTAGGTATTGCGTTGCTCAATGGAGACTTAGAACCGCGAACCATACCACGAACTCTACTCGCTCGTTTCATGGCGCTGTGATACCAACACGCAGTTTGAGATTTTACATTGTTGTGGTGTTTTTGTTCTTATTACCACATGTAAACTCCAACAGTTTCAAATGTAAATTTTTAGTGAGCAGTACACAACGTGAATTTTTTTGCAATAATTCTACTTCAGATATGTAAACAGGCGGCGTATAAGAATCTGCCACCCCGTTTCACTCAGTATGACGAGAGCCGACTGCGGGAAATGCCAGAGTTTTCCCGCAGTCAGCATTACGATTTTCCTATAGATATAGAGCGCAAAAAATAACCGACCGAAAATACATTGACCAGCGACGGGTAGCTGCGACTAAAATAAGACACATCTGATACCGCAATCACATCTTCAGCCTGTGTACGGTGATAACGATAAATCGTTCCTTCTCTCTGAGAGCCCTGTGCACAATATACCATTATGGATACATTTACGAAAATATTATGTATGTGTGTGAACATGAGTCCATATTCCCAAAGAATAGTGACTGGCATGATTTTAAATTGAGAAATCCAAAACCAGAAAATACAAAGTTTAGGTAAAATATAAAATCGCATCTATAATAAAAATTTTAAATTTGTTCTAGATCTTACTGAATCAAAATTTAAAAATAATATAAAAAGTTTACTATAGTTTGAACGATTATTACATTAATTATTACATGTGACGCTGCTGTGCATTATTTGAATAGTTAATAATTCAGTTCATGAATATTTTTCAATATTTTTTTTTAATTTTGAACAATATAGTGAAAATTACAAATATGTTCAGTAAAATTGTAGCTACGTTTTGCAAAAACGGTTGAACTATCGTTGTGGTTGTGGAACTTGTGTGTGTCATCTTAATAAACTTTGCTCGCGGCGGCGTTGAGTAACGGGTCGTGCATTTCCCTTTAATATGGTTGAGGAGGGCGGTGGATGCTGCATGCGTCATACTTGAGAACAGGCTGCTTGTAGATGCTGGCCAGCTCGAGCTTTTTTTACAACGCCTTTAAAGTGTTTTTTGTTTTTATATAAGAATATGCTTTTATTACCTGTGAGACTATTCTTTGTTTTTTATGTTTTATCTTATTATTTGGTATGTTTAAGAAAAGTTTCTTTCGCCTGTTTCTTGGTCATGAAAGGATCCTCTTTACGAAACGGTAGATTGATATAAAAATTACAATTGTGAAACGAAATTTGATTTTTTTACGTGAAATAAATAATTTTAATTTCTTTTCTTTAAGAGGCTAATAATGATGATAATTTGTGTACAATTGAATTTACTTTAATTTAATTTACATGAGTCTTTCTGTACGATATTTTCCTATTTTGATGTCCAATTTAGACCACGCCGTATACATCCGGATAATATCTTCAGTTGTCAATAGATATTAAAGGGTCGCGAGTGAGAGTCTAACGCATGTGCGATAAAATGGATAAGGAGGAAGAGTGACATGCAGTGTCATAGACACGAAAATGCATAACACAGCTAGACCCGAAAAACAAAAAATTGTTGTGTGTGAGAGACACAAATATTAACTCCTAGCTTAGTTTTGAACTCAGTACTAATGGCTATTGAGCTGTTGAGTTAGGTACGCTGACTACTAAGGATTCTATGATGGAATAAATTAAGAAAAAACGATATGAAGCCAGACTATTGTGATATTAAACAATTGACCATGAACTTCATACGACCCCCATGCCGCGTCGTGTCTTTATAGAAGTCGAAGGGCGCCATGCAATTTATGATCTTAGTCAGATTTAGAATTAACTTTATCATGAGCTATAGTTTTAGCTCGTAATCTTTTAATTATCTGTATTAGTATGTACACAACGTTTAGTTAAGCAGTATATACGAGTGTAACAAATTATTTAATTTCAGTTATTCACTGTCATCATTTATTATCATCAAACTAATATTCATGTTCATTAATCCGACTCTATAGTCCATTGTACCACATTGGACTGCTCATGGATCCCCATATAGATAATAATAAATACCATTCAATATGCAGAGCCATTCAAACCAGGAAAGTTAAAATTTGGTGCGTAAGATAATTTTGTTTTGAAGAGATGCATTATTAAGAATTAAAAAAAAATCTTTCGTTTTAGGTTTTTTAGAAAAAGGATTTTGTGTGGCCTAAAACTGTGTGTCCTTATAGATTAAAGTAATGAATTAGGTTAACAATAAATTCACCCAATAATTATACTTGAAGAGCCATAAAAAGAGTTTGGTAATGTTGTCCCCCTTATCCCTTGTCCGATAGCTTTTTCTACGTCATTTAGATTGACACTGAATAAGTATTTTCTTATAAATTTTCGATAATGTTATTGCTTGCTGGCTGGTTGATGTGGCTTTCACAACTACATCACAACACACCCAAGAGGTGTTATTTAAGAAAATTGATGCATAAATATACATTATATATTGCAAA
Source organism: Bhutanitis thaidina (assembly GCA_029286595.1). Taxonomy (NCBI): domain Eukaryota; kingdom Metazoa; phylum Arthropoda; class Insecta; order Lepidoptera; family Papilionidae; genus Bhutanitis; species Bhutanitis thaidina. The sequence continues at coordinate 4,673,448 of JAGSMS010000012.1, read as the reverse complement.
CATATCATATCTCGTTCTTAGTCCTTTCGCGAGTTTGCGTCGCCTCTTAGAGATACATAGATTACTTTCGATGTTATCTATGACAATTCGCTGAAGATTAACCAGAGGCGAACGAAGCTGGCGGTGAGGGTTCGCTCAAATTAGCGAGTTGTGTCTTGTGGACGGGATCGCTGCGGTGTTTTTATCAGTAGTAAGCTAGCTTATCGCCTCCAAACACAAAGACTGTAATACCTGTAATTCTAATCTTTCCACGTGTAACAAAACTCACGATGTCACGTTGCTCTCCATAAACAAACTGTAAACTTTTATCGTTATTAGTTATGTTGCAGTGATTCATTAATTGAATGAAACCAGTTGTGGGCGTTGAAAATACGTCTCAAATTTTCAATATCATACTGTGTTTTTGTATGTTCATCATATCTCTAAGACAGGTTTTTATGTATTTAATTATTTTATGTAGTTTTTATGTAATATCACATACATTTTAACATCCGTGGCGACGAGGCATTTCACTTGAATGTCATTAAATGAAAAAGACGCAAGAGTTTAAATATGTTATTGACGAATACTGAATACGAACGAAATATCGAAGAAGAAACAGGCGATGTTATTAAAAATTTGTGCCATAAATAATAAAGAGATCACATACTTTTCGATATTTTATGAAAAAAATAACATAAAATAATGTCCATACATGTGCATAGCAGACCCGCACCCACAAGCAGCACCTGTTCACAAGTATGATGCACAACAAACCATCAAACATGGTCATGTCGTTTATCACACTTAATTGCCTGGATAAAAAATGCTTACTGTCATGTGTTCCGCTCTGGCTGGCTATTTATTGACCTAAATTACTTAAAACGAAACTTAATAATAGCGATCATAGTAAATGTATTATTCACGTGAAGGCACTCGTTAAGTATGAAGGTCTAATCAGCTAATATAATGTGATCATTAATGAACCGGCAACCGCTCATTGTTCTGCTCGAATTCTGCGCGTAATTGAATTCCCTGCGGTTTTATCGCGATGAACGCGATGTCTGAAGCGACCTTAGTTATTCGCTTTGTGAATCCACTTTAATATATTGCCGTTTTTTTTCTTGAGCGCTGTGATAAAAGTAATTCTGGAAGTCTTAAATAAGACAGGTCTTAGAGAATACTGAACGGTATTCAACAAGAATTGTTAAGTATAAGGTCGGAAAAGCACAAATTGAAGTGAACCCTTCGATAAGAAGTCGGTTTTAATACAAATAAAGCATACAACCTGGGACACACGGGGCTGACGACACCTCATTTATCAAGATATGATAAGTAGCTTCGGAGCTTCACGGGAACAGATGAAGATACTAACATACAAAAATACCTATATAGACTGTAAAAACCAAAACCCTCCTCGTTTGACACTTCCTACTGATCTAGTCATTTTGACTCCTTACTCGGTGCGAGTTACGCTGATTCAGGCGGTCAAAAATACACAGCACAAACCAAACGATTGTCGATAGCATTAAAGTAAAGGTTAGTGCTGATTGTAAAACAACTGCCTAATTATTATTACTCAAATACCCTTTCAAAGTAATTACCGACCTTGCGCGCAGTCGTGACGGACCTATCGAGACGGAGCTAATGCCTAATGAAACTACCTTAATACACTGCTTAAGCTTCATTAAAATACAAAATGTAACAAAATACGTACACATCACGCGTTTGCTTGTAAGTAGAAGTGAGAGTTCTAGTGGGTTACATTACGCAAGTTTCTAGTATTTCTGCATAAACTTAGCTATAAAGGAATACACGTAAATTTTGATGATTCTATATGTTGAATATTACTATGGACAAAGGACAAAGTTATTAAATATTATTCAATGTAATAATATTGACAAACGCTTACCTCCATACACCTTAATTCAGGACTTCTTGACATTAGGTCAAGATAGATAAGGTATAACCAAGTCTAAAATTAAACTTCGCTTCGTGTAAAGGTGTTAAAGTTTAATGCTGCTACTGTTAATAAAATCACACAAGATACGAGTATAAACATTTAACGTATTCGTGAAGGTTGAAAGGGACAGTTCAGTTCAAATCCACTCCTATCGTACTCACTGACAGATGTGGCTCTGCCGATCTCCGAATATTTATTGGGAGCAGTATATATAACCAGCCCGCTTGCTTAGCTTTTGGTATAGGTCATCAAAGCTTTTAAGAAATACATTCCTGGTTTTGTTTGCGCTTTCTTAAAAAGGAGAAGAAGAACGATCGGTTGCTCGCTCATTTAGTAAATAAAAATGTAACTCGTTTCGACACAGACAACGAAAACAAAGCGTTATTAGCTATTAAGTTTCGAATTACGTTAATAATTAATTGTTAGTACTTGCAATTTCCTAACAGCGAACAATCAGAACAAAGTTAACTGTGGATCTAATTTATGCCGGTTTCGACATGACGCAAATATTATTAACACAGTAAACGAGCTCGGCTCTCCCTACGTCGCTTTTGTTTTTATTTATAACAACAGGCGGTCAAGCGCGGGTTAGACACTTATTATTTCTCCTATTTATAATTTAGATTCGGCAAATTCGGATGGATTTTCCGCCGTTATTCGGTCCCGAGAGCCTCGTTTGCTAGCTAGCAGGGTGCAGCACGTCCTGGTGGGTTAGGCATTTTGGGAACGACATAGTATATGCCCACTTATACCCAAGACTCAAACTAGTAATGGGAAGCAGCATCAGTAGGGCTAAGCATCGGCACTGCGCTCTCCAACCCACTTAAATACCGATGGATATTTCGTCACCGTTCGGTCGCCAGAGCCTCGTTTGTTGACTAGCTGGCTGCACCGCTTGTAAATGAGGTAGGCATTTGAAGTAAGAGGTCGTACTCGTATATTCCCTGCCACACAGTATTAAAAAAAATCAACTATTTATTTTCATGGCCACGCCCCGTACGATATTGTTTTTCGTCTCTTTCATCCATTCCATTGGTTGAATAAAACCATTTTTATAACATTAGAGTGTGAGTTGAGTTAAAAGTTGACCTAATGGTAAGTGGCTACAGCAACCAATAGACTCTTGCAAACAACTCCAAACACAGAAGGTTACAGATCCGTTGTCACCCCCTGAGGAGTAAGATGGAATACCTCACCTACCCAGAGGCCCATAAGCAGTAAGAGAGCCCTACCATCTAGTACACAGTATAACATATATACAGTAATGATGTTTATTGACATATTAGTAGTTAAAAGTTTCGTATAATTAATAAAATTACAAAACGCTTCTCGAAAACGATTGACTCTTTTAAAAAATTCACGATTTTAGGAAGATATCCTATTCCAGACCAAAATAGGATATAATTTAACTTTTTAAGTTATAACTAATAACGCAAGGTTGGATAGTCCACATATATTATAATGAAGTTGATAATGATGTATAATATTCTTCGGAAGTTCTATAATTTTTTCATAATTGAAACATTTAGCGTCTTATTGATCTCATAAATTTAATGTGCAAATAATAGATGATAACATTTCTTAGGTGCTTAAGAAATGTTTATTCTATGAATATGTATCATATTTTTGCGAAACAAATACATTATGGATCAGTATAATAAACTCTTATCTTTAATGATTTGTACGGTAGTGGGTCAAGGACATATTCCTAATCAAGTGTCTTATGTATTCACATTGGGCAGCGTAGTAGACACTTGCTTGTGCCAGCTCACGCAAAAATATGACATTTTGACATTTATGGGCTTTAATTGTCAACTTCAATTTTATACCCATCCATATAGGCAGTGGCAAATGTTGCATAGACATGATGTCTTGATAATTTTAATCCGTAGGAAATAGATAAGTAATTTATGTATATAAAAATCAAAGTAACTTTTATGTCATTTATAGATTCGAATATTGCTCGATCTATTGAGCTTCAATTTACCTACCCAGGCGACTCCTAGGCGACTGCCTAGGAGTCGCCTGGGTAGACTATGCAAATTCTGAAATCCACGCGAACGTCGCGAATAATTAATTACTAAATAGAAAATCTATACTAACAGTTACTACTATACTAACAGTTTTCATTCTTTTAAGGTTTTTACCAAGATGCCGTCGCTTTTAGAAGCCTTAGAGCGCAAATACGGCGCGAAAGGTGAAGTGAATCCGTCAATAGATGACATGCCAGTCGCAATTTTCGTCCCCAAGCGTTCTCCGAGACTCAGCGTCCCGACACTGTTGGTGCTGAACGACTGCGACATCGACTGCGCCGGGGACGCCTGCTTATTGGCTGACAAATGCGCAGACGTGGTCGAATTGGATCTGGCGAATAATAAACTTACCAAATGGCGAGAGGTAAGAGCCGTAAGACAATTTTGATAGTTTGATTTAGAACTTATATTACTTTTATATGTTGTGTTTTTTTTACTTTTACTGTGTGGTGAAAGATTCCCCCATTCAAAGAAAACTTGTTTTATCTGATAAAAATGTTTTTTGAGGATGTGTGAAGTCCGCTTTTTGGCACGAGAGCAGCCAGCCAGCTAGCTCTCCGGCTCGAACCGTCTCTCGAGCCAGCTTGAGTATCCAGCAATAGGACTTTAATAAGCTTTAACTGTTCTTCATTTAGAACAGTTGAATGTACCTTTGCTAGTATTTAACAATTTTTGATATCAGTTTAGTTGTAGAGAAGGTTTTTCTGTGAATGCCGCTTTTGTAATATACTCATTATTTGTTTTTATGTCTTTCTGTATTTTCATCCAGGGGACTTAACTAATGTTATCACAAAAGTTTCTCATAGCCTAGCTGTGTGTATCAAACACACAATCCTGACAATAATAAACATCTGTTCCCAAGCATATTACACCATTGGCTATTGATGTCGAGGCTTCCGTAATATTGTGCTCTAAATTCTCAGCGTTGTATTAAAATTAACATCTGTATTATTAGCATCTATAAAATTTATCAGAGCTTTATCGCTTGTGCTAGCAAGTATCAGTTATTCTAGGCTAGAAATAAACTTAAGTTTCGATCTCTATTAAATAAACTATAAAACACGTTAAATTTTTGAAATTATCTATCCATTTTGAACCGATTTATATTAAGGCTTTTCTATAACTACGTATATATTAGGATATTTAGCAAAAGTGTCGTTGATGTTTATATTTATTTAACCATTTTCAATAATTTATCTAAAAGTTGTATACTTTTTTCAGGTTTTTGCGATATTAGAGCAGACGCCGCGGGTCCGTTTTCTGAATCTAAGTTTCAACCGGCTGTCTGCCCAAATTCAAGCCGCTCAAGCGTTACAACCAAAATGGGACAGTCTTAGCCACTTGGTTCTAAATTCTACGTATGTCGGATGGCCCAGCATCCTCGGGCTGCTTAAGGCTCTACCAGCTCTTGAAGAGTTGCATTTGAGCCTCAACGAATATTCCTGCGTGGATCTAAGCGGCAAAGAAATAGATGAGAAGGATCGTTGCGAAGCGTGCTCGCGTCTCAATGTGGATACGACTGAGCCAGTGCATGAGCAATTGAAGAAACTCCACTTCTCAGGGAACCCCGTGAGCAGCTGGCGAGAGATATCCAAGCTGGGCTACGCCTTCCCGAATCTAGAAACACTTTTGGTAAACGAGTGCGCCATTACTACGTTGGAACCGGATCCATGTGAGAAGTGCGGTGACAGAAACGGAAATAAGAAAAGCCATGACGCCTTCACGTAAGACACATTACTTTATAAAATGATAATCATTTTCACTTTTGATCACTTTGCATCTTACGATAATTTATTTTATATCTCAAGCTTTACTAGAAACATTTGCAATTTATCTCAAGCTTTACATTGGGAATTCAAATTATGGATCTTGATTTCCAGCGGTTACGCAGATTGTTTCGCAACTACAGCGAGCGCGATTTGACACCACTCTTATTTGAGTAAACTTATTAGAGGATGTCATCAAAATCTTATTAGCATTGTCAAATCTAATTAAATAAGTAAACATAGTCAATTCAAACGTTGGTAAACAAATTACCAAATGTTAGCTGTATCATTGTCATTGGCCTAGTTCACCCAAAATGATCAAGGCAAAGGTTTCAAGTGACAACCTTATCACTTCCGTATTGTTTCCAGTCATCTCCGATTCCTCAATCTAAACAACACCGGGTTGGCCACGTGGGACGAGGTCGATCGACTGGCCTTGTTTCCTGCCCTAAGAAGTTTAAGAGTACAAGTAAGTGGAACCTTTTGTTCTTTTAACTTACCTTTTCTCGCGGTTAAATGAATTAGCCACGTTACCTAAATGTAACCTCCAAAATATTTTTCTACTCAAGTCTAAAAACACGAGATGACTTGGTGCTAGAACTCCTTTTCTGTCTAGGAACCGTCTGGTTAAACACCCCCTTCTTATCGGTTTCTTTCGCGAACCTTCACTGATGTGTTCCAGTTTGAAGAATTTAGATAACCAGTGCAATTACAGACTATGATACATTCCATCGTATTCCTTAAGGGTGACGACGCTTCGGTAACCTCCATCGATTGAAGTTGTTTGCTGGTGCCAAGGGCTCCAGTAGCCACTTACTATCAGATGGACTGTTAGCTCGTTTGTCACTCTAGTATAAAACGACGACTTTATTCTCTCACGGGCTGATTGCCTTATGAACACCACTTTGGTTTAAATATGATAAAATTTTATTAAAGGAAACCCAGCCCAACTGCAAGAAGTAATTCTAAATTTAGCGAAACTAAATTTAGAATTACTATTCACGTCTTTAACTTTTTAGTATTTAGATTTTATCAATGCGGAAAGGCAAAGAAAACATATTTTAATTGCCAAATAAGCATTGTATAATACATACAATATAAAATTTTGACGTTTTGTGGTTTTCGGACGCTTGCGGAAGAGGTGCAACCTTGCACCAGCTGACTGGTGTATACAGTCCCAAAATAGTGCAATGCTAAAGATACTATTAACCGACTTACGGTGCGTTACTGAGGCCGAATGGAAAAAAAATATGTAATAATATTTTGTTCATTGCTAATTTAAAAAGTTTAAACGGAGCCGTATTACTGAAGCAATTTTGGCCATATATCTGTGAACCAACAGGATGTTCATAAAAGTAAAGAGAAAGTTAAAGTTAATTTATTGTTTTAATTCAAAACTAAAAATTCCTTCCCTTGGTACATTTTTATTCTTTACCGTTGTCATAAGCATGTCGTAGCTCAATATGTCTTTCAAGCGGCACAAATGAAATATGTTTAATTAGGATAGTTTCGTTTTCACCCTTAAACGTGATGCTGACTCAACAAATTAGTACAGAACAAAGGACTCTTTTAAATATAAAGAAACTCGTAATAATATATTACAAAGCAACTTAATACTGCGGACATCAAATAGACAGACCATGAATTAAAATCGTTGCTGTCCGTCACCTGTCTGGAGAGCCTAACACCTGGAGATGTGACTTGTTGGTTTTTGAAAATAGTATCAAGCAATTGTCGTGCGAGTTGACCGAGAGTATTGCCAGAAGCGTATTGCAACTTCCAATAGATGACAGTGACCATCTTTAAAATGTCGTAAGACTTAAAATACAAAGACTGGTATCGGGTCTACCGACATCTGGTACGGCGAGCGCCAATTCGTTTATCTTCCGCTATATCGCCTCAAAACTATCTTGGAAGATGTAGTCGAGTCTTGCTGATTACGGGCGGATGATGATTTTAATATGAATATCGGCACTACGCCCTCCACTCAATCAATTTTCGTATACCAATACGTTATATTCCATAAACAAGCGTTGATAGTGTAGAATAGTGTAGCCCATCTCCTTCCCCAGGTTTCGTCGTATCTTCTTTGCAAATTTCTTAAAAATTGGTTCAGAGTCTTAGTTGGGAAAGTGTAAAATTGCAGAATTACTTTCGCATTTATACCTAATACTAGTATTGACGGTATAGATTGGATTAGAATGGATATGGGTAATAACTAATAACAGTTTGTAAGCACTATCGCTTTGTTTAAATTGCACAAGCTAATTAAAATGCGGTAACAGTCCGCATCTATGATTGTACGTACGTGGACAACCGTACTTCTCTACCTGTTACTACTCGCTAATATCTGTTACATCATTTTTCCCCACCCGGTTATGAATGTGTGCGTCTGCATCCTGAGCTAATTGATTCACGTAACATTATATTTATCAATCTCATTCCTCCATTAGTATGACCATGTTTGAATTTTTAACTTGATGCTGAGACATTTTTGTGTAATAACTTTTGCATCTGGACTTTAGCTTTAATTAATAATTAATTATTATTTTTTAAAAACCCTACTTATTGTTATATGCGTAAAGATCATTTGTTTATAAGACTTAAGAATATGATCTATGGCAAATTATTGTATCTTACGATACCACGTCTTAATCCGATCAATGCACCCCAACGCTAGAGTTATTACTTACTTTCATATAATAACAGTTAGCGTCTTTACAATATATTTCGTATTTATTAATCAACGAGGATGGGTCGTTTTTATAACGAATATGATGGTAACCCTATCCCACGGGAGACCGGGAGCCGAGCGTGATGCGGGTGAAGGTCTCCCAGATTTAGACGCGGCCTACTAACGCTAACGCTTGCGTAATTGTTAACAAATTCAGTCCCGAAACCTAACGTCATTTCGACATTTACATATACTGTATATTGACTACGGATTATATTGATCTGGAAATACTTATATGTACAACTATGTGTTAATTAAATGTGTCAGTGGTGTTATAACGTAAAAAATATTTTACAATTAACTAGTTCTAATTTATGATTATTACAAATTAGGATCAGGGTTACGGGTTGAATATTAATGTTTGTATCCACAGAATGAATATTTGTATCGGAGTCATGTATGATTATTTGATATACGGTTAATCTATTTTATGTGTATAACATAGATATGTTATATGTATAACCCAAGATAGATGGAAATCTAGTTTGGGTTGTGAGTGGCCCATATAGGTATTATTTTTATTTATTCTAACACATTTACACCTATTAATAAAAATAAACATTTATGCTGTTTAATACATTGTGTGTTAATTATTGTAAATTTAATTCAGTTACTCATAAAATGATTACAAGATTTTGGCTTGTCTAAATTTAGGAACCTTGACCCGTCAGAGGTAGACATTTTAGACCTTTTCACCAGAGCTTATTTTGAACAACGTGACAGGTCTTAGCCCGTGATAGCCTGTCGCCGTTTTAATATCCAAGCCACCGATACAAATCTTACCAACATAAGTTTAGAAAAACTCATAGGTACTAGCGCTCCACATAAGGGATCGAATACGACTTTTCAGATTCCGGGACAGATTCCCTAACTTATTAGCTATCGTCTTATATGCGGGTAATAAGACAGATGCACAGATTATGAATAGTAACTTTAGGGAGCAAATAATAATTTTTTCATCCTATTAAATCAATTCAAAAGTTCACGCAAACAAAATTGAAAGCACCAAGCCATGTTCGTTTGTATTGTAATTTAACTTTACGAGTAGTACGTATTATAGCGTAACAATAATAAAGGTACATCGTATAAAGTGTTGAAATAATTATATAACGACGCTGCTAATCCCGTAGACATTTATCGATAAATAACATTGCTTTGTAGAATGCACATTTGTTGATCCAAATCACTGTAAACTGTGTCCTCATCGCTGCGTTTACGCATGTAGTGTAATTAAATATTAATAGGGTCACTAGTGTTGCCCTCGGCCATTTAACTTTCAGTGTCATGTTCATTTGTGACCGCGTATTGTATATTTTCGATTTAGAAGCATATCTGGTTTTTAATTTTGTTGTCTTAGTTTGACATTCTATTTATTTGCAATGATTATTTGTCCATCCTGTAACCAACTAGTATTTATTTCATTGTTATATATTTTAAACTTTTAAATGAGACTATTTCTTTCGGATTTTATAACTTTTATTTAACTTTTCTGTTCCCGTTTTTATCGTAGTCGGTCAGTTTTCAGTGACAGCAGCGCCATCTTATTTTCATACATATTTGTGGATACTTTATACACGAACAAAGACCTTTCCTCCTTACCTCTCCCGTAGAGGTGTTTGACGTACCTGATATCATAGTTAATCCGGCTACCGACAGCTTTTTAATTGTTTATTTTGGTTCAATCTACGGAGCTGTTGTGTAGTGGCATGCTAGGCCTTGGATTTAATTTAATTTATCACAGGAAGCAGGTGGTAACCCAATCTTCTTTATTGAAATGTTTATTTTTAATTTCAAAAACTTCGCGAATCGTCCTTGGCCGAAATCCGTGTTCTGTTGCGAAGGTTTGTGGTCTGTTAAATCTGATTTAATGGTTGGAGTGATCTAGAATATGATTACAGACTACAGAATTATTACAGCGTCGATGTTTCACATCAGTTAAATGGTCCTTTACGCGGATTTTAATTAATCTTTTGGTTTGCTCTATGTAAGAGCGACTAAATTCATGATCAAGCTTGTACCCTTCTGCATCTAGTAGAGGGACAGATCGTAAAAAATTACCACGTTGAACTTTTCCAATAAGTTGCGAGACTTCTTTACAGCATCACTGCTGCATACACTTTGTCACATTGCTAGTTGTTGCTGTTCAATCGTAATTTTTTTTTCATCTGTAATGAACATATTTCTGTGACTATCTCTGCGTACCGAACACTATTAAGCTGCTGGAACTGACATGACTAGTGTATCGACGGTAAGCACCTAGCTTTAGATCTTGTTTAATAATTCGCGACAGGTTCCTATTGAGAATCATCATTTCACGCGATGGTATTATTATGCATACATAAAATTGTATATTAGTTTAGATGTTACATGTTTTTTTATTTTGCGCCGGTTATAACTACCCTGCCAACATCATTAGACATATGTTTTTTTTTATAATGAGGAAGAGTTCAATATAAAAGTGTAAAAGAAAAATATAAGATAAAAATAGAACCTCCACCTGACCTTACTTTTACCTCACATACGCGTAGCATCAAAAATGCGGAAACCATCGGAGCGTGCGTTTTTGTGAAGTGTACAATGTGCCAGCGATCAGCATTCATAAGTGCAAGTGAAGCTTTGTTTAATATTGTAATTTGTTGGAGCCAATTTCATTAATATAGTTAATATACGAAAAATAGATTACAATACCGCTATGCTAGCCTTGTGAGCCGCGGTCTCCTAGTGGGGTCGGCATGGGTGAAGGAAACTTGCTTGTCTGAAATATAATAATAAATTATTATTTCGAGGATGTGTGAAGTCCGCCAATCCACTTTGTAGTAGCGTGGCTGACTCTTACTGCCTCTTGAATAAGTTCTAGTGTTTGTGTTTACCGAACTTAAAAAAAAAAACATAAACTTATCACGTGCTTGGCAGTGAACAAAAACTTAAGGAGAAAAACTGCACATCTGAGCATTAATAAATATTATTTCGAGATTGTGAAGTCCTTCAACTCGCATTGAAACAACGAGGCTGAGCAATTGTAGCCGGCAAACCCCAGCACCAAAATCCGCTTAAACATTGAGTGGAGGCCTTTGCCCAGTTGTAGGATATTTGCAGGCTGCTACTAGATGCACAATTTAAGATTTATCACGGACGTATTTGCATTATGTATGTATGTACGTATATATTCACGCCTTGTTCCCAACGGGGTAGGCAGAGACAATCTTCTTCCTCTTGCTACGGTCCTGACATACGTCTTTCGCTTCTTCCACTTTCATCAATCTTCGCATGCATGATCGCTGGTTTAGAGTAATCTTGACCGGGCCTTTTTTCAGAACGTCTCCGATTTGAACGTGAAACGTTTGCCTAGGTCTACCTGTCCCGACTCTACCATTTAGACTCGCCTCATATATTTGTTTCGTCCACCTACTTTCATTCATCCTCACCACATGTCCAAACCAGCTCAGCATCCCTTTCTCAATTCGTGTCACTATATCGTCTTTCACGCCACAACGCTCTCTGATCACATTATTTCGAACCCTGTCAGTTATCTTTACATATCTATATGTATATCTCATAATTGCATCCTTAAATTCGTTTTCATAATAATAATATTTGTAACAGTGATTACCTAAAGTGTATAGTGTATACGCAACTTTAATGCTCATCTGCTCACGGATATGTCCACTTAACCTTGGATGTTTCGCGCTCGTGTTCGAATTACCTTAATTGTAACGGGAACTGCGTAGAGATACAAACCGTAAACAACTGAATATACAACTGATTCTTCCACAAAACTATTTGACCGTCACACCGTAAATGTGAAAGCGATGTTCGATCCAACGCAACAATTCTAAAAGAACATTAGTGTCTCGATATGGCGCAGTGATATCACAAATATTGAATAAACATTGAAATATTTTCCGTTTGTCGAGATTTATATTGGTTCTGTCATATTTCGTGTTTGTATTTAGATTTAAAAAAAAAGTATAGTTTGGAGAAAATTTATGCCAACTACTTTTCTAAGGAGCAGAGGAGTAAGTTCATGCAATTATTTTTCTCATATCAAAATATAAGTTTAGTGTACAAAATAAACCAAACATTTTAAACCGAGGATCGTACGTAGTTGAAATGTTTGCATGTAGGTATACATATTATATAAAAAATCCTAACACTCCAATTAGCATATACTAGATACGTTTATATATATATATATATATATATAGATACGTTTTACATTTGTACGTTACTAAGTCGAAAGCCATTTAGTTTTAATATTTTACTGTAGTCCAACCCGTTGCTAAAAAAATATTACCGAGCGACAAAAAAATATATTAAACTCGGCCATATTCATTTAATTCCCGAACGCGATCTGCGGGGTTCCGCCGTGTGTGGCACTATAGGTCGGCAGATTGGGATGGAATGCGGTCTTTCTTTGCTTCCTACCCATGGGGGCAGGTTTGCTTCTCGCTGGATGATCCCAACGTCGTTGCAGATTCTGTCACCGATGTGGTACTTCAGGAATGGAACTTTTATTCCGTTCTCTGCAGTGCCTGTCGGAGGTAAATCCCAGCCTTGGTTTGGTCGCACCTGCAAAATAGCGTCACGCCGAAAGCGGAAGTGCTATCAGGCCTGGGCCGATGCATCGGCGTCTCGGGATGCAAAACCAGTGCTCTTAAAACGAGTACAACTCTGCCTCCAGGTCCTTCAAAAGAGTTATCGCTGCGGCAAAGTTAAAGCACATTGGCAGAATTGGCGAGAGACTAGTTCGCCTCCCATCGGGATCCCGCGCATTCTGGTCTCTCGCCAAGGCTGTCCAGGGAATTTCTGTCAGCCATCTCTCCCATCTCTACACAAGGAGGATGATTCGCTGGCCCATACTGCAAAAGAGAAAGCCGATCTCTTGGGCTCTCTTTTTGCATCCAACTCGACTCTTGATGACCGGGGAAACTCTCCACCTACCATCCCGTGGTGCAAGTGCTCCATGCCGGAAATTCAGTTTCTGCAGAGCTCAGTGCGAAAGGCACTCCGCTCCTGGACATTCATAAGTCGAGTGGGCCGGACGGAATCCCTCCAATTGTGCTGAGGATGTGTGCCCCTGAGTTGGCACCGGTTCTCACGCGTCTTTTCCGGCACTCCTACTCTTCAGGCGTCGTCCCGGAATCTTGGAAGACAGCATTTGTGCATCAATACCGAAAAAGGCGACCGCTCTGATCCGTCCAACTACAGGCCTATTGCCATCACCCCCTTGTTATCTAAAATAATGGAGTCACTCATCAACACCCAGCTCCTGAGGTACCTGGAGGAACACCAGCTGATCAGTGACCGACAGTACGGTTTCCGTCGCGGACGATCAGCTGGTGATCTTCTAGTTTACCTGACTCACCGATGGGCAGAAGCAGTTGAGTCTAAGGGGGAGGCTTTGGCGGTTAGTCTGGACGTAGCGAAAGCATTTGATAGGGTTTGGCATAAAGCGCTTCTTTCAAAGCTTTCATCTTACGGGGTTCCTGAGAGATTGTGCAACTGGGTCACCAGCTTCCTCACGGATCGGAGCATCAAGGTTGTTGTCGACGGTGCATGCTCGGACCCCAAACCCGTGAATGCTGGTGTTCCACAAGGCTGTGTGCTATCTCCCACTCTGTTCCTTCTGCATATCAACGACATGCTACAAATCAGTAGCATTCATTGCTATGCAGACGACAGCACGGGTGATGCCCTATATACAGGCCGTGCGAATATTTCTCGGGAACACGTCGACGAGTGCCGGAACAAACTTGTGTCTGAAGTCGAGACCTTGTTATTCAAAGTCTCGGATTGGGGTCGACGTAATTTGGTCCTATTCAACCCCAAAAGACACAGGTTTGCGCGTTCACCGCTAAAAGAATCCCTTTGTCGTTTCTCCTCTTTTGAGAACATTCCCCTTATTGCCTCAGCCAGTATCAGAATCCTTGGCGTTGACATATCGAGCGACGTTCAGTTCCGTGGTCACTTGGAGGAAAGGCCAAATTGGCCTCCAAAAGCTTGGTGTGCTCTGTAGAGCGGGACAGTATTTCATGCCGGTCCACCGTTTGCAACTTTATAAGGCGCAAGTTCGGCCCCACATGGAATACTGTTCTCATCTCTGGGCAGGGGCACCCCAGTACCAACTCCTTCCATTTGACCGCATCCAACGTCGAGCGGCTCGAATTGTCGGCGACCAAGCTCTCTGATCGGCTTGATCCTTTGGCCTTGCGAAGAGATGTTGCTTCTCTTTGCATTTTTACAAAATTTTCCACGGGGAATGTTCTGAGGAACTGTTCGGATTGATCCCAGCTGCTGAGTTTCACCATCGTACATCGCGACAGAATTCGAAGTTCCATCGATACCACCTAGATGGTTGGCATTCCACCACAGTGCGCTTTAATCGAAGTTTTCTGCCACGCACTTCGACTTTGTGGAAACAGCTGTCGCCAGCAGTATTTCCGAATAGTTACGACTTAGGGACCTTCAAGAAAAGAGCTTATTCCTTCCTTAAAGGCCGGCAGCGCATCTGTAGCTCCTCTGGTGTTGTGGATGTTCGTGGGCGTCGGTGATCACTTACCATCAGGTGAGCCGCACGCTCGTTTGCCCCTTCTTCTATAAAAAAAAAAAAAAAAAATTCTCCATGTAATCCCGGCCCAACTCGTCAATTGACCATCTTTTGGAACACTGTACACCGATAAAAAATATGTATGTTAATTTACAAATTACATTTGTATAAAAAAGTACTGTTTAAACAAACGTAATTGAAATTTATTACGTTAAAGAATTTAAATTTTTGGAAAAAAAAGTAATATGTGAATTATTTATTTATGAAACCAGCAGTCAAAGACGTTGTTAATTTTTGACAATGCTAAGTTCAAAAACAAATGGTATATTTATAAACATCCTACTAATCGTGAAATGTACTAGGGGTAATTTAGCAGACCGAAATGTAAGCCAGCCAGCCAGCCAGGTGAGTGTGTGTTGCATGTTTAAGCGTGCAGCTGGCTAAAGCAGTATCGATTCGGTCTAATCATGCGTGGCATGTCTAACATGTGCTTACCGTGTTTCGCTTCGATGATACCGTTTAGCAAATATTTATTTCCTGATCGGAGTGCATTAAGTATACTGCCCAAAACGAAAAACAATAGGACTATGTTTACCTTAACATTTTCAATTTAACTATTATATAGCTAACGAGTTCTTGTATTTACGCGAACACAATACATAAAACCAAGCATACTGCACGAGCTCAAGATACTGTGAGCATATTCTGCGTAGATCGGACCAAAATCAATCATTAAAAGCTGAAGGTAGACCGAGTTGATCATGATCATGCCTCAGTCCCCCCGTGACCACGGGTGCTGTAAAGCACTCGAAACATTGGAAACAAAAATTAAACGCGATATATTAGACAGTTGAGTTGAGTAAATGCTTAAACTACTGTCGGTACGCTATTCTAAGATATACGAGTACACCATTATTTCCTAATGATACTTTGACGTCTGATGCTGCGACTGCCAGTCGCATCTGCCAAGCATGGCGAAAATAACAAACCTTCTTAATTTGGGGCAGGACTTATCCGAGATTTAGACGCAAAGGTTAGTTACTAATATATTTAAATATTCGCATATTTAAATATATTAGTAAGTCTTGCTATCTATTATCACTATAGTATACATCAATTCTAATAGCCCAAAACTGCAAAGTGCAAATCTACATAACAAGCGACATAAATATCATGACTTGTTTTTTTGTATGACTAAGAAATAATAAGACAAACAGTCAATATAACACAATACATTGTCATTCAGTTTAGTTATTAGCATACGAGCTAAACGACTAAGTTAAAGCGTCGGAAGTCATATAAGAGCAATATTGACAATTCTCACATTTTGATCGCTTTATGTGAAAGGTTCTGTTTAGGATTGTATGTACAAACTCATGACACGTATGCAACAACTTTGGTTTCAATATGCAATAAAAACATAAACAGCACACTTCTCATAAAATAACAAAGCCGAGTGAGTGAATCAAACTCAAAATAAAGCGCCAGTTGCACCGAGTTCGTTCACATTCGTGGCTTGCAGTGCACTCGACGACCTTCTTACCTGGCCAATTTCCACTCCTCATTGAAATGTCTAAAACAGGGCGTCTTAAGTGGGGTTCGCAGGCCAACCTGTGTAATGTCACTGAATTTACCTATCTTTGTTATGATGGCTTCAAAACTGTATGATTTTCTGTCGGAATTTCAAAGTCTGTAGTAAAATTTTATTATCAAAGCGGTCCTAGGATTTCGCCCGGGTCCATCTTAATTATAAAGTCATTTTTTTTAAATCAAATCAAGTAAATATTTCAATCAAAAATTACTGACATAAGGAATTCTTCTTTAAATAATTGATTAAAACATGGGTACACTTACACTCAGAAGTGATATGATCATCTGTTACATTTTTATATTTCACCACTTCTCGCTAAGTCATCTTAATTGTCAGATTTTGCAAATCTTTGAAAGTTTTCGGACGAATTTCAAAAACCCCGGCCTTCAGTTATACTAACGCAAACTCGACCAAATCCAAAGAAATTTCTGTCACGGTTGCAATATCTCATTTAATTTCGCGTAAAGACATTCTATATTAGCCAATTACGTTAAAGATTGATTGATATTATTTCGTACAATTGAAAATTAATATAAATAACGTTCCTTTGTCAACAGTTTTAAATAAAATGTTGTTGCAAAAATCATATTTAACTTTAAATGCCTTTAACCTTACACCACCGTATTATGTATTATTCATGACATACATGTTATAAATAACAAATTTCTCACATACTAAGTTTTGGTTTACTTGTAACTTATTTATTAAAAACACAACATCTCCATTGGGTAATGGAGTCATCAAAGAAAAACGACGAAGGGATCTATAAGATTACATTTACTCTTCTTTCTTGAGTTTTTTTAAAAGCCTTTTTATCTTAACTGTACCTATTCAATTTGTTTTAAATTAAGAAAACTATAAACTAGCTTTAGTTTATAGTTCCTTCATTTAAATCTTATTACATATGGAACACCAAAAATATTCTTGCAATCATCCATCAACCTTTCTTTAGTTTTAATAGTATATCTTACCGCCCTGTGCCGGCCGACCAACCTTTATTGGCATGTAGACTTTTTACGACATTTCCTGCTAACATAATAAACTGTGTCAGTAATTTTGCAGTGTACTTTATTTGCGTTAATCTAGAACAATTTTCACAGTCTAAAAATGTTTGTTACATAATAAATTTATTGTATACATACATTTTCAGTCTAATTATTTTTAACATGGTTTAAAACAACGTTTAAACGTATCACGGATACGTACAACGAATTAGATCTACGTATTGTTGTTTTACCTACATAACTACCCGTACCATTACCCGTTATAATCAATATTTGTGCATCACACATACCATTGGTTTTGGGTTATAATATATTCTTTCACGTGTCATAACATTAGAAATTCTATTGTGCAACAAGGAGAATTAATATGCTTACACTGATTTCTAACTTTTCTTTGATTATCTTCGTCTACTTTTAACGTGATATATGAAGTTATCAGTTGAAAGGCATTTGCCTTGGCAGACTATGTAAATACATAGTCTGCCACTTCGACATTGCAATTTATCCCGTCCCAATAACAGCTTCATATGCAATTTTTTTTTATTGCGAATGGAACAGTTCAACCCGGAACAATTATTTGTAGATGATCGATAAAAGTAACGTACTAGCCGAGAGATGTTACTTTTATTCAATTTAGCAAGACGCACATCGTCATCATTGGTTCGCTTACGACTTTGTATCCGATTAAAGACAATAACCATTTTTCAAAATAACTTATTTTTATTTCTTTGTCTCTTTTGCCTGTCATCCAAGGTGTTTGCTGACGTATAAATTGCAGTTTATGCAATGAATTAAACGTTTCATTTATCATGAACTGCGCGTCCGTAAATTGAAAAATTACCTGACTAAGCGCAAGTGACCGGTTTTGCAAATGAATCATATTTGCGCGTGCAACGGTCGAGCCAGACAGCGAGCCCACGCGTCTAACATTTCGCAGGTCATATTTGTTATTGGCCATACCGTCGGGGGTGTTGAACCTGTTCTCAATATTGTCCCCTATAATTTTAACACCAGTTGTCCTTATAAATTTCAGAATCAGAGATTCACCGTTTCGTACAAATTCAAATGAGTAATAATGAATAAGTAATATTAGTTTAACACACAGTTGTTACATGGACTGGGGACTGGCAGATGCTCACAACCAAATAGGACTTGTTTCGATCGAGCTCGATATAATTATTTAATTTCGCTATCAGCATGAGATAGTATGGATAGTACGCAAGTAAGAGGATAGTATGGAAAACAACATTACAAATGAAATTGATGAGACATCGATGTAATGACGTCAAGCTATCCAGAAAGTCAATAATTTGTATAGATACGGAGGCGACGTGGCGCGGCTTAACCCAGAAACTTCCCTATTATTTGTATTTCCCTGGAAATTAATTCTGGCTGCTAATATAATAATCCTTTCCTGTTCAATCCGTACTTCTATGGAATGCGCTCCCACTCGAAATCAGAGCGTCTAACAGTCGGTACATATTTAAAATGAAAGCTAAGGAACATATCCTCAAAAATATGACAGGATCATCTCAGTAATAGTCTATTTTTATATATATTTAATATTTAATTTTTTAATCTATTTAAAAATTACAAATGTATGTACGTACGTGTGTGATTGTATTTATTATTATATATATATATATTTATTATTGTATGCGTAGTTAAATTTTGCATCTACATATAGATTTACATTTATTATATATTTTTTTTCTCTCTTTAGTTCTCTCTATTCTATCACCTACACCTACTTCATTTCATCTCTGCATCGTCCAAAGGTTGACTGGTAGAGAATGCTTCTGGCATTAAGCTATATAACTATATACATTTTCATGTATATGAAGTTGAATAAATAAATAAATATAATGCCCATGTTATAAAATTCAAAGAGCATTGACGAATCTACAGAACGTAAATCATTTAGTCAGTTCGTATTAAGAACTGCGTCATATTAACCTCCACTGACGTACGACTTGATATATTACTTATGAAAATCCATTATCAATACTTCCAGGTTCAATGCAAAAATGTCACTGACTAGGATGTAATTGAGTCACTGCTTACCTTACGTGGATTGCCGTTTCAAGTTTTTACTACGACGTGTTCTAGGTAGCTTCGTGCTTCTATACTGCAACGAAAAGTTTGAGATAAAAGTTAATGTTAGTTTTTAGGCTCCCGAACCTACAGGACTATAATTATAGAGCCCTTATGGCGGGCTTGCTGGGTCGGGTATCCATTTGGGATTGGTGGCCTTGTAGGTAGACGCGTCCATGTTCCGGCGCGTCTTGCCAGGTGGGAGAGGAAAAGGAAGTGTCCTCTCCCGAGATGCGGCTTCTCAGGGCTGCCAACGCTAGTAGGGTTGCGGATGTGTGGGAAAGCGTTCCCGTGTCCCAGCCGATATTCAGCGAAGGCGGGGAACGCCGTGAGGTTGTGGTCGATGCAAGTACTACATAACCCGTCCGTCGTTTGGATATGCTTTAGGCATTTGCTCATATAGAAGTAAGACATGCCGGTCTTCTTGGAAAGGTCTATCTGCTGCTAAGCTGTTTGAAGATGAAGGGGACAGATTGAGAAATTAAAAATTTTGTTTTTGCTTTATGTGATGTATAGTGTCATTTGAAAGGACTGATTTAAGGATTCAAAAATATATTTTAAAAAATATTATTACAGGAAAAACAAAACGAAATTCTAGACCGTATAGTTGCCGCATAAAATAACGTAGACATTTATTTTAGTTGTTTCAAACCCTCTTTTTTCTGAAGCTTATTATGAACAACGAGACAAGTTTTAAAGCTGAACTTCAGCGGAAAACTTATTGACACAAGCCACATTAGAGATTGATCTCGAGTCTCCTGATTCGAAGGCAAATCACCTAACCACTCGGCTATCGTTCATTTAGCTTATCTGTGGCGGCGTCTACGGTGCAAGGTGTCTGATCCTGCGACCGCCAATTCACTTGCCTCGCGTGACGATTACGGTAATAATCTCCTTATGAGAGAGGCCTATGTCCTGCAGTGGACTATTTGCAGGCAGTAGTTGAACAAAGAACATTGTAATTCTGTTTCGAGTACCTACTTGTAACTCATTACCTTAAAATGAAACCGGAATCGTAAAAATATTCGTAATTAATGAATCAGAGCGGACCCGTTATTGCGCGGAATGACGATCTCATATATTTTTATTTTCAAGTTTGGATAACGTCCCTAATATTATAAAAGATGATTTTGAGGTTAATTACCTTTCTTTTGTCTCACTACTGACTAAAGCAATAAACTTACTCCTCGTTTTATTCCACTAACAAGTTGTTACACCAGTTTTCAACCGGACTATAAAGATCTGTCGAAAACTTAACTTGTTTGTTGTTTTGTTTACTTCTTCTCTTCTGTCGAAGCTGACAAGGCCGCGGGGCCGACAGTGTATCTCTTGTCCAACAGTCCAAAATATTGAAAACTCTACTACAAACTGTCATTAAACTGAGAAGACATTTAAGACAAAAAAAATGCTAACAACAATAAAACATTTGTCTACAACTTATATTTGGATCTAAAAATGAATGCATGTATAATAGATACCTACATGTTTTGAGCCTCGGTGTAAACGCGGGGTTAAAAAGTGTTTTTCTTTCTTTGTTGCGAAGTTCTTTGGTTCTTTTCGACTTTCATCAAGTTACAAATATAATAATAGGCATCTATGCCGTGCGCTATCGGCGTAAGAATATTCGCCACCCGCTTTCATCCCGTGGGTGTCGTAAAAGGAGACTAAATGAAATGCCTAGAAAATTGTAATGGCTACCTACAGATGGCGGAATAACCATCTCGAAAAATACCAGATCGAAATTAAGCAGGACTATGTCGGGCAGCAGCTTGCGGCGTGGGTCTGGGACTGCGATCGCCAATCCACTTGCCGAATGTGGCGATAACGTATTTAATCCTCCCTATAGGAGAGGCCTGTGTCCTGCAGTGGACTATTTGTAGGCTGTCATGGTTAAGCTAAGACTTGTAATTGAGTTGTTTTTAGTTACCTAAAATTTAATCTTTTTTTACTGCCTTTATTAGTAAGTACCTATCTCAATTAATCAAGTAGTAATTAAATTTACTACTATAAAATAATAATTGGTAATTAGATTCTGCATCGCGCAAGTGCATCGCAAGTCCCCGCATAATGCCTTCCGCCTTCTATTTTTAGGCAAAACAAGCTATCACGGTTGCATACACGCTAAATCAATACGTTTCTAGGAAACAAAGGAATAAGCATGATTGAAAATAATAATATTTTCGGCGGTTCACTATTTTATGTCAATTATTTACATTATTAAAACGTCTTTGTAAGAAATACCGATTTACGAAAGCATTTGAAGAAAAGTGTTATCGACTTTAAGATAATTTCAAAGCTTATTGTTATTGTTAAATGGTAGAGTCGGGAGAGGAAGACCAAGGCGAACATTTCACGATCAAATCGGAGACGAGAGGTTCTGAAAAAAGGCCAGGTCAAGAGTGCTCTAAACCAACGAGCATGCATGCGAAGATTGATGTAAGTGGAAGAAACGAAAGACGTATGTCAGGACCGTGGCAAGTGGAAGAAGATTGTCTCTGCCTACTCCATTGGGAACAATATATATATACATATATTATTGTTATACATATGATATGTATCTACAAAACCAGAAAACGAACTCGCAGGTTTTAAAAGCGTTTGGTCAGACTTTATGCACATGCAGCCTAAAGGTTAATTATACACAGAATATATACAATGTTCTCCGATTGCAATATAACAACGCCTTCGGGGCGATGTTGGGTCTCCCCCGACACTGAACTACATAGGTTATGCTTGCATACGCGCACACGGACTACTATTACATAGTCATGAGTAAACGAGTCCCAGTGCTGAAGCGCACGGTGAGTGGGAGCACCAACGCCATGTAGAGAGTGCTAAGCGAGAAACCAGACTGCTCCCTACTGAGGCACTGGACCCACATATCTAGGATCTTATGTACCTCAGTATGTGAAGGCCAGTACTTAAATAAATTGTTATAAATTATTTAATATGTATTTCTATTGTCCTATTTTATAACAAAACGTTGCACAAACACTGGGATCAAAAGATTATATTATAATCACAAACGCATAGAACACCAATTTTTTTAGCGGATTTGACTCAATTACAAAAAACGACCTTACGACGGAGCTAATGTTAAAACATCTTCCTCGTTGACAAGTCATTACTTTGAAGCCATAAACAGATTCAATGTTGATCTTAAATGGAAACCCGGTCCTGTTAACCTTGGATATAATACAAATACAAGTATTACTATCGAACCGACTACTTTTTGTCTATGTATTCATTACTTATACATATATTACTTAAGCATCGTGACGCTTCTTCCAAAAAGGTCATCTCGCCATGACCTTTAGGACCTTTAGGACCTAAAGATCCTGTGTCCTTAAGAGAATCTGTTACCCAGTCTCGTCTTAGTCCCATCTCTACATATTGTACATACATTCTCGTCGGTTAAGAGTTTCTTCCTTTTTTATAGTAACAAACTTTATGAGGTATGCGAAAAAGCGGCTTACCTAATGGTAGGTGATTACCGACGCCCACGTCCATCTGCAGGTGTGTTTCCGGCCTTAAAGGATTTTTGGGTCAGAGATGGGGAGGGCCCAATGGGCCTACGGTTACCTCACACACCGAATGTAACTCAGAAGCACAAGATGCCTCTACTTCATGCCGGTATTCTGCAAAGCCATGGTGGACCCCGGTCGAGCTGGCCCATTCGAAAGCAGCGTAAGCCGCCGTTTGGCTCTACCGCGTAGATAAATATTCTCTTAACTCATTAAGTGATGTAATGACATGTAAAACAAATTTATACAATTAAATCTACTTATTTCAAAATCTCAGTAAAATAGAATATGAACTAAGACTTAATCTTCTAGCATGTAACTAACAAAATACTTCAACTAAGTATAAATGATACATCCTCCACCGAATGCCAGCTCAAGGAATAACAAAGTAAATAAAACTTAAAAAATGCTGCAATCGAAAGAGCCGGCGCTTTGAAGGCACATGTTAAAAAGCGGGCTTTACTTTCACGACTTTAACTGCATACAGCAGCGTCTCTTTTCCCTTCCCTTAACCTTGACATTAAATATTCGAATACAACTGTTATATAAAAAGATGAAAAAGTAAACAAGTTACGACCTTCAGTATATCTATAAGTTGCGTTATATGATTTTAATAAAAAATACACATCTCAATAATGTAATTAGTTTCATCAAAAGCCATGAAATAGTTTTTAAGCTCAATACGTTCAAATGTAATAAATAAAGTTATATACATATATTTGAAATGAAACTTATTTAAGAAGTTTATTTACCTTTGAATCATTATATACGTTTGGAGCTTAATACCCTCGGTAGGGTTTGGAGTATAAACAGGCATACTGTACCAATCAAATCTCATTCACTTATCATTCGAGCACCGCCAGTAATGTCTAGCCGTAACAGACAGGTCTTACAGGTGTTAGCTTCCTGCTCTGCCTAGGAGTCTATAGGAATGGCTTGGTGCCACACACTTAACGATTGCTGACGCCAAAAAGCAGTGCAATTACTGTTGTGTTCCGGTTTGAAATCTTAGTCCTCAGGGGTGACAACACATCTGTAACCTTCTTCGATTGAAGGTCTTCATGGGCTGCTGGAGCCACTTACCGTCAGGTGGACTGTTAGCTCGTTTTTCATCCTAATCCAATAAAAAAAAACATCCTTACTTGATTTAGACAGATTGATATGGTATAGATTTAATATATTCGTAGTCAGATCTCAAACTTAGAATCACATGTACAGCAGCGGCTGGTCTTCTTATGGATCTTAGATGGTCTTTACTATGTTTTTTTTATTGAAAAATATTTCAAGGGCATAAAGCACTATAAGGAAGAACTGCTCACTTTTATATTTAAAAAAAAAACTTACATGCTAAAAAGTACGCGGTACGGTTGGATTCAGTCTAGAACTAACCTTTAAAATAATTTGCCACATCATTCGTATTTACAAAGGGCTTTGTTTGTTACTATTTTTTCTACTTACTAATATACCAAACGCTGGGCAGTGAAGTATAATACCGAAAAAATCTTTCGAGGACATGTGATGTTGGTCAAGCCCCACTGGATCAGAATAGCGTGGCGAATTCTCTGCAAGGTTGCAATATACTCATAAAGCAGGCCTGTGGAAAGCCAATTGACGTTTATGAGCTATTAATCTATTTTATTTATTCATCTATACGAATACATTTTATGCAACAGGACCCAGAAGACACACTTAGGGCACTCCAACAACTCTTACTACCTAAATGGGCATTATATAAAATAGCTTAATCTTTCTACGACGTAGTCAAATAACAAAGAATAGTTATAGTACATAACTAGTTCAGTTTCGTCTTTATCTATTAGTCAACATAGTATTTAGTATTATTAACAATATAGATATCTTAAGGTAAAACCGCAAAACCACTGCGTCATTTGTGGTATCAAACTGTCACCTAGATATTAATACTTCGTTAGACAGGTAGAATAAACGTATATGGTTATTATCGGGTTACAAGGTTAAATTCAAACCATCGACTTTTGAAGTCGATTAGTGGACCTCGTGGCTCAGCGATTACCATGCCCCGTCCACCGAGTCATGGGCCCTATTCCTAT
The DNA here is from genome assembly GCA_029286595.1 of Bhutanitis thaidina. Classification (NCBI taxonomy): domain Eukaryota; kingdom Metazoa; phylum Arthropoda; class Insecta; order Lepidoptera; family Papilionidae; genus Bhutanitis; species Bhutanitis thaidina. Next base: position 4,648,144 of record JAGSMS010000012.1, on the reverse strand, counting down.
GGTCAGATTCAGTGGAGCCAATAGGCCCACTCCAGCCCATAGACACTCACAGACATCCTTGATGAAGAATCGCGATGTAGCCTTCGTTACATTCGAAAACTATAATGGAATGACTTTTTGACACAAGGCGTACACTGGCCCAGGCACAGGGCGTACAATGGGCGCACGCCATACGAAACTGTAGCGTTATGCTGCAACTATGAATATAAGTTGGTAGTTTGTGAAAGAATTGCACTTTACATTCTTTTTATAATATTAACCTGTATACAATATGTATGTATGTACGTATGCATTAATGTAATGGAATCTTTCAATCAAATTTCCATTTATTTAATTTAATTTTTGTACCATCCATACCATACCATGAAATTTTGGTACCATCGATCTGTAATGATGTAACAGGGAGGGTAAGCGTGTATGTTAAATTTTATACTGAATATTTATTAATGTCGCCAGCTGCGTAACTCTACCACGCAAAATAATTGGTTTATTTTAAAATAAAACAACCAAGAAGACAGGAGTAGCATATATTGTTAATTTTTTTTTTATCAGGGTTGGCCGCTATGGGAAAGGTTCGAGTCGACAGAGCACGAGCGTCGGTTGCTGCTGGTGGCGCGGCTGCCGCGCGTGCGCACGCTGAACGGCGGCGGCGCCGTGCCTCCCGACGAGCGCGACTCCGCCGAGCGCGCCTTCATACGCTACTACATGGAGAAGCCCGAGGCCGACCGGCCGGATAGGTAAGATATACTTGCTAAATATACACACACACACTCACTCACACACTCGTACACAAACTCTTAAAACACCACTTGTGAACGTAAACCCTCTACAAAGTTGGGACGGTTTGGTTCGCGATACCAGAGGCTTTGCATTTTAGGCGAAGTTGCCCGTCACCGGTCTAGGTACATATAGAAATACCCCAAAACAATAAAAACCAAACAACATTAGTAAATAATAAAATTTTATTCTTTTCAAAACAATCTTTTGCAAATACAATTTATATTTTTTTCCCCAAAAATGTCCATTCGCTGTGTGATTACAGCTAATGCAGTGACCTTAATTTGTACATTCAAGACATAATTGCATTTATTTGTAACCTTGTCGTGGATAAACTAACCCCAGTCTCTGATGTGAAAAATAACACGGTATGTATTTTTTAAGAGAATGTCACACCGCCTACATAAGTCCCCAGTTGGATTTGAAGTTTTTGTAAAAGTCGACTAAGGAAAACAAATAAATAAAAATGATCAAAAATGTGTCCAAGAAACCTTTCATGCATACTCATACACTGGTATTGCAAATAGATTGGCTGCTGTATTTATACGGGCCTGGTTTTGAAAACGCTTTTGAATTATAATGTTACTTTAATCCTTCCAAATGTATTAAAATTATCATTAAATTGATTTTTAATGATGTTTATGTACTTTATTCCCATAAAATTATCATATACGAAGATCTAACGTACAATGTGGGTGCGGAATTTGCATCATATTAATTTGACCTTAATAATTTGTATAATAGTTATAACTTTATGCTAATGATAATAATAAGCTATTTCATTGCTGTATATTAATAAACCTTAGTACCCTCGCTATAGTGACTCCGTGCTGATGCTGTATGTCGAGATCAACATTTGAGATGTTGTTCAGACAAAAACCACCACGGTAGATACGCTGTTGGCCCGGTGGCCTTGACAGCTTCGTCGGTAGAGATTCGCGGGCGGAAGGCCCGCAAGTTAGTTTATAGGTAGCACAGGAGTGATAACGTGGAGATGTGATAAGATGTGTGGGCATGTGTTTCCCTTTCCCGCAACACCACCCGCTGCGTTATAGCCTAAACTACCGCGTCACACGTCTGCCGTTCAGCGGAAAAGTCGCGCACGAAAGTGCCGGACAGTAGTGACATTGTGCTGCTCCCATCATTAGTAATAGTAGTCTATCGGTAGCGTTTAGCGTTTCATTTATTTATAGAGCGTCTAGAATGTTTAACGTCAATCGTTTTCTGATTTTTAATTAAAGAACACCACGACGCTATAGGGTGTATACGTTAAATTTTAGATACTGGGAGTTGGTGGGCGTTCATGGCAAACTGGACCCTCTGGTATCTGTAGACCTGAGGCCGGAGAAGCGCGTCCAGATAACATTCACCTGCGGTGACACCAGCGAGATTCGGACTGTCGACGTTTACAGGTTGGCACTTACATAAAAGAAAAACAGTATATTTTTTCTTCTCTTCCAGGTGCTGACACTACTAAAATTGTTACATTACAATATAAAGTACTGGCTGTTTCTGGTGCGCTACGGTGAAAGAAAACAGTGGCGGGTACACGTATACCCATACCATACCGTAACCATAGCCTTGTGATCGTTTCAAGTATTTTTAAGACGATTTTGGGTTTTATCAATTACGGCACCCCCTTTTTTTCCTCCTTAACCACTTCAGCAGCTCAAGCTCCTTGTTCATCTGATCTAAGTATCTAATCTCATCTCAGTAAAATACCAACCTTTAAAAAAATGCGTTCAATTGATATGACACAGGGGACCGTACACATATTGCTAAAAAGTATAACCCTCATACTAAAATCTGCAGGAAAACTTCGAACGAAAACCCAGCAATAGAATGCACGAGAACAGGCTGCTCTACTTCACAGTTTTTACACATCTTGAATTGTTTTGTATTTCAGAACTGTATCAGACTTGAAAACACGTTTGGAACGACTTGCCGGATTCCCAGCATCAAAAATGAGACTGTTCTATGTCGACCAAGAACTAAGAGACACGCAGGTGAATGTTTTTCCTTTAAATAGTTTTCAAATAAAAATACCCACTCAACATACAAATGAATTAAAGGTAACACTTGAATTTACTCCCATTATACAGTGACCATGGTCTAACAGGTGTGCGTCATTAGGCTAATTTGTAATTAGGAAAAAGTAATTGACCATCTTACGTTACTGTTTTACTGTGTACTTCCTACGGCCGATATGAACTTTTATAATGTACGAGTATCTATGACAATAAGTTAGTCGATAGTTCAACAGTTAGCCAGTTTACAAAATAATTTTAGTCCTTAAATACTCGATTTCGAACAGTAAAACATTTTCGTCTTCAACCGAAAGACGTTACTTGAAAACAATGATTCTATAATACAAAACTAAGTAGATACGTTACTAGCGTACCGAAAATGAACCGTACAAAGCACTACAATTGTTTCCTCTGGCCTAAGTCACTTTCTAATAAGTAAGTACATGGCTGTACGTGGTAGAGCCAAGCGGCGGCTTTTGCTGCTGATCGAATGGACCGGCTCGACTGGGTTAGTACCACGGCCTCGCAGAATACCGGCGTAAAATAGAGGCATCCTGTATCCGGAGGTCCACTCCCCCTCCCCATGCCCTTCTTCAGCCTTCCTCCCATCTCCCAAATAGCCTTAAAGGCGGCAACGCACCTGCAGCTCCTCTGATGTTGCAGATGTACGAGGGCGACGGTAATCACTTACCATCAAGGGAACCGCTTCCTCGTTTGCCGTCTTTCCCTTAAAAACAAAAAAAAAAGCGACATACTCATGCTTCCCAGTTCCCGCTAACCGTGTTTACATTTCGTTTTATAACTTCAAATGCCTGCGTCATGTGTTAAGCGTAAATGCATAAACATGTTTTTCGGTTCTTTTGTGAGCGAATTTCTAAAGTGAAATCTGCATGAAATGTGACAAGTTTAATAAAATTTACATTATGTACATGACTTGTCTATATATTTTTTTTCTCCGGGAGACGTGACGATGGTGAGCCTCGTCACAGAGTCTGCTCTCGGAGATTGTCATGAGTTATTAAGGGTATTCTCCAAGACGCTTATTACGACACCTCGGGGAAGAATACGAAGCAGATTTTTGAAATCGGTTTTTGTATTTTTAACCATACAAAACTATTTATGATTGTAATCGGATTTTAGATACGGTTTAATATATCGGACGCATGTGACGCACGCACGCAGCAGCACATTCAAGCCACAAGACACAGTTGACATATAAGTCAACAAATATGAATGTTTACAATGTTTAATCACATCCGACTAGCCCCATAATTTTTTTCTGGTGTATTTTCCAGGGTCCGGAGGAGATGAAATATCCTACGAAACAGTTATACTCCTACAACATAAGATCTGGAGATGAAATTATAATCGACTCCAAACTGAAACACTCTATCTCCATCAGCTCAACAGCATGAGACAGCATCTTAATAACTGTGAACTATCTTCAAATGCCTTTTATAGAATGTAAAGATTCCAATTTGTATAGAACTATGTTACCCATAGACAAAGGCCAAGATTTGCCGTAGAAGCCTCGCTTGACAGCCAGTTCTTGTACGATGCCATACGCATGGAACGAGAGCCAGTGGCAGATTGTCACATTGTACGTAATCTTCACATAGTGATTAATAGACGATACAATGAACTTCCGTTAATATACAGTCTTAACTGAACTAATTAAAGCCACTTTTGACTGACAAAATATATCTAAATGTTTAACGTAATACTTTAGGTTAAAAGGTATGCTACAGAACTGATTATCTAAACAATTGTTTCAATTCTGTAATCTACTCACTGATTGTAAGTATGAGGTAATTAAAAAAACAAATAAAAAAAAATGCATTTAACCTTTCTCAATCAAACTGAATAAGATACTAAAAATCAGTACTTAATACCTTCCCTTTGGTATTAAATTATTCTTTCAGCATAAGGATAATTCAGCAATAGGTACAAGTGAAAAAATGAAACTCCTTTATGTGTGCCCAAAACGCCGCGTCTTAAACACCTACTTCCTCCCTCAGCCCGCAACTCCCCGGTTTAACATTATCTATTAGATCAGAAGTGTAATCACTTATTTAAATAAGTTAAATTTACTGTAAAATACCAGGACCCAGTTTTATAAAATGAAAAAGCAAGATCCAACTGGATTATTATAGTTAACTTAGATGTTAGAATTGTAAACACACTTTAATCACTTTGTAGTTTTATTTATTAAATACTAGGCTTGAAAGAAATATTGACATATAAATCTAATAACTGTATGACACAATTAAGAATTGCGTCTTATGTAATAAAATGAATGTGACTATGAAAAAGCTTATTACTTATTATATTTGTGACTTTCGAATGATTCACTTTAAGGGTCAAACATGCGTGGCGGAAGGCTATTATTAGGGTCTGGTGCTAGTTTCGCTTCTACACTTGTTTTTGCTTATTCTTATACATTCGTTTTACTATCGTTTCTTGTCCTTAATTTCGGTACTAATTACACTTCTTGCAAATAATAGTCAAGTGGTTTTAACTATAAAAGTTTGGACTGGAATAATATATATTTCATTATTTGTTGAAACATACATAATCAAAACCTGGGTAGGTTTCTAATGTTATGCCGTTTTAAAGTAATCATATTTTTTTATTGTGCTGTCTATTATAACACAACACTCACGCCTGTAATACCTCGTGGGATAGACAGAGGTGCATATACAACCAAATGTCTACTGTACATACACAGAACATAGAATGACTTATAATTATTAAGTTTTTCGTACCAACTAACATAATAAGTTACTAGCGGAATGAATTTTAGTTATAATTTTTTGTTTGATTTTACATATTGGGAATGTGTTCCATTAACATTTGTATATCACAAAGTATTGTAGAAATAGGTATAAATCTTGAAAATGATGTCACAAAATAATTTACGTTTTAAGTTGAAAGCTGTAAGCTTGTTCTTAAGTATGTATTAATATTCTTTGTGATTTCGGATTTCTTTGGATTGGTAAACAATATTTATACTGTTTTTTTTTGTCAAAGACTATGGTGTACTTTTTTTTTTGTTATAAAAACTGTGATAATAAATTATAGTAGGATGTTTCGCTGCTTTTCTATTATTCTACTTATCATGGCTAATATAACAATTTTTTAACATGTATGTGATAGAATACATCTACAATTCTCGGTAATAATATATTGCTTATTAAAAAATAAAGTGATACTAACTGCCATTTTAAAAATTTTAAATGTAACTTAAGAAATACAATGAAATCAGAAATGCTTCACATTTGTCTATAAACTATTCTGTAAGTTTTAGTTGTTTTAGAACTTTTCAGTAAAATAGGTATTTTACTTATCTAGGCTTAGCACAATTTCTCCATTGTAACAAATCTAATGTCTGAAATAGTAGTCATATTTTGTTAACAAAAAAACGAAATAGTTTTCTTTATGTACTTGTAAAATTTTTATAGCACTGCAATATTTTAGCAATATTTTGAAGTAACAATTTCCAGAAGCAATAGCACTAATAACATAAAAAAATCTATTAATTTAATAAGGTACCAAATTATTGTATTTTATGTATGTAATTTAAATAGAAACAATTTGGAATAAATGAGTGTATATTAAATAATTTTTTATTACATAATCAATTGTTTACCCACAGTTTTTTCCCATAAACAGCAATCATTGAACTTTGCACTTCCTCTAAAACATAATCATACACTTCTGTCCAAATTTTTATGTTGAGTTCTTGAGTCCGTCTCCTTAAGAAATTTAATAAAATATACACCTTATCTATATCCTTATTCATAACTAATTTACATAAATAAGCAGCTATCATGTTAGTATCACAAAATTTTGGACATTGTCCACTATCCAACCATGCCCTCAACAATTCCCTCACTTTCTCCCATGGAAGACCTGATAAACCTTGTTGGCTTGATTCAACGCATTGTGACTTATCATCATTATACAATACTCCTTTGCTTTCTTTTATACATGGTATTTCTTCATTAGCTTGATTTTGACCATAAAGAAACTTATCCATAAGATTTTTAGATGTTGATAGAATGTTCTTGACATTCTTTGCAGGTCTTCCTCTCTTTTTACTAGGTGATGATCTTAGTGGTTCAAGTTTAGGAGACTTTTTTATAGGTGACAATACTTTGTTATCCTTTTTTGGAGTAACAGGCAGATTTAATTCATGTTCATCTTTGTATACAATTTTGTTAACCCCCAGTAACGGACAGTTTGCATCTTCAGTTTTAATCTTTGTTCTGAATTTGTTATGTGACACACTTTTAAGCAAAAATTTACTAATTGTGCTTTTATTTGGCTTTGTAATTATTGGTTCTAACTTTGTTATCTGAATTCCAATCCCTCTCATTTCTTTTGGATCTACCTTCTGTTTTTTACAAAGGGAAATAACTTCCTTTGTTATTACTTCTGCATCATTAGTAGGGTTTGTCAGTGAAATTGATTTATTAAAGACATTACAGAATCCGTGGCCCAAAAATTTAGCAGTCTCCACAGGTGCCTCTTCAGCCCGTATCATTAATTTTAATGTTATGCATTTACCCAACACTTTGAATTGCTGCATTCTAGAATGTACTTCTTCTGATAATTGTCTTAAGAACTGAAAACATTGTTCAGTGTTTTCAAATCTTATTCCATAATTTACTTCAGCTGACACTGATTTTCGCACAGTATTGAATGTCAATGGATTTGAATCCCGTCCACGGCATTGATTGAAAAGTTGAGCCCCAGTCTTATGGCCTAAATGACGCTGTAATAGACCTAAAGTAAGAGTTTGCAAAGATCCACAAGTCTGATGACCTAAAGACTCTAATTTTTGTGCAGTTTGCCTTCCAACACCAGGTAAATCTCTAAGATGTACATTAAACATAAAGTCATCAACTAATTCAGAAGTAAGGAAAAATTGGCCATCTGGCTTAGCCCGTTTTGTTGCAAGTCTTGATTGTAAACGATTACCACCAAATCCAGTTGAACATGGACATCCAGTTTTACATCTTATTTCTTGTCTTAATACCTTTGCAAAATCTTGTACACTAACATTTAAATCATTTATCAGTTCAGTGCAATCAACATACATCTCATCACAAGAAACAGCCTCTATGTCTAATGTGTACTGGGCTATTGTGTTGTACAATGTGTATGCAACTTCCTTGTATCCTTCAAAATCATATGGTATTGTCTGTAAGTTTGGACATAATTTTAAAGCTGCTCCCATAAACATTCCGTTTGTTATGCCTTTAGCTCTTGCTTCATATGAACATGAAGCTATTTCACTCAGAGACGCAAATTCATCTCCTTTATCAGCAATATTGTCAACCCTGCTTTCAATTTCAATCTCTTCCTCTGGAATACCAGTAGCTTTGCATAATTTCATAGCCTGTTTTTGTTTATAAAGGTTAAATTCAGTAACTCTGTCCACTCCTGCTCTCTTTGTTCGGCTCTGTGCACCTTTTGAGTGGGTAACTGCAACTGGTTTGCCATGTAGGTCTGGTCTTTTACGTAAACCAACAGATACAAAAAAGCAATCCATATCTATATGCATAATTACTTTACCACCGTCAAACTTGGTTTCTAACAATGTTAAGTTTTTGTGCATGCCTTGAAAATTATTTTTAAGAACAAAACGGGCAGGAAAAGAATGATCACTAACTTCTCTTAAATCATTTACATGTTGCTTAAAAAAAGCACCAAGTTGGGATATATGATGAAGTCTTGAATTATTATAAAATTCGGATATAAAGTTAGGATCCACTGCTGTTTTGGCTATTGAATCAGTTTTCTTGTTTTCATTAACAGTAATATGTAACTTGGTATCAAAAGTGAAGGCATTATTACACATGGCCCATAAATTACTATTTTCTTTAGAAGTTGGATCATAATTTGTATTATTAACAAATTGATCACAATCTCTCTCTTCCTTTAAATTAATGTCTTCTAAACTCCCTTCACTCTGTAAAGTTTTACATCCAAGTTGTTCATTTTTTAAGTTTTTGCTAAAATTCAGTTGAGGTTGTGTTCTGGAATTTTTGTATAATAAATATTGCCTATAGTCCAACAAACGATTAGAAGTTATACTATCGGTAATCCATTCCGGTCGAACTACTTTTGTAAGCGACATTTTTTTGACTTTTGTATCAGGCAAATTAGAAGCTATAATATAGTCATTACTTCTTTGATACGTATGATATACTCCACCGTGTTGAGACATAAGTTCTTTTAGTTCATCAGCAGAAGGTTTTGTAAAACCATTAACGTAAATTGCTACACCATTAAATAAGTTCGTCAACTGGTTTCCAGCTCTAGTAGAAAACTGATCCTCCAGCTTTGCAATTTTTGCTTGCATGTAACCATTCCAAGCTTCAAATCCATTTTCTGGGAATTTTTCATCACTACGAAGCATATTGAATAATATTGATATTTAAGCTGCGTAAATAATCACTTTGTAAGATGGTATCAATTTATCCACAAAGTGAGTATAATTACATCACTACGTTCTGTCTGTGTACTTAAATTTTTTTGATATACCTAATTTTATTAAAATTAAAACTCAGTTTTGAAAACTGATGTTACTACTGTAAATACTTGTAGTAGGTATTTTGTTTTAATGTCAGTTTGCAATTTTTTTTCTGGTCTTGGGTTCGGAGTCCGATATGTCAACAGTGCTTAACTTTTGCAAGTGACGAAGTTTGGGAAATAATCGCGCTAAAAAGGATTATTAAGCACGAGGATTTTAAACGAACAGTTAGGTATGCAATATAAATATAAATAAAATGTAAATACTTAAATATATTGGTTATAGCATCAACAATTATATAAATATTTATGAAAAGTATATAGAGTTACATTGTTACAATAAATATTTGTATACTTTTATAATATTTTGAAGTTGGCATACTAACCTTAAGAGATAACAGGTCTTCTGGAAAGGATGAGGGGTCACGGAGTGGACGGTAAAAGAAAATGTGATCTAAGTCAGCAACATCAACTCCCAACTCACACTTATTATTTCATACAATCTGTAGTCGTGCAAGGCGATTTCGGTAAATATTTAAATTTTTGATTTCACCCCTCGCGTGTGTCGTATGTGAGCGCAGGCGCCGTACACCGTACATTCTATAGTAACTGCATAACGCGTAACTGCTTACTTGAACGTAATTAGTGTTTTTGAGGCATTGGTACGGTGGTCATTACTACGTCGCAAGTGCTGTTTATGTCAATTTACAAGTATCAATAGAATTTTGTTATTAAAGACAAACTTCTTTGGGCACAGTAGACAAAAAAAAATACGAGTTAGACGGGTACGTTCATAGAGAACGCATATGTAAGTGTGTATATATTGCATTGTAATTGTAAGTATAATGTTATGTTCTATGAGTGTACCTAAACTAGTAGATCCTGACTACAAGAATGTCGTCCATTTTCTAATATAAGATAGTGGACATAGAATTATTAGGAAATATCGGTCTTCGTTGTTTCTCTGAGTGCCGATTACGAGAATGCCATCCTATTTCAAATCCTTATAATTCACAAGTACACAGTCCTCCTTGAAATTTTTGAAAAATATCTGGTAGACACGTCTTAAGAGAGCGAGAATGCCAAAAGTACTTGGTAGACGCCTATGTCGTCAGCCCGCTGATAAACCGCTGCTACATCACTACAGTGATAAGTTAACAATCGCGGTAGCAGACACCTCGTACGCTGCTGCCCGTCGTTTAATTTATGTATTTTCGGTAAAGCTTTTTTGAGGTGTCATCTGCCTTGTACTTCTGCCGGATACCAAAAGATTACAGTGCTTTTCCTTTACTTATTCGACTCTTTTTTTTGCGTAGACACCCAAGGATTTATCAGATGATAAGCAGATATACACGTCATGATTTCGAGTCTGTTCGGACCAATTCAAATCAAGGATTGGATGATTTCGTCTTGATAGTCTATCTTGTGTAATGAGTTATATTATCTATGATGGTAGTATAGTGTATGAATTACGATAGGGATGTAAATCGATGACGAATTAATCGATTAATCGCAAACTTGGTATTATCTACATAAATAGCTAATACTAATCAATATAATTATTTTTGTGTTATGCATAGTATACTAGGTAAGAAATATGAATATATGTATAATGTTTTTTTTTATTATTGAAGACTTTATTTGAATGGTTCCACCTGCCAACAAGTATTTCTTTCTCACGCAGGGATAACTGGCAGAGAATATCATACTGCCCACTATAAAAAATTACCAAAAGGGTAACCTTAGTAAAGGGTAAATGAATTAAGCGTAATTTTTATTAGGCTAAAAAACCTTCATATTATAAATTACAACATATTAGTTAACCTTTCTAATGTCATGTCTTTAGTCCCAAAATTACTTATAGAATTAATTTTATTTCAAAGTTATGACACTATAATATACCGAATAATGCAATGTGTATAAAATATTAATCTCTGTCTGTTTGTTACAATAGGTTCGAAAGTTCGAATCGAATTATAGTATAATTCAGAACATTCTTTTTGACTTTTGTATATTTATTGTGACATTGCTTACAAGGCCTTCAGGCAAAAATTAGACTATTTATTTAGACTTTGTTGCATGACCTTAAAAAATAATTGAGATTTTGAACAGACGTACTAAGTTTCGTATGCGTTACATTTACGTAAATACTATGTAATAAATTGAATTAATATGAATGAAGAATATTTTAATAAAATAGATTAATTAGCATTAATAACATCGATATTATCTAAAGAATTATTGTTATGAAGAATCGATATTGGACATCCCTGGTATTCCATAGATAATACCAGATTTATGTTTTTGAATTTCATAAATCGTAAACGAAAACGGAAATATGTCAAATTTTAAATCGCAGCCTTAAGTTACTTTGTAGTTTACTCTTATTTATTACCATAGAATATTGTACTTACATACTACCAACTAGCACTTTATTTTTATAAATCCTCTTATTTAAAATGTCTATAGTTGAGGAAAATATAGTAATAGCACCATGGGTCGGTCCTAGATGTTGTAAAAACGTGTTAACTGTGGTTGTACTTTCAACTAACTTAGAAATCATAGAAAGAATATCGGATAAACTTACCGAAATACATTCAAAAGGAACATTCAATTGGAAGCTTCTAATTCTTCGTTCCTTTAATTTGGAAGAGATTGTCAGACAATCTGATTTAACTGGAAAGGTAGCTATTGATTTCGTTATTTTGGCTATGGACACAAGTAGAATTTTTTGTATAGAATGGACGAAAAAAATGCTGGGACAAGTTCACCCTGATCTTAGAATACGACGTGTTTTATTAGTGAATGCCAGTGGATTACCAGTAAACGCCATGGCTGTTAATGCGTGTGACATAATAGCATTTACTTCTGAACAAAAATTAGACATGCTAAACGCAAATGTATTCAAAGAGAATGAAACTGTTTCACTAGCGCGGAAAATAATACGATATATGGAAGTCTCTATTGGAAGTAAAACAGGTTTTCCAAATTTAAATATATAAGAGTGCAAGTTATTTGTATAATAGAGCGGGCTGTTCCCATGGGCCAATGAAAAAAACTTTTTTAATAGTAAAAAAAATTTTTTATGCACTAGAAGTGTCACTTCATATTCTCTGCATACAATATGGTTGCCTGAAGGAAACATTATGATATTAATATAAGTACTAATTAACTATAATTTTTAATTAAATTTGTAAATAAAATCTTTCTTATCCAAAAATCAAATCAAATTTATTTGTGTCAATTTTCATTTAATATTTGCAGTAAACAAAACTTCCCTCACAAACTTTCATCCTCTTTTCTACACCTCTTAGGTTTGTTTTTAATAAAGTAATTACTTACACAGGTACTACATTGTTTAAAACTATTAACCCTTCATGTGTCATAAATTTGAAACAATTAAAATTCTATTGTTATGAGTAATATCAGGACTCATGTTATAAGAGTCCTAAATGTTTATTTAATGTAGGTATATTTCTTCTATCACCATCATAAGTTTAGTTTTAGTATCATAAGATGAATAGTTAAGTTAAGGTTATTAGTTACACAATCTTATTAGTTTCAGTTTATTAATAATACCTGAGAATTATCTCAGTAAAATGTTCTGTGTAAAGCAGTAGTTTGTGTCATGCACTTAATGGTTGTCCAAATAAGGAAAAAATGATCATTAATTACACATTTCTGAATTATTTATTATACTTCAATTGTTCTACAAAATAATAGGAAGATTTCTACAGTTACAATTATATATTACATAAATAATAAAACAATTACAGCAGTCCTTCCTTCTGAAGCATTCTCTCAGTTTTTATTTAGCAACAATTGCTAACCCAGTCAGTTAAAAAGATCACTGATATATCAAAATTATCTGTATAAAATACCCTTACATCTAAATGAAATACTGCTCAGTAATAATTTGTGTAACTATAAATAATAATAAAATTCTAAGAAATCTGTTATATAAAACTGAAAATTGTATAAAACATTCAGAATGTTTTGTATAATTATTCATAAGCAACACTCAAACTGGAACATCCTTCACTACTCTCCTCTGTCATACTGGTAGGTACAATTATTCCAATCTAAAATAATAACTACATATAATAATTGCAGAATCTAATATTAAAGTCACAATGGTGACTGCATAAAATAAACGTATACGAAAATTTAAGATTAGGCAATATCACAACTAAACTGCCCATTTGCATGTTAGGCAAAATAAATAAAGTACACTTCCATCTGTTCTTATTAGGTGTATAACCCAAAAGAGATGGTCTTCTATTACACATATTATGTTACCTTATAAAATAAGATTTTTTAATAAACTACAACTAAAATTATAACTCTCTTTAATTAGGTAATAATTTGTAGAGATATTGTATTTTTACAATTGTCAAAATATCATAAAAGTTTCAGACACCACATGTTTTGATTATTTAAATTAAGAACTGCAATCATTTTGATAGCACTAATTTAGTCATAGGTAAATTAGAAATAGATTAACAGTTAAATTAAGCTATGTATTGCAACTCAAGTTGGAATTATATAAATTTCTTGTACAACATATAACTATTGTGATGATCCTTAATAAATGCAACCTTTTTTGGGTTATACAACATTTATTAATTTAAATAATGCTGCCTAATGCTATTATGATATCATCAATAAAAATAGTACAATCATTAAAAATGCTTTAAATTTAACTTCAGATAAAGATTGGTGAATGCAATGCAAACAAGATTTTGTGCAAGAAATGGTCTTGAGTAGTGTTAACTATGTTATTACTAGGCAATAATGTTTCATAAAAAATGTCATCTCCCACTTAAATAAAACAACTTGAAAATTTAACAGAAACAAACAAAGGACAATAAATGGAATGTGTATCATACCTTTTGTTGTGATAATTTTACAACTATTTTTTTTAAATGAAAGTAAAACAATATATTTCTGTGGATGTTTAATGAGTTAGGACCAAAAGATTTTGTTTCTACCACCAGATGTATAGGATTATTAATGATGAAATATGCCTTAATAAACATTTATTTAATTCATTTGTTAGTTTTTCCTGGGCCCAATGAATTGAATCAAGAAGACCAGTGTTAAATAGAATTTCATGGTGTTACTAGTGATGTTAATATATAAAAAGTAAGTTTTATATTAAAAACTATTCTTCAATGTTTATTTGGGTCCGTAAAATTGCTTTAAAAACACATTACGTAAATAGTGTTTCAAAAGTATGTTATGTGTGCTATGGAATAGCAGCAAAATGGATTATAGTACATTTTTTGTGTGGTTTTTTACATTAGTCTGTGCAAATGTTTTACTGTAACTTCATTCAGTAACATAATTAAAGAAGTTAAACATTGAAGTTTCTAACTACCGACATACAACACAGCTTATTACTAAGTTCCTGTACTGAAAGATATAGTTTAAAACTGTAAAAATGACATTAGAAGCAATCCGCCATACATATTGGCGAGGTTTTCTAAGTCGTACCGAAATATTGCGATACACCTGTTGTTCCTTTATCGCACACATTAATATATTTTATTCTATTATTGAGATTCAAACTGCAGAAATTTAACAATCAACCTTTAGCAAATTCAGTTCGTGTTTCAGCACGCTAATAGTTCGGACTATAAAATTTGACGCATAAAGGTGCCTTAGGCTTCTGCTATACCAGAGTTAAAATTGGAGTTGAAATATCATACATTCTTTTGATATGAGGATACGATGGATGCTACGAAATAGTTCCAATATTGACCAATATTTCAATTAAATTCGTAATAGCAAAGAAAAGGTTTCATTAACACCACACAATAAAAATAATTTGTACCATCACTCAAAATTTAGAAACGATCAGATAAATTTGATAGTTTGTGGCTAAGTCCCAACAGTATTATGTAGCACAGTGTAAATAAAACCTTAATTGAATTGAAAGTGGGTACAATGTTATAACTTCAAGTGTTAGATTCATGATATGTGGAGATAGAGAGCGTAAGCCTGAAGGCGATAAGTTACGTTTTACATCTGCACACCATTCCTTATTTGGCTATACGGTCACATTGAGTCTAT
Organism: Bhutanitis thaidina; assembly: GCA_029286595.1. Taxonomy (NCBI): domain Eukaryota; kingdom Metazoa; phylum Arthropoda; class Insecta; order Lepidoptera; family Papilionidae; genus Bhutanitis; species Bhutanitis thaidina. Next base: position 4,632,725 of record JAGSMS010000012.1, on the reverse strand, counting down.
AGTGGCAACATTTGCTTTTAAATCTGAGCCACTTTGCTCCACACGCTGCGTAGCACCTATCACATTCACTGTACACATCAGTTCACTATAAATGTTATTGATGCATCTGAAAAAAAAAAACACCTTGATTAACAACAAAGGAAGCGGAAATACTATGTGTCACTAGAGCAAGTTGCATTATTTTATAATACAAATATTATGTTGCAGAATAATTAAAAAGCATGATTATGGAAACGAATGATTTCAAGATTTTCAATCATAGAATAATGCCGAGTACAATATTAATGTACTCTGCATTATTCCTTGCGCACGTCGCTGCAGTGCTGCAGTGTACACTTACCTAGTCTGAGTCGGCGAGGTTGACGACGTCGGACGTAGCGGGCGCTCGCTGCAGCGGCGGGCGGCCGCGCGGTCTGCCTTGCTCGCCTAGCATTATCTCTCGCGCACGTTGCTGCTGTAGCGCCATTGCCACGGGGTCCCGGCTGCCCAACCCACCCGCGTAATATTTCGCACCCATCTGCATTAGAAAATTAATTAATAATTTATGATTGCTGTTCCACACTCTTACCTTAACAGCCTGTCTACTGCAGGACATAGGCTGCGGATTCTCTGCTGTCGATTTTCAAGGTTTTTCACTTAGTATGAACTACCTCTTAGGTGTTATACCTTATCTACCATAACTAGATAGGTGGTGGCAGATTCTTGGATTATCAGCAAATTTAAGTAAAACAAATGAAAGGACCAAAATGCTACTACACCTGAATTAGCCCCAAGTTCGGATAGTAACTAGCACCATGACTGGACATGGATTGATTAACAAACATTTACGGTTACTATAAGCGTTACAGAATGTCCTCTGTACGTCCGAGTGGGTATGGAGGATGAAGAAACGGCGACTCACGTCTTGTTGCAGTGGCCGACGGTTGCGGAATACAGGGCACCTCGGTACGCCGGGGCTACCGGTAATTTCAAAGATTTGCTGAGTTCCCTTAAATATCTCGTTTGGCTTTAAAAATTATATTCCTGCCCATACGCGCACAATCGCGGAGTTGCGGAATCCAGCCCGTCATAACGTAGCATAACAACCTTTCTCTTTATAAGACAAAATGTTACATCTTTTCTTTTGAGGGTGATATTGCCAGTTACCAAATAGCATTGGCAACCGTAGTTTATTTATTAATATGTTTCATTACGATTCTGCATCTCTTAGTTTATTTACTCCTTCGACTTATAAAATCCATATGCCATACAAGAAAAAAACAAAATATTTATTACAATTCTTTAAAACTGTCTTTTAATGTACTTACATTCTGTTGTTGTTGTTGTTGCATCATTTGTTGTAGTCTCATCTGCTGCTGTTGTTTTTGCTGCCGTAGCCACGGAGGCTCATATTGCAACCCACTTGAGCCGCCTAAAGGTCCTGCGCCGCCACCACCTTTACAAAGGTGTATCGTATCATAAAATAAACAAATGACCATTTTAGTTGGCTGTTATGAAACTTTTACATAATTTAAGTACGAAACTATTTTCTAAATAAGAATTTTGCTCCTTTCTTTCCCAAAGATAAATCATTTCAAAATTTGTAGCTTAATTTCGTTTGTTCTTAAGACTAATTTAACTTTTGAGGTTCACGAAAAACAATAAAAACCGAAGAGATAAGTGAATGAGATAAATTAATATTTTTTTTTTATTTTTTTTCTTTTAGAGACCATTTAAAAGAATTCAACAGGGTTATGTTCTTATATGTTATATTTTTTGTAAAGATTGCCTAAAAATTGTTTCATTGCATAATAAATTACATTTTACATACACGATACAAATGCATTAAACTGACACGCAATAATAATCAATAATCCTCACCTGGATTCATAACAGGGTTCATCATCGACGTATTCATCATACCGGGTTGCGCGTATTTATAGATTTCACTCATTTTCTGCATCAACTAAAATGTTAAAGTTGCAGTAAGCAAATTTTTCAACTCTTTTAGTATATCTTACTACATATTGCATAGACATTAACATTTTAAAACTAATCATTAATCTTTTACTTTAGTACGCTTCAAAAATATTTGTGATTTGTGAAACTAAAAACAAAAAATATTTCATAATTTGAATATTTCCACTACTTGTTTCAATTAACATTCATTCCAATATAAGTTTTAAATTAGAACATGCTAGTATATTAAGAGGTATAGCGGATATGGTGGCGTGAAGCACAAACGAAAATATATAACGGCCAATACACGTATCGCTAATAACTTACGCCATAGTCATATCCACCGAACATCTAAACAAATAAATATGAAATAATCAATATTGTTTATTTATAAATGTTATATATGTTTTCAATAAATTAGATAAATATGTACAAAAAATATTGTATTGTTGATAGATATGATGATAATTTGTTTTTCTAGAAGTCAGTCAAAAAGTATATAGACACAACTTGACAGATTTGAATTAATATTATATATGCCCAAGTGTCGATTAAGTAGCTCATACTTTAAAGATTCAGATTGTGTACAATATAATTTTTTTAATGTATTTTAACAGTGAATGAAATGATAATTCCGATTTCAATAAGGTATTTATGGAAGGAACATTATAAAATTCTCACCCCAGGATTGGCATTGTATATGAGGGGCAGCATGTCTCGTAACTGGTTCTCGTTGATATTGGGCATGTCCTTGCGGAGCATCGCCAGAGCAGCGTAGGCGAGCTGTTGCTGTTGTTGCGCAAGGAGCCCGGGCACTGAGGAAGGATTTTTCAATTTTAAATGACACTGACAAAGAAAACCGAAAAAATAAGTATTTACAGATTCAACGTAAGTATTTTTAGAATACAGTATTATTTTTTTAAGTATTTTGAATTTTTAATTTGATTTGCTATACTCTTTACCGATCTATAAGTGTGTAAGGGGAGAGGAAGTAATATTGTATTAATTTCGGATAAAACAAGACAAAAAGGGACAAGTTAATACAGGCAACAATTTTACTGTAGGTTCATTGCACATTGTATGACCGAATTACAGGTAGCTACGATGCCCAGTATTGATTTTAAAGAAAACCTAAGAAGAAGATTTGCACCTCGCGTAACGGTAAGAGATCTTTGAATGATATTAGATTTTTATGCTATTCTAGTAAGACTTTTCCAAACCGAACAGGATTAGGTTATGATCAGATAGCACTTTGTTTTATAAGTTAAATTAATTTAGTGTCCTCACCCATTCCATTAGGCATCTGCCAGGCGGCAGGGAAGGGCGCAGGCGGCGGCTTGTTCTTCTCGTTCTCAAAGTCTTCCCAGGCCGCTTTACGTTCCTCCTCACTTAATGTCTCCTCCTCTTTGTTTTCGAGAAGTGAATCATGCTCGTGGTACTTGTAAATCTGTGGCCACAAAGATTAAAAATGTTTCATAATTTCCCTGTGAAGGTAAAATTTTATTTTACACAAATATTTAAAATTTGCCATTATATGAGTAAAAAAATATATTGGATACATTATATTGACTGTTAGGAAGAGGTAATAACGTGGTAATCCTAACAAATTTAAATATAACAGTAACAGAAATAACAACCAAAACTAACAAGGACATAAGACAGTTGTTGCATCGTCTATCCATTGTACGGAGTGAGCGGGACGATCGCATTAATCAGACGCATATGAGCGACTGAGACAGCGTATGACAGTATGCAGTGTACCTGCGCGTCGTGCTCGCGCAGCATCTCTGCGAACAGTCGGTCGCGCGGCAGCGGCGGCAGAGGGCGAGGCGTGGGAGGGCGCGGCTCGAATTTGTACAGCTCGGCCAGGTCGTTCTCCGCGTAGTGGCGGTCGATCTGCTGCTCGTCGATCACGCGCTTCGATATCGCCTGCTTCGTCACCTGCCGCTCGTAGATCTTTTCTTCCATCGTGCCCTGGCGAGTCACATAATGTTTAGTGTCAAAGAACAAATTGTGCACTGAGATTCTCCCTACTTTTGCATTTTAATTTATATTGTGGACCGTGGTTTCTCCAGACTTGCCACAATCGTCAAGGGTGGTTAGCGGGTTGGCGATATCAGTACCAGTCATCTCGCAATTTATAACAGTTGTGGGCTCGTCGCCGAGCTGGATAATTTGGTCTGTAAATTCCAATTGTTATTCAGAAGTTTTGAAATTTTTTTCCGTTTGAAAACGATCGGCAGGAGATCAAAATAATTGCTCCGAAGTGAGTTAGTGAGGTTTCAAATATCGATGCCAGTACAATTTCGTGGATCTGAGAACTTGACGGAAGCTGTGTTCGAAAATAGCCACGCCAATGTCTACTGGGATCGGCCCATATATATGAATTTTTATATGTATTGGTAACTTTAATTATATATGCGTAACCAGTCTGTACATTGTTAAATATATTGAACTGGTAATTATTATCTCTTGTACTAGTCAGTTCATCTCTCAAACATTTTATTTATTTATATAACTTACCGACCTGTATTCAATTATAATGAGATATTCAATTAATGTTACCCGCTATAAATGAAAAGATTTAAATCTTCAAGGGGTAGGTAGAAATGAAGGGATAACACATCATAAAATTGTGATACAATGATCAGGAGAAAGGTACTAAAGAATAATCAAAGTGATAAACCATCAACCTCAAATTAAGTAACATATATGTCATTAAAATGTTATACATATTATTTATTATATGGTTACCCTTCCTAACATTTTACAGCAGACTAAGGACTAAAACTAAAATTTGAGAACAGTACTGTTTTTCTAGACATTACTTTTGACTCTAAGCTTCAATAAGGCCGGCATATTTATATCCCAGCAAGTAAACTTTTGTTTATTTTGGTTAACCCCTTATGCATTAATCACGAGTCTGACTCGTGTAAACTTATATTTACTGTGTAAATCAATCACGAGTCCTACTCTTCTAAACTTATTTTTACTTTGTGAAACTATTACGAGTACTACTCCTATAAATATAATTTTTATAAATAAGTAATCATTTCAAACTTTACAATTTATTCAAACATTTAAAACTACAAGGGGTTAAACACATTAGACAGCTAATACTGATTGTATGGTAAAATTCTTCAAGGAAAAACCACATATTTGTTTAACAAAAAATGCGCATACCCTCTATTTAAAAATGAATTTTTCTCTTAAGCAAAAGTTAAAGTGTCAATATAGCCTTGATAATATACAGTAGGTCAGAAAATTTAATGCTTTGTCATATTACTAGTTAAGCACAGACCACAGGTAAATTTAATTCAAATTGACTTTATAGATGAGGAAATAATTTTTATAAAATAAGATTTGACAAACGAAATTATATTTCTTTCGATGAAGAATAAAGAATTTTCATGCATTCGATGTAGACTTAAATAGGCTGAAGATAAAATACTCAAAATACATTAAAATTAAAATAAAACACTTACCATAGCAAGAAACCTATAGACGTAGCAAGGTTTCTTCTGTCCGAAGCGATAGACGCGGAAAATACTTTGAACATCATGTGAAGGGTTCCACGACACGTCGAATATTACGACCCTATTCGCGGCCACTAGATTGATACCGAGTCCACCGGCTCGCGTTGATATGAGGAATAATCTGGAATCATAAATTTTGTTTAAACTTATTAGTACAAACCAAGAAAATATGTAAAATGTCCTTACTGAAAACTTTAATTATTAAAAATCTGGCAGCAAACTTAAATTTTCTGTAATTAGAATTTATGTAACTAAAATGCTATGATGCTGTTGTTATTTTTACATTACAGATATCCTAGAACAGCTACATTTAAATGTGTGAAATAGTTTAATATTATTTTGAAGGTGATACTTTTATACCAAAAAATTGTGTCATCACACTCAGCACTAAAGCATCTTATGTCTTTGCACCATCCAAAGTAATAAATGTACTTTAGAATTGTATATTAAATGTGCTTAGACATGAAAAGCTAATTTATATATATATTATATACTTTGAAATCTGCAATAAAGAAGAATGGAATTTTAAAACTTATAGTAAAATCAAATAAAAATTACAACTCTCTTAGTGCCCCCAAACTTTTTTAGACTTGATATATACATTAAGAATCGAAATTCAAATAAAATAAAATATGCACTACATACCTAGCTCTAGGGTTGTCTTCTCTGTTGAAATTCTTGCACCAAATTGATCTGTTCTCGCAGGATGTGGAACCATCAAGCCTGAAGTAATCTACGCCTGGTGACCAGGACCCTGCAAAACACATTTATTCAGAAGGATGTATTTAATTATGCATATATGAATTATTATTGAAAAGTTAGTTGAGAGAACATCACCATTAGTGTTTTTTTTTATTAAGTAATTGATGATAAAAAGACTAAAAATGTACTACTGGACAAGGCGCAGGTGGTTGGAGAGCGCGGCGCCGGTAATGTCGCAGCAATAATGCTGCTCCCCGACAGTAGTCTGTGGTGTATTTGGACTAAGCTACTACTTATGAATTTGATATGACTTGGAAATTGCCTATAGAATATGAAATTAAATTTTATAAAGTCAAGACAGCTTCTTTCTTTCACACCTAATTAACTTATTAATATCATATAACCACTTGCAAACTATTTCCAATGTTCACTTACCAACATGTCCACCAAGTTTTTCATCTATACGTCCTTCTTGTGTCGCTTCGTCTACTTTGCCCAAATAGTGCTCAATAAGGTCCAATGAATATAACGATTGCGAAAATACCAACCTGCATAAATTACATTTCTGATAAACTATTGACTCAAACAATATAAAATATTTCTATTTAGATCTGTGATGAGAGACAGGACTGATGAGATATGAAGCCATTAACTAATTTATTAAAGAATGAACTTACAATTTATCTCCAATCGTCTCACACTGCCGCAGTATATCAAACAACAGTACAAGCTTGTGCGAATTGCGCATATCCTCTAACTCGTCGTCGGTCACCAACTTCATCCACCACTCTGTTGGGTTTTCATATTTTGCCTCCAGCAATTCCAATGGTTTCTCTTCCTCCTCTAGTTGTTCCACTGTTGAACAATATTATGTTTATTTTGTTTGTTGTATTATGTTGAAATTAATAATAAGAGGTGACCTTCATAGACAAACAAAATTTCACTGATAACTTTAGCTTCCTTAGTTAGGGCTGATGTCTAGACTATTGACAGGCTTATGATGATGTAGTGTGAATTATATCTAGAATTAATCTACTAATACGTGTGGGAAACGGCGTTTTATATGTTTGTCTTCCTTGTTAGTAGTCAACACATACAGAGTTATGGGTCCCGAGTTTTAATTTCAACAGAAGTCAAATCCACAATCAACTCAGGCTTCGCCTTGTTACAACACACAAATCAATGGTTTTTAGTTCTAAATTACCTAGTATCTGATATACCAGATCATTATGGTGATTTTGTTAATATACCTGGATTGGCTCTAGTTCCCCGTCTGGTGGAAGCTTTACTGTCTTTGACTTTTCCTTTTTTTGCCGCTTTCTTCTTCTTGCTCTTCTTTCTGCTATCATCACTAGCATCTGAGAAGTCATCTGAAGATTCTTCTGTTGAAGTTTCCTGCCGAAACAATTTTCCGTAAATATTACAATAAAAGAATTCCCTAATAGTCAAATGACATACTTATTTATTTAAACTTTATGCACAAAGTGGTTCACATGGCGGACTTAATGCCTGGAGGTATTCTCTCCCAGTTAACCATTAGGCTAAGCAGAGATAAACACATAATAGTGGCGATACAGCTAAATAAAATAATACAAGTAAAAAGATATAGATATCATAATATATACTAAACAGATTGTTAGATACATTTATACATACATACATACAAACAATATATACTAACATACCATATACACATAGAATCACGAATGTTAATACTAAAATACAAACAAATATGTATGTCAGGATAAACAACTAAAACGACATAATGACTATCAGTAATACTAGTACAGATTTGCAATATCTTTGTAGTGTTTGCGGAATTTACTTTTAAAGGCAAACTTGTTAGGAGCTTTTTTAATGTCAAGAGGGATTTCGTTCCAGAGTCTTATAGCCGTAAAAGCGAATGTCTTAGATAAGTAACCAATACGGTGTAAAGGCGTCAGGTACGTAACTTGAGACTAACCGAAGAGCGGAGAGAACAGTTATGAGAATCATCCAGGTATTGAAACTTACGACTTCAAGTACTCAGGAACACAAGGATAGTTTAGAATAGTGAAACAGGTGCAAAATGTTCTAACATTTCTGCCCTGACGAATTGACAGCCAATTGAGCTGTGCACAAAAGGAAGACACAAGGTCGTACTTGTGAAGACCATAGAAGTATCTGATGCAATTGTTAAGAAGATCCAGTGTGTTAAGATGTTTTTGAGACAGGTCTGAGCAACACACATCATAATAGTCAATAATTGACAAAATGTGCGATTGGGCAAGTAAAACCATAGTAGTAAACGTAATCATACAAATAACTATATAACCCTTTTATATTAGGCGGTTAGTGCATTGTCTTGGAACATTTTGTTTTGTAATATCAAAGTATCTAACAAACAACTGACCGAAAGGCCTAGCGGTCACTAGGATTGACACAGGTGAGATCCGAGGTACGAGTTCTGAGGTTCGAATTGCCATCAAACTATCCTCTCATCTTATCGTAAAAGTATTATTCCGGATATCAGAAGGTAAGAACGAGCACTATGTTTGCGAAAATTGTATCACTATAAATTATGTACTGATGATGGATTCATAGTAAAGATTGAAGATAAATTTCAGAGTGGCATTACTGTAATTTTTTCATTTAATTTAAAATAAATTGACGTAAAAAAATATTCTTACGTCTGCTGTGGAGTCATCATCTATGAAGTCCACTAATGATCCTTCAGAATCTTCTTCTTCTCTCTCCCTCTGCAAAAATTTGTACCAATTACGATGTTGATTCATTTTCGACAAAAAATTTTACATGAGTGTCAATCAATGCCAAACCTTTTTCTGCTGCATTATCTCGTATCGCTCAGAATTGTATTTGAGTACTAATGGATGTGTCCATATCCTCTGCAAGGACTGGAAGTCCGGGAAGAGGAAACCCGACGACTTACCCGGGAGCGGCCTGTACAGAACAAGCAATTTATTTTGTATAATACTATATATTTTACACAGAACTTTATCTTACATATTTATACACAGCATTACAAGCTTTTAATTAAGAAACGGACCAATTTAAATACATTTGGTTGTTTATGCAAGCAATCAAACTTACTTAATCTACACTCGCTTAATCTGGAAGACACAAGATAAACGACCGATATAATTTCAACCGTCAACGTCAACCCGCACTGAAGAAAAACTCTTTTTACTTTTTTTCAATAAATATAATAAAATGTATATATGTATGTATATATATAGTAATAACACTAATTTAATAAAAAAAAGTTTTGTTTACCTTCTGGAGTAATTATCGAGATAGTGTTGATATAATTTGATCTGAACTTCTGATAGTGTTATAAAGAGTACGTATTCGTGTTTGGGAGGCAGGAAGGGCGCCAGCACCCCATAATCTCTCCTCTGCAAAATAAAATAAAAAATGTTGCAAATTAACACATGTTAAGACAATTATATGACAGCGCAAATGCGTCGTATGGGGATTTTAAAGACGACATCTATTACTATCGATACGATCTCTGAGGCTCACATGAGACATGAGAAAACCGGTTTCCGTAAGTACAGCACAATTAACAGTAGTCATCACAAAATGACCAAGATCACAAACAAATTTAAATTTACAAGTTTCGTGGCATTTTATTTCAATTTTGAAACTGGCCGAAGTCGAACGAAGTAAACGAATAATGGCACGTTACTACTCCCTATGGGAGGTATCCATATGGTGAAGTATCCATCACCTGAACAGCGCCATCTAGCATTTTGTGCAGCACGTGGGAACGGCGCTTCATGACGCGGATGTCGTGCTCCGTGGAGTCTGTGTACTGGCCGTTGGTGATGGGGTTCACGAACCGGTTCAGGTACTCGTTGTATTTTCCCAGCAGATTCGGCTTCACAAACTGCACCATGCAGTAGTCTGCGGGCATATCGCATTTCAATCATTTGTGAATTTTTAAGTGGTCGCAATTAAGGTAAAATAAACTTATTCATATTTCTGGTCTTTATTTTCTAGGCGATACGCTATACACAGAATGGATGCGACATTAGGACATTAAATTTAAAGATAAATTCCAGTACAGCAGTTGAGATTTACTCAAGATATATTTGAGCTAATATTTAACGAGACCAACGAGACCTGGGTCAAAGACCTTTGACCTAGAATGCCCGCCCCGCCGTCCTTTGCCCGCATTGAAAATCGCTGCGCCGACAAAGAAATCTTGCGGACGCCGCTCTTGTCGAGTTCAGTAAGGTATGACTATGGCGCCCGCGTTTTATTTGGATTATTAGGGTATTTAAATTGTTGAAAAAAAGGTTTTAATTTCAATTTTAAAATAAGTTTCAGTTTTCAAATAAGTATCCACTAGTATTGACCAAGTTTTGAATAAGGTCGCATCCATCCTATACAATTCACATAAAGTGGCGATAATAAAAAAAACATCTTGCTATATTGTTCCATGAGTATTATAAAAGTTTGACATGTGGCTTTAAACAATACGAGATGGCCAAATAAATATCTCATGTATGGCAATCACAAAGCGCAACGTCTAAAAGTCGGAATCTGTATAATCCGCCGACCCCTGATGCAAAAAAACGGTCCAGTGGGTGAGGTACATGTTTTATGTTAGTAACAAACAAGCTAACAATCCATCTGATTCTAAGTGGCCTTGGCAGCACTTAGAATCAGACGTATGATGATGGACCTGCTAACAACTTCAAACAAAGAAGGTTACAAAATGCGTCGTCGCTTCTGTGCTCTTCATACCCTTCAAACCGAAGCAGAAGTGATAGCACTGCTTAACGGAAAAAAGTAAGAGGCTGATGCCTGCCTAGACGGCGCCTAAAGAGAAAAAGAGCTTAACACCTAGTAAATAGCAGTAAGTGCACAATCTAAATTCCTCGTACAAATTTCACCCGAGAACTACAAAAAGAAATTACAAAAAGAGGGGTTACCTACGGAGTTTCTTTCGGGTATCTCATGTATTTATTCAAAAAAAAAAAAAAATGTATCACAGATTAAAATAAAACTACTATATGCAGTTGAAACATAAAATGATTCGTTTTAGTACAGAACTGGTGTGACGTAAATACGTACATTCTTTGAGGTTGTTCTGCAGCGGCGTGCCGGTGAGAACGATGCGGCGGTGCGTGCGCACGCGGTTCATGGACTGCGAGAGGCTCGTCTTCTCGTTCTTCAGCAGGTGGCCCTCGTCGCACACCACCAGGTCGGGTCCTGCGTCCGAAGGACGATGCGAGGTAACGTAGAACAAATAACTTTTTTAATTTTTTTAATCAGAAATGGAATAGCCAACTCAAACTTAAATTGGAACCTGGAACATTATTGAAACATGGAAATCTCCGAGAGTAAAATAAAGAAGCTAGACACCCGTCACATTCTATCTCCCGGGAAGGCGAGAAGTAGCCTACGACGTGGCTTAATCCATTCAGCTATGCTGAGTCAAGCTAAACGGAGATTGTAAACTCTGCCTTTGAGTTACTGGCGCGAGAGCTTTTGCATATAATGCTGTTGTACGTAACGCTATTCATATATATATATATATATATATATATATATATATACACATTATTATAAATATGTATAAAAAATTACGGCACAAAATACATACAAATATGCATGTCAGAACAACTAAAATGACACAAAGACTAACAGCAACACTAGTACAGACTTATAACATCTTTGAAGCGTTTGTGGATTTTATTTTTAAAGGCAAACTTGTTAGGAGCTTTTTTAATGTCATGAGGGATTTCGTTCCAGTCTTATAGCCGTAAAAGCCAATGACTTGGATAAGTACCCAGTACGGTGTAAAGACGTCAGCAACTTGAGACTATCCGAAGAGCGGAGAGAACATTTATGAGAACCACAGAATCACCCAGGTATTGAAACTTAGATTTCAAGTACTTAGGAACACAAGGATAGTTTAGAATAGTGAAAAAGGTGCAACGTGTTCTAACATTTCTGTGCTGACAAATTGACAGCCAATTGAGTTGTGCACGAAAGGAAAACACATGGTCGTACTTGCGGAGACCATAAATGTATCTGATGCAATTGTTAAGAAGACAATCCAGAGTGTTAAGATGTTGTTGAGACAGGTCTGTGCAACGTATATAGAGAAAGTCTCACCCTATGTGAGTCAAACTGTCAGTAGACTGTTTTTATGATATACATAACTGCAGTACAAAAGACATCTTACCAGGATCAACCAGGCTCTCCTGAAAGCTCTTCAGCATCTTCTTCTTAAACTTCTTCGGGTTGTCTGCAGATAGGTTCCGAAACATTTCATATCCAAGCACGCAAACACCTCCACAGTCAATCCACTGCTGCAGTTGGAAGGCGCGCTCAGAGTTCTGTTTATACCTATATATATAAATAAATGTATGAAAATTACCTATATCTTTAAAGATCATTAGCAAATTCCAGGTAATTCCACGAATGCTTTTGACCCTTATGACCTCCTTCCTAAAATTTACTGCTGAAATATCCTGGGTTATCCTAATCTTTTTTTGCAAAACACATATTATGGATTTTATACGGGTCTGGTTGTATCATGTATCTCTGCCATTGCATCCGCCTCTTCCTTCGATCTTATCCCATACGCGTAAGATCGGGTTTGGAAAGGTTAAGACGAGTGTCTCGCAAATTTACGGCACTATTATATCTCCTGCGCAGTTGACACTACCTCACTGCAGGCAGTCGAGCTCACCTGGACAGTTCGTAGACGTCGACGTCGTACTCCCTCTCGGCGTGCTTGAGCCACATGCGGAACTCGTTGACCCAGTTGAGCACCGTGGATAGCGGGCACACCACCAGCACGCGGTTCACCGACGTCAACTCGCTGTGTGTCAACAGTGTGTGCGTCAGCGACACCACCTGCCGGTCACATCCTCGGTTAGGAAATATGATATAAGTTTACCATCTCAACCTCAACTGCTTACGGTACAGCCCGTTAACAAACCCGGCAAATGGCTCAAATTCAGTCTTTCCCCATCCATCGAGTCTCTTGCCGTTTTCTGTAAAAATTCCGCAGGGCTCTAAAACGGACGGAATATTATAGAAAGGCACTTCCTGGTGACGTCATTTAATGAGCCGAGACGAGACAGTCTGACAGCTTTTTTGAACGACGAACATTGCGGTTAGCCCCATGCGCATGTATGTGATAGTGAAACAGTAAATAATTATTGACATACCTGCAGTGTCTTTCCGAGACCCATGCAATGTGCAAGTATGCATCCAGATCCTCTGTCCTTTTTGATCCTCTTCGCACTCTCAAAGCAAGCATCCCACATAAATTTTATACCATTTGCCTGAGAAAGAATAAGTTTTATTAATACCATGCCTTTGGATGATTACAAGACATTATCAGTGTCATGGTACTCTTCCCAGACTCTTTCTTAATAATATTATTATACATTAAACAATCTCACACATCATTCAGTTTCAAACTGGATATGATGAACATTTATCTATGTTGGTTTAGAGTACTAAAATTTTACGATAGAAAAAAATTATCATTCTGAGACGAATCTATAAATTTAAACTTTAGTAATAAATAAAGGAAAAAACCTGATGTGGTTTTAATTTCTTAACAAGCCCCCTGTCGACTTCAATCAGCGGCTCCTTTGTTTCCGGATCGAAGTCGAGAACCACCTTCTCCAATACGACTTCATCAGGTTTACCAGACTCGTCAAATTCCAAGTTATTGTACTGAAACAATATTTAACAAACCAGTTAATATTCAGAACAATATGATCACAAGAAGTAAATATTTATAATTGATTTAAACAACACAATTACGGCCACAGAGCGGAACTATTTCGCGTGGGTTCTTCAATAATTATATTTTAAACAAAAAACAAATATTTACAAGTACTCACCAACTTCTGCCTTTCAGTAATTCGAGCAATCCTCTCTTTCTCTTCACGCGCTGCCTTCTTAGTTGCCTCTTCCAGTTGACTTTTTCCCATGACCTAAAAAAAGGAATATTTATTTATGTGCATTTTTATAAGAATTTTCTTACTGTACACTAAGTTCTACATAGCACATAGCTAAAGCCTGTCTTAGACTTTCTTTCTTTGTACACCTCATGAGGCTTAGACTTCTATAACTTTTCTAAGGGTGGCGGCTTTCTTAATTTTTTTACTGCAAACTTTCTGCCTCTTGAGGGCGGCGAAGTAATCGCGTAAATGAAATTAAGGGATTCACTCATTAAAAATTGCATCTACTAAACGTACGCTAAAACAAACTGGCCTCACATTAATAAACCTACCATGTAAACAAATTTTATTGCAAAGTGTTAGTCTTTCTTAACAAGCGCAAAGATAGTGATACTCTATCAATAATAATAGAAAAAGGCGTACGATTTCGGTTATTTTTTTTTTAAAAACCGAAACAAATAGCTTATTCATAGTTCCTTCCCTTTCCTTTGGCAGAGGGGAATAACGCATGGCGCTTCCTGTTCTTAATTCACCTTAGCCTTAAGGGTCCAAGATCAGACCAATTTCTGCACTCCACATATTTTGATTTCACAGATTCAGTGATCAGTCAATGACCGAATTTAGTCTATTATTTAAATGAATTAAACAAATTGACACTCATTTTTACTTGACACATAGTGCAGAAATGTATCTGCACAAACTACTGTAACTGTACAACGCTTAAAATATGGCGAGTAAAGATATACCTTTCGAATGTTCTTCCTGCCGTGCTTATTTCTACCCTCATTTTCCGTGTCAGAGTCGGACGCGTCGCTGTCATCTACGTTCTTGATGCGACGTCGCTTCTTCTTCCTGAACATATTTTTTAAAATATTAAACAGAACATTAAAAAACTAACCCGAGCAACTGCGCTTCTGCAGAAGCGAACTCCTTTTATCATTATAACTATCAATGTGCAAATATCTCATCGCTGTACATAGCCTTCATTGAAGATTAGCCATAATCACATGCATAAGAAACTGCTACGTCTATAATTGGGGTGTCTTAAGAGGCAGCTAAGGTAAAGTCTTAAGAATGTCACGACAATCTTCTTTAGCAAATCCGGCGACTAGGCTCGCAACCTATCACGATCTATCTCTCGGAGAAGCGAAATGTGTGTTGCGGAAGTGGGTTTGGCCACGATGAGTGGCTACTGAGAGTTGGCGGAGTAACCATTTCGAAAAGAGGCAGACCAAAAATAAGGAGAACGATGACGGGCAGCAGCTTCTTAGGTGCGATGTGTCTGGTATTGCGTTCCCCAATCCGCCTCCATATGAGAGAGGACTGTGTCCTGCATTGGGCTATTTACAGGCTGTTAAAGTAAGGTATAGCAGTTTAATTATGGAATGGAAATCCTTTGTTCTTCAACGTAACAAAGATAATTTCGTTTGTCAAATGTCAAATCTATAGTGATATTATTTTAGATTACCCGCTATCGTCTGAGGAGTTGTCCTCGCTGACGGAGAGCTTCTTCTTGCGCTTCTTCTTGACGACAGGATCGGAGCCATCCTCGTCAGAGTCCTCGAAGTCGCTCAATTTGCGTCCGCGCTCGCGTCGCTTGGACGAACCCGCCTCTGAATCCGATGAGCCCACTATCGCAGCCGGTTTGCGACGCTTCGACTTCACACTGCCACGCAAACCCACGCTTTAGAACCTCATTGTTATATAACTTCATCATCATCATCATTTCAGCCTATTAGAAGTCCACTGCTGAACATAGGCCATAGCATTATATAACTTAATTTCCACTAAATCAGTCTTGAAAAACTTAGATGTGATTGTGGAGGCTTAAGAATGATAATATATAAATAATGCTGAAATCATTAGTGATTTTATCTTTTTCATCGTTGTTAACATTTTTAACTAAAATAAATCTACATATCAATAGAGCACGTGAAAAGTAATTTATATTCAAATTAGTTGTAATTTTTTTTTATTATTTTTTCTTTAGACGGGATATTTATTTTTTTAATGGTGTAACGACTGTAAGAATATAATATATATATTAGGGATATGGTGTTTGTGTACAAATAAATAAATAAAATTGTAAAATTATACACTTACTTGTCTTCCTCCTCAGTATCAGATTTTTTGCTTTCCTGTAAATAGTGGATTTATTTAAAAGTGTGGAATAATTTAAATTAAACTATCTTATAATTTTTCAATTTGATAAATTTTCATCATTTCATCAAGAAATTGTTTTTTTTTTCATATAAACTTAGCCAGCCATAAAAATTATTAATAACTGTTCGCGTGAAGCATAACATATTTAGGACAGGGTAGTTACTTATAGGTTGACAAACTAATTACTACTAATTCAACCCACCGGAAAAAATCAAGAGGTTTTAAATATAGCTTCTAGAATAAATTCTAAACATCATAGCCACTGTTTAGCAATACAGTCAGACTAAGGAAAATGAACCTACGCTAAGATTGGTGTACTAGTGTGTGTGTGTCTAATATAAAGTTCTCTTTTAGTACAAAAAATCTTATTAACATGTCTTGCTAAATTTTATTCAATATTAATGTAAAATTTTATTGAAAGAGGATAGATTAGACTGGATATGGAAGTTGTTTGCAGGTGTCCATGGGAAACAGTAGTCACTTACCATCAGGTGGACTATTAGTTTGTTTTTCACCCCCAATCTTGTATTAATAATATCCGACCCATTTTGGTCACCCACTGTATGTTTGTAATGTATTCCTTATCATTAATCATAAATAAATAATGGGTAGGTAGGAGAGGAGAATTTGGGTAGCAACGTTTTTCTATGCGCTAACAGTGCTGCATCTACTGCACTTCTTTGGGGAAGTGGACTTTGTCTATTACATTTGGTTCATACATATACATTAACAATTGACTTTACACTTCCCTTCCATCGCCAAAAATTTTCTTTTACTTGTACTTTTTGGTTTTGTTTTAAGACAGGACAAAAAAAATATGATTATCGTTTCTAAATAATTTTTCTTAGCTGTACCTGGTTAGGTGTCGATATTTTGCACAAAACAACCTTGATGTCTGAAGCGAAATTGTCTAAGGTTAAAGGTATTTTATGTTTTATCGACTAAAATGATAATTTATTTTTATAAATATACATTTCAATCCACAATGTCACCCACTAATAACTAGGCTAACATCGGGCCGGATTCTTTAAAACTCGACCCGAGAACACTATGCTCTCACAAAATACCAAACTGTAAGTTTGTCCACAGAGGTGACTGCGCTCCAATATCTTTATATCTTCATAGAGAATGGATGTACGAGAATGTCTTTGTCTTTCACAGTGTATACATACAAAAATTCGGAGTGTGTGCCGGATAGTTACCGTTATAACATAATAAACCCTACCTCTTGTGAGCTCCTGTCCTTGTCGTTATGTGAGCTTGAGGAGTCGCTCTCTCCTAGTAGATCGTCTTTAGCCAAGTGCGGTATACCATCGCCGTTGATGGCCGACATCGAAACCGTTGGTAGTTCTAAAATGTAATAACAAACCATAAAAAAATGGTGTAGACTATGTCGCCATCGTGGAGCAAGATCTTGTCTTAATGATCTTTCGTAATCGCCTCGATTGTCTAGCGGGAATAGCGGTCGCAGTACTACAAACCTAGCTCGCTAAACGCTGCGATCCACGACTATCCTGGTATGCTTAGAAATAACCTTCCGCCATCTTTCGGAGGTGATTCTATGGGGTGGCAGATTCTCTCACACCGTCTTGAATTATCCAAAACAGGCGATGTGATATTGTTAAAGATCCAACAATTGTAACATTACCTTCAGCCTCCTCTGCTTCGTCACTATCCGCGATCGAAGCCGCGTCCGAGCTAGTCTCGGCCTTCAACAGGCTCTCGGCTTTGATTCGTGGCGCTTTAGGCATTTTGTCACTTTTGCTGGAGCCCGAATCCGTTGTGGCCGCAGTCTGATCGCTGTAGGTCGAACCGCGCCGTCGACGCGTTTTGTTCAGCGTGTTTAGATTCGTTAGTCTGCAATTGGTAATGTAGTCATTGAAATTATTAAATAAGGTACCTACATATTAGCAGCCTTTGAATGTCCCTCTGTTGGGTAAGTATTTAAAAGTTTTGGAGCTGTGAAAGTTTCGCCACTCAGCACGTGGTGACAACAATCTAAGCCGAATTATGAATAATGATATTTAGTTTTCCTCGTGAATTTTTACTATATTCGCAGTAATCAATATCGTACATAGTTTTTAGGTGGTATACGTTCGGACGGACGGACCGAAGAAATATTTTTATCTACGATATATAACGTTATATCCGATAGATACAATATGGGTTATCTATCGGATAGAACATTCAAATTTTTTTTTTATTAATCGAATTTACCTAGGTTCTTTCCCCGATGCCATGGAATTGATAATGTCGTGCTACCGACGCTAAGGATAGATGGCCGTTTTATTTGTAGCATTAACTATATTGCATATACAGCATGTATGCGACTTTACGACATTAAACTTAATCTCATATTCTGCAGGCTATATCTAAGTCACACATCAAGCCCGTTTGGCAACGCTGAAAAATAATAAAGAGTAGACAATGTAGAAGACGAGCATGCGTGCTCATATACAGAATGGATGCTACTTACTTAGGGATTTTTAAATGAAGAAATTTTATATATAAACATAATTGAATGCTTCATGCTCATAATGTAAAATTATTTTACGCCTGTTAAAAACGAAAATAGTTAAACCTGTTAAGCAAGAGTAGACTACAATTCATTTTTTTATCAGCCTGTGCAAGTCTATAGCAGGGCAAAGACAACAGGAATGCCGTGAATTAAACATTAGTACATATTTATCACGTTAGGCAAGCGTGTTGATGAGCGCAGTGCCAATACAGTACTACCGCCATCAGTCGCTGGCTCGAGTCTCGTCCGTAAAGAGAGAAAGTTGATATATTCCCCCTTTGATGTACCACTTCGATTACTACACGGCACCCTCCTCGCATATTATCACAAAAGTAGTGAGTTAATATCCCACAGCTGAGCTAAGGCCTCCTTTCAATACTTGGGTGGGTTTTTGAAGTAGGAAAGGGTCAACCACGATGCTCCAGTGGGGGTTTGCGGCAAAATGGCGGTTACAACTTCTCCATCGCCGTTTTTAATCAGGGTCCTCTAACGAAGAAACAGCACTTTAAGTTCTGCATATAAAATTGCAGTTAACATTTAGTGGTGCAATTAGCAATTTACAGCCTAACTACAGCAAAACGCCAAAATAAAAGAAGTAAATTTATCATAAATATTTGCACAATGTATTATTTCAAAGTATTCTCCATTCCAGTTAAACAAAACATATGTAAAGTAAAAAATTACACATGCACCCCAAACAATTAATAATCATATTAAAAGGGGACTTGTAACCATATGTACCTCATATGATAAACTATAAGATATAACTGCCCAATCTCTCATTGTTATAATGACATTTTAAACAAAACCGAA
Source organism: Bhutanitis thaidina (assembly GCA_029286595.1). Classification (NCBI taxonomy): domain Eukaryota; kingdom Metazoa; phylum Arthropoda; class Insecta; order Lepidoptera; family Papilionidae; genus Bhutanitis; species Bhutanitis thaidina. The sequence continues at coordinate 4,613,115 of JAGSMS010000012.1, read as the reverse complement.
ACTGAAACTCACAAATCTAAAATCACAATTTCAACTAAAACCAGTCGCCTGTAGCCCCTTACAGGATTGCTATATGTGATATCATAAAAATTGTATAAAGTGCCGAAGCATGACTGTCGACCCACCCTGATGTAGTACCCAATATGAAAAGATGTTTAGCATACTAGCCATGTGGTAGCGATGTTCTTCACTTGGGTGACGTAAGAAGGGAATAAGGAAAAAGCCTTAAAAATCTGATGGCACTTTCTGGGAGGAAGCCCAGTGACAAGGCTCGTCACCCGACACTTTCTATATCCTGGAGAAGCTAAAGGAGGGTTGCGTGGGCTCGTTTGGCTGCAGTTAGCCATGCAAAGTTTAAATTCGTTGTTTACTCCTATGGGTGACAGGCGTGAATATGTCTGAACAATAAATAGTCATGGTAAGATATGAGGCTAGCGCAATTCTTTAATTCTGACAGCTAAATGGAAAGAAAACACTTAGGTAATTTTACAAGCTTTATTTCAATGTTTATTTTGAAAATCGATATTTATTAATTAGATATTTTTTTCTGAATATAACTCCACACCATTTTAATAATACAGTTTAATGTATCATACATAGTTTACTTACTTCTTGACTATAAATTAGCCTTTTTTTAATTACAAAAAATTGAGTATGTATACAGTGGTGGTCGCATAATTAGAAGCACTACCAACGGTCCTTGACATTATGTAAGATACTTCACGGCAATCGTTTTTATTTTGAAATTGAACAATAAATAGGACAACAATATGTTCAACGATTTATCATTTATTAGAAAAACAATATAAATCCCATTACACAAGTGCAGTTTCAATATTACATTACGGACAAACATTTAAATCAGTTTAAGGTATGAACAATAATGGTCAACTAATTAGAAACAACAACAAAAAAAAAGTATAAAAAACAATATTTTTTTAAGTATTAGTAATTAGTATTGTTATTTACGAAATAGCTACTATCCACAGCCTACCAATAGTTATAATTAATATTTAGTGGCGTATCCCTTATTTTCAATAACAGCACTGCAACGACGTGGCATTGATTCAATCAATTTCTTAAATTTTTCTGGGGGGATTGAATTCTATGCTTCAACAAATGCTTCAAATAGTTCGTTTTGACTGGTGTTACGTTTGTTTGAGACTTTCATTTTAACAATATAACAGAGATTTTCTATCGGGTTTAAATCCGGACTATTTGCTGGCCTGTCTAAAACGGATATACGCTGTTCGCTAAGAAAACATTTGACGCTATTAGCCGTGTATTTAGGGTCATTGTCATGCTGAAAGATCCAGGTTACAGGAAAATGATCGTCCGAGTAGGGAATCATGGTGTGCTCTTAGATATTTTTGTATTGCCATTGATTCATTGTACCTTCAATCTTCCGAACGGGTCCAACTCCACATCCGGAAAAACACCCCCAAACTTTAATGTTACCGCCACCGTGCTTGACTATACTCCTTGTGTATTTATAATTAAAAGCATTGTTTACAGGACGTCTAACCTGGTGCTTTCCATCGGAATTTACCATATTTATTTTTGTTTCATCTGAAAATAACACTTTTTTCCATTCTCGTACCGACCAATTAACATATTTTTTAACGAATAATAATCGCTTCTCTCGGTGTTGCTTTGTAAGAAGCGGTACCTTTCGAGAGATTCTTCCAAACAATTTAGCTTCCACTTCTCGTCATCTTGGGCGTATCAGTCTTGAAGATATGTTTCTCGGGTCATCAGGCAAAAAAACTTCATTTTTAATCTGGTTGGAGCCTTTACTTGGGCCTTTTTTAGCAAAACGAACGATTAGCGTATCTTCTCCGGGAGAGGTTTTTCTTGGCCGAGCCTTTCTAAGAACATTTTCAACAGTTCCATGTGTTTTATAATGATCAATTGCATTAAAAACTTTCTTAACAGAACAATTTAAATGCTCAGCTATTCTTCTGTACGCCCACTTATGATCTATATGTAAGTTAACAATCATTTGCCTAGTTGACGCAACTTTTATTTTTCCCCATTTTGAACAAAATAAAATTCAGATTAAATTTTGAATTGCCGCCAAAATAATACAAAAAGCCAAGAAAGAAATGTTCTTCTCCAATTTCAAAAAAAGAACGAGCTATAGATGCTTTTTTAAAATGATTCTAATTAGGCGTCCAAGCGGCCAGTAACAGAAAATAAACTCCTACATGTGTAAGACTCATTTTGTAATTAAAAGTAAGATATGCATTTAATGAGTTTTTTATTAGAGTGGCTATATTTTTGCATGATTATTAATTAATGAATGTGTATATTTTTTACGAACATTTGTACGTTGAAGTTATACTTTTTTATTTATAAGAATTGTTTCTAATTATTTGACCACCACTGTATTAGTTACAATAGAGTTCTCTTTCATAAAACCTGAATGAGTCCTTCTCTGAAGACCATGATTGTATTTAATTTAATTGACCATGCAAATGAAGTTGACACACAAATTTAAATAAATTAAAAAAACGAACTAAAGCCACGTTTTACAAAATAATGAATTATTACTATATGTAATATTTAAAGTATTGTCAAATTATTTTAACTTGTAAGTATATATTTTTTGACATTTTACAAATTAAAAATAAATTACTTTAATAAAGCAATTTTTGTTCATTATTTTTTGAGCTTATTCAGTTTCGGCTTAAATTGGCACGGGGTTAGCACCGAGTTATCAGAAGCGTTATAGTTTTATTCAATATCCAGATATTTTATAAAATACTAACAAATTATATACCCCATCTAAATAAGAATTTTCATTCAAATGAATCAAACTAAATGTTGAGCTGGTCCGAGGTGTGTCTACTGGTTGTCCATAATCTTTGCCCATAGCTGACAGGTGTGGCTATCTGCTATGCATCAACAAATTTGTTTCACATCATTCCCAGGTAGAATAATTGCAATATTTTAAAAAAAAATTTTGTTAATTCCCACTAACGAAAACGAAAAGATTGGGTGGTTGGATGGGAAAAATAACCCATGATTTTATCGTGGATTAACTTCACAAGGAATTTTTGTGGCATAGCAGATAAAGTAACACTTAAAGAAATGGTTATGAAATATGCACTATACTGTCATCCTAACTAAATTATTCGGAAGTAGTGTTTGGGGTAATGAATATCTAGTAACTATATTTTTATTAATGCAAAAATGTAAAGCTGGGAAAAACTAGCAGAACCTAATTTCCTATTTTAACCAAATACCAGATATATATTTATAACCTTGTCTATTATGACAACTCCTTTTAAAAAACAGATCCACTGATATCTGAAGGTTGTATACCTTAAAACGCAATATCAGAAGTTAGAATTCAGGTTAGAAGTTAGTCAGTTTCGATGCAGGATTAAAAACGAACGACGAAAAAGAGATTTTGTACTTTTAATGTGAATGGGCAGTTATTAGGCCTATTGATGAAATGACAAAGGAAAATTGCATTTCAATGAAAATTATTTTAAACCAAGTAAATTACCCATTTACCCAGACTATAGAGAAATATTTACCCGTCAATGTCTTTGTCATTTGCATCCTGAGTATCTGAATTTTGACTGCTGCTACTGCCTGGTTTATTTCTAGAGCGGCCCATCTGTAATTAGTTACATTTAAATTTAATCCCATGCTTTCCAATTTTTATTTATATTTTTATGAAGCATGTGAACACTGTTTGCAACACTATTGTAGGAAAAGTTAATAATTTTTTTGGATAAACAATATTAAATGAAAATATTTTTCAATGTGGAAGATAGGACTCAAAACATTAAAATCAGTGGACTTTTACAGCCTAAAAGACTTGATATTTTCTACCTATGTGTGTATAAATCTGCATTTGTGAAATCCAAGGTTTAATTCTTAACTTAACTATGAAAGATAATAAATAAAAGTAATTTAATTTAATTTTCGCTTTCTAACTTACACATTGTTTTATTATTCTTTAAATAAACATATATATGTCATGGCCTGATTGTAGATTTTGTGAAGTGACATTTCATGAAATGGCCATCTAGTATTGGCCACAATTGTTTAATTGTCAACGTTTTTCGATAAGTTTAGCCATATCAATAATGAAGGTGCCCATAAGATGTAATAAAAATTCTAAATACATGTATTTATCATAAGAAACTTATTTATTATTCTAGTAAGCATGATAATAAGAAGTTCATAACAAATTAGGTATTGCTTATATACTATCAAAACATAATAACCCTTCTTATGTCTTAAATCTTAACATGACTCAAATTTAAATGGTTCCAAAGTTATGTGAAAAAAGAGAAGAAAGATATAAAGAATGTGAAATGATAATGATAAATTGCATTGATTATATGATTTTTATTTATTTATTTATTGAAAAGAGCTTAGACGAGTTTTTGCTGGCCCAATGCTGGCCACTACCATGGCACACCTGCTTCTCTCGCTCAGCTGGAATATTGTGTTCACTACTTTAACCTAACCAAACAGTAAAGCATTTATTTTATTTACTAAACAATACATTTTAAAAGAGCAATTCTTGTATATATGTCTATAAATATATATGTAATTGTTTTCTTAGGAACAGCTCTAACAATTTGAATGAAATTATCTAGACAGGTGTTATTCATGGGAAAATTATGTTTTCTTAGAATATTGAGGTACTAGTATGTTATGTTAGTAAGGCCATTATGCGACAGCCATTATGCGACAGCCATATGCCGGTTGCACTAAAAAAACTGCATGACTCTTGAACAGGAACTTCATTATCATAGGTAAAATCAAAAGACAGTGTGAAGTTTGATCGCACACGAATATTATATGTCCATGAGTCCATCCACTTTCGCTACTAGATCACCATTTCTTAAACATATCCTTGGAGATAAACTAAATGCTGTCAGTCCCTCTAGTAGTGGATCATGCAATAATTTAACTATTGGATTGGCAAGGTATATTTAACCATATCATATGTTTAGTTCATTTATTGGTAGGTTATTTCTATTTTAGATTCATTGTTCAGGCCAAGCCAATAGTTATAGAGAATATACTCTATATTGTCTACATCATGATTTGATAAGATTTCATGACACTTTCTTATGTGGCTAATTCTACAATCGGGCTATGACATATATACTATCTTATACAGCACATATTCTTATATATTAGTACTACAACATTTTAAAATATATTTAATGATTAATTATAGTATCCTAACCTTGCTTGAACTAGAATTTGTATTTTCGTCTTCGTTTTCAGTTTTATCAACATAATTACTATTATCATTGTCAAATTGGTCATTCTCTGATGCTCTTATCTTGCCATTAAGAGATTTCTCATCAGTTTCTTCCTCTGATGCAAATGAAGACTTTTTACTTTCACTTAACTTTTTTTTCAATGTTTGTGGATGATCATTTTCAGAATCGAAAGCTGATTTATTGCAATATTGTGGTTTTTTATTTTTATTATCTTCATCGGAACTAATACCCTTAAGTAATGATTCTTTGATTTCCTTCAAAACACTTCTTAACTGTTCATCTTCAGTGTCTGAGCTAGATGAGTATGTCAAAAGCATTTTCTTAGCATGCATACTTTCCATAATGTGTTTTCTTTTTAACTTAGGTGGTGAATCTTTTTCACACTTTTTTCTTCTTTTATGTGTTAATAGAACATTATCAGAAGAATCATTAAATAGTGAGGATTTTACTCTTTCAGGATCTGCATTAAGTTGAGGTGCAGAATCTTTGTCACTATCTCTCTTTCTCTTATGGGAAACCGAGGAAACATTATCTGAAGATTCATTCAATAATGATGAATTTTTTGATTTTACTACCTCCGGATCTTCATTATGTTGGGGGGAGGACTCCTTATCATCCTTTGTCTTTTTATCAGGGTATGGTAAGGCAGCATTACCTAATGAATCATTCAACAATGATGATTTTACTACCTCTGGATCTTCATTAAGTTGGGGTGATGATTCTTTGTCATCCTTTGTCTCTTTATTAGGGGATGTTAAGGATCCATTATCAGAAGAATCATACAACAATGCAGATTTTACTACCTCTGGATCTTCATTAAGTTGGGGTGATGATTCTTTCTCATCCTTTGTCTCTTTATAAAGGGATGTTAAGGATCCATTATCAGAAGAATCATACAACAATGCAGATTTTACTACCTCTGGATCTTCATTAAGTTGGGGTGATGATTCTTTCTCATCCTTTGTCTCTTTATTAGGAGATGTTAAGGATCCATTATCAGAAGAATCATACAACAATGCGGATTTTACTACCTCTGGATCTTCATTAAGTTGGGGTGATGATTCTGTGTCATCCTTTGTCTCTTTATTAGGGGATGTTAAGGATCCATTATCAGAAGAATCATTCAACAATGAGGATTTAACTACTTCTGGATCTTTATTAAGTTGGGGTGATGATTCAGGATGACAATCCTTTGTCTCTTTATTAAGGGATGTTAACGATCCATCATCAGAAGAATCATTCAACAATGAGGATTTTACTACCTCTGGATCTTTGTTAAGTTGCGTTGAGGACTCTTTATCATGCTTTGTCTTTTTATTAGGGTATGGCAGGGAAACATTATCTGAAGAATTATTCAACAATGATGAGTTGATTTTCTCTGGATTGTCATTACTGTTGGAAAGAGATATTTGGGAATCCTCACATTTGCCTTTAGACTCCAAACTTTGATTTGCTGGCTTTTCTAATATATCTGTACCTACAACTAGACTTTCATCCACTGTGTCTGTTTTTGAATGTGAAATTTTGTTATTAGTAGTTGGTTGAACTTGGCCATTTTCAAAATCACAATTTTTATCTGAATCACTGTCACAAAGTAAAGCATTTCTTACACTTTCTGCTACATCTTGCAAATCTCTGTCTGTATTTCTATTAAGAGATTTATCTGAATCAGAATCATCAAATATTTTGTTTTTCATAGATTCCATATTGTGAGGATGGGAAGTATAGTCTCCAGTTAAACATTTTTCTGGAACACTTCTTTTTTCTTTTGGAGAACCTTGTAAATATTGCTCTACAGATTGCACTGTGCCTATATTAACCATTTCTCTTCGGTTTATTGTAAAACCTTGAGAATCATAGACAGTGACACCATTCTGTACAATCTTATTCACATTGTTCGCCTTTAGAAACTTAACAGAGAAATTAGGTAACCTATAAATATTTATTAAAAATTCTTTAGGCTTAAACAATTTCACATCCATACGTTTATTTTCCCAATAATCATCATCAGATGCATTATCTATTTGAAACTCAGAGTTTCTTATAGGTTTGTTTGTAATGTACTTGTTTAGACCTTTTGTTCTCTTCTCTTGTTTTTCATGTTTTTCTTTTCTTTGCTTAATTGTCTTTAAAGCATCATTAATTTTTTCATCATCATCCACAGAATGATTTTTCTTTTTTGGTTCTTCAAGTAACTTATTAATATTTACACATTTTATAAATAAATTTGTTGATTTGCTTGATTCAGATTCATCATTTTGTGGATCTTTATTTTTATTTACATCAATAGTTCTATCTTCAGAATCGGAATTATTTCCAATTTTCATACTAAATTCATTAACATTGGCTAAATCTAAAGATAAGTTATGTATGGTGTCACTTTCCATTTGTTGCTTAGTTTTACTAATATAATTTTGATCCTCCTTATTACTATCAGAACTATCATCAATGACCTTTATATGTCTATATTTTTTTGTGCACTCAGAGCTTTTTCTTTTCTTTGAGTAACTAGATTTTTTACATATAATTTTATCTTTATTATTCAATTTGTTATCAAGATAGTCTTTACCCAATTCAGCAATTTTATCACTTATATTACCTTGTGTAGAAGGTTGAGAAATTAAATCATCCTTTGATTTATCTAAATGCTGAACAAGATTTGTAATTCCTATAATGTCTTCTTCATTATTAGTATTTCTGTCAGCTACATTATCACTTTTTACAGAATCACCACATACATTTATCAATAATTCGCAACCTATCTGTGGCAATCCACTACGATTATTTTCTGAATTTTTTGATAAATCATCTGGCCTGATGTCCTTTGATATCTCACAATCTTCTCTGTCACTTCTATTACCAAAACTCTTTGCATTGTCTTTTGTCCCAGGGCCTATGTTTTGTAGCTGTTTCTCTTTTTCTTTTCGCAACTGATACAATTTACAATTATAATAAACAGGGTACTCATTTAATTTAGTAGTGGACATAGCTTTAGCAACGACTTTAACCGACGTATAATGTTCTACAGAAATCTTTTTGCGTATTTTTAGCTTCTTAGATTCATATTCGATATACTCATGCGGAATATTAGAGTGTTTTGAGCAGCGAGATGTTTTCCCGCCAGGACTAAGGGTAGCTTGGGAGGCGCCAATTTGAGACAAAAGATTTTTAACTCCCGTTTCCACATTCTCCAAAGACTTTTTGGATAATTCACAAATTAATAATACTTTATTAGCTGCTTTTTTAACGGCATGAGCATTTTTTAATCGATCTTTTCTTATTTTCTTCTCTTTTAAATTCTCAGAACGGACCTTTAAATTCGATCCAAGTTTTGACAGATATTCCATCGCCTCGCATAGGACATCGCAAATAGGCACCGCGTCCGCCATTTCGCGATTACTCCGTATTTACATTAATTGTTAGATATTACAATTGCAGAAACATCAGTACAGAATTTGATAGGTATTGTAAACACTTATTTGTTGCACGAAAGATAAAAACAATTCAAAAATACGTAAAAGATTGCACTGATAACTCCATCAACTCAAAAATGAAAATAAACCATAGAGTAAAAAAAACATTTTCAATGGATACTGTAAACGCTTATTTTAAACCCATCAAAGGTAACCTAAGTTAATAACGAAACGAAAACTAAAACAATAATGGTCGTATTTGATTAAATAATACATATGTTGGAAGTTTCTCTTTCAATCTTCGCGTTGCAAGTATCTAGGTAAAGACCTACGTTGTGAATGTCATATGCGTGAATAGAAACGTCACTTTTGCAAAACGTATTGAACTTGGTCGTATAATACAAGATCACTACATACAAATAGAGTAAAATAGCGGCAATAGTACGTATACATACAATTCGTATTATATACGATGATATATGCATAATTTCTTTAAATATTATTAACATAAGTTAGAAAAAAATTAAAGTGAGTTAAACACAAGATGTAGTATTTTAGCCGAGACACAACGGTACTTTGTCTTGGAAAACAAAAAATATCGAAGTATAAATTTTTTGTACTTACCTTTCATGTAAATGGCTGATGTGCTGTTTTACAGAATTTTGACGATAAAACTGATCTTAACTGTAATTGTAACACATCATTGTAATGTAACACATATATATATCACTAAAATAATGGCATATTTTACTTTTAGACCGAAAAATCGGCGAAATAAGCAAGGTAGGTAAACTATCCAAAACAGTCGTGAAAAAGAACCATAGATGGTAGAGAGAAGAACACAGAGTATATTCAAGCACAGCTTATGCAATAATTTCATGTATTTAACTAGAACCGGAAATATTTTCACTTGTGTAGTAACCCGGACATACATTATCAGTAACAACTTACAGACACGTACAATAATCTCATCTGAAGCCCTATCTGGACCATATGTTTAATACTAAGTTGTGCTGTGCATATGTGTAAGTCGCGGCTGAGACCTTGACTTCTCGGAAGTCCGACGCCTATCTAGCTGAACCAGCGTTTCGAGATACTGAATATGAAATTATTCTAGACACCCATTTTTCGATGATTTTAAGAAAAAAATTACTCTATATGTTTTATGAAATAATAAATTTTCAATAAATACTTAAGCACTGAGTTGAATTAAATGACGGTAAGTACGAAAAGCACCAGACTTTACATTGTATTCTAAATCGGTTAGATATTATGAGAATCCGCAACTGACATACTATACAGATTGATTCAGAAAATAATTTATAGATGAGATTATATATTCGAGTATTGATTTACTGTAGTTATTTACGGATCTAGGAATTTGAAGTCTTCATTGCGTGTATTCCTGATCGTTTAGTTATTCCAATTTTAATTTTAGAATTGAAGTATTTTTCTATTAATAAGATATATTTAATATAATATTAATAATATGTACTGGCATTAATTTGCAGTAGTTAAACAAGAGGTGAAATAGTTTTTTTTTCTTTTTGCCTTATAGCTTTTTGCAATTGAAGTTCATAGAATATACGTATGTTAGTTTGATTTTTACCTCTCAGATCGTAACTGCTAAGCTGTATGAAAATATAGACTCACCTAATGCTTTATATAACATAAGTAGGGTTGGAAAAGATATTTTATATTTAACTGAAAATTGCCAGAAGAGCACGCAATTTATTACATACGCTGTTAATATGATCCTTTCAGTCGAGTCGCTTATCTATAATTAAACCTAGGTATCGATGAGTAGTCACAGATATACATCGACACTGATTTTTTTGTATGTAGGCATTGGTACATGGAAAAATGGTCAATATGCGATTGCATAATTTATTGTTACTGTATTCAATTCGCAATTAGGAATCCCGCACTCTAAGCATACCGGATGTGACCGGACTATGTATTACCGGATTGTCTATATTATCATCGCCAATTATAATTATAAATCGTTCGTGTAGTTTATGTTCTTTATGAGTTGATGTAACCCGTGCATAGATAAGTTTTTACTTTTATTTGCGGGACGGTGAATTGCGCATAAGAGAAAATAATTTGTAGGTGTATTTATTTTTATCAAAATACATTCGAAATTATTCGTTTAGGATGGAGCGATCATGAATTTATGTTTCTTTTTAACTGATACATTATAGTCCGTTACGAAAATGATATCAAGACATTTTTTTCCCGTGGATGGAAAATGCTTTACGCATTCCCCATTGCTGGCCCGGAGGCCACCAAATAGGTTATGTCGGACTCGGTTCTTGGAAAAAGAAACATACCGACTAAAAACCATCCACGTTGCTGTTGGCCTTTACAGCTTCATCTGTAGAGACTTGCGGGAGTGGAGGGCCCGCAAGTTGAAAAGGGGGCTAACTATAAATGATACGCGGATTAACATGCGGGAAGACAATAGTGCGATCTCACGTATGCGCGGAGCGAAGTCTCAAGCGGGACTGCTGTATAGTATGCGCGGGAGATGGACGGCACTCACTATTAATAACACGCGGGAAGACAATAGACTCGAAAGTAGGGACCCACAGCCGCGGGGCCCTCTAACGACCTATTGACAAACTGACACAACACATCCCGAATGCGAAACGCTCCGTTACAGTGTTATGACTGCTCTAACCGGGGCCGAGCACACGTGTACGCGGAGCGATGTCCCAAGCGTGACTTATTGTGTGTGTTTTCTTTGTGTCTATGTGCCGGTTTTTTATGTACACAAATACAATGTTCAAGTGCAGTAAAATTTTTAATCATGGACCTTATATTCACGTGAATACACTATAACTTTTAACTACCTTGGATACAGTTATAAAAACTTGAGAGACAATTACTAACCAACTTCATGATGTCGCTTTTAGGTGTCGGTATGCACGCGCATCGTAAAAATTCACTCTCATAATTTTACTCAAACGCGCGAATAGCAGTATAACTTCCAGAATAGTTCGCAGGATATTCCACAAAAGGAGTTCAAAGCCGAAAAAACAGGAACAGTACAATCAGAAATCCAAAGCCAAGAGACACCAGAGAAAGAACAGTAATAAGAAAAGCAAACGAGCGCACAGTCACCATGTTATTTTCACAAAGTTAGGACAGCACGCGACCACATTTTCGCTATTTGCGTCGTCCAAGCTTCAACTAGTAGTTTTAAAGACAATAAAAAACAATGCCCTGCTTCCTACGCGGCGCAGTAGCGCATACTAGAAGAGCAATAAAATGTTATTAGACCATAACAATATGATTTATGAGCAAGTAGACTAATTAAAAAACGGTCAGCTGTTTTAAACACATTTGTTTTATTTTCACATGCGAAATTGTTTAGGAAACCGTAAACACTGTCACTGATGCCTGTTGCGTAGTCCACACGCCGGTATTTTGCAAAATCATAGTACTACCTCGGTCGTGCCGGCCTATTTGTACATCAGCAAAAGCTGACACTGGGCTCTACCATGTAAAAAATGGACCAATTTATTAATTATGAGAGCATGCCTATTTTGTAAAATGCTATACCACAAGCGCTGTGGTATAACTCTTCACAAGTAAGTGAATTTCAATATGCCAAAATATATCAATATCCATGTATTATCAAAATGATAAGCATATTATTTACTACGCTTTGATTAACTTAAGTAAATAATTACAAACGATAGGGTTGTGTAGTATATGTATTATCAACAAAGTACATTATATGCAGATATAACTACAAAATATAACTACAAAAATTGTTTCCACAAAAATTCTGGTTGCAAAATATGAATGCTAACTGCATTGGACTTTGAAAATGAATTATTTCATATATTCCATAAGGCACCCAACATACATATTTTATTTAATCAGCGTTGCCACAAGGAACTATTAATGCTAAATGAAAATAAATTCAAAAAAGAAGATAAATTATGCAGCTTACTTACATCACAAAATAAAAAGTTGAGTGCGAACAACGCATGAAAATTACCTATTGCATGTTTTCTGCTAACAATTAAAAAAATAATCTGGAGTATCTACTACTGAATACCAGTTACAAGTAAACCAAGAGAATTTTCATGCATTTGGTGGCTATGTACAATAAAGAATACCTTTTTAGTACAGAACGCGATATACTTAATAAACTCTCAATTAAAGAAAGAAAAGACATTTTTAAAACCTGCAAAGCATTTATTAAAGGTTTTTTTTATCTGGAAAAAGACAATCTACAACTATTTGTGCAAACCATCAAAACATGCCTTCGCCACTCGCCACGCTTAATCATCGTATTCAAGCCCTACCAATAAAATTGTATCAAATCCTTTTAAAGACTGGAAGTACCCTTGGAAGAAAAAGGATAAACCAGAAACTGAACCGAAGTAGGATTATGGTTGCGACAAACGCGGAAAGAAGAGAAAGGAGTCTTCTCGATATTTTTTGGTTCCAAAAATGGTTACCCTGATAGGGACAGAAAATATGTAGCTTTTTTTAGGGTTGGATAACATTTTCATCCCAGTCTCGTTTGTTGTAATAATTTAACTAGCAACAAAGCTGCTGTCCCAGGTGCTGCTGCTTGCTACTGTCTCGCAGTAACCTATAGGCCATCCTTAAGGAGGTTTGATACCTATGCTTTAGTTTCCCTCAATAAGGGTGGAAATGGTTCGAATTTTAAAAATGACCTTATACACTAGTATACCTTGTGTAGGTTGTGAATCTAGGACTTCGCGTTCGACGGCGAACGCGGTAATGTAGGATTGTGCGCGGTTGTGTAGAGAAGTCTGTATGTGTGAGTGTGTCCAGGGGCATGGCCTCGAAAGAAATATTAATTGTAGTTATCATGTCGTTTCTGTCGGAAATTATATGTTTCGGACGTCTATGACGAGTAACGATGTAAATCTATATATCGCATATAAGCATATACGCCGGTTACCCGGCGAATGCATCTCGGTCTAACAAGTAATGTGTGAAGTAGTTCTTAATCTGAGTACAGACTATAGACTCTTATTTATTCATTATCGATAAAAAATGTCAACTTTGGTGCTGTCAAAAATTTATTGAATGAGAAGATTGTGTAACAATCAAAATGATAGCTCCGGCTCGTATTATATTGAGGAATAATTTTTACAGAGCTGTAAAGAGGAACTACAACGAAGGTCCAAGTCAGTCTCACGGGCCATCATCTCAACCGCCTCAATCAACTCAAATCAATGCTGATGTACCAGGACTTAGTGCTGCAATTATACATCCCGCAACGCAACCAGTTGGCCCAGGTGTCGATCCCAGCAAAAGCGGTGCTTACAAGGTGCCAGAGTACTTCTGTTACGACAATATGAGCTTCTTTGAAGCTGAAATTGAAATGTCCAAGTTCCGACTCCCTCAACCTTCTGCCTCAAAGAAGTCTTGAAAATGCGTCATATGTAATATGTAGAAGATATTAAATTATTACTTTTAATTAACCATATTTTTTTTATTTAGCTTCCATTATGACAAATATTATTGTAAATTTAAATATGTATTCTAAGGACAATGGTACTGACAATAATATGTATAGTATTTATACTTTATAGGAAATTTGAATGAACAGCTTGATATTTATATGAAATAAGAAGAAAAACATGAAATAGTGTAATTACTATCTGAGTTTTACTGTAGTTTGGTTTAGATCAGGGTAACTATTTGGGCAAGACCCCTTTTCCAAAATGAACTGAGATCTCGGACCCCCATACCCAAATGACTTAATAAATCCTACCTCTAGTTTTTTTCCTATTGATACAAAATACTTAACAATTTAAAAACTTTGCAGGTGTATTTAATTACACAAAAAAAAAAAAAAAATTAAAAAATGAAAGTATCGTACTAAAATATTAGTCATTCCTATAACAAGTTGGTACATGTAACACAACTTATACAGTATCTTGAAAGTTTCAAATAAGAACTTGTGCTAATTGATAGGGCTCAATTTTTAGACCTTGTCGACCCCTAAAATCAGTTTTTGTTTATGTCGACCCCTGGGAAACCCCGGTTTAGATAATATGTAAGCACCTATTGTATACATACCTCTATGAAGCACCATCATTTATGCAACAATAATAGCAGTCTTAAAAATAATACAAGGAAATGTTATGTTTGAGACTATATTTCATTACATTGTACTGTGTAAGAATCTACATCCTTTTTAATTCTATTAGATTAGTTATGGTTGACTAAGACACAGCCTTGAAAATCTCATGGCAAGCTCCAAAGATAAAGATCAGCAAGCTGAAGTGGCAATGGGCTGTCCACATAGCTCGCAGAACTGACAACCGCTGGGGAAAAAAGGTTCTCGAGTGGCAGCCACATACAGGCAAACGCAGTTTAAGACGACCCCCCACAAGATGGAGTGACGACCTGCGCAGTGTTGCGGGAAGTCGATGGATGCAGGTGGCTCAGGACCGAGCTTCGTGGCAATCTTTGGGGGAGGCCTATGTTCAGCAGTGGACTTCTGATAGGCTGAAATGATGATGATGATGAAGCTCCAAAAGGAAATTTGGCAACAGGGGTGCTGCTATCACATTGTATCTCCTAGATAGTAGAAAATTGGGTATTGGTTGTCAGGCTATGCTGAGTCATGTCAGATGGTAATCCATAGTGTCCCTATGATCTATAGGAAACTGGCAAAGTTGAATAAAAAGCACAAAATGGTTATAGGATATATAGTAAAAGATTTTAAAGCATTTTGATATTTATACTTCAATATGTATATTGATGTATGATGATGAGTTTTGTAGTACTGCACTTCCCTTTCTTGCCTCTAATACTATATATCAATATAGCAGCAGCCCCTGCCAATGTGTTGGAAATATCTTATTTTTTACTTTAGTACTAGTATTAGCTGGCCTGGCAGACACTGTTCTGCATTTTTTCGGGTGGTGGCGCGATGAGTATGCAAAATAAATGTCGAACTAAGGGCCACCTACTGAATCTTATTTTTGTAATTTTGTTTTTTTTTTGGTCCATGCAACATATATGTCATTTTGGATCATATATATAAAATTTGTGAATTACTAGACCTACTGGCACACACAGAGCCACTTACTGGGTCCTTGCATAGCTATGAACCACCATCTCGACAGTACAAATATATTTTACGAAATTGACCACAAATGGACCAGTTGTTCAGAAGTTGTGTAAGGAATCCATACTATCTCTTACTCCTGCATGTGGTGCAAACCTACAAGGCCCTGCTAACTATCGTTTGTTAGTTAGCAAGGCTGGCAACTGAATTATGGTGGAATATCTATCCGAATTTGCCAAGACACAGACTAGTGATGGGCCACAAGTGCGAGGTTACCAACACTACGTTTACCAACCCAAGTGCCCAGCATGGTGACTATCGGCAAACCTTCCAAGAAATGTATGCTGACTTTTGCTGACACTTTCTTGCAGAGGGTTATGTTCAGCAGGAGACTACAATCACTAAATTGTATGTAAAAATTGTATGTGCTCACAAGATTACGAATCGGGCCATTTAGAAGTTACCCTTACTTACACTATTGGAACTTACATGATTCAAAATTTCAAGATTCTAGACCAAGGAGAATCTGATCTGTAGATTTGATAATAAAATTGGAAGGTTTTGTTTTTGTATATTTAGCTTTGAATTTTCACAGAAAACCATGAACCATGTCCTAAACCCTAACCTATCTATATCTGTAAAACCGGTTTATATTGCAAGCTAAAAATTTAAATAAGCTAATTAAAAAAACTACCAGGAAATATTATGAAAGCATTACCTATATTATTTATTGGAAATCTATTAGCCTCAACTATTAACTATCCTTCATAACAATTATTACATACAAACCCACTTATCTGTCACAAAGTAAATTTCATTTAGATATAGTATATTGCCACGAGACTCATTATTTCTACATTATTTCCATCTTATTGAATATTTATTAGTGCAAATTAGGTAATTAAAAAATAAAACAATTTATTTTTATAGTTTATTGCAATCACTTGATTCCCATACATGCTAAATGCCTAGAACTAAATATCATAAAATGCAACATTGACAATCTAAATTGCAGAAGTTTATAGATTTGAAAATTTTTAAATACAATAGTTCAATTTCAAACCGCTACTGAAGCAGCACCACTGATTATAACTGCGGTTTCATCATCGGAAAGAGTGGTTACCCGCCCCAGAACCTCAAAACCCTCTTCCTCAACCTCATGTTACTTCTTCTTTGTCAACTTCTCTGACAAGTCATCAAAAGTAGGATCTTGAAGGTTAATCATAAGACTGTTTCCAGGAAGGAATACTCTGTTTTGTGATTGTGCTAACATTCTAGAAATACTTTGGGCTGCTCGGATTTTACGTAGTTTAAGGTAACCAGGATTCATGCCCATTGCTTTTCCTAACATTTCTGCTGCTTCAGCTTCACCCTCAGCCTGCACAATCTTTTGTTGGCGTTCCTGCTTTGCTCTTTCAACCACAAATGCAGCACGCTGAGCTTCCTGTTGTGCAACTTGCTTAGCTTCAACTGCAGCAGTGTATTCTTTACCAAAACTTAACTCGGTTAAAGATACATCATCCAAAATTATGTTAAAATCAGCAGCACGCTCTACTAACTCTCTTCGAATTAGCAGAGA
Organism: Bhutanitis thaidina; assembly: GCA_029286595.1. Lineage (NCBI taxonomy): Eukaryota > Metazoa > Arthropoda > Insecta > Lepidoptera > Papilionidae > Bhutanitis > Bhutanitis thaidina. Next base: position 4,595,787 of record JAGSMS010000012.1, on the reverse strand, counting down.
AACTTGTTGCCGCTGAGTTATAAGCTGAGAAGCATTAAATTTAGCAACCACAGATTTCAGAACTTCATTGCAGATTGAAGGTAGTACTTTTTCATCATAGTCAGTGCCGAGTTGTCGGTACATTACGGCTAGGTGTTGGGCATCAGGTCTTGATAATACTCGTAAAGAGATATTGACCATTTGCAAATCCTTGGACCCAGTAGGAGACGATATTTTTCGTGGGCGCGACCTTATGTCATAGATAATAGGGTACTGGAACCAAGGTATACGAAAGTGCATCCCTTCTGTCATAACATGCTGCTGAACTCCTCCAATTCTATTAAACATAATGGCACGGTGACCACCTTCGACGGTAAATACAGATTGCGAAAGACCGTACGCCGCTGCACCAACTACTGCTGCTACTTTCAACCCTATACTAAGGCCGGGAGGTCCACCTTTCGCAAATTTTCCTGCCATATCGTTTAATGTACTTTGAGCCATTTTTTAATCAATCACTTCAAAAAAAATTAGTAATGCGGTTATATTGTAAGACTAACCTAACCTAACACTTGAATTGAGAAATTGTGCAACAAGATCAAAGAGCAAAGCAAAGAGTATTTAAAAAAAATATATCTACAGAGTACATTCGTAAAATAAATTAATACGAATAAAAACTTTTAATCTATGGTTACTGTTTTTTTTCCCTTTAAATGGCAACCTAATGAATAATGTTTACTGCCAACGTCCAGTCATTAAAATAATTAACTAAAAATCTGTTATTTTGATTATAAGCCGAAATCAAAATAACTATGATCTAATGAATTAATATGAAACTAATTGTACTAAAAATGTAAAATATATTTAAATAAATAAAGAAAGAGAAAAAAAAATTATCTAACTACTCTATTAAAAATATTGGATAGTACCAGGTCATGCTACAGATAATGAACTAAATATCATAACTTAATGTTATTTGTTTCTAAATATTCTACAAGACGGTTAAAACATTTTTACTATCTTCGGAAACAAATAAAGGAGAGCATATTTCTATAGGAAGAGGTATTTTAAGTTTTATTAAAAAGTTATATAGTGAGGTATGATCATATAAAAGACACGAGAAGAAAATATATACTGTTATAGACAACTTTATTTTGACACTGACACTGGTCAGAGCGACAGAAGGAAGAAAGAAAATGTCTGTTTGGGTCAACTAAAGATAACATTTCTAAAGCAATTATAGATACTAGCTTACAAGCCTTATATGGATTAACTCGAAAATAATACGTTAAATGGTAGGGTAACATATTAATAATATTATATAAATATAATTTCCTTCATAATTAAAGAAAAATGGATTCGTGTCTCGGAGTCGAGCAAGATTTGGACAAAGCTACATTAAAATTTAATGCCTTAAATGACCATACAAATAAAGTCTTAGAAGATATTATAAGTCAAGTTGAGGACTTAAGAAAAGAAATCTCTAAACGTAAGTTTCATTTAGTTTCCTTTGTATTGTTGCAATGACCTATTTGTTTACAATCTTACGATGAATTTCAAATTCTTTGTGTTGTTGTATGGTGATATTTGTATTATTGCTGCTATGTGTACAACTTAGGTGGACAATCTTTTTAATATAAAATAGGTGAATCATTTTATGCAGGAAAGTAAGGAGGGTAAATACAACAAAGCTTATTTGTTATATTTTTACCTAAATTTGTTGGAGAATAAAATTTTTAACTTTGATACTATGCCCTCTTAATTTTTATGACATTGTATTAATTAATACTTTGTCATTACAAACCATAGATAGTATTTTAAAAATTTTAAAAATATCATGATATGCAAAAAAATCCCGTTTAATTTTACCAAACAATTATAGGAACATTTTCAGAGGTTCTAGAACTACAAAATTTTTATAATGAAAATAGATTCATAGTGGTTTTATTTTATTAATCAATTAAAGTTTTATCAAATGATTTTCTTTGAGCACATTCTGCGTAGATCGGACCAAAAATTAATAAATAAATGCTGAAGGTAGCCCGAGTTTAATATGACATCTGGACGTCTAACACCTCAGTCCTTCCGTGACCACAGCTGCTGTAAAGCAATCGAAATGTCGGGAATATAAAAACAAAATTAAATGCAATAAAATCTGTAATTAATAGTTTCATTTAAAAAATAAAGTTGTATCCCCTTTTCCAGAACCTCCCAGCAGTCCCCTGACACAAACACAAGCAATGGTGTTGAATGATCTGGCAGCTAATGTGAAGCAGACGGTATTTCAAATGTCAACAGGTAGATCCTATATATATTATAGAGAATTTGGATACTTTTTTATGTGTTGTAGCACTCAACTTCACTTAATATGGCATATAACTGTAATGTGTCAATAGTCTTTTGACTCTTGCAAGAGATCTCTAGCGCTGTTGCTTTTGTTGACAATCACTTTTGGTTCTATAGGTGACAAATCACTTTCATAGTGTAAACTTTGACTTGAAGAATGAACCAGGAGGAAGATCAGACACAAAGGCCAATAATGATAAATTTAAAGCAATGGCCAATCTTTATAAACCAACTAAGGAATTAGTGTCATGGTTTGATGTTAGTTTACCTGCAATATCTTAACTTTGGTATTATAAATAAACTTGAGAAATTAGTGCCTCAGGAATTAACTGATGTACATAGAATAGAAGCTTATGCCATTCTATGATGAGTAAGACGATAAATGTAATAGCTGTACCACATCAAAGACTGCAACAATACCCTAAAGTGAAGCTTGCCCATAGAAAAGTAAGACGAAAAGTAACAATAACAATGATACGAAAAAGGAATGATGACTGCATATGTCTATTGTGAAGACCATCTCACAATGATGGCGAAACTCAGATAAACAACGACTCTCAATGCATCTTCGTCATTATTGCTCCTTGATAAACAAAAGACCTGATACTGCTCGACAAACCGACAAAAAAATTGTTTTCGAGAAGCGGTGCAAAACGCCTTCGTAGGCTTTGTATAGTCTAGATTATATTGAAAAGACATAAATGATCTTCCCTTGAGATGGTAGATATGTATAGATAATGAGGTTGAATACCTCGATTCGAAGAATTCTCCAAATAAAACAGCAATTATACTCTAAAAAACTTATACTTAAATAATCTATGATGAAAAAAAATACATATCGACAGTTAACCTCAAATCTATAAACCACTTAAAAAAGTTTATAATATAAAATAAGAGTACTTACTGACAATTAACCTCAAGTATGTAAATACACATAAAATTTAAAATAAAAACAAAAGTTTATAATAGATAGACCATTTTAACACGAATATTCATACTACATTATCATTCACATCCATATATAATTACAAATCACACACATACATGTATTTTTACGAATGATTTTATTTTTTACCACCATTAATATACAACACATGTGTTAAGATTACATTGAGAAGATGACAATAAGAAACCAACTTCATCCTGATATTTTCAGATGTTCTTGTGCGCGCATCGTAATAATTTAAGAGACATTTAGAAACCAACATCATCCTGTTAATTTTAAATGTTGGTGTGCGAACGCATCGTAAAAATTCATTCTCACCGTTTGTCCCAAACGCCCCAAAAGAAGTATAACTTCAAAATTTTTTATCAGTTGACAATTGTGTGTAAGAGTTAAATAAAGGAATTCAGAGTAGATTCTTTTGTCATGACTTTTTGCTAAGATGTCATATCATAACATAACACAACACCATATAATTATGATTTTATAGTATGAATGTCTGTTATTTACAGAACATCGTGAATTACATGCAACAGTCTCTCGAGTGGGAAAGTCTATCGACCGGCATTTTATTGCGGATTACTCTTCTGTGGCACCAAAAGCAGAGTCCTTTTGCTCAGACACCAATCGTCCCATTATGGAGCAGGCCATTGCACAGCATTTATATAGACAGGTTTGTCTTATTAAATACATACAATGATTTTATGACATCTTTTTCCAAATACCATATTAAATGCACTATATTAAGAATAATATTATTTCGGTAGTTTCTTTTACTAATAGAAAGCATACTTGACACATAACTTGAAGATTGTATAGAAGTGGTCTATGTGACCATTAGAAGTATTAAACCGTTTATGTATTTATTTTCAATATTATTAATAATAAGGTAGTTATGAGTATGAGCGTGTTATAAGATCAAGATTGTTTCGGTTGTCCAAGAGTTGGAGACATTATTAAAAGCCTGTACAAAATGAAAATGTGTAAAATCTACTAATATTGCTTGTTATTCCAGATGGAGCGTGAAATTATTCTTTTAATTTCAGGGTCTTGAGGAAGTAGGCGATGTGTTTGTGGCTGAAGCTCGAGTAGGGTCTGTGGAACGCACTTGCGCGTTTGCGTTGCTACAGCGCTGCGCCGCTGCACTCGCAGAGGGTGACCCCGCTCCGGCGCTGCAGTGGGCGCATCGCCGCGCGCACCAGCTGCAGCACTCGCCGCTCCCGTTTGCGCTGCACACCGTTCACACGCTCAAGGTACAGTGATCGAACTGGAACACCTAGCGCAACCGTTTACGTTGTAAAAACCTACCGTTCGAATCATTATCTTGTCTCCTTGATTTGTGTTTGTACTGCATGGATTCAAGTGGACTCTGTTTGCAGTTGGCACGCGAACAAGGCGTGGGAGCAGCTATAGAATACGCGCGTCAGCAGTTTCCGGCGCATGCAGCGCGGCACGAGCGCCAGCTTGCCGCCACGGTGTGCGCGCTCGCCTGGCTCACGCCGGGCGCCGGCCCGCCGCCGCCCAACTATCACCGCCTGCTGGACCCGCGCGCTCTCGGTAACTGCACCTTGCGGCCCACACATACCGACTAGTGCCGCGGCCTGCCGCCACCCACCTACCTCCGCTTACAGGACCCGCGCGCTCCTGGCACGTTGTCAGTAATAGGGTCTCTGCACATACTACATGAAACTCAACAGCGTTATCCTGATTATTTAACTCGAGACGTAACTCAGCAATGTAACAAAATTTTTATAATAATCGTGTTCCCATAGGTGCGGAAGCAGCAGAACTATTTCTGCGCGAAGCTTGCGCTTTACTCCGTTTGGCGCCACTGTCGCCGTTGGCTGGCGCCGTAATGGCGGGCGCTCGCGTTTTACCCGCGCTTCACGATATTCGCACCAAGATGTCACACCAACATGTCGCTGCTGCTTGGGCCGATGACGAAATGCCGTTAGAGGTTAGCTGACTTACTTGAAATAACGTATATATATATATATATATATATATATGGTAAAGGGGCCAAATGAGCAAGCTGCTCAACTGATGGTAAGTGATTATGAACGATGAGCGAATGCATACTCGTAAAATAGACGAAAAAAAACAAAATATTTCTTTTTTAATGTATATTCCTCTTTTGAGATTTTTTTATGGGAATGGTGGCTCATCTGATGGATGAGTACCGTCGCCAATGTACATCTGCAACACCAGAGGAGCTGGAGATGCGTTGCCGGCCTTAACGATATTTGAGGGATGAGAGGAATGATAGGGATGGTGGTTGGGGGAGAGGGCAGAGGGCCTCCGGTTACCACACTCACCAAGCGAAACGCAGATGCAGAAGATGCCTCTACTTGCCCTACCCCGGCCACACAGAATACCAGCGGGCCATCTGCGCAGCGACAAGCCTTATTTTTTTTATTTATATCTTTCCCTTTGCTTATATGGTTTATTATGACATATATAAGAATATTCGATGCTTTGGATATACAAAAATTCCAGAGCATTCACAAAGATTGGACAATTCGTTCAGTATTGTTCAAAAAATACTATTTCAGCTTCTTCTTTTGGAGCCTGATAAAGTCAGTGCTGAATATTGAGCATGTCATTCACATGCTCACAGACACATACAGAGCCTGGTTGGTCAGGATGTGAGGGTGAGCAGTTGTATGCAAAGAGGTGCATATCTCTCGTACGCCTGACAGCAGAGGTCGCAGGCGATGTTGCAGGTGGACCTGGGCGAGGAGGGCGGCGGCTACCACTCTGTGTTCGCGTGCCCCATCCTCCGGCAGCAGGCATCCGAGCAGAACCCGCCCATGCGGCTGCTGTGCGGACACGTCATCTCCAGGGACGCGCTCAACAAGCTCGCCATGGGCGTCAAGTGAGTACCGCTGATTGACGTCTTAAATGCCCTGTCCTGCTATATAAGTTGTATTGCAGGCAGAAGGTTAATTCTGCTGAAAACTTGTTCGTTCTTAACTTCGAATCGAGCAAAAATGTTTTGGCTTTGATAAAGAAGAATAACCCAATTAACATTTATAAAAGATATTCAATGTACAGATTTGCACCGGAACGGTTTTAGTATAGTACCTATAGATCTATATTTCTTAATTGTTCTGCATATAGAGACAGCATTAATCATAACACTGTAAAGTTATATAATAATAAATAACCATTGTTTCAGGTTCAAATGCCCCTACTGCCCCATGGAGCAATCACCATCCGAAGCCCAACAAATATATTTCTCCTAACCGCTCATTGAAAGTACTAATGAACTCAACAGTTATCATTACTTTTTCTGTAGTTATTCGGTAGGCCGGAGAGTCTGACATATTCGGAGAAGGCAATTTGTTATTTGTGACATTGTAAGTTTATTTCAGCGTGTTGTCTTGTAGATCACTGATATAGAGCGGGAGGCCTCCGATGTCTGTCAACGGTTTTTATTTACACGCCTTTATAACTATCGTTAGTTCATTTGACTATCTATATATGACAATTAAAAGCGAAGTAAATAAATAGTCAATGGTGATTTTGATTTATAGTGACTATTCTATTTTTATAATAAATATGAGTTCTCAAGGCCGGAGAGAAGAGTGTGAAGAATATATACCCAATACCGGCGCGATCAGATACTTATTTATGTCGTTTTATTCCAATTTTTACCAGGACTTATTCGGAAGTGACAGGTCAGCCTTCGCAATCTGGGTCTCATTCGGAAGCAGATCCCCTAATCACTGTAGACAAAGATTAAAGATTTCCATTTGACATGATGCAGACAAAATCAAAATTTATATTCGTCGACATAGAACATGAATTTCACTTGACAAAAGTATTTTTTTTTTCATTCTACCAGTTTTGTAATGAGGTTCTTTTGTCGGATAGGAAACAGGCGAAACAAATTCCGTAGGTACTCCCATTTTTAATAATAATGTAATAACTTACCCATAATCGCTTTTTAATAGAAACAACTTGGGCGCTTTTAACACATTCCCCACAGGTTATAATCATCCATGTGTTACTTTATATTATAATATCGTTATAAAGTGCTTTTTTTTAAACCTATTGATAGGCAGCCTGCGCACTTACTGGGATTTTGTTCTAGAAACATATACATTGCCCCACAAACGAAGCCCCATCATTTATATTATGTACATAATATATGAAAATGTAATGTCCATACATAAATATATTTTTATGTAATTTTACATTTTCATATATAAATATTGAGAGGCCAAATTTACAATAATAATTTCTTTAAATTTAGATATATCTAAGAAAAGTTCTCGAAATAGCTCTTGACAGCTGCATGGCCAGCACCAACACAGCAAAATATCATAAGACATTATGCTATGGCCAAACTGCCTTCTGCATTTAAATTTTAGGCTCTTCCGAAGACTGTGACTGATAGTGAGCCATGTCGTCGGAAGTGTAAATGCATTTAAATTTTCAAAAATTATATTATCATTCTTATTACTGTCTTCTCCTAAAGTCGCCTGTGGAATAAAGGCTTTTTCAAGCAAGAAGCTCAGAAGAAGCTGCATAGTATATCTGCATAAGCGCTGTGCTGCGCAGTGCCCTCGCACTGGTGATACTGCTGGTAGGCACGTAAGGCTGATATTTGAAGGGAAACAAAAACAACTTTGTATATACCTAACACCCCAAACATACTTCAATGTTGCGTTGCGAAGGGACTGGTAATCGTTTCTAATCAATTGTTTTGAACACTGCACCATTAAGATATTGGGCCAATAAGGAATTATCTCTCAGATATTTGCTGTGCACAAAACAAATTAGACTAAAAATATCGCCGAATCATTTCAATCAAAACAAACCTGTGCTCTATCTGGTCAATATATGGCCATGTAACTGAATAGATAATAGTAATACAGCCACGTGTAGCGCCTCCGCCAGTGATGTTCCTGATGCTACGCTCGAAATCGTTTATCGGCACACAATCTACACTATTTTAAAGTCCACGGAATTCCGGAGACATTCTTAGAAAGCACAAAAAAATGTTAGCATTATTTAATACTCCCAGGCTTGTGAGTGCAGTGCCATGGTGTCCACGCACATACCCATAGTGGGATTCGGTTCGGTAAGTTCAGACGGATTTTACGTCATCAACCAGAATCATCGTGTCTCCAGTGCAGTCTTGCAGCGGTGTCAAGCGATGCGTTTCAAAGCTGTGTGCGTTTTCAGATACATTATTTATAGCACGCGACTGGGTCTATTCAGTAATAACAACATAACACTGCTATTGAACAATTGCAGACATTCGCCTGAATGTAAGAAGTTAACTGTTACGTCACGCACGCCGTACCCGTACAAAGAAAATTGAGTATAAATACCTATTCTAGCTATACGGTCGATGACATAATCGCCGCATTAGAATATAACCTGTAAATAGTAAAACTTCCGGAAAAATCATACTCCACTTCTAAGTTCATTATAATAAAAATAAATATTCTTTATTTCAGATGACTATATCTGTCAAGTCATAATTTGCTTTTATATGTAACAGAAAAAGCATAAAATATTTCCATTGTCACTGCTAGCCACTACTTGTATGGGTTCCGCGCAACGTCTGTACGCCGCGGTGAGCTTCGGTGTTACGATCAGGCTCCCTATTATAGAATTTTGGCGTGTGTAAACCCTGAACATGAATGCTCACATGCATGACAGATATTCTTTTTTTCGTAGTGTGGACTCAAAGGATGTCCAACCATAGCCCTGCGAGCATTGCTGAAGCGCCGCAGTAACGTTAATAACCCATAAGCTGTCAAAATATGTTATTGTAGGTTAGTCTAATGGCACATTTGTATGCAGCGAACAAATGCCAAAGGAATGCAATGAAATCAAAACACATGTTGATCCTCGGTACATAATTTATTTAATGGATATGTACAAAGAAAAAAGATTTTAGGACAAATAAAAATTTGGCAATAACTTTCAACAATAGCATAATATTAATAAAGAGTGGTGTCGTTTGTGAGCTGGCGAACAACAGTTAACAATAATAATTTACTTAAAATACAGCTTGGGAGTACTCACAGTAACGTTCTGTGGTTGTAATACTCTGCTCAAGGTCTGCTATAGTACAACCAAGCCCTATTAACCTTATTTTGAACGCATTTAAAATAACACCCTTTTTAAAACCGTTTAAAAACAATCGTAAAAAGTATTTAAAAAAAACGCTCAAAAATCGTTTCACAAACTGAGCATGACACTACAAAAACGTCTCTAACCTAGGAAATAAATTAATTGTTTAAAAATAATTTCCGCCACAATAAAGTATGAGCCGCAACAATTTTAATATCATTTCGATATAACCTTTTAGAAAGGAATTTTGTAAAGATAAACGACTAAGTGATAAACCCATATACCGCATATATTATTTCATAAGTGTGCAGCCCTCTGCAATTATTTTCAAAAAGCCGTTTAAGTTTGCAAAATTCTATTTAATATCATAACTTAGGAAATAAAATCGCAATGTATCACACATAATTATACACGTAGCATCTACCAGCGAAGTACTACATTAGATACTAATTATTGCTGTAAAATTTCATCTACATTTCTTTATTAACACCGAAAGAAAGGCTAGTGAGATCGCAGTATCGGGAAAAAGACCATGCAGTTACTCACTTAGCATACTTTATGAACTGTAGTCAAATTATTAGTCTTAAGTTAACACGGAAAAAGTTAATTTTAACTGTTTGATACTTTAAAAATGATTGCTTGTTTCTTAGCTTTACAACTGTAACCTTAACTTAAAACAGCAACAATATTAGGAAGTAGACATCGATGTTCCGACCACAAAACCAGCGACACCTTCCGAATAAGTAGATATCGACAAGAGTAACAAAAACATCGCCTTTTTCCTGTACCCGAAGTTATCTAAGAGGAAACAATACATATGAATAAGATGGAAGACGCTCCTAAATATAGCAAAAATGTATTTAAATATTTAGCAATTTAATTAGATTTCCATAATAATATCACTTACAGCCTAATCTACCTATGCATTACATCATAAATATTTATGTATCATATAAATACGTTTATATTACTGGTATCTATTATTTGGATTCGCTTGTTTAGGGTATATTCATGTTATTTAACATTTGGCACACAACATTTCATAGCTTTTCTAAATTGAAATTATATATTTTTATAATAAAATAAATATAGAATAGTCTTCAGACGTAAGTTACTCTAATAAATAATATTGCTTCATCTGGAATCAGTCACTTAATTTCAGTCTGACATAATAAAGATACCTACAGAGTGATCTAAAATTTAAAGATTTGATAGATAAATTGAAACAATAATAATTTGCTTACATCCTCTTCGAGTTTCTTTACATTGTTTTACGGATTAAATTTGTCAAATCACTTTTCATTCGAATAAAAAAAAAGGCAGTAAGTTCTGAGAAACACATTTAGAATGAAAATTCGGCTATCGAATTCCTGTTCCTCGCATATTTAATTTGATTATTAATTTAATCTAAACCTCGATACACTAATTGGTGTACTTAAAAAAGACTATCTTATTAGATATCTTAAAAGATTAAGTAAATTATATAAAAGAGGAATTAATATATTTTTGAATGAATTTAAAAGCAAATCCTCTAGTCTAACGCACTGCACTTTATTTTACCCGTCATCTTTTTATACAGAAGACAATATAATATATTATTTAAAAATAAAAGAGTTACTTCTCCATTCTTACACGCTTAACTTTTTCTTACTCTCTCGTTTTACAAGTTTAACTGAATTTACCCACATGGTAAGACATACCTTACCATTCAACAAACTTGTGATTTAAACTGAATTTAAACACAGAAAAGTGTTGTCATAATATCGTATAATCCCGATAAATACTTCAACATGAACCAACTCTACAGGTTTAGAAAATTTGATTTAGGATATTCAATGCAAGTGGGTTACAGAATATAAATACTTAGTATTAAAACAGACTAATTGCATTTTTGATCACAAGGTACAATGAACACAAAACATTATTTGCTGTGCATTCATAAAGATTAAATATATAAACACATTTTATGTAATATAATATTTTATCACTGTTTAACACAAGGAAGTGGATAAATAAAATGTATTTTGATCGCCCTGTATACAATAATTTGTATATATACTTTAGCGCTCAGATCACACATACAATCGAAATGTATACACCTATATTGCTCAGTTTAGAATATAATTCATATAATTTCCACCATTTATTATAGTTAGGTTTACGAAGCGAAATAATTTACATAACTATTAATAGCTTAAGCCTATCGTGCATAATAATTCCGCCGTTTTATGTCCAGTTGGCTATATGAAAGCTGGAAGTGAATAATTAAATCGCACTGGCAATAGTCGGCATTTAAATAAATCGATGACGCAGCAAGAACGACGGAAATATTGAAACACCATTGTTTATACTTATAATAACATATTCTTATCAATTGAATGTTTGACTAATAGTAAACGGGAGGGGGGGGGGGGTTCCTAAATGCAGGAGAACCTATTCAACTATTTCCCATTCTTTTTAAACAATAACTCATACTAAATATTATCACATCTATCACTATGAAGTACTACACATTGTGTACTATGTAAGGGACTGTTGTCGGAACATCTATTGCGGCAAAAATGTTAGTTTTCAATAAAAATTCTCATCGACACTATTCGAAATCGCAGTACACTAGGTAAACTGATTCAGATAAAGCACGATTTGCCTTGTGATGTTTGTACTCGTAAATAAAACGAATGGAATAAGTTGACATTAAACTAATGAGTAAGTCTCTTGTACCTAAATATAGGATGATATATTTTCTTTATTTGAATTATTTATTATTTAATATCATAGTTAAGACATCTGCGTACATTCTACCGAAATTATTATAGTAAAAATGTATGTCTTATTGGACTAGAGTATGGTTAACATTTTTGTCTATTCACAGTTACAAATTTTATACTGTTAAATGTTTAAAGCGAAGAATCTTGAATTGAACTCCGTTCTAAGAACGAAAATGTCAACATTAAAGCCAGAGCTTTGCCCAAGCCGTAATTTTTTTTCTCTAGGAAATGGTCGTAGATATTGACTAAGGTAACTAAAAAATTCTCCTAAATGAACATTGAGCAGTACATAGAAATAATCAATGTAGTTCACATACTACTATTATTAAAAAGATATTTAGTTAGAGGTTCAGGAAGCATAGAAAGGTACGTAAAGTTTTCGGAGTAGGTTCTTCCAATATTTGCAAAGTATTACATAGTTAATGAAATGATCTACATTGTAAATTAAATTTGATTTAATAGATACAGTTGCTTTAAATGAACAGGATGAATGACGTCAGATAGGTAGAACTCGACTCTTCTGCCAAATTGTCGTGCATAATTTATTCATTTTATTCAAGATTACAAATCTTTATAAACTGCGATAAAATAATTGAGCTTCGTTACGGTGCAAGTTGTATGCATGCATCATTAACACATCAGTAGTACTGATTTAATAAGTAAACAAAAATTTCTTAGTTCTCATTTGTAACATGAAACTTTATACATAAAATTAGGAGATAATATAAATATGATTAGTAATTTTAGAAGTCATTTAGTATCTGTAAGTCTGTTAGGAAAGTCCAACATTGGTCGGACATGAGATCCGAAATCGATTCATAACATTCTGTAGATAAATTGAACTGAATATTCCAAATTAATACACGTTTCACCGTAACGCAGCTACAATGAATTCAGAAAGTAAAGTTGTTAAGCAAAAGAACACTAAACATTGGCAAAAGTTGGATAACGTCTGGTTCGTCTACCTACCGGGCGTGCCCGCGTGCGGCCGGCTGCGCGTCACAGCGGTGGGGCTAGCTGGGCGCGCTGGCGGGCTCGGAGCGCACGCCGGCCAGGTTGAGCAGCGCCTCGGCCGTGCGCCGCTCCTCGCAGCCGCCGCTGTACGAGTGCTCGTCGCGCGCGCACCGCGAGATCACCAGGTGCGCCGCGGGAGGCAGCTGCCGGGACAATCGCGATTTTTGTATAATTTAATAACTCATTGCCCTGATATTACACACGTTTGAGTTCAGCGGTTTGATAGATACATTTTTTTATAAGTTGATTAGGGAAGTATAAGTATAGTTACATTTATAACTCCGTGATTTTTTTCTTTTATGTAACGGGTCATAAATCACGGACAGTTATATATATATCATGTTGTATCATTGTCACTGTGGCTACATTTGTTTCCGCCTGTTGTGCGAGTTATTGTTGTGAAAGTGACTGGAGCGAGTAAGACTAGTGAGCGACTAGTTTCGATTTAATGATGACAATTAGTGATTTCAATGAACTTTCCCTCATACTTCGACAGGCTCAGGACTGTCAATGTATATTTTAATCTTATGATTTTTTATACATTATGATTATTTATTAACTATCGACCTATTTAAAAATAATACAACAAAGATATTATTATGTATCACGGTACGTCAAACAATTTGCCACAAAAAACGGTTCGCCGCGCCTGATAAAATGAGTTATGCTATGTTAAACAAACCTACTCGTGACACAACAATATAATTACAATTGTTTTGATACGACAAAACATATCATTTATCATCATTATATTTATACGTGAATATCGAAAATTAAAGTCCTTTTAGAGTTTTAATTATTAAAGGAGGGGAATTAAACTAATATCATTCGAAAAGTATTCTGTGACAGAGAAGAAATCATGTGGTTTCTCATCATGATAACGCCAGATCACAAACATATTTAGCCACTCAGCAAATGCAAGAAAGAACTTGGTTGGGAAGTGTTTCCACAACAATGGGATTAAATCACTACCTACAAAATGGGACATATATTATAAGGAAAAGTAAATAAGCTATGATAAAAATGTCTTGAATTTTTGACGAAAAAGGTTTTTCCCCGATTTATTATTTCGTAAAGGGAAAAATAATTGCTATTAGGGATTTATCAATATATTATGCTCTGGGCCGTGCTTTGAGGCAAACTTTGGGGGAGGCCTATGAATAGCAGTGGGCATGTGACATGATTTAATCATGTCAATTTTCTACGATTAAAATAAGATTCAAATAAAATTTTTATAATATTTTTTTATCTCTCGACTCGCTGCGAGTAAATTTCGCACCAAGAACTAGTGTTTGAAATAGTGATCGCAATTTTTCATTTGCACACAGTGGTCATTTACCATCACATTGACAATTTAGTATGCTTTAAATGCTCCAGTTGTGACCACGGCGAGGTACTCGTTGCCGCTGGGCACACAAGCACACAAACATACAGACCTGGTCGAGCACTGAGGGCCCGTACTTCATCGCGAGCACGGTGGCGGCGGCCAGGTACTCGTCGGCGCCGGGCTCGCTGCGCGCGTCCGCGGCCAGTCGGCGCGCCAGGTAGGGGAACAGCTGCGGGTCGGGCGCGTTCTTGCCGCCCGCCGGCTCCGGCTCCGACTCCGACTCCACCGGCGGCACGGGCTGCCGCCCGAACGCCTGCGGGAACGACCGAATAGTTTCATCCAAATGCTAAGAACTCAGCATACACTTTTTAGGGAGTGGGAAACGGGTGCATATGTCCCTTTCCCCCCTGACCATTTGAAAACTATTACATTACTAATTTTCAATCGCCATTGACGAACTAACCTGTAGTAACGTGGAACGGTGCTGAGGGTCCACTGTCCACAGCGACCCCTTTCCCAGACCCGGGGCTGCGGCTACCTACAATGTGAGTATACGTCTTTATAAAATGTTTCCTCACTATCTATTAAACATACCTATTATAAACGTAATTAAAATAAATTAAAATGTGACTAGTGTGCCATTTTCTTTGCTAATAGAAAAGAGAACGAAATGACAAAATAAAATATTTCAATCCATAAAACTACGTTCCCTTCATTATAAATCTTCTTCTTTTTATACAAATCCACATTATACACGTATCGTTTAAATTTTTTCATAGTAGTAATCTGACAGATCTTGAGTTCCGAACCTCACTCTACATCTTATTTTGAATTAGTATCTGTGAAAATGAAGAATAGCACCAACCCAATCTGACCATGGGTATCGTAAAAGGCGTTATAAGAGAATCTACCTCGCCGTCTTGTCCCGTCGCTGTTGTAAAAGTCGTCAAAGGGAAATAAAAATATCAGGAGATGGGCAGCAGCGTCTTAGGGTATGATACCAGTATTTAAAAAAAAACTACGGTTGCCAAAGCAATGCGAGGTACAAATCAATGACTACCAGTCCCAGGTGTAAAGAATCTCCGGCTGAGATCTTACCAACCTTTGTTGATCAACATAAACACTTGACCTGGCCACGTACAACGTACTTACGCTGAATACCGACGAGAACATCCTGGAGCAGGAAGAAGATTTGAACAAGTTACACTGCAGTATTAAGGGGCTGTCTGAAATTCAAAGCAAGACAGGGGGAGGACTCGCTAATCCTCCAATCAAGTAACTTGTTTTACCACCGGGAAGGCGACCATCTGCTATAGGAGGTGACGGGTTTATCTTCCACAAGTTCGTCAGGTGTGTCGAGTAGGGTTGCATACCTTATACTCAAAATGATCAAACGGTATCAGCTTAAGGTTCTACACCGATATACCCACCAACCTTTACACACCTCGATAGCGTAATGGAGTCAATGTACGAGGATATCTCAAAGCCAGGAATTGCTCCGGAACTCACTACCCAGTGTTAATGACTTCATCGCAAAATTAGGCATGAATGGAAGCAAAGAAACCCAAGGAGGCAACAGCTGGTTGACCTTATGGCAAAGAAGTCATTTTAACAGAAGGGGCCCACAAAAAATGGGCCAGTATGAGTTCGGATAGTTGCCCTAAAAATGAGATCGACTTCATAATGACTATTAAGTGACAACGGCTCAGTGACGTCTCTGTGATCAGTATGGTAAAAACTGGCAGTGATCATTGAATGATAAGAGACACGCTGAACCTGAACATTAGGCTTGAGCGGTCTCGTCTGATGAAGTCCACAACACTCCTTCGACCAAGGTCCCTCCTTATTCACAATCCCGTTAGCTTTCTACTTGAATTGCAGAATAGCTTTCAGTGTCTAGATGATTGCGTAACAGTGGACGATATAAATAGTAGGTTAGCACAAAAAGCTCCAGCAGCTAGGCGATCTCCGATCACGGTCTAAGCCTAATGGAAGCTAGGCGTGAGCACGAAGCTGCAGTCTTCTGCATACTGATGCGTCAGCATATCGGCAACTGAATAGACCAGAGATTTGGAGATCTGTATATAGTAAGACAGCAGCATACGCAGTCATCCGAGTACAGAATTAGAGTACGAAACCCATCTTATTGCAGAAAGGTGTAAGAATATGACAAAAACTCTTCACCGCTGCATTGGAAGATGATTTCAAGCTGTTGAACTGGAAAGAATATGGTATCAACATCTATGGCGAATACATCACTCACCTTCGATTTGCCGGTGAATTAGTCCTTATGGCAGGATCGCTCGTGGAGATCAGCACTATGCTCAATGATCTCAATAGTGTCTCCCAACAGGGTGGGCTTAAGATGAATATGGGACAAGGCGAAGATTATATCTAAACGTCCATGTCACATCATTACCCGTTACTGTTGATAACACTACGCTCGAAGTTGTCGACAAGCACGTATACCTGGGACAAATTAACCGACTAGGTAAGTTAAAATTCGACCCGGAAGTTAATCAACAAATCCAACCTGGCTGGGTAGCGTTCGGGAAACTACGTCACATCTTCCCGTCGAGTATACCTAAAAACCAAAGTGTGGCCAGTGATGACTTACGTAACCAAGACGTGGTCTTTCACTGCAGGCCGTATGAGGAGTCTCACAGTTGCTCAGCATGATAATGAAAAGGGTTATGCTCGGTGTTTCTCTGCGAAATAGAATCTGCAACGAAGATTTCCGCTGCAGAACTAGCCGACACAGTCGGCCACATATCTCGCAGAAATGACAACCGTTGGGTAGGAAAAGTTCTGGAGCGGCAACCACGTCCAGGTAAACGCAGTGTAGAACTATTGATGTCGAGGGTGACTCAGGACCGTGTTTTACGCTAATCTTTAGGGAAGGGCTAAGTTCAGCAGTAGACTTGTGAGAGGCTGTAATGATGATGATTGAAAAGTAGGAATCATCATTCTTACTGGCTCGCGATTATATCACTTCTTTAATAGGACCGGCGTTAGCGATTGGCACAACCACACATAAGTACTACATTACTACATCAGCCTACTTAGTTCACAGCTGAACATCGATCACTTTAACATTACCGGCATACATTTCTTGGAATGTTTGACCATACTTTACGTTTTTACTCAGGACGCTGGGCAATTGGGCTTGTGAGCGCAGTCTTGGTATCCTTGCGCTGCTCCCAGTCTAGTGCCAGTAAAATTTGGATTCGGCAAATTCGGATTGATATTCCCCCATTATTCGGTAGCCAAAGCCTTGTTTGTTAGCTACCAGGGAGTGCACTCCATGCGGGTGAGGTTGGCATTTGGAGAAAGAGATGGTATTTTCCTTACGCCGTGTCCACAAACACTGACATGCTAATGCTGAAAAACGCACATGTTGAAAAAAAACCTCTAAAACTAGAATTTAGAGCATGCTTAAAATTGGAGATTCCAAGATTCGTACCGGTTACTTACATATACATAACAATATAATATATTACATCAATTTACCTTATGGAAACATTTGTTTAGCGAAAGATTGTGTCTAACACTGTTCTTCCAACCCTGTGGTGCGTTCTTGAAGTAGGGAAAATGGCGGATGATCCACGCGTATATCTCCTTAACGGGCAGAGCACGTGTAGGCGCCGCTTCTATAGCCATGAAGATAAGGCAAGAGAAGGAATAGGGTGGTTTGGTATGAGTAGTGGTGGCCGGGGGAGAGGGAGGAGCTTTGCAAGGAGTACGTGGGGGGGAAGGTGCGCGAGCAACTGGTGGAGGTGTCTTTGATGCTTCTGGCTGCAGGAGAAAAACGGTTTGGATTATAACTCACTAACAAATTTCCACTCTATACTCCTCGAATTGTTTATACTATAGCAAACAGGTCGATAAAATCTTACTAATTTCATATCTTGAAGAGAATATGTATCTTGGTTACTAAATATTAGACGGTAGCTAGTTATTCAATATTTAAGCAGTAGTATAGAAACTAAATATTGGCCAGCAATACTACTGAAATATGACAATATTTTTCATGTAATGTTAAATTTTCTAAATCGTAACTGGAACTAAACCCAATTACAATTTGTCAGTTAGATGTTCAAATTATAATTTCATAAAATGTTGCTCAGTTAATCGAGATAATAAACGAAGTTTATGTTTATAACGAAATACACCTCTGAATATTCTGTGATAAAGACTATGTGATGTGTAATGAGCATTCTGTGTATACTGTGACGAATGGTTCAAATTCATAATTAGGTTGTGGGTTCATTAATTGTTGTAGTGTGCATCCTCCTTGGCAGTAGTCGGTGACATTGAACTTCGTCGCTATACACTTGAGTAAATATACTTTCGTGCGTAGGCTTTATGGTGTGTAGTATTTTGTATAGGGTAACCTTTTGTTCTGTTCTTTTTTTAACATATTATATCAAAAATAGGTTGTGAATATTTACATATTATTGTACATATGTTAAATTAACTTTTTAACGTTAATGTCGAAGAAAACGTGTCACTTTTCCTCGGACACTGCTCTAGATTTAAGGGAATCCCGAATAGTCCGTAAGTTATTAAACGCGGTCTAGGCTGTACACCTATACAGGTTCACCTAAAACTGTTTTTTGTTGTTCTTACAATATTAGTAACTTTTTGTGATAATACCTACGTTATTTTTTTTATTAATAACTATACAATTTCTATTGTTTCAACATGTCAAGAATTAAAGCATTAGTGACAATAAATTTGAAACATTTTAATCAAATTTTCTATTTTAACTCGTATTACTAAAATTAAATACATAGGCTCTTGCATAGGCATAGTTGATGTCAACTCTTCCAATTATAAGATTGATTTCCGCTTTTTATATCACGGAACAAATCGGTAATGATGTAACTGAATTTTGGAAGTTTCTCATTGCAAATTGGAAGTTATGACTTTTTTTATTTACATTAAAAGTCTATAGCAAAACGAGAAACTGTGATAAGTGGCATCATTATAGTGTAATAATACCTTACCTTTACTAAAACTTGCCCCGTGATTGTCTTGGTATCTTCCGCGTCACTTTTAGTGAGGTTAATTCCTAGAATTAAAAACATTACATTACATACTATAACAATATTAATTCATAATTTATCTTGTGTCTGTACCGTACGTTGGGACAACGACCAATTTACGTTTAAGATTACCGTAAATTTTTCGTAACGTAAACCACTTCAAACTGGATTAATCTGAATCTGATGGCACTGGTGCTGAGATAACAGACAAGATTGTAATGTAAAGTGAAGGAATAAATTATTTTCTGTTGAAGTGATAAGATGATCTTCACCCTATTAGAAACTTAAGTAGTAAATATGCTATGACCGGTACCAGTAAATAAATTATGACAAGTTTACTCCGGGTTAGGGATATGTAAAAATAGATTAATGGTGATTGTAAAAAAATAAATTCATATCAATAGAACCAGGAAAAAGTTTACAATTACCAATGTTACTTATTGAGATTTTTCAGAGAGCAATGAAATATCAATAGTACTAACCTCTGAGTAAATTCCGGTCCTGTAGCCAACTAAGACTGGTAAGTTCGTCGTCATGGTCAGTGGGTGGTAAGTTACCTGCGTTACCACCACACGCGACTCTGTTGAAAAGGAAAACAACCCATTCAAAATATCGGTTTTCATGTGAGATTTGTAAATTTTGGATTTTCATAGGCGCTTTCCGTAGACCAAAAGGAATTTTAAAACAGAGATCAATAAAGACGACTTATAGCGCTGTATAAGTGTAAAATGCCTGTCCATGAAGGTTTTCTTATATAAATTAAATATTTCAAGTTTAAATAGAGATTGATTTAAGCAAAGATGAGGTGAGATAATATAACATTTGGAACTATTTTATTACCTCTTGCTTATTTCGCATTTAAATGTATAACTTCGATTAGTCACGCATAATTAACATTTTATATTCCTGATTGAGCTAAAAACAAGTTAAAATTCATCGGTTCAATTTGCTACATAATAACAAGGGCAGTAAATTCCATCAATCACATGTTAAATCTATCAAGGTCCTCCGTATTACCCGGTCACCTAAAAGTTGATAATAATCACTATCAGCTCCTACATTACGCGATGATTGATGACAACAAAAAAAATAGTGGCACGTCTCCGTTACATAACACAATCAATATAAAAATTATATCGTACAGTTCCTAGATACACAATTAACACATATCGAGTATTAGTACACTCATGGACAAATTAAGAGAAACACATAAAATATAGGGACGAATTAGCATAAAAATCGTGTTTATTTAAGGTAAAATTAACATTGCTGAAGAAAATAAAACAAAAATTAAAAAAGAAAGAGACTGGGGACAAAAAAATGTGTACCGCAGTTTTAAGGAAAATTATCACTTTTGAACTTTCTTACGGAAATTCAAATTTGTTCAAACGGCATAATTTTTTCTAATATTTGACATCTAAAACATTGTGGCATTAGATTCCTTCTATTATTGTACCAATTTTGTAATATACACATTGACTTCGGCATTTTTTTATTGAGGAAAGAGGGTGAACGAGTAAGCGGCTCAACTAATGGTAAGTGATTACCGTCGCCCACATATATCTGCAACAACGCAGGTGCGTTGCCGGCCTTTACGGTTATTTGGGGGATGGGGGAGGGGCTAGTGGGCCTCCGGTTTGGCTCTACCTGATTATGCATACGTAATTATTCTTAAAAAAATATTTAAGTAAAAAACTTTTAACTGGGGATAGAGCCAACCTGTATATTTATGTGCATAAATGTTTCATTGTAGCAAGTAACATTGAAAATAGTTACAATGAAAACCCATAAAAGTGTATATTCAAAATTACAAAAATTTTTAACTCCCTTATTACTCTTAGGCACTGATAACCCGAAAGAGGTTTGTAATATTACGCAATCACCGCTTGGCGATAAAATGTTAATTGTTTATTACATTAAAATACAATCAAGTCTCGTGTAATGTACGCGTGGAGTAACACACTTCATAATTTTTTTTTAAAAATTCCATTGTTGCTAAATAAATATTACCACATGTGCTATACTATAGTATATGTGTGTATTATAAGTACCGCTTATGGGTACCGCTTAAGTATAGCAAATGTAGTAGCCTTAATGGCCCTCCTCGACTTGCTACGAGGGAAGTAGAGGGAAATAGAACTGTCGCCCACATTTTTACGAAATATGAATGATAGACAGTGTCGAACAGCAGCAAACAGTCCGTCTCGCCAGGAAGTGTCCTAACAATCGATTAAGCGAAACTTCTCCGATAAATGGCGGAATAATCATCCTAATATAATAATAGAGTAAAAGTAGTAGAGTCTAGATTGATAGAGGTGCCAATCATGGTGATTACCTGAGTATGACTGGTGTCTGACAGTGGAGTACTAGTGAATTTAGAAGCTGCAAATAAATTTTTTGCAATTCGTTTTATGTAAACTGTCGTCATTGTAGTGGTATAGAAATTCTTTTCATAAGTAAAGGCAATTATTGTATTGCTACGTGTTCTGTCCCTGCGCACTACTTGTGTCCTTCAAACAATCGAGGAACTGGTAAATGATAAACATTCATTCGTTGTCTTCCATTGTAATCGATCTGACGACGATAACGTTGTAAATAATTTAAGATGTAAGTGGAAACTTAAGCGACAACGAAGGGTCTCGATTCTTTGGTGTAATTACCAAAGAAATACCTAAATTGGGGCTTCATAAATAACTAAAATATTTTCATACATTATTTTATTGAATATTTAAATTATTAAACCGAATCTTATCTGTCATCTTGAATGCATTTTCGTTTTTACATTAATCTCATCTTCATTTTCGTTCTACTAAAATAAAATTATCTTTGTTAAAATAGTGAACTTGATAGTACACCCAGTAGTGAACCGCACATCTTGAAACTATTGGAATTGATTGTAACTTTATCTCTACCTCTGTTGCTTACGCTATCGCGAACCGCCGTTCGTAACGATAACTCGTGGACGTTGTTGATTGTATGTACTCTTACCTGTAATCAACTACGTCTACGAGTTATCTTACCATATAAAGGCATCACTCGCTTCCATTATGTCATGTCGACTTTCCGACTATGATAGCTTTTTGTCGAACCCATTTTCATACATAACAAAGGTAAGAGATACTGACGCTGGCTGCGGTGTCTCCAAATCCGACTCGTCGGTGGCGTCTTCAATGTCGTCGAAGTTGTCAATGACCTTCCCGGAGACTTCGAGGCGGCGCAACGAGCGGCCGCTGGAGGCAACGTGACGCGCAATCTGTCGAATGAGGCGGCGCGGCAGCGGCAGGGACGCGCGAGCGCCTCGAGCCGGGGACCCGCCTCTCTCGCCGCGCATTGGCGCCATCTGTCCGTAGAAATATTGATATTAATAAAATATGATAATTCCGTTTAAAAACGTCCTGTGGTTAAAAATGGCCTAGTAGACACGGCGCAAGCTTTAATTGAATGGGCTCCATCCCCGCTGCTTTCACCTTAAAAATTGTTAATAGCAATTTTAAACGCTGAACTTATCACGTGCTCAGTGATAAAGGAAACCGGCGTGTCTGAGAAATGATACAAAAATATTAATTCTGAGACATGTGAAATTCGCCAATCCTCACTTAAACCATGTGGCGGACTCTTCTCGGCTTCAAAATCCTCTCAGAAGAGGAGGAGTCCGTTGCCGAGCAGTGAGATGTGTACAGACTACTACATTACTATTAATATTGCCAGCCTTCCAATATTGAGAGGGTAAATGGTGCCATGAACCACCACTCCAGTGTGGGCGGATGCAGTTTGATATCTTTTAAAGTCCTCAATAATTTGGAACTTCAAAAAAGTTCCAAATTATTCCAGGAAGTTCAAAAAACTAAAGCATAGGTTCTAGTCTAACAGGATTTCATGAATGTTTGTCAGTCTGATTTACTGGAAAACGGCAGGCCCGATTTCAATGAGATTATCTTTATTGTATAGCTCTTAGTCACAATTAAAAACTTATCAAGTGTTAGTTCAAAGCCTACATTAAGATTTTATGCAAAAGAAAACAACCTTACACGACCGCATCCAAATGAGGTGGTGGCAGAGATTGAGACAATTTAACTCGTCTGAAACGTTATTGATTGTTATCGCCGATTGAGATAGGAAGTTGTCATCGCAACACGCGGAGGACTTCACTTTGAAGCTTCACGCTTCCGTTTTATTTTTCTGGTAAAAATTTACGTAGAATTCTTGATACGAGCTCAGTGTGTTTCTGTGTAGTAGATACGAGTAGTAGCTTCCATAAAAGCAAGGAATACGGATCTCAGCAAATAAAAACTCAGTGCAGTACAATTTTCACGAAATTAATTTAAGTTTGGGTAAAATATATTATGTTTCAAGTTGTTATGTTGTATGTACACTGTTTGTTTCTTACGTAAGATTTTTTAGATATCTTATGCCAAAATTATTATTAACTGCGCGCTTTTGTACATTTGGAGATATGAAATTGTAAACATAAAACATTACGATTAAACCGGGACAATTTAATACGTTGCATCTAAAGGCTTGTGCTTATTCTTTTAAAACGAAAAACGCTGAAAAGACAAAAAAAATTAAAAACGCATCTTTCACAGTCCGTTAGTAATTAACAGATGAAAATTTAATTATCAAAATACTATTACAACTGCAGTTTAAAACCTTGACTGACATTAGCTATTAAACGAAATACTTCTATAAAAGTTTCTCATTTCAAACAGACAGTTCTAACTGTGCAAAGATTGACGTGTGGATTTTGTTATATGATTGAGACTAGAATAATTAACCACGGAATCTTAGTAGTTCTACGCAGTATAATTACGTTGAAATCTCTTCAGAAGGGAAACCGTTCAGAATCTGTGCATATAAGCACTGAGTGTACGATAGTGCGGCAGGCCAAGTTCAAAAACTTGAAACATTGATTATTCTTGAGCTACTGTATCAAGAATTTCCATCTACTATCCATACTCTGATGTTAGTACACTGTACATTAATGGGCTCTTAATTAGTTTTAGCATTTCAAAGGGAGATTGATTACCGAAGACCACTTTTTTGTGTGCGCCTAAAGGAGAATTTCGTATTTTGCATTTATATTAATGACAGGCCAATTCATCATCAAAATTATAAGTCCCGTATAGACAGAAACGTGAAATTAGCACAAAGATAGGTTTTATAGCGAAAGTAAAGTGAAAATCTGAAAATAACAAATTAGTGCCTTATGCATATTCATCCATCGATTTGAAAAATGTAGCAAGCGAGGAAATTTCGTTCGTTCTACTTCCATTAAAATGTTTCAATAAAAATTTTAAAGTAATTAACATTTTGACAAAGTTCAATTGCTTGATTATAACGGGCTTTATTAATCGGAGGAGGACAACACGGTCCGTTGCTTAGATTAAAACTGGAAAAAATTTAAAAATTATTTCAAAACAAAAATTATAATGTGGACGTGATGAATGAATTAATAAAAGTAGTACGGGGGTACTACGTTTTTCCGATCCACTCATACATTTTCGTACACGAAATCCTCCATAGCTTACCAATGCAACACGGTAAATACATTTTTTTAATTTAAAACAGAAGTTATTCATTACTTAAAAAAAAGAATAGGTTAAGAAAAAAGCCTGTTGCAACTGTAAAATAGAAAATTTCATCATAAACAAGAATGTTTTTTTTTAAATTCTGACCTTCCATCATTCCTCAGAGAAGCTAACAAAAAGGAATGATCCCCAACAAAAACCTAACCGTGAAAAACGGACTGAGTTCCAGACCCCTTCAGATAACATCCATCATGTTGCTATTCCATTGTGTAGGTAACGCATTTCTTACGTAAGATACGTAGCTATACGTTACTCTTGTTAAAGGAAACTGAAAATGCTTAGAAAACTCTCGTTAAACTTCCATTCAAAGTCCAAACTTAGGCTTGTTTAAAGCTTTTATGAACGTCAAAATCTACACAAGTTCCCTAAACAAGACCTCAGCTCCTCTGAACCGCCAAGAAACTCAGCGTTTTTTTATCGCTATGTTACAAAGTCACTTATAATTTTCAATAAAATCAATGCAATGTCGCATGGATGGTAATATAATTAAAGGTCAATATTTATCAATCATCTCAGAAATCTCAACTATGTACTGTCTACTGAGAGCCAGGGGACTTGCAAGTGCAAAGTAAGAGCTATTGACACAAATACTCGTATTTGTATTCGATGTATTAGTATATTTAGGTCCTTTTTAATAATACTTTATTACTTCAACAAGAAAAAAATATCTGTTGCTTCACCAGACAACAATCCGATCCTTCGAAAAGCGAAATGTGCAGAACTTAATTTCGAAGATAATTTATCAATATGCGCTCACCACTGAAGCATGGAATCAATAGAGGTTCGTAGAAATATGGACGAACTTCAAAAATCGAAACTTGTATTCTAATTTGAATTTAATAGGGTAAACTGAGTTTAGATGTAAATCGTATGCTGCAAACCATTTGGAAACAGTCACAGTCGTTGCTTTTAACTTTTAATAACAATGAGACATCCACAATGTTATTTCTTCACCGTCGATTAACGATACCCAAGCGCGAAAATTGAAACTGATTGAACTATTCGGTATAATATTTATGAACTTACGTTACATTAAAATGAATTCAATATATTTATATTATAGACACGTATACAACAAGCGGGCGGTACGCTGAATCGTGCAAAATGAAAATCCGTAATCTTTGCCTACCCCTATGCGTGACGGACGCGAGTGATTATAATATATAAAAACAATCTCAGTATGTAATTCTCGTAACAAACAAAGCTGTAGATTAAGTCAGTCATACAGATATGTAGCATTTCTGAACTGTAAATTGAAAGAATCAATATAATGAAAGGAGTGGCGACATTTTGTTCAAACATGCATGACACACGTGATACAATGAAAACTTGAACGAATTTTAGCGTTTTTTTTTCTGTTTTACGACATGCAAAATAATAATAATAAGAAATAAAACGTGTACTTATATGAACATATTACTTATCGTAATAATTAAATAACATGTCAGGTTGTGTTGTGTCTTGCACAAATATTGGCCTCGGTTGATATTAAAACAGAAATCCCATGGCTTAGCAGTCTGGCAGTACGCTAACCACTAAGCTGTCTGGGCGTCAATACTCTTATAACTACGACAAAAATATCTTGTCAATTATTTACCGGTCTAAAATACACTTTGCATTAAAGTATGTCTGAACTTTCACCGTCCAAACCATTTCATAAGAGTTACGTCAAATTTTATGCCCCGATTCAATTCGATTTAATGAATAAATCAACCTTCAAATTTGTTTCTTGATATTTAAATATAAGCATGACGTGTTAGCAAGTTTGTTTGGGGTCTCGAAAACGAAAACTACCAGGTTTTAATTTTATTTACTACAAAGAATTACGGTGATTACTCTCGTCACTATGTTAGGACCTATTGATCGAAATCATTGCCGATCCCACTCGATTCAAATTTAATCGATGTGTATTTTGTTTTCTGTAATATCTTCCTTAAAATTGATCTCATGTTGGTGTTGCCTAATGCATTTTACCAGTTCAAAAGACTGTTATATGACTATGAGAACATTGAGTAAAGAAAAACATTGCGATTTTTTGCACGCACGCACTCACACATACACACACTCCTATTCGATACTGACTACTACTACATCAGCCTATTTTAGTCCACTGCTGAATATAGGCCATGAAACCGCTTGCAAAAGTCAGCTTACATTTCTTTGGAAGGTTTGCCCCTACCCACCACGCTCGGCAAGCGGGTTGGTGAACGCAGTGTCCGGTACCCTGGCAATAGTGATTGGATTTAGTGATTGACATTTAGAGAAAGAGATGGTATATTTCCCATTACAGCCCCAGGCTTTCTATTACAGAACGTAGCATGCATGCAGTGTCACAGATTCGGGCACATTCAGAAATCCCAAAATAGATAGTAATTTTCGCTTTCGGCTGAACTGTCTACTAAGCCAACTAATAAAAAAAAAAGATATTAATACCTACAACAATGTATTACGTAAAATAACAAAGTTAACACTAATTTAAACGATCAGTTAAATTTTATTGGAGAAAGTTGTCCAATATTCCCGTATAAGTATCGTACAACTCGTGTAACTGAACCAACCTTTGGCGGTTAACAGCTATCGATAATTACGATATGTCAATGTGTCACGTACACACCTACCTGCGATTCAAATATGGAACGCGCTTTTATGAGCTGGATCGAAAACAATCATTCTCTTTTTCATATAAGATTAGCGATGATTAAGTTTGGAAAGAACTCTCCACAAGCGAAGCAACGAAGTTTTAAGTCTTTGCGCAGTCTAACCTAAACAATCTAGTGCGAGGGCACGGCGCACACCAACCTGCCTGCGTGGGTGAAGTGATGTGCAATTCTTCCATCCATGGCATACCTTTTGTTTGTGCCTTAATGGTGCCACCGATACCCAGCGGTGGACTTAAACAAAGAAGAAATAACTGTAATGTAATTTAAAAAAAAATGAATTTCGGTTCAGGAAATAACGTTGCACATCACATGTGTTCATTCGTCGGCGTCGTTTAAATATTTACGTAACCGAGAGTTTGGTGTTGAAGCGTCCGAGATGAAAATGTATATTTTATCTTCAATATATTATCGCGCGTCGCAACGAAACACAATCGTATAATCAGCACGGCCTTGCTGAAGTAGGTGAGCTTGGAGCAATGTTATTATTTAATAAATGTTGAGATTCGGTTTATATTGATTTTCATGTTATTTTTTTTTACCAAACAGATATGGCTTACGCATATATTCAATACCGTGCAATTTTCGTAACAATCTGGTACCTCTTTTCTAATCATTTGTGGTGAGAGACGAGCCAGGGAAACTTAAAAAAAAACACCTATATGTTTTAAAATAATATAAAGAGATTTTATGTTCTATATAAAGTTTAGTGACGCTGACTGACGACCAATACGACATCTCCTAAGAGTTCTTATAACGAAGCCCGCATTTGTGCAAAATACAAGTGATTGGTCTTCTGGTTGGTCGTCGTACTTATTATTCAAATATAGGACTCATACTCTGAGTGTGCCATATGCATTTTAGCATGGGTTTAAACCCTAGGAGCCGTAGCCAAGTAGACAGGGCGCCCCCGCTTTAATTTCAGCGAAGAGGAAAAACGTAAGGAAGCTAATGAAAAATAATATTTCGAGGACGTGTGTCGTCCGCCAACCCGCACTAGAGTAGCGTAGATGACTTTCCAACTGTAATCTCCCTAAAAAAAATATTTAAGAGGAGGCCTTCACCCAGCAGTGGACATTTTGCAGGCTGCTACTTACTTATAACCTAGTAACAACACAGACAAGTACGCTGTCCAAAGGATAAACGAACGACGGACCACGTAAACAAGTTCAAAAGGTAATGAAGAAAATTACGATAAGTATGTTTGGTTAGTCTTTAAAAATTAATTCCGCTAATAGTTGACAATAAGATTTAGGGTTCCGTACCCAAAGAGCAAAACGTAGCTCTGTTAATGTCACTGCTGTCTGTCTGGCTGTGTCTGTTCGTCCGAATGTCATAGACCTGTAGCTCGTAGACAAAATGAGTTACAGACCTGAAAATTTTATTTAGAATATTGACCAGAAACCGAATATTAAATTAGAAACTCAATAAAAGAGTCTTAGGAGGGAAAACCTTACCTTACTCCATTATGTGGCGTGGTCACGGTCTAGAGCTCATTGAATACAATACCAACATATCTATATACTTATAAATATGTATATATGTATATATATACATACAAACAAAAATATTATTGTTCTAAGATTCTAAGATAAAGAAATGGAATGCCGTCAAAGTAGTCAGTTTTTGTTACGGAGTCTATCTCAAAAATAAAATTAGTTGTGAATTTGTACTGTGTTTGTACTATATTTTAATTAGAAATAATGAAAACACCGATTCATTAAATATCAATTAAAAAAAAAATTAATTGGTCATATGCGCGGAACCCTAACAGAGCGAGGCCTGACTTCACCAGTTTTTTATAATCCAACTAGCCTAATTACAGACTGCTAATCTGAATGATTGCTTATATGTTACATCGTTAATGTGTTTACTGGAAAGGGGTGTGACCAGTAATATACCATAAGTTTCTCTAAATGCCAACCTCACCAGCACTTGGTGCACCCTTCTAGTAAACAAACGAGACTCTGATAACCGAATGATGGCGGAATATTCCTTTGAATTCGCCGAACCCAAATCAGCTAGTTATCAAACAGTCTAGTGATCAGCACCGGCATCACTGGTGCGACGCCGCTTTCACCTACCCAAGTGAGTATCGGCAAATCTTCTAAGGAATGTACGCCGGCTTTAGCTGGTGCTTTGTTGGATAGGCGTCTCCAGTTCAGCAGTGAACTAAAATAGGGTGATGTAGTAGTATTTACTAAAATGTAATAAACATAATCGCTCATAAAATGCCTGTCAAGACTTTCATTAATAATAACTGTAGTAGATAATAGTTAATGTAAGAAAGTTTCGGTGTTTACGGTGACTGAGTGCAGTACATAATATTCAATGAGAATAATTACCTACTTTAAATAAATAGAAAGGTTTACTACCTTTTACGATTATAATTAATTAAAAAAAAATTGAATTATTACCAAAGAACTGTCTTAGTTACCAGTTTCCATGTATCGGACTTATGTGCTAAAATATATGTAGACCGCGCTTGCGTTAACAATTTCTGTTAGATAATAATGTTAGGTCAATAATTTAGCTGAGCAACAAATGCCCTTGGTACTCCTTTGCGATCGGTTTGAAAAACGCAATTCCATTTATTACATTACTGCTGTATTATCACACTAAGTGTTACCCATGACTTTTTCTGCGTAGAATTTAAAAAAAGAGAAAAGGTTTTTAAATTTTTGAAATCATTAACATTTCCCAAGTAAAAATTAGCTTAAATTACTTCATACACAGTTCTCTCTATTTTCGTTAAAATGCCATCAACCTTGTCTTAGTTTAGCCCAGAGAAATGGCAACATTTTAAAAATGTTGTTTTTGAATTTTTGTATCAAGCAAATATATTTTTTTATGAGCGTAAGAGGAGGCACACATTCAAATGTCATTTATATGTATAGATTTGCGGTTAGCCACCACCGGATTTGACATCGAGTCCCATCCGTTTCACAAAGGAAATGACAAGCCCACAAACACCGAATAAAACAATGTTTTTTTCATTACAACAAGAAAAAGATTGTAAGTTTGTTTGTCAGTTGAACGTAACCTAAGAAACTACTGATTTAGCTTTATGACAGAGAATCAATCAGTCATTCTCTCTTCTAAAGCTAAATCGTTCCGGGCGAGGCTGGTTGATAAATAAAATCTGACAAAAAAATATGTTCACACAACGAATTTGTACAAGAAAGTGCAAAATATTGCTAAAAATTATACATGTAAGAGAGATCACGCGCGGGTATCTTTAAGATGTCAAAAAAAAATCAGGACTTTTATAAGTCAAGTGCTAACCAATAACAATTTGCTACGATAGACTTTTTTTGTTCTTATCTCAACTGCCTTTTGACGCACCAGTCAAAATTAGTTTCCTCAGGGGCATGACTAATTCGCGGTTTGTACGTGGCGGTGCATTCATTGCATGTCACATTACACCGCGCATCGTCTCGATGGAGCGCGGCGTGTGGGATGCTGTAGCCGCTAAATAGACTCGTCATTAATAAAACGTGCTTACGTTGATTATAATTTGTCTTGAATAAATATGAATATATATATAAGATATTACCCCTATCACCTTATAGAAGTAGGTTTACCTTTAAAGTCAGATCAATTTTATAAATGTAAATGTCTAAATCCGATTCAAACGTAAAATTACAGAAATAATAATTATACAGATCGTAATGATTTCTTGTATTTACGCGAACGCTACACTTTTGAAATGAGACAATTTTTTTTAGGATTTTATCGCATTTAGTTTTGTTTTTATATTCCCGACTTTCGGGTTGATTAGTAAAAAAACACATAGTGTGTGTGTTACAATGCTAATGAACGGTATGTCCGTCCGGAACGCAATATTGAAATTTAATTAGTAAAACATTGTTGGACAAAACAAACCTAAGCAAAAAAAATTGAGAAAATATTTGAAGATTACGACTTTTGAACCATACTGAAAATTATCACTTTTGAACATTGAAACAATAGAAATTTGTACAAATTAAATGAATCATTTTTTTTTCTTTGGCACACTCAGCATTTAGTTACCTCCTCATGCAGTCAAAATTTCTATATTCTTCTGGGCAGCCATTTATTAAATCATGTGGCAGTAGATTATATTTTTTGTCAGTGCACTTTTAAATCAAATCAAATAATTTATTTATCAATATTACAAATAATAAATTCACACGTCAAATGTTATTTTTCAAATGCCCCACACTATCATAATGAGGTTCCTTTGACAGAGAAAGAACAGGCGAAAGAAGCTATGTATCCTATTTTTGGATTTTTTTTTAAATATTTAGAAACAGTTGGGAGCAATGTATTCATTTCTAGGGTTTATTATAATCCATGTGTTCCTTTGTATCATAGTCATAAATTTTATGCAGTGTTTGCATTAGTCATTTTTGCATTATATTATATTATACATTGTCCTTACTCTAAGGAGTCTAGTAACTGGCTTTACAAACTTGTGACTGTTCCTAGTATTTATATTATGAATATCACACTCCTCATGATACAGGTTTGCCTAGTGTGAACTCTAGGGGCATGTCATATAATGTGTATATTTTGTAAATACTTAGTTTTCCAAATTTTGTATCTATTGCTGTCTCAATAAATGTTGTTATTATTGCAGTTTCTTATTAAATATGTATTTATGTACTTACATTTTCATATACATATTGAGAAGACATGGTAAGAATTTTTATCTCTGTAAATTTATCCTAAGAGATTTTCTACAATTAAAGTTGTAGATAGCTTTAACTGCCCTCTTTCATAAAACAAAGATGATCTTTTTATCAGTTGCATGTCCCCACAGAAAAATACCATACAACATTATGCTATGGAAATAACTAAAACAAACACAGTCCCTCATATTAGTAAGATATCTTAAATTTCTTACAGCATGTGCTGCATGCAGATCTTAGTCTGCTAGCAAATTTGGATATATAAGGAATCCATTGAGATTATGCATCTAGAGTTATTCCACGAAAACCAGTGGTATTCACAAGGCTTAACTCTTCCCCATTTATAAGTACTTTAGTATTATTTGAAATGTTTTTTCAAAATCCTCAGCATAGCAGAAATTAGTCTAAGGTTAGAGTCCAACATACTTCCTGATTTAAATAAAGCAATGACTTTGCTATGTTTAATTAAATTAGGAATTTTATATATCACATGCTCTCTATCTGTGTAAATATTACATAATCCAATTAAGAATGATGCAATGAGTTTTATATTACAAATACATAGTTTTATAAAGGAAAAATAAATTTATGGCTACACTAGGCCACATAACTTTCTGACTTTATAAAAAGGATTTGAAATAAAACTAAAAGATATTGGACACAACATTTGCACATACAATAGATATCTGAGGCTTAGATTTTGTTTTCTAAGTCAGTGGCACAAATGGCATTGTTAAACATTTCTAGCTAAGGTAATATACAGAATTGTTCTTACAAATGTAATTTAGTATACTTGATATTCACAACAAAAGTCAATAAGTTTTAGCAGTAGAATTCAGTTAAACATATGAGATAAATATTCACTACTACAATTTTTAATAACACTATAAGTAAAATTTGTATATAAAAATTATCATACAACCCAAGATTAAGTGGCCTTGGTATCAATATCAATTGGTTTTTGATATAGATATAGGCATGTAGGTAACTGTCATTTCAGATAAACAAAAATTAATACTTTAAAAAATACATAAAAATTTTGTAGGAGTGACAAAAGTTAAGAAACAAATATTAGACAAGTGTGATTCCTATTTTACGTAAAGAAATTTTAAAATAATTTTAAAAACTTTTACTAATTCTAATGTAGTAAAACTACATAATTGTAAAAGAAGAATTACTGGTAACATGAGATTGATTTTATACTGATTTCTAAGATTACAGATAAGAACTTCCTTTGTGACAAGTATTGTTTTTCTGGGTGACAATTTATTTATAGAATTCCTATAGGAAGTGTCAAGTGATAACTAGGCCGCACTAAGGTAGAGATGCTATTTTTAGTCTACTACAAATACAACTGTATGCAAAGAAAAATTAGACTACCAATGTTTATTGTACCTTTTTAGTAGGTAAATAGTTTATGTACTATCAATATCACTCATATAGGTCATTAAAGTTAGAAAAAAAATACTCACAAAGATAAGAATCTCACTTAACTGTATTATATTTATATTATGATCACTTTATAGTTTCCACTGCACCCTCGAAACGTTCAATTACTTAAATTTATTTAAAATATCCAGCAACGTACATAGCTCTCGAAAATAACTACGCGTGTCAGGTGCTGTGATGTAACAATAATTACCATGTGTTTTTGTATTCATTAGGCCAGCAGTGGCGTCAACAACGTGTTGCTAGGAAACTGGGGTTCAGAGAGCGACCGCGTGCGCGTCGATGTGCGCCGTGCTTCCTACGTGGAACTACGGCGTGCAGTTTTATGCACGTGCTGACGTAGACCTCAAAGGGTCATTACATAACTACAGGGACAGTAGACAAGCAGCACGGAGTACATCAATAACAACCGTCAACCATCCGTTCCATTTTTAGATGGAGCGCTACTGTCTGCGTCTGCATACTTCAATCGACTCGGTAACATATTTAGATCCGCGTGTAAACGATACCGCACGTACCACGTTGTACGATAGAATTGATGCATTGTAATATTGTATAGATATTGTTCAGGTAAGCAAATCGAAAATGCGCATATTGATATCCAATGCATAATCCTTTCAAAACATTTTTTTTGAGACGGAAAAAGACAAACATTACATGACAAGAACGAAAAATTATGTACAAGATATATACTAAACTTTACTCTTACCTTAAAGTTATTACGTTGTATTTAAACACAAATTAGAAATTAACAACAATTAACAGCATTCCGTGGCCACCGTTCGTGAAATCAACACTCAACAAACACCTCAACACCCAATCAAATCATAAACTAGAGAGTAACCTACATAAATGTAAACATATGATATGATTTTAGCTTGCCTTGTTGTCTATGTTTAAAAATTACATTGACAGATTCAAAGCCAATAGAAAATGGAATCCGACCAACATGACATTGGTAGAATTCTAAGAAAAGAAGATAAGATAATGGGAATTCCCTTCATTGAAGGCACTACAAGAAAAAAATATTTCTATGTATCTAATATCAACTATTGATTTAATTAAAATTTTAAGTGTATTTACATATTTGAGGTTAATTTTCGCTAAGTACTCTTTTTATTACATTTCTTTTTACTGTATAAAAATAAAATATTTTTCTTCGATCATTTTACCCCAAAGAAGTATAACTTCTAACTGGTACACACAAAAAACATTTTTTTTATTGTTGAAGTCAACCACGCTTCAACTCCATGATGAATGACGAAATTAAATAGCTTATGAAATTTACTTCATCTACTACAAATACCGGTTTTCTACCCGCTTTCTGAAGCACAGCTGGAACTTCGTCCTTTATCGGCGTTTTAACGTTTTTGAGTGCCGGAAAATAATGATATGAGTGGAATAAGTGTGGAGAATAATGTCAAATATCATTACTTACGTTTTTGACATTTTTTTGATCGTTACTTACATTAATGTGAGGTTTTCACGAACGACTTCGTCGTTCATCGTCGTCGTTGTGACATACATCTGTCCGTAAAAACTCGATATCACTCA
The DNA here is from genome assembly GCA_029286595.1 of Bhutanitis thaidina. Classification (NCBI taxonomy): domain Eukaryota; kingdom Metazoa; phylum Arthropoda; class Insecta; order Lepidoptera; family Papilionidae; genus Bhutanitis; species Bhutanitis thaidina. Next base: position 4,560,348 of record JAGSMS010000012.1, on the reverse strand, counting down.
AAATCTCAGCTACAGCGATAATAATTGCGCCAATTTCGGTCTTCAGCGGTCCAATTAGATCTTTGCAATAGAAGGATCTCTGGCGAATACTTTCGAGCCTTGATTCCGCTCTGTCCGATTCCGCATGATTTCTGGTGTATTGAATTTGCGTATGGATGCTTGGAGCTTTTGGAACTTTTTATGCCGTAGATCTTGCTAAACTTATGCTCCTGTCATATGGACAGTTTATCGATTCGCATCGCAAAGTTCACTAGGGTCTGCAAACGGCGAATCCGACCTTGATTATTCTTACCGTGACGTAGATATTTTGTCCGGCTAATATCTCTTATCTCCACTACCGAGGGTACAAACTGGAACACTCCTTTGTACCTTGTGTCGGCGTTTGTATATACGTCAGAGAGGATATCTGTTCTTGACACCTTGGTAGTCTTGAAGTTACAGACCTATCTACCCTTTAGCTACTCATGAACGGCAACGACCATCCTCATGCCCATAGTGTCTTATAGCGTTAATACCGTTACTGAATAATTCATCGACCACTTCTAAATGGCTACCGATCCTATCCTCAGAGATCATGATTGTCGGCGATTTCAATGTCTACCACACCGAATGGTTCGGGACACTTTTTCATGGCATCTACCTACATGATCAGTTTCATGTAGGTAGATGGCATGAAAAAGTCATGTAGAGACATGACTATTTCATGGCAACATGCTGATTTCAGATGTTAATAGCCATGCACTTTCTTTGTTAGACCATTTGCTAACCCGGACAGCTGTCAGGTCTCTGTTGATGCCCTTCTTGGTCCGTCGGACCACTGTATGATCCTGAGAATAGTACCTATCACATGCCGATTGCGAACATGCTCTGAAGGCGTCCACCCTGTGTGGCACTATAGATCGCCAGATTGGGATAGAATGTGGTCTTTGTTCCTACCCATGGGGGTCCATGGACCCAACTTTGTTTTTCGCCGGATGAATCATAACGCCGTTGCTGAGTATGTTGCCGACCTGGTACTGGTAATGGCCCGTGCAGAGGCAAATCCCTGCTTGGTTTGGTCGCTCCTGCAAAATACACGCCAATGGCGGAAGTGTTACCAGGCCTGGGCCGATTCATCGGCATCCCGGGACACATAAGCCAGCAGTCTTTAAAAAAGTTTCTCTGCCTCCAGGTTTTTGAAAAAAGTTAAGTTCAGTTCAGAGGACTTGACAAAAGTTTTCTATTTTATTAACATTCATAAGCAGATAAAAAATGTAGTTAATGTGTAAATTTATAGCGTATTGTTTTTGATAAGGGTTTTCATAAATAAAGGTATAAAAGAGGCTCGGGTGGGTCATCTTCAACCGTCAACTTGCAGTTGTACGTCGTAGAGCATCTCTAACGTAGTAGAGCCCAGCAGCAGCTTTTTCTGCTGCTCAAATGGGCCGGGGTAGCGGCAGCGTCCTGGACAGTCGTTGCGTGTTAGTGATTGCCAGCGTGACAACTTTTATTAGGTTTTAACTTTTTTTTAGTAGATGAGGAGCTAAAAGTGCGATTTTTATTCGATTGAAATACCTTAGTAGAATTTAGTAGTTTTGGTATATTTTTGTAAATCGATAGAATAATCATATTGCTTTTTGCCTTAAAGCCTTGTAATTCAAATATTTTACAAAGACTTTAAATTAAGAAGACTTTAAATTACAATTCTGCAAAACACGTTTAAAACAACATGTTTTTTTTACATAATTTTTATAATAGAACTTGGCCAGTGAACTCTGCCTAAGTGAATAATAAAAAACCGAAAAACTCAAACCAAATTAATTGCGCTTAGCGACTAGCGACTATTAAATTTTATTCGAAAGTAATTACAACTTCGATTTACAAGTGATAATATTTGATATACTGACTGTAATTCCGTGTGGCTGTCGGAAGTAAAAAATAGCGCCAACCCTGTCTAACCATGGGTGTGATGGGCAGCAGCATCTTCCTGCACTAGAACAAAAAAAAAAACTGCGGTTGCCAACCCGCTCCCCAGGCGTGGCAACTAAGGCAAACCCCCCCCTCCCCCCCATGATGAGAGGTAAAAGAAAGCAATGGCCCCCAGTCCCCGGCAGCCTCGCTAGTCCTGGCTATGGTGGCAGCCATGGTAACGGCGAGCCAGGGGGGCGAAGAATCACCGGCTGATTTCTAGCTGCCAACCCAAACGACTGAACCTGGCAACATATAACGCGCGCACATTGAGGACCGACGAGAAGATACTAGAACTGGAAGAAGAAGTAAGCAAGTTACACTGGAGTATTATGGTGTTGTCTGAAGTCCGAAGACAGGGAGAGGACTCTATAATCCTAAAATCCGGTAACTTGTTCTACTACCGGCAGGGTGACCATCTGTCCCAAGGAGGTGTCGGGTTTTTAGTCCACAGGTCTCTTATCAACAACGTGATCGAGATCGGAAGTGTGTAGAGTAGGATCGCGTACCTTATACTCAGAATAACCGAAAGGTATTCGCTGAAGGTCATACAGGTATACGCACCAACCTCAACACACCCTGATGATGAAGTGGAGGCAATGTATGAGGAAATTTCAAGAGCCATGCATTGCTCTAAGACTCACTACGCGGTGTTGATGGGAGACATTAACGCAAAACTAGGTACGAAAAAAGCCGATGAGCTGATAGTGGGGAACTTTGGAGTAGGGCAACGGAACCCAAGAGGACAACAGCTGGCTGACTTCATGGAAAAGGAGGGATTCTTTATGATGAACTCCTATTTCCAGAAGCGGCCCCACAGGAAGTGGACATGGATGATCACCGATGGTAAGAGGCACACTGAACCTTAACATTAGGCTCGAGCGGTCTCGTCTGGTGAAGTCTACGCTCCGCACACCACGTGGCCTTATCCAGAACCCCGAGAGCTTTCAGCTCGAATTGCATAATCGCTTTCAGTGCCTAGACGATTGCGTTACAGTGGACGATACGAATAGTAGGCTAGTGGAAACTGTCCATGCGGTAGGAGCTAAGTTTTGCAGGACCCGCCGCACGAACAAGCCCCAAAAGCTCTCCGATCACACTCTTAAACTCATGAAAGCCAGGCGTGAGATAAAGCTGCAGTCTACAACGGATGCGTCAGCGTATCGGCTACTGAATAGACAGATCTCTAAATGTATGAGGCAAGACTTACGCAAATTCAATTCAGCCTGTATTGAAAAAGCGATAGAGCGGAACCAAGGCTCCAAAGTCTTCGCCAGAGATCTGTCTATCGGAAAGAGCCAACTGATCTGAAGCTGAAGACCGAAAGCGGCGCAGTCATTTCCGCTGGAGCCGAGATTTTGAGTGAGATCGAGAGATTTTACGGACAGGTGTACACAACGTCGTTGAAACCACACACTGATGTGAGTAACGACCCAAGAGCCAAGCTTATCCGACATTATTCCGATAACATCCCGAACGTCAGTCTGAGCGAGATTAGGATGGCTCTCAAACAGCTTAAAAACGGCAAGGCGCCGGGTGAGGACGGAATTACAGCTGAGCTTCTGAAAGCGGGTGGAAAACCGATACTTGTTGTCCTTCAGAAGCTGTTTAATTCCGTCATTCATGGCGGTGTTACGCCGAAAGCGTGGAGTAGAAGAGTCGTTGTCCTATTCTTCAAGAAAGGGGATAACTGCCTTTTGAAGAATTATAGACCGATATCGCTTCTAAGCCGCGTCTACGTGCTGTTTTCGAGAGTCATCTCAAATCGTCTAGTGAACAGACTTGACGACTTCCAGCCTTCCGAACAAGCCGGATTCCGAAAAGGCTATAGTACCATAGACCACATGCATACTCTTCGCCAGATTTTACAAAAGGCTGAGGAGTACAATTTGCCATTATGTCTGGCGTATGTGGACTATGAGTAAGCCTTCGATTCAGTCGAAATTTGGGCGGTGCTACAGTCTCTCCAGCGGTGCCAGATAGACTCTCGGTTCATCGAAGTGCTGAGGTATTTGTACAATGAGGCTACGATGTCTATCCGAGTACAGAATCAGAGTACGAAACCAATCCAACTGCAGAAAGGTGTAAGACAGGGTGATGTCATATCCCCGAAACTCTTCACCGCTGCATTGGAAAATGTTTTCAAGCAGCTGAACTGGAAAGGATACGGTATCAACATCAATGGCGAACACATCACTCACCTTGGATTTGCCGACGACATAGTTCTTATGGCAGGATCGCTGGAGGAGCTTAGTACAATGCTCAATGACCTCAATAACGTCTCCCAACAGGTTGGTCTTAAGATGAACATGGACAAGACGAAGTTCATGTCAAACGTCCATGTCACACCAATACCGGTTGTTGTTGGGAACAACAGGCTCGAAGTTGTAGACGAGTACGTATACCTGGGACAAATTGTCCGATTAGGTAAGTCCAACTTCGACTCAGAGGTCAATCGACGAATCCAACTCGGCAGGGCTGCGTTCGGGAAACTACGTCATATCTTCTCGTCGAGTATACCGCAAAGCCTCAAGACGAAAGTATACAACCAGTGCGTGTTGCCAGTGATGACATACGGATCCGCTAACTGAAAATCAACGTTGCGGTTAACCCGCGACACTATGCTGAGTCAGCACCGTTTCATTTGACACGACACGGGTTATAAATTATAAAGTCTTTCTCTTAAATTATTTCTTTTTGTTTTTACTTATCTATTGTTTTTTTTTTCTGTATAATTGTATTTCTTGTAACCTTTGTGTTGTGTAAATGAATAAATCTTATCGTATCGTATCGTATCCGAGACTTGGTCCTTCACTGCAGCCCGTATGAGGAAGCTCAAAGTTGCTCAGCGCGCTATGGAAAGGGCTATGCTCGGTGTTTCTCTGCGTGATAGAGTCTGTCATGATGATATCCGCAGCAGAACTAAGGTAACCGACATAGCCGTAAAGATCAGCAAGCTGAAGTGGCACTGGGCCGGCCACATAGCTCGCAGAACTGACAACCGCTGGGAAAAGAAGGTTCTCGAGTGGCAGCCACGTACAGGCAAACGCAGTGTGGGACGACCCCCCACAAGATGGAGTGACGACCTGCGCAGTGTTGCGGGAAGTCGATGGATGTAGGTGGCTCAGGACCGAGCTTCGTGGCAATCTTTGGGGGAGGCCTATGTTCAGCAGTGGACTTCTGATAGGCTGAAATGATGATGATGATGACTGCATTCCAAAGATATTTAATGAGCAGAAAAATGTAGTTGTCACTGTCTGTCCAACGACCGGTAACGTGCTGCGATGTAATCAACAGCTAGCAACAGGTACAACGATTTCACGGTTCGCGACCGACTGTTTTACGTTTCGTCAGCCGTCCGTTTCTATATAAGACAACGTATGTTGCCGATCTGCAGTAAAGCACTCAAAACGTCAGGAATATAAAAACATAAAACCGTAAATAATAGTTTCATTTCAAATATGTAGTGTTCTCGTATATACAAGAAATCACTTAGAAAAGTCATTGGTGGGGTGTTCACACACAAGATGGAATGACGACCTGCGCAGTGTTGCGGGAAGTCGATGGGTGCAGGTGACTCAGGACTGAGCTTTGTGGCAATCTTTGGGGGAGGCCGATGTTCAGCAGTGGATTTGTGATAGGCTGAAATGATGATTGAAAATTTATTTTGGTTGAAATTTGTTCAAAGTATTTATTTATCCTGTAATGAATAATGCAACAGATCGTAGTTACAATGTTTTGTCACCAGGCATGTTGCCGTAAAGTTGTAATAGTTTGAAATAATTTATTGGTTGCCAACGAAATCGATAGATTTAAATATTCCAATAATCGAACCTACGACTTGTCTTGGAAGTAATATTAACTTATAATACCACATTACACAATCGTTTTTAACCTTTCTGCTATCCATAGGAAACCATTTAACCGGAAATAATTAAAATAACTATTAAATTTATTATACATTAAGTAAATAGAAAAAATAATCTCGATATTTTTAAGACAATATTTATGCACGTACACGTTTCATTTACGCCAAACACTTTTAACGCGTCTACATAAGTACACACAAATTCTTAAATTAATAGTTTTAAAACGTTTTTTTTTTTTTTATTTATTTATGTACACACAAAAGGCATGAAAAACATTAAAACTTAGTGTTAGTACAAGGGTACTACTTATTCCATACATTGAAATTTCTTCCAGCCGACCCTAACAGGAAATTTTATTGAAATGGCAAACTTAGTGCGTACATTTCATAACATGTAATATATAATATATATACATACACACATACATGCATACATAGTCGTAAATATACAATATATATTCTATTAACACGAAGCTAAGTAGTGGTCCTTTACACGTTTCTTAAATGAAAGTATAGTTCCGGAATCTCTTATGGTAGGTGGTAGTGAGTTCCACAACCTAACTGCATGGACTGCAAAGGAATAGGAATAAAAACTGGAATTATGGATAGGATAATTAAGGAGTGTCCTGACATGCGATCTGCATGGCACATCTGGAGGGTGAACGAAGTAAAATAGGTTCCTGAGGTATGACGGAGAGGATGGGTTGTGCAAGATGTTATAAAGGAGATATAATAATCGAGTGTTCCTGCGAAGTGTTTAATTTATTTAATAAGCAATAGTGCGTATTTTCATCTATATAGCACGTGACTTCGAACACTAACCGTCTCTCGGGTGTCTTGGCAGCCTAAGGAAATGAAAAAATTAAACTGTTAAAGATTCATTTTAACTAATCTTAATTTGAGCGTTTCGATGCTTTCTTATCAAGTTCAGTGAATCAATTTCTTTGTTTCTACCTTTGCCCGCAACGAGTTCAAACCAAATATATCTTAGTTGTTAAGTTATATTAAGATTAATTTTGATTACAAGTGATTTATGGATTCAATTTGTCTTCGTTTCAGATGTAGATCTTTTTCGTTTATCGGTTACGATTCTTCAACAATACACATTGTTCTTTATTTTTTACCTTGAAAAAATAGTTATTCAACATTTCAAGAATTTCTCGCCTGGCAACCATGTTTTTCCATCAACAATTCTCTATGCGCATGCATCAACCAGAAATGACCAGGAAGAAGAAAACACGTTAAACTTGACGTGGACGTTACTAGCTGGTTCACTTTGTTAAACAAAAATGTATTAGAATTTCTAACTAATTTAGCATTGTAAGACAAGATTTATATTTCAGTAACTGCCTTTATGTATTTTATTGAATGAAGATGGGTCTAACTATCGTAAGTACATATTTTATGTTCCTCAAAATTTTCTATTTGACAGGTATTTTCCGGAATCTGTGATATGTGGCGGCGCAACATTTAAGATTATTTTTCTTTTTATTTCACAGAAAATGTATAGTATTTTATGTGCGGTGCTGCTGCCATTACTTCTTAGTCAAAATTCAGATGCGGCAGCTGTAATATCAATTGATTTGGGATCTGAATGGATGAAAATCGGTATCGTGTCACCTGGTGTGCCGATGGAGATTGTGTTAAACAAGGAATCAAAACGCAAAACACCGGCTGTAGTAGCATTTAGAGATGGTGTACGTACATTTGGTGAAGACGCTGTTACAGTGGGTGTAAGATTCCCGAAGAATACATATAAGTATTTACTAGATTTGCTTGGGAAACCATTTGATCATCCGTTGGTGAAAGCTTACAGGTAAGTTTGATATTTATGTTAATGCCTTTGAATATGAATAAACCTTTAACATGCCATAACAATAGTATATATATTTTGCAATATTCTGCAAATTTGACGACTCGGTGACGTAGTGGCTAAGCGTTTAGCTGCGGCGCTGTGGGTCGCGGGTTCGATTCCCGCACGGGACTAGTATTTGTATGGACTACAAATAATAGTTCCCAGTCTGGTTGTTTGTCCATGTGCAATGCATGTATGTAAACTGCCTCCGCGACTCAGGAGAAATTCCTACAGCGGAAGGTAAAGGTTAAAAAAAAAAAAAGGATAAGAATATGTAAAGACTTATGACATGTTGAAAAAAAATACTATTGTTAGTATAGTAAAATACTAACTAGGAGCAAAAACACTGGCCTTAAAAATTTGAGAATTATTTTGTTAAAGGGTTTGACCTTCTGTTAAAAATTACTTGTAAATTATATGTTGGTAAATATATTATAGACAAATACATCATGCTATTTTATCATTCTTCAGTTACTTTTTTACCAGCTATTAATCTGATTCATAACAACATCTATTATATATTTACTTTCAGGGAACGATTCCCGTATTATGATATAGAGGTATCAGATCGTGGTACACCTGTGTTTGTGCATGATGAGAAAACCAAGTTTACACCTGAGGAACTTGTTGCACAACTCTTAGCCAAGGCAAAGGATTTTTCTGAGATCAGCCATGGTATGATATTTTTAGTCTTACATGTAAATAAAATTGAAGTGTCATTGTGATTCAAATATTTTCTGAAGCTCTTATATATATGCTTACTCGTTCAATACCAAAAATTAGACTTGAAGAGCAAAAAAAGTAAAGACAAGACCAAAAAGTAGAGAAAAACTCTTTTTCTCAGTGTTTATCTGTTTGATCATAATAAACTTTGAAATGGCTGACACATTTTTGATAAGACATTGGTGGGAATGTAGAGTATTTTGGAGGCAAAGTTAAGGCTGCTTTTTTCTCTTTAGGTTATTTAGTCCCTGAGTGTTTTCACTCAATAATAAAAAATACAATACATACTAGGTATTACATAATTTAACCATTGGTGACTTAAGTATCCATATTGTTTACTATGTTTATAAGTTACAATTAATTTTATGTATTTCCATATATTAATATTATGTTTTTAAATATTAAATTTTAGGGTTACATAATATCATTATAGTATTAAATAAAGGATTAAATTAAATATCTCAAATTATAAAACACTTGTGATTGTTAGTTGTGTGCTCATAATTTGTAAATTCTGTAATATACATGGTTTATTTTTAGGACAACCAATCACCGAATGTGTAATCACTGTACCTGGTTATTTTAACCAGGCTGAAAGAAGAGCACTTAAGGATGCTGCTGTCCTTGCAGGACTTAATGTACTGCAACTTATCAATGACTATACTGCTATTGGTATTAACTATGGCATATTTAGACGAAAGGTATACATTTTTGAATATAGCACTAATAATATACATTATCATAGAAGCCCATTTCTTCTCAATTTCTGTACACTACTTTCTGCAAATTTCTATAATTATTTTTCTGTTTTAGTTACAATCACTTTTGATTCTTACAGGAAATCAATGACACCCCTTGGTATACTCTGTTCTTTGATATGGGTGCTGTGTCAACTAAAGCAGCTTTGGTAGAGTACAAAACTGTGAAGATTAAGGAGAAAGGCTATGTTGAGACTGTGCCCCAATTGCAAGTTATTGGTGTTGGATTTGATAGGTAATTTTCTGTTATATAAAACCTGCTCAGCAGTAAATTAAAACATTGTGCGAAAACAATAAAAAATAAACATGACGAATAGCTAATGTTTTGTGGTTGTGTCACACCACACTGGAGTAGTATGGTGGACTCTTCCCAGCAACAAAACTTAGAAATATTCTCAAATATTGAGATGAGGCCTTTGCTCAACTGAGGGTCCTATACTAGCTGCCATTTTACTTTTGTTTCTTTCTTCTTTAATTTAAAACAATTTGTATATGATAATGTTAGCTTCTTTCTAACTAAGATTGAAAAGTAAGTAAATTATCATAATTTTCTGTTGCATCAATCTGAAACTTTGCCAATTAATTTTAATGAAAAAAATTGAAATGCTATTTTGATTAAATTGATCTCAGAGCCTGCCTTCCTGCAGTTATGTGCAGATTGTCTCTTGGTGGCCTTAGTTGTCATATTTGAGTTTTCTCATATTTTTTTCTTTTTTGTGTACTCACGGTTTATGTATAATTAATTATATGTAACTACACAAACAATTGTTTTTGGATATTTGCAGAACTTTAGGTGGTTTTGAAATGACATTAAGGCTTCGAGATCACCTAATTAAGGCTTGGGAGGCAAATGGTGGTGGAGATGTCAGAGCTTCACCTCGAGCTATGGCAAAGCTGCTTAAAGAAGCTGAGAGATTGAAGATAGTGCTGTCAGCTAATACAGAACATTATGCACAAATTGAGAATCTTATGGATGACAAAGACTTCAAAACTTTGGTAAGAGTTCAGAGATTATATTTATTTATGAGACTTATCATTGTCTGTTTATCAGATAATTCTTAGATAAGGCTGATATCAATCATTCTAAAAAAAAGACATTCAGAAAATAAGCTCTCACAGTTGTGTACCCAATAATGGGGTGGTCAAATGTCTAGATGTTTATTTTTGTAATTTCAATGTACTTTTACCAAACCAAACCTTATTTGACTTTATATGACACTTGGTGAGCCTGCCGCCGTTTTAATATCCAGGCAAATTATAAAATCGAAAACAATAAGGATAAGACCACCACAAATGAGATCAAACTCCGTTTTCATTCAGATGCAGATCCCCTAACTATTAGGTTTAGTGTGACACAACCATTCAAGTATATAAATAATCTATTTTTATTTGTTGTATCTTCTACAATCAATTGTGAATAAATTAAAAAAGGATTTTATTAATAATTGTTTCCATCAGGTGACTCGAGCCGAATTCGAAGAACTCTGTTCAGACTTGTGGGCTCGAGTGTCAGGTGTGGTTCAACGAGCAGTGGCTGCGGCGGCGGGCTCCGCCAGCGGAGCAAAGTTGGTGCTCGCTGGAGGAGCAGCTCGGGCCCCCGCGGTACACGAAGCCTTGCGCACAGTGGTCGGTCATGAACCCGCTAGGTCGATCAACGCAGATGAGGCTGCTACCATGGGTGCTGTTTATAGGTGAGCAATGAAAATTATGTATTTTGTCATAACATTAGTAACAACAGTAACAAACGGTTCAATATGGTAAGTGGTTACTCCAGCCGATGGACACTTGTAATCACCTTTAAACAAAGAAGACTGTAGCTGAGTTGCCTCAGAGCCTCTAAATATACTCTTCAAACCTGAACCTAGCAGTGTATACTTTTCTGATTATTGGCAGAAATAGATCTTGCTATGTAACATAAAAATAACTATTTTGAATAAGGTATGTATGAACATAAAATTGTAGTATTTAAAATACAACTGAGAGCATAAAATAGAAATTATTTTATTTGTTTGTAGGGCGGCGTCCCTCGCTACCGGCTACAAGGTGGCACCATTGAACGTACGCGATGCAGTGTTATTCCCTGTACAAGTAGTTTTCACCAGAAACGTCGATGGTACCGAAAAATTGGTATGTTATGGCTTTCCCTTCATTCAATGTATATTTTCGAATTCTAATTTATTATTCATTGTTTTTGATTAACAAAAACCATTTTAATTCCAGGACTTGGTAAGAAAATTTAATATTATATGCACATATATATTTTTAAATTTCTTTATGATTAATATTTAAAAAATATCTTGTGTGATATTTTTTTTCTCACTAATTCTTAATAATATATCTCACTCAAAAATTCTTAAATACAAACCGTGACATTTACATTGGCCATAAAATTTTAAGTTGTGAAATCTTTGTTACAGATTAAGAGAACACTCTTTGGCCCAATGAATCCCTATCCGCAAAAGAAGGTAATCACTTTTAATAAGCATACAGATGACTTCATATTCAATGTGAACTATGCTGAACTAGATCACATACCATCTAACGAGCTGAATTACATTGGAACTTTAAATCTAAGTCAGGTTATTTTGACAGCTGTTAGTGAGGCTCTAGGCAAGTATACCGGAGATAATGTAGAACACAAAGGTATTAAAGCTCATTTCAATATGGATGACTCTGGCATTCTTAATTTGGTCAATGTTGAATTTGTAGCTGAAAAAATTGTAACAGAAGACGAGGAAGATAAGGATAGTACTCTTTCCAAAATAGGCAGCACTATAAGCAAATTGTTTGGTTCTGATTCGGAAACACTCGAGAAAGCTGAAGAGAAAACTGATGAAAAGACTCAAAATCAAGTGAATAATGACACCAAGGTCAATGAAACCACAACAGATAAGCAGAATGCTACTGAAGCAGAAAGCAAGCCAAAACCGAAAGTAGTGGTACTAAAGGAACCAATCAAGAACGAGGAGCAGATCCTGAATTTGCAACCATTGTCTCCAGAACAATTCAAGGAGTCAAAAACGAAAATCAAAGAATTGAACATAATTGATAGAAAACGAGTTGAAAGAGAGACTGCTCTGAATAACTTAGAAGCTTTTGTAGTAGATGTTCAGTTGAAAATAGACATGGACGAATATGCCCAATGTGGAACTCCAGAGGAAATCGAAGAAATTAAAAAGTTATGCAGTGAAATATCAGAATGGCTGTATGACGAGGGCTATGAAGCTGATACAGAGACATATGACGTGAAACTGGGTCTATTGAAAGAAAAAACCAATTCTATTTTCTACAAAAACTGGGAACATAGAGAAAGACCTGATGCGGTAGCTGCTATACGCAGCATGCTAAACAGTTCCCAAGAGTTTCTCAAGGTGACAAAGAATTTTACTAAGGAAACTAATTCAGAGCGCGATATCTTTACAGATGTTGAAATAGGTGTATTACAAACGAAAATTGAAGAAACTGAGTCTTGGCTCAAAAAGTCTATAGAAGAACAGAACCAACTGCGGAAGAATGAAGACATTAAATTGACTGTTGATAGCATTCGAGAGAAAATGTCCAATTTAGACAGAGAGGTGAAGTATCTTGTTAGCAAGATGAAGATATGGCGGCCAAAGAAACCTATAAAAAAGGATACGGAGAATAAAACAGAGACAGTGATAGAACCTGAAACAAAGGAAGGCGAACAAGAAGAGAAAGCAGAAGACCAAGAAGAGAAACCAGAAATCTCGCTTGACCAACAGGAAGATACCGGAGGTGATGAAGAGGCACCACAAATTTCAGACGAAACAGCTGAACATTCCGAATTATAATAGTGAGGTGTATAATTTAATTTATTAGTCTAATTTATTTTTTACTTCGAAACCAAGGATTTGTTCACTTTTCGTATATATTTAAAAAACGTCTTGCACAAAAGTATGTTAAGTTATTATAGAGGCTGTTTTCCTGTAGTCGTCCATTTTACTTCATAAATACTGTAAAATTCGTAAGCTAAAGTGTATGTCATCACAAATTATGTATTCATTCACAATTAGTAAGAATTCTACAGGTTTGTTTTGTCAAAGCAAATATATGAAGAGGGAACAAGTTCAAAGACAATATTAAAATCTCAAATCCAATTATTGGCCGCCTTTTCTTTCTCTGTCGCCAAAACATAGTTTTGGTATATTTTAGACGTATGCGTGCAATTAAATTGAGTTTGTTTTAAAAAAAAAAAGTTATAATCTGTTATTTAGAATTTGTTTGCGTGTCTACGGTTAGACTGCGTACTCGCGAAAACTATTTCCAAGTTTTTCTAATAATTGCATTTTGTTTAGAATTCCGTTATATTCGAGATATTTATGGTACAAACTACAAATATAACTAGTAATTATATTGTTTGTTTTTTCCTAATTCTTTTTGAACACTACGCGTCTATGGTATATCATAATCGTAATGAAAGTCTGTTACATGGTATGGTTGTGTTGGTGTTCATAGTTTCGTTATTTTTTTGTTTTTCAAAGCGGCTTTATGTTCTATGACTTCCGTGATGATCCCCAAATTGATGATTATGCAGCGCAAGATCGTATTGTATCTATTAATGTTAATCTTTTGTGATATAGAGTGACTGTACATTTGTGTGTGGTTTCGTGACTGTTTTTCTGTTACAGGCACAGGAGTTGTTTTTTTTTTATTCTTGCTTAATTGCTTACTTGTTCGTAAAGGCTATTTTATTTCCTTCTGTGTATTTCTATAACAATCATTGTTTGTTGTCAGTATTGCAATATAACAATTAGAAAATTGTGCCTCGTGTGAAATTATTTTTAGTTTTAATACAAATAAAGGTGCATGTGTCTTCAACTATCAACCGTGCTGTCCTTTATTCATTTAAAACACTTTTTTACATTAACTAGATTATTATAAGTTGGATCGCATCTCTATTAACTACTAAGGACTTTAAGATCATATCACAAAAAATATAATTCATGTTTAAACACGTGTTACTTACTTAAGTTACTTAGTCAGTGACAAGTGTTTATTTTTACTTACTACAAATCATATTTAACATTTGTTTACCGGATCACGACTTCATTTGCCGCAGAAAAGGAAAATTAAATGGCGGAGGTTAACTTGTGTTAGACTGGGGCAATATTTAAATTTAAACAAGATTCGAACCATCTGTAAAATAATTGTTTACGTCTTGTAAATGTCCGTATGTTTTTTTATTATTATTATGATTACGATTTTTATGTATAAACTTTCAAATTACATTAAATTCTCAATTTAATTTATGACCGGCCGATATTAATTTGAGAATATTTATTACTAGAAAACTTAATGAGGCCCGAATATGAACTAACTGCTCTTATTAAATGTCGGTATCAGAAAACAGTTCACGTGTACTTAGTATATAACACAATGTAATTGAGATTTATTCAATACCCAGTCGCAATTAAAAATAACTTATTATAGAACATTACTTTGTTGTTTTATTATTCCCCTTTCTTCCCCTGGGTGTTGCCAGTGACAATTAAGAGAAAAACTTTGAAAATCTCCGGGAGCAAACACGGCGATGAGATATGTGTAATGGAATTCCGTAGCCTCCTTGGTGAAAGGCGTTAGAGCTCACATATTTTTAGATTTTCAAGGAATACATGTATTTGGAAGAAAGTTCAGCGCCTAGGTGGCAGTCGCAAAGTGTATCAATATTTGAATACTAAGTCATATTATGTAAAGAATAGCGAAAAGGTAAGATAAAGAGTAAGGCCACAAGAAAGGAGGTCCTTAAGTTACAGACAGAGACAGAGAGTTTATAATCCATACACAAGAGACTCCATTTTATTGAAAATGTAATGAAGGACAAATCACTATCTCGGTACAAGTATGAGGATTTTACGAGTTCGGGGATTCTGGATGAAGCGGAGGGCTGATGTTGCGGGAAGGTAGATCAGGCTTTTAAGTTTTCCATAATAACCGATACAATTATATTCTTTGTAATTTTTACTAAAAGTTTCATTAAAATCTTTGGATTTGAAAGTTTGTATGAAAAGCCGAGAGGTGTCAACGCTCAAGTCAGTCACGTATAGTTACGTGACTGACTTGGACTACGATGAAATTTGTCAACAACACTTATGCCATAAAATCGAAGAAAGGTTCAGATGCAGTGTCAGAACGAGACACACGCAACACAACCAGACACGAAAAGCAATAATTTGTGTTTGGCAACAAATATTGACTTCGGCTGGAAATCGAACCCTGAACCCATGGGTCACCAGTCAGGTACGCTAACCTTTAAGCCACGCGGTCGTCAAATACCTTTGTAATATAATATAATATCAACACCGTAAATTTCAATGAATGCTGAACATAACATGAAAAGACAATAATTTTGGGTCTAAGTGAAGAGTGGGTTCACAAGACTTAAATTGTGTGTGTACGGTTATTTAATGTAGTAATCTTAATTAAGACTTCCAATGGCTACGTTCACGTTAGTATCGTTGCAGTCCGACATATACAGACAATCGTGACCCATGCTTTATATGGGACAACATAGTACGCAGAGCTCAAGCTGTAACATTCCATCTACTTAACCGATCGAAATAAAACTCACGTCTGTTTTTAAGACCGACTGTAAGAAATACAATGAAGATAATTGTATTGAAATCCGGTCTGCAATTTTCACGCTATGCGCGCGTAAACTGGGAGAACAGACAAACAGACAAAAATCCTAAAAATTGTTGAATTGGCGTCTACCCTATCCCAAACATCCTCTTAACGTTTTCAAAAAACATTGAAGGTACAAACTCTCCCCTTTACAGTTTTATTATAAGTATTCGTCATTAACGATTATTTCTGTTTGTGCCGCTTGTTCATATGGCAATAAACATTTGTAAGAAGATAGTATTTCACTGTGTATTGTAATTAATTAATTATCGAGCGCTTTGTAACAAATTATTAACCATGTCTATTTATATCTTATCGAATTGTAATTGTAAATTTATTGCTATTATTAAATTTCAAAGGAACTGAACAAAATTATTAAATTCGAATTCGAATTTCTAGTTTGTACTTAAAATGAGACAACGAAATTGAAGTCAAGTTCATATTATATGGAAATCACGTGGCAGTTACATCATTTTAAGTTGTACCAAATGGATTTGCTCGACTAGGGAATGACTACGCTTTGACAGAGTACCTACTAACTTAAATATAACACGAAATATCTTAACATTTTACCAAAAAATAATTTTGTACCAACATCACACTGCTATGTTTCGCTTAGTAAATATTGGAAACCAGAATCCACAGCCCTCAGGGCCGACATGTAGCTGTGTGAGGCTTCAATGCTCCGGGTCGCGGGTACGCTTCTCAAACATAACATAAACAATATTTGTCCAGGCCTTTGGATAATTATTCCGGGTAGGGTGCTTGTTGCATGTGCTATTTTGTTACCTACGACAGTAATGAAATCTAACTGTGTGGCAAACGTTTTAAAAGCGAAGAAGAACTGTGTCGTAGTGTCCACTTGACATGAGGTGAAGTGTGTTAATTTGATAGTACGGAATTCGAACTCAGGCCACTAACTGTCCGCAGCGCCACTAAAATGTTTAATTCCAATTTTAAGAGCTCCATTTACAACGTCTTCCGTAGATAAGGCAAGCTTCGTAAGGAGTCTGAGAAATGAGAATAATACGAAATATATTAGAGATACATGTGAATTTCACCAACCTGCACTAGTGCCGCGTAGCAGACTATTACCGACTCCAAAACCCTGTTATATATTAAGATGAGGTCTTTATCCACCTGTGGGACATTAATAGGCTGCTACTTTAAGATTCCTTAGATAGATAAGGCTAGAAATTTGCTAGTGACAAACATCAAGTAACATTAATCGCCATCACTTTTTGAGTTTGCGACTAAAGTCCATCTTGTCTGTATAAGCAGAAAAAAAAAATAATGAAGTAGAAAGACAATATGATAATGATAACTGTGAGAGCCCAGTTAGCAGTCAGAAGAGCATTTTATGTGGCTAAATTTATTAAATCCAATTCAACTTACTTTTCGATTTCCTGGCTGTCACTTCTTGCTGTTGAGTCCGAAATAAAATGTAAATCTTCATTAATCAGAATCGAATTTTCTTTCGTCCAAATTAGTTCTGTAGTTTTGATTAAAAGGCCAACTTCAATAGAATGCCCAATTCGGAGCTTAGATGAATTCCGGAACATAATTGATTTTACAAAGGCTCTTTGAGCAATTTCTTGTTGATGTTTAATTAGTTTAAGATAGCAATTTAAGGGAGCGAGTAATCAAACTATGAGGAAAGACAAAAACTGTATTCTTTAGCTACGTTCCCGCCAAAAGTGATGTAGTATTTCAAAATCAAAGAGAAGATACATAACTTCAAAATGAATTCTCTCGCCGAGTCTAGTGTCCGGAGCGTTCATAAAATTATCGACGTTCAATAAAGGAATGTTTTTGCGACGACGCTATTGTGAAGAACGCTTGTTCTTTTACGACTTTGCTTAGGGCATTCACGAAATCTTTAACCCATGGGTCGAACATATAAAAAGATGTGTGTTCAGTTACGCTATGCCGATATACGACTGGGAAGATTTGTCATATAAGCAGTAATAAATAAATAAATTTACCCATTTTTGGTAATATTTTCGGACAACGGCGTGCGTTTTTTTATTCGTATGGCAAAACCATTCCACTGTCATTTTACAAATTTACAAACGAGGTTGCGGAGGAACATATATTTTCACATAACGTTGTCATTATAAGACATAAAGCTGTAGCAAATCTAAAAATATTTCGTTGAATATATTTCCAAAATTTTAATGACTCTATATAGTACTATCTACACAAAAGCCGTAACTACAATTTTTAGAGAAGTTGTGTCTGTCTGATGCATCACGCCATAATCAGTAGATTTCGCTGTTGAATTTCTTAGAGGACCTAGTAACGTCTAGAATATATTATATCATCAAGCTGTCTGTTATAGGAGCTAGGCAGTAGGCGTAATTGTCTTGATACGTATAGGCTTCTCGAAATATTTAGACGGAGCGTTCAACACAGCGTTACATAGGAGTCCAGCCAATATAGTAAATTAATATCTTAACGCTATCTTCTAAAATGTATAATCATAACACGACTTTCATTACACCGTTTCTAGAATTCGATCCTTTAAAGAAACAATGTATATTAAAGGATATATTATAAGTTACCTATTGGACAGGAGCCTTTGTGGTCTAAATATGAATGACATCAAAACCTGTGGATGGATGATGACAGGACAACTGTCGTGGCAGTGGTCGAGCCGTTATACACCGCCACAAAATATTTATAATTATATATGTTATCGAGCTCTCTCATCTCCTGACCATAGACATCTGCAATCAACTTCAAATAAATAAGGCGGAGAACTAAAATGGAGTGTAAGCAAATATCATGAATAACTAAAATAAAATATAATTAAAAACCGTAAATTTACCAAACAACAGACGTTTCGTGAAAAACAATATTTAATTTTGCAAATACAATTCCGGTGAAATGTTTTGACGAAATTCAACAGGTAGATTGAATTTTATCCTGGGTCCAATAAACTTTCCTAAGGTACTACACCACGCGGGCAAAGTTGCCGGCGGTCGCTAGTTAAAATATATTTTATGTATTATGCGGCGTAAGAAATACTGCCTCACCCTTTATTTATGTGGAAACCCACTTCTTAGAGATAACTTTTACATAAAGGCGTCTGGAAAATCACATAGCATAGGCAAATTCAAATACATCCGAATATAACCAAAAATATCACAGAATAGTGATGGGGTGCATAAAATAACTAACAATTCCTTGACGGCGATGGAGCGATAACCACCATTTTTAAAGTCGTGGAGGAGTAGCCCAACTAATTCTGTGTTTAATATTATCGAATATTAAAAATTTTACTGTTTTTGTTATATAATTGTTAATTTACCCAGTCATTCGTTTGTAAATATTTTAAATATTCTAGCTCTTGTTTAAATTTATAATGAACTATTTATATGGTGGTTTACTCGAGTGGCAGCCACGTACAGGCAAACGCAGTGTAGGACGACCCCACAAGATGGAGTGACGACCTGTGCAGTGTTGCGGGAAGTCGATGGATGCAGGTGGCTCAGGACCGAGCTTCGTGGCAATCTTTGGGGCAGGCCTATGTTCAGCAGTGGACTTCTGATAGGCTGAAATGATGATGATGATGATTTATATGGTACCTAGTAAAACATGCATATGTCTCTATGTATTAAACCATACCAGCATAATGTACTTAGCGTACTACTGTAGTATTTATCGTGTACAGATCGTGTACAATAATGAAAGATTAACCCAGTAATTTTAAAGAAAATTGTATATTTTGAGGTAAATTAACAATTGTGGAGCTCGATTAATTACACTCTACCCTGTAGCTTAACCTAATTGTCCCATCCATCATAATACAAGTGGAATTCCACTCAGCTGACAAAATGAAAATTGATGATTTCCGTACAATGGACCCAAATTTTTTGTACCTTTTAAAGATGGTTAACTAAAATTTTGATAACTGAAGATATTTAAATAAAGATAGACAAAAATGGCAATAATATTTTTTCTTTATCAACCGTAGTCGATATTGCTTGCTGGATAATGATTGATGGATAATAAAAAAACATAAA
Organism: Bhutanitis thaidina; assembly: GCA_029286595.1. Taxonomy (NCBI): domain Eukaryota; kingdom Metazoa; phylum Arthropoda; class Insecta; order Lepidoptera; family Papilionidae; genus Bhutanitis; species Bhutanitis thaidina. The sequence continues at coordinate 4,540,527 of JAGSMS010000012.1, read as the reverse complement.
ATGAGAATTGTACGTTCGTTTTGAGAAGTGCAAGATACATTTTTAAATACTGAAAAAGTTTTAAACTTATATAGTTTATTTTACAATGTAGCATATGTTATAACTTATATTATGTATAGCTAATTACTATATAGTTTATATTATACTAGTTAAACCCTTTGGCGTTGCCAGAACCGGGGGCCAATTTACTATCTTCTGCTATATAATCTATCGTCTGGTACATTTATACAGTTATATCAGTTTACTATTTCTGTTTTTCGTTATGCTTTCTTAATTGAAAATAAAATATTTATTTTTTTAATTAAAAAAATTTACACCTTGTATTTTAAGTTTACGCCGTATTGTTTATACCTTATAATATGAGGTGACAAAGGGCGGACTTATTGCCTGTTGGCATTCTTTGCCAGTCAAACTATGCGTTGGTGAGATACCCGTAGCAAGATCCCATAATTTTTAAAGTATAATAGTAAAAGGATTCAAAAACTCTTTGCTAAGTCTCATGAATGTATGATGGAAAAATTATTGGAATTTGAGTCTTTTGTATCTTAAAATAGTTGTTCATTTACCAACTTAATAATTTAGCTATACAACTGATACGTATATTTAAAGTGATATTATATAGATTACAAAACAAGACGTGCACACAGTTCACAAGCGTAGGGCTGCTATACGCCATACCATACGCTGCCGTCCCCAAGTAAGTCGGTTTGTGTATCGGACCGTTTAAGAGATGGCCATTGCTCTACTCCATTTCTGGCTTTTTTTTTTTTTATGAAAAAATAGGCCTGTGTTTGACCTCAATCTTGCCCGATGGAAAGCGAAGATGAGGCCTAGGATGGTACACGCTTGCCTAGATGTCTGTTGATTAAAGTTTATCAGAGGAGGTTACCTTTACAATCCAAATGTCCCGGTCGATATTTCGATATTTATGGCTTACTTGCACAATTAATTATACCTGTAAAAACGTGCCAGTTTACAAAATCAATACGATATTTTACTGTCTGTATAAAGCTGCTCTAAGCCGTCAGTCGAAGATTCTTCTTCGTACGACCTCTAAGCTCTGAGTAAGGCTTGAGATTGAGCTAAAGTTTTACTACTTATCTATACTTACTAATATTATTAAAAGAGAATGTGAGCTTTTAGGAATAATCCTCGGAACTATAGTACCGATTTAAAATTTCTTTTATTATTTGGAAGTGAAATTATTCAAGACATATATTATGCAATAATTAGATAAAATTTAAAATAGGTATCTTGAATAATTTAGCGGGCATCGTATATACATATAAAAAATAATATCGGTAGTAAAATTCGATGTTTCCGTGCAAAGACGGCGCAGTTCGGTAGCAACTAATAATTTGATTATTATTACGAACTTACGAAGTCAGGAAACTTTTTATGCGTAAAGGGGGGCAATAGGTGCAATTAGGCAAATCTTACTTTTATACTTTACTTTAATAAATTTAATCACAATTTTTTGAAACTGTACTGTATTTACTTATTCAAGGATATTTAGTTTTCAATCAGGAATTATATAAGTATATCTAAAAGTCTTTTTAAACAAATTTTATCAGATAAAATTTGAATTTTTTATTTAATTAGTTAAGGTTGACATGTATATGAATAAATAAAAAAAAATTGCGATGAGGTCCTCTGACAGATAAGAAACTCCGCTCCTCTTTTTTGTTATATGTTTTACTAGATTTTCTAATATTATACCCAACCTAACAAAAAAATACTAAATGAAATAAAAAGCAACGAATAGTCTAACTGATAATTAAACTGTATTCTACCATTAAATTAAATGGCACTAATAAAAATAAGAATAAAAAAAATGATTGCAGGATTTGCTGACGCTGAGCAGTCCAGCCCCAGCAAGCAGCGCCTGTTCACAACTATAACGCATGTGGCAGTCATCGCCCTCCTCTACCATACTAAAGGCAAGAGGACGACTCGCCACACAACGCCACCGCGAGCAAAGGCTTTTAAGCGAGCATTCCACACCCACAGTGTTGAGTCTACCACCCACAACGATAGTCCGCCCGCGTTTCCGTGTTCACGGAACGTTGTTACGACTTTAGCAACTTTAGACTTTCAAAGGGATTATTAACAATTTTGTTTTAAATATCAAACGAATAAAAAAATATTCTGTACACCACATGATACTATATTCATATAACAATAGCGTTACATTTACAATAGCAAGCTTAAGAGTACAAACGTTTTAATAATTATTTAAATTTGAATTCTGTGAGATCTATTACACTTGCGGGAATTTTATTACAGATATGTAACCTTGTCTTTGGATTTTCTAGTTTATATTTATATCTTATTTGACAATTAGGCCGGTCGCTAATCTACGGGAATAGGGATTCATATTTCACATACATAACATTTTCGTAAACGTAAGACAAGAAAAAGTTAAAATTATAATTTCTTTAAATAATTCTCTAAGAGAATCACGGGTGCGCAAAATATAAATAGCACGCACGGCTCTTTTTTGCAGTATAAAAATTGTATTTGCATCAGACGTATGTATCCATAATAAAATACCAAAAGACACTATGCTGTGGAAGTAACTAAAGTAAACTGTGCGAGCACTGACTACGTAAGTCAGTAGACGTATTTTTCTAACAACCTATGCAGCTATACAAAGTTTATTGGGTAGGTTTCAATATAAAAATACTGTCCTATCAATAAACTCTGATATATTTTTGCTTTGCATAGTTTTGCATAATAACCTTATTAGGTATCTATGTTTTATGTTTGGCAATATAAATTGAACTCATTTAGTTCTGTTAGTGTTAAGTGCTAAAACGTTGTCTTGAAACCAGTACAAAATCTTAAACATTACTATTGACTTTGAGTATTAGAAGTATAATCTGCAAACCTGAAAATACTATATTTGTAAAATTCTAAAACCTGTAGCCCATCCATTTTTAGTTCAGAACATTCAAAATTTACGCTATTTAACTGCACCATTTGGATCCTATTACTAAGATAGGAATCCAACAATTGAAGAGCCCGCTCTCATAAATCTTTATATTTTAATTTCTAAGAAAAGTAGCGTTATCTACGCAATCAAATGCTTTCGATAATTCACAGATATTTTAACCTTAACTAACTATCTTCCCAAAACCTAAACTAAACTATAACTATCTCACTATAACACTAGTATAAATACTTTTAGTAGTCTAGGATAGGAAGACATAGAAACTGAAAGCTGAATATACCTATGTACAAAAACAGTGCCCAAAAAGAATTTTTAGGCTTTATTTTTCAATGTTCTCACATTAGACTTAACCGTATACAATATAGATTTTCATAGCGAAACTTAGTAACATGTATTTCAGGATTATAAGAATCATTATATTAATACGTTATGGAAAGTTGATGTACCTTTTTTAGTATTTATTATTTAAAGGAGAGGAATGAAACTTATATCATTCGAAACGTTTCGTGTCATAGAGGCGCACAAAAAGAAATTATGCGTGTATGTTAAAATAAAGTATAGTGTGTACACTACACACATTTTACCAAGTGGTAGACTCTTTTTCTCCCTAGTAGCCGTCTGGGTGGGTACCATCCTTCTAGCTATTTCTGACGTCGAACAGAATTGTAAGAACTGCTGTGTTCCGATTTAAAAGGTAAAGGGAGCCACTATAATTGCGGGCTGTGAGGCATTCCCTGGGTCTCGGACTAAGAAGTCCTCAGGGGTGATAATGCATCTGTGTAACCTTCTTCGGTTGAAAATGTTTGCAGGTATCCATGGGCTGTAATAGGCATTTAACATCAGGTGGACTGTTACCTCATTTTTCATCCCAATCCAATAATATAAAAACATCTTACTTTACTCGACCACAAGCGATATTTCTATATTAAAGTATTTCGCTGTGTTCCTATGAACCGGTCACTCATTTTTTACCGTGCTAGTCATAAAGGTCGACTAAGGGAAAAGCCTTGAACATCTCGTGGAAGTTCGGTGACGAGTATCTTCATCGGTCACGTTCTCTCCCGGATTGTCAAAGCGTTGCAGATACCCGTGGCAACACTGAGTCTGCCAAATGGAAATTCATATTCAAAATAATACGTGTTAGGTAATAAATATTTGTTTAAATAATTACACGCTTCTTAAAAGCTCCTTAAATCGTATCATGATAGGCAGTAGGCACCTGGGTCCAACCAACGTTCTACTACCACCAACTTTTTTCAATAGGGCTTTTGTTTTGTCGAAACCCATCCCGAAGGGAGCAGTCGGCGCCCGCGCCGTCCATTGGCGCCTTTCTCCAGGCGAGCGAGATAAGAAAAGCTTAACTGTGTGTTAGAAAGAGTCAGAGCAATAGCATTCCGCGCCCGACCGGCAAGCGAGCGAGCCAAATGAATTATGAATCCAGTTTGGTTGTTGTGTATCGGTGAGTTAGCTGTGTATGTTTTTTATGTTGTGAGTTTTATTTCCGCAGTGAAGTTAAACAAATACACTTAATTTCTGTGACAAAAAAGTTTGACAGTGTATAAAGAACATGTGTAAAATTTGAATTTTCGTGTCTTGGAATAAAGCTTTGGAAACGGTAAGAATAAGTAAGAATGCAAGCTAACCCTCTCCCGTCCCTCTTTTAAGAATGCAGTGTACCTATGTATTTGACTCCTGCGATGCGCACCTTGCGTGTTTTTGAAAAATTAACCCATCACTGAAAAACTGATCTATCCATTTATTTAAAACGTATTTAACTTGACTGACTTAGTTCTTAACGGTAGAATGGTAAACCATTGAAGAACAATGAATTGTCATGTTTTATTTATGGGAGGGTTTCTGTTTTACATAGCACTATTATAAACCATAATAGTATCAACATACAAAAGACTGGCTGATGTGTAACCTACTTGTAGCATTGCTCACAGTCACATTTTTTTAAATTTAAATCTAGAAGCTGATTCTTTTAAATTAAAAATTTTTAAAAAAATTTTTACTTTTTACCAATGGTACAAAAAAATTGGATATTAAAATATAATTTCACGTAGAAAAGTCTTCACGTCTTTTGTTTAATAGGATTACATTTAACTTAAAAAGCTCTGATTAAAAAAAAACCTGGCGTCTTTTGTAAATATTAAACCATCGTGTGCTTAATTTATAAATACGTGTACAGTTTAAAGGTATACGTAACCATTTACGTTTAAATCTATTAATTTAATATTCATTTAAAATCAACTTATTACACTGCGAAAACGAGGTCTTGTCCTTGACTTTGCTAATAAACGCGCGATAATGTTTATTAACGAGCGTTTAATCGTAGTAATTCGGCGGATATTTTTATGTGTACAACTATCCGATAGGCTAGTAGTTATTTTTTTTTATAGTAAAGACGGCAAACGAGCTAGCGGTTCACCTGATGGTAAGTGATTACCGTGCCCATATACATCTGCAATACCATAGATGCTGCAGGTGCGTTGCCGGTCTTTAAGGATATTTGGGAGATGGGAGGGAAGAGGAGGGGAACAGGGAGAGGGAGTGGGCCTTCGGTTACCTCACTCACCGATCGAAACGCAGAAGCACAAGATGCCTCTACTTCACGTCGGTATTCTGCGAGGCCGTGGTACCACCCGGTGGAGCCGGCCCATTCGAGCAGCAGCAAAAGCCGCCGCTTGGCTCTACCACGCAAAAATTCTATTAAGTATAGTATCTATTTAGTATATCATAAGGATAATAAATAATACTAACATAGTTTTTGGTTTGTGAGGAATATATAAAATATTTTATACGTAGTAGAGCGAAGCGGCGGCTTTTGCTGCAACTCGAATGGGCCGCCTCGACCGGGGTAGTACCACGACCTCGCAGAATACCGACGTGAAGAAAAGGCATCTTGTGCTTCTGCGTATCGTTTAGTGAGTGAAGTAAGCGGAGGCGCACTCCCCTCTCTCCAGCTCCTCTCGCTGTCATCTCTCCCAACATCCAAATATCCTAAAAGGCCGGCAACGCACCTGCAGCTCCTCTGGTGTTGCGGATATCCGCGGGTGGCGTTGGTCGCTTATCAGCAGGTGGGCCGTTTGCTCTTCTTTTATCTAAATCAATCTCAATCTACCTCACCTTCACGTGGTGGATACACTAGCTAACAAATGCAGATTCGTCTGTGAGATTTAGGTGCGGCTGGCACGAAACCCAAATCCCGCAGACTATCTACAGTATCACTAGTGCGAGGGTAACGGTATTGCATTCACCAACCCCCTTTCCCAGCGTGATGAGTATGGGCAAACCTTCCAGGAAATGCGAGCCTGCTTTTGCTGGCGCTTTCTTGGAGAGGCCTATATCCAGCAGCAGACTCAAATAGGATGAGGGAATGAATCTGAAAAATGTTTCAAATGATTTTGAATGTAAATTAATTCCAGTGTACGTGATTTTGGGCGCGTAATTTGTTCATTATATTTTTTTGGCCAGTCATTGCTGAGTGTGTGGGTCTTTTTATACATCACACGTGATTCAGAGACATGTTAAGTTGAACATGCAAATTGAACTATAAGCTCGACGACAACGAACCCGGCAATGTACCGAATATGAGACTGCGGCCTGTTTCGTTGAAACAAAGATTGAGTAGGTCCAAGGATTAATACCTGTATTGTGCAGATAATAATTTATGATTGCTTCAGTGGTTTTCAGTTTGTTTAATTCTACGATCAGCATGAAAGCTAGTAAAAACAAATTAAGAAATGGCCAATAATGTGTAATGGCTATAGCGAGGCGGAGGTCTGCTCTCAATCTTGAGAGGATTCTAGAACATCAAAGCTTACTTCGCCGTTTTAATACAGAATGCGTATTAGCGAAATATTTTATATCCCAGAATCAGAACTGGATTATTTTTCACGACGCTTTTATTCTCCACCGAGCATCTGGCAAATCCGCACTTGAAATTGTAATCAAGAATTTTAGTGATGGCGACATGTGACGAATCCATATCCAAAATTTGGAATTCAGGTTTCATCAGATGGGATATAGGTACCATTACAAAGTGTATATTCGGATCGTCTAGTAATGAGGAATTGAATCACTTTCTGTGCTTTAACTATCTAATTGAAATAAAATGTTAAATAAGAACTAAAACAAAACAACAAGATAAAAGAGCGTACGTTAAAAGTTTTAGTGTTGAGCACCATTATATTGGCTTTTCAAATCTGGGAAAAACAATTATGCTTAACGAACACTGATTGCAGATACGATGCCAATCAAGACACCGCGGCTTAAACTTGTAAAATCGTGCACTCATAAAAAGTATTGCTTTAATCGGTTCTCGATTTGATTGTAAACCCGTCTCGTAACAAGTTATGTCAGAAAGGTATGCCATGATCGTCCGGCTATTCTTTGTCTCGAACCCATTTGGAAACGCGTTTGTATCATAAATTAACGTAGGTTTTCACAACTGGTGATTAATTTAGGGCTGAAAGTATTATTCTTTTGCAAAATAAATATATAGAAGTAACGGAATTAATGGAAACTGCGAAATGTAATGTAGCACGTTCGAGCCCGACATTCCATTGTTTTTTTTTCTCCATTTATTTAAAAAAAATCATTCCCGCCATTGTAGGACTATCTCTTTTTTCGAGGATATCGAATTAGATGTGAACAACAAACACGCATACCAGAAACAATTATTTGAACAATAATGAAGTCCGTTAACTTGCACTGGAGCAGCAAATATCCCCATCCTTATCCAAAATCCCTCAAATTCTGAGAGGAGGCAAAGGCCAAGAGGCCTGTGAAAGCTTTACCAATACTTGTTTCGTATGGCAAACGAACCCGCGCTCGAATTAAAATATCACGATTTTGACCCTTTCATCAACTTTTAAATCTCCAGAAGAAGTGATGAGTATTGAAAGTTCAACGCTTATGCCAAACGACTGACAATGACAACCCTGGTCACCATGACGATCGTATATCCAAAAACGGAAAAGGAGCAATAACGCGCTGGACAAAAAGACGTCAGCGTTGATTTTTCTTTTTTAGAAATGCACTTCTGACAGCTCAATTACGAAATTTTTTCAAAATTATGCGATTCTCGTTGAACCTGTTAGTGTGGAATGCGAGTCGCAACGGTTTTTCTTTAAATGTTTTCTGTACATGGCCGGCTGTGATCGTGGTCAAACCGGAATCTTAAAAAAAAATTAATAGAGGCACCGATGAGCAATTGAATGAATGATTGATAAAAGGAATGTAATACATCCAATAATGGGAATGAAGTGATTGGATGGGTACTGCACTATAAAGCTCAAGCTTAATTGCTTTGTAGATTTTCTTTTCATAGTGAATTTATATGTCATAAGATGTTATAAGATTTATCTCTTTTTAAATGCCTATGTCAGCCAGCAAAAGCAGCCGCACTTTAAGTAATCGGCGAGTTTCTCCACACTAATTCTTTTCCCGCGATGGTAAAGCTTTTTTTAATTTCAATCGACATGCGAAAGTCCTGTAATAGTCAACGATTCCCTAATCAGAAAATGGAATAAAATAATATGAATCCTTATTATACTGCCGTTATAATTTTTGTGTCATTTAAGAGGAGACAAAATTGGCAGCAGTAAACCAGTTTGACTGCAGGAAGCTTTAGGCGTCAGTCCCTGATGGACAACAACTGAACTTGATCTATTGAGCCAGCTATGGGGCATTTATTGGCTGTACCTTGCTTTATATCATTTCAAATGGTATTTTTACAATTCAGAGAAATTAAAATAAATGTAATTAAAATTAAGCAGAATTTTTAGGCTGTCGTTGAGCAAGTTGATAATAGTTTAAATCCTTTAAACGTATTTTATCAATAGATGATTAAATTCTTGTATTTCACGAAACATAAACAAAATTTACTAAGGTCTTTCCCAGAATGTAAATGTGATATTCGCGGAAAATTAGAGCGGAAATATTCGTTCAAAGATTGTTCCCAACATTTGAAGACAAAAATTGTATAATTAATAACATCAGCATGATCTAGAGAACACTAGAGTGTTTCGTGCTTTTTCGAAACCGAGTCAAAGGTAGAAAAGATAAATCTGCAATTATACTGTAACATTTGCTGTAATAAAATTAAACGAAATGGAGCTTCAATATTGTTACATTTTTATTTACTCGTATTACACGGTTGTTGACTTCATTAACGCGAAGAACAACAGCAAGATTTGGTTAAGACGATATCAAAATGAATTATTCTCATATGGAATTTGCACATGTTTGTAAACTTGGCATATTTGTGATCGGCACGTCACAGCGATAAGGAGATGTGCACGTTATTTGAGAGACGTCATGCTCTCGGCATTATGAAAATGGAAGGACTTGTTTGATGCGCGTCTGTTTTTGTCGACAATGTGTTAAAAGTGATCGCAATCATAAATATATTTTTTAAGTAAGTCAAAATCGTTTGATTACTTAAACGTTAAATATTTTTTCTTAATCACGGAATGTACCATACCTATGCCATACCAACTTCACCTGCACGCGGTGCACCCTGCTGGTTTAAGAACGAAGTAATGGCGGTCGATTGATAGTGGAAAATCCATTCGTAAAATAATAAAATCTAATTTACCGAATTTAAATAACACTGACTAGTGATGGGGAGCAGAATCACCGGTGCGATGTTATCGGAACTGTCCACATCAACTCGGCCGCCCGGCGTGGGTATCACCAAATCTTCTATGCATGTCCTGCCCATGCTTAGCAGTGGACTTTTATTGGGTGATGAAGAAGAAATGAAGAAAGATTTGTTATGCATGGTTTGATATTTGTTGGGGTTGAGACTTACGAGTATCTGCAAATTTTGTCTATGTGCCATGGCGTGCATATGACTGGGTCGGCAGTAGGTATGAAAACTTTTTGTATCACAATAAACGTAACTTCGTAACTCCACTTTTTGCTTTTAATAGATTAGTATTTTCGTTAGATTCATGAAACTCTGAGTCTTTGCCTACATCAATGTCTTAAAAAATCAAAATGTTTGGTTAAAATAAAAGACATTGTTGAAGTATAGATCATGGTGAATAGATGAATATTTAAAATATTTACGGATAGACAGAATTCAATAACAATAAATATAAATGAAGAACGGAATGACTACAATAAAAAGTAACAGGTATACAAATAAGTAGAAGGTAGTAAGATAAATAAATAGATTAAATAAATTTTAGTAATTGGTGTACGGTGATTTAATTTCACGAGGTTACGTCGTCACTAAAAATACATTTCGTAACACGTTGTTGTATCTACATATATTCACATCCGATTTCTACATTACCTACGGGAAGAGTAAGTTAATTGATTATCATTGCAATCGCATGATAAATGATAATAATAAATGATCATGATAAATGATCGCATGTGAAATTTAAAATGGCTTTAACTATTTTGATGTTGTATAAAGTATATAAAAAATCGTCGATGCGCCTACAATATAATAATGGCCTTTTTTATTTTCGGACGTAAACCGCAGAATCAATTTAGAACAGGTAATAACCTAACAGCGTTTCTAACGGTTTTTCGAACGAAACAAATCAAACGACGCCTAATCGTTGCCGACTCGTACGAGTTTGGTAAAATATCCCGTCATATTTCACAATATATCTCCGACAATGGCGGGAGTAGCAACGGTAAATTACCCATATAAATCCACCTTAACGCAGACACACAGCGCGCCAAAAGCGCAGTCGCTAACCCGGAGCCAAAGAAGTGGAAGAAGTTGAGAAATTCTAACTATTCTTGAACATTTCTGACGCTACATACGGGTCCTAACTTAAAAGCAATTTCATAGCAGAATCTTTGAAATTATCTACAAAATAATTATACAAAACATTTCGCGTTAATTTACTAACTGAAATTAGAGTGACGTATGAGGACAGTTGCGGACTAGTTAGTGAAATAACCCTTTAATGTATTAAGACCTTATTTTCAACGTGGTAGAGTCAAGTGGCGCCTTTTCCTGTTGCTCGAATGGGCCGGCTCGACCGGGTTGGTACCATGGCTTCGCAGAATACCGGCGTGAAGTAGAGGCATCTTGTGCTACTGCGTTTTGTTCGGTGAGCGAGGTAACCGGAGGCCTCATCCAATTTCCCTCCTCATTCTATCTTCCATCTCCTAAATACCCTTAAAGGTGGGCTCCCCTGCAGCACCTCTGGTGTTGCAGATGTACGTGGGCGACGGTAATCACTTACCATCAGGTGACGGTTCGTCTGCCTTGCTCGTTTGCCGCCATTCCATAAAAAAAAAGTAATACAATAAGAGCCCATCTCGAAAAAAATACATAACCGGTTTTCGAGTAAATTCAGATGGATTTCCCGCTGTCATTCGATCACCAGAGTCTCGTTGGTTGGACGGCTGGACGCAGTGTATGATCAAGGACAATGTCACACGACGTGGTGGCATATAGAAAGAAAGTAAGAAACACATTTGTTGACGTGCATATTGAGACCTCGAACACAGCTGCCCATCATCGGTTTGTGTATTTTCGGTGAAGCTTTTTTAAGATATCATCTGACTCGCCCTTCTGTCGGATGCCATGAGATTACAAGGCTTTAACTTTACTAAGTCGACTCTTACAGCTTACACCCCTTTATTTACACAACTTTGCTCTCTGTTCTGTTACAGTTTTGTTAAGTGTGTTGGTATACTGAACCTGTTCTTAGTGTTTTCTCTACTGCTCACTCGCCGCACCTATAGAGAGTAACCATTCCAGATCTCGGTTACGGCTTTAATTCTGCACAATTTAGTCGAGATCCGTTGGGTAGTTTTTGTATGATTAACACGCACAAACACACAGACAGACTACGAAACAGTATTTAAAAAATCCTCTCCTGTCCTATACACTAAAGAATCAAATATCACACGGGCATATCCGCGGGCTTTCGCTACTACACAATACAAATCAAGGCATATTCTGAAGGGTAACATAAAATGTAACATATTAGCACATTAGTCTTTGAACATTATGTTTCACCTAATACATGTAATTAATAGCTTCTGTACTTTAAACTTTGTGTGATAAATGGAAGCAAGTTTTTGTAAAAGGCCTTATCGTAAGCGGTCATGTCCCTATTGACTAATCGATTCATCAACTTTGGACTGAACCTAAATTATAGGCCGTGAAGAGAAATCTCTCGCACAGCTGTAGTAACTGTTTACTACTCGTGTTCATTAATCACATCGTTAGTGATTGAGCTCATGAAAATGTATGTGTTGACAAAATAAACTGTCTGTATTTTGCTGTAAAAGGAAAAAGTAAATACCCAATGCAAATTTTCAAAAGGTCTCATCAAATTTTTTTAAGTTTAATATTAAAAAAAAGTAAGTCCGCCCATTGTAACCTTAAGCTAAAGGTCAAAATGAGAGTTTAGAGCCGAGAAGATTGCTGCGGTGTGGGTTGGAGGATTCATATCCTCGAAATAATATATTTTTTTATTATTTCTCAGACATGCAGGTTTCCCACGATGTTTTCCATCACCGCAGAGCACGTGGTAAATTCAGCACTTATTTAAAATAATTATATTAAAATTGCTATTAACAAATTCAGTCATGTCTATTTCCTATACTACTCTCTATTTATTAGTAAGGTACCCGTGTTTTCTACAGTACGGTATTACATAAATATTATAATTGATTTTTAAAGGTTAAAGGATTTTAATAAGAAGCGTGTAAGTACTATTATAAATATTTTTTAGAAATATAAAGGAAACCTTCAATTCATCGTAGATGTAAGTAAAAAAAACTGCCTAGAGAGACTTGCGCATCGAGAGTAACGTACAATTACACAATATATTATCTGTGTTATGTATTTACCAATAAATTGTTTTCTTTAATTCAGTTCGGGATCTTTAGCGCGAGTCCGAAAGAAGGTGTGACCCACCCGTTTTTTTGTATGGGGACTCTCCCTTCCTTTATTGATTTTTTTAAAAAAAAAAATATTATCTGTTAGGATATCCGCTATAATAACACAAAACAACAACAGCGTAGGTTTAGTAATAGGGGTCCGTACAGAACCCTAAAAATCTGATGATTTCTAGGTCTGTTTCGCACCACCTTTGATGAAAGATGACGCGCAAATTTTTCAGTTATTGGAGAAAGTTGGAAAATAGGTAGGTAGGTTAACAATCTTCTTTCATATTTACGTCCGTGGAAGTTGATTATGATTAACTAATTAATAATGACATTAGTAAATGTATATATCATAACTTATACCTTTTCTAAGAATAGAGCACCGTGAAATATTGTTCTTGGAACTAAGGAGCAGGAGGGCAAAGATATGAGTGCACCAATTTGTTCTTTAAATGTCAACATCAAATGCCCCGTCGCATGAAAGATTCATTCAACCCCGTTGAACCTAAATCACACAGACCAGCAGATAGCAGCGTCACTGGTGCGAGGCAGTCGGCTCTGCGCTCACCAACTTGCCTGCCCAGTGTTGCGAGTACAGTTCCCAATGGCGCCAATGCTTCCAAGAAATCTTAAGATTCCCCATTCAATTGAATTAAACATAATGGCTGGTAACAAGAAAAGACATTTACGTTGCTGTCAGTAGTTTAAACCAACATTTTTCTCCGAACAAAGGCATGACGGCTCGTAAATTTTTCCATTTTTGGGATGTCGTCTCGTTTGCCATCGGAGTTTTGGTATTACTCAGAAGTCAGAACAGATTATTGAAGGGCAGGTTGTCGGTATAAGAACAAATAAAATCCCAACCAATCCAATACTGTTGTTAATAAAACAATACGAAACTGATACATGCGGTTTATACAAATAAAATAATGGCTTATAATTAAATATCAACATTGTACATCACATGCGGTCCGGATATAAGTATAAACCTAAAACACGATTTCCGGCGTGCGATATTATTGAAGTACATATAATTATTAACAGTAACATTAGTTATTGGCAAAGAGCACGTACCAGTTACGCATGTTTGTAAATAAAAAAAGTATTCCTAAAAGGGAGGTTTCAAGACATATTACCTAGTAATAACCAAGGGGAATTTGCGATTAACATGCTTGCTGTGTCAGATTGATGTGTAACATATTTTGTATTAATTCTTGGTTTCCGGGCTTTTACGGCGTGAGTGTTGTAAGGGAAAAGCTTTGAAAATCTCAATGGTTCCCGACAAATGGCGGGATAACCATCCCGAAATTACCAGACTAAAATTAAGCAGATATGAAGGCAGCAGCGTCTGGGGTGCGGGTCTCTGGTACCGCGATCGCCAAACCGCTTGCCGCTTGCGTGGTGACTATCTCTCTCTCAATGTCCTGCAATGTACTACTTACAGGCTGTTGAGGTTAAGGTAAGGTTTAGAGAAACTATCGACTCCAACTCCTATTTTCCCACCCTTACGGGTGGAATGTTTTCTTCTACTTACTACCCTCTAAGTATTTAAATAGGACAATCCGAGAGACCTATTCAATATAAAAAGAGTCATGAAAATCGGTTCACAATCGGCTCAAGTAAAAAAATACAGTCGAATTGATAACCTCCTGCTTTTTTGAAGTCGGTTATCGGTTAAACAGGAAGATAAAGATACATGGAATATTGATCATATACATTAGTATGATTATACACAAAATCTAACGTTACATTAAAAAATTAAAAACGCTGAGTATAAAATCGGCAATCACACCATTTATGCCAACAAATGAATAGACCGTTAATTTAACCCGTCACGAGTCACAACAATTAAATTACACCTCTCGAATTATTATATTGTGACGGACCTTTTAATATTAAACGTCTGTTCATTTCTGGTCTTATATATAAAACAAAGAATTACACTCTAAAGAAATTTAAATATCAAAAAGTATAAATCAAATAAATATGGTGGTAAATTTCATGACATAATAATACGAAGAATTTTCTATTTGACAAAATTAATTAAGAGCATGTCTTAGTTATGTAATAAAATAATGCGTAAAAGGCTCTTGTTGCTTCCAAGTAGAGAGTAATAATGTGAATTTAATCTGACTCCGCCGGTCGTCGGTGGAGTGATCTCGAAGCGACGCAAGTTTCAAGTAGCCCGTTTATCATCCACGATGGAGATAAATTTGTTGTTATTGCTTTAGCGGAACTTTAAAAATAACTTGACTTTTTGGATTTTTAACGGAAATTTCCTGTTCAGATATTAAGGAAAATTTTAACGTCTTATTTCCGAAAAGTTTCGTAAATATACCTACTTTCTATATTTTGCAACACTAATTCATTTATCATAGGGTTCGTATATTCTCTCGTTTTTCTAAACGAGGTTCTAATTAAGGTTCTCCTTAGTGACACAATATCTACTTTTTACAGCTATAATACAAAATACAATTAAAAACAGTAAGAAGGTAATAGAAAATGTACCTAAATAAGTACTTTGTTTTATTAGTTTGATAGCAGATCGTATATTAGCAGCTAACGTGTTTCTAATAACTTTAGAATACGTATAAATTAGCCACGTATGCGTGAATGAAATCTGAAATCACTCTGTTTCCGCTAAGGAGCCATCTGGGTAGGTAGGGCATCTTCGCTGTGAGGCATTTCATCTTAGTTCGCAGGTGCCTTACCCGCTTTGTCACGAAACACGACAATTCTGTGCGAAGTTATTTATCGATTAAATTATACCATGTTGTTTTTTCACATCCAAGACATGGTTTCGTTTATTAATAACCATAGCTCGGATCAACGAAACTATTATATTAAAAATAAAACGCTATGGTTTTGTAGGGTAATGATGATTTAATTTGAAGTTACGGAGTGCGTTCAATAGTATTTGAATAGTATTTGGTTAGCTATGAACATACTCTGAGCTGAAGTCTGGATTCGTCACAAGGCAGAGTCGCGGTGGATATAATACGTATATTTAGAAGCTCCAAATGACAATCACACAAGCACACGTTCCACTCTCATGGCTGTCAACCGTGGCTTTGGCGACAATGTGAGACTGTCGCAAATAAATAGTTACTCTATCCCCTTTCTAACCATGGCTTTCATAGAATGCGCCAATGGTACCACCACCTACAACTACAACCTTCTATTAAGAAATGGTTATGCTCCAACTGATTCTATTCCGTTTATAGTTTTGGACAGGTTTGGAAGTATAAGTACCTCTTTGCACCTCGCAAGGAAATGCAGGCTTAGGTCTGCATGTGTATCACTATTGTAGTACAGTAAACGACTTTACATTTTCAAATATTTATCACATGATATGCATATACGATTGCATGTAAGATGTTCAAGAGTTAATTTTTTTTTAAATTTCAATTTGCACTAAACTAGCGTTAAACTTTTAAAGATCTAGCTTTGCTTGCTTTGCTTTAGCGCGCAGCTGTATGGCCCACTTTAAAATGTTTCATGCACACGAGGAGAGCACTTAGCACGGGCTACATTTAAAAAAGTAGCCGGTAACGAAATGTGTAACGCAAATTTCACCTTTATTGCCTCCATCATACATGCAAAATGCTTTCTAGTCAAAAGCGATACGGTGGGAGGATTTCCCGCTGCACGGGGGTCTTTGAGCCAGGCAAAGTCGAAAGTGGCACGTGGGTTTTATGAATGGGGCGCCGAGGGCTTTTCAGTTTAAGGGTTCTAGAAATTATACGAGATGGTGTCATGGTGGTCCGAATACGTTGTAAATTTCCTTAGTGCTTTTATTAACGCAAATGAAGCATCCGTATCCCCTTTATTCCCTTTACCACAATGCGGAAACACATCCTGGTTAAGTGATTATTTCACTTTTGGAAGTGAGCACATGAAGATAATGTTGAATTTGTTACTTTACTTACCGTTACCACTTAGGTTCTTTATGTTGTATCGTAATTTTGACACCTAAGTGTAGTACAGACAGTAGTTAATAAATTTTAATACTGTGGCACATATCAAGTTTTTCTGTAGTTTTTCTATTTTCCAAAAAGGCATTCTGATCTTATGAAGTGAACGTAAAACCAAAATTATTCGAGTCTCAGGGGACAGAGGTCAGGGGTGATCCGCGCTTGCTGTGGTAATACTATGAATATAATTACTAAAGTATGTGTAAAATGTGCCTCATCAGCCTTTTAGGCCACTCCTACGTACAGGCTTCGTCTCAGTTGACTTAAGTACTTTAAAAAAAACATGGTTACGTTAAATATACGAGTAACTTGCAAAGCCGGGCTAGGTTAATTATAATAAGCTTCTAAACTTCTGCATTCATTTCTCAATCTTATTTAATAATCGGTAACTTTATAATAATAACAAAAAATATTTTTAGATGAAAAACGAAAAGAAAAAGCAACCAAGTATGAACATTTTGGTAAAAACAATTAATATAACGATGAGTATCGAAATCTAGAGCGATAATCAGCTTAAAATATAAAAAACAAACGAAAGTTGGCCAAAAATTTTGCATGATTATGTAATATGACATATAATATTCTAGATCTTGACGTAAATTGACGAATCTGCTTCGTCGCTGCCTTTTCCTTTAAGAGACTAGTCTCCTTTGTAGCGCCTTGAGTATTAGACTTCACAAAATCGTATTAGCCATCCTGTTTGTAAGGACCCAGAGCCCCGTGACTGAGCGGATCGTATGGCAGAAAACCGTACTGTATATGCAAATATATTTCCCTCGACTAAATACATTGCGGATGCCTAATTTCGTCATTCATCTTTGTTAAACCGTTTAAGTCCTTTATACTTACGTAACAAGATTGTGGTCCAGAACAAACGGAGCGTGTGGGATTTCAACAAAATCCTACTTATACTATAAACGTGAAAGCATGTTTGTTTGAATGTTTGTCTTTTATCCACGCATAAATGGCTGTACCGTTTTTGATGAAATTTGATAAGGAAATAATGGAAAAGGGATCCTGGCATCTTTTATCCCAGGAAGGCCGCGGGAAGATTCTCTAATCGGCTGAAGCCGCAGGCGGAGACTAGTAAATCAATAAAACTAAATCAGTTGTTTTAATTATTTATATATCTGCTGAATATTTTATAGGTACGCGAATCTTTCTCTGTCTAGGAGTCGTGTTCCTGTTTGAAAGGTACAGAGGGCCGGTATAGTTACCAGCTGAGAGGTATACCGTCTTAGCCTTCAAAGGTGAGAACGCATCTGTACCCTTCCTAAATTGAATTCATTTACGGGTATCCATGAGCAGTAAGCACTTACCACCAGGTGGACTGTTTTTTTTTTTTTATTTATTTAAAAAAGTCACACAGCACTTAGGTAAAATTATATAGATTAGTTAAAATACAACTTAATGCCAATAATGGAGTTCATTATTTATGATTAAAAGATTTTGATGACATGTACAGTTACAGGTGATTATTACTACTTAACAAACAAACCAAGCGACATTATGTAATTTAGAAAATAATATGACAACAAAAAAAATTAAATAAAAAAATAACTTAAAATAAAATACACATTTCTAGAAAGGCTTAAAAAAAGAAATAAAAGCAAAGTAATTGAGAAAAAAAAAATGATATAACAGTAAGTTCTTATGTTATTTTGGCGATGAGGTTATTTAAATGTAAATATGGTGAGTGTGTGGTGAGTGTATGGCCCATAAGTCTTTATGTACTAATAATATTAGCTTATTAAATTTACTACATTATATATTGTTCAAAATATCTACAATTTTGCTTTTAAAAACAGCTTTACTTTATATAAAAAGGTCAACATTTGAGAAATGTTTATTGTATACCCTGTGGGCTCTGCAGGTTATAGAATTCTGGGCGTAGAAAGTGCGGGTTAAGGGAACATCGAACAAAGCCTTATTTCTAGTTCGATAGGAGGGTGCTCGCAGTTTCAAGAAGAGAGTTGTCAGTTCGGAGCAGTCTATGTTACCCCTACAAGCGTCAAAGAGAAAAAGCATGTCCAAAAGATATCGCCTGTCTTTCAATGACATTAGGCTGTGCTCTTTACAAGACGTAATATAATCCGTATTATTTTGATGAGTTCTGTAAAATAAATGTTTAATAAATTTAGACTGTACCCGTTCAATGGTAGTATTGTGTATTTGATATTGCGGATTCCAGATACTGCTGCAGTACACAAGTATGCTACGTACGTACGAAAAATAAAGAGTTTTTAGGCAGTCAGTATCTGTGAATGGCTGACTGACTCTTAGAATGAAACCTAGGTTTTTAAAGGCCTGGTTGCTAATTGATGATTGATAATGTGTTCTGTAAAGGTTAATTTAGAGTCTATGAGAACTCCAAGGTCTCTTACTAATTCAACTTCGTTTAGGGCGGTATCTCTAAAATTATACGTGAAGCAAATTTTATATTTTTATTTAATAAGGGCCAAATATAGAATCTTGAAGGACACCAGAGGGAATTTTTATGAAACTAGAGCGGTAGCCACCGACTACAACTGCCTGATTACGATTATGGATATATGACTCAAACCAACGTAGTAAGTTTCCACGAATGCCGAGCTCCAGAAGCTTTCGCAAAAGTATAATATGGTCAACACGGTCATATGCCTTCTCAAAATCTGTATAAACAACATCCACCTGACCACCACCATCCATTCCCAACAGAACATCATTACCAAAGACAGCTAAGTTTGTATTAGTTGAGCGGCCTTTGGTAAATCCATGCTGCTGCTCAGGTATGGACGCCTGGATAGCAGGGTAGACGTGTTCATGGACAGCTTTTTCAAAAACTTTACTTAGAACATTTAAGATCGAAATCGGACGGTAATTCTCAATTGATGTTTTACTTCCTTTTTTATGGATTGGGACAACATGCGCCGTCTTCCAGATAGGAGGAAAATATCCAAAGGTAAGCAGTCTGTTAAATATACTTGTTACAGGTTGTGCAATTGGCTGTCTAGTTTTTACAAAGAAAATTGGAGGAATTAGGTCACTACCAGGTCCCTTACCACAATCTAACGTTTTTAAAAGTTTATATATATGGTCAATTCTTAAATGTAAATTACAAAGTATATCATTGTGTGTTTCAGTATTAGAATAGGAAGGTTGGTAACAATCTGTAGCAGAGACAAAATTTTTTAGAAAGTAGTCATTGAAACCTGTTAACTCTTTTGTCACCTCAATTCAATAAAAAATAAGTAATATTATCTACGCCTTCTGTTTTAAGCCGTATCAAATTGTAGAGGAGAGGAGACATAAATGGCGAGTCACGGGATTGCATGAATACAATATATTTGGCGAATTCATATGTAGACTCACGTCCGTGTGGTCTCATTAGAGCACTGGCCTCTCGCCCGAAACATCTCGGGCCAGTGTCCAAGTGCGACCGTGTACTTTCTCGCCTAGCATACTTGCAATGGAGAAGTCCCAGTTCATCGATGTAGATACTGAAATTGCTGCCGCCGATGCCTTGTGTGTCATCAGTTACTGCAATTATTAATTATATAAATTATATTATGCAATAAAAAAAATGAAGGTGTAAACGATGACGGTTATTTCAAAGTGGTAGGAGCAGTAAATCCAGTTTGATGACTAATTCGAACCCATGCGACATATAAATGTTTTTTATTTCTATGAAACTTGACTAGGAGTTCATAATACAGGTACAGGTACATCCATTTCTTAAAATTCCACGACAGTTTATCGCACTCACGTCTTTACGCTCACACGGCCCGAGCAAGAGAGCGTGTAGAACCACGCACTCGCAATCCGTGCGTGACCCTTTGACTCGGGTGCATAAAACCGACTCGAGACGAACACTCCTTGTACAGTAACTTATCTATGATGGAGACCCAACGAGAGGACGTGACACACACCGATGCAAGGCGAGCGCATCTCTCTACACTCTCACACTCGACTTGTTTCGAAGTGTATCGGCGAGAGTGTGAGTGAATTGTCGAGTAAAGCGGAGACGTAAAATTATTAAGTTGCGTTATTTTTTTTCGTTTTCCGATTTAGGGTTACTCTATCAGCTCTGTCATCCTTCCTAATAATTTACAATTAAAATTGTATTAATTGCCCGATTTGTATTATAAATACAACCTGTGATTAAAATGGTAATATAATTTTGCAAGAGTTTTAATGGTGAATACTTTATTTTAGATTTTCGTTAAAACGGCTCGGTTGGCGCAGTGACTAAGCATCTGGCTACGGTGCTGAGGATCGAGGGTTTGATCTTCGCATGGGACAAGTACTTATATAAAAAACATAAAAAAAATATTAACTCATGTCATAAAGTGTAGTTGTGAACGCTACTTCTCCTTTACATACATTTCTAGTAGCTATTTTTGATTTGTTTCACAGCATAACTTTACCTCATGTACTTTATCTGTTAGAAATCCATATGTTGCTTGTAGAGAGGGGTATTTATTCACTAGTTTTCCACACTACTTACATATCCGCTTATCATGTATTTGTCAACAACAGGAGTTAACGTATAAATATTTAAGTAACAACTGTTCACTCGATTTCGGCAGAATTTAACATGTGCAAACGACTATTTAATTTATAATAATCTACCTGTTATCAAGGGCGTCTACTGGGTTGAAAAATAACCTATGTCGTCGCAATATCGTAAGAAACATATCTAAAAAAACCCGATCAAAATCAGTGTAGTGGATATGAAAATTAGAACGCAGAACGAAAAGCAGTTACGTCTTTATCTATACTTACATATAATAAAACTTTAAATCATGAAGAGGATTGTCTTCGTAAATTGAATATTTTTTATATTTTGGTTTTTGAATTTTGTCTGTTTGTCTGTCTGTTTGCGCGCGCATCCCGTGAAAAGGGAGGGAAGATTTAGACTGAATAACATTTGTTGTATAGCTTATAATCTGTCTTAAAAACATAGCTAAGTTTTATTTCAATAGGTTCAATAGATCCATAGTTACAGGAGAGTTCTCCGTACTATACTGTCCCATATAAAGCAGGAGTCACGAATGTCTAGTTAATTCGAACTTCAACGATACTTCCGCGAGCGTGCCATTGGCAGTTTTTAAGGTCCCGATTAAGATATTAGGTATTACATAAAAAACAGTAAATAATATCTCACAAGCTATCTATATCCAAGTGGAGTAGTCAGAATTTGAAGTCAAATCCATATATTATACGGTATTGATATTGCAATATATTGCAAAGATGCTAATTCATTTACTATCTGTGCCTGCGTCTTCGTTCGTTCGCACGTGGCGTTCGACAAGTGACGAAAACTCCTTTCAAATATGTTAGACCTTAAATACATAGACCACTGACATGATTCCGGGCCTGGTAACTAATCATGCGATGGTATTTTGTATTGCGATCAAGTGTCCACCTGCTTAGCATAGCGAGAATGCTAAAGGTATTTGGGAGATACATATGTCTTCTTCGTCAGCCTGCTGATAGTCCACTACCGGATGTAGACCTCTGTGGTAGAATTCGCCATAACCACCACGCCTGTCATGGAAATTGACATTCGTGGTATCGTCACCACGGACGCTGCTAATCTATTTCCAATAAAAATGTTTTGGTGTCTGATAGGTTAGTTGGCGGAATAACCATCTTCAAAATGTCAGATCTAAAATCTAAAAGAAATTGACGCTGGGGTCCAGTAACATATAGGTTTAAATAAAATGTTGATTTGGCTCCATTACATCCCCAAATACGTAAATCGATATAATTTTAAAAATATAAATCGAATACACGGCCTCTGTTATTGTTTCTTTAAGTGTTAATAACAGAAAACTAAATTAACTTAATTTAAGTGTATTTTTAATGATTATCCGCTGTCCCAAATACTTTTTTTTTACTATTTTATTTACACGTTTTAATTATATTTTCAATGTACATTTTATTGTTTTTTTTACACGTATCGCTCAATGAAGTAGCGGGAATTCGCTAGTATGTCAATGGAAGTAGTAGTAGTAAAACCAAAATTGCCCAGATCCTTTAATAGTTAGTGCAATTTTTATACACACAAATCTCCCCGGAGAGAAGCAGATCATGACAATGAAAACCGCATGCAAATTCGCGTGTTTCTCGAGATTAGCGCGGTCATACAACAGGACAGACGCTCGCTAGGAACTTCTTTTTATACTATGTGTAGATCTATGATCTTAATACGTGTTTTCTAATATGTAATATGTATATCTATACTATGTTCAAAAATTTAACATATTTTTAAATGTATCGTTAGTTTAGTAATATGTAATTTAGGACAGATCATCTTCCGTTCAAGAATTTTAGTTTGTGCATAATATTTCTTAATGTAAAAAAAGTGCATGGAAAACTTATAAATGACTCAAAAATAAATACTTTCATTAACCGACTACAAAAAGGAGGAGTTCATTTGTTTCATTTATCAAGTTAAATATATTAAAATGGTACAAATTCAGAACGCTCCCTATAAAAAACAAGTAATCAATAATCGAAGTAGTAAGAACGCATTTGTTTTGAAACCAAAGCCGCGTGTCACCGATATCGACTATCGACAAACCCCTTGCTGAGACCACACACCATTCAGTTCCGGGCAAGCAGTTCGTGTTACCCATCACGGGCAGCCATCGATCCCTGTTTACTACCGATGACAACTTCTTGTTTGCTGCGACTTGGAAACCACAAGCGGGTGATGCTATGAAATTGTATAATTAACGCAAGAGAGTATTCTCGCGTTAATTATATAAATTGGTTTTTTTCCTAATGTATTTTGTAAAATACGGTCGATGGTGTAGTGCATAGTAATTTATTGAATTATAGTATAATTAAACGTTGCTATCAAATATTTTCCAATAATTAATAGCCAATAAATTCGTTCGGTTGTTAAGGAAAGAAAGAACAGGAAGGTTTAATTATTTAATTAACTTTGATAAATGTACTTTAAAACTTTCTAGAACAAGGAAAACTGTATAAATTTTACTTTCATTCTGTGACCTAAATATTAGCAAGGAGTTATTCTTACTGTCTTTTTTTTATTGGCAAAAGTAATTATACCCGTTATAGCCGGGATGAAGTTAGTTTTATTGTAGGTGAGGGGAAGCCCAAAGTCAGCAGTGACCTATCTGACCGCCAAGCGTTGCGGTTCCGAACTTGGAAGAGGTGTATATCAAGCAATGCACTACAAAGCAAGTGAAATGCAATCGAATTTTCTATCCAACGGCCATTACATCGGATGCGGGTGGCGAAATAAATTCAAAGGCGTAACGAGGCTTCATTTGACAGTTTTAGTGAATTTTCCACATCGGAAGCCTTAGCCGGCGAGTTTAATGTTTGCGTAAATTGATTCCGAACCGGACTAACGCGTATTTGTATTGGGCACATAATTCAGCGGGCGCTTTTATGTGCAGCGCTGAAATCGATACGGTTGCGTCGTTTTTTAATGAAACTGCAGTTTGCTAAGTGCAGTGTAATAGGGTGCTGCTGTTTAATGGATGTCGGACGCAGCTGCGACGGTGCGTGGATATTACTTTGACTGTAATTATATTTGAAACTATGTAAGGACCGGAGTTGTGATTTAAATCGGTCCGGATCCTAGGCCCATTCCGATATAGCGCCCATTTTGAATCTGCAATTGCATCATAATCATATCTATGATCACTTATTAACTTCTATTTACTAGATGTGCAAAATAGCTAAAAACGGATCAAACTTAGTAACAAGCTTCACTGTTCCTAAAAAATTACCATTATATGGTCCCGAA
The DNA here is from genome assembly GCA_029286595.1 of Bhutanitis thaidina. Lineage (NCBI taxonomy): Eukaryota > Metazoa > Arthropoda > Insecta > Lepidoptera > Papilionidae > Bhutanitis > Bhutanitis thaidina. Next base: position 4,515,953 of record JAGSMS010000012.1, on the reverse strand, counting down.
TCGTTTTCCAAACCAACCCTCTTATCCCAATTTATACTTTTCTCATTAAAAAATTTCCGCCTCTAAAATTTCACCGCTCTTGACACGAATCTATGCTTGAATGCTACGCTAACAAGGATGTATGTACAGATTATGTTAGCTTGTCAAAAATATAGTAGCTATTGGCTGCTGGCAGTCATGATGGACAACTCCATAACTGCACACAAAGTCCTGGGTCTTTGTTTCGAATAGAAACTTCTGCATTTGTCTAATTGTTTTCCTGAATGGGCGAGGTAGGATAGAGTTTGCTATACCCTATTATCCTCTGGTGTCTTAACGTCGTGACGTGGAAAACTACTTCGAAATGCCTCACCAATACACAGACCGATAACGGGCAACGACTATGGTGCAAAGTGGTTTGTTCTTCGATCGCCAATCTATCACATCTTATATAAATTTATATTCGGAGATACAAGTCGAACTTCCTGTTTAAATTTTAAATAAAGAACAATTATTTTATGCATATAACAGAGACTCAGTAAAAGCCAAATTGTAGCTATAGAATTAGTGCACAATATTAGAAAACTAATATTGTGCACTAATACTAGCTTTGACAGGTTCATTCAAAGCTAGGATTCCGTAGGCAGGACGCCGACCAAAAGCCACTCGATTGCTATCAGATGTATAAATAAATTAAATTAGACTCTCGAGTCATTAATTTAAAACATTTTAAGCTTATTTAAATATGGAAGATATTCCAGAAACTTCAAAATAGCTATATATTATACTTTCTGTGTGGTCTCTCCGTTGGAAGAGAATTTAGGTCAGCATGCAGAGGGAGTGTTCGATTTAATTAATGACACTACACGTTTAATATCCCACACATCACATTTACTGAGTGGGAAAAATATCTAAATTAGAAATCATTTAAATTAAATGAATGTGGAAACTACCACTAATATTTGAAAACTATTTTTAAATAATGTATTTTGTAATTGGTATCGCATACACTAAAAAAAATATTAATTGCGTCGTAGAAAAGTTTATTAACGTATTAATAATGTTTGAAACAATTTTTACTGCTTGTGAGAATGTGTTTCAAAAGAGTTTATCAAAATATACAAATACAATACAAACAAAACCGATATCACTTTTATATTAGTGAATAATATACAACATAACATATTTCAAATTATAGCACGGATGACTTCTTTATCATCATTACAGTCTATAACAAGTTCACTGCTGAACTGTTCTCTAAAATCGAGTATTGTGTTCGATTTTATGTAGGTGTACTTTTTAATCTGTAATACTAATAAAGTACGCTAAACTTACTACTCTATTTACATTCACTCTGACTTTTTTGCCATATTTTATATACTTAAAAATGTGTTAGTTTTATCAGCATAGCTCTTTTCGTACAAAGTAAAATATGAATATTAAGAAACTTTATCATTCAGCTCATTACACTGTTGTAAATATTTCAGTGTGCAATTTTATCTCGTACTCTCTATAAATAAAAATACACAATGGTCCAAAATAAGTCAAGTATGTTTTCATTATTTCTAAAAAAAATTATTATCAAAGTTTTCAGCTATAATGAAAATTATAGCGCCCATATGGTTGTTTAATTAGTTTTTAAAGTAGTACATTTTCATACTGGCGCGCTGCCAACTGAATTTAAAAGGTCGTTTGAAAAATAAACGAAGTTAATAAAAGTTTTAATTATTATGCGGGCCCGCAATTGTTGTGCTGAATATCGTCAAAATATGAAACGGTTAATAAACGTTTTTATAGCGTCATAATGTGAGAAAGCTATACGCAGGCGCGGATCTGGATATTATTTGAATATTAGAATATTATTATTGGAATATCCTTATTTGAATATCAATTACATATATGTATATTATATTAGAGGCTATTCCTTTCTCAGAGGCCAGGAACCCAACTATGAATCCTCTGGTATTGTGGATGTTCTTGAGCGTCGGTAATCACTGCGCGTTTGCCAACAAATAAAAATTTTAGGAGTTTCTTATTTTCATCTAAAAGCATTTTGATTTTTGTGTGACAAGTGCTTATTACAAATATTCGAAGTATAGGGGGGATGAGATTGCACGTTTGGTGGCGGAAATCTGCCATCCCTTCTCACCCCGTTAATGTCATAAGAGTCGCGAAGAGCAATGCCTCGAAAATGTCATGAATTTTAACAGGTAGCTCAAATTCCTTACGAATATGGTTTGGTTTGGATAAACAAATCTAGTCTATTTAGTGATGAAACACTTATGTCAAAAAATTTATTCAAAATTGCATTCGGTTGCCACAAATATCTGAAGAACTGAAAATCATCACCATATCAGCCTATCACAAGTCCACTGCTGAACATAGGCCCAAAGAAGCTGAAGATACTAGTCTTTTATACAATACACCGAAACCAAACTATATTATTTGAGAAAGAACCTTAGCGTTAAAGTCATGGAGTTGAAATGAAGACCGAGGAAGTATATAATTTTTTTTATTGCAATAATGGCAAACTGACGACATAACTTCTTCGTCAAATATTCTAAAATCAAGCTCGAGTAAAAGTTATTAATTATTAAAAATCATAAAAGAATATACTTTCTTTCAATACTCAATGGGGAGCTAATAAAAATAAGAAACATGTGTAATTTGAAACTCGGTTGGCGCAATGGTGTACCCATTGCCTTAGGGTGTGGTGCTGTGGGTCTCCGTTCGATTCCCCAACTGGGCTAGTATATGAATGACCTATAAATAATTGTTCCGGGTCTCGATGTTTTTCCAAGTGCAATTTATATCTGTAAAACCCCTTCACGACTCAGAATAAAATCCTACACTAGTAATCGTATTTTTTCACTGTACAACACTTTATTAAAGAAGTTGCTTTGTTGTATTCTACCAGTCATAAATAGTATTTGGCTGTGTAGTAAAATCCTGTGCCTCATTTTCTAAACAAGCCATAACATCAGCAACTTTCTCCGACATGCTTCCAAGTCCCGCCCTAAACAAGTTTCACTAAGTATTAGTTACATTGTTAAGGTTCAGTCGGGACGTTTAAGTTTTGCAATCATGCATCGTATCGTTAAATTAGCATTTTACGGAGCTTGTACTTCTAAATTAGTTGCATAAACAAACGGAATTTGTATGAGCGTAATCCATATTCTCACTTTAAAGATGGTGGAATCCCTTGGGCTGATAATGAAATTGTTAATGATGTTGTCCTCTTAACCTATTTCGACCACGGCGATAACCTTCCAATCAATATTATCGGAGGTTGACAATCTTTTTTATTGGATCGGGGTGAAAAACGAGCTATCCGTCCACCTGATGGTGAGTGGGTACTGCAGCCAGTGGACAGGACAGCCTGCAAACAACTTCAAACGAAGAAAGATTACGGATGCGTTGTAAGGTAAGGACTAAGATGGAACGCCTCACAATCCGTAATTACTCTGTAATACTGGCTCTCTTTACCTATCAAACCGGAATACTATCTGTGGTTACGCTACTGATTGAAGGTGGAAAGGGGTAAGAGGGCACTCCATACCCAGACGACTCCCAGACAAAGAAGGAGTCTACCTCTTGTAAAGATGCAAAAGCAAGTATCCCGTTACAAGACGCAAAATTCTGCAGCACTAATTTGTCGGGCGGCTTAAAGCGAATGTTCTCAAGTGAAACTTGGACATTTTTACGTGATGTCAATGAAAAAGCGGATGTAAATTAAGCTAAGGTCATTAACTTACGAACATAAAGTTAGGCAAAGACGTTCTCAATTATATATACCAAAGATATAGCAGAGAGTCACAATCACATACGAGTAGCTTTTATTACTCCGGATACACTACAGACAGCATTAAGTATTAACATTTGGTTTTTAACGGGAGCCTCCAAATGCTTTTAGGTTGAGGGTGCTACTTCACTGCTATTAACGAAGCGTACGGTCCAGCGGATTCGCTACAAATAAATACATAATCGTTTGAATGGCATGAAATGTGTCAAGGGACACTCGTGTCATAGAATTGATAATAGTATTACACCGTGCTGAGTCAACTTAGTTTAATTTTTCATGTCCTGTTATGACGAATGACTTTCAATTTTAAGCTAACAGGCTTCGTCGGCAGAATGGGTAGCAATTTTGCGCTTTTTTGTAAATCGTTTCGAATTTAAGTAAAAAAGTAAGCCCTTTCAAGCGTTAACTAGTACGGTATATAAAATAAAAAAATGTATTACTGAATTTGCTCTCTGTTTAGTTTTAATGAAATTCTCACTACAAGAAAAAACGTTTGATATTCGAATACATATCACGACACGGATCTGCGATACGATGTAGAGGATGTATTAAATTAAAGCGCGCCCAAAGCCGTTGAGATTAGCAAGGAAATGTCAATATGCTAGTGTGAAATATGTCGATGGACGCTCGACTCGTGAAATGAATAGTTAATGCTTGTTTTATTGAGACGATGTTTATTGAATAATAAATTTGATTTGTCGCAATGTCATGACGGAGTGGACTCAAGTCTGAGAATTATTGCTATTTAGTGTAATGAATTCAAAATTTAGTTAGTTATTTATACTAATAACAGCCCACGGCTTCGCCCGCGTGATATACAATTTTGCCCCAATTACTACTCTTGATCGAGATAAAAGTATAAATTAATCCATGACTTAATCTAAGTCGCGATCGAATTTCATTTATATCAGTTCAGTCTTTTATTCTGTCGTTGAGCGACAATAGCCAAACATACAAATTATGATATTTATTATTAAAATGAATAGTAAAAAAGTAAAAGTAAACTACCACGGCTTATTATTAGTATGTATTATTATCTTGTTTAACTAGATTAATACAAGTCACTAACTAATTTAGTTAAGGGGGTAAGATATATTCAAAGCATTAATAAAAACCTGTTTATAAGCAGTTTTATAAAATAAACTTAATTACTATTAAAAAAAACTTATTGATAATCGACCTTCTTTATGCTTGTGACTGCTTTGAGCTTTATGATGTACAAGATTAATCTTAACAGAATCTACATCCTTCCGGAAGTAAATATAAATGCAAGAAATAAATGCCTAAATGCAGTGGTTAGGAGAATTTCATGCTATAAGAGAAAATACTATATTTAAATTGGCAACCAGTTACTGGAATATTTAAAGAAGCACGTGTCGAGCTCAAGTTTTCAAAGCGTTCTAATTTTAAAGTAATATTTCATTTTCTTAACTATTGCATCGTGCTCCTCGAGTTTTTTTCTTAAATTGTATTATAGCATTAACCAGTAAGGCAGTTTGTAAATAAATGTTACACTATTAAATACTAATAAACTTATAATCGTAAAATAAACTTAATGACCGTCGAATTCTTAACTTTTATTTGCTTGTTGAGATAACATAGTTTGATATCTATAAACCCGATTTAGAATCGGCTCAGACGAAGTAAGTCAATACCGGTATTTATAATGTCATCCAACGAGCTAGAAAAGATAATACTCAGCTTAATCTTAGTGCGAAATTGTAAGATTTTGCTTTACATAAACTTAATAATAATTTGAAAATATAACATTCTAAATCTACTGAAAATCGAGAAACTTATAATGGGGGTAATTCATGTATCTGCATGTGTAAGGTTTTTCTTCATCAAAATTTATTCCTATTCTAGTTTCCTCCGGTAATTTCGAAACATAGTTCGTACTTAGAACTTTCTTAAATTGGGAAGATTTTAATTCATCGTCATCGTACAGTATAGGCCTTCTCAAATATTGTAAAAAGTATAGTCCAGAGCAACCAAGTATGTGTGTGCACTCACACACATACTGATTTTTGTTATCCCCTCATTGATGTAATTCTTTGCTGACTATAAGAAAAGCTCTCACGACTATATCCCATATTGAGGTGGTCTAGACTGTGAACAACGGAACAACGTGACAGATGGTGAAGCTCTGCGCCGTCGTTCAAGTTCAAGCTATCGATACAAATCGTAGATGAGTTTCGAAAACTAATTAGTACGTGCCCATAGGTGCACACATGTGATCGTGATCCGGTATTTTCTCAATTTCAATTAATTTTCTATATAAGAGATATAGAGTATAAATTCATAATGTTTTTTTTATATCACTAGAGTTACAAACGAGTCGTGCACCTGTTCTAACGGCGAGCTTACAATACTTTGTGCACCTTTCTCGCTCACCCTTCTGTAACTGCAATAAATGAAACCTGCCACTATTCCGGCTTCCCTTTATCGATGGCTACCGCTGCATATATTTTTCGGCACCTACTTGGCTTACCGCCAATTTAGTGTGTGGTCTAGCTGATTGGTCTTTGATGTTTTGATACATTAGCTCTTTTGCTGAATATATTTACTTTAACATACTGGTAGCTTGGCAGATTTATTGGTATACATACGTCCTTAAAGGTGGTTTAATCTGGTTATTGTTACTAACGAACCACGTCGGTTTCGCACGGACAGATCTGTATAAACTAAATAATAGAACCTAAATGTGAATGTGTTGTTCACAAAACAACACAATTTTAAACCGTTTTGAATTTGAAACCCACTTAGTTTAGAAGTTATAAGCGAATATACAGAGTAGTATTGCGACTTTATTTTTTACTATTTAAAGTTTAATTATAAAAATGTTCCGGCACTTCTTCTAAACAAGTTCTATTGTACAAAAGGCGAAAGAGTAAGTACTTTACATTTAGGTAAACCACAAATTTTAAACGTCGGCAGGTTCGACCAGGTTGGTACCACGGCCTCGGAGAATAGCGGCGTGTAGTAGAGGCATCTTATCCTTCTGCGTTTCGTTCGGTGAGTGAGGTATCCGGAGGCCCACTCCTCCTCCCCATCCCCCTTCTTATCCTCCCTTTTATCTCCCAAATACTCGTAAAGGTCGGCAACGCACCTGCAGCACCCCTGGTGTTACAGATGTACGTGGGCGACGGTAATCACTTACCATTATGTGAACCGATTGCTCGTTTTCCGCTTTTCCCATAAAAAAAAATTGTTATTGATTTCCGTTTTGTTGTTTGTTAATATATTTATACATTTATATATATATATATACATATATCACTGTTTAATACCGTTGCACAAAAATAAAACGCCAGTAAATCCGTAGATGCAAAGTAATCATTATATATAATACGGTACTTAATACACAAAATAAAGTCCAAAAAAATTTAAATTGAAAAACGATCAAATAGTTTGAAAAAAAACCGAGTCACTGATAATGTAAATGGTGACAAAATGCTTTATTTCTTGACGACGTTGATTGTTGCAGCAAGGATAGAAGTTATATTGTAAAGACTCGCGAAGGGTTATCTAAGTTTCAAAATATTGAGATGACTTTTATGTTTACGAAAAAATTAATAATCTCCTATAGGGTTCCTACCTGCTTCAGATTTTGACAAATCATGTCTCTATTCGGAGTTGTTGCAGGTACGTTAACAATACGTGTCAGGAAGACACTGGACGTGTCTTCACAGATAACATCTTATTCTGAAAGGCGAGGGGATAAAGGATAATAACTAAAACGTGAAAATGGTTTTGCAAAAAAAAATTTTAGAACTGTAGATTTGTTTATGATTTAAACTGACATATTGGTAATGATATTCTAATTTGTGTATGAAGATATAAAATAGACACTTAACGTGTAAAAGTAGTGAAGTTAGTCAACAAGTAGTTATGACGAAATGCGTCATATTTTCTTTATTATTTCCTAACGCACCACAGGCCACTGCGCGTCGACCGACGCGAACTACACGGACAGACGGCGGTCGAAGCCCGGAAGTGTGCTTCTCGATTTAACCCGACGCACTCCACTTAACAAATATTAGTCAACTAGAACCGTTAGCGACAGTTTTTGTTTTTTTTTTATTTTTCTTTCTATTCAAATATACTTGTGTTGTAAATGGTTCTGCACAAAAGAGATGTAACTATTATTAAATTCTTTGTAATTCGTTTACAAGCGAGACTGCTGCTTAAAAGTTGGTGATCGCATCAGTATTGAAGTTCTGCAGCACCAGCGGGGTCGTTAACGCTTTTCCGGTATTAAATAAGACGTATGATCTATTTGATTGTGCTCGCGTTTTTAAATTTAAACTAAAAAATATTTACATAAGATATCAAATGATGAACGAATCTCATCAGCGAAAGAATCACCCACCCCTTTACTTGCCGGAGGCGTTGTAAGAGTCGAATAAGGGAATCTACCTGGGCTATCAGCGGATGGCGGGATAACCATCTTAAAAATACCAGACCAAAATCACGAGTCAAAGGTGCGACTTGTCTGGTACTGCGATCGCCAATCCAGTTGCCAAGCGTTGCGGCTATGGCATAGCTCATCCTCTTTATGGTAAAAGCCTATGTGGACAGTAGACTATTTACAAGTTGGTACGGAATGGTGAAGAAGGCTATTGAAATCCTTTAAATCTCAGAATAGTTTGGATTCTAGTGTTAAATATAGCAATGTGTAGTTTGTTACTTTAGGTGGAGGATCCACGCACACTACCATAGCATAATAACATAAAAACACCTTTCCTTTGCATAGCTTAGTATAGCGTTCACGCTCTGCGATAAAATACGGTCCGAAGTAATCGTTGTACTATTTAAATGAGTATTTGTGCACTCCAGATACGAATTTCGTTTACCGAAGTTGAAATATCTCCACTTCGGAGCGGAACTTTAGTTACTCGTGTGCACAAACGGCATCCGAAGTGTGTATCTCGGAAAACCGTGTTTTCACAATCCTTATTTTCTTGGATTCGGATCCGATGCCGTGCGCAAGTGACGTCCGAACTTCATTCCGATCTGTATTAATCTTGGTTCAGCGTAGTGCTAGAGTGCTGTAACATTCACGTCCTCTTCTTTATCTTCCTCTTTTACTTCCACCGTCTATTTAAATCCAACGCTGAACATAGGTCTCTCCAAGAAAGCGCCAGCAAAGCCGGAAATAATTTCTTAAAGCGTTTGCCTATACTTATCACGCTGAACATTCGAGTCGGTTAGCACAGTGGCGGTACCAGAGCGCAAGTGATGCTGCTCCGCATCACTAGTCTGGGTCATTGGGTTCAGTAGATTCGCAAGCCCTTTCGGACATCATTCGGTGGCAGCAGTTTTGTTTGTTAGCTAGCAAGGTACACCACGTGCAAGTGAGGTTGGCATTTGAAGAAAAATATTGTATATTCTCTCTTAAACCTTATTACTCGATACCAATTCAATATTCATCATCATCATGAAATTATATAATTAATTATATGAAATGATTAGTTTCTTATATAAATCATTTACATTTAATATTTAAATACAAATTGTAAATGATCTGTTGTGATAGTATCTTAAAAGCAAAACTATTTTCTTAATTCATTTCAAGAAATAAAATGCTTTTTGTCATTGTGTGATTTGATTACGGATTTCCTTTTGGCAAGACGGTGTAACCAAAGGTTTCCGTAACCTACATTTTTATATTTAGAATGTGGGAAAGGATGGAAAGTACTATGAGATTTCAATATTTTTCACTCAGTAGCCTTTTACGATGAATGATTACACAGGACTGATGAGTTATTATTATTGAATACACAAATGGGGCCCGGAGTACCCTAGAGGTACACATAAGAGAGAAATAATGCATAATGTGTACTATGCGTACTCATTGCCCACGTGGGTTTGGAGGTCGTGCAGCTAGGCGCCTCTCGCCTGAACAGAGAGGGAGAGGAGGTGTACTCTACCGAGGAGGGGCGGCCGGCTCTGGTAGAGTCACAGATTTGTACGAAAGCGTTTCCTTACTGATATGCGGCGAAGGTGGAACACTGTGGGGTTTTGGTCGGTGCAAGCCCGACATAACATTTTGACGACTCGGTGGCGTGCTAAGTGGCTAAGCGTTTAGCTGCGGCGCTCTGGGTCGCGGGTTCGATTCCCGCACGGGACTAGTATTTGTATGGACTACAAATAATAGTTCCCGGTCTGGGTGTTTGTCCATGTGCAATTCATGTATGTAAACTGCCTCCGCGACACAGGAGATATTGCAATAGGGGAAGGTAACGTTTTTATAAAAAAAAAAAAAAAAGAAAACCCATCCTTGTCCCCGCGCGGGCTGGTTAGGCATTTCCACGTATATGAATAAAAACTATTAATAAAAGTATTTATTATTTTTCAAAATCGTAAAAATGTTTTTTGCATTTTAAGTACATGTATTTCAAATAAGTTACATCACTGCGTAAAGTGAATTTGTATTTAACAATATAGCTAAGTAATCGTTGTAATGCAAAGACGGCGCGCTCAAATATCAATAGCAGTGTTTACATTAAATTGAAGCTACCTATGATGTCCTTCTGGTGCATTTCGGCCGCAACGACCACTTCCGAATATTGTGGGTAGCTGTCAACCGCGCATGAGTTATTACAGAGTCGTAAGGGCCGTGGTAGCCTAATGGTCACTTTAGTTGCATAGAGCGCGAGTGACCAGGGTTCGATCCCCGGTGCCGGCACCACTAAAATTGTTAATAGCAATTTTAAGTGCTGTATTTATCACGTGCTCGGTGAAGGATAACATCGTGAGGAAGCCTGCATGTCTGAGAAATAATAAAAATATTATTTCGAGGATATGTGAAGCCCGCCAACACGCAGTGGAGCCCATTCCCGGCTCCTACACCCTTTCTGATACTCGTACTTGAGAAGGAGGCCTTTGCCCAGCAGTGGGCACAAACAGGCTGCTACCTTTCTCTTTACTTTACTTTAAGTGCATGCGAAAACTCAGCGGCGTCAGTGTCAGAGACCCGGGACGCGACGTAACACAACTAGACCCACAGCTACCGATATTAATTTTAAAATTCCTAAAATTACTTGACCTGCTTATTGTATTTAAATAATTGTTTATTGGTTTTTCAGCTATAAACAATAGTTACATTATCTGAAATAATTTATAACTGTATTATATGAATTGTATTTAGATGATACAATATATTTTTTTTGTTAATTTCAGATATCAAAATGGTGGTGGTGTTGTTTCTACAGCTCTTACTCGGAGTCGTCACACCAACCGCAGCTAGTGAGTACTTTTGATCTCAAATCGACGTTTTGTTTTTGATAATTATACCTATGGAGGAGTAATTTATATAGATATACATAGAAGGAACCTAGGAGACATACAAATAAATTAATACACACTCGCCCCCATGGAGGGACGCTCGGTTAGACAGGTTAAGTCGGGCTTGCACCAACTAAAACACAACGGTGGCTTATGCAGACATACACGTCCGCACCAGGCGTTATATGCGACCTCTCCTAAGGAGAGAAATCATCTTCACCCTCTTCCTCTGGATAGGCGCACCAGAACACCGACGCGCCTACCCACTGGGAGGCCGAGAAATCTTGCTATTACAAGTGATGAAGCGCTGTGAATGAATCTCTATAATCACGATTCCTTATATCAGTTCCACGGCACCCAACGCGATAAGATTATCCCTCTCTGCCTTCCGTGAATTATTTATATCAATGTAAATGATATGAATGAATAACTAAACAAGAACGAAAAACAATAACATTTTATTTACATCGCAAAATGTAAATTTTTATGGAACGATTACAAAAATATTTTTTTTGTTATGTATTATTTATAATTAGATTGTCGAGTTTCCGTGACTACAAAATCTCCTCTCTAGCTTCTCATGTCGATTAGATCTATAATGTTATTGAAAAAATTGTCTTGTTGCGCGATGTAAGAATCTGCCATCTCCTCTTGTCCATCTGACCCTATCTCCGATCTTATCGTAAGAGTATTACGTCGAATACGAGAAGGTAAAGGAGAGTGAGTGACTGTTTACGCGAACACTTGAAGCACTTGACACTGTGCAGTTGATATGTGCCAAAAACATCTGCCAATAATATTAGGCTGCCGTGGACGAAATCGGCCTGGAGGTCATAACCATACGACACGAGTTATAAAGTATTTCTCTTAAATTATTTCTTTTTGTTTTTACATATCTATTGTTTTCTCTGTATAATTATATTTCTTGTAACTCTTGTGTTGTGTAAATTAATAAATCATCATTATTATTCAGGTCATCTACATTATGTATAATATAAAGTAAACATCTTAATACCTAAATAAGTAGCAATGTATTTACTATTTAGTTAGGTTTAGGTAGTACCTACCGTATTCAGATTAGGTATTGCGGTAAATACACTACTATTTAGTTAGGTATTATGAATATTAAATAGTAAGTAATAGTACAGAGCACATAGACAATGTTCCTGTTAAATTACGATTATTCACGCTCAGAAGAACCTTCCGTTCTGTTTAATGCAACCATTCTTAAACACATTGTATGAAACAAGATGTGTCGTAAAACACTCGTACAGCTCTCAGCCCATCGCACGAGGGTCGGGCAACATTTTGATGAAAACATTTTATACATTCCATTCGATATTTGGTTTTTACTTGGAAAAACATTCAGTTTTTACTTTTACGACATTAACTTGTTTTTATTTGAAATACTTTCACGTGTATCTATACTTACATTTAAAAAAATTAATCACGCCTCTACAATCTACATATTTGGATTTTACTACGAAACTCTTGGAAGTTCAATCATTAAAATTAATTGCTGTCACTATTATTGTCTACATTTTTAATCCCGAACAAATTGAAACTGTCCGTCTCTTTCTGTTGAACCCGAACCATGCCCGTAACAGATAACTATCTATTTAATGAGAGTTTCGTGGAATTTCTTCTCCAATACGGGTTTTGTATTGAACGCTCGGGAAGGCATTCCTATGTAAGATGTGATGTATTACGTGTGAATTGGTAAGTCCGTCAGTTGTTTGTTGTTCTCTATTTTTGACTCGTAACCAGCGTGACGGGTGCTCCCGGCGGATACGACAGGTAGCCACTCACACATTGACAAGGGCTTTTATTGTTGGTAAATAAAAAAAAATGGACAATACGGTAGCGAGAGATTGGAGATAAACATGGATAAGGTTGCGAGATTTAAAATTTGTTTTAAATTGCCGACGAATACCTAATTGCGGCAAAATTTAAACTGATAGTCTGAAATATCGTTACGAATATTCAAATATTTTCAATAGGCCACCATCCAATAATTAAATTTAATTTTATCGTTTAAATTGTACTTAACTATTTTTGATTTATTTAAAAACTTTATTAATTACAACTTAAAGTATAAGGTAAAAAAGGGCGGACTTAATGCCCGTGGGCATTTTCTACCAGCCAACAAAGTGTAAGTGTAGCACAGTACTTTAAATACGTGGTCATTCCGCCATCTGTCTGTAACTAACCATCATCGTCGGACACGGTTAAATATCACCTAAATGAAGGAATGTTTACCGTGAAATTCATAAGACATTCATTACAATATATCAACATAATTGAACTTCTTAAATGGGATGGCTACAGATTTATTGACACATCTTTCTACAAACAATCTTTACTCAGAATAGTTTTCTTGCGTAGTTTGTAGAGAGAGAGAGAGAGATTAAGGCTTTCTATATCTATTAATTAATTAATCCTTTAATATCTTTACTATGAATACAATAATGCTCTTAATTCAATATATAAGAGCACCCATAAAACTTCTAAAGATAAACAAATCGCAGCATAAAGTATAAAGAACCTAAGAAGCATAACGTAATTGTGTGTACACAAGCAATATCTCAGGGAGTCGTCGTCGGTGATTATACGTCCGTCCGTTTGTTTGTGTGAAGTTATTAGTTGAGCAACTAGACTAGCTCGATTTCGAGTAATTATATTTGAGAATGCCGGTTGAAAACGAAAATTTGAATTTGAACATTTTGTTATTATAAATCTCATCAATTCAAAGATGGCAGATTAATGCATTATACAGAGTCAATTATTACGATGATAAAAGGTGTTAGAAGAAACTTACAAATATCTAATGCAGAAATAGACATATATAATGGTATTCTTTCATATCGCTTATCAGATAACGCACTAATGTGAAAATTGGATTAAACCTTAAATAGTAACTATTGTAATAACTTTCTGAAGATAATACGACTTTTTTTTTCGAGTCGAAAAATGCAGAGTGCGGTTTCCAAATATTATCTATTTTTTATTATTGCTCACAAATGCATGATTCTTCACGATGTTCTTCTTCATCGTCTCTTCTCGTCTCGTTAAATAAATAAATGTCTGAGAAATTATAGGAAAAACACTTTGAGGAAATTTTGTGAAGTTCACCAACACAGACTGGACAGGTCAACACCACGGTATCTTGAGGTCTTGTATTCTTGGCACTGGGTTTAGATTAAATTAGGATGCTGCAAACCACCCGAAACGTCAAAATTTTAGTTTCCTTAACGGCGTGTAAATAGTTCACTACAGGACATAGATCTCTCATATATAAAACTCTCACATAAGAAGGATTTGCCATATTCGCCGCAGTTGGCAAGCGGATTGGCGGTCGCAGTACCAGACACGCACGCATCTTAGACGCTGCTGCCCGTCTTCGGTCTGCTTAGTTTTGGTGTGGTATATCGAGATGGTTATCCAGCCATCTGTGGGTTTCCATTGCGATTGTCAAGGCTTTTTCTTTAGTCGCCTCTTACTGCGTCCACAGGAAGAAAGAGGGTGGCAAATTCTTCCATATATCACAGGCCAAAGTTTCATTTCAATGTGTAGTATTTCCGAAAATTCAAGATATCATTATTATAATGTTTTTAGGTGACAAACTCACCTGCGATGCGTCCTGCTGACCTACAGAGGGCTTTGGTGACTTTGGTTTGGTTTTAAAAAATCCATCCCTATGCCGACCTCAGGGTCTATAGACTAATAATGGGTCCATCATCAATAGTACGAATGCGTGGGTACCGGCACTGCGCTCACCAATCCACTGTCCAGCGGGGCGAGTATCGACACACATTCTATGTGAGGCATGCCAGCATTTCTTGGTGCCTTCTTGGAAAGGCCTTGAAAGGCCAGCCGTGGACTGAGACCGATTGGAAATGAAGAAGGATTTTTTTTCTAATAGTATTTATAACCGAGTATCAGTGCCATGAGCCAAGCTGAAAACACATAATTAATTTAATTCTTATATCATATCTGCCTCTAGAATTAGATCCGAGTTCGTGTTGCACGCGCAAATAACATCGAAATCCATGGAACTACGTATAAAATACACATATGAATAATTTTAGCTACAATTTCACGGCTAATTAACTGATTTCAAAGACTACGTCTATGTAGTTACATTTATGCATCGAAGAGAAGTATTCATGCAAAGTAAAATAATATCACATTAATTCAAAAGAGTTCAAGCATTCTTTTAATTAAGATAAAAATATGGTTCTCCATTGAGACAGTATAAGGACTAATTTGTACTAGTTAGAAAGATAGCGATCAAGACTTTTAGAAGTATTTAATTCTGCAGGCCAGTTTATATTTTATTCGTGAGCTTATTATATTTAATTAGCAACTGGGCGTTGCTATTTGTTGTCCCAACCGATCAACAGTTGGTGCAAATAAGTCGGTATCCAGTAAAAGATCAAAATATCTGAATTCCAAACGCTTACGGACACACCGTTAACATATAGTGTGTAGACACCAAAATACACGATGAAATGATGGCAAGACTGGGCACAAAATACAACAGCCTTATGAATGGGGCAGGAGCGCGAAGAATCTCCAGGAGCAAACCTGGCGATGAGATTCGGCAGCAGTCACGTGATATCTCCCGGCGAGGCGAAAAATAGTTTACGGTATTCAGTTCGGCTAAGCTTCGTGCTAAATGGAAATTCGTCTCTGCTGTCCCGCTGTAAGCAAAGTTACATCAGGCGTAAATAGCATTCTTCTAGGAATGTGATACGAACATATTGACAAGTATAAACAATACAACGACAGTATAAAGAACTAATCTTATTGCCTTATCTGTATTATGGTGACTACCTTTAATACGGGTTAATTGCGCTGAATATTTCGACGTAAGTTAAATTAAGTCATTGCATATGGCATTGCACATATTCGTTTACTTACTATAGTCTTTTTAGATTCATCCGTTATACACCCCACTCATTTATCTCACAAAGAATCGAGTAAAAAGAAATCACAGAGAGCTTAGTCTCCCGACTCTCTGTATTTCTTTTTGTAGCAGCCGACGAAGCAGCTATTTTATCCTGTCGAAGAAAAAAAACTTTAAAACCTAAATTCCTCGTCATACGGAGAAGTATGTTTTGACGAAATGCAATACAAATGTTACACATACAATAAAATCCTTTTTACTTTAATCTATAATCCTTTTATGACCACTTATTATAGTGCTTATCTATATTCTGGTCCTGATGTATTCACTACATTATTTAAATTTAAGTATAATTTTATTTAGTATTTATTGCAAAAAGAGAAGAATGAATCTTAAATAATTCCAAAGGTACTGTGCCAAATAAGTGCACAAAAAAGATTCATGTGTATGTGTTGCCGTTAAGGTAGGTAATATGAACTAAACTACATAATCTTTCCATTCAACCATTAACCAATTTAATGAGAGCATTTGATTATCTGAAAAACAAGTTGAGTTTAACGAAATTCAGCTTGTTTATAATTATAATTGTTCGAATTTCAAACACAAGTGATACCGGTGCTTATTTAATATTATAAGAGGAGAGAGAAAATCTAACGGCTCTCTAAATAATAAATTATTGAAATGCCTTTTTTCAATGATAATTTCAGAAAAACAATTGTCTTAATAAACAGATTACAGTGCGTTGTTATAGAAACAGTACGTAGCACTTAAGAACTACACGTTATACGTTCCCTTTAACAGTTTAATACGACGCCCAACTTCGCTGCAGATCCATTAATCCGTTGTACAGAATTATAACACTTTAGCTTTAGTCGACCGGCAGCAATTACAAATAATGGATTACGTCGAAATGTCTAACGTTTGATTCGAATCGAGCTCGGCCATTCGGCTCGGGTCGTTGGGCAAGTTCATTACAAGTTATACCAGACACGAGGCGATAAATTCGAATTCCGATTGGTATATCTTGGCCCTTCAACTTTTGAATATTGCATAAGCCGAGATTTTGATGTTTTGGCTTGATCGTTCATGAGTCACATTGGAAATGTTTAGATTATTTTTCGATTATTCGTTACGGTGAAAATATCCAGTAGGTTTTGAATTATAACGTCTATTTAAAAGATGCGTCAATTATTAGTATCGTCGGCTATTCGCGATTATTAAACACACCCCCAGTTCTTTATACACACACTCGGACATTTCGACAGATTAATCATCTCCACGTAATGTAAAGGAAATAATGCATTCAATGATCAGTTACCACTGACATAGATGATCCGTCTATTCGGTAAACGAGTTTTTAATTTTTTTTGAATACATGTATTCTGCATAGATTTGGAATAATAAAAATAGTGAATGAATTCTTATATTTCGTTACATTACATATGATTTCATTCAGGGTTCGAGATTACCTTCAAAGTCGAGTCAAATCGAGTTGCAAGTTTACACATGGTCTTTACAATATATTTAACCTGTTACCTCACTCATCAAACGAAACGCAAGTGCACAAGATGCCTCTGCTTCAAGTCAGTCGGTATTCTGCGAGGCCATGATACTACCGTGGTCGAAGCAGCTGATACAAGCAGCTGCAAAAGCCGCCGCTAGGATCTACTACAGTAGACAATACATGTCGTTTACGGAAAAATCGAACTTCGCTGCGCTGTAGCCAATCGTATAGCTACAGCAATACCGCATAGAAAAAATAGCATAGCTCTAGTTATCCAATTGATAATGTAGTTTTTAAAGAGACTATTGATAGAAAAGTTTTAGAAGAGTTTTACCTTAGATTAAAGACTTAGGAGTTACTATTGACAGGAAGCTAATTATTAAATCTGAGATAAACAATATTGTTAGTAAAGTCGCGCAGTTCTTAGGATTAATTAAACAATACAAAAGGGTTGTCTTCTAGAACAAAAAATCTTTTAACATAATGCTTTTGTAAAAACCCTGAGTACGCTTGTGTGTCAGCTGGAATCCATCTTTTAGTGTGCATTCCCAATGCATTGAAAGCGTGACTTTACTCGACATCTTGCTTTTCATGCCATTGGTATCTCAATAGGCAGCCTTACAATCTGATTGAATTTACATTGATGTCTCTACAAAATAAACGAGAAATTCTTGATCTATGTTTTCTACATGAAGTAGTGTTATAAAATCGTTATAAGTTTATGTACTTACATATTGTCATACCTGATTTCTAACTTTTACGATTTTGAAGGAAAGAGATGTGTCATGACATTCATCTTTCGCTTTATCTATTTTCTTTAACCGTTCCATGCATTGTTTTCTGTTTAGATAATCTTTACATGATCATTGCTGAATGAAAATATTATATTTATTCAATCATTTGGTTTAATTGGCTATTCCCAGCAGCAACTTTTTGTATTGATCAATCAAACTGAAATAAAAAATATTTACTTTAAAATAGTCTTTATTTGTCATATAATCAAGTAGAGTACTGTAACTTTACACGTGGTAGAGCTAAGCGACGGCTTTTGCTGTTGCTCGAATGGGCTGGCTCGACCCGGTTTGTACCACGGCCGCGTAGAATATGGGCGTGAAGTAGAGCGAACTTGTGCTTCTGCGTTTCGTTCGGTAATCGGAGGCCCACTCCCCTTGCTATTCTTTCCTCATTCTCCCTTCCATCTCCCAAATACCTCTAATATCAATTATTACTATACATATATCTACCTGCTTGTCTCTTGGCGAGCGCATTGCATAAAACAGCAGAGTTGTGTAGCTCATAGACTGACTTAAAAACATAGCAAAGTTTTATTTCGCACCGTTAAGTAGATCCAATGTTACGATTTTAGCACTCCGTACTTTGCTATCTCAAAATAAACGTCACGTAACGTCAAATAAAGTTCACGATTGTCTGGTTAATTCCAAATGAATCGATACTTACGCGAGCGTAGCCGTTGGATGTTATTAAAGGCTATATAAAGACCGTATACCCAAAAAGGGTGGTCAGAACTTGTAATAATTTAACTCTTCGCTTAGTCCTTTAATAATTATTATTGTCTTAACATGCTATAAGGATGCATTGTAATTTACGGTACCATATACGATTTCACCATTCTGGATAATTTAAGTAAGAAATGTATTTCTTCCGAAAGGGTTCTAATAGTACCCTTGACTTGGTCACTCACGGCGAACCAAGTGACAACTACAATGCTGGACTGATGCAGCGACGCGGGCGGCCCAAGATGGCCGCTACGAGCGAGTTGCGAGGGGTGGCGAGTGTGGTTGCTTTGTGTTGTTTGTATTTGTTGCTTGAGCGAGTATCATCTTCAATATGTTAAATCTAAAATATACTATAAATTGGTGCTGGTAACCAGTAGCAATCTAGGTTTGCAAGAAATATTGATTTGGTCTCCGTTACGTCCTATTTAAGTATACGACTATGTTTTGTTACAGTTTTATTAAGTGTATAAATAAAGTGAACCTGTTTTAGTGTTTTTTTACTGCTTACTCCTTGCATGAGTTACATATAACTATTGCGGAAGTGGGTTCATTAGTTACAGGTTACATTTTGCAAAATTTTGACGGCATCAGATGAATAGTTTTTTTATGATTAACAAAAAAAATTACAGACATACATGGAAACAAAAATTAAATGGTAAAAACACTAAACATTAAGTATCACGCGAGCGAAGTCGCGGGATATCGAGATTCCACCTCCGATGAATGTTTTTTTTTGCTTTAAGGCACATGTCTAGAGGATTGGAATTCTCCGCCCGCATCTTTACTCTTTTTTTAGATCCTTCAATCTTTATATTGATGAAGAATAGACTGCACTTAATAGAAACCCGTCTTAATTTGAATGTATTATATTTCTTTTTATATAACGTCACATACAGGTCTTTGTGGTTTAGAGAGATCCGCAAAGATATACGCGATATAAAATCGGGAGTCCCGCGTAACTTGGCGGTGAGTTTATGTTATTTTCTAACCTTCCGATCTTGCCATTCCTCCGATATTATCGCGTTAACGTTACATTGTATACGAGAAGGTTTAGACAAGAGAGTGCCTGTGTGTGTGAGCTAGCGTGTTTACTTGTGCCACAATGATATATCCTGCTTAGATGACAACTGCCGACAGTAAGAAATCGCCCAGGACGACAACATAATGAAAGTTTGGAAGCTTAAATGTTACCTATAATTTATTCTTTATAATTTACAATAAAATTTCTAAGCTTTTAATAATTAATTGATGATGAAGGCCAATATATTTAATTGAGCCCATGAATATTTTATGCCCATTTAGTTTAAATGAAAACGGAAATAATCTATGAAATATGTTTTTCCGTATTAGGCATTATTTCCCGGGCATCTTTATTAATTTACCGATTCCCTTGGATATACATAATTCGCAGTCTTGCTATTTCGGAAACATTCGTCCTTAATTATGTACGTCTCACATTATTTATTTAGTGTTCCAATACCCAGACTATTTCTATATTTGTTTAAAGCATGTTGCTAATATGGCAAAATTATTTAAGATGCAATATTTCTTAGGTGGAAGCGCGGATACCCTAGTTAGGGGCGCTCGCTTTAATCTCATAGAATCCGAGATACCTGGGTTCGATGCCCGGTGTCGGCCCTACTAAAATTGTGAATAGCGATTTAAAGTGTCGAATTTATCACGCGCTCGGCAGTGAAGCAAACAATGGAGAGAATATTACTAATATTTCTGGGATATGTGAAGTCCGCCAACCTGCTAAAGAGCTGCGTGGCAGACCCCTGCTTAGTCCAAAACACTCTCAAATATTGTGAGGAGGCCTTTAGCCGGTCGTGAGACATTTACAGGCTATTACGCCACTTTATTTATTTCCTAAGTTCTGTTCTAGTATTACTTAATTCAAAAGTCAAACGTGTGTGGTGCATAATATATAGGTTCCTTACTTTTTTGGCCGCCTTTCCTCTACAAATAGGAGGATTTGCCATAATCTCTAAACTGTAAGTCACGTAATTTATGTCTGGCATATTTGAGGGAGTTATTCCGTCATTTGACGAAAGGCACGAGCCTATCCTCTAGTTTTTAGACACCTTGGTGAAATGGGGTTTTGTTACACCTCTTTATTGCGTAAGTCTATGTACAATCACTAGCCGAGCGGAGGTTAATTTTTATAGTGATAGATAGCTATGCAAAATTGCGATGTGGTCTTAGTTCACGAGATATAATTATGTGATACCCACGAATCCGGTAAACAAGGCTTCGGATATATATTTTATGATGTGTTCACGGCAATAGCAGCTAAAAATGGAAACACAATCATTATTTATTTCGCAAGATTGCCGCTATTTAACTGGTGTATTATTATGTTAATTAATTATAATAAATAATACATATTTTAACTAGTGTTTTAATATCCTAGATATTATATATATATTTAAGAAAGTAAATGGCAGCCAAACGATGTGTTCTTTCAAAATTCAATATATGAAATACATAGATCCATCAGCATATAGCATCAATAAAGGAATGCGTAATGCATATGCCTTTGACTGTCTAAGATGGAAGGGTGTGCGCATTATGCGGGTTCAGGGCGGCGTGATGTGGAATAGACGCTATTATAATTAGATCAGGTTGTTGTTGTATATGTTATTATGTTACATAGAGGAAGGGGGAATATTCAACCTGTTTATTTATTTATTTATTAAACTTCATATACATGTAAATGTATATAGGCGGACTTAATGCCAGAAGAATTCTGTACCAGTCAACCTTTGGACGATGCAGAGATGAAATGATGTAGGTGAGGGTGATAGAATAGAGAAAACTAAAGAGAGGAAAAAAATTATAATAAATGTAAATCTATATATAGATACAATATTTCAATACGCATACATACAATAATAAATACATACACACGTACATACATACATTTATTTTGTTTATTCAAATATCAAACTCACCTACATTTGCATCTGCAGCTCCTGCAGTAGTGCACTCTGCTGCCTCACAAAAGGCTCTTGCGACTGTATGATAGCAGAAAATCCATGTGAATTTGCCGAACCCACTTTCCAGAGTGATGGGGAGGAGAATCACTAGTGCGGGGGGAGCGTGCCCACCTGCCCAGTGTGGTAGGCACAGACCTTCGAAAAAATGCTTTTTCTGGTGCTTTCTTGGTGAGGTGGGTAGCAGCGTCTAAGGTGTCTGATACTGCCATCGCTAATCCGCTTGCCGAGCGTGGTATTATGGTAGATTATGGTAAATTCCTACTTATGGGAGAAACCTAAGTGCAACAGTGGACTATTTTTAGGCTGTCAAGGTAATCTAAACGTGGTAGAGCCAAGCGGTGGCTGTTGCTGCTGCTCAAATGGGCCGGCAAGACCGGGTTGGTACCACGGCCTCGCAGAATACCGGCTTGAAGTAGAGGCATCTTATGCTTCTGCGTTTTGTTCAGTGAGTGAGGTATACGGGGGCTCACTCCCCCTCCCCTACCCCATTCTCCTCATCCTTCCTCCCATCTCCCAAATACCCTTAAAGGCTGCTGACGCACCTGCAGCATCTCTAGTGTTACAGATGTACGTGGGCGACGGTAATCACTTACCATCAGGTGAACCGCTTGCTCGTTTGCCGCCTTTCGCATAAAAAAATATGGAGCAGTCGTAGATCACTGCTCTTTTTTGTCACGTGGGGAAACGTGCAGATACTTAAAAAAAAATTAAAGTAGCAGCCTGTAAGTGCCCACAGCTGGGCAAAGGCCTCCTTTTCAAATATCTAATTAGACGGGAACGGCCCGCCACTCTATTCCAGTAAGAGTTGGCTGGCTTCACATATCCTCTAAATATTTTTTTTATTATTTTACAGACGTTTCTTTGAGCGCCAAGCACGTGATAAATACAGCACTTAAAATTGCTATTAACAATTTTAGTGGTGCCTGCCCCAGTGATCGGGGGCCCTGCACCGGGGATCGGGGCCCTGCACCAGGAATCGGGGGCCCTGCACCAGGAATCGGGGGCCCTGCACCAGTAATCCGGGGCCCTGCACCAGGGATCGGGGGCCCTGCACCAGGGATCGGGGGCCTGCACAGGTCAATCGCGCTCTATTAAACTAAAATGAGCGCATTAAGTATAGGTTAGGTGGTGTAGACATGTACATGTCACTAAAGGCAGGATCAGTGTTAAGTGTTTACCGGTTAAAAGTAAAACCCAAAGTCTGTGCCTAGCTGTAGGAAATTCATAAGATGTTACCTATTTTAATTTTTACGTGTACAATAAAGAGTATTGAAATGATTGCGACTTACAATTTACTTAAACGACATTTATTATTTTCACAGTGACTTAATATTCAAAACCGAAATAATTTCGCAAAAAGTTCATGACACATCATTAACAAAAAACCACACCGTGTTATTTTTTTTAACATGGTTTTCATTTATCCAAGTCGTGACCTAGCCTGCCACAAGTCCACCGCTGAGCAGAAGCCTCCCCCTTGTTCTCCCCTATCCTTCTTCTGTTGCGGATATCATCGTTGCAGACTCTATCGCGCAGAGAAACCCCGAACTTAGCCCTTTCGATAGCCTGTGAACCCAAGTGAAAGACCAGTTCCAAAACGTGATTGCCATAAAGAAAACCATGTTTCGGGTGTGAAAAATAACGCGGGATATCGAGGAATAAATTCACAAGGAATTTTTGTGGAATAGCGGATAAGGCGCAGTTTACGAGATTACATCGTATTAATAAACAAAACCATTAATAGATAACGTAGTATCTAGCTTGTTCCGCCTTGCAAGCCTATTTAAGATAAATAATAGAAAATTGAAAAACAAAACTATATGGCTTTGTTGCATTGTTAAAGATGATTGTCGTCTTTACTTAATAAAGAAGGCACTTGAGGTCGAAGCTCGGTTTCCTCACGCTTGAGTGACGCGCTTGCCGACGTAACGTGGCGCTAAAATAACGAGGAAAAGTTTTTGTTAACCATGATGATAAAATATAGTATTAATTAGCATTTCGATAATTAAGACTATTTTAAGTAAATTGCATTTTTAAATCATGCATTCTTGTTTAAAGTTATGCCATATTATGTTCTGCCAAAAATTGTAAAGGTCACCCTGCTTGAGAAAAGTTGTTTCGGTATGACCAAGTTAATGTAGAACATTGTCAGCTAGGTCACATATTTTGTCTCACGAGTATAAAAAGTAGTCGAAATAAAAATAAAATAAACACACACAAACAGATGTGTTCTTACATATAATTTTGCTTAAGTATAACGTTTAAAAAATATGTGCAAGTCTTGATAACATAAAAAAAACAATTCAAAGAGTAGAACCGACTTCGAGATGAAGATGTTATTTTAAATTCCTGAACGGACGACAATTGCCCGATGGAAAAAAAATCAATAAATAATTTGCATACAAGCAGCATTAATAACATGTGCCATGGATTTTACGAGTAAAATCAAACTTTAAGATAGTGGTGTACGGTTCAATATCGACAAAGCCATATAATTGATGTAGTACACTCGATAGTTTAAGATAGGATGCGTCATTCAAGATCGAAATGAGAATGTGCGAGTAACAATGTATCAAGGACATCGGGAATTGTTTTCGTTTCATTCGCGACTGCATTAATACTATTGCGAATAACCTTTCTGTATGCAAATATAAAGAGTTTTTTATTAAAGCTTGGTTTACAGACCATTTTAAATATACGCTGGTACAACAGAGTGAGTTCACCAACTTATTTTTCAAGATGGCGAATGTTTCTAATTCTTTGTAGGTAGAATATGTTTCGGTTTAGCTAGTACTGACTTCAAACGGATCTTAAGGAATTACGTTAACGGTTCTTCGACGATGTTTTACGATGTCCAGATAGGTCATGAGTTTTTTTGGCGGATATTTACGCGATTTCAAATCCTCACAGTAAATTATTTCGGCCACTAGTCGAACAAGACAAGACTTTACGTCACCCACTCACTCTCCCAACACCATTACAGTAACACGGCAATACAGTAAAACCAGCTCGTGGATGACAGCTCCTGATATGGTAGCTGACAGGTAACGCAACCGCAAACAGCCAAGATGACTTAAAAACTCGAAGTCTAGTACTTGTTGTTTTCTAAAATGATAATTGCTAATTTTACACAAAACATTAATTTATGTATATAAAGGCAAAACACTCTAACACAGCCCTGGTCAGGTAAGAGAGGTGTAATTCTTTAATCCCGACGAACAAACGGCCTCTAAAATTTTGCCTTTTTTAAATACTTTAAAACATTTGTTTATGATATTTATTCATAATAACAATGTAATTAAGGCATACTTAAGTGCCGGATAATTACGCCGTAACATACCGTTACTGGAAAAAATATACATTTATTGTTACAGTATTTATTAAATAATGTGTTAACCTTTGTTTTTGTTTTGAAGTCTAAATAAAGTTGTTTTTACATAAACTAAGCTTCTGATGTCAGGGAGACTATACCATCTCATTCTTCAAATACCAATCTCGCCTGCACGTGGTGTGCTGGTAAACAAACGAAGCTCTAGTGACAGAACGTTGGCGGAAAATTCACCCAAATTTACCGAACCCAAATCCCACAGACTAGTGATGGAGACCGACACCTCTAGTGCGAGGGTACCAGGACACGGCTCTCCAACCCGCTTAGCCAGAGTGTTGAGTATTGGCAAACTTTGTATGAAACGTATGTTGGCTTTTGCGGGCGCTTTCTTGAAGATGCAGTAGTAAATATTAGCCGGGGGCTTCCATCTGGTTGGGTTTTAGTTATCTACTTAATTTAATTATATATATAATTTATAATATATTATTTATATTATGGTATTTATTTGTATCTATAATTATTTATACATACAACCCAACCAGATGAGTAAATATAGAAATACCTCACCATACTATTAGCTTTAATCATCCTTACACAGTTAAAATTACATAAGTAAAAGATTAATGGTAAGTATATATTTAAACATTTTTTTTTACTTTTCTAGTTAATCTGATACGGTGTAAGGGCCGCCGATGGCGGTAAAAGCCTCCGCCAAAGCCTTCCCTATTCATAGATATCTATTTATAGATATTAATCAATAATCGCTGTTATGTATATGAATAATATAAGTACTTCGGTTTAAGCTATTTGCTAGCTATTTACCTCCTTATGGACAGCTAGCTCGATTGTCACCCCAGTGTAACAAAATATCACAGAATCTACTCTTACAACATCCGCGGAAAAGGATAGGATGGCAGATTCTCTTTCGCCGTGGCAGATACGGTATATCTGTTAATAGTGAATCGCTATTTTTACAATATTAACATATTCAAGTTATTTCTGTGTCTATAAAAATATATTTATTTTTCTCTTCAGAAGTATCTATTTTATTACCTGCATCTACTGCAATTCATCTTTGCATCGCCCAAAGGTTGAATGGTAGAGAATGCGTCTGGCAAAGTCCGCCTTTATACATTCTCCTATATATGAAGCTTAATAAATAAACAAAAAAAAAAAAACCTATATTTTAAAATTTTAAATAAAATTTGTGCTTTTGTTATAGAAATTGGCATGGGTTTCACTAAGTGCCCAGAATCGGTGACAGCGCCAGTAGGAGATGAAGTCACCTTCGAGTGTGCTGTAGAGGTTCCGGGCGAGAGGCTCACATGGCAGTGGAAGCCTGCTGATAGCCTAGAAGAGAACTGGAGGGAGGTTGAAGGCGTCAGTGACAGAGACAACCTATTTACTAGGCTTGTTGTTAACGTAAGAGAAGATTCCCCCAGTGCACTTTACCAGGTACAACTCTTTTTTAATATATTTAATCATATTGGAATTTGAATACAGTTTTGTGGAATGTGAAATTTAAAATACCTACTCGGATTTCCGATCAAAATTAAGAACCTTTTTAATTTGCATTACCAGCATTATGTCTGCTAGCATTGACCACTAATAAAAGGTCTTATTAGTGGTCAATGCTATTCATCTATACGTATTAGGTTAATCTGTTGGTCCATCATCTGTCGTCGGTATACGATATATTTCGGGTTGATCACATGCCCACTATGCGACAGTAAAGCTCACTAGCTGTGATTACTTATTATTTAAGTTTTTTAATCTCGGGCTCGGATAATATATAATTTAGAAAATTATACTTGTGGCTATGAACGAGTCTTAATTTTTTTTTATTATCGTACATGTTAGGAGTCCAAGGTCAGTTCAGGTGAATCATGTTAGTCCGCGAGACGCAGATAGAAACCGGTATTTGTGATCCCTAGGGCTTCATAAAGTGTATCTTTCTTGGAGCAGAGCATTTAGATAAGGAGGTGATTTAAGTTTTACGTAATTAGCATTTTGTTATATAAAATATGTGTTAATTTCATCAGAACGAATTCGAATTTGCTTGTTTTAGTTATATTTATTTGTCACCTATGTAATTGATTGTTACTATTTATTTATGAATTACATTTAAAAGTAATATATTTCTATCGTAATCATAGTCTCATAAAATTAATTCCGAATTACCTATACAAATTATAAAAGTGATTTATAAGTTTATATGTAGAACATTATGAGTATTCATTTATGCTTTTTTTTATTGGAAAGGCGGCAAACGACCTAGCGGTTCACCTGATGGTAGGTGACTACCGTCACCCATGCCAACCTGCAACACCAGAGGTGCTGCAGGTGCGTTGCCGGCCTTTAAGTGTATTTGGGAGGTGGGGGATAGGGTGAGGATGGGAATGAGGAGGGGGAGTGGGCCTCCTTACCTCACTCACCGAAGGAAACGCAGAAGCACAAGATGCCTCTACTTCACGCCAGTATTCTACGAGGCCGCGGTATCAACCCGGTCAAACCGGCCCATTCGAACAGCAGCAGAAGCCGCCGCTTGGCTTTATTTAATATAACTTTACGTTCAAATGAATGTAAACTATTACAGTTACTTTAATTAAGGGCATTACGGCTTTGTAACACTACTTTGTAAAATCTGCCACGCTTTCTTTCCTCGCGGCTGTCTTAATAGACCGCTATTATTATAAGTATTGAGCTATTATTATGAGTACTAGATTAGACACACTTTTACCCATTTTGCCGACAAAGAGTAAAGTAACAACTGTTGCGTTCCGGTTTGAAAGGTATTCCATCTTACTCCTCTAGGATGACAACGCATCTGCTATTTTCTTCGATTGATGTTTTCGTCAGGTTACAAGTTACCATCATGTGGACTTTTAGCTCGTTTTTCACCCTAATCTAATAGGAAAAGGTCGCTTGGTTACGCTGATTTGGGTCAAATGGAAATCTATAATTATTGCCTACCCCTATGACAGCCGTGAGTGCATATTACTGAACCTTCACGTCTTTTATGCTACCTCTAATTTTAATTTCAGTGTATAGCATGGTACGGGGCCATCAGCGTTGTGTCCATCCCCGCGAGGCTGTCCATCGCGAGGCTGGACTTGAGTCGGAATACTCAAGAGAAGAGGGTCATTTCTGCACCTTTACATAACACCGTTGTTTTGCACTGTAAGGAGCCGATTTCAGACCCTCCCGCACTGTTGAATTGGTGGAAAGAAGATGGGAAGGTGAGTTCCTTTAATCATTATCGTCATGTACATTGTATTACGTATAGAATTATCTAGAAGGTTTTAAAAGTTAGTTGATGGCACCGGGAAATAAATGGCTTCTTTTAAACCAATCATAGATACGAAATAAAAAATATTCCGCGGACATTACAAGTCAGAGGAGGCCTTCGCCGAGTAGTGGGAGATTTACAGACTGCTGCTTTAATTTCACTTTATGGTGAAAAAAAAAGCATTCAGACGACCAACGTAACAGCAATGACGATTTGTAATGGAAAAAAAAATACACGAAATAGATTATTTTCAGAGATGAAAAGATTTTTAAATTTGTTTCAAATACGTAGAACATTATTTGTTCACTCACCCTTAACTGCTTACAGAAGATTTCCTGGGTACAACTTGCTTTATTTATCTTTGGACCTTAAAGTAGCGTTTTCTCGCAAGCTTACTTACTTACAGTAGAAACTTAACAAACGTTATACACACAATAAACAAAAATTAATTTTTCCTTGACAAAGTTTAGAAATCGTCAAACTCGCAGCTTCAATTTCGAATTAGATTTGTTCGCGTTAAAGTGACAAATGAATGTGAAATACAAAGTGGAAATGTAGTCGACTGTAAATACAGAAATAAAGACCGTGTCGCTTAGTGGTTAGCGTACCTGATTGCTGTACCTGGGTCCGAATCATAGTAGAAGTCAATATTGTGGAACAAGCAACTTAAATGTTGCGTCTTGTGTGATAGACACTATCATCTAACCCTTCTACCGATCTTAGATCTCAGTTATCGCCGCATACATTTAAAGTTCACAGTAAATGTCCACAGTTGGGCAAAGGCCGACTC
Organism: Bhutanitis thaidina; assembly: GCA_029286595.1. Classification (NCBI taxonomy): domain Eukaryota; kingdom Metazoa; phylum Arthropoda; class Insecta; order Lepidoptera; family Papilionidae; genus Bhutanitis; species Bhutanitis thaidina. The sequence continues at coordinate 4,486,546 of JAGSMS010000012.1, read as the reverse complement.
TGAAATATTGTTTTAAGAGAAATTGGAGCCGGGAAGGGCGTTGCGGGTTGGCGGACTTCACACATACACGAGATAATAATTTTTATACGCAGATCACGTGGTATGTTCAGCAGTTAAAAAGCGTGCACTCTGATCACTAAGCTACAAGCTCGTACATTTGCGGCACTATAATATTATATATCCTGCCCAGTTGAAGAATTACAATAGCATTCGGAAGTCATCATTACGTTTTTTTTATTTGAATGGATGAAGAAAGGGGTTACAGTCCACCTGATGGTAAGTGGCCACTGCAGCCCATCGGCCACAGCTGCAAACAATCGCAAACGACGAAGATCACAGATGCGCTGTCGACCCTGGGAACTAAGATGGAATGCCTCACAGCCCGTAATTATACAGGCTCTCTATACCTTCCAATTAGGAATACAGCAGTAGTTGAAATGCTATATGGTGGCAGAGAACGAGTCTACCTCCAGTTTGAATGTTATAATATAATGATATGGTATAGGTGATTATGATGCTGATTAACACGGCTGGAATTAAAAACCATGCACGGGGCAGGGTATACGAGGCAGGTCTATTGTCCTAGTCATACGATTAGTACAGTGCGAGATTTGAATCTGTTACTAGTAGCGTTAAAGCCATTGGAAAGCTCGGAAAGCTACTGCGCTAACTGAATGCGAAGCCGGTGCGGGTCTTTAGTTAAGTATAAAGTGCGCGTCGGACTCGTGCACTAAGGGTTGAATGAATGAATGAAATATACTTTAATTGTACACACACGGATTTAACATACAAAGATTATAAGGAAACAAAAAACAAAAAGTACAATCGGCGGCCTTATCGCTAAGAAGCGATTTATTCCAGGCAACTCAGAAAGAAAAAGGAAATATGATAAGTATCGGGTTCGGGTGTACACATAATATAAACTAAAGTGAAGATATAATACATACACATAATATGCAAATAAAATAAATACAAAAATATACATAATATGAATATATGAAATACATATACACGTATATACTATTACAGAGATACAAGTCAACGACATTAAGGAAAAGGAAACAAAGATTAAGGAGGCATAAAGTATTTTTTTAACAGGCGCTTGAAAACAGGTAATGATTGTGCTCGCTTAATATGAACTGGAAGAGAGTTCCAAAGCCGAACAGCTTCAACGGAAAAGGATTTAGAGTAAAAAGAAGTGCTGTGAGAAGGATTTCTGAGTATTAAATTGTCATCAGAGCGAAGATACTCAAACCGCTCTTTTAGATAAAAGGGAGTGGTTGGATTGAATAGAACAGAAAACAAGAGTGATAAAAGATGAATATTCCTGCGAAAACGAATTGGGAGCCACTCGAGCTTATTTCGAAATTCAGAAACATGGTCATATTTACGAAGGCCAAATATGAACCGTATACACAGATTTTGAAGGCTCTGTACAACCACGTAATATATTATCTTTGTTATGTATTTACCAAAAATGGCTTTTTCTTTCATCCAGTTGGGGATCCATAGCGCGTGTCCGATTAATACTTGGTCGGTTTTTATTATTTGTTGCTTTACGTTAGTGTTAGCACTATAATCACAACAAGTTTGACGCTTGTATTGTATTTCCGTTTCACGTTATAACAAAAAAAAAAAACGTTGACCAAAAAAAACTTTTATGGTATTAACCTTTTAATATCTGTTAGGATATTCGCCATAATAGCACATATTCCGTGTAATTCAAACTGTGATTACAAACGGCTAGCTTTTACGGTTCAAAACATACGGGCCCTTTAAAGGTAGGACAGATATACACGATAGGCAGCGTAGGTAAATTAGTAATTGTGCTCCTTATGGAACTTTTTAAGCATGTTAGAGCCAAGCGGCGGCTTTAGCTGCTGGTCGAATGAGCCGGCTCGACCGGATTGATACCACGGCCTCGCAGAATATCGGCGTGAAGTAGAGACATCTTGTGCTTCTGCGTTTCGTTTAGTGAGTGAGGTTCCCCTCCTCTTCCCTCCCATCTCCCAAAGACCGGCAACGCACCTGCAGCATCTATGGTGTTGCAGATGTATGTGGGGCACGGTAATCACTTCAGATGAACCGCTTGCTCGTTTGCCGCCTTTTCCATAAAAAACAAATACCCAAAAATCGTCTAGAGCGTACAATTTCACGTTTACGATTTACCTTCTTGTCAATGAACAGACTAGGTAACATATCGAGTACAATAATTTTATAGGTGATGTCACCGCCATGTTATCAAACAGGTCAGTTTCGTTCATGCACTTAAAAGGTGAACACTGGTCGACCTTTTAGCCCGACGAAATACGATAATAACATTTGGAAAGTCACATTAATTATATTTAACGCACTAGAGTGATACAAATAACTATTAAAATGAATTACAATAACTTATCAAAATAGTGCCGCAAGTTTACTCACGCACACACACCGACACACCGTGCACTCACACGTCGTGGCTTTCCCGTCTCCGATGTACTTAACGCTGATGCGATGATATAAGAAGAAGAATCAGAATAAATCATTGACACGGGGCGCACTACAATCAGACACGAAAATCAATAATTTATGTGGTGTACAAAAATTTGTTCCGACTGGAATTCGAACCCAGGACCTTCAACCTCTACGAAATACGCGATAGCAGAAGAATAACTATCTATCTATTCTGTAGTGTAGTCTCAGTGTGCTTGTAGTTGTACTGTCCACTACTGGGCATAGGCTTCGAAAGCGGATTGGTGATCGCAGTACCTGACACTTCGCAATACACTGCTGCCCGTCACCGAAATGCGATTTTTTTTGCATGGAGTAGTTTTATGTGGTATTCCGGCATCTGACGCTATCCACGAGATTTTTCGGCTTTATTGTATTTTCGGATTTATAGAGGCATACTTTCCTAAGCCTCCACCACACACACATATTTGAACAATCAAACGAGCTTACAAAGCAACCGCTTTTAGATTGAGATTATACCTTGCCTTCTCTCCGACGATGAAGGGCAGAGGGGATGTAACTGCGAAGTCAGGAAGGGGGGTTTTTTTGTCTACAAAAATGCAAATTTCATCTTATGACTATCTAAAACTAGAGAAAAACTCAAACACGCTGTATATTCTCTTTATTTGTAAATAACCAGCTAAGTCCATAATTATGAAAACCCCGCAAAACAGAACTCGATACGAACGGCACGCACCTAAGAAATGTCATGATTTTTTGATTAACACATGTCGCTGTTGCTAAATTGTGTTAATTTGAATATATTTATTATTAAAAACTAGTGAGGATAATGAAGGTAATCAAACAATTTCAAATCAGAAAACTACAGAAAGTATTAACAAAGCAAATAAAAATTTCATTACAAGTTCTGATTTATGAAGAAGTACATGTAACACAAAATTTCCTTTTAAAATGTACGAGCAGTATTTTCAAGTTAGCCATGGAATGCTTTCAAAACGTTATTCATCTGTACTGTAAAGCTTTGCCAATGTGATTTATCCAGTTAGCCCTTCCTATGTTTGTAACGGTTCTTATGCTCACCAGCGTCATATAAGTTGAAAGTTAGTATGTATAACGACCGATGCTTATAGTATTTTATATACTAATATTTACATTCTTTGTATGTATGTATTGATACTAAGTCGTAGCCAGGCATAGTCCGCCTCATGGAAAGTGCTCAAATCTCGAATCAATTATTACAATGAACGGATGCAAAGCTTGTTGTCGCTCTTGTAGTATGGAGGCTCTCGAGGTATTGTTATCTCTGTCTATTCTCGGAATAAGAACAGAAAATTGGACCTGGGCAGGGGTACCCCAGTACCAACTCCTTCCATTTGATCGCATCCAACGTCGGCTCGAATTGTCGGCGACCAAGCTCTCTCTGATTGGCTTGATCCTTTGGCTTTGCGAAGAGATGTTGCTTCTCTTTGCATTTTTTACTAAATTTACCACGGGGAATGTTCTGAGGAACTGTACGGATTGATCCCAGCCGCTCAGTTTCACCATCGTACATCGCGACAGAATTCCAAGTTCCACCAATACCACCAAGATGGTTGGCATTCCACCACAGTGCGTTTTACTCGATTCCTTCCTTAAAGGCCGGCTGCGCATCTGTATCTCCTCTGGTGTTGTGGATGTTCATGGGCTTCTTAGTTTGGCATTTACCATCAGATGAATCGCATGCTCGTTTGCCCCGTTCCCGTACTATAAAAAAAAATTGCATTTTAGACAAAAAAGCAGTTGGACACACCACACGGAGTCCTAGTACTGCACAACGTGTCGACGGCTGACAGCAGCGTGTACGGATGTACGGCTACAAATGAACTGAGCGTGCAGACTGTGGAGCTACCGGAGAGGACTTATCTGAAGGTGCAGCACGAAGGGAACGGTGGTGAGAGGTTAGTTGCTTATGAGCTTCTTAGGTATGACGGCTTTTTTATATTTTTTATAAGTAAAAAGTTCATGAACTGCCATATTCCCCCAAACATACACCAAAACTTCTGATGAGTTTTTTGTGTGTTATTTATCAGGATCATAATAATGTAGTGTAGCACTTAACCCTTCATGTGTCCTTACAAAATAATTTCGATTATTTCAATATGTCAAGAACTAATAAAGTAGTTGCGTTCTGCCAAGGATACTTTTTGATGCCGTGATAACTCAAGCGCAGAAGCTCTCATTTATTTTAGTCTCTCCATATTCGATGTAACGCTTATCGAGCGATCTGATCAAAGGGGGAATTTCATAACTAGCTCGAGTATTTCAATTAAAAACCTCTTAAATGCTTAGTGGTAATTAATGAATGAAAAAAAAAGACAACTACATACAAACATTTTTTTATTTCTCAGAAATGTAACATATTTGAAAAAAGAAAAAAAACTGACTCACCCTTCCCGGGTCCAAATCTCTTTTAAAAAGTTATAGGAGTCCCAGGATTCGGACATTTATAGGCTGCTATGCAATATCTGAAATTGAAACTTGTTTCAGTTGTAATGATCCCTGTATTATTTCATAATGCCAAGAACTAATAAAGTAGTTGCGTTCAGCCAAGGATACTTTTTGATGCCGTGATAACTCAAGCGCAGAAGCTCTCAATTATTTTAGTCTCTCTATATTCGATGTAACGCTTATCGAGCGATCTGATCAAAGGAGGAATTTCGTAACTAGCTCGAGTATTTCAATTAAAAACCTCTTACAGATTCTTAGAAAGCGAAGGCTACGTAGGCACAAGAGACTCCGATGGTACATTAACCGTATCAGTGAAGATTGACGGTGCGTTGCGTATATGGTGCGGCGCGGTGGGCACACCTCCCCCGCGTGTGCTTTGGACTCGAGACGGAGTGAAATTATCCAATAGAGATGCGCTTTTCATACAGCCTTTTACGATGAGGGATGAGGTATGAACATTAAGTTATAATAGTTTTTATATGTAATTACGTAGCACTACTTTGGCAACTTGTTACAGTGGCGTTAATATAATTTAATTGCCAATAATCGATACTGTTCGATCGATATGGGGTGTAAAGGGACTCTAATATTCCTCTAATACCATTAGTCGGTTGCCTTAGACGTCCGACTAAGGCAACAGACTAATGCTATCCATACGAATATGGAGCACCTAAATCCTTCAGACTAGTGTTAGGGTGCAATTAAGGCGAGGATAGGAGAACCGCGCTCAACAAAAATTTACCCATTTCTTGGTGAAACTTTTTTGTTGGCGCTTTTTTTACCTTATGACATTTATTTGTGTAGGTTTTTGTTGTTGTAAGTTGTGTCCGTAGTAGGTACCCATGACGTGTTTAATTAAAGTTGGGAAAATGGGAATAAGTGTGGGGTTCCGGCTTGGACACTTACGCAATGTTATGTCATGCGCCCACGGCGCATGCGCTTTATAATTGCAGTGTTACATTAAGCTGCTATTTCTGTATCGGTAAAGTTTAATCAATACACTCTTTCCCAGGGTATATACTCCTGTTCAGCCAACGGCATCCGTCGATCGTGGAAGGTAGTCGCCTTTCTCCCCCCGCACTGGGAGGGCACTGCAGAGAGTGTGAACGCCAGCGAGGGCGGCGGAGCGCGGGTCACTTGCGGAATTCCTTACGGGCAGCCAACTCCGAGTGTCCATTGGTTGCTGAACGCTGAGTTGATGAAGAATGGCAAGGGTGTTAAAGCGAATGGTCAGTAATGTACAAGTGCACGATTTATTCCTGGCAAAGAAATCCTATTGGTATTTGATGACCTTTAATTACACCCTACAAACACTTTCCTACGGGCTCTTCCTGTGAAAGTCAGATAAAATTGTTAAAGATTTACCAGTTCAAATAGACCTTGACGATCGAATTAGGCAAATAACTACATGAGCTTAGAATTATATCGGTATCACAGGTAGACCCTTACAATTTAAGTATTAATGTGGAAGATAGATTTTTCGTATGGTAAGTGATTTGATATTTAAAGGATTGTTGGAAGATTTGGAAAAATGACAGATTTTATAATACTTAAACGTATGTTAATATATCAATATAATTTAAAATGATTAATTAAATAGCAGAGTTCACTATGGGAGAGACATTTAAGTATAAGGTTTGATTGTGGTATAAAAATAAAATATTTAAATATATGTGATTTACGTTTCGACTTTACGTGCTTTTGTTTTTGTCATAATACTATTATTTACTGAAGGTTATTTCTCTGTTTTTTTTTGACAGATGTTATGTACGTTTATTTTATCTTTCATATCTTATTTTCTTAGAAAACATGCAAAGAAACAACTTGATATTTGGGATGAAAGCTATAGATTATGAAGGTGTTCGAATTAATTTTGGGCTGATAACTGACATTGTTGGAATTATTCGCGACTAGTTAACAAAATCAGTACATTTGTTAGCTCAAAAGTGATTATCTCCTTCACACATTCCCTCTGTCTCCTACCGCAAGCACGGGACGAGGGGCGAATGAAAGAAATTATTTCTAATGTACAAATGTATATTTCAGATACGGACCTTTACATAGAACATGTGGAAAAGCGCCACGCGGGCATCGTCCAATGTTTCGCGTGCAATACGCTAGGTTGCGCTTTTGACGCAGCCATGCTCACAGTCGTTCCCGTGCAAATATCAGATCAGGTAAATACTAACCAAGACTATATGCAATAATTCATTGATATAATTAAAAAGATTCGATTAGGACGGGGTTCCGGCAGCTGTCTGATGGCTGGAAATCCATCCAAATATGCCGGCAGCAAATCTCAGAGACAGAGACCATTGATGAGGAGCGGCGTCTCTCTTGCGAGGGAACAGGCATTGCGTCTACCTACCCACCTGCTCGGCGTTATGAGTTGATAAAAAACATAGAAGTTGATAAAAAAGGAAGAAATTAGAAATACTGTCTTTCCTTTTTTTTTTTACAAATATTTTCACTCCTTTTTTTAATCTGATTTAGCTATTATCTTTCCTCGAAAGGTCATTCATAGGTCTGTGGCAAACGTTAATTTGTGATTCTACGATCAATCAATGGTTTCCAAAAAGATTTGATAATTTGAACCAATCGTTCAATCTGTCATTGGTACGGGCGAGGGTTCGTTCCGATTGCCGCGTACGTACGGTGAAACGAGTGAGATTTTGCTCGTTTATTCATTGTATCTGTTTTCCTTCTGGATCATTTCGTGCCTCTTTTCCGTTTGTTTTATATATTTGTATTTCTATTCAAATTATAAATCAAACAGAATTGCTCTAAAAGAACCATAACATCATAAGATTCAATAAATAGGTCGTGATTGTTAGAAAGAAAAATTATTTGAATAATGTTTAATGATTTTTACCGAATCAGTTAGTATTCAGTCTAAATAATCTAATGATTCACTATTGATTCAGGGCTAATACGTCATCATTCATAATAATAATATAACTTCTGGGCGGGTGTAAGATACCGACGTGAAGTAGAGGCACCTTGTACTTCTGCGTTTCGTTCGGCGAGTGAGGTAACCAGGGACTCCGGACTATAAGCTCCCAGAAAGCGCCAGCAAGTCAGCACCGCGCTCGGCACATGAACTGGTGAGAGCAGTACCGGTACGATACTGCTCCCCATCTCTAGTCTGTGAGATTTGGGTTCGTGGAATTTGGATGGACTTTCCGCCATCAGTCGGTCACCAGAGCCTCGTAATTAATTAAACATAAGTACCTACATAACCAACTAGCTATAAATTTATATTGATATATTAGAAGTTCAATCTCCGAGTAACTTCACTTTGCTACTTTCATCGAAAGCTCTGAATAATTGTTACGTAAAAACGCTTTTTACAAACCTTTAATTAAGTTATCCACTAGATAAACTAACAAAATTTCTTTGTTGCCACGTTTATGCAGGATTATACAGCGGAGGCGCCTAAAATACACGTGCCATCACAGCCGCCGAAGCGGCACAACAAAAAGAACCCCAGAAAACTTAAAGGTAAATGTACTAGTGTTGCGTCAATTTCTATATCTATATATAGAGTAAAATTAAAAAATTAAATTTCGTAAAGTTGCAATCCGCGTTTGTCGGCGTATTCGCTTCGAAACTTTTAGGTAGTTATTTTTTTATATGAGCGATATAATTTATTTAACAATTTTTGGGAAACTTACAGCCAACTCAATTTGAAATAATAGTCCATCATATTCCACCCACAATAAGATTAGAAATAGAAAATATTTTGAGGCCTTGTCAATTTCGCTAACCTGTCGTTTTAAGTTCGAAAAACGTCGTGACTAACGGGACGGACGTTTGTTCTAATGTAATTTGCGGCATTTCACTTGCTTAGTGGTAATTAATGACTGAAAAAAAATGACGACTACATACAAACATTTTTTTATTTTTAGAAAAAAGAAAAAAACTGACTCACCCTTCCCGGGTACAAATCTCTTTTAAAAAGTTATAGGATTCGGACATTTATAGGCTGCTATGCAATATCTGAAATTGAAACTTGTTTCAGCTGTAATGATCCCTCCGTCCCGTCCGAATGTCACGCGCATGTCGGACGAGAGCGTGATGGTGTCGTGGTCCAACGCTAAGGAAGGACTTCATATACAATTTTTTAAGGTTTGTTATATTCATAATCGTCATTTTTTCACTGAGGTTCAGTTAATCATCTATATTTAATCTGTTATAAGAGGCGGTGCCCACATTACTACTTATTACTTATTTATTTATCTTAATTATCTTTAGATTTTTTTTTGTTTATGCACTAATAATTTTTCGTTTGGAAAACTTTCTAAGGAGGCAGAATCTAGATTCTTCTATATTTTATGAGTTGTCTTCTATGCTTATCCTCATCACGCTGGGCAAAGCGTGTTGTTAAACACAGTGACGGTACCCTCCCACTTCCCTTCCATTCCCACTTGTGATACAAGTCATAAAATTTGGGTTCGACATTTTCTGATAGATCAGACGGTCACTGGATATTCGTCCGTTATCTAAGAGAGTTAGAGGCAAAGGTTGTTGTATTCCCCATAATGATTTCGAAATGTGTCGGACAAAAGTTGTAACACTGAGTTTATTTTAAATTGTTGGAAATTAATAGTAAGTTATTCAACATATGTTCGAACTTAAACACTAAATCAATATTGAATATTACCAGGTACAATACAAGGAAGTTAGTAATTCGAGTAACTCTACAAACTCCACAAATGGACAATGGCATACAGCCAACTACGACATACCTTCCTACATACACGCCTTCGAAATCGACGGCTTGGTACCCGATAGGTATTACAAGTAAGTGACTAATTACTTATTACTAAGTATGGTTAGGAACGCTACAGGCAACTTTAAAGTACATAATAGAAATATTTAGATTATTGAGAATTTTATGTTATAATAATGTCCTGTATAAAAAGCTTAAAACAAGCGTTTGAGCGCGGAGCGACTTAAACGTAAAATGTCTCTTACTCAAAAAAAACCCCTACACAAATGGTCTGTCCACCCAATGCACACAAAATGGTACTTCCGCTATATGAACTATCCAAAATATAATGGGGTTTTCGAGCCGGAAAGGGCTCGCCACGCGTCACCCGTTACATGTTTCCTCACGATGTTTTACTTCACCGCCGATCACGAGCAGCACTTAAACATGGTATTAGAAATGATAGTGTTGCAAGCACTGGGTATCGAATCCAGGTCACTCGCGCTCTATGAAATTTACGTGAGCGCCCTGACCACTAGGCTATGACTGCTCCATATATATATACTAATATTACTGTACATGTATGTGATTTTTATTAATGTATTTATCACGTTTAGATTCAGGATCGCAGCAGTATACTCGAATCAAGACAATAAACTGGGCCGAAGCAGTCCCCGTTTCTATTTACAACGCGGGGGGCAAAGCCCTAGGGCTCCTGTACTCACGAAGGCAACAGCTACATCATCGCACAGCATACATATTGAATGGACTGTAAGTTTTTATCGCCTCATGCGGATTTTTTGACACCCTGCTGACTAATGGATGAGGTTCTGGAGCCCAATGGCGGAAAACCCTTACGACTATGCCAAACCCAAATACTTAATACCATACCGTCCAGTAATGGAGAATGGCATATACAGAACTAGCTATTTTTCGACATCGACTTACACAACTTGACATTCGTAGTACGTATCACTTGCACTCTTGTCATATGTTATATCTCCAGAAGATGACTGCCATCTGCAGCAAATACAGAATAAATTACCACTAAATTAAAAAAAAACCATTACAATGACACTGATTTCTTGCATTTACGCGAATACAACACATTTGTAATGAAACTATTTAATTTCCTTTTTTTAATACAGACATTACGGGTGCTTTACAACACCTATGTTCACGAAGAGACAGGGAAGAGATTAGAGTTATAATGTTTTAAATTAAAAAAGTCATCTGTCTAATTTACCAGCACTGCGCTTGCTGGTTCACTGCGCTTACATGAATGGGTACTGAATCCTGGAAAGGTTTCATTCAACAATGGAGAACACACAGAAGAAGAATTAGTAGAAAGAAAACCTAATAAAATGTATAGATTTAATTATTATTATTGTTTGACACGTCCACTGCTGAACATAACCCTCTCCAAGAAAGCCACAAAGTGTGATATGTTATTTTTGAACAAGCTTTTTTGTACTAACCCAATGCTGTTAGGCAGATGGTGAATCGTGTATGGACCATGCTCCAACAATATCTACGTAAAAGTATATAGCTGCTATATAGCCAGAGAACCAATTATTGGTAAGAATAAAGTGACTTTACATTACATGCCGGTTTCACGTAAGAAGACTTCTTCACCATTCTTCATCGAGGATGGATGTTGTTTCTCACACTAAAATTAAAAACAAAATCATGTATATATTTAATCACCAGTAACTTAATATATTATATTTGAATATACAAGAGATTCAAATATTTAAGACTATAATTTTTTTAATTAGTGGTCGAGTTCGGGCGGCGTGGAGGCAGAGGGTTTCTACGTGTACTACCGCGCGGTGTCGTCTGCGGGCGCCTACGAGAAGGTGTCGGCCAACGGCGACGCCAGGGAACTCGCCCTCGATCACCTCGCCCCCGATACAGCTTACGAGCTCAAAGTTCAGGCTTACACTGCGCAGGCGCCATCAGATTTTAGTGCTATACTGGTGATTATTTTTTAATTCATCATTCATCATCATTTCAGCCTATCAGAAGTCCACTGCTGAACATAGGCCTCCCCCAAAGATTTTTTTTTCCGTGTGGCTGTCGGAAGTGCAGAATAGCGCCAACCCTGTCTGACCATGGGTGTCGTAAAAGGCGACTAATGGTTAAAATTTATATTAGGAGATGGGCAGCAGCATCTTCCTGCACTAGGCAAAGAAAAAAAAACTGCGGTTGCCAACCCGCTCGCCAGGGGTGGCAACTAAGGCAAACCCCCTGATTTTTTAATTGCATATGTTAATATTACAATTCTTGCTAAAGACTTATTGTTAGGTTTCTAATACTATGCTATTTATATATTCTTAATTATTATTCCAATTTATCAAAGTCCACTTATAAACATAGACCAGCAATTAAACTTTTGGTTGGAGTATATGAGCGTCTGTGGGAAGCGAATTTTTGTTTTGAGTATACGGTTATGAAAGTTTGTATATTGCATAACTAACTACAAATCAAACTTTTTCTTGCACGTGCACCTGGCTGACTAATAGACGAGGTTCTGGCGACCGAGTGATGGCGTACACATCTGATCTTACCGGAGACAAATCCCACTTTACACAAATCCCATAGACTAGTGATGGGGAGCTGTACTGCGCTCACTCACCCGTGTGCACAGCGTGGTAAGTATGGGTAAATCGTTCACGCCAGCTTCAAGGTGCTTTCAGAGATTGGTCCTTTACCAATATAAAGTAGTGGACTTGCAAAAACTGAGAAAGAAGAAAGAGTGTAGGTAAGAGTGTGTATCAGAGAGGGCCCTTCCCGGCTCGTAAACCCTCTCTTATATACGTATTTGATAAGGTGGCCTTTGCCCAGGTGTGGGCACATATAGGCTGCTACTTTACTTTACTAAGAGTGTATGATATTTGTTATTATTATCTATTAATAGAATATAGAATTTTGAATATGAGTAAATAGTAAGCTTTCTCCTGGGACCGGCATAACATGCTTAAAAGGAAACTTCAGCTACAGATCATTATCAACGAAGACTTTAGTAAAAGAAATAATGAATATTATAAAACTAATTATTATTATATAAAATTATTTGTGTTTTTTGTACGACTTTAACTTAAAAGCAATTTGACAAATTTTGGAAAATTTTTAAATTACTGTTTATGATTATAGGCTTTGATGGATATTAATATGAAAATGTGAAAGTTTGCACGCTCAATTACGCTTAAAGGGCTGACCTTGAAGCATGACGAAATTTGGCAGTGATGTAGAGACATGGGATACTTTTTTTTATTTCAATTAAGAGTTTTCTTTAGACAAGACAAAACTGTGTGCACGCGGGCAAAGCCGTGGGCAGCCGCTAGTATTATTATAAAATAATTGTATGCACAAAGGACGCGAAGACGCACAAGTCGAGCAGCGCGGCGGCGGCGGCGGCGGCGGGCACGACGACGGCGCCGCGCGGCGAGCCGGAGCGCGCGCCCGCCGCGCTCGTCACGGCGGGCGGCGCGCTCGGCGTGGCCGCCATCTTGCTCATCCTGCTCGTCACCTTGCTGCTGTGCCGCCGCGCCAAGCGCCCTAACAGTGAGCTCGAAACTAAATAAAGACAACACCGCCGACTTTTAACGCGAACTAGTAAAAAGATGGCAGTTTCTATCATCATTTCCGCTTGTCACAAGTCTACTACTGAATATTGACCTATACGGAATAACCCAAAGCACTAGCTTGAGCCCCATAATATAATGCCTTCATAAAAACAAATCAAGCAATGGCTGAGAAATTGACAATTACGCCTTAAATCTAGAAGTTGTACATATTTAAAATGGTCTTTTTGAATATAAAAGTTTTATAATTCGTGTTGAATTATAAGACTTCAGAGGTAACTCACTTTCATTAGACGGGGCTTCTTGCATCAAAGGACATTATTTATATTTCTAATTTTAATAGGACAAGTTATTTAATGTTCATCTATATTTCAGAAGAAAAAGGATCAGTGCCCGAGACGGGGAGCGGCAATGGTTACATGCCGGCTAAAGTACCCATCACCATCACGGCTAACCCCATGCATACCGAGGTAGAATATTTGTTGATCTCAATGACATTAAAGTATGTTTTACTAGTAGATTTAATACTTACTTTTAACAGTCAAATTGGTATTTCCTGTTGTCTTTACTCTATTCTTTATTTAATATTATTTTTTTACGTTTAACGCTGCACAGAATGAAGAAAGGTATGTGTTATTTTAATTAAGTGATCGATGAGTTTTTGTCGTTTTGCATGTCTGTAGTTTTAATGTATCAACAAACAGGGGTTTACTTGTTTTATTATGTCACATTTAAGTTTTTACATTTGTCAGTTTCTCTCGTATTCATCATTATTAATTTCCTAAATAGTCTACTTCTGGTCATGGGATGAGTCGGGCGGTAGTATAGTAAGAAGTACAGTGATTATTACATATGTTACGATAATTATATGTTAACAGGGAAGTGAAGCAGGTGTAGAAATGTCTTTTCTGCACAACAATAACACTGGTAGCAGCGATGAGACATTATCACACTCGAGGAAAAACCCAGCGCGGCAATACGTATAATGCAACTTATTACAATGCACTTAAAGCTTACAACGCAGTGTGTTGCGCATTAAAGCGACCGCAAAACTGCAGTAACTCCATCGATGGATGGTTACATGGCAAACATTACATGTGATATAAGCTGATCGCATCGTTTAAAAGTGAACAGACTTACGACAGTACAAAATAATATTTATTATTATTGTTTAGTGTATTTGTGTTTTGAGATATGTGAAAGAAGGTTTTAGGCTAAAAAAAAGTTTATTTCGTGAAATAATGTTAAGTTTTACTAAGATATGTAGGTATTATTATGTAAATTATTTATATATAGCATTTACAATGTGAACCGGAAACCGAGATTTTGATACTCAAATCAATGTGTGAATTTAAAAGAAAAAATCCTTGTGAAAGATCTGATTTAGCTTAGAAGTTTATTTTTAGTGAGATATGTAAGTGGTAAACACACATAGGAACTGCAACAATAATTTATATTGAAGTGTTCGGCAATGTACTTAGTTTTCATTTTCGAATTATTGATACTTACTATAAAATATAGTTTTAATTTAATTATATTCTAAGGTTGTGATTGAAATATGCATTTGAATTGTGTGGCTGAGGTATATTATATATTTCGTTTAAGTAGTTCATTTATAGGAACATAAAGTAGCCATACAATATCAATGAAAATTTTTAACTAATTTCAAAAAAGGAAGAAGATTATCGATTCTACGGCTTTTCTAATGTATATTCATCGATTAGGCATTTCTGCAGTTGCAGCATATTATAGCTATTTTATTAAAGTATCCGCTAAAGGTCTGAGTAACTTATTTACCCCGAAGCTTTGATACGCTTCGAATGTTTTGTCAAAGTTAGTCGCAAATCAACATTTTGTAAATAAATAATCAGTTAGATCCACAAACATTGGCTGCGGCTGGAATTCGAATCTGGGCCTAGCTTAGGTACGGTGACCGGAGAGCCAGGATTTACGATTTAAAATAATATACGAGTCTTTTGTATACTGTCTGATTTTATTTGTAGAAGTTTAATTTGAATTGTAGATTGTATAACGACCGTAGTATTATAATTTAATAACAAAATAAAAAGTAGATTCATTAAGATCCTCGAAATTAATTTAATTTAACGTATGCTAATGTTTTTTTTAAGATTTGACTTGAATTATTTCACATACCATTTTCTTTATGAACTTATAAATGACACAATGAATAAAAATTTGAGAAATATGCCAAAACGATCATTAAATTGTAAACAATTTTATGAATAGAACACTCATTTACTTTTGATTGTAAAAAACAACTTTGTTTTGTTTTCTGTTTTGAGCATTGAATGAATGAATATATGCGATACATGTGTATAATAAGACTGAGATATTTAAAACATTTATAATAACTCTTAAATGTATGAAATTTTATTAAAATAACCCTAATAGTTCTTGTTTTATTTCTGTGATGAAGCTTTTTTGTGTTGGGTTCCGTACTAAGTAATTGAACGGAATTAACTAAGGAACGGAACGGAAGGAACTAAGGAATTGACGGACATATATGTCCGTCATTACCCTTTTTCTTATAAATCTAATAGCAACATTTACTTATGGGAAATATTTGAACCTGTAGTCTTTAAATTATTATGCTTTTATTTTTGCATTAATTGCAACAAAAAGCTCATATAAATGCGTATTTTTTGTACTTACTCTTATCAATTTATCAAATCAATCTCAATTTTATCGTTGACCTAGAATCTTGTAATTTGTTACCTAGTCTTGAAGCTGTTTGAGTTAAGAGGATCATTCATAATCCAGGAAATTCTTGATAAAAAAAGACAAAAAGAGGAAACTTACGGAGTTTCTTTCGTCGGTTTCTTCTCCCCTCAGAGGAAGCTCATTACGAAACGGAATGACAAGTGAAATTAATGTTGCTATGTAGATGAATAAAGTTTTTGACCATGTGCGCCACATCAAGTTCATTAAAACGGAACGCGCACACTGCTATATTCATACAAACTATAGACTATGTACTCTATGACATTCTTTAGTCATATACAGTATCACAAATGTGAAGAACAACCCTGGATATCTACTTTCAAAACTTTGACAAAATTAAAAAAAAAGTTATTATAAAAGCAACGATAATATTACCTACAACCAAAAAATTTAACCAAACAAATTTTACGCAGGAAAAAAAAAACAGAATTTTCTTTTTGTCACGTTATAATTTACTACATCGCTTTTAACATAACGTTTTTAAATGTACTTGATTTATGCTAAGCGTATTCAGAGCAATTAGCCGCTGAACTAACTTCCATTACGAAAGTGCTTGTTGTTTCGAATAATGGTTTTCTTGGCTCGGTTTGTACAATTAGGCAGGTCACGTAGAGCTTATTTCGTTAATTGAAGATGAAATAGGAAACAGTATAACGTTATTGGTTTCAGAAGTTTATTTATTACGTTAAAGAATATTTATTTTGCTAAGTTTATTTATTTTATAAGTCGAAAGTTTTATTAGTTATAAGAAACCGGCTGGTGCTATGAACTTGTGCTTTGTTACGGAATTATGTGTAGGTAATAAATATATGACTAAACACCGCTTTAGATCAATCAAAATAAGAATTTTCGAAAATCCTTTCTTGAAGGTAAGTTAATGTAAACATGTCCATATTGTTTACAAAAGTAAAATAGAATACAATAAGTTTTAACAACAGTATACCCAATAATTGAGTAGTCTATAACCGTATGTCTAAATATTTTTATAGTTGCAATCCATTTTTCACCACAGCTCATTTAGATCGACGTGACAGGTGGTGAACCTGTAACCGACTGTGTGTTAAACGATAAAATTTGTACATAAATTTCGTGGAACACATTGGTACGAACCCTCCGCATAGGCTCATCTTATTCCGACATCAGGGCAAAAGCCTATGTAGGTTTCATGGCCGCTCGGAAGGATACCTCACCACTTGTCTATCGTGGCCTTGCGTGTTTTCTTAATTTCCATCCTACATCTTTCTTACATATAAGACAACTTTCGGTTTTTGAGATTTCGTGATTTTCGTATTACTTCTTTCACCGCTACCAAAGAAAAAGAAACTAGAAAGTTTAACACATTTCTGTGGTTTTTCCCTTCGGAAATCCTAGGAACAAGTGTTAATAATTTTGTACAATTTGCGGTAACAACAAATTGTAACAATTGTTGCGTAAATCCGATGTATGACTTAACGCTATGGCTAAGTTTTCCAGCGTTTCTAATAATTGAAAGTTTAATTAAAATTACTTCGTTCTCATGTTTCCCTAACACGTGTCTTCAACTTCATGGAGCTAAAACTTTTAATTTATCTATTTCAACCATTAAAATCTACAACCATAACAGGCATATCCTAATACGATTGAGATTTGACTTAGAGGCAGGTACTTAAGTATAAATAATAACGAACAATGTGACCCTCGTGAGTTCACTCAAAGGTACGTTAAAAATGTCTACTTCTTCCGCCACGTGGTTAATGTTACTGATGACTCGCGTTAGCGGTGCGCGCCGCAGCAGGGTCCAGCGCCGCCAGCAGCCGCGGCCCCGCCGGCGCGACACGTACTCATCAGGGACACATAGATGTAGACAATGTAATTAGCCAAGATTAAAAACTTTGCCTTATAATAATTTCAAGAGATATATACTACATTTTCCATGTACAATTCATCTATGTAAACAGAGAAATTCCTATAGTGGAATGTAACGAATTAAAAAAAAAAAGTTGCCAACTTGTTTAGTGGGATATATCACATAGATATCATCACATAGTATCTACATAAAATAGCACACTGTGTGCTCACTCTATTTTTAAATACAGTGGTCAACCCAAAGTTACAACAAATTTTGGCATACCATGTACGGCCAAAAATTGCCTATACATTGGACAGGCGGGTTGGTGGGCGCAGGTCAAGGTGGTTCGAATCCAAGTCACTCGCGTTGTATTAAAATAAAAGAGAGCACTCTGTCCACTAATCTACCATAGTTATTCTAGGAAATGGATCGAACTGAATAATTATGTTATACGAGCGAGAAGCTAAGAAATCCAACAAATTTTATAGAAATCGTCTGTATTGTAGCTTGTTTCAAGTAATTGGCCAATCTAGAAGCCAAGACGGAGGAACAATTATCCAAAGAAACATACTTTGTAGAAATAATTTCCCTTGTTTAATTGCTGTCAGAGAACTTACCATTTTGCGGGTGTTGCAAGTTTTTTAAAAACATAATTTAATTGCATAATGTTAAATATTAATTCAATTGAGGAGTAAAGGGAAATATACCATCTCTTTCTCCAAATGCTAATCTCACCTGGTGGTGCACCATATTAGGTAACAAACGAGGTTCTGGGGACCGAACGTACCGTAGGAGCTCACTTTGCGATGTGGCGAAGGCATTCGAAATAGTTTAGTACAACGGCTTGGTATTCAAGCTGTACACTGTAGGAGTGCCAGACAAGTGTGTGCATTTGAAATCGTATATTCCGTTATCGAGTCGAGGGGACCCTCTCTAACAGGCCCATAAGGGCTGGCGTTCCACAGGGCTCGGTTCTCTCGCCTACTCTCTACCCGCTCTAGACGAACGATATTCCCAAAACCAATAAAGTCGAAAACGCGCTTTTCGCCGACGACACGGGTGGTATAGGCCTCCGATATGAACGTATCGCGGGTTTACATTCGCGTCCAAGCCGCAGCTAACGCACTTAGCGATTGGTTTAGAACATCGATCAGAGAATCGGTGTCAACCCGGAAAAAAGCAAGGCAGCCCATTTCGCTAAATACCGCGTCCCCATACGCAAAGTATCAAGCAAATTCTCTTCGATATTCACTATTCGGCCAACCCGTACCATGTGTGATGGTGTCGGAAGTGAAATACCTAGGTGTCATCCTAGACAACAGGCTTAGCTTTATTAAGCACATCAGAAACGTAAGGAATAAAGCGGTCTTTATATCCGGTCGCCTATATTTCTCTTAATAAAACTTTCGAATAAAACTAACAAAATGTCACTAAGACATAAAATATTATTATACAAAACTTGCATACGACCTATTACGTCTTATGCAAGCGTAGTATTCGCCCACGTCCCGAAACAGCGACTGAAACCACTTCAAGTTTTTCGGAATCACTTACGGCGCCGAGCAACCGGTGCACCTTATTACATGCGTACTGCAGACTTGCACCGCGACTTAAGTCTGCCCTTGCTGGCGGCCATCTTTAGAGAATAATCCACAAGATATTTCGGAAAGTTGAAGGATCACTCTAATCCTTTTGTGGCGGCGTTAGGAAATTACACTCCTGCGCTCAATGACCCGCCTGACAAAAGTGGTCCCAAGAACGTGATCATTGACGGAGACGACTTCATCACGTTACACAATAATGCGTTCACGGACACAACAGTCGTTCATATTACACGCAATACTCAAACAGCACACATGTCTCGCACATACCGCGTTGTTCCCCGTCGAACGCGCGGTCACAGATTCGCCCCATAACGAGGATTACTCGTGTGCAAAGGCATTTCTAATATCCTGCCTACTTCGATTGCAACCTGAGCCAAGGTTTTACCTCCTTAAGAGCCCTGTGTTGTCGTCAGCTCAGCCCTAGTTTTTGTCGAGAGTCTTTCTTTCGTTAACAGGAGTCTGAGCGCGACATATCTACCGTGGGGGTTTTAGTGGGTCAGGCATCTTCAAAGCTGATCCCAACATAACTACTCACCATACGCGGTAGGTGCGAGCGCGTTTCCCCCACGTAAAACTAAAAAAAATGGCCTTTTCAGTTTCGGTGGTAAGATTCGCGAGCAGGAGGCTTATGAATGAACGACGAAGGCCGTTAAAGTGATTCAATCTATATGTTTAAATTTTAGTAAGTTTCCATTGTGAATTCAAGTTATCGTCTTTTTATCAATAGACAGTCATTTGCAAGATTTGAGAAGAGACGCTTACAGATTAGCGCAATTAAATTAATTAGTGCGTTGACAAGTTAAACGTAGGTATACGTAATAATAATACATTGAGCATATATTTTATTTTATGTATTTTATGCATTACGAGTACAAATAAATTTATATAACCCAGTTATAAGTTTTTAATATAACCCAGCCAAACAAGAATTCCATATAAAAAACCCTGAAAGTGAAAAAAAAAATTACTTTGGTAAGAAAATCGTTTGAACCATTTCCTTCTGTTTGTACAGCGTGCATAATTGGATCGTAGTTATTAAATAATACGCAATTTTGTGGATTACCTTTACGGTAAAATTACTTAAAATTACTGTGGCCGTCACGACGTCTGCAAAGCTCAACTTTATGTAGGTTCAGTGGCGCAGTGGCTAAGCTCATGCCGAGTCGTGGGTTCGATTTCCGCACGGGCCAAGTTTTTGTATAGACAACAAATAATTAAAAGCTATTTCCGTAAATTTTTAACTTTTTTACAGAATAACCTTAAATATTAAAAAAAATTACATGTTAAAGATGTAAATACTTCGTGGCGAATAAAAAGAAAAACATTATTTTCTTTTTCATTTGGAGTAAATAAAGTGTATGTGACAACAATTCGGTGACAAGTAACTTTTCTAGTCAAAAGTTGAGACCGAGAAATTTATAAGTAGATTGTCAAAGTATTTCTTACGTACGTATGGATCAAAGTAACTTTAACTGAATATTAACTATTTCGTTTCTTTGAAGTTTCGTAATGAAGGTCCGATGTCTTTGTTTATTTGTTACGTCAGAGAATTTACGAATGACTTTAAATTAGAAATTACCAGAATATAAATAATTTATATAATATAAACATAATTCGATTAATATAAACATAGGCGAGTGTAAATGGTAGAGTAGGGAGAGGAAGACCTAGGCGAACATTTCACGATCAAATCGGTGACGTTCTGAAAAAAGGCCAGGTCAAGAGTACTCTAAGCCAACGAGCATGCAAGCTGAGATTGCTGAAAGTGGAAGAAGCGAAAGACGTATGTCAGGACCGTAGCAAGTGGAAGATTGTCTCTACTTACCCCGTTGGGAACAAGGCGTGAATATATACATATATACATATTGCGATAGAATAATAAAACATCATTATCGTCAATGTAAATACATCGTTACATGTAACAGTAGAAGATATCTATCTATAATAGAGATCTAGTAATAAATAGCATGTGCCGGTGAAAAGGCATTATTCAGCTTAACAATGTTTTTTTAATTTCTGGTCATTTTCAAAAAGAAATAACAATTCATTGTACTCAATGATATTATAAGTAGTTGGGTTACCTACATAGCATTGGAGCTTCACAAATCGCACACTAACGCACACATAACTAACGTAATGTTGTAATGTCACACTATATTAGATGACTTGTGAAATTAGGAGGGCATATCTTCATTATCGGAGCAAAGAAGAAACAAGTATAAGTTGCTGTATGGTAATGATATCTATGTCTATCGCACTTAGTCATGGAGATATTTTTTGTTGCATCTGACATTTTCAGACTCAATATTTTACGGATGTCATGTTAGATTTATGAAATATTGTATAATTCTTGGAAATAATACTTGTTGATTGTATAGTTAGATGCTGATGATGAGAGAGAGAGAGAGATGTACACTTACCGTCGCACATGTAACATCCGCAACACCAGAGGTGCTAAGTGTGCGTTGCTGGCCTTTAAGGGTATTTGGGAGGTGGGAGGTGGGAGGAAGGATGAGAAGGGGAATAGGAGGGGGTGTGGGCCTCCGGTTACCTCACTCACCGAACGAAACGCAGATTCACAAGATGCCTCTACGTCACCCCGGTATTCTGTGAGGACGTGGTACCAACCCGGTCAAGCCAGCTTGGCTCTACCAGGCTCATATAAATAAAACGCGCTTACCTTTCTACACAATTTTACTTATAATATCATTCATTTTACTATCGATTTTACATCGCTGTAACAATAACGTGTAGTAATAAATAACATGCAAAGAACGATATTTAAATAACAATTATAATTAAAAACACAACGCGGAAAGTATACGAGCATTGGTAAGAAGTGAATAAGAGAAAAAAAAAAACATTTTTGATAATACCTACATAATATTTGCGAAGGGTGGAGTGCGAATGTGTAAGACTTGTTTGTATTAGTACCTTGATGATGATGCGTAGCATTATAATACATCTATGGCACTAAATAGAAGAAAAAAAAAAGTTTCAGAGAAGTACAGGATGTGTAGACATTGTTATCATTTATAATAGATATATAATTTCTACTTAAATTTCAAGGGTTTATTTAATTTCTTAATAAAAAATTGTATTAAAAGAGTTCAGTTGTTTATTCATTTTTAATATTCTAATATACGTTTTTCATATTATTATAATTAAAAGCACGTACTATTTTTTTAAAAAGTGCGACTACCTTTATTATGTGATACAGTACGAATTTCTTACGTAGCCTTTCCGAAGTTTACCAAGATGGATTTAGTTTTACGTGGAGGAAAAGTGCTCACCACCTACCACCACCTAGTCATCGGAGATGGTGACTGATTATGTCGGGATCAGCATTGAAAATGCTGCACTTGCAGGTGACAGGTTGCCATTTAGAGAAAAGTAAAGTAAAGTAGCAGCCTATAAGTGCCCACTGCTGGGCAAAGATCCCCTTCTCAAATCCCTGTGAGGGTTTGGGGGAATGGCCCGCCCCGCTGCACCATCGCGGTTGGCGGGCTCCACATATCCTCGAAATAATATTTTTTATTATTTCTCACACATGCCGGTTTCCTCGCGATATTTTCCTTCACCGCCGAACAGGTGGTAAATATAGCACTTAAAATTGCTATTAACAATTTTAGTGGTCCCGACACCGAGGATCGGACCCAGGTCACTCGCGCTCTATGGTACTAAAGTGAGCGCCCTGACCACTAAGCGGAAGATTAGACGGTAGCCTAGTGGTCCCGGCTCATGGAGAAATGTAAATAGCAATATTCTCCATTAATATATGAGACACAATAGTGTCAAACAAGAGAATACTAATTGATAATTTAGAAGCATACCTTGATTCAGTTAATATTATATCACGCTCTTGAAGGCGACAATTATTAACGATCTAATTAGCTGAAACTTGTTAACGCAATAACCTTCGCTCGTGTCTTGTGTATGTGACATGAATGTATTTGGAACAGTTACACAAAGAAATTATTTTGTATAGCAATTAATGAATACAATATAACTTCATTCAGTACCAAAATATTAGATAATCGCAAACATAAAACATTTATCGTTAACACATGACTTTTAAAAAAAAAGGTTATACTTGCTCCTCATAAGGGTTCCCTATGCAAGAGGGCGTAGTTTCCTCCGATAAACGGTAATAATAAAAAAAATGTGAAATAAACTTATTAATGGAATTACGAATGAAGAGTACGAGCACATTACCTTATTCAACAATTTAACAAATGGTGTTGAAATGGATACAAATTTTTATGTAAATTTAATTGAAGAATTGAACTATATTTCTAGATCATAATAACAAAACATTAATATACCATACCATACCATACCTATACCATAATGTGTACTTAAATGTTTAAATTAATTTAAATATACTATTGATTATAATAAGCAATAAACCCATCGCCATTTGGTGGAAGCGTAACATTGTAAGCCATCGCATCTCACCGTGGTTGTCTTATACATAGACTAAAGGAAATAGACAAGTAGTCGTCTGGGTAGGTAGCTCTTACTTGTTGTTTTACGTTTTGAAGTGTATAGAGTATAGCGGTGCACTTTCATAAATAACAGTTAATTACATTATTTTATTAATACTACTTATTTAAAGAACAATATTTTATTGTTTTAATTTGTAATAATAATGAATTTTTGTAATAACAGAATATCGGGCTTAATATAGAATGAGGCATATCGCTAAATTGCATTGCATTTTGTTAGTTGGCTATATATAACCAGCTGTAAAACCCGCGGTAATTTACTAGTCTGTACGTCTAGCGAGCAGACGCTGTATCCTGTTTACTGCAGACACTGCATCTATCTTTGTTATAGGCTTTTTTAGTTTTGTAAATTATCTTTCATTTGTATTATATAAATATTTAAACAAAGTGTATTTTATTTGGATGTCACCTCTGAGTACTATGATAGAATACCTCGTTAGCTCGTTACCAGTAAGTGGGTCTTCAATTCAATCAAGTTCAATCACTTACCGTACGAAATACAGGAGGAAGTGTAGTCGTATTTACGATGATATTCTGTGAGAATGTGTCCTTTACTAAAAGAGTCGACCCGGTCGTGCTGCAGCAACAGTAAAGCCAGTAGATAGAAATTATGCAGTTTAAAAAAAATATATATATCACAAGGAATTTCTGTGTTGTGATAAAGCGACGGAAGGGACCGTCTTGTACTGGGAAGGAAGCTGCACCCTTTATTTCGGCTCGCCTTGACAAGGGGTGGAAGTGACCTCGAAGTAGGGCCCCGCGCGGATTGGACCTCGAATGTCCACGTGCGCGTTCCTGTGGCCCTGCCGATAAATGGCAAAGGTGGGTATACTATCAGGTTTTGTTGAGTGGCATTTGACAAAAAGCCGCTAGACATTCATTAATTTTATTTTATAGTTGTTTTTTAATTTTTGAAAACAATTGATTGACGTAAAGAAAATCCTAAAATGTACTTTCTGAATTCCTACCGATTTATATTATTTTCACTTTCAACTTCAATTAACAATATTAGTTTCTCCCGCCTTCTTGAATATATCGAGTCAACAAAACCATTTAGAATCAATAAATGATTTTGTGTGTTATGGCGAGCTTTTAAGGTAATTGTTCTCAAAATCCTCTGCATAAAGCCTGCTTAAAACATTACAGTAGTCATTCGTACGTACTAAGTTATAAAATGAACAAAAGCCAAGCACTGTTCAATTTCATTACTTAAACAAATGTTATTCAGAATTTATTTTCTTTATAAGAGTACATTTGTAAATTGAATATTCATGGCGCCACTTTATAAATTGATTTGATGTTATTTCTTTTATCAAACACTAGCGACGCCCCGCCATTTTTTAATTAAACATAGCCAATGTTAATCAGAGCAAGAGTACTCTAATCCAACGAGTATGCATGCGGAGATTGGAAGTGGGAGAAGCGAAAGACGTATGTCAGGAGCGTAGCATGTGGAAGAAGATTGTCCCTGCCTACCTTGTTGGGAACAAGGCGTGAATATATACATATATACATACAATGTTAATCACGTGTATACATCTACAATGCCATCGCCAGTATAGCGATCAGTTTTGAAATGTATACAGAGCCAGTATATTAGGCTGTGTGGTATTTCATTGTGGTCCATTGACGCATTTGCATTGGCCACTTACCATCAGGTGGACTGTTAGTATTTGTTCAACGAACTAACAGTCCACTGCGCCACTGCCTAACGCTTATCCACTTGGCCACCTAGCTGAAGGTGCGCGGTATCTGGTACTGCGTTCGCTAATCCACATTCCAAGCTTGGCGATTACAGCTAATCCTGTTTGTGGGAGAGGTATATCAACAATTGTGGATTATTTAGTGGTCAAAGAAGAACAAAAAAAAATATTTCAAAATATTTATCGGTGTCTTGTAAATTCTTTCTTTTTTTTTATTTGCCAGCGCCCACAAAACCTGACATATCATTAAAGATTAACTCATACTACTTCCTCCTCCTCATGACTCGCATGTAATTTAATAACCCATTAGAAAAAAAGTAAACATAACACTATCTGTCTAAAATGACAGTCAAATCTTTTATATTCTTCGGTTTTATCTCCTCAAAACTTTACAGAAGGATGACACGAAAGCGCAAATCTTTGTAGTGGAAGTCGCGGTGGAGACGCGGATTGCGCTCTTTGTGTTGCCACAAATTCAATTTTATAATAGATGACAATGTCAATGTTGTGCAGGATTTCATATTGAGAAATCTTGCACAAAGACATTGTCATCTATTTCCCATTTAGTTTAGTTCTCTCTTTATCATGTTGTCTGTTACACAAAGGTTCTGCGAAGCCAAGCACTTTGGAATATTTCATAGAAGATAAGTTACTATTACCTATTACCATTAATAGTGTAAGTTTTACAATTAGAAAAGCTGACTTTTGATAAATTATGTTTAACAGATGTTTGGTGCTATATACGATTAGGGTCAATGTAGACAGAGGGGAAAGGTCAGAAAAGGGCCTTGGCACAGATGACGTAATAATAATATCCTTGATCGTACTTTAAACCTGTAAGCAGCTGGTGCGAAGTGAGATACTGCGATTCTCCACGAATCTGATAGGTGTGACCAATACGCCAAATTCTGGCTGATGTAGCAAATAGGATTGCCGCCGGATGAAAGACTTTATCCAGCAGTGGATTTAGAATAGGTTCATGCTGACCATAACTATGACGTGTGTTATAAAAAAGGGCTAACCTCATAAATCTAAACTTTTATTCTATGTACTGTCTGCTGTAGTTGTAATAACTGCCTAGACGGTCGGCTTCTTCTCTGCCCAGTAGTCGTTTGGGTAGGTATCACAATATTACCTATTTCTAGCGCTGTTTCTGTGTTCCAGTTCAAAGGTTTAGAGAGTCTGTATAATTACAGGCTATAAGGTATACCATCTCAGTCCTGAGCGGTTGTCGACGCATCTGTCTTCTTCGATTGAACTAGTTTACAAGTATCTAGGGGCAGCCGTATCTATTTACCGCAAGGTGGACTAGTTAGTTTAACATTCGAATCCAATAAAAAAATTGTAGCCACCTGTCACTTGGTCCAAATGAGCCCGTAAGAAAAGCCCGTCCTTTCGCTTTCGCACACAACCTCGACCCATCAAGCGCCGGCTGCACTCTGAAGAGAACATGTCCTCTTCCACTTTGTCGTGGCTAGACGCGCCGGAACACAGACGCGCCTACATACTCGGCCCCTGAGTACGCTACGTGGAGGCCATGGGGATCGGGAAGGCGCTCTTAAGCAACAGCCTTCTCGACACCCCCCAGCGGATCTGGTCGATGGCTCCGCCGTCAACAACATTTCGTCCGCGGAGGGTAGGGTGAACGGTTCGCCGTAATACCGGCACTACTCTCTCCCGCGGCCCCACCACGGCAGCAGTGCGGCCCCCACTAGAATCGCGGAGGATCGGGAGAATGGCGAAACGCAATACTAAAACTCCTCTTCCCAGGGGCAGGAGAGCGGTGCTAAGCTAACACTCTCTCCACAGTCTACCAACACGTATCCGAAGTGGGCTCGCCAAGCCCACTTGGAGCGACCACCTCGGTCCAGCCATACGCGCAAAGACCGGTGGGCCATGTAGGTTCCTCTTGGTTCACCGTGGAAGATCAAGCCACGGTTACTAAGCGCCCCCGCCACGACAAGGCGGGAATCCATTCGGGGGGGAACCGTTGCCAACTTTGACTAAAGTGAAATTATTAGTCGATGCCATGAATTAAGTTTCCGGTTTTGCCACTCATCATTTGAAACGCAGTAGCAGGAAGCTAATGCTAAAGCATTACTACGGAGCAAACTAACGTTAAAACGTTAGTTTGCTCCGTAGTACCTTTACCGGTCCAACTCACTCATTTGTAGGCTCTTATGACTAAACGTGGGTAGTTTTATTTTAGTCTGTAGTTTTGGCTTTATTACCGGCCATCCATTTGGATTTGGACGATCAATAAGACCGCATACAGTCGGGAATCTACTCCGCTCTAATCCAGTAAGCTAATTCCGCTAATAGCGTTGAGCGGTAACGTTAACGTGGTGCGACCTACGTGAACGTTGTAGTAGTATCCTTGTAGTTATATCTGTGTAACATGTATTGCATTCGATTCGAGATAATTCAACAACAGCCATCTTAAAATTAGGTCATTAAAAAAATACTTAGACACATTTACGTAAACAAATTATTTGTTACATAATTTTTTTAATTAGTAAAATTTTTGGTTTGCTTTTTTTCCCATGTGGTATCGGTGTTGGAATCTGCCACCCTCTTCCAGTGAGTATCGAAAGAGGTGTCGCGTTAGTTATCGAAAAGCCTTGGAAATCACAATGGTTACCGACAGACGGTGGGATATCCGTCTCGAAAAATACTAGATCAAAATTAACCAGACCGATCTCGGGAAGCAGCGTCTTAAGTGCGAGGTGTCTGGGAATGGGATCGCCAATCCGCTTGCCGACCATGTTAATAAAAACACTCCCTCAATCAGTTTCGCTTTTTGAGGCATGTAATATTTCAATAAAATTTTTCTATGAGAAGGATATCAAACAAATGACTGCTATGTGACGACACAGAAGCATGGATAGGCATATTTCAACTAGGAAACGTCACAAGATGGTGCTTTAATCTCAATTCCAAATGGAATTTCTTCTAATATACGATACAACGCTTATGTGCTAAATAAGCGAAGGGAGCAGCTTCAGTATCAAATATACAGAGAGTGATAGTCACAGTATATTCAAACAAGAATACGAATTATTTGTTTTGTTTTCGTACAAATATTATTACGAATTTTGTCTCGGATTTAATCCATCCTGCCACATTGGTTATTAAGTCTAATTGCACAGTATTTTATTACATTTGAATTTTTACATTGAATACTCTGGCTAGCTGTTTATTTAGTCAGTATATATTTTAAATACTTTTAAAACTTTGAACTAATTGTTTTATTATTCTCATCATATGACTGGTTTTCGTACAGGCAAACGCAATGTTGACGACCTTTATAGTGTTACGGGAAGTCGATGGATGCTGGTGGCTCAGGATCGTGCTTAGTGCCAGTCCATGTGTGACAGGTTGTAATGATTATGATGATGTTCTCTTCATTAGTGAAAATTGAAGGTCGTGTGGTAGCGGCGTAAGAATTTGCTTGCCCTTTCTTCCCGTGTTTGTGGGGATTAAGTGAAAACCCCATAGCAATCTTTGATATAGTCCGGTGACGTAATTTTTTTTACTGGATTGAGGAGACAAACGATCTAACATACCATGTACTGTCTACTGTAGTTGTAATAACTGCCTACACGGTCGGCTTCTTCTGTGCCCAGGAGTCGTTTGGGTAGGTATCACCCTCTTACCCATTTCTAGCGCTGTTTCTGTGTTCCAGTTTCAAAGGTTTAGAGAGCCTGTATAATTACAGGCTATAAGGTATACCATCTCAGTCCTGAGGGGGTGTCGACTCATCTGTCTTCTTCGATTGAATTAGTTTAAGTTGTGGTAAGAGACGACTAAGTGAAAAGCCCATAGCAATCTTTGATATAGTTTGGTGACGTAATTGTTTTTACTGGATTGAGGAGACAAACGAACTAACATACCTATCGTAAGCAACTGCAGCCCATAGTATCCCGAAAACAATGTCAATCGAAGTTTGTAACGGACACGTTGTAACGGACACCCCTGAGGACGAAGACGAATTGTCCCCAAAGCCTGTACATTTTGTACTGGCTCAGTATATTTCGGACCGGAACACAACAATGTGGTTGCACTTGTTAGCGTTGCAGCCAGAAGAATCCTGAACAGAGGTCCTAAGAAGACCTACCACCTAGTGGCTTGCTATCCATCACACTATATTGTCCTTGGAGGCGCAGTGGGCTGCAGAAGCCTATTTGGCTACGCTGAGCCTTGCCAAATGAAAATCTGTAATTTCTGCCAACCTCTGACAGCCGTAAATGTTCATATTATAAACAAAAATCAAGGTATTCTTAATTATTTTAAGTCAGATTTTTGAAAGGGAAGGCTTTCTGTTTCTAGTTAAATAGTTATAATAGGCGAAAATGGTGTTTATTTTATTACTACTATTTACTATAAATGTTATTTAAAACCTTATCTTATACCGATGTTATGTTAGAGATTATTGTTGTAACAATTCATAAACAATCAACTTGCCCTAGTTATTAGAAAAATCTTCACAACAAAAGAAAACAATTGGGGTTCGCTGACAATGAGTAAATTAATATTTTCGCTCAACGTTACACAATAAAAAAAAAAAATTACATAATCATTATTTGCTCGTACTTTATAATGCGTTAATTGGTTTAGACAAAAGAATAATAAAATTATGGCTAAGGAATATGCTTCATCAAACTGAGTTCATAGGCCAATCCATGACACCAACAAAAAAAAACCATTTATTGAAAGGTTCACGTACTAGAAATATTTCAATTCACACCGAACGGGCTACCTCCTAATCGTCGTGTGGAGCTCGGAGGGCGTGGCTTAGCCTCTCACGGGGCTCCAAGAGTAACCTATATGGCCGGCCTGACTTTTATCGCGGGGCAGAGAAGTGTTGATATTACGCTACCCCACTTATGGAGAATCCTCTTCGACCCTGGTGGGTGCCACACAGCACGGGGTGGGGGTGGGGGTTTAGGGTTAGGTGACCGAGTTGGAAGGCGCGTCCGTATTCCGTGTTTCCAAGAGAGTGGGAAAAGTTGATTTTCCCGTAGCCCTACCGATATGCGGCGAAGGTATTTCGTAAGTCCTCGCTTGTTTGATACTTATCATAAATTTAAACAATTAACACGAAAAGAGCCCCCTGCAAACTGGTTATGGTACTAAATCTAGTCCACTTTCGTTATATATACCTATAATATTAGTTAATTTACATGAAATGTATGCATGGGGATAAAAACTCGGCGTGTGTGCTATTCGATCCGAGAGCTAATCCGTTTATCCGGTTCGTAGCGATTTGTGTTCTGTTACAATTCAGTCCTATATTTCAATATTGGATTAAAAGAATTTAAACATATATCAAAGTATCACGCAGAATATTGATTAACTTAGGGTTACTTTTATTTTTGGAGACGCGGTAGACATAGTAAAAATATAATTTCGAGGACGTGTGAAGAAGACCCGCATTGAAGCGGATTTCTCCAGTTAACCTTCTCGGCTTCAAAACCATCTGAAATACTGACAGAAGGCCTTTGGCCAGCAGTGAGACGCTAACTACTTTACTGGTTACTATTATTTTATAATTCATATATTTACCATCTGATAAGGGTTAATTATTAAAATACAAATCCCCGGTTCATCTGGTACATGGATTTTTTTTTTATGGTATAGAGGGCAAACAAACAGGTGGCTCACCAGATAGTAAGTGATAACCGTCGCCCACGTACATCTATTACGCCAGAAGAGCAGCCAGGTGAAAGAGTAGAAGAAAGACGGGAGGGAGTGGGTCTCCGGTTACCTTACTCTCCGAACGAAACGCAAAAGCAAAACATGCCTCTACTGTACCGCCGGTATTCTGCGAGATCGTGCTAATACTCCGGTCGAGCCGGCCCATTCAAGAGCTCTTTAGCTACTTGGCTTTACCTCGTACAAAAATAATGGAATGGATGCCACATCTCACCCGTCGGATAATTCCGATTGGCGTTGGATCACCTGCATCACATCAGGTATCGGACCTGATAAATCGAGACACCCGGCAGAGTATTCTGCAGCCACATAAGTGTCTCCTGAGTTTCACACCAGAGTTCAAGGGACATTGCCCTCGGCTTACTCCCAAACACCGTCCCAATTACGCCAGGTTCCTTCCTGAACCAGGCGTCACTGGTGATCCTTGGAAGTATCTCAAGGAGGACCTTGTTAGCCTTTCGCCAAATGGCCTGTGCCAAATGCCAAAAGCTCCGATTTGGTGGCCGAAGAGTACCTGACTCCAGCTGTCCTCACACACTGCACGAGACAAACTTTTTTTGAGGCCGTCGCGGCGTCTTTGCGGGCCCTTGCTCTTGCGACTGGGTGGACGGATTCATATAGATTATTTGCGTCCAAGTTTGTTCAGCGGGTGGACCCTAGTGTTACTCAGCGCCAAGCCCACTTGCTGAGGACTAGTTGTTTCCGTAGGTTGACCTTTAGCCTTCTTTATATTTATCCTTCTTTTATCGGCTACTTATTCCTCATCAGTGCTTAACCTTGGGACCATCAACGATGGAAGAGTCCTTTGCACATAGAAGAATCAACCGCAAACTGGTGCCTCCTCCTTGCGAAGTGGCAACTGTGGTTGACGCCTGTGATGCCACTGCGTTATTTTTGTTTTTAATGGGCTTAGTTTAATGTTTCATTTCCTCGGCTACCTACCTCAAAACCACCTCTACTCTCAAAATAATCAGTCGATTGGATTACCGAGGGAGTATAGCAGCAGAGAACTGGCTCACAGCGCGACATTGGGTTCACGATCCGGCCGTAAGATAGCCTCACTGTGAACGACCTTCACTTGCTCCATCAACATGGCCTTTACCACCAGGGTATACCTCTGGAGTCACGCCACGCCACTTACCAGTGGCCCTTTGACAGACCACGAGGCAACTCGACTCCACAGGACCTAGCGCAGGTGGGTTGAATAATCCGTCAAGTTTAGTATGGACCTCTTAGGCTTCAGCTAGCGAGAGACCCGTACACCAGTCAGCAGCCGTGTTGTCCAGGATATACCGGAGTCTGTGAGGTCTGTCCATTCGGGTTTTTAGGTCCTCGTGGAAGTATACCACCCGCCCCCGCGAGGAGGTGGACGCCGTATACATCCCCCTAGGTGGTGAAGGAAAACATCGTTATATAACCCGCATAACATGCATCAAGTAATAAAAACATTTTCGTGTGGACATGTGAACTCTGCCAACCTGCTTAAATTAGCGAGGCGGTCTATTTCCGTCTCCAAAACCCTCTCAAATATTGAACGGTGGCTTTTCCTCGGCAATGGAACATTTACAAAATACTTTATGATGGAGTATAGTGGACGTACTTTTTAATTTGTCTTTAAAATATTAAAAGTAAACCTTATAAATACTTAAAAAAAATCGTAGAAAAAACCACTTAAAAAAACTTTGTATGCAGGTCAAGAATGTAATATTTGCGACGTGCAGCTTAAAACAATTTTATAAAATAACAGTCGGAAGCAACTACAGACGAATATTCCCGCGCGTAGAATTCAAAATGTTTTTCCTATGGTGACAATTCCTTTTTAAAGCAGAAAATTATTTTGGAAATTGATAAAATAATTACTTTCTTATTTATAAATGATAAATTTTGGTAATATATAAGATTACTTATAAGAACTAATTTATTGATTTATTGAGTGAATATACAGTTTGAAAGACGTCTTTCTCGTAATTAGTCGATTGAAAATATATTTTTTTTAAATTGCGGCCTATAAAAATAAATTAAATAACTTATAAAAATTTACTGATTTTAGTTTTAAGTGCAGCAAACAGAATCCAAAGGTATTATTTATTTATTTACTTAATTCTATCTATCACTGGAATAGTTTACTAAAGATAGATATTTGAAACTCTATATAATTTATGTCAAATATTACTTTTAGTCAGCAATCCAGGGAAAGATGAATTATTGGAATCAGCCGTCAGCTTTCATCGTATATTCTGGAACCCTTGGTGATATATATAACCTATTAAAGATAACGCTGTATGGTAGAGACATAAGAGAGTCTGCCATTCCATTTTTTTAAATACATGGGGAAATGCCAAATGGCCTTGCAGGCGTACGGACAGGTTATGTCGGGCTTGCACTGATCAAAACCTGACGGTGTTCCACCGTAAGCACCAAAAACTACTTTTCCTTCACGGCCACCGCGGCCCAGCCCTCTTCGCTAAATCAGGCCGGCCATGTTCCTCTTAGTTTACCGTGGGAGACCAAACCACGGCCACAAAGCTCCCCTGCCACACAACACACAAGGACAACAAGGACACAACAAGGAAACCCTTATCCAGACTGTTGACTTCTAGCAAAGTCTAAAGTGCGTGTTGTGGCAGGTGCCATGATCGCCAACCTTGGCGAAGCTAAGTGTGGCGATCTCGGAAAATCCTTCTAATTCGAGAGGTCAGTGAATGATGCACTTGAGAGAACAAATGTTCAGCAGTGAACTGTTAATGCAGAACTGCAAAAAAAAAGTCTGACAATAAGGACAGACAACGAAGAAGAAGAAATATACTTCATAATTAAAATATTGTAGGAACTGTGAACTGGGCGCTCCTATAAAACTGCCAACTTTCTCTTAGCATTTAATTTTCACGAGCTTTCGCTAATTAGGTTATTTGGAAGGCAAGACTAAAAAGTTCGCGAATAGAAAAATGCTACATCGAATTAATTAATTCTGTTCTATTGCAAGAATGAGTACTTAACTTGTGCCTCGGGAATTGTTATGAATATAAAATTACCAATAATACATTTTTCTTTTCAATTCATTAACTTGCTTTGTTGAACACTGTAATATAAATCTTTGTATTAACCAAAAGAGATGCATCAAATCTGTGTTTTTTTTTTCAAATTGGATTGGGGTAATTAACTAGGTATCAGTACACTTCATGATAAGTAGCTACTGGCCATGGAAACCTGCAAATAACTTCCATCTAAGATTACAAATGTGTTGCCACCCTCGTGAGCTGAGATGGAATACTTGTAATTATACTGGCTCTCTATACATTTGAAATAGTAACACAACAGTGGTTACACGATTGATTGGCTACAGAATTGAGTAACAGTGTATAGCTCGTCTCTCGCCAATTCTGTCAATGTGCAGTTACTTCAACAGTCTAGTTCGCCTCACTTCGGAAACTCGCGCATTCTCGTTTCTCGCTAAGGCTGCACACGGCGTTGGCGAGATGTACAAGGGTTGTGTGCCGTCCCCTTATTTTTCTGCAGAGCGTATATGTTGTATCGGGAATTGTAATAAATATATTGTGAATCATTTCCAAACGGGAAGAGGTATTTTGTACATATTCTTAAACTAGATAGAAGATAAATAATAAATACTCTGTTCCCTTTTCAAGCGAGAAAGGACTAGCAATAGAAATACTATTCTGACACTGTCAACGGCTTCTGTCGTCTCTGGTGAATATTTATTGTTCCCAGAAACAACACTAAAAGAAAGTGGTTAGTAAATATACTCAACGTAATAATAGTCCTACCTGATAAGATAAAGGACTTATACACCGTTAGAAAGATCTTTGGTCTTACTTAACTTACTTGATCCTGGTCACAAAAATTACAATGATATAACGTTTTATATGATTTATTCATAAAAGGATAGACGGTTAGTTGCACCTTGAATGGACTGCATTCCCTACTGAAACAGTATGGATCATGGAAATTTGTACCTTGGCTTCATCATGTCATTCCTTTAATATGCATGTAGATGCAGTTATGTATATTGGATGTACATGTGGATGGTGGTAGTCAGGAGGCTTAACGTATCAGCCAGGCGGTATAAGTAATGTTCTTAATATCTTCAAGATGATTAGAGCTTCTTTATCCTAGGACTGTGTTTAGTATATCTAAGAGGATCTTAAGTATCAATTTTACTAATAGGTAATGGAGAGAAGATAGCCTTTTATATTTATAAAGATGAAATTGCTATCCAAGGTCTTATTTAGTACCACACAATCCATAATTCACATGGTAATATACTAGAATTAGTGGTTTCAAGATTTGCCGTTGACATTTTTAAATGAAGTCAGAAGATATCTTTCATTTATCCTTAACAATTGAAATGATGATTTTTTTTCATCAAGCCACTGTATGAAAAAGCCATAACTTATCATCATATTCATAATTTTAATCATCAAATATCTACTGAAAGGACTGTTATTCGTTTTTAAACAAGGGGTCGGTTGAAGAGGCTACAAAATAACTTTATAATATTCTATATGAATATTATATACCAAAGGTTCCGCAGTAGTACAGTCGTGCAGGCAAACGAAGTGTACTCGTATAACGCCTTCCACAGAATTGCGGGAAGCCGATGGATAAAAGTGACTCAGGACAGTGTTTTGTTTCAGTGTTTAAGGGAGGCTTATGTTCAACAGTGGACTTGTGACAGGCTGTAATGATGGTGAAAAACTAACAAGAGATTCAGAACAGAAATTACGCTTCTGACAATTTGACTATTACCATATAACGACGGGATAATAAATTTAGCTTGACACTCTGGCACGCACAGAGAGAAAAAAAGAATATTAAACTACTATAGTATCCTAGTATACTTCTAGTATGGTCGTACGTAATAATAGACACAATACGCCAATATGACTACACTAAATACTAGAATAAGTAAAAAAAAAGAAATTAATTTAAAAATGTTATCAACTATTTAAATACAGATTTGAAATGTAATGGAGTAAAAATCTCATTCAAGCGGAGTACCGAATCAGCTTACGGATTAACTGCCAAGCGCAGTTTAATTCGTGTACAATTTATTATACATTAGATTTCATGTAAATCGTTTAAGGGATGCACAGTATGGATCAACATAAATATTAAGGATAGAATAATAAACCGTTTAAGAGGCTCGAAAGCAGTTTAAGAGAAAAAGTTTCATGTAAGTTGTTTTATATTGAAAAGCTTCAAGAACTTATTAAGAAAAAGAACGTCAGGATAGAGAAGAGGATATCTCAGTGTGTTGGGTACAATAATATCATAATTTATTTATTTAAGGATTGCGAACAGAGACTACAATAATGAATACCCATTGAACATGCTACATACCATCTTCACCCTCAAAACGACGCTTAATACTCGTAGGCGGATTAAAGATCTTGCTGTCTGTCTGCCTTCGCCTTGTCATAGCTGATGGGCTTAGTAGCCGTAGTTTTGTTAAACAAAGAACCTACTTGGCCAACCGCACGCAGAATTACTTCCGAGTACGCTTGGCGAGCCCACTCCGGATGCGATGCAGTAGACTGGGAGCAAAACCAGCAAATATTTGCATAATTTTCAAGTAAAGGGGGTTGGTGAGCGCAGTGTCGGTACCCTCGCGCTACTGACTCTGCTCCCCATCATTAGTCTGTGCGATTGGCATTTGTTTTCGTTCTGTTTCCTTTAAACTCGATTAGCACTCTG
The DNA here is from genome assembly GCA_029286595.1 of Bhutanitis thaidina. NCBI lineage: Eukaryota > Metazoa > Arthropoda > Insecta > Lepidoptera > Papilionidae > Bhutanitis > Bhutanitis thaidina. The sequence continues at coordinate 4,449,495 of JAGSMS010000012.1, read as the reverse complement.
CTTGTAATTAGCTTACACTTGTATCTGTGATCGCATTCAAAGCTGAAAACAATATGAATTAATGAAGTCAAGACTAATTGGATTCGTAATAGCTTTGAGTATGTGATACAAGAGATATAATTACAAACGTCATGTTAACGTGTCAATGTAGTTATACTACAATGGATAAAATGCTGAATTGTGATTAAACATACAAGTACATGGGTCTTAATATTTCATCATGTCATGACGTGTTGGATTAATTGAAATTATATGATTATGACACATGAAGGGGCTAAGAGCGAAGATTCCGTACCTTAACAGTCTGCAAATAGTCTTCTGCAGGACATAGGCCTCTCCCATAAGGGTTTGCCACAATCACCATGCTCCACTAGCGGATTTGCAAACGCAGTACTGGACACCTCGCACCTTACACGATGCTACCCTTCAATGGGTCTACCTTATTTTGACCAGGTTTTTCATTTAGCCCGCCATCTGTAGATAGAACATTGCGACTATCAAGGCTTTTCCCTTAGTCGCCTCTTTCGACACTCACGGAAGAAATGGAGTGACAAATTCTCACGCCCATACAACTCGGCTAGGCTTTGATGCAATATCTGATGCATTCATTTTATTTTATAACCAAAGAAACATGACACGGAGCCGTCAAATATGTCTCTGCCTACGATCCGTTTACGAGAAATTAAATAGCGCTAAACATGATCAGCCTATGTGAGTAAGAACATAGGCCTCTTCAATAAACTATCAGCATATGTCTTAGAGAGTTGTGCCCATATTCATCGCGCTGAGCAATGTGAAGATATCATGTTCCGAACTATATTAGTAATGCTTCTCCCCATCACTAGTCTATGGGATTATGGCTTTACAAATTCGAGTGGATTTTAAGCATCAGTCGGTCGCTTACGGTTTGTTAGCAGAAATGCACCAAGTGCAGGTGAGTATCCATATTTAAGAATTACTGATAATGAAGACGATATCCTCGAAAACTTTAAGATTGAAGAGCACCACAACAAGTAAAATGACAAAGCATAATCTCACAACTATATAGAAGTCATGCAATTTGTTAGAGATGTCAAAAGAGGTATCAACCTGCATCAATAATGGGTTGATTGCATGTCTCCTACAATTTTTTTTGAAAAAGGTGTAAAGAATTCGGTAAAAGTTAGTCAATAAACTGTCAAATGTACCGTAGACCGTCCAGCAAGACTCTGATCCTGGTTACAAGGCACGAACAACTTAAACCTGGCTCGAGAACTATATTCCGAACTTCATAGTTATAGTTGTGTCGTAGTAGAGTTGAAGACAGAGACCCTTCGTTCACTCCAGATCTGAAATCGTTGGAGTAAAATTTGTAGCCAATAGAGAGCGTCTCTCGAGAAATCGTTAGAGCAGTGACTAAATTCCCCATGGAGACAGTAATAAAGTTTATAGATTCGTTTTCAGAACGATTAACGACCCATGTCAAAACAAGAGTTAGCCACTTTGAATAAAATTAGTTCTAACTGATTCTTGGAAGTCATAGACTAAGATAAATATGGATATTTTATTATTTTTATAATTATTGTATTATTTCTTCAATAAAAGTGTTATATGTTCTAGTATCACATGATACTAGAAATTATAGTGCTGTCTCTACTTTATCTTCCATTATCGATGTAACGCTTATGGGATTAAATGTGATTTTAAAGTTAGTTTTTTTTAACAGTAATAGAATTATTGTCAAGTTATTTGCAGAAACTATTCAGTGAATAGGCTTTGTCGTGACATACTCGTATTTTATTGAACTGTTAAGGTCTACGAGAATCCTATATTTTATTGCTTAGTTTAAGCGACGTGCGGCATGGTCATCAATAAGCCTATTAACTGCATTACTAGGTTAATAGCATTAATTCTCAATCAGCTCTTAGATTCGACAGGCACGTTCGGTTGTTTATCCTTCCTGTCTCTGTTTAACTATGGGAGTCGTTAAGACGTGTCAGAGGCGTAATTGGCGACTTGTAAATGACAAAATTAACCCAATCGTGACTTTGCTTAAAAGATCCTTAATGTAAGAATAAAAGAGAAATTCTATCTTGATCATTTTTTTGGTTATCAACAATTTAATTAGTTACTTGATTTAAAAAAAGGCATCTGATATAAAGCAGTTCTCCAAGAAAAATAAATATATAAATATTTAATTAATTAATAAGAGTATCTACCTCCGAATCGGGAGGGTACACGGGTTCGATCCCCTATTTGGAGAGCTCATACCAATGAGTTTCGACAGTCTCACTACCTTTGACGTTGTCCCTAATGAACTCTGATGAAAAGTAGATAGAAAGGAAAAAGAAATGTTAAGAGCTCTGAGCACCCCAGTATTGGGTAAACGGTCGTGAGAGCTTATCTTATCCGCTTTTTATCATACGAATTGCTCCTAATATGTAAAATGTTATGCGTATTTGTGAAAATGAATATCATTTTACAAATATGCTTGATTTATTACATCGAAAATATTGCTAATCTTAGGGCGGTCGTTTATTATAGTCTGAAGCAGCATACTAATAGGGTTGTCAAGACATGCAGCTTGTGTACGTTGTATAAAGAATAGGTAAGAAACAGATGTTATTATTTGAGAACAAAATATATAGTATTGATGCTAAGATTGAAAATGTTGAAATGTCTGTATTGTACGTCTGCAAGGTGCAAGAGGAATTAACGTGTCTTTTTTCGAAATTCGTTTTCTTCTCTAGAAATGTCATTCTACATAACTCATGACATGTTGCAACAATAGAAATTCTATTATTATGACACGTAAGGATTAAACTTTATCTACGAAGACAACTAACGCACTTGTTATTCAAACGCTTCACAGGCAGCAGCGTCACAAACCCGAAGCGTCTGATACCGCAACCTTTAACCCGCTTACCAAGCGTGGCGATTATGTCGAATCGTCCCGTAGGACTCGTCTATGTCCAGCAGTGGACTACTTATACGTTGATAAAGAAGAAATTACCCTGACCAGCGAAAGGTAAGTGTGTTTAATTAGCGTGATGTTTGGTACTGGAATGGCGGTACGAAATATAATAGAGACTCCCTGTTCACAAGAGTCGGAGATTTATTTTTGGACTTTTAATAGTTTTAATTTGATTTGAATAGAATTTTTTTTCAAAGGCAAATACACCAACCGTCGTATCTATGTTGCCCGACAAAGTTGTACGACTTAAGCAATTCAAAAATAAGAGGGGACCAGTATCCAGGAGTGAGATGTTTATTAAAAAATGTTTAAAAATTATTTTTATGATTTTGCCTCTACCTCTATGGGTGTCAGGCATCTGTGCTCTACTTTACACTTTAGTTTAAATAATGGTGGTGAAATCCAGATTAAAATAAAAATGAAACATTTAAGCTTATTTCTGCGTCAAATTTATTGCAATTGTTTCGAAGTTACGTTTTATATCATAGCTTAGTACAAATAGTAACAAAATTTTCCAAAGCAACGAACAAGGCAAATAAGCAGACAATAAGGTTTATGACAATACAGTATGCTTCTTATTCGGTTGTTCGTGTAGTTAATGAAGGTCCCGACTGAAAAACAATGCTGTGGTTCTCCCACATATTATTATTGAGACGAGATTTTTTTGACCTCGCACAACGAATCAATCTTTTTTATTTGTTTTAAGCATATTGTTTTTTATATTTTTTGATATTTTATTGCCAAATAAACAAGATTCTTACTTTTTTACTTTAGAAAAAATGCTTATATTTCATCTTACACTCCATGTAACAATCATCCGCAATAAAAAAAAAACAATTTTAAGCAATTTGTAGCATATTTTATTTCATTCATTTAAATTTTAAGATACTTTCTCAGTTCAACGTCTTATGTTTAACTCCTTTTGATTTTTGAATTCAGTCTCCCAAGACGATTCTGTATAAAGTAAGCTTACTCCATACTAAGATGTCTGGTGCAGCGATCGCAAATCGGCATGACATGCATGGCCTGCTTGATTGAGAATAAATAGTTTAAAGAACAATGTAGTACTTCTACAAGTACATACAGACTGTTACTTTGCATTACCACAAACATAATAGGTTCCTGTGAAACAAAGATTTGTCAGCCAAAACACGTACTCGCAGCTTTAACTGCTCTAATTAAAGAACAAACGGCAACGTTAATAATATACGAAAACAATTAAGACGATTCCGCAAATCTGTCCTTCATTAAAACAGAAACAATTACTTTGTTACATTAATTTTGTTTATTTGCCTACAATTTGTATGGATAAATCCAATGCGTCGTGCAAAACAATGATATAAACTGGAAGTTGTTACATCTCTCAATGTCTCAAGCACCGGCGTGGAATTGCCAGTCGGTCTGTGTTCTATAGGTTACATTTTGCGCGTGTGCACCGGAATTACATTTATCTCATGAAACGATATGAAACACTGATGGATTTCACTCTTACATAGACGATATGCACAGTACTCGTACGAAATGTTCCGAGTCGTCGTTTCTAGAGCGCACAGGCTAAAAAAACACTTTACCGCCATCTATCTCTTCTGAGTTGTATATGTTACCGTACTTGTACGCGGTAGAGCCAAGCGTGGGATTTTGATGCAGCTAGACCGTGGGACCGGGAGTACCACGGCCATTTTTTCTTCTTTATCAACCACATAGACCTTTTCGTTAAGGCCAACCTTACCAACAACAACAGAGATGCCAGGAATGGCAGATTTGCCCATACCCATCACGCTGGCTGGTTTGGTGAGCGCAGTGCCAGTACATACATAGCAGAGATGCTGCTGGACATTACTAATCTGTGGGATTTAAGTTCGACATATTTGAATAAGTCGGCCTTCAGAATCTCAACCGTTAGTCACCAGGATACGCTGCGTGCTGGTGAGTTTGACCTTTGGGGAAACATTAATGAGGGAGATTTTGTAGTGTGTTTAACTTCAGTGGCAAAACGTGATGTGACTTTTGACTAACTTTGTCTGAAACAGGTTAAGAGTTATGACTTTAATATGTACTTAATCGAACTACTTTAATCTATATGGACCGATAAAAGTTACTTTAGCTTAATTACGACCTCTGGCTATATTCATGTAGAAGTTTACTACCGTGAACGCAGTTACATGTGTTTTGGAAATCGAAATCCAATTTGGAAGTCGAATTTATTACCTGATGTCTGCCATAACTAGTAATGAAGTTGTTCAATAGGCTGAACCAAATTGCAGAAATGAACGTAAATGAACTCTGAACATTCCAGGGCATATAATTACACGCAAATGTTTGTGCACGTCCCTGAAAATTAGTACCGTTCTATTATGACGAACGGTTCTCGTAATTAGAGAAATTAGTGGAATAATTGCTTTAGTTATAACCACAGCATGACAATTTAAAATATTCCTCATGTTGTATTACCGAATGAAAATTTTGATTCAAAAATGAGGATCGAAAATAAAGTATTTGCGAACCCAAGAACCGAAAATTAATGCATTGTTGATTCGGTCCACTAAATAATGCTTTTTTTATAAAGGTGATTTGCTTAAAAATATAGGAAGTTAGAAATTGAAATTTAACTAAACTAACAATTTGTTTTTTTCTCTAAAATATTGTTCTTTTAAATATTCGCATAAGAACAAAAGCGGAGGCATTAGATAATTTTTATTTAACAAAATAATAATATTAACTTCAGTTTATTTTATAAACCATGTTTGATATAACTTTACAGAGCATATTTAATCGGATAATCGAAAAAAAAATATACGATGAAAGAAAGTATAGGATTAATTTTAACGAAATAAAGTTAGTAAGAAATGGTAAAAAGTAAAGATTTCAATAATATTTTTAAGGTTACCAGCTAAATAAGGCCAATAGGAAGTACAATAGAAGTAATATCTTATGCACTAATACATAATTATAAACACTAAACACTCCACGTTTTGTTTGCGACGCAATGCGCTGCACTGCGTTAACGGGTCATCTTCCACGGAAACATCGGAAACACGTTACGTTAATTTTGTGACGCGACTCCAGCAATTCGACTCTTAATTTCCACGTCATCTTCATGCGCATGTACTCCACGATCTCCTCGACTTTCGTGAAGTGATGCAAACGTTAAAGTTATTTATTCATTTTATTCTTTATTGCACCAATAAACTGTACAAGAGGCGAGCTTAATGCTATATGGCATTCTCTACCAGCTAAGGGTAAAATGGTGTGTGCTTTAGGGCAGTTAAGGTAGTCAAGCGAAGGCAGGGCTACATTACCTATATTAATATAATGTTAACTACATATTAATAATAGAGTTACTTCGCGCATCATTGCGCCATGGTTACGATTGCACGACTACCTCTACTCCTCTACTTTGAGGTAGCCGTCGTGATCGGCTTGGCCTTTGGATGATATGCTTGAACGAGTTTTCCATGCTACTGAAATGTGCTAGCAGGCGTGGTCATAGACTAGATCCGCCACGTGGTGCGCGATATGGGATTAAATGGCTAGCCGAAGGTGGAATACCGTAGAGATTTTGTAGGTGGAGGCCCGACATAACCTGGCCTTGTATGAACAAAAAGGATGTTACCGGAAGCAATAACCTTTGAACAGGTGCAGAAGGTCACGGTGCACCCTTGAGCAATGTTTTGAGTAGCCGCTGATGTTTAGCGGGAGCTTGCCTAGCGACAGCTGATTAATCACGTCACGATGTCGCGTTTACATTTGAAGGTGACCCAGTAACCATGGCTGCGGTGGAGGAGGGGCGGGGTGGTGTAGCAGCACGGAAGCCCCCACCGACACGGATTTCGATGGCTCGATACTCAGTTGCTCAGATGTTATAACTTCCCACGGGTTTTTTGTCAAATAGTTGTATCGCATCGCAGATACGGCCCTAGAATTGTATAAGGTGTGACGCATCTGATACTTGACGACGTTCGACAACTTGTCTCCCAAATATGGTGTTTATGGGAATATTAAGGCTGATGAAGAAAAATTTATTTAATTTTTGAAGTCGAAGGGGGAGGAGACTTTTTATTTTATTACTGCCATATTTATATTTATATTTTTATATTTATTTGTAAATCATATGTGATACTTGTATAGATGTTAACATTTTGTTTATGTCCTATATGGCATACACAATGTGTATTACACACATTGTGTATGCCAATAAGTGGTTGATCATATCATACAGGACTACAATAAACTTTTTCAACCAATATTATTTTTTTTTTAAATCTATTTTCTTGTTTTTGATATTGTTAGGTAAATGATTATAAATTGTAGGAGCCATCCCTAATATACTATGAAGCAGTAGAGTAATCCTTTTTTTTTCTGAATTAAATGTAGAAATATTGGAGTGAACAAAAGGTGCAATTTTACTAACATACATGCTAGGTAATGTCAAAATTTTATGTTCTTTAAAGTAAGGTTTGCAGCTGTCAGTGGATCGTAGTCCAAATATTGCCCTAATGCATTTTTTTTGGGTTTTAAATAGGGTATTTTTTTCCGAACTGTTTTCCCAGAATATTAGGCCGGACCTCAATATTGGTGCAACAAAAGCCATTAAAATATTACGCAACGAAAATCATTAAAAACTTGCTAGATCAGCATCGTTGCGAACTTTTCATGTTTAAGCTACGTTTAAAGGTATACGACACTTTTTGTTTCGTAATAACTCCAAGTAAAAAGGCGAAGTTCTTTATCGTCACTTTCTATTTAAAATTAAGTCACTTACCGTCAATTCACATTATTACTAAGTAGATATAAAGTTAAACAATAGAGGCGTTCTTGGAAAAGCTTTTAAATCCAGGGCTTTTAAAGATAAGGGAGTCAGAGGTTATTTTAATCGTTATTTAAATCCTTGTTCCTTTGCCGGTAAGTATAGCAAGTTATCAAGATCAAATACATGTCCGTTTGACACATCAGATTGTCTTAGAAACAACTTTATGAAACTTGTTTATGAAAACAGCTTAAAAAACAATGTTATTAAAAGTGATGAAGTCGGCAAGATACGCTCTAGATGGACGTTGTTTTAAAGGTTTAATAATAAAAATTTTACAAATACACTCAACACGCTGATCATTGGCAAGAAGAAACCACTGATATATAGGGAATTATAATACAATATATTTTCTTACTGAACAGACGCTTATCTACCAAATATACATCTAATATGCTGAAGAAATATGATGATCCTGAACTGTAATATCCTGTTTATATATCGAAGTTTGGATGTAAAAGAAGTATGTAAGGATCGTTCCAAATGGAAACCGTAATTTCTTCCTACCCCATGTACACGACAGGCGTGAATTTTTAAAAACTATAAACGAAACAGTGACAGTCCAAAAATCAACCGGTCATTTTACTCGGATAGTTTACATTTCAATAGCGTTGACTCTGGATATAATTCAATTAATTATAAATAAACATTTTTAAAATAGAACTCAGGCGCCATTTTCAAAGGTAATCTGCTTAACAGCTAACGTAACGCGGAACATAGTGAATAGACTTTTTATGAAGAAAAAAAGTAGAACCTCTTCTTTTTCTTACAGGGAAGGGAGTTCCTACCTCCCCTTTCTCCGGTGTCATGGAGGCGTTTCATAGATAGGAATTGCAACTTACACACAGGCTCGGATTAATTATTTATAGGTCATACATGTTTCCTCCGCATATGGAATTATTTGGACAGGACAAGAATATGTACAAATAATTGCCCCGCAGCCACACGTCAATTAGTCCCTACGTTATCGAGTCGACCGATGACTGCTGCATTGTAAAAAAAAGTTTGAGAAGTATAATTTCCAAAGCCACGATAACCGAGCGGTTAGGGGATCTGCCTCCGAATTAGGAGACTTGAATTCGATCCCCGATGTGGTGGGGTCGTACCAATGAGTTTTTTGGAAATCTTTTCAACGATTTGTGTCGTTCACTTGAACACTAAGATGACGATTGACTCACCACCTTTTACATTATTACAATTAAGCTCTCGTGAAATAAAAAATAGTCCTCTATCCACTTCAGGTTTTATTATACGGCCATGAAAGGTAATTTAACAAACTAACAAATTAAGCTAACCTTCGAGCCTCTGGCAACTGAATGATAGCAGAAAATCCATTTGAATTTGCCGAAACCAAATCCCATAAACCAGTGACGGGGAGCACCACCAATGCGAGGGTAACGGCACCGCGCTCGCCAACCCTCTTACCCAGCACGGTGAGTGATTACTCTGCATGTCTGAGTATCCCATCTGGGTAAAAGGAAAGGTCTATGTTGAGCAGTGGACTTAAGCAAGCTGATAATAAAATTTCATTGTAACCATAATACCATAAAATACGAACCCTTGGCTTCAGCGCTACACAACCATATGTTCAACTAGCCTTCTGCCTCACTGAGCACGTACTAGAGTTACGAATCGATACACGTAACTGTTGTAGCAGACTACCGAATATTTGTGGGTGCCCAACTTCGTTTTCATTTTCGTTTTTTTAAAGCATTACTCAACAACGGTTTGACAACTGTAAGTTCATAGAGTTCTCTCTAAGAACAATACGTATGTACTTACGAACATTTGTTATGCCTGCCAACCTGCATTGGAGCAGCGTGGGAGGTTTTTACCGGCTCCAAAACCCTCTCAGATATTTGAGAAGGAGGCCTATGCCCAGCAGTGAGCACTCACAAGCTGCTACATTACTCTTTATTTTATTTCATAGCCAAAAAAAAGTTTAGTGAATAGTGTTTCACTTAGTTTCTATTGTTTCAATAGATGTTTCAAATGCATTAAAACTATAAATAACGCATAACTTTAATATAATCGCATGGAACCTTTCTATAATCAAATTACTATAATGTATTTTTCGACTACTTCTCATGTCTAATCTAATTATTAGTATATCTGTAACCTTCAATACATAATATGACAAATTTGAGGAATAGTAGTTTCAGTAAATAGATTTAAAAAAAAAGAAAGGTGAAGGTTACATGAGGGATACAAATGGCAAAAGACTAATTTTTTTGGAGCTTTTGTATCTATATGTGTTGTACCTTTCACGCAAAATCTTCTGGAAGGACTTTTATGAAATTTGGTATACAGATAGTTTATCACCCTGGTTTATCTTTTATCCAGCTACGCTGAATGAAGTTTTTATGTCACTTCGTTTAGCTGACTTGTAATATATTTTTTTAATTACATTTCTTTTCGCCACTAATACTTCGGATTAATTTAGATTAATAAGAAGCGAAGAAAGATCTGTCACGTACCAAATCTAGGATTTACAAAATGCATTCGGCCGATTATAATATGAACGTATTATTTTAGGTATTATACCGACTCAGACTCCGTGCATCGAGTCGCATTCATGCGCTTTAGTACGAATACTTATCCGTAGTTATTAAGGAAAACATAGCGGAATTCACTCAACCAACCGACATTGAATTCACAACATTGAATATGTTTCAGAAGAGAGGGCGGGACACTTGATGCTAGACGTGTGTGAAGTGAGTGTTAATGTGAAATAAATTTATTTCTTAAAGACGACTTAAAGTCCATAAAACACCCAACGAGTATAAAAAATAAACTTCTAACTGTATTCGTAATGGCAGTAAAATATTGCCGTCAATAATTCTACAAGACATTTACAAATGTATCGTTTCTTGCCTTTTTCATTTCATCGGAACTTGAGAAATGAGCCTTCTATTGAGATTAAGAAAAAGAAAAATAATGCGAAATAAAAACTAGTAAAAAGACTTTTCATTTCTTCGCTTATTACTAATATTATGTTTTAGGATTCTGCACAGTGCCCTGTTACTACGTCTACGACTAATGAAAAATAAATTTTACAGATTAATTTAAATTACCTTTATATGTGTTATTATGGCGGATATCCTGACAAATAATAAAAAACAAAGAGTTATAATTACTTATATCCCACACAAGAAAGTTGTTGTCTTCAACGTTTTTGTGTTTTAGCTTTATCATAAAATGTCATACAAGCGTTAAATTTGGTGTCACAAACTCTACAGTAAAACAAAACCAATCAAGTGTGTCCGGCACACGTTATGGATTCCGATCTGAATGAAAGAAAACATATTTTTTTAGTCACGGCGACAACTTCTAAATACTACTTGTCAACATCGCAGGTAATATTATAGTATTGTAAGGGCTCACATGCACTCACTCCTTCAACCTTCCCATAGCCGATGTATCTCTTGTGCGATATAAGATCGGAGGAATAGTCAGATGAATGATCAGGATAAGTTTCATGACATTTGTGATAGTGGCATTGGACGAAAATTTTCCTACGTAGGATTTGTGGTAGTTGTATTTGGATAAAGTGAGTAGTATATTCATACTTACAATACATTTTTTTAAGGAAAAGGGGGCAAACGAACATGCGGATCAACTGATGGTGAGTGATTACTGTCGCCTACGTACATCTGGAATACCAAATGAACTGCAAGTCGTGGCCTGCCGTTAAGGATATTTGGGAGCAGAAGCACAAGATCCCTCTACTTCCTAACGGCACTTCCCCGTTCGAGCCGGCCCATTCGAGAAGCAGCAAAAGTAGCCAGAGCCGGCGAAAATAATATATTGGACTATATTTTAGTCTCTGGTGTTATCTCAGTCTAGATAAAGCTTGAATCAGTATTATGTCTTCAAGCTGTTGCAGCTACTATCCACAGATTCACAATAGACAATTGCTTCAATTGTACAACACATGCATCGTACGTGCTGGTAAAATAAGCGAGAAAATTCTCAATGTATTCAGTGTAGTAAATGTAAAATAAAACTTTTTGTATATGTTCTACGGCATAAGGAAGAATATTATGTAAAACAAATGGAACACGACTGATACTAGGTATAATTTATAATTTCAAAGTATGTATATATAAATCCATATTAAATTTTTTATGAAATATTGTTTGTTTGGATGTTTGTCATTCAATCACACATAAACGGTTAAACCGATTTTGATGACATTTCATATGAAGGAACCTTAAAGGCTAGGAAAGGACATGGGTGCTTATTTTCATCCTAGGAAATCCGCAGGAAGGTTCTCTATGCGGGTGAAAGGTAAGGAGCAATAATATATATATATTTATCTCTCTAATAAGTCTTGAGATAAAATTGTATATCAGTATAATATGAATGATTGTGTCTTTTGACATCAAAATATTAAGTTGTCATATATCTCCTACGCAGTTGACATCTGCCGATAGTATTCGGCAGGTGACGTGGTCGAAAACGGCCAGGAGGATATTCTTCTTCATCTGCCTGTGTAAGTCAGCTGGAGATCATGACCATTTTCATGGCTTCATGAAAATGGTCACAAAAGCAGAAGATTTGCCCATACTCAGCACGCTGGGTAGACAGGTTGGTGAGTCGTGTTCTCTTTGCCGCAGTGCCGGTACTCTCGCAGTAGCGCTCCTCCCCATCACTATTCTGTGGGATTTGGGCTCGACATATTCGGATTGATTTTCCTCCATTAGTCGGTCACCAGAACCTCGTCTGTCTGTATTAAGGTTCACTACGCTCGAGAGAGGAGAGAGGATGACCTTTGGTGAAAAAGATAATTTTAATTAAATTTTAATGAAAGAAGGACCAGCAGATAAAGATACTAAAAAGCAAGCGCAGAGAGATATTTCAAATATCAGCATTTTTTTGATAAAAGCTCGCTTAAAATGTTTTAAGAACTTTATAGTACTGCGTGCAAAGTTAAAAGAGAGTATGCTGATTTCTCATTCAAACGACTCGTAAGCTCTTTTTGCTTCATAAAGGATAAATATAGAAAACTACCGTGCAGCGAAATATTAATCTGGTTTCAATATTATCAAAAAACCTGTAGTTAATCTTTAGTACCTTCACTGACATTTTATAATGAAGTCCTACGGTATACATACTTACGTCTGTGGAGTTGGCTAAGATTTAGGATGCTCATTTGGCATAAAGCGTAGGGCTCCTACCCAGCCGGTTTCGCCTCTCTGGGAGGTAGAAGTGGTGGCGAGCCTCGACGTTTTGTTTGATCCTCAATACTGCTATCATACTTACCAAGGCTTTTCCCGCAGTCACCCTTTATGATACCTACGAGAAGAAAGGGGATTGCAGATCTTTACGCCACTACCATAAGGCGAATGATTGTCGTATTATATTTTTGTGTTTGAAGAGACAAAAATAAATGGTCGCAATTAGTAAAACAGCGTATAAATATTCTACTGCTGCTATGCCAGCGTAACGCGTCTTATTTTTAACAGGCGTTTAGAAATGTTAGAGGTTAAGGCGCTAGCCTTAATTTCGAAGCAAATGTAATTGAAAAAAAAACACAGTTTCTTTTCCCAATTTATTATTATGTTCTATTGTGCAAGAAATTGTAAGCACCAACACCTGTCACCGATAGGTGTAGGCAGATATTGCAGATTTCCATTTGGCACGATCCTGTTCACGTTTGCCAAGCGTACTTCCGCAAAACAATTTCCTATGATATATTTTCTCTCTAATAGCTTTCCGCCGCATGTCTTTCCGTCGGGTTTCTTCTTGAGTGCTGATTCTCACCTGAGAGTGGTGAGCTGAACCTGGCTGTGTTTTGTCGAGTCCATAGCGCGTTTAAGTATTTACAGATTGAGGACGGATGATACCAGGACGAGGAAAAGGATATTTTAGTACCCTGAGTTTGTGTTACTCGGTCTGGGTGATTTTTACCACGGGCTCAGGCGTCAACAACAACACCATAAAGCAGCCATCTCAACCAGTATCGCTCTAAATATTCTAGATTATTTAAAACAATTTGCCGAAAAGTATAGGATGCAAATAAATGTAGCAAAATATTTAAAGTTATCATTTATGCCAGTCTCGTATATCTATTCTCCACCTTCTTATCTTTCTTTCCGTAAATGTAGTAAAAGTCGGTTAAAAGCCTTGAAAATCTCTTGACATACTGAAAAACATAACCTTACTAAAAACTACAACAAAACTGTTTCACCAGGAACTTAGTTTTATAATATTATAACATATAATAAACTCTCATGACCCAATACTGGGATGGTCAGAGGTTTAGTCCCACTTTTCACCTGAGCTTATTTTGGACAACGTGATAGGAGGTGTGCCTGTCGCCGTCTTAACATCCAAGCCAACGATCCAAATCGCACCTAAGTTTCGAAAAACTTATTGGTATGGGAGTTCCACATAGGGGATCGAACTCATGTCTCGTGATTCTAAGGCAGATAGCCTAACTGTCGTGTTCGTTTATAATATCGTATGTAGTAATGATAAAGTGATGCTAATGAAACCGAATTATATAAAAAAAAATGGAATGACTTGCATACAAATGCCTCTCATGTATGAGGTTGTATGTAATTATATTATCCTACAATGAAAGGGCGGTTGACCGTATAATAATAAACCGTTTGACGTTTATTAGACAGGTCACGGCATACAACGCAATTATCCAGCAAGAGACAACAGCTGCATGTCCCATTCAAAGTCGTAATCATGCAAAGCATCACTTAAATTTTATGAGAAATAAGTCTCTAAAGGACCTACTTATACAATATTGTTCTTTTATATTAAATAAGAGAATCCTCCCATTGACCCCAAAGAGATCTATGTTCAGCAGTGCAAAATTAATAGGCTGTTACTAGAGGTTATAATAAAGAAGATAATGTTATATAACGAGCATATGTGTATATAAAAAATGTAACGATAAAAAAATATTTATTACAGAACTATTTATAGCGATTATATACCTTGTTAGCTGTTCTGATTATCCAAAAGAGTGCTATAAAACATTTACTACGTTAGGACAAATTTTATTAATTTTTCCTTAAGGTCGCACAGATTTTGTAATAACGAACAACCTCTGATTGACTTACTACGTTTGTTGCGTGGCAAAGCCAAGCGACGGCTTTTGCTGCTACTCGAATGGGCCAGCTTGACCTGGGTAGTACCAAAAACCACGCAGGCTTCTTATGCTTATGCGTTTTGTTCTATGAGTGAGTTAACCGAGGCCCTTTCCCCCCTCTCGCTCTCCCGTCCTTAGATATCCTTAAAAGCCAGCAACGCACCTGCGGCTCCTCTGATATTGCAAATGTACGTCGGTAATCACTTACCATCAGGTGAGCCGCTTGCTCGTTTGTCCCTTTCCCTTAAAAAAAACGTATTCATCGTTAGTAATGGCAGATTTTTTATGGTACTTCCAAAGACTCTTGACCGGTGATAGACAGAAGCGTCTAAGGTACAAGTTATCTATTGACGCTGTAATCGCCAGACCGCATATCAAGTGAGGCTATTAAGGTCATTCCTCCCAAAGGGAGGGTCAAAAGCAAGTGGAGCTGCCCACTGCTGGGCAAAGGCCTCCTTCTCAAATACGAGTATCAGAGAGGGTTTAGGAGCCGGAAAGGGCCCACCACGCTGCTCCAGTGCGGTTTGCCAGGCTACATATATCCTCGAAAAAATGTTTTGTTTTATTTCTCAGACATGCAGGTTTCCTCACGATGTTTTCCTTCACCGGTGAGCACGTGGTAAATACAACACTTAAAATTGTTATTAACAATTTTAGTGGTGCCAGCACGGGGGATCGATCGTATCATAAATATTAAACCTAGGAACGGGCTATGACGTATTTAAAGGCCGATAAGGAAACCGATACGTCTGTGAGCATGCAACACAACACAACTGCTTGCCAGTCAAAGACAGGAGGAAGTCGGAAGTCTGTGAGTAGGCATTTAAAAAAGATTTTTTTTTGCTTTTCCGCATCGCAGTACGATATATGAAAAAACGAATATTAAGATTAAGATAAATTAAATCTACATTTATCTAAAAGAAAACATACAAATTTACTAGACCGCAAGATTCAACTTAACACACAGTGTAACTAAAGCATTTCCTAGCGAAGTTTCCATCACAGACATGGAGCACTAAGATTAACGAGGAGTAACTTTGTCTCAAATAACCCGTTAGTATGTCCTTAATCTTAGAAAAGTTATTTTACAGATTAAAATGCAAATGTGACTTGATTTGTAATTATAGGTAACATTATATTTTTTGCTGTTTATGTGTATCACTTTTGTCTATACGCCTTGCCTCCTTCTCCACTTGGGCAATGGATCTCCGAGTTTGCCATGCAAACTCAATAGGGATTTGGGAAGTGAACACTCGGAAATATCCCTGACCTCCAACGCCTGATCTGTGCTATGGCTCTGCCCCATCAAACAGAAGAACACCGTGAGGATTTTATCAGTGCATGCCCTTTTTTAACGTTAATGATCCCATTTTGTGTGGCGGTGATCCGTGTTCCGACGCTAGCGTTCCGTGGAAGCTAGCGTTGATCGGGTTGTGAATTTGTGCACGAATTTTACCGTGACTTTGCCGATATGCGGCGAAGGTGAAACACCGTGGGGTTTTAGTCGTTGCAACTCCGATATAACCCATCTTTGGACGAGAGTAAAAAAAGGATCCTTTGCTTGATACTTCGTTAAGATTACGAATACTTAGATTTTATTTTATGATAAAGGAGATAATCAAGGAGGAGGCTCACCATACGGTAAGTGATTACGGTCGTTCATATGCATCTGCAACACTAGAAGAACAGCAGGTGCGTTGCCGGCCTGTAAGGATATTCACGGAATGGGATGCACGAAGGGTAATGGGCCTCCGGTGACCTCAATCTCCGAACGAAAGGCAAAAGCACAAGATGCCTCTACTGTACCTGTAAGTACAGGTTTTGTCTCAAAAAGAGTGCGGTGCCAACACCTTCACACTATTGATGCTACTAGTCTAAGGTTCAGTACTTGATTTAGGTTCAGTATTATTTATACCTAGCAAGGTGTATCGCGTTCGTGAGAAATTTTGACACATGTAGATTTAACAAGATGGCAATGATTATAAAATAATAAAATAAAGACCGTCCTCCTTTTTTAGGGTTCCGTACGGAGCGAAATCCTAATAAAATAATCGTTATTTTAATTTTTTGTTTTTGAACTTAAGTAAAAGATAATACACACAAGTGTCACACAGACCTGGTGTGATAAGAGTGCGAACTTTAAAGTAAAGCAATAAATAATAAAATCGCGGTAAAGATCCCGAACTGAAAGCAAACGAAAAATTTTTTTTGGTAAATACGTAACACAGATATTGTACGAAACCCACGGTGTGAGAGTCCGACTCGCACTTGGCCTGTTTTATTCCAATATTGTAAAAACTACAATAAACGCGGGTGGATATATAATATATAGTTATTTGAGAGCGGAAACAGATTTATCATTACTTTATAATATGAACAATAAGAATACAAATCAAATCAAAATATCTTACGCTATTTTATTGTACAAAATCATCAATGAAATACCTTTTCTATCAAAAGTAACTAATTATATGACATATATGAAATGAAATGG
Organism: Bhutanitis thaidina; assembly: GCA_029286595.1. NCBI lineage: Eukaryota > Metazoa > Arthropoda > Insecta > Lepidoptera > Papilionidae > Bhutanitis > Bhutanitis thaidina. The sequence continues at coordinate 4,432,130 of JAGSMS010000012.1, read as the reverse complement.
TTTTTATTAACGACGCAATATTTTTTCACTTTTAATTTTGTACTTAGTTTAATATCGTAGAAACTGATAATTGATTATTTTGATGTAATAAAAGGTCACAGAACTGACACCTGTTTTGGGAAGAAAGGTTCTCGAGTGGCAACTTCTCCGCATAAGAAAGAGTGACGACTGAAATCAAAATTAAAATCTTTATTATTCGATATATGAACATAAATATCACCTTAAAAAAAATATTCGTTATTTTAATTTTTGTTTTGAACTTAAGTAAAGATAATACACACAAGTGTCACACAGACCTGGTGTGATAAGAGTGCGAACTTTAAAGTAAAGCAATAAATAATAAAATCGCGGTAAAGATCCCGAACTGAAAGCAAACGAAAAATTTTTTGGTAAATACGTAACACAGATATTGTACGAAACCCACGGTGTGAGAGTCCGACTCGCACTTGGCCTGTTTTATTCCAATATTGTAAAAACTACAATAAACGCGGGTGGATATATAATATATAGTTATTTGAGAGCGGAAACAGATTAATCATTACTTTATAATATGAACAATAAGAATACAAATCAAATCAAAATATCTTACGCTATTTTATTGTACAAAATCATCAATGAAATACCTTTTCTATCAAAAGTAACTCTAATTATATGACATATATGAAATGAAATTGTTTTTATTAACGACGCAATATTTTTTCACTTTTAATTTTGTACTTAGTTTAATATCGTAGAAACTGATAATTGATTATTTTGATGTAATAAAAGGTCACAGAACTGACACCTGTTTTGGGAAGAAAGGTTCTCGAGTGGCAACTTCTCCGCATAAGAAAGAGTGACGACTGAAATCAAAATTAAAATCTTTATTATTGAAAGAAAGAAAGAAAGAAAGAAAGAAAGAAAGAAAGTACTTTATTCATTGCCACAACTCAATAAGTAAACTTAATGTAAAAAATAATAATAATAACAATAATATTTTATTGGTTGCAGCAACAAAACGGTGTCCGACTCAGCATAATGCTGTAGCAATGGTAAACCACAACTACAGCGCTGGTATTCTGTCGAAAACCTTTTTTTTTTTTTGATTTTTGATTTTTTTTCTTTTCTTCGCGAGCAGTCGTCAGGCTTTATGTACTACATGATGAATATATAAATAACATTATTAATTAACATTATTCGATATATGAACATAAATATCACCTTAAAAAAAATATTCGTTATTTTTAATACCACCGTTTTTTAATGAGGTTCCTGTGACGAAGAAGAAACAGATGAAAGTAGATAACCGTTTTTTTAACCTGTACAGGGTTGTGACATTTCGATGGATGCAGGTGGCTCAGGACCGTGTTTTGTGTGTGGCTATCCTCGAGGAAGGCCTAACTTCAGCTGTGGGCTTGTGATAGGCTGTAATGGTGATGAATAATTAAAAGGACAATTTCACCTGCACGGGCGGCTGACTGGCTAGCACCGTTGGCTAACGGACGAAGCCCTGATCGCCGACTGATGACGGAAAATCCAGCTAAATTTGCCAAACCCAAATACCACAGACACGTGGCGGTCAGCAGCATGTATTACGAGAGTACTGACTCTACGCTCATTAAACTGCCTGTTCACCATAATGAGTATGTGCAAATATACTGTGCTGTACTGTACTTTGCCAGCTTAAGTTGGTAACATTCATAGAAAGGCCAGTGTCCAGCAGTGGACACATAAATACTGATTAAGAATGAAGAAGTTATATTCTAAATATTTAGGACAGCTGCACATAGGCTTGCTCTTATTTTGTCTGTTTTCAGGAAGCGATTTCCATTTCCTCCACTATATATCAATCAAATAAATGTACCCACCTGCGTTCCACTGATTGCTCGCAGTAGTACCTGCCCGTAGTTACAATTGTACTATATAATTTAAGACGAAGGCTAAACTTCTGAGTTACGGCATTAAAATAAATATCTGCTTCTTTCACAGATTGGCAAGATACTACTCGATGAAGGGCTGTACCCAATTCTCTCAGGTTTGCGGTAATTTTAACGCTGGGCAGGCAAAATGGCGATAGCAGTACCCCATCTCATCCTGAGGATGTCGGCAAATTTGGGGAATACCAGATTTTTCTAGCTCTCGATAGATGACGGAATAAGCATCTCAAACATTCCAGGCATAAATTCTTCTTTCTATTCTATATCTAGAAATGCGATCGGCATCACCACTCACCAGGCTTGGCGTCTACGGAAAATCTTCGGAATCTGTTAGAAGAAAGTAAATACAAACAAATTTGGGAGCACATATTAAAAGCCTTAAAGTCTGAACTAAACCTATAAATCTGATCTCGGTACTCAAAAGCAAAGGCTTTCTTTTTCTTAGACGGTTCTGCAGATTTCATAACAACGTTTTCTTTTTCATTGACGAGCACGTTTTAAATACAGAATTTAAAATCACATTTAACAATTTTATTGGTAACGGCACCGGGATTCGAACTCGCGTTACTTGCCTACTATTCAATTTTAAGTCAGCGCCCATCCCTAAGTCACCACGGCTCCGAAGAGTCTTAATTAAGAATGATACCAATGTTGTTACAACAATATGTGGCACAGTAATTTGTAAAACGAATTACCGAGTTAAGCTTACCCTTGGGCTTGAGACAGCTTTAAAGGGGCGAAAATGGTAATGCTTTTATGCATATAAAGCGTCCCCATTTTAATCCTTAAAGTTAGGATCCCGCTTTTAAGACAAAGCAAAAATAAACAGTTTCATTAAGAAAATAATTATGTGTTCTTTTGGAAGCAAATCGAGATTTCTTGTTGATTTACTAAAAAAAGAAATAAGTAAATTTATGATTAAAAAATCGGATGTTAGCGGAAATATAAAACAGTAACATAAAACCAGCTTTTCTTCAAAGGTCAACCTCACCAGCACGCCGTGCACCGTTCTGTCTAGCGGACGAGGGTTTGTCGGTCAACTGATAGTGGAACATCCATCCGAACATGCCGAGTCCAAATCTAGTTTCTATCAATCGCGTTTCTAGTGTAATGGTACCAGCACTGCCCTCTCCAACCCACCTGCCCGACGAGGTGAGCGCTGTAAACTTGGAAAGCATTTGACAACTACAGTATGATAGTAAAGTATACAGTATTCGACGGCTCCGTGGCGTAGTAGCTAAGCGTTTAGATGCGGCTAAGATGGTTTAACCACCCCTAGTACTACGAACCACAAGTTAGCTCATAAATATGTAAATTAAGCCAATTAACAAAGTAAAAAAATATGCCACTCATTAACAATTCAACTTTATTGGTAATATTTATTACACTCAATTTAATTACCGGCGGTATGAATTTCCATTACGAAAATGGATTTTGTCCGAAATAATATTCATAATAGCCATCCAATTAATTAAATAAAGCATGTAAAGACTGTGATGAATAAAATTATAGAATACGAAGCAGAACAACAAGCTTATGAAAATTATAATAATGTTTTACAATTATTATCTGACTAAAATTATGTATTGTGTGTAAAACGGAGGCCGATTTACCGACCGGAGATTTCAATATTCTACTTTGAAAATTGTTTTCTTTTCCTTAACCAATTAGAGACTGTTTGACAATTATTAAGAACTCCATGTAGATTCGAGATTTTCCTCTCAGTCGCATTCAAAAAAAGAAGTTATTAACTCGACTGTATTTTTTTGTTCATATGTAATGTTATATCTTCACCGGGTGTGGACCGATTTTGATGACAATTTTTTATTTAATAGGAGGGTGGCACGTTAAATGTGACCCATTTAACGTGCAGTGAAGTAAAGAAAACATTCTACCTTAGGGATGGGAAAATAGGGGTTGATGTCAGTTGTTGTTTCTTTAAAACTTTGTCTTAATTCACGTTGATATTAATTTATGTTAGTAATTTATATATATTACATGCCGAGTTATGAGTTTCATTGATTTGTTTCTAGCTCTTTGAATAGAATATAGCTCTTAATATAAAATATTAATTGTTTTGATTTTCTAATATTAAAATATTAGAAAATGAACACAATTATGATTGAATACATGTTAGAATATTACATTTATTAGAACCTTTGGAGATTTACTAGAAGATCACTTTGTTTATTTGCAGAAGCCGTGTAATTAGTCTGTCTCAGTATCTATGATATTTTCGAAACTTGGGTACGATTTTTATCGTCGATTACATTGTTTCTGACAAGCGTCGAAGGTCGTCACTTATCACTTTCTATCTCTTAGAGAAGTGAAAGGATGGTCGCAAAAAGACGTTTGATTACATTGATTCGTGCTAAATAGAAACTCATATTCTCTGCCTTTCTCTATGGATGACTAGCGAGCGTTTATATATTAGCTCGCGTTGAATTCGGTTAGGCAATATAATTTTCTCATGTAAAGCCTTGTAGAATCTCCCGTGAAGCTCTTTCTCCTTATGGTCTCCTGGTGGAAGACGATCTGTTCTGCCGGCTTCTGCCATTGCTCGTTGGCCGAGGATAGAAGGGTAAGCCCTTTATCACACTGAACGACGTCAGCGAAGAATGACTCATACGATATCATCAGTGAGTTTTATTATTATTTCACCAAGATAACGCCCCGGCACACAAGTCCGCCGTTGCCGTGCTTCATTTCGAGATGCTGACTTTGAAATACTCGAACATCTTCCATATTTATTAGATAGTGATTTCTATCCATTTCTGTTGTTGAAGGAGTAAATAGAGGAGATTTGAAGCTGATGCAGAAGAGTAGTTGCTAGACTAGTTTAGATGTTCAGGATGAAGAGTTCTTTAAAAGGTGACTATGTCAAAAAGAAAACCTTTGAACAATACCTGTTACAATTTACTTTTTATTGAAAACCCCTAGTAATAACATAGACTAAAGTTTTTGCCCGAGTTATACGTAATTTACGGGCAAACAATACGAAAGATTTTATTATGAAGCAGTGACGCAACCAATACATTCCAGTCTTTAATTAACAATCGCATGCTATAATTAAACCTTACTTTCGAATCTAATATTTCAGACAGCGTTGATTTATACTGGACATATGAAGGTCAATTTATTTCGATTTCATTACTAAATGAATCGTTGTTTATTTAATTGTTTCCTAGGTTATGTTTGACCAAAGTTGTTGTACCGTTTCGGTATTATAACATAATAAGAATCCGTGTCATAATATAATAAGATATGAGGCTGGCATATTTGATTATTTCAGCAACAGTTTTTCTTCTAGTGTTTTTAAAACCAACATTTTGATTAACCCCTGGAATTTAATGGAATGATGTTTTTTTTTCTTCAAAGATGTAAGAATATGCCTTTCTTCAAGTGGGCGTCTAAGAGGCGATTAAGGTAAATTCCTTTAAATAAACAACACAACAATTTTCAGGAGAAAACCCGGCGTTGAAACCTAAGCTACATTGTATCCCCCGGAGAGGAGAAAAGTAAGTCATGGAAGCCCGTTTCACTACACTAAATGAAACCAAATGAATAAGGCATGGATATCTTGGCATAAAACGATGCCCAACTTTTTTCTAAAAAGCCTTGCGTCAGAATAACGTATTTCTGAATATGTGGTACGAATGTTAATTTGGATCCCGGCTTGTGAAAACTTTCGCTAAGTCACTTTAGTTAACGTAATAGATATTGCGAAATACGTAGACTTTCTTGAAAAAGTTATATATAGAGATATTTATAGCATTTTTTTGAATTTGGAAAACCAATTTTAATAAAAAAATTACACCGTTCTGTAATAGCTGTTAAGTCCTTCTGTAACAGATAAACTCGACGAATTCAGAGTGACGTGAATTCACTAAGAGTTCGTAGCAAGGCGCGAGCAGAAGGCCCATTCTATTATTGATAATTTCATCATTCCTCATCTGCATTTAGTGCACTCTGCCGGTTAAAGAACTAGATTCTAACGATTCCGATTCAACGAAAAAACGAAATGACTGCACCACGATATGACCACAGGAATCATAAATTGCGACTATTAGCAAAGATATTAAACCTTTGCTTAATGTGCATTTGTTTTCTGACAAGTATCGACGCAATATCGATCCAATATCGGTGCTCCATAGAACAATGTATCAAAAGTTTCAACTGTCAAAGAATGGCAAGGAAAATTTAGAAAACAGAACAATAAAAATTACAAAATTTAAGTATTATAAAATTGCAACGTACATTTTTGCAACATTTAATCCAAGCGATTTTCACTTTTAATCTCTCTAGTTTTGAGTTTCTATTCTGAAAGTTTTACCGCATCTAACTAAAAAAAAAGAACTTTATTAAGCTGTAGAATGAAATTTAAATCCCTGATATTTGAGGATGCATTTTCCAACTTCCAACAAGTTACAGTTACAGTTAGTACTAACTAATAGTGTTCTATTTTTAAAAATAAGTTTTTTTTTTATTTGAAGCGTCATTATCACTTTATACTTGTGCAAGTGTCTAATAAAATCGGTCTTGTTATTTTAACTTTATTAATTATTTTACGTAACTACTATATACAGTTAACCAAAAATGGATAAAAACGTGTTGCATGAGGTGATGCAATGCCTGGGCCTGAAATGTCCAGTAAGGATATTTTTGGGCACTCAGCAGACATTGGGGAGTGTTGCTTTATCCTATTCCACTGTTGCTTAATAGGTAGCTTAATTCAAAGAGGCAGATCCAGCTGTGAAGACAATTCTCGATCCGGTCGACCATCCACATCCTTAAACGAGGAAAATAACAAAAAGGTGAAAAAAATGGTTTTTGATAGAACAATTTCTATAAAATATCTTGCAGGGACTCTATATATTTAATAGATAGTGTACATTCTATTTTAACAAACAAAAACCGCCGGTGGTAAAATTCCGTGTAATTCCTACTGTAAGTAAAGTTATGAAGTCTGTGTTCGGGGATTGTGAAGGAATTATTTTTATTGATTACTTTTTGAATATAAACACTATATCTGAAGCCTACTTTGTAAGTTTAATACCCAAACTCCGTGGCGCTAATAATGTCGTGTTGTTTCACCACGAGAGCGCACCGGCTCATCTTTCCTTTTTTTTATTGCTCCAATGTTGCACTCACGGCAATCCGTAAGGCAAGCTTCGAAATTTTAGAATATCCACTATATTCAGCGGACTCGCCCCTAGTGATTTGTTCCTAAAATTATAAAAAGTATGTTTGTAAAAAAAAAATTGACGACAACGATGCCGCTATGGCCGCCGTAGATGAGTTTTTTGTGCCTCGCGGAAATAATTTGTTTTCGGGGAGAATAAGAAAATCGGAGAAGCGTTATACTAAATGTATTGGGTTAGAAGGATATTACATAGAAAAATAAAATATATTTTTTTTCAATTCTCAGAACTTTTTGATTTACCCTCGTTTATGCCAGTGGTTTGTTATGAATAAAATATTTCTAGCTTTTAAATTTAAATTTTAACGGCCTTTTGAAAGTTTCTTACGAATAATAATTTTAAAGACAGTTATTGATAAAAGTTTACACAGTTTATCTTGTAATTTAGAAGGTGTAAATATGTCAATCGTACTTATTATTTTCCTACAAGCACTTTCGAGTTGTCAAAGTTTACAATCGTGCAAATATCTAGAAGAGTTAGTTTGATCATATTATATTTGAGTCAGGCAACATTTGCGATATCTCGTAACATGATGCGTGCGCACCGTATTCTTGAATGCTTTGCAGAAAGGAGAATCAAAACAATTTTCAATTCATGGCTTCCTTGTTCTTCATTTAAGATCTATGGAAATATATGGTTATTTAGTCCAGACACTGCTATTAACCTTGATTATGTGCAAAATTCATATTATCTGGCTTCCACACGTTAATAAAAACTACCCAAACCCATTCGACATTTACGCATTAGGAGTCACAAAATGCATTCACAAAAATCAGGGATTTCAACTTCATTCTAAGCGCCAACCGGCTTTATTGTTATATCAATGGAAGTTTACACGAAAATCGCCTCAGATATTCATTATAATATTTGCTCTTCATTGATATTATATAATTTATATGATAGACGGTTGCGTTATTCAATTTTCTTCAGACCTCGTTATAGACGGCGACAGTCGAAGGCTGACAAGCTGTGACATGTAGATGAGGAAGATGTATAGTAATTGTCATTGTACAGTACACCGACAAACCTTTTCTATGACATTTTTATTTTATTCGTATCAGTTAACACCTCTAGCGCTAGAGTACTGAGCTCATCAACTCATTTACCCAGCATGGCGACTAAGGTTCTTCAAAAGAAATTATTATGTATCCTAGTGGACTAATACAAGCTCATGATGATGAAGAAAAAGTCAATCTCGGCCAGATATTGTTCGAAAGTTCGAGGTAGAAGCAAAACCGTCACTACCTCTATCACTGTGTCATTAAGCGACAACCTGGGATCACAAGATGACTACCTAGTGCTTTTTGATACACACATGGCAAACACGAAACAAGCACGAGAAAATGTTTCAAAAATTTACTCAAATTGATTACGAGATATGCCATAAAAGGCATCGTTAGCAAAGAGAAGACTGTTCGTATATATCCCCGCAACATCAGCGGAAATACATTCTAAGCACGGTAAGGGCTAAAATGCAGCTTAGCGCATACTTCTGCAAACGTCTCGAATACAGATGTACTGCTGTTCAAAACCCAAAAAAGGCATCGTTAGCAAAGAGAAGACTGTACGAATATATGCCCGCAACATCAGCGGGAAATACATTCTAAGCACGGTACGGGCTAAAATGCAGCTTAGTGCATACTTCCGCAAACGTCTATCGACACCAATGTACTGCCGTTGAAACAAACAAAAATGCTCTCCGGCGCAGCGATCAAACCTTCTGTACTGACCGTGTGACAGAAGGTCATATTAGGTTCACGAACGCCTCAAATAGAAGAGTCTTCAGGTTTTCTACCTTCTCTACCTTTCTAATGTAATGTCACGTAGTATAAAAATTATGTCTATTGTAGAAAGCTATTAGTGGAAACCAAACTGAAACCCAAGATATACGCGCTCTGCAAGTTTTTGAAGCCGAAGATAGGACTACTCGTCCGGAAATCTAGCTAACTATGCTAAGAAGAAAAATACGAATTGAATACCAAAAAGGTGGTATACTTCCCCTTAATCCTTTTCTCCAAAGGTAAGCTCACCTACACGCAACAAGTAATGGGCGCAGATCTCTAATACAAGATTTCAGTGCCAACCCGCCAGTCCAACATGGTGAGTATGGGCAAACCTTCTATGCTTGGCATGCCGGCCTAAGTTGGCGCTTGCTCATGAAAAATCTATGACCCGGTATGAAAGAAAAAAAGCTGTTAGCCAACACGGTCACCGATATAGTGTACCGATGCAAGAATCATGCACGTCTTGCGGCGCATCCATATTTTTTTGATTAATATCCAATCAATTATAATCATTCAATTGCAATGTTAAATAATTTTATTCACGGACAATAATAAGTAGACAATGTTATATTGTACATTAAATCGTACATAAGTCCTCAACTATCGGTCCCTTGTTATGGCATAGCTCCAGTCTTTAGCCGCCAATTACGTAAACCTCGAAAGATATACGTAATGGATAATTCATTGAACTTCCCAACAGAATTGGACTCTGTCCAAAATCTAAGTTACTAAGACTAATCGACTTCATATTTTAAAATAAACCATATGCTTGAATAAATTGTAATGATCACCATTGCGTACCGAGTTCTGCAATAATTGCATTTCGGTGACATACACGTTGGTTTTGAGCACAGTGCGATGTTAGATACTGCTTTCATCAATGTTGACCCAAAACAACAATGGTTTTCTTACTCTTGCATGCAGGGTGTCATTGTCTAGAGTACATTAAGTAGCATACGAATATTCTTTTTTATTAATATTATCTTCAAAAATAACGAAATAAGGTGCAAGGCTATATTACAGGGTCTATCTCATTATCTAAACTATTTATGAATTAGTAAATTCTGAATATTATGTACCATAAACAGTATATAAGCAACAAACATTGAAATACTTGATTCATAATGCATTTTTTAGGCCGTGACCAAAACAATTTTTGGATTTTTTCTTTCACGGGTTGTTGCGATTTACTCACATAGACCATATATTTTCAAATATTCATATTACAGCGAGATTATACGAAACTGTCCTTTGCTACCATCACCCTATGTGGTTTCAATTTAGTACCTATTTATTGAGAACTAAGACAGAAAAAAAGAAATACTTAATTAAAATTTATGACTAGTTAAAAAAATTCATTGGTCATATTATATACACAACCCTAACAGAGCGTGGCCTGACTCCCCCTTGGATTTATTTTTCTTATTCTAATTAGTTTCACAATTAGTTTAAAACATTAAGTATGAGTTTTACATGCCCTCTCTCTCTTAAATTTCCTTTTTTATAAGCACCCACGGTGCCTATTTATGCATTCCTGCAAGATTCAAAATTATTGTGATGTGGTTTTTGTACGAGTTTTGGTACGAGTAAGACAATTTTTAAAAACTTTATCTTACGTTTGGTAGCTAAAATATGATTTCATATTTAAATTCTGTTAGAAATAATAAAATGTTACCAATGAATTTACTTCCGGTCTGTTATTCGTTCTGTTTAGTTTGCAATTTAATTTCCGTTTCCCTTTCAACCAACTCTCTTTGTTCCGTTGGTTGAAACGGAATGTTTGAAGAATCGTTATTCGGTCTTGACGAAGTAATAGAAATAAATACACTAGCTTGACGATAATGTTATATTGATCGAAATTTAAATTAATGTAAGTTAGGTTAAGAATCATCGTGACAGTAAGTTTCTGTCTCTCTTTCATACTGTGGTTATCGGAAAAGTTGAATAAGGTACATCAGTATAAGCACATGAAGTATTGCAGAAAAAGATAGTCAGGACAGATGTTGGTGACCTAGAGACGACGTCTCCTCCGCCAGTATCTCCGCCTATCTAGAACATGTATATTATAATGTAGTTTGCGTTGCAGACACTATGACGGCGCTCTACAGTCCCGATCACAGGCTATTATAATATACAGGGCAAGTCCTGATTGCGATCCCGTGTGCTCGGCCGCTGGCCTAAGCTGCCAAACAATGTGCCGGATGTCTTTGGGCTATCGATTGTCACAGTCGAGTCGTTTTCCGTTCGATTAACACGACCGTGGTGACTGATGACTGTAAACGGGTCTGCACTCAATGGAAGCTGCACAGAGGGGCATTCGTAGCTACCGGGCAGGCTTTGACCCTGTAGTGGCGATGAGCTTGCATCCGAGCAAGCGTGTCACCGGTGCGGACGACAAAGCAGGCCCTAAGGTTCTCACTCGTCCTCAGGTAATTCCTGACTAACTACATCGCACGCCACCTCCTAAGCTCAAGCTTCGTCCATCGAAAGGAGAAGGCTACCGGAAGTTTCAAGCCCTCGCCCACACTCGTTCCTCACGGCTTGCTCCGAAGGTCCCAAAGGCGCTTTCTCCTGTAGTAGGACAGGACCAGGCTCCCTCTTGGAAAAATATGCTTAACGATGAGAAGAAGAGAATGGGCCCAGCTCAAAGGACTTCCACATATAGTCACTGGAGAGGGAACGTACCGCCCGCGTTATGATCCACGGCGCACTCAAAGGACTGGAGGACCTGAAATCCAATACCCCTCCTTTTCCGGCAGGTGCACCGTATGAAAAACATGCGCAACCAGCATAAGTCGGTGCTTGTCCACTTAGAACATTCCCCTGAGGGGAAAAAGATCTGCGACGTACGGTCGGCATGTAACCTCTCAGGCATCATTGTGGAGGCGCTGCGAAAGCGCTCTTCCCCGGACCAGTGTAACCAATGGCAGTGACATGGCCACTCGACAAGAAGTTGCTATTCTCACCCCCGATGCGTCAAATGCTTAAGAGACCATGTCATGACGGATTGGAGGCTAGAACTCCCTTTTTCATCCAACACAATTTCAATTAGCCACTTTGCAATTATGGAACTATATTATTAATTACCACTTTATAATCATGGGACTTTGTTCACCGCAAGTGCCATTGGTTATAGTTTCTTTGGTCTTGCCTTTGAACAATCTTAAATGGTCAACTAGGTCTACGTGCGGTCCCTGCCCTTATCTTGTTAGATGACCGGATTTTCCTATTACTGCCCTACGCTAAACCGTGTCATTTGATTTAATTTATATACAGGGCCCATAACACTCGTAATTGTTTAATCCAATAAAAAAATCATAATTCATAATCACATAACATTCATTTTCATTACAATAGACGTCATTACATGATTCATGTTACATTGATAGACCGGTAATAAGTTTCTTCTACAACCTTTTTAATTTACATTGACAGCTGCCATAGACAAAAATCTCTATTGGCTATTACATCTCCAATAATACTAATTCAACAAGGCTGATGAAAATTTCAGCGATTAGGCCTCTTCGTTTAAGTAGTTGTTATTGCATACCTATTTTATTTGAAAGACGTTGATATTGTTAAGGAAGTTAGTTGGCTCTGCAGATGTTGAAATAAGAAACGCGTAAAGCTGTGTAGGAATGGTGTTGCTCATATATTCAAGTATTTCTGCATTGCACATTAGCTTAATTTGGGAATGAAACTCAAGGCATAATTCCGAAGGCAAGTTCGCTGAATATTTATAAATATAAAGCAGACGTCATAAACTTACATAAAATGAATGCTTAAAAATTTATACAACTACTAAAGATTTTTGGGTGAATTTGTAGGCATACTGTTTGGAATTCATTAATCTTTTTTTGCAACGTTTTCTAAGACATCAGCGTTCAAAGGCAATTAATCAAGCGTCAGTTAGGAACAGCGTAACCTATTATCTTTTACAGATTTTGAGTTTGTAAAGTCATCGCACTTGTGATTCTTTATTTTTAATATACTCCAATGTTATTATATATTATAACACCAATGATATTATAAGTAAACGGCGCACATAGGCTATAAGCGCATTTCGAGTGAAACGTTAAAATTTTTGCTATTTAGCTCCCTCTCGCTATCTGTCTGTTTTTGCTCCCTATAAATATAACATGGCGTCCTACTTCCATATCACGTGTCATCTACTATAGTGACATTTCTATATTACGTCATTTATGAGTGCGTTAGAGTTACTTGTAAAGGTCTAAATTGTCATCACCTACCTGTTCATCTGTTTAGTTACAATAATATATTTACAATAATAATAATACAATAATTGCTTAATACCTCTCCGTGTGGCTGTCGGAAGTAAAGAATAGCGCCAACCCTGTCTAACCATGGGTGTCGTAAAGGCGACTAATGGTAAAAATTATATTAGGAGATGGGCAGCAGCATCTTCCTGCACTAGAACAAAAAAAAAAAAAAAAACTGCGGTTGCCAACCCGCTCGCCAGGCGTGGCAACTAAGGCAAACCCCCATGATGAGAGGTAGAAGAAAGCAATGGCCCCAGTCCCCGGCGGCCTCGCTAGTCCTGGCTATGGTGGCAGCCATGGTAACGGCGAGGCAGGGGTGCGAAGAATCACCGGCTGATTTCTAGCTGCCAACCCAAACTACTGGACCTGGCAACACATAACGCACGCACATTGAGGACCGACGAGAAGCTACTAGAACTGGAAGAAGAAGTAAGCAAGTTACACTGGAGTATTATAGGGTTGTCTGAAGTCCGAAGACAGGAGAGGACTCTATAATCCTAAAATCCGGTAACTTGTTCTACTACCGGCAGGGTGACCATCTGTCCCAAGGAGGTGTCGGGTTTATCGTTCACAGGTCTCTCATCAACAACGTGATCGAGATCGGAAGTGTGTCGAGTAGGGTCGCGTACCTTATACTCAGAATAACCAAAAGGTATTCGCTGAAGGTCATACAGGTATACGCACCAACCTCGACACACCCTGATGATGAAGTGGAGGCAATGTATGAGGATATTTCAAGAGCCATGCATTGCTCTAAGACTCACTACACGGTGTTGATGGGAGACTTTAACGCAAAACTAGGTACGAAAAAGGCGATGAGCTGATAGTGGGGAACTTTGGAGTAGGGTAACGGAACCCAAGAGGGCAACAGCTGGCTGACTTCATGGCAAAGGAGGGATTCTTTATGATGAACTCCTATTTCCAGAAGCGGCCCCACAGGAAGTGGACATGGATGAGCCCGGACGGTACCACAAAAATGAGATCGACTTCATCATGACGACCAAGCGTCAGCTGTTCAGTGATGTCTCTGTGATCACTAGGGTAAAACCGGCAGTGATCACCGAATGGTAAGAGGCACACTGAACCTTAACATTAGGCTCGAGCGGTCTCGTCTGGTGAAGTCTACGCTCCGCCCACCACGTGCCCTTATCCAGAACCCCGAGAGCTTTCAGCTCGAATTGCATAATCGCTTTCAGTGCCTAGACGGCGTTACAGTGGACGATACGAATAGCAGGCTAGTGGAAACTGTCCATGCAGTAGGAGCTAAGTTTTGCAGGACCCGCCGCACGAACAAGCCCCAAAAGCTCTCCGATCACACTCTTATACTCATGAAAGCCAGGCGTGAGATAAAGCTGCAGTCTACAACGGATGCGTCAGCGTATCGGCTACTGAATAGACAGATCTCCAAATGTATGAGGCAAGACTTACGCAAATTCAATACAGCCTGTATTGAAAAAGCGATAGAGCGGAACCAAGGCTCCAAAGTCTTCGCCAGAGATCTGTCTATCGGAAAGAGCCAACTGACCAAGCTGAAGACCGAAAGCGGCACAGTCATTTCCGCTGGAGCCGAGATTTTGAGTGAGATCGAGAGATTTTACGGACAGCTGTACACAACGTCGTTGAAACCACACATTGATGTGAGTAACGACCCAAGAGCCAAGCTTATCCTACATTACTCCGATAACATCCCGGACGTCAGTCTGAGCGAGATTAGGATGGCTCTCAAACAGCTTAAAACGGCAAGGCGCCGGGTGAGGACGGAATTACAGCTGAGCTTCTGAAAGCGGGTGGAAAACCGATACTTGTTGTCCTTCAGAAGCTGTTTAATTCCGTCATTCATGGCGGTGTTACGCCGAAAGCGTGGAGTAGAAGCGTGGTTGTCCTATTCTTCAAGAAAGGGGATAACTGCCTTTTGAAGAATTATAGACCGATATCGCTTCTAAGCCGCGTCTACGTGCTGTTTTCGAGAGTCATCTCAAATCGTCTAGTGAACAGACTTGACGACTTCCAGCCTCCCGAACAAGCCGGATTCCGAAAAGGCTATAGTACCATAGACCACATACATACTCTTCGCCAGATTGTACAGAAGGCCGAGGAGTACAACTTGCCATAATGTCTGGCGTATGTGGACTATGAGAAAGCTTTCGATTCAGTCGAAATTTGGGCGGTGCTACAGTCTCTCCAGCGGTGCCAGATAGACTCTCGGTATATCGAAGTGCTGAGGTGTTTGTACAATGAGGCTACGATGTCTATCCGAGTACAG
This sequence comes from Bhutanitis thaidina, assembly GCA_029286595.1. Lineage (NCBI taxonomy): Eukaryota > Metazoa > Arthropoda > Insecta > Lepidoptera > Papilionidae > Bhutanitis > Bhutanitis thaidina. Next base: position 4,416,686 of record JAGSMS010000012.1, on the reverse strand, counting down.
AATCAGAGTACGAAACCAATCCAACTGCAGAAAGGTGTAAGACAGGGTGATGTCATATCCCGAAACTCTTCACCGCTGCATTGGAAGATGTTTTCAAGCAGCTGAACTGGAAAGGATACGGTATCAACATCAATGGCGAATACATCACTCACCTTCGATTGGCCGACGACATAGTTCTTATGGCAGGATCGCTGGAGGAGCTTAGTACAATGCTCAAAGACCTCAATAACGTCTCCCAACAGGTTGGTCTTAAGATGAACATGGACAAGACGAAGTTCATGTCAAACGTCCATGTCACACCAATACCGGTTGTTGTTGGGAACAATAGGCTCGAAGTTGTAGACGAGTACGTATACCTGGGACAAATTGTCCGATTAGGTAAGTCCAACTTCGACTCAGAGGTCAATCGGCGAATCCAACTCGGCTGGGCTGCGTTCGGGAAACAACGTCATATCTTCTCGTCGAGTATACCGCAAAGCCTCAAGACGAAAGTATACAATCAGTGCGTGTTGCCAGTGATGACATACGGATCCGAGACTTGGTCCTTCACTGCAGCCCGTAGGAGGAAGCTCAAAGTTGCTCAGCGCGCTATGGAAAGGGCTATGCTCGGTGTTTCTCTGCGTGATAGAGTCTGCAACGATAATATCCGCAGCAGAACTAAGGTAACCGACATAGCCGTAAAGATCAGCAAGCTGAAGTGGCAACGGGCCGGCCACATAGCTCGCAGAACTGACAACCGCTGGGGAAAAAGGTTCTCGAGTGGCAGCCACGTACAGGCAAACGCAGTGTGGGACGACCCCCACAAGATGGAGTGACGACCTGTGCAGTGTTGCGGGAAGTCGATGGATGCAGGTGGCTCAGGACCGATCTTCGTGGCAATCTTTGGGGAGGCCTATGTTCAGCAGTGGACTTCTAATAGGCTGAAATGATGAATGATGATGATGACCTTTATCGCTTCAATGTGTATTGCCTTCATTCATTGTCAAGTGACTTTTCGCCTCACCGGGAAATCGAACGAGACAGTCTCGCCACTGAATCTTACTCCCGGAGATAGTCATGAGATTTTAACGAGAATCATGGAAAGAAAGGGAGTGGTAGACTTTTACGCCGCAACCACACAGCAGTGCGCAATTTATTATTGCGTATAGAAGGTGGCCTGGGATAAATGTGTCCAAAATAGGAATATGTATAGTCAGAATAAATGTAACAAAATTTACAGATAAAATTTTAGTTCAGACAAGCGTGGCTTCGATGACCGTATAATGAGCGAAAAACCACCCGAATTCAAATCATCACAGACTTATGATGGGGAGCAGTGTCACCAGTGCGGGGTATAAGTACTACGCACACCAACCCGCCAGTCCAGCATGGTGTGTATTGTAAAACCCCTGAAAGAAACGTATGCTACTTGTAGCTTTTTAGGGCTTCCTTGGAATTACCTATCTTAAAAAAGCTGTCGGCGGGGAAGTCGCGTAGACTGATAAAGGTAATAAAAAAAAAACTTTCACGACCGTATACCGTATACTGGGGTGGTCAGAGGTCTAGATAATTTTGGTTTACATTTTTCATCAGATCTTATTTGGGATAGCATGACATGTGGTGAGTCTGCCAGAACCTTAGAGTCCGAGGCAACGATACAAATTGTACAAACGTATCGAAAAATTATTTAGTACGAGCCCTCAACATAAGGGAACGAATTCGACTCTCCAGATTTGGGGGTATGATGGTAAGTGATTGCTCACGTACATCTGTAACCCAGATGAGCTGCAGGTGCCTTGCTGGCCTTTAGGGATATTTGGGGTATGGGTGGGATGATGGGGATTAAAGGGGGGAAGAGGCCTCTTCTTCACGCCGGTATTTTGCGAGGCCTTGGTACAACCCCGGACGAGCCGCAGCAATAGCCTCAGCTTTTGTACTGGCTCTACTACTAATAAAACTTATTCGTATGTATACAATTGTAATTATAAATGTAATTAAGTTATTAGTCTTTCATACTCTTACAATTTCGAATCCCTTTTCTTTAATGAAATAATATACTTTATATTAATAATTACTCCATGTCTGGAAGATAAAGTAAACCATTTGCTAATAATTCATTGTCATTTTCAGTGTTCAATTCGAGTTGATTGCTGCTATTCGATTAAGTTTATTGAACAACCTTATTACAAGTTATGGCAGACATCTTGTAATAAATTCGAAATACAAATTTCAGTTTCCAAAACCCATGTGGTTACAAACCATGTATTTAAGGTATTGTTATAGATCATAACAGATTCTGATATAAAGTTTATACAAAAGAAGTTTTCTTTGTTAAGAACATAGAATCCTAACTTCGATATAATAAATAGAGATATTTAAAGTAAAGTAGCAGCCTTTAAATGCTCGCTGCTGGTCACATGTCCTCGAAATAATGCTTTTTTCGTTGACGTTTTTCTTCACCGCCGAGTTGCATCGCTATTCATAATTATAGTGGCATCGGTACCACGGACCGAACCTCGGTCTCACGCGCTCTACGAATCTAATGCGAGCGCTACCACGGCTGTATCTCAAATATGCACGACTTAAAATATTCCAGTGAAACGCTTCAGCGATTAAGACGCAAGATGTCCAGCACAACAATACATCTCTGAATTTCATGAACAGCATATATAGCATATTATTATGCTCTTCAAAAATATCCATTGAGTTGAGAGACAAAGACATCAAAATTAATTTATATAAAACTAAAGTTTATAAAGAGTCCCATTATCTACTTTTTAGCTATAAAAGTGACGTAGCAAAGTTATTCGCTTTGAGTCCTTCGTCACATCGTCAACATCTACGTCAATCGTCAGCCGTTGAAATATGAAATTCACATCTGTGTAAAATAACGACATACTGTATCTGTTTTTCAATCCGATCTGTTACCGAAATTTCGTAGTTTTGTTTAAAATAAGTTTTTTTTTCTTTGTTTCTGAATTCAAATTTGGAATGAGTTTATTGTGTAAGAAACTTCGATCGATGTGCCGCCATTTCGCATATTATTTCTCACCGTGATTAAATTAAATTACGAATAAAGGCGTTTAAAAAAAAATCTGTTTTCTTAAATGTGATAGCTTTCCACAAAATAGTTGAACTGACAGTAATTTTTAATACGCTTCAAAATCTGGGCACCAGCCGTATGTCAGTGTATCGCACTGTAGTCTGTCTATAACATACACCAACAATTTCTCACGAATAAAAGATCGGAGCAGATTTAGGGTGCCTTCGGGGTCTCTAATAAAATATAGCTGAATATTATAGTTTGTTCAGAAATTTATTATACTAACATAGCACATATGGTAAAATAATTAAATCATTAGGTACATTTGATTTTAGTGTTACTTTATAAAAGAAAACCAATGCGTGATTCTGTTGGAACAGAATCTACGAGTTGCTTTTAAAGATATTTATCTAAAAGAAATCCGGTATTCGTTTTGGTTGCAATCGGAAATGTTCACAGTGAAAGATGAAACTCGCTCAACCATATATCTGTGTAAATTACAAAACGAAACATAGACCGGACACCCTAGTTTCACAGAATAATGAAAAAGGAATAATGGAAATACATAGGCCGGGTACTAGAAGCAAAGTCTAATGTGCGAGGTGACAGATACAGCGCCCCGAATATGCCTGCCGAGCATGGCGATTGCCTCACGTTGTATTTACGTGAATGAGAATATTGGTTCAGCGGTGGACTATTTATAACCAACGATAATGGCGATTTTTGAATTGTGATCTCGTCTTGGGTCATGAGGTCATAAATCATATTTATAGCGCCAATATGCTAATGGGTTAGGGAAACAAAGCGTCGTAAATTCGAGTCCCCCATTCCACTATTATCGTGAACTAGTCCAAATACAAAGTGTAATGCTTAGTCGGAGTGGTTAACAAGTACATTGGTAATGATACTTAAATAACATTCCCAGTATTATTTAAAAAAAAAGTAAAAAGTTTTTTTTAAATAAAGTTTGTAAGGATGTTTCTCTTTCAATCTATTGTTGAAATGAAACGAAATTTAATTGCCAGAGAATAGAAAGCCCTGAGAACATTATCCACGTGGGTGAAGTCGTGGGCGGAACTCTGTACACATCGAATTTATTTTGAAGAAAAATACAAAGTCTGCAATTTATTCCTGTTTTATAATATAAACATTTAAAACAGTGGAGAAATTAAACATTATGTAACTCTGTTTATATTCTATGATTCTAAAGAACAAATGCTTTGAGATGCTGTTGTACAAACCAGAAAATTTTGAACTATTTTTCATTTTCTGTACCAAATGGCTGTAAAATATAACTTCAAACAGTTGTCGGACAAATATAAATTTCATTTTTACGTGGCTTGAACAGGCGATGTGTAAGTTTACAAGAGGAAACCTATCTTATAAATTGTATTTATTTTATATATTTTATGCACTATCATATTCTTTCAGATAATGGTAAAAATAACATTACAATTTTCTTTTGTAATTTTTCTCTTTCGGCCCATGTCTAGTAGCAATACTGTCTGTCAACTGTCCACTGCTGGGCATGAGCCTGTCCTTTACCACCCATACGGATACTCACCACTCCTTCGCGCTGATGAACCTACTCTACATAACTTGCCTCTTAGATTAAGTTCGGCGCATTCGATCGTTTCGTAGAGGCGAGACCTGATTTGCGGAAACATCGTTTATTTTGGTCTCTAGAACCTCGTTTATTCGCTAGCGGCACCCTGCTGGTTGCCATTTAGAGAAAGAGATGGGTATTTTCATTCTTACACGACATTCTCCTTACACCCTTTGGTATTATATCACTTTAACATCAACAAACAAAAGAATATTTACGCTATTTAGCACTACCTTATTTTATGAATTGTAAAATTAAACAGAAAACGTACATTCGTGAAGTAAATGGTTCCGAAATTAAATGAATTTTTGTATTATTTAAAGAGCTAACAATATTATTTCTACACAAATTTCGTAAATACGTTTCGGATCATTTAAGCCGACGCTTGGAGAAACAAAATGTGTATTTACAGTTTTAAACCTATCATTAACGTTCGCGAATAGCTTAAATTTAATTGAGTTACTTTCGAAATGAATTCGAAATAAAGTTAGCAAATACAAATTTGAAAATGAACTGACTTTAGCTGTGGATACTATAAACATTTAATAGTTTATAAATACAATCCACTGAAACATCAAATTATTTTATAACATTACGGCGACAGAGGCACTTACACGTCACCTAGTGTCAATATCTTTAAGATATTTAGGTTCTTATACCTGGTAGAGTTAAGCGGGGGCTTTTTCTGCTGCTCGAATGGGCCGGCTCGTCCAGGGCAGTACCACGACCTTGCAGAATACCGGCGTGAAGTGGAGGCATTAGTGCTTCTGCGTTTCGTTCAGTGAGTGAGGTAACCGGAGGCTCTCCCCTCCTCCCCCAAACCCCTCTCCCCATCGTCCCTGCCATCTCCCAAAGACTCTTAAAGGCCGACAACGCACTTGCAGCTCCTGTATTGCAGATGAACGTGGGCGACGCCAGTCTCTTGCCATGTGTGTGGGTCGCTGGTTTGCCGTCTTTTCCATTAAAAAAAACATCCGGGTAATTATACCTCCGTGAAATATCCCATCTATCCAAAAGCATCCTAAAAATGTCATCACCCATAAAAATAATGCGTTCAAGGCTACGCCCCACGTATACATTCACTCACACAATACACCGACAAATCGCATTTTGAGTACAGCCCCCGCGTACCGCGTTCGCTTGCAAACGCTACATTCGACCCATTTTCATCCTCATCGGCGGTAACCAGGGTCGAGATCTCGCAACTCCTTAAGATGGCCAGCGGGAAGCAGGGCTTTTCCGCTGAAGCTATTAAGGCCTCCGTGACAACAGCGTACCTCTAATTCCGGGGTTTAGTCGGTCCAGCTTTTTTCTTATTCCGACGTAATCGGACATTGCCTTCAGTTTGCAATTTGCACATGGGAGGGGGAGAGGGAGGTGTAGTAGGCCTCCGATTACCTCATTCACCGAACGAAACGCACAAGAACATGATGCATCTACTTCAGGCCGGTATTCTGCGAGGCCGCGGTAGCAACCTAGTCGACCCGCCAGTCGAGGCCCATTGGTGCAGCAGCACCAGCCACCGTTCTACTACTTGGTACAGTAATACTACAATAGTTTTTTTCAAATGAAAATACTATATTCGATGTAAATACTAAAGATACGTCAAATTTTTTTCCTCGTGGCATATTAGATGTATTTACACATCTAATAGTGGCACAGCTTTGTTTCTGTATTTCTACTATGTATGCTATGTGTTTTATACTATGTAAGTTCCATTTTGATGAAATACAATTTGAGAAGTCTTCAAGAATATTAAGAAAAACGAATTATTATTATTATAAATTTAAAAGAGATATATATGCCAATATACTTTTAAATTCGATTCTGGTCTAGGAAAAACTTACAAGCACAAAATACGACTTGCACGTGTCATGCCGCGATAAAGCTCGTTTTGCCTGACTCAGTTTTATGTTCAAACTAACTCTTCCGAGCAAGATGCAGTATTGCAAACTTTTACAATTCGACAATGCTTATAGAATAACAATGCCTTAATTTTAATCTAATGATAGAATTACTCTAATGTTACTTTATAGAAATTATATTTTTACATCGTTTTATGTACTCGAAAAAATACTATTTTAAATCAATGTTGTATATGTTTTACTAGGTGGCAGACTTCCTCTCTGCCTAGGAGTAGTCTGGGTAGGTACCATGCTCTTTCCAATTTCTACCGCCAAACAGCAGGGTAACAACTGTTGTGTTCCAGTTTGAAACGCATAGAGAGCCAGTATAATTATGAGATATGAGGCATTGGATGTAAGTCCTCAGGGGTGACAGCGCATCTGTAACCTTCTTCGATTGAAATTGTTTGTAGGTTACAGTAGCCCCTTATCATCAGGTATGCAATAAAAGTAATATAATACTAGTTAAAACACGACCTTTAATATACGGCATTCATTTTCTCCTTAGTCTGCTGTAGTACTCTCTGACTCAAGATCGTGGTAACTTTTGCATGCTGTAACGGAATACGAACTGATATCCTGCCATCAATCCGTCGCCAGAGCCTCGTATGTTGGCTCCGCCTTCAATCGGTAAAAACTGGTAACTGAAAACTACTGAAGTATGGTCGATATTTGAACTACAAAAACTTAATAATAATATAATTTCAATATAGTCACATAAGAATCAGATTAGTCATAAGGGTAGTATGGAGTAATTTTAATGAATTTGTAATGATAATTGCTAGTGTATAACCACAATAATTCAGAAATGAACAGATTAAAACATTTTTCGATTCAATAAAATATAAGAACCTGAAATTATATAATACAATAAACTTACATTCATCTGTTAGCGCTTCTGAAAGCCTTTACTTATTACGCTACAGATAGGTTAGTGACCGTACCCTATACCCTCGCACTAGAGATGCTGCATCTCATCACTAATCTATTTTGGGTTTGACTTCGTTATTGTTCAACCTTCAGTCATCAGTCAAAGCTTCGTTAGTTAGACAGCAAGGGCATTATGCATTTAGAGAAACTGTTTATATGCCCTAGAACGTTCATTCATTTCAAAAATTAAACCATTACCAGTATAACGGCTGCAGCCAGCTCAGAAGTTTATGTAAAGTGAATTTAAATGAAGTGAAATGAAATGATGCAACGTATTTCACGAGTTTAAAAATGCATTTACGAAAATCAGAGATTTAGACTTTATTGGACAGCTTAGCGAAGTTTTAATTTATGATAGATGTGGTGGAAATTCTGCAGTAGAAGCCAAACAATAGAGATTAAAACATAAAACCACAAGTATTACGTTGCAACTAAAATTTTGTGGCTGGTTAAAAATTTTATAGCCATTTTTCATTACGTCTTGTTTGGATTAAAAATGTTTTTGTTTTCCTAAATTCAAGAGCTTCCAAAAATAAGGTAGTATTGAATATATTTTCATACGTATTACAAATGGTAAATATTTTTTTCAATAAAATTTTCTGTCATGTCAGAAATTAAAGCAAGCATAGGGTGCTTGCTTTAATTTCCATAGTATATGTGTGACCTAGGTTCAGGCGGAGTCTTAACTCTAATTAAAGAATCTAATTAAATAAAACCCACGGAATCAGATGACACAATCTGTCACTTGCAACGCTATCACAGGGTGATAATACAGATTAATTTTACAAGTTAATGACATTCGAATCGTTGTGTTCGATTTTTTGATATTCCATTCAAACGTCAGATACAAAACCTTGATTTAAATTCGGAGAAATTGAGCCAAAAATTCAACGAGAAATTATTAAATTTCAAACTGACGTAAGCTATAAGGAAGTTTCTGCAAATTAAATTTTTTTGTTTTTCGGTTTGTTCATTGCAGTTTGTTTGCAAAGTTAATTTTTCACCGTTGTTGTGAGTTTAAAAATAATTTAAGCATAGTGAGTAAAACATGGCCATGTGGTAGATGCGCAAGAATCTGCCACCACTTTCTTCCTCTTCCCGTGGGAGTCGTAAGAGGTGACCCACTAGGGAGGTAGCCACTGCGATTCTCAGTGCCATGACGAAAAATACAGGACCCAAATAAGCAGACTGATGACGAGCAGCAGCGTCTGAGGTACGAACCAATCGCCAATCCGCTTGCCAAGGGTGGCAATTGTGGAAAAACTTCTTTTTTGGAGACCCCTTTATCTTGCAGTGAACTAATAATGGGCTGTAAAGATAAAATATGGAATAAAACACATTATTACAGATATTTGTATAAGGTACAACGATTATATGATGTATAAGGATTACGTCGCAGTGTAAGCGGTAAAAACTTATATGGAAGCCACTTATGACGATGGCTTAGCTCTGTGTTTGCCGTATCTGACATCAGAGCGTCGGTCCTAGGATTGAATCCCTGTCGCAGTATTTGTTCTGAGAGGCCAATTTACTACCTCGGTCGAGACGGCTTATTCGAGCTGCAGCAAAATCTGCCGCTTGGGTCTACCACGATTTACATAAGTTATACACTAAGTTGACCATTAATAATAATTAATAGAATTTTGATAAAAAAAAAACATATTCTTAACGGCGAATGTATAATACTTACATGTGAGCCGTGGTAGCCTAGTGGTCGGGCGCTCACTTTAGTATCACAGAGCGGAAGTGACCTGGGATCGATCCCTGGTTCCGCTACCACGAAAATTGTAAATAGCAATTTTAATTTCTGTATTTACCGCGTTCTCAGCGATAAAGGAAAAAATCGTGAGGAAATCTGCATGTCTGAGAAATAATAAAAAGATACTATTTCAAGGATTTGTGTAGCCCGCCAACTCGCAATGGTGCAGCGTGGCGGACCATTCCCGGCTCCTACACCCTCTCAGATCAATTATCTGGAGGAGGCCTTTGCCCAGCGTTGGGCACTTATAGGCTGCTACTTTACTTTACTGTTTATAATAGACAATTTGTTAGTTAATTCATTACAATTGGTTAATAGGTTGCGTTTGCATGTATACATACAGAAAACAGGCAAATATAGCTCTTGCTAGAGTGATAGCCTCAATCAACTGTCTGACAATATTTCCTATTCCATTTTCACGTAACTAAATAGGCTTTACGTGCATTGCACCGTTGATGGAATTTTACCTAGGTAACCATTACAGGGAAAGCACTAGGTAATTATTGTTCTCGTATCTGACATAAATCTACACCGTTTGTAACATTAGACCGAGAGTTACGTATTTAATTACGGCCTTTAATTAAATAATCCGATTTATTTGAATCTTTATCATTTTATATTAAATTTTTCACTTTTTGTTCACTTTTAAAATACATGTCACACTAATAATTAGTAGAAACTGATAATATTTTTTGTGGATGGACTTTAGCCTATATACCAGTTCGCATTCTTATTCTCGCTTAGTTTAAAATTCATGAAAACCCAATAACTGTTAAGAGATACGAGTATTAAGATAAACATAATCTCAGATTCCTACACATAATCTATGTTAATTCATTATTAAGAAGTTTACAAGCTAAGTTTTTTAGGGAAAATAATGTTAACTTAAGTTAAGCTTAGTCGAGTAAGCGAATAAACAAAATTCTTCTATTATGTTTTCAGACAGAATAAGATCTCTTACTAACGTTTATTGCCTACATGAATATTGTTACATGAATTTCGATATAGAAAATGTTATAATTATAAACAATCAATACCGGGCTACAGATACTGGCATATTTAGTTAGATATTAAACTAACTTATTCATTTTCATCTTCTTCATCAGCCTATTCAAGTCCACCGCTGAACATAGGATTTTCCAAGAAAGTGCCAGCACAAACCGGTAAACATTTTTTATAGGGTTTGCCCATACTCATCCCGCTAGGCAAGAGGGCACCAAACCTCCCTTTAGTCATACTGCTCTTTTTCAATAGACTATGGGATTTGCATTTTGGGGATGGATTTTCTGCCGTCAATCCGTCGCCAGACCCACGTTTGTTAGTTAGCAGAATGCAACACGTGCAGGGTAGGTATATAGAGAAAAACATAGTATGAGAATATACTTTACATACCCTTAACTATTTTAGTTACAGGTATTAGAGGTACTGGTTGTAAGCTTGTAAGTGTAACTGGTCGGCGAAGGATCTTTGTAAGTGGTAGAGCCAAGCGGCGGCTTTTGCTACTGCTCGAATGGGCCGGCTCGACCGGGTTGGTACCACGGCCCCGCAGAATACCGGCGTGAAGTAGAAGCATCTTGTGCTTATGCGTTTCGTTCGGTGAGTGAGGTAACCGGAGGCCCACTCATATATTTAAATGAATATGTATATGGGTCGCAGTAGCTAATACTCTTTTTTACATATGCACGGAGCTTTCAAAATTTAAGAGGAATTCGTGCAAATGTATTAACTTAAGGTATAAACTTTATATCACGGAGGTATTTTTCACTAAAATTATAGCATGAGGCATAATATAAATCGGAGAGCTTTGTTCCCAAACTAAGGCATTTATCGTGAAGAGAGCGTCAGCAGAAGTTCTTTCGGAAAAATTTATACCTTACAGGAAATAAGTTATTCATTTCATAAGTGGCTATAATTTATTTCGGACAGAAATGCGACTGTATTTTATGGATTGTAAACAAAATTTCATCTAAGAGTCTTCTTAAAATAGAAATTTTTGAAATTTTTATTTAACACTCACTTCGTCCTATTTGCTGAATTGCTACTGGCGATTGCGAAGAGATTTTTATGGGCGTTAGAGTCGACTCTTACGACTTCCTCGAGTAGTAATGAAGTAGAGAACCGTACGGAAAATTACATCTTTCTGCTACTACCATCTAAAACGATTAAAAGTTAGAGAAGGAACTTCTTACCTTATCGGTCTCTAAATAGTCTACTGCAGGTCTCTCGGATAAGGAGGATTTATCATAATCGCCAAACTAGGTAAGCGAATTGGCGATTGAAGTACCTCGCACCTTAGACGCTGCTGCTCGGTCTGCTTAATTTGTTCTGACAATTTTCTAGATGGTTATCACGCCATCTGGCGGTAGCCAATGCCATTTTCAAAGCTCTTACGAATCCGCCATCCCCTTTCTTTCCATGGGTATCATGGGAAGAAAGGGGATGGCAGATTATCTACATTATTTGGTTAACAGAATACAATAAAACAAATTACTTTATTTAGCTGAGATATACTAATTAATGTAACGTTTCAAAGAAAATATTATTAATATTTGAGTAAGGCAATCATAATTACATTAAATATTTATTTTGGAAATATATTAATTTCTTCTACGCCCTTGCTTTCTTTATTAAGTGAAAAAAAGTCTTATTTAATTTCCGCATTCAAAAGCGACGTTCTCACGTAAATGAAAGCTTTTTATTCTATTACTAGCTTATGAACCTGTCTCCGCCCGGCAATCATGTTATATGTAGAGTGTAGTAGGTATGAGAGGTGGCGCTTATTGTAAAAAAAAAAACCAAAATAAAAGGTGATTGGTTGCGATGTCTGTGTCTCACACAATTGAGTTCGTGGTGTGACGGTGGAAGCTGATGATCACCACGCTCTTAACAGTATAAAATGTGCCGACAGATCACCTCGTCGTAGTTCACTCAATGAATTATTCGTCGAGCCCTTATATCTGCAAACGTTACTTAAGCCCTGATACACTCTGATGGTCTAACACTTATTTTTTGGGACAACATACAATTGTTTTTGCAAATTGCGATGCACCTTCCGTTTCAACAACACAACTCGCTCTCGCTCGTAATTCTACTATGAGACAATTTCATAATAATTTCATAGATTTGTTACAAAAAGGTTTCATATATATTGAAGGTAATATATGTTTCCAAGGATGTTTGATGTTTATGGCTACTTACCGTATTGGGTCTTGCATTTGCGATGGTTATATGCGTGATCTGCGTCTGAATCGACGCATCGTATGTTTCCGGTTGATGGAGGATTAGGGTGTAGATGTTTTCTGGGAATGTATGGCTTGTCCCCGGTGCTTGTTGATTCTTTTAAATGTGGGCCACCGAAGTCTTTGTATCGTGTATTTTGTCATCCCGATTATTATGATGCAGCGCTGCCACACTTCGGCTAGGGAGTGTCGGTATTACGCTTTGCAATACCGACACTAGCGTACACCGCGGCTAAGCTCTGCCGCATCAGAGATGCGATTTCGCCAGAGTCGGAATAGGACAGTAGCCTATTGCAACATACCTCTCTCTTGTTGGCAACTCGACATTGGCTGTCCACGCTGCCCTCCAGGGCAGATAGACTGACAATCCTTTTTCATAAAGTTTATCAACTAGCATTGCCAGCCTCTGGGTTGGACTGCTGTGGTACCATTTTTTTTTTTAGTTTAACGTGGGAAAGGTGCTCGCACCTACCCGTCACCGTCTCCGGTGACTGGTTATGTCGGGATCAGCATTGAAGATGCCGGACCGACTAAAACCCCCACGGTAGATCTGCTGTTGGCCCAGTGGCATTTACAGCTACATCGGTAACACTCGCGAGCAGGAGGCCTGCAAATTAATCTGTGGGACCTAACTCACACTCCCTTTATTTAAATCCTAGTAGCACTAGTAAACGTATGTTTTGAACTAACTCTACTGAGCATTTTTTATTAAAAATATTAAATTTAAGGCATATAAACGCAACTCCAACGTGGTAAGCTTATTTACTGCAGATTACGCTTAATACGTCACAAAAAGGCTCTGCATGTTCACGTGCTCACAAAGTCTCGGTCTTTGTACTCCTATATGATTGTTAAACTTTACTATTCATACTCTATATTTTATATTAAGATTTTGAAAGAGATTAAATTGTAGTTGAACAAAAATTATTGATGTGATGTAGTGAATATTAGCGTCTTCTGTCATTTTAATCTTTGTGTCAAGTTAATACATAAAAAAAATATTAAATTTTAAATAGTGAAGATATTTGTTTTCACCATTTACCGTCAGTCTCGTTAACAGTTAGAGTTTGTTGTGATTGCCTACGCCACATGCTGGACTGGCGGATTTGCGGCCGTATGGCCAGTCTCCATGTAACTCAGACTCTAATCCCGCAATAATGGTGGTAATATTCTGTAGTTTTTTTTCGATAATTTTTATACCATTAGTAGGTGGACCGCTATCAGTCAGCTGGGTGCTCCGTGTGCGAGAATTTTTACTGATTTTGTCGCATATTTTTATGAATTATTTTTTATTTTTGTTGGAAAAGGAGCAGACGAGGAAGCGGCTTGTTATGGTAAGTGATTACGGACGCCCATCTCACCGAATGAAATGCCTCTATATCACGCAGGTATTCTACGAGGCCGTGGCGCTACCCCGGTCTGCCGACCCGTTCGAACAGCAGCTAGACCGCCGCTTGGCTTTACCACGTACAATAAGTGTACTATTTTAATGTGATTAAGAAGTAACCGTATTTGGTAAATACAACTTTTATATTCTCGCATACAAAAAAATAATACGAAAGAAAAAGCATTAAATACTAGAATCAATTGAGTGGTATCACGCATCTCTTTGTCATTGAATTGTATCTAAATTTAATTATAATGTGTGTGAATGTGTACTAAATATTTTAATGTTTTTTTTTCTATTTACTATAACTAAGTATACATTATCTTTGGGGGAGGCCTATGTTCAGCAGTGGACTTGTGATAGGCTAAAATGATGATGATGATGAAGTATTCATTTGATATTGCTCACTGTTAGCTCCCGTTACTCATGTTTGAGTACCTAAGTTTTGGCGTATTAAAACAATATAAAATTATATTGTTATGACACGTGAGTTATGTTAAGCAAAGTTTGTATGCACAGAATGATAATTGTTGTGTTGACTTGTTGGAGTTCAGTGGATCTAATTTTTATCATGTTGTTGTCTCTCTTGTATATAGTTTTCATTTTACTTAGGTAATTAAAAATGATATTTCCGTTTGATCACAAAACGAAATCTAATCCAAAATTGCCTTTAAGTTTATTCTTAAAATCACATTCACTTATCTCATATCTTATATTTTTGTTAACATCTGTACAGGTAATAAGACTATTATAAGAAAACGACAGTTTAAAATTGTATTATTTCAATAGCATTGCGACAGTAAACAATAAATTTGCACATCATTCGTGCTATCTCAGTCCAATTGAGGTAAACTTAACGAGTCTTCAAGTTGTTACAGCCAACATCCACATCTTCACAATACTCGTAGGTGATTGCTACAATCGTAGATTGTATTTTGTGCAATATACAAGAAAATGAATTTCGGACTGTAAATATTGATATTTTTATAGACATTGTCAAGTAATTTAAAACGAAAACCTTTATTAAAATTTTATATTTAACACGTAAAAGTAACATATTGGATAAAATAAAAGAAACGCTGAACGTGGTTTCTATAATAGATAACTAAGATAAAAGTAAGATAAATCTTTATTGACTCTATAATACATGCAACATAAATATATTGCATGTATTATAGAGTCAATAAGGATTTTAAAAGGTTATTTTGACATTATTCGGATGCGAGTTTTTCTAGAATTTAACTACATAAAATTAATCAACAACGTTTTATGAAAAGTCACACATCATACGCATGTGTTAAAATTAAATTATCTATTGATAATTATATGCACAACACCTCTAGTGTCAGCGGAAGAATCTGAAGAATGGGGGTGATCGTGAGAGGTGACTTAAGGAAAAAATTTGAAAATCTAGTGGTAAACTCGGGAAGCAAATCCAGCAATCGAATTCACCACTCCTTACGTTTTATCTCCTTGCGAAGGGAAGGGGTGGTCCCTGTGGATGACCTTAGTGCTAATATACTCGTACTCATAAATAATAAAGTAAGTGTAAATAAATAAATATTCGGAAAAATATATGACATTTTCGACTTGCATTCTTAATTAACTAAAATTAATTACTGAAAAAAATTACAATTACGATTATAAATAGAACAACTAGAGAAACAAATCCAATCTGCTAAGATCCACATATAATATTAAAATGGTGTAAATTACATAGTTTCGGAAGCGAAACCTTGGCAAAGTTAAATCTGTTTCTCCCTTTGTTGGTTTTGCACAAACGAACGCCTGACTTTATTAATTTTAAAATTCCCGGAATAATTCGCTTTATTTTTCGTGTTATGGATTATACTCGGCGTATTAATAAAGTAATTATTAGATTAAAAATCCAAACTATCAAATGTTTGATATTATAGTAAACAAAAAATTATTAATTATGTAATAACGAGATCATAACAATGAGTTTATCCAATGACATTTACTTGTATTATTATACAATACAAATAACGAATTTACATACGTACACATGGGTATCAAAAAAACAGAGTTGGTTGCTTTTGTGGAACTACTTATTTGAATAAAATTTCGACGAAATTATTGTATTTACGCAAACACTAAACACATTAAAATGAAATAAATATCTCCTCCTGATGGTAAAGGAAATTTAAAAAACAACAACTATTAGATATATTGATCTAATTATGATTATTTTTTACTATTGTAACGAACGAACGGGTTGTGGGATTGGAGTAAAAGGCCGATACCTTAAACTTCTATGTGGTAGTTTCTTCGCCGATGCGTTGTCCTTTGCACGTAATCTTTCACGGGTTTTCCTGCCAGTAACTAATTCTCTATCTTTTGCAGCTCTAGTCCTTGCCTTCAATTCTTGCTCTTTTCTTCTTTTCCTTTTCTTGTATTCCTGGTCTTTCCCTTCCACTTACTTCGGAACTCATAACTGAAATGTCCGCTATCGCGTTCCAGTGCTCCTTATATA
Organism: Bhutanitis thaidina; assembly: GCA_029286595.1. Lineage (NCBI taxonomy): Eukaryota > Metazoa > Arthropoda > Insecta > Lepidoptera > Papilionidae > Bhutanitis > Bhutanitis thaidina. The sequence goes on along the minus strand of JAGSMS010000012.1, from coordinate 4,400,345 downwards.
GTGACGATCTTCTTTTTATCGTTGAATACTCCAGAATAGCCCGAAATAAAAATTTTATTTTTTAAAAAAAAGCTTTAACCAGTGTACAGCCACTCTTATTTACCTTTAGAGTTTCGTTAACATCGACGAACAATTTATGAAATATTATTACTCTTGACTTGTCGTAAGAGAGAACAAGAGAGTATGGAGCATTCCCGACACTGTATATCCTTCGAGGAAGGGCGGGACCTTACAACAACAAACCTTGTGACGTTTATTAGACCCGTCACGGCACATAACGTAATGCGTCGCGTTGGCAACAGCTGCAAGTCTCGTTTACTTCGTGACAATGCAAAGCGACACATAAATTTTAATAAAATAGCTGTAAAGAAAATTGTTTCATTAAATTAATTATCCTTAATATTTAATACTTGCCACCGGCCGGTAACCAGCTTCATCATTTCAGCCTATTAGAAGTCCACTGCTGAACATAGACCTCCCCAAAGATTGCCACGAAGCACGGTCCTGAGCCACCTGCATCCATCGACTTCCCGCAACACTGCGCAGGTCGTCACTCCATCTTGTGGGGGTCGTCCTACACTGTGTTTGCCCGTACGTGGCTGCCACTGAGTACCTTTTTCCCCAGCGGTTTTCAGTTCTGCGAGCTATGTGGCCGGTCCATTGCCACTTCAGCTTGCTGATCTTTACGGCTATGTCGGTTACCTTAGTTCTGCTGTGGATATTATCGTTGCAGACTCTATCACGCAGAGAAACACCGAGCATAGCCCTTTCAATAGCGCGCTGAGCAACTTTGAGCTTCCTCATACGGGCTGCAGTGAAGCACCAAGTCTCGGATCCGTATGTCATCACTGGCAACACGCACTGGTTGTATACTTTTGTCTTGAGGCTTTGCGGTATACTCGACGAGAAGATATGACGTAGTTTCCCAAACGCAGCCCAGCCGAGTTGGATTCGTCGATTGACCTCTGAGTCGAAGTTGGACTTACCTAATCGGACAATTTGTCCCAGGTATACGTACTCTTCTACAACTTCGAGCCTATTGTTCCCAACAACAACCGGTATTGGTGTGACATGGACGTTTGACATGAACTTCGTCTTGTCCATGTTCATATTAAGACCAACCTGTTGGGGGACGTTATTGAGGTCATTGAGCATTGTACTAAGCTCCTCCAGCGATCCTGCCATAAGAACTATGTCGTCGGCAAATCGAAGGTGAGTGATGTATTCGCCATTGATGTTGATGCCGTATCCTTTCCAGTTCAGCTGCTTGAAAACATCTTCCAATGCAGCGGTGAAGAGTTTCGGGGATATGACATCACCCTGTCTTACACCTTTCTGCAGTTGGATTGGTTTCGTACTCTGATTCTGTACTCGGATAGACATCGTAGCCTCATTGTACAAACACCTCAGCACTTCGATATACCGAGAGTCTATCTGGCACCGCTGGAGAGACTGTAGCACCGCCCAAATTTCGACTGAATCGAAGGCTTTCTCATAGTCCACATACGCCAGACATAATGGCAAGTTGTACTCCTCGGCCTTCTGTGCAATCTGGCGAAGAGTATGTATGTGGTCTATGGTTTTATAGCCTTTTCGGAATCCGGCTTGTTCGGGAGGCTGGAAGTCGTCAAGTCTGTTCACTAGACGATTTGAGATGACTCTCGAAAACAGCACGTAGACGCGGCTTAGAAGCGATATCGGTCTATAATTCTTCAAAAGGCAGTTATCCCCTTTCTTGAAGAATAGGACAACCACGCTTCTACTCCACGCTTTCGGCGTAACACCGCCATGAATGACGGAATTAAACAGCTTCTGAAGGACAACAAGTATCGGTTTTCCACCCGCTTTCAGAAGCTCAGCTGTAATTCCGTCCTCACCCGGCGCCTTGCCGTTTTAAGCTGTTTGAGAGCCATCCTAATCTCGCTCAGACTGACGTCCGGGATGTTATCGGAGTAATGTCGGATAAGCTTGGCTCTTGGGTCGTTACTCACATCAGTGTGTGGTTTCAACGACGTTGTGTACAGCTGTCCGTAAAATCTCTCGATCTCACTCAAAATCTCGGCTCCAGCTGAAATGACTGCGCTGCTTTCGGTCTTCAGCTTGGTCAGTTGGCTCTTTCCGATAGACAGATCTCTGGCGAAGACTTTGGAGCCTTGGTTCCGCTCTATCGCTTTTTCAATACAGGCTGTATTGAATTTGCGTAAGTCTTGCCTCATACATTTGGAGATCTGTCTATTCAGTAGCCGATACGCTGACGCATCCGTTGTAGACTGCAGCTTTATCTCACGCCTGGCTTTCATGAGTATAAGAGTGTGATCAGAGAGCTTTTGGGGCTTGTTCGTGCGGCGGGTTCTGCAAAACTTAGCTCCTACCGCATGGACAGTAGCCTGCTATTCGTATCGTCCACTGTAACGCAATCGTCTAGGCACTGAAAGCGATTATGCAATTCGAGCTGAAAGCTCTCGGGGTTCTGGATAAGGGCACGTGGTGGGCGGAGCGTAGACTTCACCAGACGAGACCGCTCGAGCCTAATGTTAAGGTTCAGTGTGCCTCTTACCATTCGGTGATCACTGCCGGTTTTACCCTAGTGATCACAGAGACATCACTGAACAGCTGACGCTTGGTCGTCATGATGAAGTCGATCTCATTTTTGTGGTACCGTCCGGGCTCATCCATGTCCACTTCCTGTGGGGCCGCTTCTGGAAACAGGAGTTCATCATAAAGAATCCCTCCTTTGTCATGAAGTCAGCCAGCTGTTGCCCTCTTGGGTTCCGTTGCCCTACTCCAAAGTTCCCCACTATCAGCTCATCGCCTTTTTCGCACCTAGTTTTGCGTTAAAGTCTCCCATCAAAACCGTGTAGTGAGTCTTAGAGCAATGCATGGCTCTTGAAATATCCTCATACATTGCCTCCACTTCATCATCAGGGTGTGTCGAGGTTGGTGCGTATACTTGTATGACCTTCAGCGAATACCTTTTGGTTATTCTGAATATAAGGTACGCGACCCTACTCGACACACTTCCGATCTCGATCACGTTGTTGATGAGAGACCTGTGGACGATAAACCCGACACCTCCTTGGGACAGATGGTCACCCTGCCGGTAGTAGAACAAGTTACCGGATTTTAGGATTATAGAATCCTCTCCCTGTCTTCGGACTTCAGACAACCCTATAATACTTACCAGCTTACAGACTGATAAATGTACGATCCTTCCATTATAAAAATATGCAATTATAAAGTAGCAGTCTGTAACTGCCTACTGTAGGGCAGGGGCCTCCTTCTCAAATATCTGAGTTTCGGAGCTAGGAATTGCTCACCACGCTTCTCCAGTGCGGGTTGTGGGCTTCACATATCCTCGAAATAATATTTTTATTATTTCTCAGCCATGCCGGTTTCCGCACGATGTTTTCCTTCACCGCCGAGCACGTGGCAAATACAGCACTAAAAATTGCTATTAACAATTTTGGTGGAAATCGAACCCTAGTTACTCGCCCTCTATGAAACTAAAGCGAGCGCCCTGTACACAGCCAGCGCACTCGCTTTAAAGCAATATCATTAACAAATTTTGCTTTGATGCTTCATTTATGTTAGGCTACACGTTCCGTATGTTATATCATGTTATTATGCTATGCTATTTTATATACTACAGTGGTCTTGTGACTGTCTGTAATGATAAAGATGATAACAGGATAAGTGGAATATGGGAAATCGAGAAAGCGATTTTTTCATCTTACGGGGTTCCCGAGAAATTGTGCAACTGGGTCACCAGCTTCGACGGTGCATGCTCGGACTCCAAGCCTATGTATTCCACAAGGCTGTGTGCTATCTCCCACTCTGTTCTTTCTGTATATCAACGACATGCTACAAATCAGTAGCATGCACTCCTATGCAGACGACAGCACGGGTGATGCCCTATATACAGGCCGTGCAAATATTTCTCGGGAAGAGTGGAAGTCGAAGAGTGCCGGAAGAAACTTGTGTCTGTAGTTGAGACCTTGTTAATCAAAGTCTCGGATTGGGGTCAACGTAGTTTGGTCCTATTCAACCTCAAAAATACACAGGTTTGCGCGTTTACCACTAAAAATAATCCCTTTGTCGTTTCTCCTCTTTTTGAGAACATTCTCCTTATCGCATCAGCTAGTATCAGAATCCTTGGCGTCGACATATCGAGCGACGTTCAGTTCCGTGGTCACTTGGAGGAAAGGCCAAATTGCCCTCCAAAAAGCTTGGTGTGCTCTGCAGAGCGGGACAGTATTTCATGCCGGTCCACCGATTGCAACTTTATAAGGCGCAAGTTCGGCCCCACATGGAATACTGTTCTTATCTCTGGTCAGGGGCACCCCAGTACCAAATCCTTCCATTTGACCTCATCCAACATCGAGCGGCTCTAATTGTCGGCGAACAAGCTATCTGATCGGCTTGATATTTTGGCCTTGCGAAGAGATGTTGCTTCTCTTTGCATTTTTTTACAAAATTTACCACGGGGAATGTTCCGAGGAACGGTTTGGAATGATCCCAGCCAATGTGTTTCATCATCGTACATCGAAATCCCAGTTCCATCAATACCACCTAGATGGTTCGCATTCCATCACAGTGCGTTTTACTCGAAGTTTTCTGCCACGCACTTCGACTTTGTGGAATCAGCTGTCCCCAGCGGTATTTCCGAACAGTTACGACTTAGGGACCTTCAAAAAAGAGCCTATTCCTTCCTTAAATGCCGGCAGCGCATCTGTAGCTCCTCTGGTGTTGTAGATGTTCGCTGGCGTCGGTGATCACTTACCATCAGGTGAGCCGCAGGCTCGTTTGCCTCCTTCTTCTACAAAGAAAACAGCTGCAGCTCACCTGATGGTAAGGGATTACAAACGCCTACATCCATCTGAAATCAGAGGAGCTGCAGGTACGTTGCCGCCCTTGGTGGATATTGGATATGGGAGAGTGAGGTGTGGGCCTCCGAATATCGCCCTCACCGAACGAAACGCAGAAAGCACAAGATGTCTCTATTTTACGCCGGTATTCTACGAGGCCGTGATACTACCCCGGTCGAGCCGGCCCATTCATGCAGCCGCAAAAACCGCCGCTTGTACAATATCTCATGAAGACAAATTAAAATCAACTAATTTACAAATATGTTAAAAAAATATGGTATTGAAGGTCCGATAGGCTACTCAGTAGTAACTTGCATTCGCGGGTACATTTCCTCCTATATAATATATATACTTATATTATACTTGAACCCATAATTGGAATAAAATGTATCCTGTATAATCTAAAACTTTTCCAAATTTCGATCATATCCGCTCAGGCCTTTAAAATACCAGACCAAAAATAAGCAAACCGATGACGGGCTCGCAAGCAGACAATTTCTGTAACCGCCTCGAACAGTTCCCTATTGTAAATGTGATATAAAATAATAAAATCAAGACCCATTAGGTGGCGCTTTGGTAGAGTTATTAAATTTTTTTATTTCTTACACTCATCGCGCTACCCACCGGAAAGGGCAGAACAACTTCTGTCGGGCCAGCAAGTATAATAAAATATATATATATACATATATAAGAAACACCAAATTTCTTTCACAATACATAAAAGAACTGTAAAAGTTACGTTAATAATTATTTATTTGATACTTTTTCAAAATCAACATGGATCTTCATCTATAAATAATAGACGCTATATTCTTCTATAAATAATACTAAAAGAGACTCCTGTTCTCACAGGAATCACTTCTCGTTTTACAAAGAGAGATATTATATGTAAATGGGGCCTTTTTCATGAATTGTCTTTTTCTCAGCTGTTGCCAAGCCATTACCGCCACTTCCGGGACACGTCAGGAATGCACCATGACATCGCAGCTCTGTACGCGCCTGTGATTGAACTATTGTCGTGAATAACTTCTTTGCACAAGCTTAGCTTTAGTAATCATCAATCATCGATCAGTTAGAGTAATCACAGATCACATAATTTATTATATTATGTACAATTGTTAATTATTAAAAATATAATTATTTCTTATATTTACACGACTTCCTTTCCGAAGTTTAACCAAAAATATAATAATTAATACCTGATGACAGCCCAGATTAACTTTGACATCATGACGTCTAACACTTTTGTACCTTGTAACCACTGGAGTGTAAAGCAGGCGGAACATCCGGAAAATGGAAGGCAATAAATACCGTGAAATTAGTTTAATTTCAATGTTCAAAAATATTAATTTCTATCAATAATCTATTCGTTCATTTATTCAAAAATTCAGATCTCTTTCCTTTGTAAACCTACTTAAACTTTCTGTTTTCCCTGAAACAATCTCTTGCATTGGACTTTACGCTTAGTTAACTTGCTTTTTCTTCACGGACCTTTTGCTATTAGTAATTTATAAAAGATGATTTTGTAGTCTCTCTTCCATCTTGTCAATATTTTGCAGGCCGATTTTTACTACGAGATTCTTTAATACTGTAAGTGAATTTTCATTTGGGAACGATATATTATAGTGTATTGGAAACACAGAAAAACTCTCACCTTCACTATACCTGATGCCATTGGCTGAGATTTGAACTTAGGCGAAAATCAAACAATATAAAAATTAAGTAGTGGGTATAAATCATGTTCTAGTAAACGTAAATACTATTTCTCCAATAATTTCCCTACCAGCTAAACATATCTTGCGGATATAATGTGACGTAAATCAAATCTATATTTCGATGCCTTCGCGTGAGGAAAATAAATTTAGCTTGAAGGAATTCAAGGATTTCCTATTTTCCGATCAAATTATCATAATATGGTATGTGAGTGGACTTCGTAAATTAAAGAATACTCGAGTCATAAGAGAATAATTGATTACATACTATTTAAATGACACGCATTCGTTAGTTAAATTAAACAATAAATACATATTTTACTTTTAAGTAATTGAGCTTAAGGAAAAACTTCTTGTTTATTTATTAATTTCTTGATTCTTTTTTGTAGACCTTAAGCTAAAGGTTATAATGGGCGGACTTAATGCCAAGTGGCATTCTTTAACATTCAACCCTTGTCATGGTGAAAAGTAAATGGCAGGTGCAAAACAAAGAGTAAAATGTCTTATGTTCAAGAATAATTTATTTCTTTGATAAAAAATAATTTTGTGGGTCAAAAATTTATCAATACTAACGTTCAGCTAATATTAGTTTAATGGGCGTAAAGGTAAACTCGTCACAATTACGACCAAACACTTCATAGAAATAAATCAACATTTTCCATACTCATATATTTGAACCGAGTAAATATTTTCCAGTGTTTTCATTGTTCATGTAATTTTGCCCCCAAGCATTAGTTGTGCTAGTGTCACGAAATCAACAGTTTAAATATTTGTTCACCTATATTCCTTCCAGATTAAGAATTTTTAGCTAAGAGTATGGTTAATTATTTATGTCGATATAACGTAATGTGTAATAAATAAACCTCTTTTTTATTTAAGCGACGATTTTTAATACTAAATATTAAATAATTGATTGTATCTTTATGGCACGACTCAATTTCTTTACAAGATTGTTTTAAATAATGCTTATAAAACAAATTTAGATTAATTTGTGTAGTAGTTTTTTTTTACGGGAAAAGCGGCAAACGAGCAAGCGGTTCACCTGATGGTAAGTGATTATCGTCGCTCACGTATATCTGCAAGACCGTTGCCGGCCTTTAAGGGTATTTGTGAGATGGAAGGGAGGATGAGGAGGGGGAGTGGGAGTGGGCATCCGGATACCTCGCTCACCGAACGAAACGCAGAAGCACAAGATGCCTTTACTTCACGCCGGTATTCTACGTGGCCGTGGTACCAACCCGGTCGAGCCGGCCTATTCGAACAGCAGCAAAAGCCGCCGCTTGGCTCTACCACGTTTGAAATACTGTAATACAGTACAGTAAAATGTAACGTTACTGTATTGAAATACCTGTATTATTATAATCTTACTATAAAAACTAACAATTTAATTTGTAATATAAGTAGTTACATTTGTGATCTATACATTCGAAGTGCCCACTTGGGTACCCTGATTCCCTCTTGCAATACACTATTCGTCTCTCCGGGAGGTAGAGCTTCACGGGCGGCAAGCCATGTGGCCGTGTTAACTACCGGAGAATGTCATTAGATTTCCAATACTTTTCGCTTAGTCGCTTCTTACGATATCCACGGGAAGAAAGGGGAGGCAAACATTTTTACGCCGCTACTCTATATGTTACATATACGGCTAAAATTTGCATCATCATTACGAGAAAACAGAAAAGACTGATCCATAAGAAAATTTAAAAAATTAATAGCATCCTATATGCTCGTATTTCATTCCGGTCGTAATATATTTCAGAATATAATACCCTCAAATGCTTGAAAATAATGTTACGTGATTTCGTTTGAGCCTATCATATATTTCACTTAAATCCTAGCATAAATTGACAATGTATCTACTATGAAGTAAAAATGACTAAAAAAACTGATGAAAAACGCAGTGGCATATTTCCTACAATTCTTACGAGATCCGGTACCATACGGAGCTCTTTTACTAAGCCTTCGCCGTCTGTTCGTCTGTCCGTGCGTATGTTTGTGTTTAAAACGACTGTTTCTTTTTAACCGTAACAGGAAGCTTGTTGAAATTTTCAAAGAAAATACTAATGACAAAGAATAAAAAAAGTAAAGATTAAACGATGTGTTTATTTCACCATTTTTGTTTTTGCTCTCTAGTAAAATCGATGTTTTACAGACCCGAGCTCTTTTAACACGATCTCGATGACAACCCAGTTATCGGGATCGTGTTAAACGTTTACGTTAGTCTGGGCGTAAGAAGCCTAAGCTCTCAAACAACTTAAAAATAGCAATGTTGGCAATGGCGCCATATAAGGACGGAATTGCAGCTAAGCTTCTGAAAGCGGGTAGAAAATACTTGTAGTCCTTCAGAAGCTGTATAATTCCGTCATTTATGACGGTGTTACCCTCCAAGCGTGGAGAATAAGCGAGGTTGTCCTGTTATTCAAGAAAAGCGATATTTGCCTATTGAAAATCTGTAGACTCCTGTCGCTACTAAGCTGTATCTACGTGCTATTTATCACGTTGTTAACGTGCTATCAGCACGTCCTTTTTGCATTCTACATTCAAACGTCTTTTATTATCTAGGATCAACTAACGCTGAAATATTGCAAAACGCAAATAAGTTCTGTCATTTTCTACGCTTGTTTATAACCAAGCGTTTACACATTGCAGCAGCATTATTGCAGCATATTGCAGAGTCGGATACGATTTCATTGCTGCAATCCAATAATGTTTCATAACATCGCTACTATCTGTAAAACATATGGTCACAGTGAATAAAATTACTTCCTTTCTTTCTTCTTTATTCTGTAGTATTAAAAAACACATCACCTGTTTTAGACGAGTGATGGTGGTGTAAGAAAGTCAACCTTCCTCTTACTTTCCATGGGTGCCGAAAGAAGCTACTAAAGGAAATCTCATGCCAATTTCTGGAAACAAGCCCGGCGACATCGCTCGTAGCAGAGGTGAAAAGCGGGTTGCAGAACCATGTTTGCTTACAAGTCCTGACAAATTTAAATCCCTAATCCCTGTCTAACCCGATAGGTGACAGTTGTAAATGTAGTTTTAAAAAATATAACCATACACATATATCCCAGCCGTGGCTAATGACCAGAGCGTTTTCTTTAATAACATAGCTCTCGTGAGACCTGTGTGTAATCCTCATTGCCGGCATCGCTAAAATTGTTAATTGCAATTTTGTATATATAACTATATATAATTATATAGTGACGAAAACTGCATGTCTGAGATATAATAAAAAAAATTCGAGAACATGTGAAGTCCGGCAACCTACAATTGGCTCCAGCGTGGCGGTCTCTGCCCGGGGTCCAAAACTATCTCAAATATTTGAGAAGCGATTTTTACCCATAGGCTGCTACTTTACTTTACTATGATTTAACAGAGTAGCACAGCAAAACCTGACGTGCATCTAATAATATCATAATAAAATGTCATTACCAATTACAAATTGGGAAAGCCCTATGGCAAGCACCAGGCTGTTAATGTTGTTAAATATTATGATTATCTAAAATATGTTTAGGGTATTGTAATGTTGCGTTATTTACTTTTACTGGATATTCATTGTTTTAATTCAAAAAATAACTGGCGGATAAAGTTTTCGACTTTCCATACGATGACATTATGTCGCAAATCGGAAAACCGTAAACTAATGCTTAGATAAGCGCGACGAAATAATAATAATAGGGAATTGGCTTCAAAGTCGAATTTTCCATTTAAATGAATATCTTCCACTAGAAGATAATTTAAGAAAAGTGAAGCAAACCATACCTTTCCGTACCTTGGGATCATATTTATAGTTTGATAAACTTCAGCATATTGTCATAAACATAATATACTATAAAAATTACAAAAACATTTTCTCGAAATATGCTGAATATCTATTCTTTATTTCAGCATACAAAGTTTACAATACAGTGTTTTGAGGTACCGCCACCACCATGAGAGAATTTAACAACCCATTTAATCCCGTGGGTGGCGTAAAAATAGAAAAATCTTATGTCCTTTGAGAGATGAACGAATACCTGTTCTATATATTCCTCTACTAAATATATGCTAGTCTTAATAGAAGGATACTATGTACACCGTTTAAAGCGCGTCGACGTTCGAAACACCAGACGCTTCGCACTTTAAACTTTATTGCCATCGTACGGTCTGTGTATTTTCGATTTTGAGGGCGTACCAGCTAGGTTACAAAAAAATGTAGTACATTTTTATCGCACGATCTCTCAATTTCTCATAGCCATATTTTTTAAATTTAATAAACGTCGATTTTTTTTTTAAATTTTACTAACGTAATTAAATTAATATCCATGTTTTTCACCTGATTCTTCTCCGGCCAAAGGAAGTTTTCAGAATACTATGCTGTTAAAATAAAATATTGTAGAAATAAAATAATTTCATAAAGAGTAGAGAGATTTAAAGACGTGTTTGGTGAAAAAATGTAAAAGAGTTTCGCGAACGCCGCTAAGCTAACGGTTGAACATTCGATCGACCTCTTGGCAGAATGAACTTACTTAGACGGACAAAACGGACGGAGTGTAAAGAGGAATATGCCATTATCATTTCTTTCTCTAAGTGTCAACCTCATTGCCGTCCGAATGATGGCGGAATATCTATCTGAATTTTCTGAATCCAAATCCACAGACTAGTGATAACGAGCAGCAGCAGCATCGATAGTGCAAGGGGTACCGTCACTGAATTCACCAGTTGCCACCCTGTTGTTTTACAAGTGGTAGTGCCAAGCGGTGGCTTTTACTGCTGCTCGAATGGGCCGGCTCGACAGGGTTGGTACCACGGCCTCGCAGAATATCGGCGTGAAGTAGAGGCATCTTGTGCTTCTGCGTTTCATACGGTGAGTGAGGTAACCGGAGTCCCATTCCCCCTCCCTATCCCATTCCTCATCCACCCTCCCATCTCCCAAATACCCTTAAAGGCCGGCAACACACCTGCAGCGCCTCTGGTGTTGCAGATGCACGTGGGCGATGGTAATCACTTACCATCAGGTGAGCCGCTGGCTCGTTTGCCGCCTTTACTACAAAAAAAGAAAAACCAGTTGCCAAGCATGATGAGTTTGGGTAATCCTTTCCAAGAAATATATGCTGACTCTTGCTGGTGCTTCCTTGGAGAGGCTGTTCAGCAGTGGACTGAAATAGGCTGATGTAGTGTATTAAATGGACTATATACAGGCAGGTACACGATGAAAACTTTCCTAGATACAGTTACGTCATCTAGTGTGTAGTATAATGTTATAATACTTCTATATATATACTATAATTTATAAACTATTGACAATATAAGCTGTGATATGATAATTATGACAGCTTTATCAAAGTAACGTCTCAGCACCTACATTTATCAAGCCCCAAATATTAATTCAACAATATTTCTTAAGAAATTCACATAAGGCGAACAGACAAATGGATCGATAAGATACGATCTGCCGAAAGTTATTATAATACGATTATTTTGGAAGACGGGAAGGCGTCAAATTGTTTTCTAGTATAGTTCGTGATTGTTCCACAAAATTGCACCCAGACGCTGATAGCTGAATTAAATACAGCACTTAAAATTGCTATTGATAACTTTAGTGGTGCCGGCACCAAAGATCTCTATGAAATTAAAATGAGCGCCCCGACCACTAGCCTACCTCGGCTCAAACATAGCTGTATTTTATTATAGTCTAAGTCCCTTATAATCATATCATCGGGACAAAGTTACGAAATGCCTTAAGCCTATGTAACGGCGTGAGCGCGGAAGGTACGCGGGAAGGGAATTTCCCCTCCTCGGACATGGACCCACTCGCCTTCAATCATTCACAGTTCATTAAAAAAATTACATACACAATACATGGGGACCGGTACAGGATAAGATCACTGGAGCATATAGGTCTCTTCCATAATCGCCACACTATCATAGTACCATACACCTTGTATCTCCCCATATTCGCTCAGTTTAATTTTGATCAGGTAATTTTCGAGACTTCTTCGGTAGGATTTGCGCTTTTCAACATAATCACTACGTTTAACAAAATCTTCACATCTACCTACGACAAAAAAATTAAATTGTTTTCTTTGTTCTCAAAATTAACATAGAATATTCCAGAGATTGGTGACGATTGCGCGTAGAGATCCGTGCTGATTTCATATTCGGTTACGGGTTTAAATTTAATTATGTATAACATTATCTAGTTCTGCGTTTGCTACTATCAAAGTAGTAATATCTCCCTATTTATAATGAGTGGCAGTTGTAAAGGAGAACGCTAATTATAGATGCTAATTAAACAAAGAAGTATTATACGAGGTATTTTAAGCACAACGAAAACATAGAATCGAATGATCTTAGTAATTAAGAATTAAAAGAGCTTTCAATAAGATTAACATCGTTACAAGAACTTTAATCTAAAGTTTATAAAATTCAAAGAGAAATAGAAAATAACTGTTCGCATATTGAACAACAAATAGAAGAAAGAATTATAGAAACTTAATTCTATTCCCTATTGTCTGTCACTCAAGAATTGATAGACACTTTTTCACAAAAGCAAAATAAAGACAGTAAAATGTTGGATCCGTTAAGGTTATTGAGCGCTTGCAACTAGCACTTGCTTTTTTAACAAAGGCTAAAATATTATTACAACAATTATGGAAAGCTAAGTTAGATTGGGATGATCCAGTCCCGCCAAATTGCATTGAAATATGGGAAAATTTTAATAAAAATACGCACAAATTATCCTTCTTATAGATACACAGATAATTTGGGTATTGGTATCAACAATTATTATTGAATTATAATTGAATATCCAGTAGATGCGAAACCGATCGGTTAGTAATATAAATAAATAAAATGTATGGTATGATAACAAAAGTTGTCGATATGATGATGTTTCAACCAAGTGACAACAATCGCAAGTAAAAATTATAATAATTTACTTGTAAGTACTCTACATTGCTTTGTTGCGATGCCTTAAATAACACCAACGGTTCTAGTTGTATTCTTACATAGTAAAGATAGTTACTTTAATGTTGTAGTAAAATTGTTGTGCGCTAAAGTATGTGTTGCACTTGTAAGGCTAATAATTCTCGTTCGTCTCGAATTGTGCGGAGCGTTTCTGTGTGCGCGCTTCCGTTTTTTTTTAAAGAAGAAAGGGGTAAACGGAGAAGCGTAATTTGTAGCGATTAGCTACAGATGCGCTGCCGGCCTTTAAGGAAGGAATAGGCTCTTTTCTTAAAGGCTGATTCCACAAAGTCGAAGTGCCTGGCAGAAAACTTCGAGTAAAACGCACTGTGATAGAATGCCAATCATCTAGGTGGTATTGATGGAACTTGGAATTCTGTCGCGATGTGCGACGGTGAAACTCAGCGGCTGAGATCAATCCGAACAGTTCCACAGAACAACGTACGTACAAAGGTTGGACAATGTTTAAGGTGTAAGCTTAATAAAAATCACATGAACTGATTCCACCATAGTTTTGAGATAGCCGAGGACAACTAGAAATCTTAAAATATCTGTTCGAAATCGAGTTAACGAAATAAATGGATTGGCTTCCGATTATTTGCGGATACGTTTGTCTACTAATTTCAATCGGGCAGACTTCTGGGGTTAACGACCCGCAACAATTGCTAAATTTGGGTTTTAAAAGAGAATGACTTTGTCAGACCACCACGTGTGTACCACAAAGACTATCCAGAGTTAAAGGTTCATATCGTGCAAAATTCCGTTACCTTTATGTTTAAAGAGTACTCTAATTTTACAAGAATAAAACGGATTTTAATTCATGACTTGTGTTTTATCAATAATAGTAAAATTGGATGCAATGTTCCTATATGTGTTGATGAGTTAGAAAACTCTTCGAATGTCTTAGTAAGGGCAAGGTTAGGTTATATGTATATATAATAAAATTACAGACTATATATTAAATCTTAAAGACACAAAGTTTAAAAATTATATCAAAAAGTGTTTGTGCTCAAAAGCTTACTTTAACCTAAATGATTATCTTAATGATACTGAAGCATGGAATAGTGACCTTATTATCTAAATAGTTTGATACAATCTTGTAACTTGACCCCACTATTTATAGCTAGTATATAATTGAATCGTCTTATTTGTTAATGTATATTTACATCTTTGTAAATGGTCTGGTAGAAAATTGTGTATGTATAGTGTGTTCTTTGGGAATGTGATAGTGTTTACTATAATTATCTAATCTATGTGTATATTTGAGTACGTCATGCCCCCTTATAGGTCCCTGCTTGTGGCAGCGTCGTGTAGCGGGTAGTCTACTTGCCTTTAATATGGCTGAGGAGGCCGATGGCTGTCACAGGCATCATACTTGGAAACAGGTGCTACTTGTAGAGGCCAATCTGCTTGAGTTTGTAGTGCATTCGGGTTTTACTTAGGTGGATCACTGTATTCTTGTGGCATGCTTTCAGTTTCATGATTTCAATTATTTCGTTAATTTTGTTCATATTGTTCATTTCATTCATTTCGTTCATTTCATTCACATAAACGAGTAACTAGCACGTTCGAGACCTAGCAATTCTGAAGGAAAACAGCGTACATCCCTTAAAATGGTCCTTTCCATGACTTTATCCTGATACTGATGGAATTGCACGCGTCGCTGACATCTCTACTGTCACAAAAAGTAAAATTAGAAAATGATAATTATTATACTAATACACATTTTGTTTTGTACGAGAGGTTATAATAATTGCCAGTATGATGAAGTTACACCAAGTGACAACAATCGTAAGTACAAATTAAAAAAAAAAATTTCTCAAGTATCCATTTAACTCACAGTAAGTTAAATTGGAATTTTATTACCATAAAGCTTGACCGCATTGCTCGAAAATTGTATCCGAACTTCAAGTAACAACATTAATTCTCAATTTTATGATGTTATTTGGGTTATACGGTCTCTCCGCTGAAGTGATTTTTGCCGGTGCCATTTGTTGTTATTCAAGAAAATCGATTTAAAGTTCTTAAAAACACAAACATTCTTAGTATATTTATGTTAAGCACAGAGTTGATAGTTGACGATTAAAGAAAACATGTATATCTTCAAACAACATGAATTGTAGAAGCTTGTGGGTGAGTTGTCATTCCCAAAGATTCCTTTCATGCCGATAACAACAATAAGGGGTTGGACTGCTGATCGACCGCAGAAATGGGTAAAGGGGTCTTCCTATCCAGGCAGCACCTTGGCGGCATTTATGGTAATACGATAATACCTACTGACTATTAATCATCCTTCTCGTACATGTAAATGTAGTGAAGGACGACCCCCACAAGATGTAATCACAACCTGCACAGTGTTGCGGGAAGTTCATGGATGCCAAATTCATCAAGTGAGACACATCTCAGGATTGGTTGAATTTGTAGAGAAACTTAATGGTATATTCAGTTAGTTTGTAAATTGATATTCAAATTGCTATAAGCAACTTTCGTGACGCCAGCACTTTGAAGCTCACGAAATAATAAAATAGTATTATTTCGAAAACACGCGAGGTCCGCCTGCATTGAAGGAGCATGGCGGACCCATTACTGTACCTTAAATCCTGTCTCAAATATTCAGACGAAGCCATTGCCTATCAGTGAGAAGTTTACAGTTTGCTATCTTCCATGTCCCTTCTAGTATAATAACAATAGTATTTCGATTGTTTCAAAGTCATGCCTCCTCTGAAGTTATGTAACCACATTAAAATTGTTAATAGCAATTTGTATTTAAATCTACAAACGAACTGAATACTTAAAACAATGTTAAAGTTCTTTTGAATTGTTTAGTTCGCGTGGATCCTAGCGACATTTTCATAATACTTTTCCTTATAGTGACATTCGTTTTCATTTATTATTTTGTATTTATGCTGTTTATATACTTGTTTGCATTCTAAAGCAAAATGCATAGAAATTGAGTAAAATTAACACTATGTTATAAAATTAAGCGCTAAGCCTGTTTGAAATTCAATTTTCGTAAGCATTTAACCAGAACGGCTATGTCTGATATGAGTAAAATTTAGCATAACAGTACAATGCAATCGCGTTATGCCATTTAATTTATTTATGTTTCTAACATATGCATTAACCCGAATAACTTGATTACTGATTTAGGAAGAGCATTGTTAATCAAAACTGAAGTATTGTAGAAGTTACGAATGTGTTGTTTTGATAGCAGGGCAGTACGGTAGTAAGGTAGCGATTTTGGTCGTTTATTAAGTAAATATGTGTAAAGGGACCCCTACCATATTCTAACCCTGTGGCCAACCTCGCCTGGTAGTGCACCCTCCTAGCATATGAACGAGGCTCCGGTAACCGAATGATGGTGGAAAATCCAGCTGAATCTGGCGAAACCAAATCCCACAGACTAGTGATCCAGAGCAGCATCACCAGTGCGTGCTTGCTCCACGTATGGGCAAATCTTTAAAAAAATGCGTGGTGGCTTTTGTTGACTCTTTCTTGGAACGATGCTTAACAGTGAACTTTTGAATACTGATAGTAAAAGAAGAATATGATAAATGTGATACCATATCATACTCCTTAAGTAAGTTGCAAGTGACATTGTAACATGGGGTTAAAAAAACCTAGAGTTTCTTCCCGATTCTTCACTGAGAAGTTTTCTTTTTCGATCCGGTGTAAAATTGTTTGTTGATTGTGTGTGTGAATGTTATGCTTCTGGATCTGAAAAAGATTCAGTTTTTTAGATCCAGAAGCATAATAAAACAAGTTGGGCATCGTGTATTACTGGGTGCCGTCTATTAGGGAAGCACTCATAAGAAATTAGGCAAATGCAACTAACTTTTATATTAGGCCATCTCCTGTCAACATGCTTACGGACTGATCTTCTCGTTTACTACTATTATACTCCATGGATTGATTAATCCACGACCGTGTGCCGACTCGTATATGAGTCGATCTGTCTACTATAGATACTATATTGCTCGTTCTTAAATATGGAAGCATGTGTTAGTAGTGTGAGAAAGATAGCAAATTCCGCGTTTAATGGTAGGCAACAATAATATAGTATGTGTAATGATTCATAGATAATATTTATGTTAAAGTCAACCTTTCTGATCATGCCAATTATGTAGTGGGTGGTACAGTATTATACAAAGAGCAAGTAAAACAAAGTAATAGTTGTGATAAGTTGTTTACTTATTTACATAGAAATATTTCTTATATAGTGTAAATTGTAACAAATTTTGTATTACATTCTAAAAAGTCTATCCCAACGAGAATCGTTAATTCTCTGTGAGCGAATAGAAACGTATTCATAGGGTTCTAATGCTATCTTAATTAGTTTCAAGGCGGGTATAGAAATAAGCTCAACATTGATGATTTAATGACAAGGGGTACGCCGCCTGTCAAAGTGTCAATTTGACCTTAATGAGTAGAAAGGTAAAATATGACAGACCTTGATTTTCCGAACCGGTAACCGATAGTAGCGTCTAAGGTAGGATTGCAAGGCTAGGATTGGAGTCAGAATCAATCAGTCCATTAACCATATACCTCTCCCATTGGAAGTATTTTACGTAATCACCACGTTCACCAGGCAGGTTGACGAGCGCAATTGTATTCTAATATTGTATGTATGTCATCGGGAAGACGATGGATGCAGGTGGCTCAGGACCGAGCTTCGTGGCAATCTTTGGGGGAGGCCTATGTTCAGCAGTGGACTTCTGATAGGCTGAAATGATGATGATGATGATGATGTAGGTCTCTTTGTTCAGTCAAAGCAGTCTTTGTACACAACATAAAGATAAATTCTAAGAAACGTCACTGAAAGTAAATTTAAGGCCTACTTACTTATGCGCGGGAATTGTCTTCTGTTCTCCAAGGATTAAAAAGAAACGTTTAATTGCGAGTTCGATTTGCTTAATTAGGACGCGCTGCCATTAGTAGCCCAGCGTTGACCTCGCTTCCATTAAGTTTCCTTGGATTAATTTATGTTCAACCGGTATTAGATTTACTCATCTCCACTGCAGCTACGTTTTTAAAACACAAAAGTAGTTTAGTCTATTTTCAATTTTTTGTGTATTACTAGATTTGACTAACGCATAACACATGCATGTTTCGAAAGGTTACTAAGTCTTTCACTTCCACAATTCTGTTAGAAATTTCTGATTGATAGGTCTAGAATCGTAACAGGAATGAAATCTAATAAAATTTTAATACTTACAGAGGAAAATACATAAAATCATTGTCATATGCTATGGAAGGCATAAAATAACGACTTCTTAATGTGTGATTTAGTAATTTACAACATCTTGTGTTTTATAACAAAGAGAATCTATGGATCGTACAGGTTATTAAATAATTTTTATCACTTAGAAACCCTCTCCGATTTTTAGAAATTTTTGAATGGTTAATCGCAAGGTCAATACGCACGACGTACTAAAGAACACCGAGATTGATTATTTAAAATCATTTTGTACACAGTTCGTGACCGTGGCTTAAATTTTTGTTCCCATTTAAGTAAACAAAAAAAAATTACTATCGACGAATGCACGTCGGCTAAGAATGTACTTTGCGGTAATCGGCGCAGCGAGGTCGTAGCATTTTGAAACAACGTGCTACGGATAGTCTATGCGTAGCAATGTGACGTCATGAATCACACGATGGAACTATATGGGTAGTGTAATAGGATTGAACTGAAACTCTGCATCATCACAAGTCCACTGTTACATCAACAGTGGACTTGTGATGACCCGATGATCAATTCGGTTAAAGTATAGACGTGAGTCGAGTATTTGTGTATTCGTGTCATCAAACGATTCCATTATCGATTTTTATGGAATGTTTACTTTAAAAACCCAATTTACACCGCTTCTAGTGGATACGGAAGGCTGTATACTTCTAATTTGATTTCTAAAACAGAGTCTTTTGGTATAAGTTTAACCTTGTATGGAGACGGTCTAAATGCATTGTGAGACTAAAGTAAAATTTCTTGCAAAGTAGGTAACACTACCTGAAATGTTTTTTTGTTAGTTTGGGGCTCGGGGGAAATGTATGTACTCGGTGTAAAACTGATTAGGCCATTCTATTCTACGGAAGAATACTACAGATCTACTGTATCAAAATTGAAAGTAATATATGAGTATGTGACTCATATTACTTTCAATATTGATACAGTTCGAATCAAATACAAACTACTATGAAAACGTTATAGAAAATTAGTATTTAAATTTTAAGTTCGTTACTACTTAAATATATAATAATTTATATTAATATCCTTAAAAGCCGGAAACGCACCTGCAGCTCCTCTGGTTTTGCAGAAGTACGTGGGCGACGGTAATCACTTACCATCAGGTCAGCCGCTTGCACGTTTTTCCCCTTCGCAATAAAAAAAATTAACATTTCTCGGTTAATTTTTTTTTTAAGTTATTTACCGATTACGCTTGCCAATATTGTTTCATATCTCCCACTTAACTGACGGAGATTGCCATAATGCATTAAGTCCGCCCTTTGTAGATTAAAATTGTATTTAGATTAAAATGTTTACAAAACAGTATTAATAAAAAAAATTATAATAACCACAGCACGTTTCCGATGAATGCGTTCAAGAGACTCGGCATTGTGAAGCGCTAGAATTTCATCAGAGAATAAAATACACGATGCATTTTTAAATCACCATCCATAACTTTAGACTCAACATTTTTTATTTCATGCAAATTGCGAAGTCCTCGAGTTAAAGATGTAAAAAATGGATACTCAATTTGTTTTAAATGATTTATTTTTTATTTAAAAAAATGTAACATAAGCCCTTACAGTGGTAATGGAAATGGAAATAGAAATGTAAATGGATATATATCATTATGTCCATCGTCATCATCAACATCACCATCATGACGTTATACAATGAAGAAAAAAAATTGAAAGCTGAAAATCTATATGTTAAAGTTGATCGCTACATCTACAGAACTTACTCCTGCTGGATGAGAACGACAACTTTCATACAAAAAACGAGAAACCTGATAGCTAACGCCATCTATATTTAACAACGCTAAGACTTCTTCTAACGCGTGTGCATAAGTTCACAGATATATTTTAATGATTCTAGCAATTTTATTAAGATTCATAATATTAGAGTTTACAATTCCAACTAAGCTTAAGAACTTGTATCATGAGTGATTGACCACAAGAGCCGAATGGCGGGCATTAAAACGTGATGTAGTGTTTCGCAGTACGCGCCCTCACCCAAGGCTATTGGCGCTTCAACAGCTATGAAACAATTTTGGATAGTGTTTGATAAAGCAAGCAAGTTGCATCGCATCTCCATGAATAATTTTACATACTGGTAAACATAGTATTTATAATAATAAGTATTTATAATTTATTTTAATCCGTGATCTGTATGTACTTAAAAACTATGAATTATTTAAGTACGAAAAGTTGATAAAATTGATACATAAAATGAATGTTTCCGCACATATATTATGTATATGAATGCACGGTTCATAAAATATTGTAACTTTGTTTGGTTAATATCTCTTTGAAACAGAAATAGTTTAGTGATTTTTTGTTTCATAAGAATATAATTTTAAAGACAAAAATGTATCCAAATTCATAAAAAAAAATTTGATAATACATAGCTTATAACTATTAAATAGGTTGATTATGTATTACTATTAACATTCTTTACAGGTGGTAGACTCCTCTGCCCAGAAGTCGTCGGGGTTGGTAGCAAGCTCTCACTCATGTCTGCCACTGAAGAGTAGTGCAAAGTAAGCTTAGTAGTTTTGTGTTCCGTCTTGAAAGATATAGAGAGGCAGTATAATTACGGGCTGTGAGGCTTTCCATCATATTCCTGGGGGGTGCAACGCTTCTGTAAACTCTTCGATTGAAGTTGTTTGCAGGTTTCCACGGGCTGCAGTAACCACTTACCATCAAGTGGACGCTCGACATTCCTGCTGTATATAGATCATATAAACAAGTAATGACGCATTCATCGGAAACGTGCTGTGGTTATTATATATTTTTTTATTAATACTGTTTTGTAAACATTTTAATCTAAATACAATTTTAATCTACAAAGGGCGGACTTAATGAATTATGGCAATCTCCGTCAGTTAAGTGGGAGATATGAAACAATATTGGCAAGCGCAATCGGTAAAGAACTAAAAAAGAAAATTAACCGAGAAATGTTAATTTTTTTTATTGCGAAGGGGGCAAACGTGCAAGCGGCTGACCTGATGGTAAGTGATTACCGTCGCCCACGTACTTCTGCAAAACCAGAGGAGCTGCAGGTGCGTTTCCGGCTTTTAAGGATATTAATATAAATTATTATATATTTAAGTAGTTACGAACTTAAAATTTAAATACTAATTTTAATTTAATTCCAGAAACTATACCGTGGTACAGTGACTTACACTCTACATTATACTACAAGGCTTTAAATATTGGCAGTCAGCCAATTAACGACTTATTTCAAATGTAAGTTTAATATTACAGGGACTAAAAACACACTTTGACTTTAATAATGCTTTAAAAATTATACCAAACTAGATAGGCTTAGTGGCATCGAAACGCCAATAGCCGAATAGATTAGGGTGCGGACTACGAAACATGACGTCGTAAGTTCGAGCCCGCCATTCGACTATTGTCGTGAACCATTCCAGATACAAGCTGTAAGCTTAGTTGGAGAGTTAGCAGGAATATTAGTAATGTTACTTAATAAATAACATTGCTATATTCTTTAAAAAAAAGGATCACTACAAGCGTTCGATTACCCACTTTTACCAGACCAACACGATGATACAAAGTTATTGTCATAAGACGTATATTTGCAAAGTTTCAATTGGATGTACTGGAACTAGATTTACACCACTTAATTGCTATACAATCAGTCGTTGCAAACAAATAATTCTCTCGTTGTTCTCGTCGATGTCTATTAAGATTAAGACGGACAAGGCGACGGATGAGAGGTTTGTTTATCGTATTGACAGTCAACTTCATGTTTACTGGTTTTCTGAATGAAGATAATAGAAATAGTATTATAGCATACTATCTATTTTAAAAGAGATAAAATTTACTGAAGTTATAACGTACTTTATTTGGTCGAATAATAATATGTAATACAGATAAAAAAATATTTTCAGTCTTAAAGATATAGTATGTATACAACTTAAAAATAAATAAATTTGTCGGTATATACAGAAAAACTGTCAAATTATGTGAGATCACGCACGTGTTCTATCCTTTCTCGTAACCTTTGATTAAATTATATTGTGGTTACATACGCTACCTTACTTCAATTAAGGCGCTGGTTTTAAGTGAGACGATATTCATATAATATTCGCTACTTTGCAGGATAAAATAACCTTGTTTTAGGATAGGCTTCATCGACCTTGTAACAAGATTGTAGTATTACCTATTACTGTACAGAATAATATAGAAAATATTACTAGGCAGACGTAACTTATTTAGTCACTAGGTATGATTTTACGTACACTATATTACCAAAAGTACATCTGAACTTTCTAATCACATTAGCAGTCAGAAATTAAACATAACAAAGCTGAATATGTATTTGAATAAAATTGAAAAATCCACGTTATCTATATGATTATTGAAACTAAAAGAAACTGTTTTTCATATTTTAGGAAGTATTTAAACCTTTCTACCCTAAACATATTTATAATTTTCTGTTTAGAATTAATGGAAATATTATATATTTCCATTAATTCTAAACAGTTATACAGTTACGACTTAAGGACCTTCAAGAAAAGGGCCTATACCTTCTTTAAAGGCTGGGATCGCATCTGTAGCTCCTCTGGTGTTGCAGATTTTCGTGGGCGTCGGTGATCACTTACCATCAGGTGCGCTGAGCATCGCATCCTCGTTTGACTCCTTTTTCTATACAAAAATGCAGACATAGTTGCAGGTCTTCTTAAAGAAGATGGTTTTTCCATGGCAAAAAAAAAATGCGAAACTAATCTATTATTTAATTTCTTATGGACTCTACACCAAGTTAAATCATAAATGAAATGTCATGTTGACTTAAAAATAAGATCCTATGAATAACACTCGAGATACTGATCCCCAGTAGAAAGAGACGTTAACAGTGAGGCAGCAAAATTCTGGCCATCTATTTAAGGGTCGGACGCCCCAAACAAATTGTTACAATTTTTCTTTAACACATCTGGAATGTTTTGACTTCGGTTCAAGTAAAATAAAAAATAAAAATAAAGTATATAAAACCTATTACGTTATTGAATCTGGATATTACACTTATATTATACTTTAACAATTTAAGTAAAAAAAAATAAGGTGCATAATTTTAAATATGTTAGGCAATTAGGCGTTGTTCCCCCTCAATTAAAGCGAGCGTTTTCCATTTCAATTCAAATAACTTTTAATAAATAAAAATCGTATTTGTTATCTTCTGTACTGTATATTTTTTTATACATTATGTAATAATATATGTAATGTTGTTTCTCAAAATTATCTACATTGTAAATTACATATTTTAAGTCATACTTTTAAGTTAAATTATAAATAATATATAAAATATATATAAATAATTATCTAGCCTAATTGACACAGTGAAAAAATAATAAAAGGCTTTATAAAGAAATAACGAGTAGACTAGGTTCGGAATTTATTCAGGTTATATCGCTAATATTTTCTAAATTAGACCATACGACAAGATTTATTGTCTTAAAGCTATTTACTTGCGTCTTAGCTACGTTGGAATGTTAAAAGAAACGCTATTTCAGCATTTAGTGATTACCTAGAATATTAAAAAAAATACAAGAAGTTACTGTGAATGAAATAAGGCATAATATTAGATGAAAAAAAAGAATAGAGGCAAAAACAGTTTTGCGGATAGCCGATATGCAAGTGGCTCATGTCCATGTTTTATGGTAGTCTTTTGGGGGAGGGCTACGTTCAGCACTGAGCTGATGATGATTATGAAATAAAATAAAACTCTTATTTACACCTAGTATTGGTGACCTTAAAGTTGCAACCTGTGAGTGCCCACAACTGGGCAAAGGACTGGGTAAATTCTCAAACCTTTGAGAGGGTTTTGGAGCCGGGAAGGGCCCGCCACGCTACTTTAGTGCGGGTAGGCACATATCTTCGAAATAATATTTTTTATATTTCTCATACATGCGGTTTTCTCTCGATGGTTTCCTTCACCGCCTGTGTATGGTCTGTCTTTATAGTGACTTTAACAGCCATAAAATCCATGCCCTGATCTGAGTGTATAGTTATTACACACTCGATGTATGTCCACTTTGGTTAAAAAAAAATACCTACGGATAAAATCTTAATAGACAAAAAGTTAATAGTAGAATTTGAATATGACCTTTACTGAATTAATTTTAACATAAATAATTTTCAAAGCACAAAAGCAATTAAAATCTTAGAAATTGTTAGATACATAAAAAGCTCTTGTTGCTTCCAAGTAGAGAGTTATAACATGAATTTAATCTCACTCCGCCGGTCGTCGGTGGAGTGATCTCGAAGCGACGTAAGTTTCAAGTAGCTCGTTTATCATCGAAGATATAGACAAATTTATTGTACTATAATGTTGGAAATTAACTCGACAATTTGGAAATTCAAAAATTGTTGTTAGATCTCTTTGTTAAACATGTTCGAACTACCCTTAGAACATGTTACCTTGATTATGATTGATGTTTTACAACAGTGATTGAAAATGTAAAAATATAGGCACAACTAAATAATAAACTTATTAATTAGATAAAATTTTATGGTTCAGTCTTTGTAGAGGGATCGTAAGACTTTCACAATATATTTCCTGCTATATGAGGCTACGCCTCCCATAACAAAGGACATTGTGTAATATATTAAGAGGTCTTACTTTTGATGTTGACATTATATTAGAATTTTGGTAACATCCTACAGAAATATACACGACTTTATTAACGAAAATGTTGTGGATTTTCATCATTCTTTATCAGTCTGTATAAGTCCGTAAGTGTAAGAGCCGTAGTAGTCTAGTGGTCAAAGCGCTCACTTTTTGTTTATAATACGCGAATGACCTAAGTTCGATATCCGGTGCCGGCACCACTAAAATTATTAATAGCTATTTTAAGTACTGATTGTTTTTCGTGAAGGAAGAAATAATACAACAAATATTTCGAGGACATGTGAAGTTCACTAACTCACACTGGAGCACCGTGGTAAACACTTTTCGGCTCTAAAACCCTTTCATATATTGAAAAGAGGCCTTTGCCCAGTCTTTGGGACATTTACAGGCTGCTACCGAGGCCTTAAAGTACAACCTAACGTATTATATACCATAATATATGAAAGATTTGGAACTGACTAGAAATGGAGCTCCACATCTCTAGTCTGAGGGATTGGGTTTCGGCATATTCATATGGACTTTCCGTCATCAGTCGGTCGTCATAGCATTGTCTGTTATTCAGTAGGTTGCATTGCTTGAAGGTGAGGTTGCTATCTAGTGTAGAGGCGCTCCACCATACGTTTGCCTAGTAGTGTTCACTGCAACAGGCTTTTTCGACGGCCGCACAATTTCAAATGAAGTTGATATCAGATGTGATAAGTACATTGCTATAATATATTAGTTTGCAAACACAGAAAGCAACATCCATGCATACCCGTTCTCCAACGTACTTCTTCCTTACGATGGTAAGTATCGATCTTATTCATCTAAGAAACCTTGAGCTACAGTGCAGTGAAAAAGGATCCTATATCGTTGCATAGTAGCGATGGTGTCCACATTTCTGTAGCATAGGCAAGAATTGGGAGGAAATATTGGTAGTAAACTTTCGTCTTAACCTTTGAAGTGGCCGCGATGAAAACAATGAACACACCATCTTATATGCTGTTCAGGCTGATTAGATAAACTTTACCGTGATCTTGCAGGTCGCAGGTAAGCAGCATTTATGTCGAATTTAACAGTAGACAATGTGATTGTGTTTTGATGATTTGCATTGCCTGATGATTGACATCGTCGTTTGACCGTGAGATCGTTATGTGCGATTAGCCTTTCTTACAGTTCAGTTTGTTGAGAGAGTTTTAAAGTCTGTTATTTCTTGACGTGTTGCATCAATAGAAGTTCTATAATTGTGACACGTGAAGGGTTAAAAGTTTTAAAGGTATTATTTTTTGCGTATGTAGGCTTCTCCTTAATGATCGCACCGCAAAAATTTTACTCATGAAAATCGAAAAGGTAATTTACTTTATTTCGCCATATGTAATTGATTGTCACTGCAAATGTAATTGCTGTAATAAATTCAGTTAAGTGTTCAAACTACTCGGAGCTACAATTTATTTATTATTTTCTTTTATTCTTCATCGATATAGAAGTGCGCATATGTTCCACTGTGTTATTCTGTCATATTATCTTTCATATACATTTTATAATAACCACTTTGAATGATGTATTATATTTTTATTTTTATCTGCGCAAATTTAGTAGAGTGAGCCGTCCAGAGATTGTGTAAAGCACAGTAGACATAGTAGAGCTGTCTGGGTAAGCATCAAACTCTTACTTATTTCTGCCATTAGCCACTAGTGCATCCACTGCTGAGTATGTGTGACGAATTCGTATATTTACTGGCTCTGAGTCATTCCATTTTAGTCCTCTGTGATGATATAACATCTGTTAATCGGCTCTTGAGCTGATCTTGCTTTTGCGCAAAGTGCCTACCGTTGGGATGATCTATTAGACACCAATACTGATGTACTCCTGGATAACTTCGACCACGGTGACCACTTCCGAATACAATCGGCAGTTGTCAACTGCGCAAGAGATAGTTTTAGTGCAAACACAGAGACGATCAAACGTCTGTTACCTTCCCATATCTGATGTTCTTACCAAATGTGACGCTTATGCGATAAGATCGATGGGCACGTCAGATGCAGGTGCCATAGACAAGATTTGCAACATAACACAAACAGACTCGAAAACCAATAGTTTATGTTTTGCACAAATATTGGCTTCAGCTGAGATATTAGGACACTAATTAATAAGCAACGCGTTCGTGGTTTATGCTCTGTTACATTATCTGATAAATATTTATCTATTAATATTTTTTTTTTCATAATTTAACGAAAGTTATTACTATTATTATTTTTTAAAGAAGATGGAGGCAAACGAGCATGATGCAAGAGGCATCTGATGGTAAGTGATTACCTACGCCCACGAACATCCGCAGCACCGGATGTGCTGCCAGTCTATAAGAAATAGCCTCTTTTAAAATTTCCATAGTTGTATATATCATACCTACGTCATGCTCGCAACACAGACTAGCTTAGTAGTATGTGACTGAAAAGTACCGTCCAAAAGTTTTTAACTAAATCCTGCATAGTAAACGAAAATAAAAGTTTACTTTTTACAGTTACAGTAATGAAGACTGCTCATATTTGTTTAAATTATCATGAGGAGAGGATAGCCATAGTTTACAGATATAAGGAAAAATATTCATAGCACCCATATGGCGGTTTAATTACTGTTTAAATTATTAGCATTTTACACTGGCGCTCGGCTGAATATAAAAGCATGTTTGAAAAGTAAATGAAGTTTATAAAAAGATTTAATTATCATGCAGTCTCGTAAATGTTATGCTGGAGATCGTAAAAATATAAAACGCTTAATTAACACTTTTATAACTTACTGTTGTACTTTTTTCCGACAAGAGCTGTACCTGCTAAGCAACTGCCATTATTAAATACCTTTACCTATATGTATGCAATAATTCAAAGAAATATATATTTTTTCAATAAATAATTTCAAACAATGCATTCCATTATATCACCGAATAACTGAAAGTGCCCAATAGATAATATTTTAATGCAGTAACATATTATAGTAGTAGTAGCTTTATAGCAGTGTTTTAACGGCTTAAGAATGTGCTAATCTTCACTCTCGTGGTTGGCGAGAGAGGGAGCCAAACCTTAACCTTAAGCTTGGTAACCTAGTGGTCAGGGCGCTCGCTTTAGTTTCGTAGAGCGTGAGTGACCTGGGTTAGATCCCCAGTGCCGGCACCGTTAAAATTGTTAGTATCAATTTTAATTACTGTATTCACCGCGTGCTTGACGATGAAGGAAACAAACCGTGAGGGGAAAAATCTGCATGTCTGAGAAATTATAAAAACATTATTTTGAGGATATGTACACTCCAAAAACCCTCACACATTAACTTACATTAAATTTATTTTTTACTTTTTAGTCTCTTCCTACTTCAATGTGTAACGGTCGTACTTATAGCAACATACAAATACATATTGTCAATCGGTCATATTGAGAAAGAACCACAACGTCGAAGTCCCAATCTACATTTTTGGTTCTCAATTAGGAAACGACGGCAAAGATTACCTATTTCAAATAGATATGTAACTGCTATGATGTTTTGTAAAGTTAGCAACCAAAATGACAATTTTTGGCGAATTTTTAAACTGAAATTTACAGCATATTCTACTAATAGCAAATAACAAGCTATTTAACAATCTATTTATATGAATAAAAAATGCTTGAAGGTCTTTTTCGACTATGCTTATCTCCACAATCACACGACGCAGAGACTTGAAATTATATCGAATAATATCAAATAAGCTCTCAAATCTAGACATTTTAATCCTTTTAACCCACCCGAGATGATTTGGGAGGGACCACGTGTGAGGTGGTGAGCCTGTCGCCATATTTGTATCCAGGTTCGTACAATTCGTAACGACCCCTCGCCATTATCGATGTTAACCCAAGCCGAAGTCTCGTTCCTGCTTAAGCCGTTATCGGAAGTATCTTTGTAACAGCAACTGGGGTCAAATCACAGGACAGCAGCAGCCAGCGTCGCGATGTCGATTTAACACTGCAGCGCCGTTGCTCTTTATTACTTTTACTTGCGAGTCTCTTCCGCCGAAGCTGTAAAAGCCGCCAGGCCATCTGTCGGGTTTTAGTCGGTTCAGCACTTAACACTGATCCTGACATAACCGGTCGCCGACTTCAGTGGCAGCTAGGTGATAAATACGTTTCCCCACGTGAAGCACAAAGAAGGTATGACCCCTTAACAAATGGTATCGAACTTTAGTCTCCTGATTCAGATGCAGATCCTCTAACCACTCAACGATCGCTTCGTTCGCGTAAATACTAGAAATCAATCTACTATTGTTAAAAAAAAAGGCAAAGGCGGCAAACGAGCAAGCGGTTCACTTGATAGTAAGTGAATACCGTCGCCCACGTAAATCTATAACATCAGAAGTGCTGCAAGTGCGTTGCTTTAAGGGCATTTGGGAGATGGGAGGGAGGATGAGGGATGGAGAGGGGGAGTGGGCCTCCGGTTACCTCATTCACCGAACGAAACGCAGAAGCACAATATGCCTTTACTTCACGCCGGTATTCTGCAAGACCGTAGTACCAACCCGGTCGAGCCGGCCCATTGGAGCAGCAGCAAAAGCCACCGCTTGGCTCTACCACTTGGACAATAATACTACAATAGTTTTTTTAAATGAAAATACTTTATCGATTATTACTTTATCGATTATTCGATAAAAATACCAAAGTGTCTATTACTTCCAATATCTATGACACTGCTTTTTAATAACAAATATGAAAACATCATAAACGTTTTCAACTTCCTTTATCTTCACAACCGAGTAATGAATATACCAACTAAGATTTTTTATTTGCTATTTTATTACTAAACTTACGCAGTTGATGACAAAAATGCAAAAATCTAAACATTTATTTATTTTTATATATTTTACGGGTACCGGACAGAGTCAGGCTGACGTGCTAGTGCAATATGTATTCTAAAGCTTATTTTCTGAACAACAACGTTTACAACATAACTCTTCCCGCCGGTCGACTTCGAACTCAAGTTCTTCCCTTAACAACTCTCGCTAAGTATTAGTTACATCGATATATTATAACATGGGATTAGTTACAATGTTGAATGAATAGTTAAGTTTATGTATGTATTCATGTAACATACGATTAAATTTGAATTTCTTGTACTTATGCCTTATCATTTCAAAAGTCTGTCACAACAAGTAATAAAATATTATTTCTAGGACATGTGATGTCCGCCAACCCCCATTGGTGCAGCGTGGCGGACCCTTCCCGGCTCTAAAACCCCTCTCAGATATTTGAGAAGGAGCTCTTTGTCCAGCAGTGGGTATTTACAGGCTGCTACTTAACTTTACTGTTTACGGTCCAGCGTCACCACAGAACAAGGATGATCGACATAGGCCACAATGCTCGTAGAACTGACAACGGTTGAGGATGAAAGGTTTAACAACCGTAGCAGTACAGGCAAAAGCAGTGTGGGACGATATCCCGCACTAAATAGTGACGATCTGCACAGTGTTGCAAATAGCCGTGGGATGCAGGTGGCTTTGAACCGTGCTTTTACTTGCTAGTATACTTTAAATGATAACTATTATTGTTAGCTATTTCTATATATTATCGTTTACTTACTAGTTCTCAAAGGCATCATTTATCTTATGAGTGCATGTTCAAGACGGTCCTTTGAAATGTACGTTTACGATACGATTTGATACATGTTAAAAACTTACAGTATTTTCTCGTATTTCTCGGATGAGAGTTACCAGCTTATGTTGTAGATTAATAAAAAAAATTAATGAGTTAATAATTAAGCATTATTTATTTCTGGCATTATTTTAAAAAAAATATACCAGATTTATATATAAACAAACTTCAGAATTTACATAATTACGTAAATTATTATTCAATATGATGAAAAGGTGAAAATTTTAGTAGTAAACATACGAGTATATCAAGAAATATTATACAATATCAAGAATAAAATTTTATTTTCACCAGTCATCATCAAGTAGCAACCATAGTCAAATAGTTAGGGGATTTGTCATTGAATCAAGTGAAACGGGAAGGGTCTTTGTGTGACCACCAATCCGTTTGCCGACCTAGGCGATTATAGCAAATCCTCCTTACAGGAGAAGCCTATATTTTATAGTGGACTATTTACAGGTTGGTAAGGTAAGGTAATAAAATGTATAAAATTACCACACAGAATAATATCTGACTAAAGCAGACAGTCATTTCGCTTACGAATGCGCGTAAAAAAGGGGAGATGTATGTAAACAGAGCTTTTGGAACCAACTGGTTACGTAGTTTCAAAGTTAACATTAATTCATCAATATGTATAGTCTTAAGAATATTTTTTTTACATGAGATATAATTCTATGACACATTCATTAAAAAAAAAGACAAGTACGACACTGCTAATTTTTTACTCAAGACCATCTCTGTTTTATAATAACAGTTTGTTGTAGATTTATTTCGTCCAACAACGGTAAGAATAGCCCCTAAAAATAATAATCGAACTAAGTTAAACTACAAAAGTTTCAAACCCGATAAATCAAAGTTAGCCAGAGCGTGTATGTGCTGAACAACTTTGAGGCATAGTACATAAAGAACCCATAACTAAAATTCTTTCTTCTTCCATCTACAAATAATGAAATTATAGCTACGTGACTTTTATAATTGTACAAACAGAGTCAAGAAAACCATTACACGAAACAATAAGCACTTTCATAATGGAAATTATGTAGTTAGCCAAATCAAGAACATTAAAAGAAGTTTTACTTTCTGTATAAGAATATTAATTTATTCATTCCTACAGTTTGTGAACGAAGACAAGGTATTATAGGCCGCTTGCATGTTTGTATAAAAGTGAAAGGGATACAGTATCACCGTGACAATTCTCTAAAAATGTAAGGATGCGTTTGTATTGCTTACTACAAATAGGCATAGAGATTACTTACCTAGCCTTTGCCTGTGCCTATGCCCGTGTGGTATCGGGATAAAATTATTTATCAGATATTTTTGTTTGTATAATTAGTGTAAGTAGTATATAATAAATAAAACATCACAAATTTTGATACATAACAATTATTTATGGATTTTATAGCGTTTAATTAAACTTTTAAATCCCGACGTTTTGGGCGCTTTACAGCACCCGTGGGCACGGGGAGACTGAGTTGTACGTCGTCTTGCTGTAGTTATTCAACCCGTCTAGTTTTGATTATTTTATTATTTAATTACCGACATACTATTAGATTTATATCCATGGCATCCATAGCGCGCTAATTGTTGCCTATAATTATGTAACTTAAATGTAAATTGTGTGCGCCACCGTGTCCTGTGCCAAATACATACGTAATTCATATCCATATTTACTGACTTTAACATTACTTCCAAAAGTACTGAGCAATTGTTATTATTGCTTCATCTAAATAAATAGTATAATTTTTTATTTATATTTATTTGTTCGGTTTTCAGACATTGTGGCGTAAAGCCGAAACGTCGTACATAGAAATGTACAGACTTTTTTTTAAGGAGTTTGTATTACAAGTTGGTAAATGCACTGGCAGCAATTATACAAAGCAAATTATTTCCAGGAAGTACTTTTCATCGTATAATTGTACTCCTGGCTTATCCAATTAGTTGAATAACGTAACATTACTTACAATTACTTTAATTTCTTGTAGAATTTCCTTGTTTATTTCATGTTCAGCACTGAAATGTTCATTTGTGACAGGCTGTAATGATGAAATGATAATTTAACCAATAATTAATTTAATTGTTTGGTACATCTAATTAATTGATGAAACGTTACGTCCTACGTGTATAGATAGTAATTATCAAGATATGTAAAGAGGATGAGTTATGTATGGTAAGTAAATTAATTAGAAATTCTGTCGAGGAGCTACATAAATCGATAGAAGCCTTAGAGTCTAAAATTAATTTGTTTAATTTATTGTTCTCTTACTCGTTTGTGTGTTGGTGAGCGCAGTCCGGTACCCTCGCACTACATATGACGCTTCCCATCACGACTCTGTGGAATTTGGGTTCGGCATAGTCGTATAGCCTTTCCGCCATATATCGATCGTAAGGGTCACGTTCGTTAGTCAACCTGAATAAAATGAATTACTAAGAACGTGAATAAAATGAACGTTATCCGCTTATGCGATACCATTTTACTATCCAATTAAAGGAAAATATGTGGAAACACTAAATTATATTATAATGACTTAGATACTCTTATAGTAATAGCTAGTTAGCGGTAAAACTTTGAAAACACTATCCTACCAAATGTGGTAGCGGCATATGAATCTGCTTCCCTCTTTCTTCCCGCGATTATCGTAAGTGGCTAGTAACGGACGAGCGTTGAAATTCGCCGTGGTAACCGACAGATGGCGGGATAAAAAATACCAGACCAAAACTAAGCAGACCGATGAGGCAGCAGCGTTTAAGATGACTGATGTCTGATACCACGATTGCCAATCCATTTGCCGTGCGTGGCGATTATTGCAAATTCTTATCGCTTATGTCCTGCGGTGGAATATTTACAGGCTGTTAAGGTTAAGGTAGGATGTGATTAATGGTGAAGTGAGCTTTTAATATTAGTTTATTTTCGCAACTAAATATGTTAAATAACTTTATATGAAACGGTTATTTACAGACTGCATCGCAACGTAGTTTGCGTAAATACAAAAAATCATTGCTTATGAAAATATTTATGCATAGAAATAAAAAAAAATAGTTTACGTCGTTCTAAATACACGTCTGAAATAGCTTATATAAATTGGAGATTTGTGGCAAGTATGAAAAAACCTGCATGAGTGAGAAATAATAAAACATAGTATCTAGGGGATATGAAATTTTCGACAACCCGCACTGGAGCAGTGTGACGGATCGTTGTTGTCTCAAAAATCGGCTCAAATATTGAGAAGTGGCCTTTTCCCAGCTGTGGACATTCACTGGATCCCATTTTATTTTTATTTTATTTAGTAGGATACAGAGCGGTAGTGGTTCAGGACAAAGATCTGAACGAACACTTTGATTTTATATTAGTAATTTGGGTACAAAAAACTAATATCATTATTTGAAATTTATTAGTGCTTTAAAGCACTCGAAACTTCGGGAACATAAAAACAGAAATTAAACGTGATAAAATCCGTAAATAATAATTGCATTTCAAACGTGTACTGTTCCCGTAAATATTTGAAATCATAATCTTACAAATGTTCAGCGAAGAAATTATTTAAGATAAGAAGCATTTCTGAAAAGTTATAAAAAAAGGTGAGAAATCCGCCAAGCCGCATTTGAGCAGCATGACAGACGCTACAGCTCTAAAAAACTTCCAAAAATTAGAACTATAGCCCATCAAATATGTGCCACAGATACGAGTTGTGGAGAAATATTTCAGCTACATTATAGCAACAACGCGAATGGTTTGGCTCGACCTGACGAGGAAACACTAACAGGATACCAGCGTGAAATAGCAGCATAGAGTTAGAGCTCCAAGACGTCATCTATGTTTATACACTCTCACGCATAGAACCACAATTAGAACAAATACGTTTTTCATTAGGTCTGCACGTAAATTTAAGGAGTTAGTGAATATTTATGGCGTTGATCTGTTTTATAGCTAAGTTATAGTGGAAGTTTTCCGT
Source organism: Bhutanitis thaidina (assembly GCA_029286595.1). Lineage (NCBI taxonomy): Eukaryota > Metazoa > Arthropoda > Insecta > Lepidoptera > Papilionidae > Bhutanitis > Bhutanitis thaidina. The sequence continues at coordinate 4,365,353 of JAGSMS010000012.1, read as the reverse complement.
AAAAAATAAAATATAAGCGTAATCAAGTGGTTCTATCCGCTATGCATGCTATTTCACAACATTTCCGCGTGATGAAGTCATGAAGCGGTTAAGCTTTGTTTTCTATAGTGAGGTTGAATCGGATAGCCATTGACTTTGTCACGTGGCTTTCCATTTGATACCTGAGGTGTGACAACGCATCTGCCATCATCCAATTTTGATGCCCTATCGAGGATAAATGTAGGTGTCTGCAGGCCACAGCTTCCAATATCATCGGGTATTATTTTATAAAATGGAAACAAAATCTGGCAATATATGCACGTTTAGCCCATACTAGCCAGACGCTGCTGCAGAGTCTGCTCGGCAGACGGGTTGGTGATCGCAGTGCTTGTACCCTTGCATTGCAGATGTTGGTCGTCATAACAAGTCTGAAGGAATTACTATCAAAATGTCCGGGCGAATATTTTGCCATCGGTCGTTCGCTACTGTGCACTGCGTGTAGTACTGTCAAATGTTACGCAACGCGCGAGACGTTTGGAGATAAATATGTTATTTTAACCTTTTCAAGTTAAATAATTAAAATTAAATATTAAATTAATTAAGCTAGTAATTAAAACATTTCATAAAATAATCACTTAGGTATGGAGTATAGCAACAACTACACTTCTACAATTGTTCGTCATTCTCGCGAAACCTATAATATGAAAAACCTTTTATCTAGTATATAAGCAATCATGTCGAGACGTCGAAGAGCATTAATAACAGGTTTGCCTACACTCAAGCTGTGCAGACAGTGCAGACCCCTCTGCTGTTGGTGAGTACTGTACAGGTACCGTTGCACTAGAGATTCTGTTGTCCATCATTAGTCTTTGAGATTTATCTGTTGCGAGTCTTACACCCCTCATTTCATAATAAATTGACTGAGCCGAACCTATGATATCATTGTTACTTCATTTTTGTTGTCCGTTAAACCAACTGACTCAATAATTAATAACATTTGACAAGTGAAATTTATGTTCCTATGTCGAAGAAAAGTTTTTGATCTTTGATATTGGTTTTAATTCAATGTCGGTATAATTCAAATTTTTAGAAAACAATGCAATTTATTTTGCTGAGATATTAAAGAGCATTCTGAACGTTTTATGGTGTAAATAAAATGTAGGTAACAACAATTCTAAGATAACTAACTTTTCTAGTTAGAAGTTTTGGCCAAGAAGTTTTTAAGTGGATTTCCGATGTACTTTTGTGTTTGACATCTGCTTAACACGATTCCGGATTTTCCTTAGTAACTGTATAACCTTTTTATTTTCTTTGAAGTTTGGTAATGAGGGTTATATGTGTTTATCTGGAACTTTTGATTTTTATATTCCATTGACTGATATATTCGAGTGCGTTGACTAGGAACATTTTGAGATAACGCAAATTTTAAAAAGAAAATCCTTAGAGGTTGTACTTTTTTTAAAGAAGTCATTTATTTGGAATTCCAATTTTAAAAGCCGTTAAGTCAAGTTGATAAAAAAAGAAAAGAAGAAGTTCTTCTTCTTCTTCTTCTATAGGTGACAAAAAACCTTTTTAATTTTGTTTTCGTGCAACGATGTAATACGATTATAGTTGAATTAAATAGAATTCTGTCGTAAAAAAATAGATTAGTATCGGCGCTAAACAACATCTGGATGGACCTTGAATTTCAATTTAAAACCAGAAGGTTTGCCTTGAAAGTTGATGACAGACGAAACCATCGATGTGATTTCAGTAACAGACCTACGTACCTACCTTCTGGAGAGCAGTGCAGGAATAACAATGCGCCGCTCACTCTTACCTCTGCGGCTAGTTAGTTACATCTACTAGCTTACTTTCCAGGATCCCATAGTTACTAGATGATGGATCCGGTAAGTTTGTTGCCCATATGGGTCGCGTAGGAAGGCCGGCTCCGTGTTTTTGCGAATCTAGACAGGAGGGAAAAGGTGAAGAAATGACTTCTTCCAAGGCGGTGTCGCGGATGTGTGATTCGCGGAGTGTTTCCGGCGTCCGTGAAACAGGGTGGGAGTGGCGCGGCGTCCCTGACACATGGTGGGGACGTGCTATCTGTCACGTTCTGTAGCTGAGGGGTATGTGTATTTATATTTACATATATATTCATATAAATAAAGTTTAAGTCTAAGTTTGTGATGTGATCCGGACTAGTCTTGGAAAAGGCTGAACCGATTTTGATGGGAATTTTACTAGAAGACAGAGGAATTTTTAAGAGAAAAAAGTCAAGAAAAGGGGCTACTACTTACTCAGGCTACTTTTAACCCAGAAACTATTAAGGGTGAAAACTGAAAAATCTTTGAAATCCTTTATATTTAAAACTTCCTACTGTGATTTCTTTACTTTCATTCTTAGCTCATTGGAAACGAAACATATACAGCGTTTGTTTCTACATGATAAATTCGAGAGTTCAATCAACATATTAGGAGATTACATAACATAGTGACTTTAACAGAACAGTTTCTGTGCTCAAAATAGGTTTTCTACATACATACGACTAAATTAGGTCATTGGAAGTGGCCGTACTACGTATTTATAGATCAGACCTATTTGATATGTCATGTGTCGATCGCTGCAAAGCTTACAATGCTCCAATTTTTACGACACCTACCAGAGGAATTTTCATTATGAATTCTGCAGTAAAATGTAATTATTACCAAACTTTTTGGACATTCTTTAATTATAATATATTTTTTAAAATTTTACGAAATATAACAAACAAACGACATCGCATTGCATCGGTAAAATCATAAATTGAAACATTTTGCTTGCTTTGCTGATATATAGGTACTATTATAAATCTGTACCTATATATCTTGTGTAAATTCAATGTACTGATATTGAGGATAGTTCAAAAATACCTTTTGACATGAGATATACGCTTCAGTCCGAACTCAAAAATATTATGTTTGGATTTTTTGTTTGTCTATTTATCTGTTGGTTCTGAACCATTTATCCGGTTTTCACCTTTTGAAAGGTTTATGAATTGAAAATTCCGAAATTGATGAGTACGGGATTGATACGCTAAAAATATTGGACTAATTTGATAAAGGCTTACACCGTTCGAAAGCTTATGATTCAAAACTAAGAACACCGATACCTTTAATTTCGAAAAATACCAAAAATGACCAGAACGGAATTAATATCATATGTACGATTTAAACCACAGTACAATTTAAATGTTTTGCAGCATTCACTGTTCGGAAGCTCATGAATAATTTATTACGTAACAACATTAAAAATAAAACTATGTAATATGTAAGATATTAAATGCGGATAAAATTGCGGGCTAATGTTAGTAATAAAATAAAACTGAACGAATAGTCGAGAACGAGTATTTTTGGCGTTCATTCGAAGATCATGACGATTAACGCAGAAGCACAAGATGCTTGTAAGATGCTTGTACTTCAACCCGGTATTCAGCATAGCCGTGGTGTTCTACCCCGATCGAGCCGGCCCATTCGTGCAGCAGCAAAAGCCGCCGCTTGGTTCTACCACGTATAAAACTCCCTACTATATTATAGTATATTCTATACTACCCCGTGCTCGGTGGGGGGAAACCTGCATGTCTGAGAATTAATAAAAAATAATATTTCGAGGATTTGTGAAGCCTGCCAACCTACACTAAAGCGGTGTGGCGGTCCCTTTCAAACTCCAAAACCCTCTCAGATATTTTAGAAGGAGGCCTTTGCCCAGCTGTGAGCACTTACAGGCCGCTACTTTACTTTACTTTACCATACTATTCCACATTATAGTATATTCTATACTATAGTATTCTTTCGCCTTTCATAAACCCAGAAAGAGATTTATATTATGAGAATAAATATTAGATATTATTTTAGTAATTCTGTCCTGACGTTGAAATTTACATATCTTTAAATTTATAATGCTATATTTACGAAATGAAAATTACAGCTTTATTTGGTTTTGTACCTCTGTTTAGTTTATATCGTTATGTTATTGCGAGAGATGACGTTCTCTTAGCTAATTAGTTATGGTACTATGATACTTTATAAGTATAGCTGATGGAATCGATTTACCAGAGTCAACATTTGTTCAAGTCAAACATTGTCGGTTCTCGGTTCCAGTTGCATTGCTTTGGGGCCTGTCTCTCTGTAACAGCATTTGTTTCTCAAATCGTATCTATCGCAATGAGTGCCTCTGTGTTTGCGCGTACAGTATGATATATTTTAAACAGTTGGTAAGTTTCGATAAAATTGTTAAATAGTCGCCGTGGTCCATCGGCCATTTATCACAAATGTCAACCATACTTACACTTGGTGCTCCCTGATAGCGTACAGTTGAGACTCTGACTGTGTTAGCGGTCATTTTCGAAAATATAAATGTGTTTTCAAATCATGAAATCAAATGTAAATTGCAATTAAGAATTGCGTACTATGAAATTAAAACGAGCACTCCGGGATCTCAATTATACTATATTTCCGTAGCTATGTTTTGTAAAATAACACGCATATACTATAAGGCGTAAAAACTACCATCCTCTTTCTTTTCGTGGAAGTCGTAAGAGGTGCAAATGTAAAAGCCCTAAAAATCGCATGGCAATCCCTAGTAGTCAAACTCGTCACTGGACATTATCCCAGGGAAAGGTTAAAGAGGCTCAAAGCTCATATAACTACATAGTGACAAATAGAAATCTGAAATCTTTGTCTACAACTTTAAAACAAACTTTTAAGTACATAAATAGTTAATATTAAAATTACTGATAAAAACAATAATCTTAGAAATAAACCGACGTTTAAATCCCGATCCCACATGGTTTAAAATACCCGCTCCTATATTCATCAAAATGTATGTATTGATCAAAACACAATCACGTGACATAACCGCACACGGAAATTAATCTACTTAAGAAGTGCTCCATGCAAAATGCATTATCAATTTCGCTAATAACGTTCCGAGGTAAATATGGTCCAAACTTGCATCCTTGTGTGTATCTTATAACTTGCAATGTAATAGAAGTATAGTTAATTAACGTTAAAATATTTTTTTTTGTGTGAATTGCAGAAAACTCTCAATATTTTCAGTCTTCATTGTAGTCAAGTAGCATATTACACTAAGCCATATGTTTGTTGTATATGTGAGTTTAAACAGCCTTGTCAAACAGGCTTACGTAACCTACTTTTCAGCATTACGGGAGATAGAAACTGACGGGAGATGGGCCTCTTCGTCCTCGTCATGTTATCTCCAGGAGATTACAGCTCTGACTTTTTTACAGGGCAGTTCCTGTACCCAATGAGTAGCCTAATATTGACGTCGAATGGTTTTTTCAAATTTTTTACAATTTAAGTCTCTAGTCATTACAATTATGCTGTGAATGCGTCTAATGCCGCAGTTTATTGGTGGTTGAGGAGCCGGATAATGGATAAAGTTAACAAAATCCAGTACAAATATTTGCCAAACCTATCGGTTAAAAATTTTATATTACTTCTCAGTCTTTGATCAAAAAATAGTAAAAACTTCACCGAAATTCAAAAAAATATTTGAAACTTCCTTTCTGAGAACGGCTAACATGGAATACAAAACATGTCCGTTTGTCGTGCTCACACTTCATGTATGTACACGTCATATATGACGGGTTACTCCATCATTGTTTATAGCTTTGCTTTCTTATTGCTTTTGGTAATGCTGGGATCCTAAAGTTAAACAGTCAGCCAGGAGCACGTAAAAAATCATTACATAATGTGATGTATTCTTCGCTTAATTTTCTATACCTATCCTCTAATCTATATCTCCCAGTCGTTATTGTTGACGTGTATAAATAATCGAAATTGTTATGTAATGACGTGTGAATATTTCCCTTATGGGATCCTTTTATCCCTAAATAATGATAAACTCATTGAAATTCAATTTCCGGACGACGAAGAGGCGATTACTATGTACGAAAGAGTTATTTAACAAAATCGTATACAATTGCCGCTTAGGGATCCCATAAAATAATATATTAATCGTTCCTCTGAGTGATCTCACCGGATGTTACTATGTAAAATAATCCTCTTTATAGACAATGGAAACTAAATTAACATTTTGCCGACCTCTTTTTTTAATAACGTGTTGCGGTAATAGAAGTTTCATTATCGTTATTGTACGTTAAAGAATTTTAACGACGTGGAAAGTAAAATAATAAATTAGGATGACTCGTATTAAATATATTAAATTAATCCAAACGGATTCTCGTCAGAAGTTACGATAATATATTCTACTAAGCAATAGATTCACATTAAATAATGCAACACTTTGAAATGTTGTCGCACATTACAAGGCTTAAATGCATACATTCGCACACAGTGTATAAATCAATGTTTATACTACAACTACATGTACAATTCGTCTCAATGAAATAGAAGCCGGCTTCCGTCTAAGATGGGAGGCGAAGCGCAGTGATTCACATTAAGAAACTTGGACTAAATTAAGCTAGCTGTATATACAGAGAATTAAATTAATTTGATGTAGTGATGATAACGTAACACTAGCGATCTATAATAAGTGTTCATGACATCATCACTATTACAATTAACTTATCTGCTATGCCACAAAAATATTTCACAATAATTCCATGGGTATGCTTGATTAAATCATGGCGTATTATTTTTAACATAGTTTAGTTGAATGATTTCTTGTTTTTGAGCGAATCCAACAAATTAGAAATGAAACTGTTATTTTCAGTTTTTATCGCGATTAATTAACTTTTTTAAAAACGCCGCTGCTGTAAAACATCTGACTTTTAGGGTGCTTTACAGCAGCGTCGGGATGCGGAAAATAGTTTTGTTTATACATGTTATGGTTACAAATAAACAAAATCATGTCTGGGATGTTCTAAGTAAGACGGTAATCAATCAGTAAATACACAATTATGAAAACTCGTATGTTGACAACTGCTCCATATAAAATTATGCGGAACACTGCTTATTTTCTGGAAGCTCACTCTTGTACGGAACTAGCTACGGACATAAATACTCTAAAACTAGTTAGTGTTTATATAACACAGTGTGTTTGTGCTTTTGCAAGAACTTGTTATCTTTAGTCCCTTACAGAGTAGGTAGAACAGTGTTTATCAACGAATAGTTGGCAGCTGTGGCACCTGCTTAGTGCCACAGCTGCCAGTGTTAAGGGCGAGGTGTATTTCTTTAATTCTGTTTGGAATCGCCAGAGTACCCCACAGGTCAGGAGGTTGATATTTAAAAATAAAATGTGGTGTTTCCGAGCTTTACACGACCGAACTTTCTCCATATATTTAATTAAGTACTACAAGCTTCAACTAATTGGTTTATTTTGCAAGCAATAGTAAAAATACCGCTGGCACGGGCAAATGCTACGCAGAAATGATTAACCCTTTGATACAAAAACTCTTACCAACCTTTAGTACACAGTCGTGCCTTATTTTAGGGTTCAGTTTTTCAAAAATTTGTAATTTTATTTTATTCCTCATTGGGACTATAAAAACATTTATATTTTTTTTTATTTTAGTCTTATTTTTTTGCAACTCAACTTTTAAAAAGAAGTGAATATGTCTCTTGGATCTTTTGTAGCACGTTGAGAGTGCTTTCAACAACACGCATGTCGCCAAATTGAAGTGGGGTTGGGAATGAAACCAGAGTACAAAGAAAACACACGAACTGGCATTACATCGGTCATTGCCCTACGTGTGTAAGCACGGACGCTGAATTGTAATGTTATGATTTTTTGTTGAATGTACTAAGCAGGTAATTTTTGAAATTCTAAAATAAAAACGTGTCCCAGATCACCGAAAGTTTTCGAAAAGAAAATAAATATTTAGATCATATTTTCGACCGAGCTACATTTTATAACTTTAGCAATATATTTTAATTTTCTATACCTATTACCTTTTCACGTGTCTTAGCCAAAACATGTTTGTCATTTATCAACATCAAATTTAGGTGTATCCAATAAATTATACATATGTTATAAACTCACAGCATGTTAGAGCCAAGCGGCGGCTTCTGCTGCTCGAATGGGCCGGCTCGACCGGGTTGGTACCATGCCCTCGCAGAATACAGGCGTGAAGTAGAGGCATCTTGTGCTTCTGCTTTAATTTGATGACTTAGGTATTCGAAGGCCCACCCCCCGTCCCTTCTCCCAAATACTCTTAAAGGGCAGCAACTCACCTGAAGCACCACTGGTCTTGCAGATGTTTGTGGACGACGGTAATAACTTATCATTACGAGAACCAATGTGATCAATTTAAAAACAAAAATATTAAATTTCTTTAGCGCCTAGTAAATCTTCAAACAATGTTTTATTCACATTCTTAAATTATTTGTTACTAGCGAACAGCGCAGTCTTAGTATGGTCCGTTCGTTAATGTATAAGCTCAATGTGAATTTATTATCATCATCATCATCATCATTTCAGCCTATCACAAGTCCACTGCTGAACATAGGCCTCCCCCAATTTGTTATACATACATATAAACCTTCCACGTGAAATGTTCTAAATGAAATGGCGGTGAACACCGCCTCCACTAACGAGTACAAGTTTAAAAGTTCTAAGTAAATTCGCATACAAACGCAGATTGTTACTTGGTTTATACTATTAAAAGATCGTGTAGAAATCTAGAAAATCTTTTCATATGCATAAAGTGGAAATTTATGCGAAAGTGGAAATATATGAATATTTTATATATGGCTGACATATATGTCATTGTAATAATTAGGTTTTGTAGAATAAATGAGATCGCTTGGAAAATATGCTATTTCTGTTTCTAAAGTGGCACAAAGTTAAAATGTTCCGATTTCGTTTCAACGTTTTGACGTTAAAACCCAGTAATTATAACTTTTAAACCTGACTAGTCTGATGTGCCAGAATATATTATAAGCGGTAGAGAACGTAATAGAAAATATAATATAGTTATACTCTTTTAACGTGCGGTGGCAGAATAACCCTTTTTCTTCTTGTGGGCGCCACAAAAAAATTTCGACAGGTACATACCATAGAAATCTTATCGCATCCGACAGATGACAGATTAAACATCGCAAAACAATAAAAAATCACCAAAATTAAAAATATCCACGACAAGTAAAGAAAGAGTAAAATTACACTACTGATCCGACAGTGGTAATTTAATTAATATTGCCCCTTCATTCATTCAATCTTGCGTTTGCACCATGCATTTTACTTATGTTAATAAATGTATACTAAGTGAAAAATAAAATTTAAGTAGCACAAGTCAGTGATTATCGTATGTTCTCCAAGACGTATATTCACCAAATTGACGATATACTGTGGAAGTATCAGATTAAAAGCACCCATAACCGACGAACGCGTATGCGTAAATGTTCTATATTCATTAGGCGCAATAGGCCATGTGAAAAAGGACAGAGAGATGTATAATGGCAAATGGAAACCTGTAATCTCTGCTTACTCTCCAGAGTGACAGGCGTGGTAGACACACATAACATTACACGTACATTATAATACATCACTACATTTTGTAGTGTATTACTAAATTTATAAAAATAATTTATTTAAAAAATGAAAGTTATTTCTTACTCTAAAGTATACCTAAATCAAAAACGAAAACGGACAAAATATTGAATACAAGTTCTGTAAATCAGGTGAAGGCGTAAAAAAGTTGATGTAAAACAAACAAACAAACGATTCAGCCACGGGATCAAATGCCACGCGCAGTTAAATCCGCGTACAATTTATTATGCATTACATTTCATCCAAATCAATAACAGACGTGTACATAATGATAAAAATGTTTTTGAAAAACGCCGAAGACTAAAGAGTATGATAATTTAAAGTAATAAGGGTTTTTTCGTGTGATGTGATACCAATCTAGCTAATCGGCAGAACAGCCAACTTTAGCATCTCATTCATATTCCTAGTAGGTTACGATTAAAATCATTAAACCTATGCTTCTCAATGCGAAATAAGTTGTTTAATTAGCTTGGACATGATATTGCAAATAGAGTTAGTAAACTTATTCAATTAGCCGGAATAACGATCTCACCTCTCCTATACGTAGGCTGTCAAATGCAAAACACAACTTTACAATTTTCCTTTAGCTTTGCCTATTATTTTATACGTTTTATTTTAACGTTTCGTTTTTCGATGCATTTTCTTTTTAATTGGGAACCTTAGTATTATTTGTAACTTTAATACTACATTTGTAGTAATGAAAAAGGGGAAGTACCACCCTGTAAATGTCCCGCTACCAGACAAAGGCCTCCTCTCAATATCTGAGTGGGGTTTTGGAGTCGGGGGCAATGCACCATGCTTTTCCAGCGGACTTCACGTGTCCTAGAAATAGTACTTTTTATTATTTCTCGAACATAGAAGTTTATCCTTATTCCATGGCCCTGCGGATATGCAGCAAAGATGGAACACCGTGGGGTTTTAGTCGGTGTAAGCCCGTCATAACGTGTCCTTGCCCCCGAGAGGGCGGGTTGCGTTTGACATTTCTCAAGTCAACAAAAGCTGGCACGCCATGCATTGATGATTAGCCCATACTCACAACGCTGGGTAGGCGGGTTGGCGAGCGCGTTGCCCTCGCACCGGATGTTCTGTTTCTTATCACTAGTCTATTGTATTTGGGTTCAGTATATTCATAGTTAAAAACTTTTTGGAGGTTTTGGTACACGCTGGGCAAGCGGGTTAGAGAGCGCAATCGATGTCGTTTACTGACACCCTCGCACTATTGATTCTGCACCCCATCACTATTCTGTGTAATTTGGGTTCCGTAAATTCTAATGTTTATTTATTATTTAATTAAATAATGTGTTTTCTTATATTTACGCGAACACTAAACATTTTAAATGAAACTATTATTTACGGATCTTATCGCGTTTAATTTTTTTTTTATATTTTCGACGCTTCCATTGCTTTACAGATCGCTGTAAAGCAAGCTGTGGTTACATTTAAAATAAATAATGTGTGTTTATATTTATTTATTTATTCTTTATTGTGTCCCTAAAAAATAAAAGGAATACAATGGGCGGCTTAATGCCTTTTGGCATTCTCTACCTAGGCATTATATATATATTAATTTATTGTTTTTGGCATACATTTTATTGTTCTTTGTATTGCACCTGCCATCTATTTTTCACCATGACAAGGGTTGACTGGTAGAGAATGCCACTTGACATTATGTCCGCCCATTGTAACCTTAAGCTCAAGGTCAACAATAAATGATAAATAAAAATATTTCGCCATATTTATTTTGTCAAAGCCTTGTTTGTTTACTAGCAGGGATCATGTGCAGATGAGATTGTAAATACAACCAAATAAAAAAAATTAGAAACGAAAACTTTTGTTTGTTGCGTGGCTCTTGCTTACCTATTATATACTATTCATAAATTCTGTTGTAAACATTATTTTGTTGAAGTTTATAAGAACAGTTTTTTTTAATTAGGCGAATGAAACTGTCGCTCGCTTTGTTTGTTTATTCATTGTATAAATTTTAAACAAATAATGGTAATAAATAAAATTACTCCCTTAAAATCTTTTTAACCTTTTGTTTGTTGTTACCTCGCTTTTTCATAATTTAATTAAAGTTTTGTTTAAAATAACTTTTGGGCAATAAATCTCGGATAAAATTAATTCTTATTTGTTTAGAATGATAAATGACGAGCGCTTCGAGATTAACGAATAAATAATGGTAATATTATTTGATAATCGTGATCGTTACATCCAGGGGAAAGGAGCTCCCTTTTACTCTTAGATATAACAAGTTTTGTGGAAAGTCGATGGATACAGGTGGCACAAAGTCAAGCTTTTTGGAAAAGGCTTATGTTCAGTAATGGATTTGTAATAAACTGACACGATGATGATCTGTTCAGAAATTACGATGGTTATATGTAGCAGTGATGTATTTGCTAACCGATTGTGTTATAAGGCTTTCCACTTTCGGTATAAATGATATTTGAGTTTACTCTACGAGGTAAACATACTATAATGTTTATAATGCAGCATGTTCGAAATTAACGTTATCCATATCCATGGTCGAATTCAAACAAAACTTCCAACACTCATGAAACTCGTGAGTCCACCACAGAATGCTGTCGGGTTTTTTTTCTAATATTTTTAAGAAAAAAATTAATTCAATGAGCTAAATTAACTATTGGACCTCTGGCAAATTTCACGGAACTTTAAAGTGCATACACAAACACAGAGACACCGAAAATATCGGCTAAAGTTGGGTTTGAAATCCAAGGTATATGTTTTGGGTTCAGCAATCAGGTAAGCTAAGCCACTCAGGATAATAACGAAGCAAAGTGCCAGTCCTCACGGCAGATCTGGTATCGCGCTTACTGCTAGCTATCCGAATGATCTTTGCCGCGACCACATCTTACAGATTAGTATTGGGGGCAGTATCACTGCCCCTGCGAGGATACCGACCTTGCAATCTCCGAACTGCGGCGTTTATCAATTAAATAGTAAAGTATAAAACGTCCAGCTGCTATTAAATGCGTGACATAACATTGTCTATCACCAATACAAATCGGTGCACAAGAAAACATAGAGTGATACATTACATATACATGATTTTATTGTTATCTCGCTTTGTCGTAATCAGTTGTTGTGACAGAAGTAATTTAATTGTAAAATAAATAGGTCACTATATTTATTTCAATTTTAGCATATGATTGAAAACACTTATTAAATAAATTACAGAGACAGAGAACGCAAACAGTTAAAGACTATCGAGAATGTAAGTAAAAAAATAAACAAGAGTGAGGAACTATTCTTTGTCTAAGAATATCACTAGATTATATTAAACAGCGATTAATGTGAAACTACTGAAACAAATTATTCATTATAAATGAACTTTCCTTCTGATTTTACGCTACAATTGTAGCTTGATAATACCGATGGCCGATATGTAAATAAGTAATCTCTTTCATTTAAAATTAACGTTCAATACAATAAAACGTATTGATTTATAAATATGACATTAATACAGACAGTATTTGTAGACGAGAATGTTAATCTAAATTACTTTTCAATGAACTAAAAAATTCACAGATCATAAAAAACTTATAGTTCACAGAGCCATGATAGCTAGTGGTCTGGGCGTTCGCTTCAGTTTCAGAGAGTGCGAGTGACCAGGCTGTGATCCTCCGTGCCGGCACCACTAAAATTATTAACAGAAATTTTATGTGCTTTATTTACCACGTGCTCGGCAGTGAAGGAAAACTGCATGATTGAGAAATAATAAAAAAATACTATTTCGATGACACGTGAAGTCGGCCAAGCCGCACTGGAGCAGCGTGGTGGGCCCTTCCCGGCTCCAAAACCGTTTTAGAAATTAGAGCAGTAGGCATTTGCCTATGAGTAGGGACTTTCAGGCTGTTACTTTTATAGTTCCACTGCTGCAGTTTAGGAACCGTGAAGGCGGATCCCTTGCTCAATAGCGGATCCCTTGCTCAATATCGGATTTGAACATTACCGTCATCCGAGGCTTTCTACAACCGTTCTCTATATATACATATCTCGGTTTAACGCTCTCAGTGGCTCCCAGTGGCTCTACGGCCTCGCGTAAATCCCCTTTGATGGCAGAGTGATAGCGATGACGCAAGCTACTCTCCATTAACGTGAACACACTCAATTAGAATTAGATTTAGGCATAGATAATTTGATTTCTCATAATTAACACACATTTTTACTTTCAATGACGTAGAAAGATTTCTCATAATCGACACAGTTTTATTTTCAATGAAGTAGAAAAAAGATTCTTAACTCACGGCGTGTTGTAATGATTTCTATTGTTGTGACAAGTGAAGGGTGAAAAGTTAATTAGTCTTTTGGAGCATTGTTTAGGTTAAATTCCACACGCATATTTTTAATGTTTTATTTTGTATTCATTTAAACGTTCACACTCTTTTATGCATTCTTATAACATACTTTGAAACAATTTGAAAACTCATAGTTATCACCGATTTGGTAATGTAGGTAATTAAAGTAACCTGTTTTTAAATTAATATCTTTAGATATTCTTTCTTAAAGAAAGACAAAGTCTTAAAGAGTCTGTGTAAGTACACAACTGTACTTAGGCGTAGTAACTATTAAATAACATGTGGCGTTTCCATTAAAGGGCCAACAAAAGGTTTCATTCAATGTACGGAAAAATTACCCATGCTCACCACGCTGGGCAAGAGGCGTAGTGAACGCAGTGCCTCCGGGAGCAACACTAGTGCCCTCGCACTACAAAACTTTAAATTATTTCAAATTTATATACAGTTCCATAACGCATTTGAACGCTTTTTTTTAAGAAAAGCTCAAGAATTATTTGGCTTCTTGTAAACGTAGTTTACATTGCAAAAATAATTTTAAAATTAATAAAGTATTCATCTACATATGAAGGAGTTTATCCAGAAAGTACGCAAACGGATACCAAGGCAGCAATGGGAGATACATGAGAGTCCATCACCACACCATCTACTTGCTCGTAAGATTCTTCCTCGCCTTTCTTGCCCGTGCCAATTTTCAATCTTAGTCAGGAAATAACAAAACAAATAAATACTTTGTTATTTCCGAAATTTATTGCTTAAGATAAAATTGTGACGGTTATCTGGAACTAGCTTTTATTTTAACTATTTTATTATTTATGGCGGAGAGAGTGGATTCCACAGGGCGGCGTGCCTAGCACATTGCCAAATAAGACCATGCAAAAAAAAGTTCTGTGTACGTGTCATGGGCAGTACTCATAAGTTGGCATGTTCGTCTCGTCATTTATATATTTTTATATTTATAAAAAGTTAAGTAGTTTTTGTGAAATTTCTGTAATATAATTTATCATATGGTTATTATTTTTTGTATTTACGTGAAAACTACATATTTGTAACGAAGCTATTATTTACGGATTATATTGCTGGATCCATAGCATAAATTAAAGCAAAAATAGTAACAAATTAAAATAGTAATAAAGTATAATCTAAAACCACTACCTCAAGATACTGTGCACATTCTGCGTAGTTCGGACTAAAACGAATAATTAAAAGCTGAAGGTAGCCCGAGTTAACTATAGGCATTAGGACGTCTAAAATCTCTGTCCACCCGTGACCACCAGTGCTGTAAAGCACTCGAAATATCAAGAACAAAAAAAAAATTAAACGCGATAAAATCCGTAAAAAATAATTTCATTTCAATAGTCATAAAATTATTAGGTAAAGTGAAAAAGCCTTACTAATCCGTACATTCTAACACTTCTATGCCTAACTTGCCCCAAATACAAAAAAATGTAATAAAAAGCTTCAACACCGTAGGACTACTAAGCAAAATTTCAAATATAGTAGGTGTAAACGAAAATATCGTGTTAAATACTCGCCAGCGACTAATTTGACCAATTAAGGTATGAGAGAGGGAAAAATGAAGGCGAAGCGACATGTTAAAATTTCAAAAGTAATGACCTTCATTTGATTGTAGTCACAAGTAACCAGCGTATAAAAATATAACTTTTTTGTTGAAAAATATCATAAATATAGCACATTTTTTAATTACGCACATTATATTATCTGCAGAAATATGTGATAGCTTTATTATAGGAATAAATTTTGATATTTCTTGTTGTAAGTTGGAGCGCCGGCGACAAATCCACATTGTGCTCTTACATTAAGGAAAACAAACCTTTTGTACTAAAAAATATTGTTGATGTATGTATATAAAGCAAAACCATAAAAAGTAAAAGTTAAATAGTTTAATGTATCGATTTGTACGTGGTAGAGCCAAGTGGTGGCATTTGCTGCTGCTCGAATAGGCTGGCTTGACCGGGGTAGTACTATGGCCGCGCGGAATACTGGCGTGAAGGAGAAGCATCTTGTACTTCTGCGTGTCGTTCAGTGAGTGAAGTAATCGGAGGCCCTCTTGCCCCTCGTCATTTTCCTTCCCTTCACCCAAATATCCTTAAAGGCTGGCAAAGCACCCGCAGATCCTCTGGCGTCGCTGATGCACGTGGCGACTGTGATCACTTACCAACTGGAGAGCCGCTTGCTCGTTTGTACCCTTTACGATAAAATAAAATACACTCGTGTACAGTGCCAACAATAAGGAAAATTTATTATCACAGAACGGATCGTGATTATTTACTGTGAATTATCTCACCGAACTGGACATTTCGCTTTTTGGCATACGTCCAAACCCATCATGAGATCGTTCACACGTAAACGTATTTTATATCCCATTGAACTATGGAATTATTTGTCTACTACTTGGCTCAACGATCAGCTAACCTGTTAGTTGAGGCATACTTCCAGGGTTTGTATCTCAGTGATTATATGTGAATATATTCCCCATTTACCTAATTTCTTTTTCTAAATGTTCTTTACCTGCACAAAACAACAAATGAGGCTCTGGCGATTGCATACTGGCGGAATATTCATCCCAATTTGACTAATTTAAATCCCATAGACTTCGCTACTATACAGACCCTCTTGCCCAGGGTATGGGCAGACCTTCCAACAAATGTATTCCGGCTGTTATGGGCTTATGGGGATACCTATGTTTAACAGTGGACTAAAACGAGCTGAAGTAGTGGTATAGTAGAGTTAATTCTGGCTTTTCTAGACGAATACATCTACACATCTCGTTCCATAAGTTCGTAAAAATTTGGTGAACCAAAAATATCTAGACCGGTGATGGCAAGCTGCGTCTGTCATATGAAGAATTTTACATGCTTATTTGCCTTGGTCGATATGGCTAATTATTCTTACGACAATGATGGCAATGATAATATAATTAAATGTCATGCTTTTTCCGATACTTTTTCCCCATCACTAATGCATTTCTCGTATCATCATCATGAATAGGTCGACCTACATAAGTAAGTTTCAGTACATATAATTCGCAAATTATAAAACTGTTTCCAACATTGAACCGTATAATATCGCTCATTTCTAAAAATTACCATTAATTTTATTTCCAGTGATTGTTTTCCTTAAGAGTATTTACAGTAGCAGCTGGTCATTGAAAATAATTATTGTATCATTAATATTATGACTTGTTTGCAATAACAGAAAACTTTTCATTAAAATGAAACAAATTTCACGGAAATTAGGGTGTTTAATTTTACCTTTTATACTTTCCAACATTTCGGGCGCTTTACAGCACCTATGGTTACGAGGGATGTTAAGATAACAACTGAGATGTTAGCCGTCTTGTGGCTCTCTTACATGGAGGAAACTAAAAGATGTATTTAAACTCACTTGAGAACACATAGTTTAAAATCGAAACATCGATGCTCTGAGAAGTCTGCACTCTGTGATTATAATCTTTATCGCACCGATCATAAAATCAGATTTGATGGACCACAAAATTTGCCAAGATTGTTGCCAAGGGTGATTTGTGAAACTGTCGAAAGCAAACAACTTCTTAATTTCTATGGATGGCTGGGTGTTACAACTGGCTTTAGATCCCATTATAAATAAAATAAATCTATACCCCACTCCCAAGTTTATAGGTAAAAGTTGATGGTAGCCCGAGTTCCATTTGATATCAGAACGTCTAACACCTAGGTCTCCGTATGACCACTAGTTAACATCGGGAAGAGACCGAAGAGACGAAGCCAATCAAAGTTTCTATTTAAAAATGAAATTTCACAGTTAAAAGTGAACCTTAAATTATCGTTAAGATATATAGGATAAGCCATGTGGTACACACAATTTGTTTTTCACAGTTTTTTCTAATTAATGAAAATGTTGAAGCACCATAATATGGGAGCATCCAAGCTGTTCTGCAATATCACGGACAGTAGAAATGGATTCAACTTCTATAGTGTTTATTAAAAATTCTAAATTGACTGCCGATGGCGCTTTATCTTTAAGAATGCAATTGCTTTGACTGAGTCGCTGACACCGCTGGTATCGTAGCAAAGCCCGATCACCGATCGAAATACATATATTACGTAATGTTTCCGTCGTTTTGTGACCCCGTGCTCGATAGTACTCGAGTAATAGTAGTTGGATGTCTCGACTAGAAATATTCAATTCTGTTACGCGCGTGAAGTCATAATTAGAATGTTTATTGAATTATATTTAAATTAAAATAAATGAAAATTTAAAGAGCAACGGTGCTGCATTGATGGCGCGACGCTGGCTGCTGCTGTGCTGAGTCAGAATGATCCAAAAGTGCGTGCCTTTATATAGGCGAGACATGAACGATTCCAAAAAATTTCAATTGTTATAGGCATGAGAAAAATTTTAGGACATTACCTTTCTCGGACGGAACACGTGCAGGTACAAATGTTTTTTTTTAAACATTTGATAGCATATTTTTTGTTAAGTTAAATTTGCTATCTGTCGGATGAGATATCTCTTAGGAAGATAGGTCGTAGATTTTTTTTAAACCTAAACCTAAACCAACAGACGGCAAATATTCAGGTCAGTAACTTATAACGAATGTTTAAATATTTTTTCTTACAATAACTAGCATTTTTGTTACTTTTATATTTTCTTATATCTTTTTAAAAACTAAAATTCTGAATGAAATAGTGATTAGCAGGCAGGTATTTAAATCCTTGCGTCAGTAATGTTAGATATAAAACCGAATTAAAGCATAAACCAAATAAACACCGCATATGCAACATTTTTTATACGTGCTTTAAAATTATTTCCAGCTACGAATTTGAAAAAGCTTGGTATGCTTAAATTTTTAACTTCAATGCAAACGTATAAACTTTATCCTGTCGTTTATAAGGCTCGAATCATGAAAACACATATAGTTGGATATAGACAGTGTCTGTTAACGCTGTATAAAAAGTAAGATGTATAATGTCAACAATATTAAAATTTAGGAATGTCAGTGTTTTCATTAGCCGATAGTCATTACGAGTTTATTGCATTCTGTATTTGACTTGTGATTTTAAATGCGACTATTAATGTCACCAATCCCAGTTCTAAATCTTACATTATATGTAGCTAATTCCAACAGAGATAGGATCCTATCATAACTTCCAAAACTCTTAAAGTTTTATATTAAAAGGAAAAGCTTTGCTGAAAATGCCAACATTAGCTCTGTTAAAAGTTTAATCGAAATTCCTTACGAAACCTTATTTTAACGTAACGAAAATATTAACTTTCCAAGTAAAAGTTTATTGCTTAGAATTCGACTAAAAATTATGCTATAAGAAATATTAAGCATTATGTCACTTCTTAGTGTATATAGTAATTATATATACATTAATATTTATAAAATTGTTCACAAAAACAAGAGCACATTCAGTACTTTCATATTATATTTGTAATCTGGGCACTTGAAAACATAAAAATTTGCCAAGATATCCAAGGCAACAAAAAAAAAAAATTTTTTATAGAGCTGTGCAATTACACTTCTGGTAGAAGTTAACAAACGAGGATCAGACGACCGAATGATGGGATACTTGTTATCTTGATCAAAAAAATAATCACGCTCAATCACACCCTTGTCACCCGTAAGGCAGAGATAGGGTTTCGTTTGCCACAACTCTGCGTGGCCAAACGGCCGTCTCTCCGGTGTAGAGTCTCGTCACCGGCCTAGCTTATTATTATACAGAAATTCCATGTATCGTAAAGTTATCTAAAAATATAATAAAATGATACAATGCGGTTCAATAATTTAGTACAGTATGCAAATTCGCGAGCTTTCCAATTTCATGTGGTTACGATTAATCTGACGTAACACACTGCAAAGAGTTTAATCACGCTCTGCGATTTACAACGGAACAATGTTTCGTACTTCAATAACTAAAAAAAATATATAACATAAAATTTTATTATATACAACTCACTGAGTGTCAGTTCAGCGCAAATATGCGTTAGCCCTCAATAACCGATGGAAATCCACGTCCCTGAGCTGGAAACTGTAAGTCGTCTTCGAGCATGAAGATTGACTTCGTGTAATCTTCTCCTGACAGCATGGTCACTGATAACTACATAGTGCCCTGACTGGGAAATTACCACCAGCTGGGAAGTTGGAATCAGGGCAGCCTCTCTGCATCAACTTGGATAAAACGGATTTATCTTAGAGTATTGACCCAGTATCTTATACGATGACGTTCGGCTACATATCCTGTAGACGTATAGCGTGCCCATAATTACAAGGCAAATTTCGCTCGGTACGCGCAGTCAAGTTTAGAAAGGTTTTTTTTTTTTTTGTTTTGAACAATTATTTAATACAGTTTCATACTAATATACCTGCCAACAGCTTTCTTGTAATTGTGCTAATCTCTCCACTAAATCTCCACATCCACCCTGTAATCTCCCAAATATATGCTAATGGTACATTACATCCGTCGCCCACGTACATCTACAACACCACAGCTGCCGCAGGTGCCAATTGTGATCTTTACGATCTGGCATTTTTTACGATGACGTTTATGTTTTTTTGTTTAAAAAAAAAAACAATATCACAATATTATTTTTCAAATCAAATGTAAACTTTTCATTTTGTGTTTGGCCAATACGAAAATAGAGTATCACCCAGAATTCCGCAATTAGAAGCTCTACGCGGCACTACACTTCGCCCAACACTTTGAGACATCAGCCGTTAATATCACCGGCTAAAGTGCAATACTCCAAACGGGTGCACATTAGTGGGGTGGCACTGTCCCAAAGCAGTACCGGCAACTCAGCGCTTTCGGAGCTAGATCTAACGCTTTTTTCGGTCACTCAGCGCCCTTTTACACTTTTTAACACCAAATCTGGCGCCATTTTATGATAGGTACAACTAAGACCTTAAATAGTTAAATAAGTGTTTTTTTTATGACATTAAAAATTGTATTTAGTATTTGAAGATTAAGTGTAAATCACAATCTCGCATAACATCCGTCTATCTTTTCTTTTCTCGAATTTTCGTTGTAACACGGGGGGGTAAATTCATGTTATTGTGGTGCGTATGCCAAGCGGCGGCTTTTACTGCTGCTCGAATGGGTCTCCTCGACTGGGTTGGAACCACAGCCTCCACAGAATACTGGCGTGAAGTAGAAGCATCTTGTGCTTCTGCGTTTTGTTCGGTAAGTGAGGTAACCGGTGGCCCACTCCTCCTCCTTTCCCCTTCCCCATCCTTCCTCCCTTCTCCCAAATATCTTTAAAAGCCGGCAACGCACCTGCAGCACCTCTGGTGTTGCAGATGTACGTGGGCGACGGTAATCTCTTACCAACAAGTGCGCCGCTTGCTCGTTTGCAGCCTTTCCAATTTAAAAAACTACTTTTTTATTTTTTCATCAGAGACATCTAGTGCTTTATAAAGTTTAGATAGCGCTTTTTTCTAGCGCTCAATGCTTGAACAAAAATGGCAGCCGGACATAGTTAGGATCAAAAATAACTTACCGAATTGGGTTTTTATCCCTTTCCAAATAGAATTAACCTTTTTTTTATTTCTATAATATGTTAAAGTTAAGTTTACGTTCAAAATTATTGTATACATTTATTTTACTCGTCAATGATTTGAAAAAGAGTCCATTTTTAAAATTAGCTATTCTTTTATTCTCGACTGTGAGCTAAATATTTAACTTCAAACTAAACTACTTTTTGTTTGTGTTTTGTTTATGATTTTCGTTAAAAAATATTTTTCAGATGGTGTGAAAATTCGTTGCAGCATTTTTGTAACAAAATGTTAAAATCTTCTTACCTAGAATATTAAATTTTAGATAATGTCGATAATCATTGTGAAGAGATACTGCATTCATCAACTTTAATTAGTTAAATACTTAAAGGAGTAAACCATAATAGTTGAAGTCAGATATGCTATGCGTTAAGGAAATTAATGTGGCACGAAGATAAATCAAGCGGTAATGCTATGCTAATGCATGCGATGACTGTTCGGATAACACAGTGGCTCACTCGCATAATGAATCATAATATGCGCTACATGTATAATTTTGTGATAGCATAATTTAGCCTTCCCATTGTTTTATTTGCGACTGGAATACAAACCTCTAAGTTTATTTAATATAGTAATGACATGGTAGTTGTGAAGCAGAAGAAAATATAGTCTATCTCTTTTCAATTGACCTGTAATATAGGTCATTTAAAAAAATCTGGTTCTATTCTCTTACGCAGATAGGTCAAGTATTTTTGTTAAACCTACAATTAATATCTATTGTAAGAGAAAATAAATAACATTTATTGCTTTTATTATTTCATTCTTTGCTTTGCAGTAAATTATTAAATCATAGTCTGAGTTGTAGTCTACAATTAATAATAACGTTGGTTGTTGAGCCTGCCACCGTGTTAGTGCCCAGGTCAACAATATAAATCGAACAGAAGTTTCGACAAACTCATTGGCATCCTAAGGGCTCTTCGCATAAGGCATTTACATGATACTTAACAGTTATGCTATACAAACTCAAATGTATTAAAATTAAATTATAAAACATTCTTGCTAGTCTCAGAAGAAACGTTAAAAGATTTTTTTTTTAATTTTTCATTTGAAATTCAGTTCCTTACTAGCTAATACCTATTTTACTTTGCAGTATCCGCTGGTAATGAGAAAATTGCTTACACCCAGTGTTAATTAATCTGAGCCTGCAAACGTGTTAATTAATTTAAAACAGCAAATACTTCTTCATTTGAATTAAATGAAATTATTGTCTACAGATTTAATACAAAAATCATAACTTCTACAAATATAGAAGTTATGATTTTTGTATCTGATTATTACCTTATCCTTACCTTAACAGCCTGTAAATAGTCCACTGCAGGATATAGGCCTGTCCCTTAAGGAGGATTTGTCATAATCGCCACACTCGGCTAGCGAATTGGCCATTCGTCGCTAGCCATTGCCATTTTCAAGGATTTTTCCTTAGTCGCCTCTTACGATACCCATTAAAGAAAGGGGGTGGCCGATTCTTACAACGAAATTACTAGTTGACGAAGATTTTGTGAAAAAGAAGGTATATTTATATTATATTTTTATATATTTTTCATATAAAAATTTATCTCTCACGGCATATTCTTCGAAATTCGAAGTTCAGCAGTGGATTAATAGGCAGCCATTTAGTCACAGTCCATTTATATTCGTATTTTGTCATACAGCCGCAGGATTTAGAAGAAGATGGAGCACACGAGCGACCAGTACACTTGCTGTAATCGCCGACGCCCTGGAATATCTACTAGAGGCTTCGAGGCTATAAACTTTGCCTGGAATTGTCAACAGTAGCTGGCATGCGTTCTATGGAAGTTTTCGGTCTCAGCAGTACTCCAGAACTCGTGTTGCAACAACCCATTATGAGATCATGATTTATGGCATAAAAAATTTGCCAAAGGTTCATTTACTGACTAATATTGCAACGCAAACCTCACTTGCCTGTGTTGAACGTTTCATAAAATGATTGTGTTTGAATTTGAAAAAGGAAGAGAAGTAATAGCAACTTCGAAAGCCAGATTGGCGTAGTCAAGTAGTTAAGCCACCAACTACCGGCGAAATAGAATAAAGCCTCGGGGACTTTGGCTTAGGCCAATGAGCTTTTTATTTGTAAATGATTTATTAACTTAAAACATACTATTCCAATTGCAAATAAAAGTTTTTTCGTTTTGGTTTTTATAAAAAAAAAAAAATAAGTAGAATTTCTTTTAAAATGGTTTCATTGAGAAAATGTGGTGTATAGTTGCACAATTAATTAAACTTTTTATATGAATAATTAGTAAACAACAATTATACAAAGTTACTAATCCTATTACTGCGCCCGAATTTAAATGAATTAAGTAATTAATGGAGGAGGTTTATTCTCGTAAAAGGCTTAAAGCTTCGTAATACTGTAAACGTGAACAGCTTCAATAAAAAAATGTTAATACCTTACCAAATAAACAGCAATATTTATATAATTAACACATGTGAGGCAATTAATTTTTTACGTACGACGTAGTAAATTAGCACTCACTACTATATTCTGGGGTAGTCAGTTACTGTGTCTCTTTGGCGCAGGGGAGATAAAAGGCACCAAATCTCACGAGCACGAGATGTACTATACTAACTAACGAACAATGGGCTGGTGACCGACTATTGACGGGAAATTCAACTAAATGTACCGAACCCAAATTTCACATGTTCGGTGATACTGTGCTCACCAAACCACCTGCTCAATGTCGTGTACGAACAGAACTTCCGCTTATGTCCACTGATGATACGCCAGCCTTTGTTGGCATCTTCATGGATAGGTTATGCGCCTATATATAGTGGGCACATGAAGGATAATTCTTTTTAAGAAGAACTATGTCTCCTTAATCTCGTATTAGGCAAAATTTATAAAACAAGACACATACTTGACGTTAAACTAAAACTAATAATTCACGTACATAAAGCTGACATAAAAATTTCCCAAAAATCTTGGTCAAATACACTTAACGGTTCCATTAGTCTAACTCGACTGTTGTTCCTTTCGTTTCTAATATTTCTTTACGCTTGTCATGCAGTGTTATTAGGCGATTTCCGGACATTTTATAAAGCGACACGTGTTGCCATTCTCTCAAGTACTTCTGTCAAAGCATGGACTTTAACTTGCAATTACGTAACATTAAAAAAAAACCAATACTATTGAAACGACAAAAAAAATTTTTTCCATTTTAGTGGTTCCTTTTCGAATGTAAAATATGTTTTTTTCAGAACGCGTTTGGTGCTTTTCAGCATCCATGGTTACGGAGGACTGAGATCGTTTGAAGTCCTGATGTGATGGTTAACCTGTGGAATCTTCACATGACTCGTAATTAATTAAAGGTTAGGAAAAAAGAGGATATCTTATCTTGCGGTCTTGCAGTATGTGTTCGTGTCATTTATTTGAGATTGATCAAAATCACTGTGTGATATTTGCGAGAATGTTAGAAATCATTGTGACCCCTAGCGGAAGGCAGATTGATACGACTAAGCGTAGCCAAATAGGATTCTGCACACACTTTTTGTCGCTTCAGTAAACTGAACCTAACGGGTGGCGAGCCTCGCCTCCATGTTTGCTTCCGGAGATTACCATGAGATTTTCGAATTCATTTTTACAATACTTACAATTACAATACTAACGGGAAAAGGGTGTTGCAAATACTTATACGGCTGCCACACGGCTTTATAAATTTTTGTTTAACTCATTATTAGAGTAAGCCTTTAATAGGGTAAGATCTTTTTTAACAAACTAGAAAGCTTTGAAGCTTGCTCGTTTCTTCGTCTTCTGAACACTAAAGCACCGTAAATAATGAAAGCTTGCCTATGTACATTTAGAGTCCACAATAAACGTTTACATAACAACTAAAGGTCATTATCAATAATCATTATAATATTATGTATATGTATACATACTGAGCGTATGTACGAGTATAATGCTCTGCTTTAAAAACATTAAAAATTTTGCTAGAAGTTCAAAACTTCCGGCATTTAGATTTTCTAGGTTAACGTGGTCACCATCAAGGTGAAGACCTAGAAGAAGGTTCATGAAGATCAACCTTTAAGCGTAATTTTGGTGTGATTAAAAGTAAAAGATAACCAATATTTCACGTCTGATTATACCCCTGTCAGTTATTCTTTAGAAAGATACTTGAAAAAGATTGAGTGACTATAAATTGGCGCGTATATGTTAGTGGTAACATACGCTGCGCTGTTAATATATTCCGGTACCAACAGAAAGTGTTTCCATGTTTGAAATAATTTTTCGCAACGAATAATTAAATGGTAATTTACTCCTTTTCTTAGTTTACCTTAAAATTACTAAAACACTGAAGTGTAAAAATATAGTTTAACGTCTCTTAAAATATATTTTTTACACTTTAATTTAGAAGAAGCATCGACCGCTCCTATATAGTAAGTACATACGTGCGGCAAATGCTGCTTTGTAAATGTTGAAAATTTTAAACTGTAACCAAACAACCCTCGGTGTGGTTAAGCTTTTTGCTTACATTTTAAAAAAGATTACATTTTTAAATTTAAAACCTACCTTAAAATTTTTAAAAGCCTAAATTAAATTTTGTTTACATTTCCATGCGAATATGCGACACGCTGCTTTTGAGAATATATCTGCAGAACTACTGTCTGTCTGCGTCGAACTTGGGTTGTCGGATAATATATAAGGCGGGATAAGAAAGGAAACGGAGCCGTGATAATAATATGTAAGATTTTCACGTCGATGTTATTTCCTCAGCTAATGGTAGCCATTTAATAATAATGCCATGTAGAGTGAATTCTACATGTTGATGACATATATTTCCTAGCTTCAAGTGTGTGGTTTTATATTTCCTCTACTCTGTAATGTGACTAAAATATTTGGCATCGTAATAGTAATTTGAACATTTACAGCGATTTAATCTTTAACTTTAAAATGTCTTTTAATCATAAATAAAATAGTCCTTTGCGAGAATTGCATTATTTAAATGATGTTAAGGAAAGGTTAACATCTTCTTTCCTTTGAATTACTTTGAACTAGGTAATACGAGTAAATGCAATTTTATTTTTGCATGCGGAATTTTATAAACTAACCTGCTTTTATGTCTCTGTGTAATCTAAAAAAAAGTTACTACACAATAAACACAAAAAACCTTTTCAATATACTAGCACGTATATGTTTCATAAACCTATAGAGGTTTTCAAGCAGATATTAAGTAATTCCATTTGCCATGAATTTGAAACGCCTATATCGCGTCTTTCATGCCTCTATTTTTACGTATACTCGTTTGATGGTACCATTAATTAATCACTTATATCAATACTGTGTTCCATATAATACGACCGTCGAGAGCGTCCCTTAATTAAGTATTCATCTTCATCATCACTTCGGCTACCACTGCCTCTCTCCCCTCCCCTATCACCCTCCTCATCCTTCCGCCCATCCATCAAATGTCCTTAAAGGCCGGCAACACACCTGCAGCATCTCTGGTGTTGCTGATGTACGTGGGCGACGGTAATCACTTACCATCAGATGAGCCGCTAGCACGTTTACTCCCTTTCCCAAATGAAAAAAAAGTTGCTTGTCACATCTTCACAACAGAACACAAATCTCCACCAAAGATTGCTACGAAACACGGTCGTGATTCATGTGTCTTGTCGTCCATTTCCCACAACAGTGTTCAGGTTGTCATTCCGTCTTGTAGCACTGTGATTGTATATGGCCGGACCATTACCACTTCAGTTTGCTAGTCCTTAAGGATATGACAGTGAACATAATTCTTCTGCAGATATCATAGTTGTAGATACTATTACAGAAAGAGTCAATCACTTTTTTTTTTAAATAATTTATTAAAAACTCTAAGAATGCAATCTAAAACACTAGTTGAGCTAAGTTAAGCATCAGTGACTTCGATTTGGATGTCTTCCAATTTGGCCGGAAAGTTGCAAACGTGGTTCAAAACGATAATCGCCTGAGATTTTCGCAACATAAAACTAAACATGTAAAAATAAAATTTTTAATAATGAAAAAAGGTAAATTGTATTTTATTTTATTTTATTTTATTTTATTTAATGAACGCCAACATAATGTACACTCTTACAACAAATAAAATGTAAACATCAATGATATTAGCTCAGTGCCACTACAGTTACAGGCGAAGACTACGTGCAAAATATAATGAGCAAAAAATTATGTTTTTTAATTTACACAAACCAATCATAGAAATTAATAATGCCTTATGGTAATTATGATTAGTACTCTTTTTTTTTTAAATTGTGAATACCTTGCTCTCAAAAAATAATTAAAATAATTTTAAATTCAATCGTAATATTAAGGTTCTTTACAAAGTACAAAATAACCAATAACAATATCCAACCCGTCTCATGAAAGCTTACCATAGAAAATCGAACAATAGACTTTTGTTTTATTACGACGTATATTATCTGACCATTCTTCACCATCTATTGTTGTGTCAAGTTTAAGCCATCAAATTAATTTTTCATACAATTTAATTAAAGTTTGTTTTCTTAATCATCAATCGTCATTCCCAATAAGTCAATTGTTTTTTTGTATAATTGTAAATTTTAATTCAAATCAAAAAAGAGGATGCATGTATGGTCAGAAACTTGGTCTATTTGTCAAAGTCTTTATATAAATATAACACATTGTTTCGGGAAAAGCGACAAAAAACCAAAATTTAAATGAGTTATAAAACAAATAGACCTATTAGCCAGATGAAGATAATAAAGGTATGCGTATGGTATACCCCTATGCGGCTCAGAGACGCTGATCATCGGCGATGAGCCAGATCAGGTACATTAAGAACACGCGAAGTCGAAAATGAGTGCTCCGTCCGGTAAGTCCGCGAATGGTTGAAATGGTCCGCATGGGCTCTGTAACATGCGAAATTAAAGTTTACGTGAAATTGAGAGAGACAGATTCGAACACTGCATAAAACAGAATAATATTTCAACGCGTACATTATATTATTACAAACGGGTCAAACTAATGCACTTTGCATTTTGCATTTTACAACGAAGACTCGAAATTTGGAAGCAAAAATATTCTAAATTCAAAAACACTGGCGTACGTTCGATTCCAAATGTCCTCGGAAGTAAATTGTCAATTTAACGCGTCGCGTTGTATTGTATATTGGCGATAGCGTCCAGCCGAATGTACTCTCTCTCTTTATCTCATATTATTAATGTACCTTTTGAATTAGTAAGTCACCAATCGATTTCTTTCTCACTCGAGAACGTAATCGGGAGAGAGAGCTCTCCCGGTTACGTTCAGCGTTCAAACTAAACTGATCTGGATCCTCGTCTGAACATACGTCTTTCCCGGGCTGGAAGAAATTTCCGTAATTACAGTGCAATTATTAGTATTTCTGTTAGTCTACTGTTAAACAGCCATGAGATAAGATGGGGAGATAATTATCAAATGTCATGTCGTTTACAATTTTAAGTGCTAACTAGTTATAACTAGGTCCGAAGATCATATCCGCTAAGCTACAAAAAATTATAAAACTTCCGTGTGACATCCTTCCCCCATTAAAATCATACCGGGTTATTTTTAACATAGTTTTGTTTATCCAATACATGGTTACCAATAAAGGTAAAACTATGTATTGAATGTTAACAGTAACACTAATGATCTTATGGAGGAATTAATTCTCACGGAATTGTTGTGAAATATTTTTGTGGCCAAACGGATAATGCCCCTGATTTGATTTAACTGACAGCGCTAATTGTTCACCGAGTGATTGACGAGTTTTAAACAGCCGTATTATTTCTCAATAGTAACTTTTCCCGTAACACAATAGGCCTTCCTTACATTTGTATTTTAAATCCTAACTTTCGCATCATGATTTGCTCTATTTATTATTTGTGTTCATAGTGTAAATAACTACAGCGTGACTTAGTGGTTAGTGTCTGACTGCTGAGAGACTGGTCCAAGATTCGAATCCCAACCAAAGTAAATTTATGCGCAAAAACACAAATGATTGGTTTTCCAATCTGGTCGTGTTATGTTGCGTTGCACGTCTCTGACGCTACATCAGAGCTTTTCTCCAATCCTAACACGTATGTGTTACTTCCCATACAGGAAGGGCAACGAGTGCTTCTATAACGATATAACGAGTGCTTTTATAAAGAAAAGAAAAAGAAAGAAAGAAAGAAAGTAAATATATGCGCAAAAACACAAATGATTGGTTTTCCAATCTGGTCGTGTTATGTTGCGTTGCACGTCTCTGACGCTACATAAGAGCTTTTCTCCAATCCTACCACGTATGTGTTACTTCCCATACAGAAAGGGCAACGAGTGCTTCTGCGTTTGTGGAAGCATTTGCGAAGCAATAATATTTTCTGCGCACTTAACTCCTACTGATAATATTCGGAAGTTGGCGCCGTGATAAAATAGTCCAAGGGGGGACATTATTATAATGATAAACAATAACTCCTGGAAATTAGATGATTGCTTCAAAGCTGTTTCGAAATAAAATAATTGTAATAGTTATGTTATTAAAAACATAAGAAAAGAAAAGAAAGAAAAGAAAAGAAAGTAAATATATGCGCAAAAACACAAATGATTGGTTTTCCAATCTGGTCGTGTTATGTTGCGTTGCACGTCTCTGACGCTACATAAGAGCTTTTCTCCAATCCTACCACGTATGTGTTACTTCCCATACAGAAAGGGCAACGAGTGCTTCTGCGTTTGTGGAAGCATTTGCGAAGCAATAATATTTTCTGCGCACTTAACTCCTACTGATAATATTCGGAAGTTGGCGCCGTGATAAAATAGTCCAAGGGGGGACATTATTATAATGATAAACAATAACTCCTGGAAATTAGATGATTGCTTCAAAGCTGTTTCGAAATAAAATAATTGTAATAGTTATGTTATTAAAAACATAAGAAAAGAAAAAAAATTAACAATGACGAGGATACCTACGGAGTTTCTTTAGACTGTTTCTTCACCGTCAGAGGAACCTCAAAAATATGTTTGACAAGTGAAATTTATTTTTCTTATTTTGATGAATAAATGATTTGATTTGATAATCATCAGCATCTTAATGGTATGCATAGCAAAACGTTAAAAATGTTTGAAGATATCACGACAACTTCTGTACTAATCCTAATTACGAGTATGTTAGATATTAAGGTTTCCTAACCTCATTTTTCTAAAACAGCATTATTTAAAAAAAAAGTATATGTCAAAAAACATGAACATTTTGTTATTCCTCTGGTTACAAGTAAAGCTTGCTACAAACTTTAATAAATGCAAAATGTGCTCATCAATGCAAAGCTATTTGCTCATTCCTCATTCGCAAGCTTCATTCATTGTTCTTTAGTAACGTATCAGTGAAGCTGAGTCAGAATTAATAACGATCATTTCCCAGCATCCATTTTTTCCCCTGTCAGTTTTCACCGCATGTTACAAAATTTCTCCCTTTCCGATTTTATCGCTTTCGGCTGCCAAAGCTTTTTGCGTTAAGAATTAGTAATTATTAGTCTTTTTTTTCGATTCTACCTCCATCAGCAAGTTTCATACTTTTTTTTTACATTTCAAGTTAACCGTTCACCTGATGGTAAGTGGATACTGCAGCCAATGGGCACCTGCAACCATCATCAATCGAAGGAGGTCTCTAGCGATTTCCCCCCTGAGGTCAGACTACTATCATACACTGCATCCTAAACTGCACAGAAATAAAAAAATAACTTCTTCAAATTCAAGTTTTAATTAGGTGTGTGGAAAGTTTAAAGTTTGAAGACGAGTTAAAATATTATATGAAACGGTGTACTATGTACGGTAAAATACTCATACATTGAGGCAAGTTGAGATTGTTTATATTATTAATATAACATACATATATATAATGATTTCTTGAGAAGTGTTACTTCTCCAGAAGCATAGGTACCATGGAAAGATACAAGTATATTTTAATTTAGAACCTGAAGTAATGTCATGAATAATGTACAAGTAGATTATTGATATTAGCAATTGTGCTTAGTTTCGCGCTCCGCATGTAC
Organism: Bhutanitis thaidina; assembly: GCA_029286595.1. Classification (NCBI taxonomy): domain Eukaryota; kingdom Metazoa; phylum Arthropoda; class Insecta; order Lepidoptera; family Papilionidae; genus Bhutanitis; species Bhutanitis thaidina. The sequence continues at coordinate 4,334,003 of JAGSMS010000012.1, read as the reverse complement.
CGACGTCCGCCCCGCTGACGGAACCCCGCCGGCCTTTCACAATCACCCCGCGGTATCTGTAGCGCGGATTTTTTTTTATAGGAAAGGCGGCAAACGAGCAAGCGGTTCACCTGATGGTAAGTTATTACCGTCGCCCACGTACATCTGCAACACCAGAGGTGCTGCAGTTGCGTTGCCGGCCTTTAAGGGTATTTGGGAGATGGGAGATGGGAGTGAGGATCAGGAAGGGGATGGGGAGGAGGAGATGGCCTTCGGTTACCTCACTCACCGAACGAAACGCTGAAGCACAAGGTGCCTCTACTTCACGCCGGTATTCTACGAGGCCGTGATACCAATCCGGTCGAGTCGGCCCATTCGAGCAGCAGCAAAAGCCGCTGCTTGGCTCTACCACGATTAAAGGATTAAAGGTACATCGGTCTCGCTCTAAAACATTCCATAAGACTACTTTATAAGTACCTTTTCATCCATTATAACAACAAAGTAACTGAAACCCTCAAAATTATGCACCCGGTATACTGAAAATGAGGAACTCATCCAATGTAATCCTCTTATAAAAGTGCGCAATTTTACTAGGAAGTGTTAAATGAACGTTAAGCTTTATTAAATTTTCGCGCTTAACAGAGGCACAGGCTTATTTTAAAATTATTAATTAGTGCTAAGTGACCGTTATTGTATAATTTCTTTTATAATTAAATTTTAATTGAATGGCATTGAATAGGCATCATCTTCATTACAGCCCATCACAAGTCTACTAATGATCGTAGGTATCCTCAAGAATTTCCCACCTTTATGGGACCGTACTTTTACGATCCCGGGTCACCCCATCCTCATCTTAATTATTATTTATGTAATCTCATTAACAATGCTAACATGAAGAGTGGGTATTATTTTATTGTGTTTCTTTAGGTTCTTTGGCCTTGTTGTTTTGGGCGTGATTCTTATACAGAAATTACACGTTTCCTATGAAGCTTTTTTAAGGCATTGTATTTTTTAGCGTATTATTTTTTCTTACTTTTTTGGGTAATACAAACACTTGTACTTATTCGTCTGATTTGTGATTCAAGTGTTTGTGTTAACCGACTAAATCTACTATGGATTTCCACCGAGAGACAACAATCGAAAGTATAAATAATATTTTCTTTTAAATTTAAATTTTTGAGATTCAAGCATTAATCATAAACGTTGTACTTTTTTTTATTGTAACACAATTAATTTCACCTTAATTATTAATATCAAAGAAAAAATTCTGAACATAGGTTTCTCCCAAAGATGGTCACAATGGGAGTTCCTATGGCGCAGGTGGAAAAATACCTGCAAATGTTGGACAAATGGGAGTCGTCCTATTCTGCGTTTGCTTATACGAGGTTGCGACTCATGAACCTGCCGTCATTTATCTTTCAGTTGATGTCGTAAGAAGTGACAAAGCAGCTGTTTCGCTATGCTGACTCATCCCGAATGGAAGTTCATATCCACTGCCCATCCCTACTATTGATAGGGGTGTACTTATGCTTATATATGTTTTCGTTCACCGTATATTCGTATTAATCTATTTCGTAGTATTCGTCTTTACAAACGTTTCTATACCTTGCCGTATTTTTCGAGAATATTGAAGGCTTAATGCAGTCAATATTCAGAGCACGTAACTTTTAAAAGCTAGTGTAAATTAGACTCACTACTAATAGAAACGAATTCTTTTATTCAATTACGAAGTTGTTTAAGCTGAAGCTGATTGTACATTTACGCAACATCCGTGCTAAAAATATTTAGTTGTCTTACAAATGAAGTTTTAGACCAAGTATTATTTATTAATTTATTTATTCTTTGTTGTGATCTTAAAATAAGGTAAACAATGGGCGGACTTAATGCCTTTAGGCATTCTCTACCAGTCAACCCAAGTATGTGCATAATGAAAAGATTATTGCTGTGGTGTAGTGACCTAACAATCCATTGTCTCTTCCTTTCTCTTTGTCGGGAGAGGCGACTAAGCAATATCTACCGAAGCGGCTGTTACTAGATTACTGATTTAATATTTCCTATTTGCAACTCGGCTGGGCTGCGTTCGGGAAACTACGTCATATCTTCTCGTCGAGTATACCTCAAAACACCAAGAGCAACCAGTGCGTGTTGCCAGTGATGACATACGGAACTGAGACTTGGACTTTCACTGCAGGTCGTATGAGAAAGCTCACTGCGCTATATAAAGGGCTATGCTCGGTGTTTATCTGCGTGATAGAGTCTGCAACGATGATATCCGCAGCAGAACTAAGGTAACTGACATAGCCGTAAAGATCAAGCTGAAGTGGCAATGAGCCGGCCACATAGCTCGCAGAACTGACAGCTGTTGGTGAAAAAAGTTTCTCGAGTGGCAGCCACGTACAGGGAAACGCAGTGTGGGACGACCTCCATAAGGTGGAGTGACGACCTGCACAGTGTTGCGGGAAGCAGACGGCTCAGGACCGAGCTTTGTGGCAATTTTTGGCGAAGGGATATGTTCAGCAGTGGACTTCTGATGGGCTGAAATGATGATGATGATGAGCTTTGAGAAAATATTATTATAATACTCTCAATTATCGTATACTCGGTACATATTCCATAACTAAGTAAATAAATTATGAAACGTGCTTTGTTATTCAACAAGAGTTGCAATGAGCAATAAATAACTAACCTAATACAGATTGTAGAAGTGGATTTTCTATTACACACAATATCGCACTCCACTTAATAATGAAGTGTGTCAGTGATAAACGTGTATTTCACATGAAAGCCAACCGATTGAAAATTTCATAGCTTAAATAAGCTTAGTAACTAATAAGTAATAAATCGTGTGAGGCGAAATCAATTTATATTAAGAGCTCTGGATTTTAAATATTAAATTTATTACCTAAAAAAATATTATACCATATATTTATAACCAACAATATGGCGGTAGATTCCTTCAATACCTAATAGTCTTATGAGTGGGTACCATGGTCTTATCAATTTCTGTCGCCAAACAGCAATTTTGATTTGAAAGATATAGACAGCCAGTATAATTCCAAGCAGTGAGGTATTCCATCTTGGTCCTCAAGGGTGACAACATAATTGCAACCTTTCTTCGATGGAAGTTATTTGCAGGTGTCAATGAGCTGCAGAAGCCACTTACCATCAAGTAGACTGTTAGCAAAATTTTGCAAGTCTGTACTAGTGCTGCTGTTTGTCATTGTGTCGTTTTAGTTGTTTGTCCTGACATGCATATTTGTTTGTATTTTGTATTAAAATTCATTATTCTATGTGCATATGGTATATTTGTATATATTGTATCAATGTATGTATGTATCTACCTATCTGTGTAAGTATATATTTTGATATTTATATATTTTGATATTTATTTATTTTTACTTGTTTTATTCTGTTAGCTGTATCGCCTCTATTAAGTGTTTATCTCTGCTTAGCCTAATGGTTGACTGGGAATGAATGCCTCTAGGCGTGAAGTCCGCCATGCTACACATGGTACACGTTTTGTGCATGAATCTTAAATAAATAAAAATACTAAAAATCTAATAACAATATTTAGAGAGTACCGCGACAACTTTCAAATTAATCGGCAGATGATTTCGGCTCATGATGCTTCTAGGGTGAAGAGAAGTAATTTTGTTTAGTTGGAAAGGGGAGCAAACGAGCAAGCGGCTCCTGCTCTGTTACTCGGATATGAGGAGGGATAAAGGGGAGGGGTGATAGGGAGGTATGATAGAAAGGAGAGCTGGGGAAGAGGGACTTGGCCTCCGATACAGGCGCAGAAGCACAAAATACCTCTAGTTCACGCTGGTATTATGCGAGGCTGTGGTACTACTCCGGTCTAACCGGCCCATTTGAACAGCAGCAAAAGCCGCCGCTTAGCCCTACCACGTAACAAAACGTATACTTGTATGTACATGTACAAGAATATATGTTTGAACTAGTTTACCTTAAAATCTATTATTATTTCGGAAAGTGTAACTTATGATTCCGTAAGGGCTACGAGTTATTATAAGTAAACATGTGTTTACAACTGTGTTCACATTCTACATATGCGTATGCGTTTGTGTGGGTTCTACCGATTACCATTTATTTCGGAATTTGCTCAATTCACTGCAATGAAAAAAAAAACTAAGGAAGCATTACCAAATGCCTTCATAGACTTTGCAGAGTCCAGATCCCCATAGTTCTATGGCAACAGGCATAAATGATCTTCCTTCGGGATGGCGGGAATGTGTAGACGGATTGGTACCACGGCCTCGCAGAATACCGGCGTGAAGTAGAGGCACCTTGTGCTTCTGCGTTTCGTTCAGTGAGTGAGGTAACCGGAGGCCCTCTCCTCCCCATCCCCTTCCTGATCCTCCCTCCCATCTCACAAATACCCTTAAAGGCCCGCAACGCACCTACAGCGCCTCTGGTGTTGCAGATGTACGTGGGCGACGGTAATAACTTACCATCAGGTGAACCGCTTGCTCGTTAGCCGCCTTTCCTATAAAAAACAAATAAAAAAAGAAGTTTAACCCCCACTTTACATGCTTGCAATATTCATACCATTGTCAGAAATAATTAATATAGGATTACCTCTGTGTGATACGAATCTATTCAATGCGGAACCAAATGTATCTTAAGATAGAGACATGACGAGCTCGATATGACAAGCTATAATTGAATTGCATATTAAAATGGCAAATAATGTTTTTAACAGCTTACAACCGCGACCCTTTCGGTCTGCTATCAATAACGGTCCAGTATAATCAATGCTGCAATTTTGAAAAGGAAATTAAAGTGTAGCGGGCGATACCGGGAGCTGTCCCGTGATAGGCTGAATGTTTTGAGCTTTGCTTATATCTGTAACACCGCATGCACCTATTAACTGCGGCTTTAGATATATTTCAACGACCTATCGTCCAATACGTTAGTTCTGTATTGGCTAATAAAAGCCGGGGACGTGCTTGTAGATATTTCATATGATAATAATGATAATTTACATTCGCGATAGTTTTCACTTGATGAAACTCCATCATATTGATAATTATTATTTTCTCCGACCAATGCCGTGAGGCCAAATCAGTCGGTTAATTGTATAATAATAAAAGTGTGATGTGGAACTAGTACAAGAGACGATAATAATTGTCCATATGATTGTACATAGGAGAATGTAAAGTGATATTTTATACATATATATAACATAAAATGACATCTTGTGTATCATAGCTGTATGGAGAATTGGCTAGTCTTCCACCAACTTCAATCAAATTATGTTTAACTAAAAGGGAAAAAAGTGACTTTTTGCCTATAAAATTAGTTCGACATTAATGAAACATTATCATCAAAAAACACTTCAAATTGGCGTTTGTCTATGGTAAAATAAAGAGAATTTTGTAATTCATTAATCGATAGGTAACCTGGTAATTTGTTTGTTTTGTGTTCGCAATTGTAGATACATATCTGTGAATAAACAGTTTTTTAAAAAAATAATAAATTAAATTTCTTATTAATTAAATTATAAATTTAAATCGATTGAATTATTGATGAGAAATATATTTATGTAGTATTATACTGCAGTTGGTTTACTTTGTTTCATGCATATTGAAATTTTCAGTTGGATTTGGTATTCTAGGCCAATTCATTCTTTTAATGGTATGTAACGCCAAGTGTGCCGCCCTTCGTGCTTTCCTCTTACCGCCGAAGCCATAAAGACCGCCGAGCCAACAGCGTATCTCTAAACCGTGGGGCTTTTAGTCGATCCGACACATATTACTGATCCCGACATAACCGGTCATTACCTCTTTTTTTTATAGAAGAAGGAGTCAAACGAGCATGCCGCTCACCTGATGGTAAGTGATCACCGACGCCCACGAACATTCCCAACACCAGAGGAGCTACAGATGCGGTGCCGGCCTTTAAGGAAGGTATAGGCTCTTTTCTTGAAGGTCCCTAAGTCGTGACCTTTAGTGACTGGTAGATGTTAGCACCTTTCTCCCACGTGAAAAAAAAAACGTCCTGTAAATTGTGAACATGATTACGTACTAGCTTTTGTGTTAACCAGTAGTGAATATAGAGCGCCATCCTGAAACCACTGTCGTGTCACACTAAAATGTGATACTATTAACTTTGAACGTTAGGGAGGAGAAAACCTCTGCATATATACGCGTAGCCAATAAAGCTCCACAAATCTCAAGAAGCGGAATGGTAGTTGGTTTTATTGGCGCTTTCCTGTTCTTAGATGTCAAGAGATGTACATGAAAATCCGAGCTATCTACGGAACGAATATACAAACAAGTACCGTATGCACGCTTTGAAGAGACGCAAAATATATGTATGAATCTTGTCAATGGCCAGGTAAGCATTGTCGTTAAGAACCTTCGTTGGGTTGAAGATTTAATTGGCTTAAATAAGATAAGAATGAACACGAATGAATGCCAAGGTGTATCCCCAAGGAACCCAAGTACCAAAAGGGAAATAGCTCTGGGTTATATTCACCGATTAAATGATGACGAACAAGTGATGAATGTGACTTTACTTTGGTCTAGCGATAAGCCCAGAAATAATTTTCCTTCATTAGTTTTTCCTTAAATCATGCCTAAACATGATTGTTTACGAGTAGTCTTTTATTCGTACTGATAACATAATAAATTCCAGACGATTTTGTAACTTACGGCTTTGAAGTCTAAATTATCGATAACTAGAAGCGCGCTGCCTTGAGAAACCCGTAGATAGTACAGTTTGTTGCCTGTTCATCCCCGAAATTCGAATGGAACCTTCTCTTAAACTGCCACGGCCTTGAGGACACGGGTTACGCAAGTAACCATCGCCATCAGCTCGTGATGATGGTTTTCGAACATTTTGCGCTCGTCAGCCTCGTCTCCTGGATTATTTGGTATCATCTCGATGTTAGTCTGCAATTTATCTTATGATGCCTTGTGACTATGCCTTGAGGCATCTAATTTATCGAAGCGACTTTCCAAATATAATATATTATATAACTATGTGAAAATGCCTATTTTTGTACAAGCATTGCTCGGCATCTCGATAAATTTAAGCATTATCTTAATACAAAAACTTTATCCAAAACGATAGAGCCGTTTCCGAAAAACCAACTCGTTTTCTGTCATGTACAGAATATATATGCAAGAATTGCTCCCATAAATTATTATGATAGTATACATTATTTAAACGTCTTTGATTAATAAAATCATACAATTATATAATATTGATGGATTAAAATATAAACAAAGATTTTCTTTATTTTGTCTGTGGAAAATTAAAAACCAAAGGAACAGAGTTTTGCTCTCGCTAGTCACATTATAAACTTTTACATTGTTAATCTTCCCGTAGGGATACAGAGGTGATGTCGTTTTTTTTGAAGCAAAGATTCCTTTACGAAGATAAGCGGCTTTTGTACTGCTCTGTAGATTTGACACGATTGCATTAGCAATCTAGTTCCGATAAAACTAACAGTTATCGTAAATTAATAAAGATGCTTAAGAATTTCACGATACTTTTAAAAAATATATTAAAATTAGAACACATGTGCCAGTGGCGAAGAGTCCGTATAACCCGATCCCTCTCGGCTACCCTTTCGGGACTGTACATTTTAGAACTTTATTTTTCATTCAAGATATTAATTTAGTACTTATAAATAAGACACAGTAAGTTTTGCTTTTTACCGTTCGATTTACATTGTCAATTTAATGAAATGTAATTTAACCTGATTTTTTTAATAAGCAACCCAATCTGGCATCAGCTTGTGTTGCTTATTAAAAAATTCAACATGCACCAAGCAGACTCTTTTTATAATATTCCATACTGAGCATTTGTTTCTTACATTTTTATAAATTTAGACTACAGAAAAATAACTTATGTTATATCTTTTCGCTTACACGGGCGCCAAATGTATGTGTGCAAGAGACGAGAAAGATAATATATACATTTTAGAACACGACACGTATATGAATGATGGACATAAATTAATACAGCGAGTGTGTTTCAAATTATAGAGGATTATCTTATGTTATTGTTATGTGAGCAATGGTAAAAGTGGTTTAATAAGTGGTGGTATATAAATTTTAAGGTAAAGGTAGATATTAATTCATCAAAGACTGTTGTTTAACAGATTTACAACGTATCATTATACATACATTATAAAGCATTCTATAATACTTATTATGTGAGTCGTAAGACACAAAAAAAAAAAAATAACAACGTAAGTATAACGTTTGTAATTCTGTATTTTGAATCGCATTACGTTATGTTTGATTGCAATGATTAAAATGAAAAGTTTTGTCCATTTCGATTTGCTAATTAGCGCGTCAGATAAAGCTACAGCAGCTGTTATTAATCACTAATAGCGATGACAAGCAGTAATTAATTAATGTGCTTAACTGTTGTTTTTTCTGCTCATCTCGAACTTCTTAAAATATTGTAAAAAGAAAATCAAGAATACGACTTCATTTTCATACTGTCCCGTTAAAATTTTGAAGGATAATATAAGAATAAAACTATTATTAACGAATGTAATATGTTAAATTGTAATATGTAAGCACAAAGAAAATATGTAGGAAATTAAGCAGTTTTTCTATGTTTCTCATGGGGAAAAAGTGAACGTACACTGAAGGCAGTGGCGGGATATGTAGGGATTAGCAATAAGTGCCGGACCAACTAAAAACCCTATGGACGAGAGATATGCGAGGTATGCTGCCTGTCGGCTTTTCAGCTTAGGTGGAAGAGACTCGCAAGCAGGAGACTTGCAATTTAAAAGTAATAAAGAGCAACGACGCCGCTTTGATGATTCGACGCTCTTTGTCGCGACGCTAGTTGCTGCTGTGCTATCCTCTGACCCCTGTTAACGAAAGAGACTTCCGACAACAAGATTGGCGCTGGCGGTATCCCCCCGTCGGCAACCCAACCCTTCTTAAGAAGGTACGAGATTTCGACTAAGGTTATCATCGATAAGGGAGGAATAGGTCGAATCTTAGAAATGATTTTTTACACGAGTAAATTTGGTGCAGGCCGTGAAGATATATCTTGTAAAAGAGGCAGATGTGCCCGACTTTGTCGAATGACCTTCGCTACAGAAGAGCGTTTCCAAACTATATTCTGGGTTTTCATTTAGGCGCTCAAGTACATAATCCGTGTGGCGGTGCACTTCTTGAGCAAACGAGAGTTTTGTTCGAAAACTAAACAGCTCGTTTAGAAGGATATTTATATAGATAGCTGTGGAGACTGATTAGTCTGTAGCTAGAGGCCTTTTTTTTTTTCGGCGAATGCGTTTTGCTTCCTTCCAGGAGTCTGGAAAACTGCAGCATTAGCTGGTAAGAAGGGTATTAATAAGCAAAGTAATGGTCTGAGAGATTTAATCACTCTGTTCGAGGTCCTGTCGGATGCTGAAGCCCATCTCTTCTATCGAGGTGTGAGATATTAGGTTGCCCGTCAGCGGCAGCACAGATCGCTATACTTTATCGCCCACCTTGGGTAAACAGGATCGGTAGGTTGGGTGCCAGGAGAGCGCTGAATCTCTAAGCTCTCCGCTAAGTAATCGGTGTTATCGTTATCTTCGAATGCTATTTTAGTATTGGCGCTGATTAGAGGGGCATTGATGAGGCGGATTCTGACTTCGGAGTCCTCGCCAACTGTTAGTGGGCAGGGTGGTAGGACGAGATACCTTCCATCAGATTGTCCCACCTTCGACCCCTAAGTTCAGCCAGACGCTTTTTAAACTTCCCTTTGGAGGGACGTCTAATTTTTTTTTAAATTTTAATTTAAATCGCTATCATGTTCGGACTAGCCGCTTTAAATATGCCCGTAATTCATTCGTTCACCGTAGACCGAACTATAGCAGTTGATGTGGTGGTGGTGCATTATTTGATTGTTGTATGTTTTTCTAGTAGTGAAGGGTGGTCTCTCTTTCTCTTTTCGAATTGTGTAATTTATAACATTTTAATTTTGTCTGCGCAGTTGAGCGAAATAGCTTCTTCGTATATTTAACAAAAAAAAAAAAAAGATTTTTGTGGTAGAAGTGACCACTGGCGCTATTAACTATCAAATTAAAACTATTATCGTATGGATAAAATGCTGTAGAAACTCGAAAAATTACTATACATAACATATTCAAAGGTTCACTTAGTAAAGTGCGTAGTACAGTAACTAAGTTTGAAAAATCATATTTAATTCATATGAATTTTATTTTCTGATTAAAATGTATCATTCTCTCTTATACGAAATCTCTAATTTAAAATATTGTAAAAATACAGTTAGACTTTTAAATAAACGAAGTAAAACTAGCTCTAATACACCAGGCGTATACATCACAGAACGGTTCAATAATTACCCTTTGAATTATTTTATTCTGTAGTATAAAAAAAACTGTTACATTCTTTCTTTAATTAAGGCTCGACTACGATTTTTTTCAGTAAATAGAATGACAAAAGAAATACTCTTCGCAATGGTTTTAAACGTTGTCTATTAAAGATAATACTCTCGACTCTGAGAGACATTTCTAAAGAATAGGGGCAAAAGTTTACGAAGTCATGTTCAGGGATCAGATTGCTTTACTATTCGTTGAATAAGTATAAACTTACTTCCAATATACTTAACGTAAAGAAAAATAACTGCCAGCCAGTAAATATCCTAGTTCTTAACGTAATTGAATTAAACAAATTGTATTGTACTCATACTAAAAAAATATCTTTATATTAAATTAAATAAGACGCCAAAATCAAAATCATAGTAAAATAAGAAAAGGAATTGGCACTTCACATCTATATAAAATCACATACGTATTAATGCTCAGACAATTACGTATATATAAACTGTCCAAAAATTATTGTTAAAAAAAATTGTAAATAAAACTTCGTCTTTTTTATTCGTGGTGGCTTTCGCTGCTGCTCGAATGGGCAGACTTGACCGCGGTAGTTCCACGGCCTCGCAGAAGACCGGCGTGATGTAGAGGCATCTTGTGCTTCTGCATTTCGTTCTTTGATTGAGGTAACCGAAGAAGGTTACAGATGTGTTGTTAACCTCGGTGGACTAAGGTCGAATACCTCATAGCCCGTGATTATACTGGCTGCCTATTACTGTTTAGGGACAGAAATCAGTAAGAGGTTGGTACCTGCCCAGACGACTTTTAGATAGAGAAGGAGTTTACTACGAAGTATGTGTGTTTTTGTTTGTTATCCTTATTTGTATCAAAAATATCATGATAATAGAATTGGTTATTCTATACTATATACTATTATCTGGATTTATGTGCTCCATGGAAAGGGATATGACGCTGCTTCTCTGCGCGATAGAGTCTGCAATGATGAGATCCGCTTCAGAACAAGGGTAACCGACATAGCCTAACGATCAGCATGCTGAAGTGGCAGGGAGCCGGCCATATAGCTCGAAGAACTGACAACTGTTGGGGAAAAAATGGAGTACCTGCACAGTGATGCGTGAAGTCGATGGATGCAGGTGGCTCAGGACCGAGCATTGTGTCAATCTTTGGGGGTGGTCTTTCATAACCAGATACTTTGAGATTACTCTGATAACACTTGTGATAGGCTGATGTTAATGATGATGATTATGTGCTCTCTTAACGTGCTCGTATTAAGTGAAGCACATCATATCCGCCTTATTAAATATTAACAAAAAAATAGTCATAGCTATATTAAATAAAATGTGTGCTTTACTTAATACTTTTATGTATACTGTACTTAAAACCGTGCTTCTAACTACTCTGAAAAAAATAACTTTTCAATTCACGCTCGACTTCTAACGATGCTTTTTATTTTGTATGCCAACTAAAACAATTTGTTCATACATGAACTAACGGATAAAACGGAGTGCTAGAATATAACACTTTTAAATTTTAGACAATAGTGGAATATCCATTCTCGTATCATAGCAAAGGGTTAAAAAGGTTTTAGATTGTTGCAACATCATTTTTATCATCATTATCTTAATCTTTATTCAATTTATAAACAAATATTCTTATTTTTACATATACGAATTCTCAAAAATGCTATCAAACTTGTGATGAATGGATCAAGGTTGATAACAGAGATGTTTTGTAGGAAACAAACAATACATTACGTGTCCAATAATAGAATTTCTATTGTTTGCAACAACTATTAAAGATATTCAGAGGGTTGTAAGATGTAACAGCATGAAAAGTTCATATGATTCTACATGACCACCTCTTCATATCGTGTCAAATACTACATGCGTAACTGAAAAAAAAAAAATTTTTGGGACAAAGACAATAAATAAGTTGATTTTTATTTTATTATAGGATTTCACTGTATATATTTATTTATAGTATTGTACAAGTTGCAAATATGAAGTCGGTAATTTTTCAACTTGGTTACCTTATATTAGGACACTACACATTTGAAATGATGTCATTACCTGTGCACTGGTACTGTAAAGCACCCAAAACGTCGGGAACATAAAAACTAAAATAAAACTCGATAAAACCCGTAAACAAATGAAACTTATTTCAGATAATAAACTTTATTCCACTCGTTTCTTAAAGATATTTTTAGTAACATAGTTATTTAATATTTTAATATACAACAGTGATCATTTATTCACTCAAAAGCTCTGTTTAAGCAGTTTTTAATAAAAATATGTTCTTTTTCATTTCTTCTAATATGATTCATAACGGCAATTGGTTCAATTCGTCAACGTCCTTCATAGGTCACATTCGCACTCGTCATTTTCTGTAAATAGATCGTTTCCTGAATTGGTGACGAATCGTCCGAATTACCACAGTATATCTAAATTAATTTTCAATTAGCATAATTTTTTTCTTAATATTGTTGACAGAAATGTTTGATACAGAATGTAAATAAAGTATGATAGAGGAAGATTCAAAATATTTAAGTTTTCAATTAGTGCTGAAGGAAAATATTTTCATCTGTACTTTAATTGTATTCGTTTATACATTCGAATTGCTCAATTTTCATTTATATTTAAAAAATATCCTGTAAATCTAAAATAATACATATAATTCTTCTATTTACAGTTTCGCTAATCTAGCAAAGACACAACAAGTTTAAATCTGTAAAGAAAAAGACTAAGAATAACTTCTACAAAGTGGTACTTTTTTCTTACGTGGTGGAGTCAAGCGGCACTTTTACTGCTACACAAATGAGCCGGCTCGACCGGGTTGGTGCCACGGCCTCGCAGAATACCGGCATGAAGTGGGGCCATCTTATGCTTCTGCGTTTCGTTCGTTGAGTGAGGTAACCGGAGGCCCACTCCCCTTCCCCCTCCGGTCCAGTCCTCCCTCCGATCTCCCAAGTACCTTTAAAGGCCGGCAACGCACCTGCACCACCTTTCGTGTTGCAGATGTACGTGGGCGTCGGTAATCACTTATCATCAGGCGAACCGCTTGTTCATTTGCCGCCTTTCCCATAAAAAAAAGAGTAGTTAACACAAAACTAATAATAAGACTTCTCTTATAGAGATAGTTTAACAAATTTTAAAAGTAAAGCGCACAAAGTACACATACAATAAAAAAAAAGATAAATAATTATTATATACAGACTGAAAATGGGATCATCGATTCTTTGTTATAAATGTTACTTTAAAATATTAAAGTGAAAAATAAAATAAAATACAAAGGTTAAAATGAATTGTCTTGGCTTTTTGCAAAAGGAAAAGCCGCCTCTAGGGAAGCTTCCCTTTGAAACAAAAGACGACATGAGATTTACGAGAAACAAACTTTGTCTTTAGATTATGTTTCAAAAAGTTACTTACCAGTTTATCAACACTGGTAAAATAATATTTAAATAATAAAGATCTGAGCGTTACTGATGCTAATTGTTTAGTTTATTTAAAACGTTTACAATATGTCCTACCAAAATATTTAGGTAAACATATCTTCGTACATTATTTAAAGACGACACCATTTTTTGTACTTTAAATTTGTGATATAGCAGTGTACAGGTAAAAAGCTACCGCTTTGGCAGCAATTTTATGTCTGCACGTCAAAATCAATTTGTCTTAATTTTTCTACATGTACAAAAATAAATTGATATAAGAACTTAAAACCATAAATATTTGAAACTTTAAATGGTATTATAGGAACATAAATATTTTATGTTAATAACATGCCGATTAACGACTTTTACAACTGTTCAAAGTTCATTGCAAGTTATTACTAAGAAAACGACTTTGCCGAATGTTTAGTTGCTTTAATTATTAGCGTACCTGGCTATTGAGTCATTGATCCTGGGTTTCCAATCTCAGGTGAATCTTTTATTTCTTTCTTTATTTAAAAAAAAAGTTACCCCTACTGTTGGAATTTCTCCTGTGTAGTTTATTCATCCGATTTTTATGTCTTGCTGGAACTTCGTTTTTCATACACAATATAACCTTAGCTTGATAATGCCATAAAGGTGAAACCGAACGGTATCTAAAATTAGAATAAAAAAGAAAATTGTGGAACAAATAAAAGTGTGTGAATCTTAACAAAACGTTTTTGTGTGGTTATGGATTTCTCCTGCGTTGTGGAGGCAGCTTACATACATAAATTACAAAAGGACAAACATAAATATATAGGAACAATGATTTGTAGTCAAACGTAGTTAAAAAAAAATGATTTTTAGTTAACCCGCTGCGCTACGAACCGTTATTTAACCGACAAGTTAATATTTGTGCGTTGCAGAAATAATTGATTTTAGGGTCTGGTTGTATCGTTTTTCATCTCACACTTAGTCCGTCCTTTACTATAATTTTTTTTTATGGGAAACGAGCAAGCGGTTCCCCTGATGGTAAGTGATTACCGTCGGCCATATACATCTGCAGCACCAGAGGTGCCGCAGGTGCATGGCCGGTCTTAAAGGGATTTGGAAAATAGGAGGGTGGGAGAGGAAGGGGATGGGAAGGGGAAGTGGGCCTCCGGTTAACTCACCCACCGAACGAAACGCAGAAGCACAGTATGCCTCTACTTCACGCCGGTATTCTGCGATGTTACCAACCCGGTCGTGCTGGCGCATTCGAGCAGCAGCAAAAGCCGCCGCTTGGCTGTATGACGTATTACATAGTAAACAGAAAGCCTTTATGTTTGCGCTTACATTTAACGTACTTTGATATCTCCTGAGATAATGATAAGTTAAGGCCATAGACGAAATCCAACAGGACTACGTCATCATCATCATCATCAGTGAGAAAAACGCCCGTGACATACAATCGGACAGACACAGAATACATAAAGATTTTTTTGACTCTTTGCTTGCTAAACCTATATAATGGTTATCCTATATCTTTTTTTAAAAAAAAAATGCAAAAGACTTCTAAATAAGAATACAATGTAATAAATATTTCATATTGTCTTCAAATTTCGTACAATCAAATAGAATTCAGTATTATCGTTTTAATATCTTCTTTACAATTCATATGATTTAAAAAATATTCAGACAATGTATATTTTCTCTTTGTTTAGCAAATAATTAGCATCGGACCAAAAATAATATTAATTGCTCCCAAGTTATGAAAAGCTATGAAGCGTTTAATTAAAAATATTTTTTGAAGTAGAAGCCTCCGTCAAGTCTGCTCAATTTTCACAAAACGCTAAACCTGTTGAAGCGGTTAACGCTAAGAAATTACAAGTACATTAGTGAGTTATTCATTCGCGTGTCATAACAATAGAATTTCAATAGTTTCAACGCGTTAAAACTTATTTTAAATTAAAAAAAGCCTAACTGCTATACTATGAAGCTGCATACTTACGGAACATGTGTTAAAATTAGCCACCGTATGTTAACGACCAGTCAATGGGAGCTGGCGGAAGTGGGCGTGAGGTACCGTCCAGCGGACAAAACTACGACGATACCTCTAGAAAACGGACGCGCACGCGAATTAAATAATTTCCTATTTTTGTTTTGCATTTATGATGCATCAGACGTACCATATTCTATAATTTGCAACAACATTATTTAACCATGTCATCTAGTCTGCATTCTGCAGCATATCACACCAGCTATTGTCTGCAACAACCTGTGTGTAGAAAATGTAGACAAAGATTTTCCTTACTTTAATTTCCGAAGGATCTCATGATGCCGGAACCCGAATAGCCCTTTTAGAAAATGCCACTCAAAAATGACTAAGACTGATAACAGGCAGAGAAGTTGTCCGGTACCGTAAATGCCAATCTTTTGTCTAACTTGGCGATTTCCGTTAATACTCCCTATATTAGAGGTTCTTATCCTGCCTATGCTAAGCTGTGGACCATTCACAGGTTGTTAAAGAAAACAAATATAATTTTTACCAGTAAGTATTAGTTGTGGTAGCCTAATGGTTAGGCGCTCGCTTTTATTTCATAGTACAAGAGTGTCCATGGTAGTCCGAACCCCAGGTCTCGGTACAACTAAAATTGTTTACAGTACAACAATTTTTTTTTATTAGTAATTCAGCGGTGAGTGAAAACCTTGTGAAAAATACTGAATGCCTTTTTTTCATTTTTTACCTGTTTATCCTTTGGTAGAGCCAAGCGGTCAATCCTTCTTGAATGAGCCGGTTCGACCGGGGTTGTACCGCGGCCACAAGAGGCATCTTCTGCTTCTTTGTTTCGTTCGGTGAGTGAGGTAACCGGAGGCCCACTCCCCATCCCAATTTCCCTCCTCATTCTCCCTCCTATCTCCCAAATAACCTTAAAGGACGGCAACGCAACTCCAGTACCTCTGGCGTTGCAGATGTACGACCATGAGCGACGGTAATCACTTAATATCAGATGAACCATTTGCTCGTTTGCCGCCTTTCCCGAAAAAAGGGTAACGTACTCGTTTTATTTCTGGTTCTACGTTTACACTACAAAAATTAATGACTGAACATTAGCTATTTACATTACATTTGTGTTTAAAACTTATGAGTTGTTCATTGTTTGAAAATAAAATAAACATACAAAGGAAATATTACGTCATGGTGAAAGCATGTACGTGGTTCTAGAGTTGATTTGTATGCACATGAATAAAGTCCGCTGATCTGTCTCGCACTTTATGGCTATAATGCAACGGAATACAACCACTGCGTTTTCTGTAATTATCTCTATTGTCTGCTTATCATTGTATAGTAAGGTATATTTGTCACATTTTATGTTCTTTAGAATTAATTCTTCATAGAAAAAAAGGAAACAGTAAGTTATTTTTTATTTAATATCGTTACATTATAATTCAAAATACATAGAAAGTTAAATTATGTTAAATTTTTCTTAATACCTAAACCTATATTAACGTATGTGTATTCAATAGCTACAGCCATTTGCTTATTCAGGTTAACTTCAGAATACACGTTATCCACATTTAATCAAAACTAAATTAGTATTTAGTATTATTGTTAGTAGGGTACTAGTTTGAATATATAGACCATCAAAATTGTTATGTTAATAGATATTTCTCCTTTACTACCCGTATGCCCGATGGAATTCTCATTGTTAACTCAGTAACACAAGACTTTTCTTAAATGTTTCAGTTTTCATCCTCTTTTTTACGCTCTAAGGGGATGAATTTCCAAAAACCTTTCCTTTGTGCTCACCTACGTTACATGAAAAACTCCTGCACAAACATTTATACTTCTAGAACCTGCTTAGGCTAGGCGTAGTCTGTCAGACAGAGTTCTTTCTTCATTTATTTGGGTAACTAAACAGTATTACTATAGAAACTTAAAATAATTATTAATATGATTTCAAATTAATTGTAACACCAACACCATTTATCACATGTTACTATTTATACGTAAATTGGGAGAGAAACGCGAATGAATGATAATGAATCACAAAAATAAATAAGGCAAATAGCGTATATCACAATCATACGGTTAAATTATTCTCTGGCGTAAGGGTAAATGCAATTCTATATTTAAAAAAAACTAACCTCAACTGCACGTGGTGCTTATTGGTTTACAATAGATTATTCAGAGATAGTTTAGAGAAATATTTTTTCGCATTTTTTATTTCCAGGTCGAGTAACAAATACAGTTACGTATCTTTAGTAATAAAACTGTACTGTAATTAACTGAATGCCTAAATGTGGTATTGTTTGTGTATATTTTTAAATTCAGCATTAACTCCCATGGAGTGTTAAGCTATATGAATCGCTACCGCACGAACCCGAGAGTTAAGCTCCTTGGCACAGAAATCTGCAGCAATATAGTAGTTTCACAGCGTATTTTTGTAAGTCTATATTTTGTAAAAGTGTATAAACTTACCTATGTAGCTACTTTGGTATATCCGCTACTATTGCCTGAAGTAAACATTCGAATACTATCCAAAACTATCGGTTCTAATAATCAAAAACCGGAACTAGCACCGGTAAAACACGTACCAACATAGAATGTGCCTCGTCCGCAACAAATGGCTTAACAACCTAGATTTATTCTCATACTTCCGCTCTGCATACAAAACCCAATTAGCAAAGTTTCTCTACAACAAATAGGCATACATAACATTCCGTCTTAATTTTTATTAATTCCAATTCATTTTGTTTTCATACCTCCTGTGTGTATTTTATACCAGCTTACATTACTACAGCTTGCGTTGCTTGTATGATCGCCTATAAAAAATATGTTTCTCTGGGAGACTGCTAAAAGAAAACGATTTCAATTATGTACATCATATTATATATTTAAGGGTCGAGTTTCACTATTAAGATGAAATGACAACTAACTTTTTCATCAATAATTTCTCTCTTTATTGGACTGATAAGTAAATATTGGTTTTTTAATGATCAAATATGGAGCAAATATTTCATCGTTTTTTTTTTATTTATCCGACTAGCTTCATTCACGTGACAGATAAATCAGACACATATATTGCAGTTCTTCATGTGACAGAAAGAGAAAACGATTTGAGTGTCACTATTGTTTGAAGTTTGATTGAATACGTACATAATGAACAAATTAACATTTTCCCTGATTTTAACACTGTAATATTATTCAAAACAGTATTATATTTTCTATAGCTCTGTTAGTTTTTAAGTGTTTCTAACGTTAAATTAATGAACAAACATACAGAAATTAAATGTAATTTTGATAATATAAATTACCGTTAAAAATAGATGCAAATAAACAAGAAGTTTACCATTTGGTTCACGACAATCTTCAAGCCCTTTCGAAAAAAAAATGTTAAAAAATATTCAGGACAGATAGTGGAACTACGTCTCCGTCTGCCGTTACAGATGTAGTATGGTTTATGCTAAGCATAAATGTCCTGATGTACGGACTTAGAAGAGAATTACATAGATAATTACACTACACTATGATCTCTACAATGATAGTATTAAAGGTAAGTCATTCAATATTTTATTACAAATTCGTCGTGTTGATTTGCATTTATGTATTTTGGGTAAGTAAATTGTATTTTTATTTCCTTTTTTTTTATATAGAAGAAGGGGGCAATCTAGCGTGCGGCTCACATGATGGTAAGTGATCACCGACGCCCACGAACATCGACAACACCAGAGGAGCTACAGATGCGCTGCCGGAAAAATATCAAACTACTTCCGATTCATTACAAGAAAAATATCAAAGGCAAGGATAATAATATCGGTCTCATTTTGCGGGGTGAGCAGTTCCAAAGTCGCCCCTCAGAGTGGACTTGTCGAGTCTATTTCGTATACGAGTTGATAATTCCTTACGTATAAAAAAAGAGCATGGCGTTTCGTTATACTGAAATTTCTCTTCCGCTGCGTCCCTACATTCTCTCACTCACAGAATCAGATACTGGAACTCTAAAAACATTATTTTTCTTATAGGTTTATGTTTTTTTACATAGTTTCATTATAAAACTGTAAAGCCATTTTAATATACTTCGATGCTTCACCCTACACACACTTAGAGAAGTTACTAGAGTTTATACCACTTTATGCGATATTTAACCTAAGATAATTTTAATTAACGTTTAGTTTAACAACTCGAAACAGTTAACACGATCTAAGTTGGCTTTAGTTTGATAATTCGAGCAGCACATTAACTACTCGTTGGTTTCGAGAAGTACCTCAATAAAGGTTAATCCTAAAGATTTGTCCAAATTTGTCAAAATATATGACGATTGCCAGGAATGCCAATAAAAGTAAAATTTCAATCTGGCACAAAAGTGACATAGCTATTGGTTAGAACTGACTCTGTTCTTTATTAAATTATGAGGGACAAGTTAAAATAAAATTTGCGTACAAAACATTGACATATTATTACCATCAGTAACCTGTGAATTGTGCAAAATTCAAATAGCGCAAAAAGGGTATATGTATGCTAATAATTCATAGAAGTTGAATGTTTTTATCAATTCAAGTCTTTGTGAAAGAACAAATGGCTTCCTTATAATATTATAATAGTTAATTTTCTATCGGCCAAATTATATGAGCCACCACAGCATTCTGCTTATTGCGTTTTTATAAAATTGTGATCCAGCTCCGAACTCTACTGCTGATACTTGACAAACGTTCCGTCTTTACAGAATACCAGCGTTGGCATCGTAACACTTATATATTAATTACCAGAGGTGCTGCAGGTGCTTTGCCGGCCTTTAATGGGGTGGTATGGGGCCGGGTATATGGGAGATTGGAGGGAGGATGATGACTAATGTCCCATAAAACCATTTCATGTGGCAAACAAAGAGGAGTCGTCTTTACCTTACCGAATCTAATTAATAGTGATGCGATGAGCTCGGAAGGAAGGTTAGATATACTGTTAGAGACACGGTATCTACCACCAGAGCGAAAAACAATAATTTGTGTGTGTGTGTACGCAAGTCACTAATTTTAATCCACATGGTCTATTCATCTTTGAATATTCTGTGCATTATCAGAAACGTGAGTGTGTCACAATTCGATATTGTACAATTTTTTTTTATGCGAAATGTGGCAAATGAGCAGGCGGTTCACCTGATGGTAAGTGATTACCGTCGCCCACGTACCTCACTCACCGAATGAAACGCAGAAGCAAAATATGCCTCTACTTCACGCCGGTATTCTGCGAGGCCGTGGTACCAACCCGGTCGAGCCAGCCCATTCGAACAGCAGCAAAAGCCGCCGCTTGGCTCTACCACGTTTGTAATTATAACCATGAGCTTCAACTACACTGGCACAAACAGAAACCTCCTCTACGAGGAATTACAGGAGGTAGCTGTTTTATTGCTATGGTCAAGAAACTTCAAGTTTCGCTTTCATAGGAAATTTCAAGATTCTAGGTCAATATCGTGTCAATTCCTTTAGTCCGACAGCTACATGGAATTGCCATGCCATGTTTATTACCCAGTCGATAGGTTTATTAGCAGTCTCATATTTGCTGGCGCTTCTGAGGTCTATATTCAGCAAAGGACTTATATAGACTGTTGTAGTGATATACAGTCGAAGTGACATAAGTAGATTAGACTTACTGTAACGCCTGAACACTCGGCAATTCAAGGGATGCGCGAGCATGCGAGTGGATGCGTGATCATATCCGAGGGTCACATCGCACTTTTCCGCACGCTGATGCGGTCGGCTGCCACGCGCGTACCAGCATCCGTTCTGATGTGGTTTCGTCCGAGTCGATGCGCTCCGATAGGTCTGAATCTTTCCTTATAACGCTGTTATTTCTGCATACTTGCCTCTATGTCTCTATGCCAATATTTATTGAAATACTTGAATGAATCAAAACGTACTTATAACACTGAGCACGTATTCTTGAATTGCTGAAATGTTCGAAATACTAACCACACAATGGATTTGTACATTTATTTTCTAACATACTGCCTAGCTTGTATAGCTCTGCACAGTAGTGCTAATGCTATTTCATGAAAACCACAAAATGCGGGAACAGCACGCCTTAATACCTAAGGTGAAGCTAATTCCATCTAAATTTTGCATTCTGCATTGAAATTGAGCTAGGCGTGAGAATAAAAGTGCTACATATGTACAAATTTATGTGTCGACCTAACAATTTGCGTCGAACAAGGTATACAATAAATTCTTATTGATATGAACGGGATAAAAGAAAAATCTGTTTATTTAAGAACAAAGTTAAACGTGAGCGTTATCAAAAAATAATTGACTAAGTGAAAGATAATTAAGACAAACTAGACAAATTGTAATTAAAATTAAAAATCGGGAGGCAGATTCCGACGCCGCTATCATACGGTTATGGTACGTCCTGGGTTCGAAATCTAGCCGAAGCCAATACCTGTGAAAAACACAAATTATTGGTTTTTCGGTCTTGTTGTGTTGTATTGCTTCCCTAGTCTCTGACAAGGTATCTGAGCCTTCCCCCAATCTTAACCGCATGACCGTTACATCGAATATGAGCGCCTATGTATGCGCGTTCCCTTACAGCACTATAATATCGCCTGCGCATTTGTCAACTGTCGTAAATATTCGGAAGTTGTCGTGGTCAAAATCTGCCAGGTGGACATCGTCATCGGTTCCATTCACCATTACTTTAAACTATGATTTGTACAATCCATATCTTTCGGGGTGTAGGAAAAATCTCTGTCTATCTGTAGGTCTACAACGCTTTTCTTAGAATTTTTTTTTTTTTATAGAAGAAGGGGGCAAACGAGCGTGCGGCTCACCTGATGGTAAGTGATCACCGACGCCCACGAACACCCACAACACCAGAGGAGCTACAGATGCGCTGCCGGCCTTTAAGGAAGAAGATATATTTTAGATCTGCCAAATAAGACTTAGATTTGTGTATTTCGTATGTCCGCTGAAATTTCTTTTTGCGCTTTTTAGGTTTTTACATAATGTTTAGTTCAATAATTCATCTAAGATCTACGTTATTATTAACCAATCTCATTGTGAAGTTAATTTACGATTCAAGTAAGTTTTGTCAAGCGTAAGTCGAGAAAACAAATGTATCAGTGACTGCCGATGTTGGAACCATTCCAATTTGGCATTGAAGTTGCATGATTTATCCGTTAGAGAAATATCAGTGGAATAAAATTCTGAATATTTTTCGTAGTCTCTTAACCAATTTTAGATAAAATGTCCGTTAAAACATTGCTGATTTAAAACTTTGCTAGAGTTTAGAGAGTGAATATTGAAATTTTAATAACAGGTAAATCTTACAAACATGCCAGCAGCTTGTGCTTGGATTATCTTTCGCTATGTAGCGTAGAAAATGATAATCGATGTTATGGAGTACTCTATCTCTATATCTATATCAATACTTACCTTACCTTTTCAGCCTGTAAATAGACCACTGCAGGACATCAGGCCTCCTCCGTGATAATTCTTGTATTCGCCATAATCGTTACTCTCGGCAATACATAGTCTTTTAACAGTGCATTGGTCTAAAATATAAATAAAGGTAATGTTGTAATAAGCAGTAGTACTAATTAAGTTATCAAGTAATTAAGTCATAATTTAAAACTTTTTTTTATTTGTTAGATAGTTTTATTCAGTCATTTAAAAAAAGGAGAATTTTACAAATGAATGGTATGTTTTTTTCCAGAGATAATGAAACTCAGATTTCAAATCCAATAAATAAAACAATTTTTTATAATAAAAACACATGTAAAACTCATCACGCTTATGAAAATTTCATAAATCCATAGAGCAAGCTACTCACATCTCAAAGTTATTTGGGTAATAAGAAAAGAATATACTAGTATTTATTGTTATAGAATCAACTTAGAAATGGACAGAGGCGAATAATACAAAAAGGTAGAATCGGAAACAAAAAAAAGTTAGGAATTTCAAGTATAATTCTTTAAAAAGTCACGATGCTTTCAGACTTATTGCCTCAATTTTCTACATGAGTCTGATCCCGGGAAAGGCTATCTCTGCCATTAACCTTCGCTTACAATTAGATGTTCTCAGTTCACTCAGATTTTTAGAACAAATTTATTAATGACGACATAACAAAATATAGGCCGTAGATTACAATTTACTGAAATTAAAGAGGTATATAAAGAAGTATGTCTACCATATGACGTATTTAAAGAGATTATGTTGTAGATCAAAAATGCTAATATATTTTTCTTTATTGATGTCAAAAAGCATCTGATATTATATTATATATTTTTGTACGTGGTAAAACCTAGCAGCGGCTTTTGTTCCGGCTCGAAGGAGAGGTATCTTGTGATTTTTCATTTCGTTCGGTGAGTGGGGTAACCGGAGGCTCATTCTCCACTTCATCTACTCCCCTCCCCGTCTTCCAAATAAGCTTAAAAGTCTCGGCCACGTACCTGCACCTAACCTGGTATTGCAGATGTACGCGGGAGACAGTAATCAGTTACCATCAGGTGAGCCACTTGCTCGTTAGCCCTCCTTTCCCATAAAAAAAATGTAATGTTACATTGGTTTCATATAAAAGTATCAAGAACAATATCAGGAACCTTTTTACATCTAATAAAGTTTCGCTTTTTTCCTATTGTTATAACTTATATTATTTGTATTAAGACCCTTCACGTGTCACAATAGAAATTGTATTGTTTCACATGACAAGAATTAATATTTAAAAATCAATTTGTTCTGTTTTTAATCAAATACAGCTGTTATTAAAAGGCACAAATTGTTATAATTATTCAATACGAGTATAATATTAGTGCCGATGATATCCTCCTGGCCGAATTGGAGACGGGGACATCTTTCGAATAGAATCGGTTGTTAACTGCGCAGTGGACATTGTAGTGTCGAAAGTGTACATTTAATGTTCAGAGGCGTTAACTCATATTTACCTTTCCGTATCCGATGTAATGCTTAAAGATCAAATAAAGGTTCAGCTACAGTGACAGAGAAACAGGGCGTTTATGTTGCTTTGTGGTCACCCAAGCCCGAATAATTTATGTTATCTGTTACAATAGGTATCATGTAATAAAAAAAAATAAGTGAAATTCTCGACAGCAAGTGTCTGAAAATTAATAAATAATAAAACTACGTTATAATATATAGTTGTTACTTAGTGGTCAGGGCGTTCGCTTCAATTTCATAGTACATGACATGGGTTCGGCCCACAAGTCATGTCCACTGTAGGACATATGTCTCTCCCATAAGGAAGAGTTGTCATAATCGCCACGCTCGGCGAGCGGATTGGCGATCGCTTTGCCAGACACCGTGCCATTTAGAGGCTGCTGCCCATCATCGGTCTGCTTAATTTTTGTCACAGCGATTTTCGAGGCTTTTTCTTACTATACCCACGGGAAGAAAGATTCTTACGCTGATACGACATGGCATCATTAAAATTGTTAATAGCAGTTTTAAGTGCTGAGTTCACCACATGCAAAGTGGAGAAGGAAAACATAGAGAGGAAACCTGCATTGCTAAGAAATAATAAAAAAAATGTTATTTCGTGAACATAGAAATTCGCCTCTGCCCTTACTGGAACATCGTCGTAGACTCTTCCCTACTCCAAAACTATCTTAAATAATTGAGAGGAGGTATTTGCCCAGGAGTGGGCATTTATAGACTGCTACTTTGTTTTTTTCAACTATATTTTCTGTCGCAGAAGTGGTCGGTTTATTATTCATTATTTCTACCGGATATTACGTTATTTATATATACAAGTATTCTCGTTTAAATCTTCTGTTCAAAAAAAACCAAATTGAACAGTTTGTATATACAATATCTCAGAGCTTTTGCATTCTTCTTCACTAGTGTCCAATAAATGTAAAATACATAAGCATGTAATATGATATGATAAAATGTATAATATAGCAGTATATAATTTTTAATTATAGTAGAATATACTCATTTATAACATTTGTGAAATGGGATAAGGCTTAAGAGTTGATAACTAATTAATTTAAAGCTGCTGTATGGGAAAGAGAAGACAATTCGTTTGTCGTCAAAGTGAAACTATACTTATAGCAATGTTTCAAACGCTGCTATTAGGTTGACCACAATATGAGTACAATAAGTATATATTCTATATTTGATATAAAGTACAGTATGTTAATCTAATGTTAGCATAATGCCATTATACATAAATATATCCTTTTAAATGAAATATTTGGTGTTTTTACGCGTTTACATGATGTACACTTATTAAAGTCAGTAAACTCGAAGCGCTGATCACAGACTTCTACAGAATTTACCAAAATTGATACAGTGTGGATGTCAGTGTCATGTAGAAGGTTGTGAAGGGTATAGAGAACTTGTATACTTAGAGCCTGTATAACCATATCCATTTTAGTCCACAGGGATGAAAACGCGTATGTAACGTTCTTCAATTGAAGTTAGTTGTTGGTGTATGAACCCATGGGGTTGCCAACTTAATATCAGGTAGATTGTAAGTTCGCTTGTCACTCTAACGTCATAAAAAAACGAACGGGACAGGTGTTCACTATATTCAAAGATTATGGTCACTAATAGCAGCTCCGTATCGCAAACAAGAGGCATTGCACTTAGATTAACGAGGAACAATTTCGTCTTCAAAACTCTATTTACGAAGTAAATGCTTTCTAAATCTATTTTAAGGAATTTTATTATTTCATTAGTGTAAAATCCTACACTTATTTTTATTTCAGAAACATCTAAATCCATCCATTCAAATGGCTGTACCTAATTTATCTCATGAAATGTTGCAACGACAGAAACTGTTCTTATGAGTTAGTGTAAGTGGATTTTAACGTGGTCAGAGCCAAGCGGCTACTCGAATGGACTGTCTTGACCGGTTTAGTACCACGACTAAACCGGTCCATCTGTTTTATCTCTAACCATCTCTTTTATCTGTGTTGTAGATGCACTTGGGTGACGGTGTAGATGTAGGTGTGGAGACCCTTATCACCCGGTGAGCCCATTGTTCGTTTGCTCCCCTTATCATAAAATAAAAAAAAATCGAATATACACTATATACACTAACTTTCACCGGCGGCTTTTCTCGGATAAAAAGTAGTCTATGTCCATCCCTATCGAGGTATCTCTGTATCAAGTTTCGTCGAGGTTGGTTTATCCGTGTAATGAAAAACAGTGCAACAAATAAACTTTCACATTTATAATGCCCTACTAGTAAGGGCTAAAAACCAAAAAAGTTTTTTTAAGTTAGTTCTAGTTGCCTGGAAAATACCGCTTTAAGCGATAAGGCCGCCTACTACACCTATACGTTTCGTTTTCTTTTTGTATTTGTTTATTTAAGGTGTACATGTGTTGTTATATGTCATTTAATTTAACATAACAAGGCCTTTATTCCACCGGTACTTTTTAATGGTAGGCCATTATCCTACTGCTATTACACTAGAAATATCGGACTTTGTCGTGGGGTATGTGTGCTTAAGATCAGTAGCAAAGTCTTCGTTACCATGCATTAACTGAAACGCTTATTATCACATGCTGCTAAAATCACCCTTGTCAATTCCCTCTTGCTCCCTATGATTGGTTATGCAGATATATGTTATCCTGATCTAACTGAAGAGCTACTTGACAAATTTTAATCGTCGTTAAATCTTTACACATGCCACATGTTCTGCCTACAGAAGTATTACTATATGTCTGAATTTCGGGGCAATCTGATGTGAGGTGAAATCTCCAAATGACCTTTTAAATAGGTTTTCTGAATGATCCTTTATTCACTACCTATCTTACAGAATGTTATAAACCTGTCCGGGCTACTCATATGAAATAAAATGATCGTAAAGAAATCCTTTAAGACATCAGTCCACGCAAATTATCTATAGCTGCAAAGTAGTTCAAAATATGTGATAATATGAGTAATTTACAAGTGACGTACTCATAAGTACTTGGCACTACCTTTTAACCGTTCTGCAACGCCAAAGTTTAGTACTTCGCCTTTGTCTAGTAGATGACATTGTAATTTTTTTTCTGCGAAATAAATCTTTATTCATTATTATCAATTTATGTTATATATTATTTATAAACTGTTCATCTATCTAAAACAGTTCATTCAAAGAAATATAGCACAAACATTTTTATAATATAGCATAGCATAGCATAGCTGTACTATTTTAATA
The DNA here is from genome assembly GCA_029286595.1 of Bhutanitis thaidina. Classification (NCBI taxonomy): domain Eukaryota; kingdom Metazoa; phylum Arthropoda; class Insecta; order Lepidoptera; family Papilionidae; genus Bhutanitis; species Bhutanitis thaidina. Next base: position 4,306,138 of record JAGSMS010000012.1, on the reverse strand, counting down.
CCAAAGAAGAGAGATATAATGAGCTTATGACTAAGACTTTGTGTGAGGTATAGTGCAACTTAGAAAGCTCAGTACTAAGTTTTGGTAAACCACAACGCTGTTAATTCTGCTAGAGCCTAATTGGTTTGAACGTGATTAAGCCAAGCGGCGGCTTTTGCTGCTGCTTGAATGGGCCAGTTTGACTGAGCCTCGCTGAGTAGAAGCATCTTATGCTTTTGCATTTCGTTCGGTGAGCGAGGTAACCGAGGGCCCACTCCCCCTTCCCGTCTACCTCCTCGTTCTCCCTACCATCTCCCAAATACCCTTAAAGGCCGGCAGCGAACCTCTGGTGTTGCGGATGTACGTGGGCGACGGTAATCACTTACCATCAGGTGAACCGCTTGCTCGTTTGCCGCCTTCTCATAAAAGAAATAAATAAAAAATGAAAAAGCGCAACTCGTGTCATGTACTATTATTGCTGTCAACTAAATGTCACGTCGCACGTTACATTTACTCATGTGATGAAAAAGATGTTAGTGAGTAGGTTTATTTCGGATATTATGAAGACTGTGAAGATGAAAGTAGATGAAGGACAGGTAATGCCTGTTAAATAAACATACATCAAACATCTTAAATATAATATGTGTAATTGTATAATATAAGCCGCTTAGAGAATATATGTCGTTAAATAAGTAGCGGAAGTGTGACAAGGCGGAATCGAATTTTCTTTTAATTTTTTTTTTGGGCAGATTTTCCGTGGTGGGATAATATTTCAGAATTTGGATTCAGGGCTTGGTATGGCTACAGATTTATCTTGATGAAATGACAGGAGGTTTGTATTTAGTTTAGTGCTGTAATTTAACGTAAATTTTTGGTATTAGTACCCGGGTTGATTTAATTTAATTAGATCAAACATCAATGCCGCAAGTGGTAAGCGAATTGGCCCTTCTATTTTAAGAATGTTAGAGATGTTAATTGTTACATGTGTTCTTCTTGAAAGGATCACAAAGAAGAAACGTGCACTTGCATTTTGCACAAGTTGAATTAAAGCGAGAGATTTTTATAGATGCAATTGCTATATACACAGGAAATATCCCATAAAATTTCATATTATTGGCGTCTAAATTACTTTGGAGTGATATCCCTTTGAGATGGTGCAGATTGCACGAATCAATATTTTTCTAAAGAATTTTAAATGGTAAGCTTCACTATGAGCAATTGCTCCTAATGCGTAAACTTACCATCCTACATAATTTATTTTTCTTTTACCCCGAAAACCTATCACGGGAGCTTAGTAGAACCAACGATGGCGAGACATGCTCCTCTCTCGAATGTCTAATTATTTAATGAAACTGTCAAAAGTTCAAAAGCAAAATTGTTAAATATCAAAATACTCGTCAAAATATTCTTGCTTTAATTAACTATGAACAAAAACAACCGGTTATTATGTTTAAAATCATTCTAGTTATTAATTTCAACTTTTTGTTTTTTTTTAGATTTTGTTATACTTTTTCATGGAGATGTCAGATGTCAAAAATACTTTTAGCATATATCGTGTACGCCTATAACCGGATAGGCTTATAAGACCATTGGAATTGAAATAATATGTGTAAGAATGTGTAATAAACTTGTATGTTATGCACTGTTTGTGTGCCAATAATAAATAAACAAATACTCGAAGAATGTAAGTTATGATATTTCTGATATGAATCTACCTCACCAGGAACATTGCGAAAATTACTAATAAAGTGGCCGGGTGTAGCTTTTTCAGAAGGTTTGGGTATTAAGTTTTTTTTATAGATAATAAACTTTATGAATATCGTTTATACCTCGTATACGGAATACCCTAAAAAGTCAATCTCAAACTCATCACACTTCTCACTCATATTAATTAGAAATGTTTGGTTTAGATAACGACATAAAATTTAAGAACTACGAATATTAGTGGTTTTTTTATGAGAAACGGGGCACACGAACGAGTGGCGTTGGAATCAACTGATGGTAAGTGATTATCGGCGCCCACATACATCTGCAATACCAGAGGCTTTGCAGGCCTTTAAGGATGTTTGGGAGAGGGTAAAAGGGAAGGGGGATGGTGCCTCCGTTTACCTTACTCATCGAACCAAGTGCAAGAAGAAGAAGCCTCTTCTTCACATTGGTATTTTGTAAATGTTATGTAAACAATTCAATTTCAATTATACAATTTGTTAAATGTTTCAGATCCTTACATTAAAGGATTTACAATAATAATAATAACAAGCATGTCTACGAGCGACTGGTACAACATATAATCATAATACAAAATGTGCCTTGTCATCGCAATTATATATGATTGCATTTTACAATGCCTGTTGTTATTGCCCCAATTGTCACCACAGAAAAGTGGTAGAAATGTGCTATTTACCACACATCAAGAGTGAAGTTTTTTTAGTTTATAAATTATATTCACTTTCACTTAGAAATTAATAAATCAAGAATATTTTATCCATTATTGTAATTTATTAGATATAAAATAAAAACTAAACTTACCATTAAATCGAATTGTTCCAAATGTATTGCCAATAAAATCTTTAAACAAGTCTTATTTTAAATCGACTTGTCAAAAGCAGCTAAATCATTTTCAAAAATTTCAATCGTTGGTAGCATTTAAATTAGCGACAGAACTAAAAACAATTTAAAAAATATTTTTGTATTATTTAGGCATAAAGTTATTATAAAGCATTTTTGTTATTACTACTTCTACGTACTTGTTTTGTGAAGATATTAACAAAATCATAAGTTTTTAAACCCAGCCGTAAGTAGAAGTACCAAAGTTTCAAAAACTTATCCATGTCCAGACCTAAATCACACAGATCGATGCCGAGTACTTACCGTCAGAGAATCAAAATTACGAGCGATCTTGAACTGGAATTGCCAAATCGCCTATAAGCAGGCCGATTGAGATAAATCATTGGCCTGGAGATAGTCCTGTACTATGCCCTGCAGAGATCTCTTTGGAAGCTTATTTCGATAATGACTCGTGGTCTAAGTTATTAAATTAAGTTTTATGTTTTAGATGTAAGACAAAGTCATACGTATGTTACAACTAATAATACCTTAAAGTAGCAGCCTGTAAATGTCCACTGCTGGGCAAAGGTCTTTTTCTCAAATATCTGACATGCAGGTTACCTCATGATGTTTTCCTTCGCCGTCTAGGTCGCGGTAAATTCAGAACATTTAAAGTATTTAATAGTAATATATTTAGTCTCTTTGGCTGGTGTACCTTTTTAAGAAAGTCTGATAGCCTATTTTATAATCACAGCAGAACATTGGGCGCACGAATCGCATTATACTATCAGCCTAGATGCTTACAACCTTTGCAATATAATTTTATACGTTATCGTCTATAGAGGATATTATATTTAACTATAAGAGTCACTTATCCCTGCGTATTCACGTATTTGATGAGAACCTTCAAATAATGATCTGCGAAAGGCTTGAAAAAATATTCTATGGTTATAATACATTCGTAACGTAAGAACGTTTAGTGTATTTTAGGATCGCTGCTAAAGACTACGTGCTCTTTAGTCTATGAGTACAAAAATATCGGTGCGAAAATGCTATTTTGGTCACAGGAGGATATTTGGACAAAATAACACAGACAATAAACCTACAACAATAACTAACTTCCCTCGTCCATATTTATAAGTCTAGCAAGTCGAGGTACATACACTACACTACCACGAAGTACGGTGAGTTGAAATATTACAAATATGGTGGGTTCACATTTGTGACATTGAACTTTTTTTATAGAAGAAGGGGCCAAAAGATCATGCGGCTTACCTGCTGTTTGTCTAGTTTATTAACTATTGAAGATGACTCAACAGAAGCACATACAGGTGTCACCCATCGAGCTAATTAGTGAGTAAGGATTTCTGTTTGATACGATTGTGTTCAGTATAGGTAAATGCGCTTCTGACAAATCAATTTGCGCTCCTCCGAGAAATTTGACGAATGGTAAGTCTCTTCTTTGGGTTTGCTTCTAGCGATTTATAGCACCTGCGAATCAAGAGGTGCCGGCAATTCGGTCCATTTTGGTGGCGTCCAGTCCATGCTGAGCTTTAGCGATTTCTAATCGCGCAGAGTAACACCGAACGTAGCCCTTTGCATAACGCGCTGAGCAACTTTTACTTGCTCACTTAGAGTAAAAGCACTGGACACGGGTTTAGAGGAAATTAGACGTGGAACCAAAATATGTTGTTACACGGCTTTGTGCTACTCGGTAATTTTTAACCATTACTGGGTTTTGGCTAAATTAAACCAATTGGTGGGCGGTGGAGTTGCCAAATTCCTATATCTAACGCCAACATATTATGGTTAATTATATTGAAATACTATGTAGAATACTAATTACGTACATATTATCGGTTGTGAGAGATAAACAGACACGCAAATTATATTTTCGCCTTTTTTTCTTGGAAGTTCGGAACCGTCAAAATACTATTTAATAAACCTAAATTTGTCTTTAGAGAAGTTTATTATATTTATCGGTTTAATCAAGAAGTTTTAGCATAAATTAAAACAGGTTACTAAATATTAATTTATGAAGCAGAGGGTGGATTAGAATTCGAGGAAGCTCGAGTAAACACTTATTTTGGGAAAAGATCTTGCTTACTTACTGAGTGATTCTGTTTTCTAAAGACACATTACATGTTATTAATTTTTATCCCGTCTTTTATACAGATCTATACACAAAGATGCTTTTAAAATTTTATATTGACAAAGTTGATGATATTATATTTAATGCAACAAACTAATTGCAATTAAATTTTTAATTATTTTTGAATCCTCCGGAAGTTTTTTTTCATAAATTAAGAAAGCAACTAACGAAGATCCATCCATACGCATTTATTCACAAATGATTGATATAATGTTTTCCAATAAAATAATAAAGATGAATTTGATATTAACTTACCAAGAGCTTAAGAATAACAAAAAAAATTGAACAATTGGTTTTTTAATTTTAATAAATTTATGAATAGATTCATTCACTTGCAATTTTATTCGAGAAGATGACTTTATTTATTGAGTTCCTGTCTTTAATTTCGTTGTCTTTAAAAAATAATTAATACATCACATATTCTTATCCCCCACCCTTATATCCCCTATACAGTTGTATAATATTATCATGGACTTATAATCGCTACCTTATTATGTACTTTAATTTTAGGACAATCACATTTAGAGTTACAAATCAAATCGTAAATACAAATTTTATACGTGGTCGAGCCAAGCGGCGGCTTTTGCTGCCTCTCGAATGTGCCGGCTTGACCGGGTTGGTACCACGACCTCGCAGAATACCGGCGTGAAGTAGAGGCATCTTATGCCTCTGAGTTTCGTTCGTGAGTGAGGTAACTGGAGGCCCACTCCCCTAGGGGAAAGAAACTCCGATTAATAACGGTTGTAAGCTAGTTGTCAACTGCGTAGGATATATTACAGAACTTAGTACGTGCTGACACATTATGTACTCCCTCACCTTGGCGTTCACTTAACCGATGCAACGCCTACGCGTCAAGATCGGAGTCAGGTGTAGTGCTAAATACAATTAGTAATTATTCTTAAGAGAAGTAAAGTTGCCACATTTTCAAGGTTGGCAGCCGCACAGACTGTTTCTTCTTCATTGACTTGTTAATGGTCCACTGCTAAACATAGGCGCACATAATAATAAAATATTTATTTCAGACTGGAAGATCCATATATTGTTAGTAACAATTTTTACTTATGACTATGTTTGTATTACTACTTGCATATTATATTCCTATGACTACCCTCCTCCAGTGGTCCTGGATGGGACAGTCGTATCTTACAGATATCGCCTTCAGGATGTCGTTGCTGCTGCTTCGGAAGCGCTGCAGCAGTGAGGCTGTTTTCTTGCGAATAATGCGTTGACATAATGTTTTGCTATTATTTATCCCAAGAGGAGGAGTAGGCATAATCACCAAGCTTAGTAGGGGGGTCGGGGATCAGAGTATTAGAAGTCTCGCGCCGTAGACCAACTGTTGGTTCATTTTTGGTTTCGCATTTTTTAGATGCTTAACGCCGCCATTTTTCAGACGCAATAAACAATTAAAGGAGTTGGACTCCTTTAAAATCTAAGAAGTTGTCGCGAAGAAAAGTGACGGCAAACGTGATACTAGTCCTGATATGAGAAAATAATTAATTTTTTTCATAGTTTCACGGGAAAAATTAAATAAGAAAACTGTTATGTATTTACTTAATCCCTTTAGTCAGTATTAATTGTTTTACGACATTAATTCTCTCTCTTGGGGCTTGATATGATTGGCGGCCTAAGTTAATCTTAGTCCATAGAATTTTATTACGTTACGTTAATTTAATATAATGTTGAGATCTTAATGTGCAACTAATGTATCAATTATTTATTTAATATTTAACAGTTTCTATTTAGCGTACGTTCGGTGAGAATATGCCATCTTTTTCTTAAACTTCCAACCAGGAGATTATGCGGGTGGTGCACGATGTTAGCTTGTTAAACGGGGCTCTGGCGACCCAATAATGGCAGAGTATACATTAGGCAGAGCAGCATCACTAGTCTGTCTCACCAAACTGATTGCAAAGCATGGTGAGTACCAATAGGCAAATTTTCCAAGAAATCCATTACTAAATACTTATTTAATACATTCAACAGTTTCTATTCAGCGTAGGTAGTATATTTGATTATGTATTACGTAATGAGGTCCATTTAATCAATACGTTGTGTACTTACAGTAGTAAATGCTCGCCAAATTGGATTGAGATGGGTAGTTTAAAGTGCGCAACGGAATTAAGTGCCGACCGATTTCGACAAGTGTCTCAATGAATTCAAATCTGTATTTGAAAATAAGTCTTTGATGAAGTATCATCAGGTATTTGATTATGAGTCTTTGAAGTTACAAATATCGTTTTAAGTTTTATCGTTCTCGCCTTTGATTTGAATTAATTAATCCGTTATGCTTTGAATTTAATATAGCTGTATATTCCAGATATTGCCGATATAACTACTTTAAAAATACAAACGTGTTATTTAATGCTCAGCGATATTGTTAGCTGTAACAATTTTTTTAAGTATTTCTGGTAATCATTTGGTAAATAATTCTTCTTTATTAACCTGTTAATAGTTCACTGCTGAACATCGAACTCTCCCACTGACAGTGTTTGCTATAATCGACTTGACAGTTGACGATCACAGTAATAGACGTCTCGTACCTTATACGCCGCTGCTAGGCAACGGTATTATTAAACTTTAGGTCTGAACTTTTCAAGGTGGTTAATCCGCTATCTGACGACGCCATGAAATTTTCTTTACTTGTTTACCACACCCACGGGAAAAAAAACGGTTGACAGGTTTTCTTATGTGTCATCACAATGAAAAAATATTTACATGTTCTTCAACAATTTACAATTATTTACAGGTGAAGGTGGTTGTGCCGGTTGGTGGACTTGATCAAACACACAATATATAAATTTTGTTATTATTTCTTAGATTTGCAGGTTTCCTTACCCGGCGAGCCTGTGGTTAATTCAGCGCCTTAAATTGATATTTACAAATTTAGTGGTTGCGGCGCCTGGGATAAACCCGGGTTACTCTCATACTATTAAATTAAAGCGAGCTCCCTAACCACTAGGCTACCACGGCGTGGGGGGCCCGTCCCAGCTTCATGCCTCTGTCAAATATTTATAAGAGAAAGCCTTTGTCCACCAATGGGCATTTACAATTACCATTAAATTAGTAAGTCCACTCTGTAGTGAATCTCACTCGCAGGCGCCTGCTGTAAATCAGTGCCACAGCTGGAGTTGATGTAGCATTAACCTGTGCTGATTTCCGTTTGGTCGTCACTATCCTAGGTAAACACCTTTTCTGATGTTTTTCGTTATTTTTATTTTTTTATTAATTATGTTTGCTTAAGTGGGTGGTGTTTGTTGATGATTAATAAAGTTTTTTGTATTCCTTTTATTTTGTATAAATAATAAAAATATAACGAGCTTAATGCGACAGGAGTCCCGGAAACGTGCTCGCAGCATTCTTAAGCGACCAGAGAAGTATACTGGTTTCGTTGCCCCCTGAGTGAGTTCACAGGGATAACATTATGCATCATTTATTTTGTAATTAGATTCATATGTTTATAGAATAGTTACACTATCGTATTAGTTTTACCTGTAATGACCTTTCACAGTAACGATGTCATGTATTTACAAGAATGTGTCAAGTTTTATCACATTTAAATCTCTAAATAATAGTTCCATTCAACTGGTCAATCTTCTTATATCTTTGTAAGTAATATACTATACATACTTCTACTTGCTCATCTAAAGTCAATAACGTCAGTCATGCTAGTCTAAATTCAATAACGGATCAAGGTGTCAACCCGAAGCGACATATGAGAGTGCCACTTTAGTACCTTTAAGCTAAATAATTTGAAACTAAAATAAAACTAACCTTACTTTACCGGCTTGTAAATAGTGAACTAGAGTTCAGGACATAGGCCTCCCCCATGAGAAAGATTTTTCAAAATCGCCACGCACGGCAAGCGGATTGGCGATACGGAGAGACACCTCGCACATTAGACGCAGCTGCCTGTCATCGGTCGGCTTAATTTTGTTCTGGTAATTTTCGTGATGTTTATAGCACATGTCGGTAGCCATTGCAATTTTCAAAGCTTTTCCCTTAGTCGGCTCTTTCGACAACCACGGGAAGAAAGGGGATGTCAGATTCTTACGCCGATATCACACGGTAATAAAACGTAAACACCTTTTTATTCGAAGACTTAGCCTCTTACTTGGTGACTTTTAAAATAAATCACAGCTAGCGATAGGGAGTGAGAACGATTTGTTATCGCATACAAGAAAAGAATAACGATAATGGATTATTTAAATATGACAATCCAATCAATTAATTTAAAATAAATAATGGATACCGTATACTTAACTACCGTATCCCAAATGTTATAGCGCATAGGCGCGCAGGGTGTGCAAATTAGTGAAACTTTATCGTTCAACGGGGGTAAAAATTTAGGTAACTATTGAATTGCGTAAGAATTGGTAAGAACAGAGACAGTTCTTGATAAGGAAGATACATAATACCTTAACACGATGCTCCTTCTCGAAATCATTGCACGTATAAAATGAAAGTTAAGGAACATTTATATGTAAGTATGTTTTAATATATTGTACCGATGTATATACATAAATTAATTTTCGCTATATAGAGTACACTCTCGCTTCGGGCAAAGGTTGACTGTTAGACAATGCTTCAGGGCTTCACACATTCTCTTGTATATGAAAGTTTTATAAATAAATAAATGCTTCAAGCGGATTGTTCTAATTCACAGCGGGAGCTCACGAAAATTTAGAGTTGTGAAAGCGTTGCGAGCGGTTAGCGCAATGTTATATGTGAATCTTGATTCCAATTGAAAACTTGCTGACAAGCAGACAGAGTACCGTCATTGAAATAATATGGAAAATAAGCTAAAAGTAAATTGAAATTTGACGCGTTGTGAAAGGAAGTTTTCATTTTATGTAGGTTTATAGTATATATTTTTTTTTAAATATTTGCGATATCGAAGTGAATTTTCTTTGGCTACGGTAGAGAAAATATTTAATATACTAGTATACTAGTACGGTTTTGCTCGCACATATGCTAAATTGGTATGTACAGGAAAGGAAGAAAATGTAGTGAAGTAATTGCAACAACTAAACGATGTGACATGGCGTCTTAATAAAATACTTACATTGTATTAGCGTATCCAGGGGATTATACCAATTCGTTTTCTTCAAATGTCACACCCTATTTGCCCCTTTTGTGCCGTTCGTGGTTAGTATATATATGAGTAAATGGTAAATACAAACAAAGCCGCCTAATTAGCGCGTTGAGTATTGTTAAATCTTCTTATGTCAGTGCTCTGTTGTGGTCTAGATGTCAACCTCCAGTGGTAAAGAAAGAAATATATTTGATAATTATTGACGAGCTGCAATAATAGAAATTCTATTAATATTATCCCACGCGAAGGGATACGACATCAAACGAAACACAGAAGCACGAGATACCTCTACTTCATGCCGGTATTCTACGTGAGCGTGGTACCACACCGGTCGAGTCGGTCCATTTGAGCAGCAGTAAAGGCTGACTCTATATTTGTACACTCGTACACGTCGGAGGAGCCTCATAATGGCAGTAGATTCAAAAAATAATAAGATTTGACATTCGACGAACAAAATTATCTTTCTTACGTTGAAGAATAAAGGATTTTTATTTATTCGTTCACTTCATTACATTAAAAAAAAACATAATATCTTAATTATAACAAAATCGTTGTCTGCGTAGTTATTAAGATACACAGGTTGAAAAGTTCAAAAAGTCCACAAGGTATCACTTAGGAAGTTAACAGTCAAAGCACGTAGCTATTTAAATTTAGTATAAATTAGACTGTACTAATTGAAACGAATTCTTATAATTAAGTTACAAAACTGAGGACAATCTGAAATTAAAGGAGCATTCGTAATGAAATAAAATTGCGTTTAATTTTTTATAGCAATATCAGTCATGCGTTTCAATATCAGTCTTATATAATTGGCTCAATGTCTCTCAATAGTTTTGAGAGCCTGGGAAGACAAGAGACAGACAAACCTAATTGTCTAAAACATGACGTCAAATAATAATAAAAATATTATTTCGAGGATATGTGAAGCTCGCCAACCCGCACTGGAGCAGCGTGGCGGGCCCTTCCCGGCTCCTAAACCCTCTCCAATACTAGTATTTAGGAGGCCTTTGCCCAGCTGTGGGCACTTACAGGTTGTTACTTTACTTTTTTTTTTATGACGTCAAATCCAAGTCGTAGTGTACTCTTACTAACTCTCTTACCAACAACTCTTTCCAACTTCGAAATAAATATTAAGTCGAGGTCTGTGTCCAGCAGTAGAGCATTTATAAGATGTATCCCAGGTTAGTTTATGTTGACAATTCTATAAAATCCAAGGGCACATGTGACATCATAAAAGTGTGTATATATTATATTTGGTTGGTGAATTATTACTACAAACCAGAGATAAATGTTTGGTAGAATATACTGAAATAATTAATTTTGAGAAATTATGATTACTATAAAGGGTAATAGTATGTAGAGAAGCGAGAGGGAGACAGATACACATAAGTCCTGTTTCATGCGAAGTACGCATATTCGCCAATAGTTCAAGTAATGTGTGTGTTTTCGTTGGTAAATGGGTTTGTATAAATATCAAATTGCTGATAATGTATTTTTGTAAATATTTAATAGGCTATAGTAAAATATTTTTGTTCTTCATGCGCTTTAAGTATAAACAAACATGTTTTTAAGTATCAACATGCAAAAAAACTTTAAAATGTTAGATATAGTATAAAATTGTGAAAAAATTACTTTTCGTAAAATCTTAATACGAAATATACATTTTTATAAAGGATCCGAGCCAACTCACATGTTTTACAGCTGGACGGACATGTCGCAAAGCTCACGACCCGATGAGCTTTAGCGATGAAATATTCAATAGGCCGACTTTCATGTCATGTCGTACATCACTGAAACTAAGTTATTTTGCATACTTGATTATTAAAGAACTACCATATTTATGGAATAATTTTTAACTCTATCATTTGTGGAAAGATCTTAATTGTAATTTAATATTTTAATACCGGTAAATACGAACTATCTTGTAACTTGAAACCGCCATTTGTAACTAGTATATTTAATGGTTTCTTGTATTTACGCTAACCCTACACATTTGAAATAAAACTATTATTTACCGATTTTATCGCGTTTAATTTTTATTTTTATGTTCCCGACATTTCGACTGCTTTACCCATGGCCACGGCGGGACTGAGGTGCTAGACGTCCTGATGTCATAGTTAACTCGGGCTTCCAAGGCAGGGCAGAATGTGCTCACAGTATCATGAGGTCGTGCAGTGGTCTGCTTTGTTTTAGATTTAATTTTATTTATTACTGGATCCCAAGCCGGTGGTAGCACCCATCCATCTTCTCTGTTGAAAAAAGGATGTTTTATTATTTCAGTAGCCTCGCGAATCAACTCTTGCCAGGATTCGGTAGTCTTTTGCGTGGATTTGTGGTCTATTAACGTGTGTAATGTTTGGGGCTATCTAGAATGTGATCACAAACTGTAGACTTCCTAGAGCATCAAGTTACTAAGCGCGGTGTGGAAAGGGGTATGCTCGGTGTTTCTCTGCGCGATAGATTCTCCAACGATGATATCCGCAGCAGAATTAGGATAACTGAAATAGGTGTTAGGACCAGCAAGCTGAAGTGGCAATAGGCCGGCCGCATAGCTCGCAGAGCTGACATCCGTTGGGGAAAAAAGGTTCTCGAGTGGCAGCCACGAGCAGGCAAATGCAGTGTGGAATGACCCCCCTGCAGGATGGCTTGAAGACCTGCGTAGTGTTGCAGGAAGTCGATAGGTGCAGGTGGCTTAGGACCGAGCTTTGTGGCAATCTTTGAGGGAGGCCTATGTTCAGCAGTGAACATGTGATTGGCTGAAATGATGAAAATGATTATGTGTCCTTATACGCAGTAATACCTTACAGATGTTTTAGTTTGCCCTATGAATCGTCGAATTTAGTTATGAAATTAGTTTTATTTATTAATGTGCATTTATATCGTTGTCAATGGTCTCGTAGAAAATTGTAGTTGTGCTATTTGGGAATGTGATATACATAAATGTGTCTTTGCAATAATTATTTATTTATTTATTCATTATTGTTAGCCTTAAGCTTAAGGTTACAATGGGCGGACATAATGCCAAGTGGCATTCTCTACCCGTCAACCATTGTTATGGTGAAAGGTAATTGGCAGGTACAAAACAAAGAATAAAATGAAAAAAAAAACTATAGGTGGACTCCAATAATAACTAGTTAATAAATACTTATAAACACACTATGTAAGTAAATAAATATTTATAAAATATATAAAAAGATACTTAAATAAATATGTAATAAAAATTATCATATCTATGTGTATAGACTTGAATATGTCATGCTCGCTTAGCGGCCTCTGCGTGTGGTGGCGTCGCGTGGCGGGTCGTCCACTTCACTTTAATATGGTTATGAAAGACGATGGCTGCCACATGCGTCATACTTGTGAACAGATGCTACTTGTGGAAGCTTGTTTATACAAGTTCGCATTCCACTTGTGCTTTAATTTCGCTGGAACACTATATTCTTGTAGCATGCTTAAGCAGTTGACTATGGGACCATACCTTTTATTTTATGACATTATAATTATTAACAAAACATTTCAAAATAGGGTGTTTTTATGGCCTGTTTTTTCTCCGTCAGAGTAACTTGGTTACGAAACGGTGGTACATTGTAAAAAAAGATTTGACTTTTTACAAACAAAATTATATTTCTTACGTCGAAGAAAAAAGAATTTTCAATTCATTTTGCTTTCACTTCAGTGCGTTCTTTTACTTGCGTTTATATCAATCGCTCATTTCGTTCATTAGTTAATTAATTTCATTCATTCATTAATTCATTTCATTTTCTGTATTTTTTTATTGAAACAGCTTACAAAAAACTTTCATCAGAACTTGCATATGGCCATACACCAACATTCTGAACAATTAGTTGTAGCTCATACAAATGCTTATCCGGTGGAGAAAATGATACCGCATTTTCAAGCGCCACGGCCAATCGCTTTTTAAAGAGCGCAAGTGCAAGTGAAACATTAGTTATTGCAAATAACTTTGTAATGTTATTTATACACAGTATGTATTTTAAAATACAAATTTGTAAAATGAGAGTTAACAATAAAAGTTTAGTTCTTTCTATCTTATTCTTATGAATTAAGACGTCTTAATACTTCCAAAACTAAATCAAATACATACGGCATGTAATACATAAGTGTTGTATACAATAGTTACGTGTATTACACACAAAACTATCTACGTAATAACCTTCCATCTCCGTAATAATGTACAATCTACGTAATGACGTCCATAGATGGCTCGGTGTGTTAGATCAAATTAATCTTTGTCTTATGAAGTACGAGTACAAAGCAACGTTATATCGTAGGACATTAGTGTGCAAAGTAATATAGTGACACATTTAAATAAAAAAGATATAAAGCATGCATAATTTATTCTTCCTCTTTTTTGTCTTTATCGCCTATTACACAGTCTACTACAACAGCTGCTGGACATCACAACATCATTGCCAGTGGGACAAATATGAAGGAAGCTGGTGATCACAGAAGAAGATACTTCACAATTAAGATACTATTGTTTATCATCGGTCACCCATTATAATGCTAATTCCTCTATATCTATTAGAAGCTAGTAAGTTTTGTCTAATATTTACCAATTTTATATACATATCAATTTACAAACATATCAATTTCTGCAACAGGGTAACATTTTATCTACAAAGCCTACAAACTTAAAATAGCTTTTAAGTATACCTTGAATTTATCTTTTGAGAAAGTTTATTATTTTTGTACGATTGCCCCCATTTTGACGTTCTTTGCAAATGTTGAACTCTTGATAGATACTAAAAGTTAACTAATAATAAGCATAAGCTACACATGTGTATAGTAAAAATACCCATACAAACAGATATTTAAACGGTGAATCTCACCACCATCCATCTGAGTTAGCTACTGTTGGTAAATCTTTGTTTCAGAGAGCACGAGGGATCTGTGACCGAGTGAAACCGGTAAACAGTAGAGGTTTTTTTTTTTTAACTCGAATAATGAATGTAAAAACAATTGAAAGTCAAACATAATTTTTTTTAATATAGAATGTAACATATTAAGTTTAAAAAAAAGTTTTTATCACGAATCTTGGACCATGAAGTTTTCATTTTAATTAAAAGTGGCCACTCCATCAAAACGACAACTTCAATTCTTTAACCTCTGTTATATGTGTGTAAATTTCTATACATGTATACACACAAATATATATTTTATTATAATTATATAAGTGTGAGTGTGTCACTCGTTATCAATTAAAAAAGTCTGTAATGACAAAGTGTTCACGGTTATTGAACTACTAAACTATTATATTTAGAATTAAGAATAATCAACAATTTTTTATGTTTTTTTGTTTAAAGCCCTTCCAACTACCATCCAATTTCTGCATTTTCAAATGCATGCAAACTGTAATAAAAATAAATTTAAGAACAAATAAATAATGTTAGAAAATTAAAAAATGTTTTATTTTTATTTTTACGATTTAAGCTTATTTTAAGTTTTAACAAATGTCAAAAATTTACAAAGAACAGGCTCTTTGTTTGGTAAACTTTTATGTCGCACTATTACAGCTAGTATTGTAGTAGCATAGTATTTTCTTTGATTCCGGAGTAATTATTGTAGTTAAATTAGGTGCAATTAGGTTGTAATGTTTCAGCTTATAATTTTGTCATAATGTACATACACTACCAGCAGCGAAACACAATATGTGAATTCGATACCTTTGTTAATTCTATAATTCAAATACCATTTGCTAAATTACATCAACAAATATTCATACGTTTTACAGATTTAGAGTCGATGAAATAAATTTAAGATTGCGGTAATATTAATATTCGCTTGCAGGAAGTCAAAATGTTCCAAACCTAACACAGAGAAACTGTCCTCATAAAGAACTAGACGGAAAGCGTTTTCGAGATTGCGTCGTACTCTGTTATAATGTAAAAAGTGTCACGTGCTCAGGGATTAAGTTCTGCCTCGCGAATACGGTTTGCACTCTCAACGCTGAATATAATGAAAAAAAAAAGTTAAAATTACTGTTGTCATTTTCCTATATGCTTAATTTACAAAGAGTTAAAACTATTAAAAACGTGTTAACATCTTTATATCTATACACATATATAAAATTTTATTGTCGAGATAACTGCTTTTTCTTAGCTTATTGTATATGATTAGATGCACACCAAAACTAAAAGAAAATAATAGTAACACATAAAATGTTTATTTTTTTTAATAATATTTTCTAAAAGTCGGCCAGCGGATTTACGATCCCAGATCGCCTATGATTATGATGTAAGTGAGTGTGGGAACAATTTTTATATTAAATCAAATGTAATATGTCTCTTATCAGTCGGAAAAAACGTATGTGGTTGTGTGACGTGAAAACAAAGATAATACGTTCGTCGAGGCATTCCCTGTCTATATCTTGCATTCGGACCATAGTCTTTCGAGTATTCAGTACTGCGCCACCAAGTGCTGAAACGACCTGCCACCATTACTCCGTAGTCTGAAATCAGTGCAATCATTAAAAGAAAAATACAGAATTTACTTAATTATCAGTCAAAAACTGCTACGGTCTGTAGTGCTACAGACACATGGCTCTGATGTAGACCCTAGACCTTGAAACTCCTGTGGAAAAATGACTAGGTACGTCATGCACGGTTAAAAAGAAATATGAAAATATCGTTACGTTATATAGTTATACTCTATACGTTAAAGGCAAGTTGTGAATCTATCAAAGACGGCTGTCGGCACGTCTGTCGGCGTCATTTGCCAATGTCAATTGTTGTGTGATTGTAATGAAAAAGCTGAACCTTATATGAAATAAAACACTATATAGAAGTTATGTACAAGTTACAAGAGAAATAGGATCAAAAATAAAATAAAATTGACTGTAACAATTTCTCAGTAGACTCCCATACACGTTCGAACAGAAATAGTGTTTTTGGCTCTCGTTTGAGTAGACCTGGTATCCTTTACAAATCTTGCAACTACCGCTGCAGTAGATGAGACCTGCACCGCCACTTCGAAAATCGTAAAATAGTATCCAGGTTTTGACTGGAGAGGATGCGGCGCCGTGTTGACAATACACGGTACAAGATAGTGCCATCCTTCACTAATCACCAGGAGACTCCAAAATTTTTCCAGGCTGCTTGGAACACAGTATGCCGAGGAATCCAGACAAGGTGTATCCAGTGCGCTTAAAATTCGTATTTGCCCGCCATACCTTGTCTTTCACTGTAAAGTCCCTGAATTTCACAAGGATAGCCTGACGGTGCTAGGTTGATCCAGATGATGAGATCTGCTATTGGACTCTTATATCTGGGATTTTTTGGCTTTTGATTCACCATGCTCTAGCAGTTTTTTTAATATGTAATAGTAAATAATAATAATATAAAACTATTATTTTTAAATTCAACTTATAAAAAAAAAATTTGCTTGTTGTTGTCGATCTTGAACATACGAGCTTTCGCACTGGTAATGTTTAATAGGATAAAACTTAATCTGTACTATAATTATAAGAAAACTTTCCAACGCAATCCTTGAAATAATTTTTCAGTTAAATTTCAGTTAACACCGTTTCTAGGTAGTTAACCAAACATCTTATGCATGAGGTGTCGTAGATAATTGATGTTCTCCAATTACAAGTTCGTGGAAGCGAGAATGTGCGAGGTGAATATGTAAACGTTTAGATTGGCTTTGTGATTTGTCTTGCTATTTGCGACGAATGTTTAGCCAGCGGATTTCAATCAAGGTTTCAATTTAAAATAACGAGATGCAGGGCGAAAGTGTGATGTAAGGGGGAATAAAAGATCTATTTCTTCAAATGCCAACCTTACCTGCATGTGGTGCACCTTGTACCTACCACCATTTCACATATTGTTTTTCACTGTGTTAGTTAAATTTTATTATGGAGTATGCCGTTAAAGGGAACAGAATTGCAGCGATTACTTTCAACAAGTCCTATCAAGGAGTCACAAAGCTTGATTTGAGTGAAAAAGATGTAAATACT
Source organism: Bhutanitis thaidina (assembly GCA_029286595.1). Taxonomy (NCBI): domain Eukaryota; kingdom Metazoa; phylum Arthropoda; class Insecta; order Lepidoptera; family Papilionidae; genus Bhutanitis; species Bhutanitis thaidina. Next base: position 4,288,387 of record JAGSMS010000012.1, on the reverse strand, counting down.
TGTGCCAATGATTAGAGCTAGCAGTGACTAACTTCCCCATAGAGGCAGTGCGTAAATCAGTAGATTACTGGCCATAGAGATTAAAGGCCTCCATCAAACCCAAAGACTGAATGATTTTTTTTTATTAGATGTTTATTTTAAATTTACACATAGATACACATAAAAGAATATTAAAATGAAAGGCTACGATAAATAATTATAAAAGTTATCGGTCTCTACTATACAGAAAATATTTTTAATTGAAATCGTCGTATGAATAAATAAATATTTTTAGAAGGTTTTGAGAATAAATATCTTATTGTCATAATCTATAACTATATTTTATTTACCGGTCTGTAAATATTAGTAAGAGTGGTGGAGTGGAGTGTCTGCCAGCGACTTTGTCGGCGTGGTTTTTTTTATTATTCGTCAAATGCCCGCGATAAAAAGTACCCAATGTGAAGGACGTTGCCAAGGTAAGGTATTTCCATACCAAATTTATTTGAAATCGGTTCAAAGATTTAGGCGCGAAAAGTTATCAGAATACGGAGTTACTTAAGTATTTGTAATATTAAGTACGAATGAAATTACACCACACATGCCATTACACCATTAGAATTGGGAGAGATTTCAAACTTCAGTGGGCTTAATCCCGAAAATTCTACTTCATTCCATTATAGTCCAGTGATGAACATAAGCCTATTCAAGAATGCCCCGGCAATAGCGGGCATGCACTCGTATTTCTCGGATGGTTTGCCCATACTCACCACACTAGGCAAGCGGGTTGATGCGCACAGTGTTGGTACCCTCGTACCACTAGTGACGTCACTACTGTACTAGCATCGCAGCTGCCGACCTTCTGCTAATTCAAATAGATATACTGCCATTAACTAATCACCAGAGCCTCGTTTGTTTGCTAGCAGGGTGCATCATGTGCATGTGAGGTTGGCATTTGGAGAAATAGGTGGTATGTACCCCCTTACAAGGGTTTACATCCCAAGCTATGGAAATCTCTTGGTAATCTCTGGCATTCTAAATTCGTTTTGATTGCTTTTTCTTAGTCATCTGTTACGAAAACCGCGGATGGAGGAAAACGGAGTGGCAGATGTTCTCATCAGCTGCTATCACGCAGCAATCAATTAAATTTTATTGAACATTTTTACAATAATAAAAATTGCGCATACTTTTGCCTAATCCCGGTTGAAATATATACTTAAGCCTTTAAGTGCATTTTAGTTTTCAGCAGTATTATTTTTATTGAGCACTGCCAAAAGTGAGACCAAAATCGCGAACATTGAAATTAGGAACTAATTTTGTCAAAATGGAATTTCGATGTTAGAGATTTTATGAACTAGATACGCTTCATTAAGCCACTTTGACGAATTCCATTTGCCTTTATAATCCGTCTGAGTTTCGTTCAGCCGTATTGTAATCCGCTTTAATGTCCATTCGCTATATCATAAATCGGCATTATTTAATAAAGCGGCTCGGTGATTTATTCGGTAATTAGGCCACCACATATGCTCTACAGAAACTTTTAAACGTTTTTGCATTAAGGTTTTAAACTTTGAAATGTGATAAATATTATCGTCATAATGATTGCTACGGAATTTGTTACAAACTTATAATTATTTTTATACGTCATTTATTTGTTTTTCAGTTCAAAAGAAAATGAAAGACGGCTCCACTAACCAATTAGCAGACAATTTTATTTTGTGACACTATTAAAATATTCAACGGCGAAGAAGGAGATAATTATATAAAATTAAAATGTTTTCTGTTGTACCTAATTCATTTTCTTGAAAAACATTTTCCGTGTAATATTTATATCAATGGATACAAAATTAAGCAGTAACATTTTTTATTTGTATTTCTTTTCTATTATTATTTTGCGACACTATGTTCATAAGTTTGTAACAAAAAAATGCCTTTATATTTATGTTATATAATCAAGTTAGAGTTTATTTGATTATATAATATAAACTACAACTAAGTTAACAACGTATAAAAAAATTGTATTTCGGATAAAATAAAATTATTTTAAATCTACAATCATAATTATTATTAAATTAAAAAATACTGCAATATTGTTGGGAAAGATTAGTTTGAACTTAAGACGTGGGGCCGATTTAACGGTTGAAACTAAACACGATCAGTTCAACCTAAACTTAGTTTACGCCTTTATTCAAGTTTAGACCTGAGTCAATAAAAACAATATTTATCATGACATGACACGTACATGCTACAACGTATTTCATACGAACGCTATTCACAGTCGACAATGTAATACGGTTTGCGTTCTGTATCACATTGCATTCACAATTTGACATTTGAGAAATGAACTTTTTTAAAAACGAAAAAGTAAAAGGTCAATACCAATCCAGAACAAGCACTGTATCACTAAACCAGCGTGTCAGCCTGTTTCCGCCTGGCACCAATAGTAGTATAGATCATCTAAACAAATAATTTTCAAAACAATAACCACATTTACATTTTTTGGATTTCAATTTTCAAGCCATGATCTCGTTTAGTTTTTTAGATAACACTTCTAGTGTGAAAAGTCCCGATATGAATTCTAACAAAAGAACTTCAATTGTATCTAAACTTAATAATTTCTTGGATTTACGCATATACTATCATGGATTATAATTACATTTTAAGTTTATATTATATTTAGTAATACATTGATTCAAGATGTCCACGTACTATTGTTTAATTTTTTTTTTGTCTAGCACATGCCATCTACTTTTCACCGTGACAGGGGTTGACGGGTAGAGAATACCATTAAATATTAATAATTACGTCCGCCCATTCTAACTAAAGCTAAATGACAATAATAAATAAAAAATAATGAAACTTTTATTTAAACTGCAAGAGGCTACCTGCTGTATTACAATAAAGAACAGACAAGACTAGCTTAGCTACATTATGAAACCGGTTTTCATAAGAGCATTTTATAAGCCGCCAAAGAAAATTTATTAATTTTTAACTTGTGACAAGTGCGGTTTTCTTGTATAGAACGCACGAGTGTACAAGCTTGATTGTGAATGTGGTCTCTCTTACATAGGGCACAGAAAAATTTCGTATAAAATCCGCGTAAAAGAATATGCTCACAAAGTGCAGATTTCCGGATATAGTACATTCCGGAAATCTGCAGTTTGTGAGTATATTTTAAATCGCTCCATTATATTTTAAAGATCTCAAATCCGCGCGAAAGAAAACTGGTACTTGGCAATAATGATTTACGAGGCTATTGAAAATAAAAAAAATATCGTAAAGGAAAAACATTAGATGGGAGGAGGCATTATTAAGAATGCCGAAAAACAGGCGTTACATCGGGAACTAAAAAAGTAAAATTAAACGCAATAAAATCAGTAAATATTAGTCTCATTTCAATATATAATATTTTGTTATAAAAAACCATTTAATTAAAAAAACAACTATATCTGTAAAATCAAATGGTTACAAAAGCGTTAGCAAAAATCGGCGTGCATTTCTCGGTACCACTTATTCACCACGCTGAGCGGATCGGTAAGCACTGTGGTACCCTCGCACTAATGACGCTGCTTTTCATTACTAGTGAATGGGATTTGTGTTTTTGGCATATTAATTCCGCCATCTTTCGGTCGCCATAGCATCGTTTGTTGGCCAGCAAGATGCACCACATGCAGGTGAGTTCGGCATTTGGAGATACAGATGAACATGTTCCCTTACACCCCTCATGTATCTTAGTTTTACCACCAAACCAAACATTACATTGTATATGATAAAACAAATAAAAATACCTCTTTCTAAAATCAAGAAGAATTAATCAACGTTAAATTGTTAAAATTTGCAAACCTGCATCTTACAAGTTAAATTTAGTTTGAACGTAAAACTGAGTCAGGAAAAACGAGCTCTATTATAACATGACGCCAAGAGTTCAACATATTTTACGCTTGAACAGTTTTTAAGTTTGGAGCACAGAGCACGAGTCATACATGCAACTTTTGCAACTGCAAGATTTTCTTTAACAACCTAATTAATGGTGAAAATTTCCCTTTTCTTATTGTCAGGCTGGACAGAGGCCTCTCCTTGAAACCACTCAACAAAAGCTTAAAAAGCAATAGCAAAAGATTGCCATCAATGGAACGAAAAACCGAAATCTTAGGAGACTTCTGGCGCGAACTTTTTAAGTGATGATTTTGTGATATTTTCGTATATTTAGACACAACAGACAAGACAATTTCAATCAACCAAACAAGAAAATAAAGTTGAAGACTTCGCTTTGCTTTACTAACATGCGCCAATAGCCAAATGGGTTAGGGTGCGGACTACAAAAAATTACGTCGTAAGTTCGAGCCCGCAATTCGACTTTTGTCGTGAACCACTCCAGATACAAGCTGTAAGCTTAGTTGGAGGGTTAACAGGAATATTAGTAACTTAATAAATAGCATTGATAGAATTCTTTACAAAATGGATAAAGAAATATGACTAGATAAAAAAAATACTATGAATAGAACAACAATAACAACAACTATTTCCCGTGTTTTTTTCATTGCTTTTTGCTTTGTGCTGTAGTGGATACGTCAAGGAAATTCGATACCTTTAGAAATGTCATTACAAAAGAGGTACAAATGCAATCTAAGCCGCAAAAAGTTATGTATAATGAAGTGTCAGGCAAACAAAAAGTTAGTTCAAGAGTTTTCAGTCTTGAAATTTAACGTCAAAGATGCAGCACGTACTGGTCGCCTTGTTAAAGATAAAGTGGACGCCATCTATGAAAAAGTGGAAAAAGATCGGAACATCAGTAGTTACGAGATTGTTGAGGATCTGAGTATTTATCATAAAAACTGTTAATTAATTTAAGAACACACACAACTTCTTCATACACAAACAATTTAAAAAATTTCAGTGCTGATTTATATTACGACGATAACTTCTAAGTAATTGAACTTTCGCATCCGATGTAACTCGTATGCGAAATGATCGGAGGTCAAGCAAGGAAAGCTGCAGTTTAATAGACACGGTACGCAACGAAACACAATCAGATTCTAAAACCAATAATTTCTGTTGTGAACAAATATTGGCTTTGGCTGGGTACACTACAGTAGTAGTACACTAACCACTAAGCATCAACCACGCTCTAGGTGGTTACTTAACTTACCTGTACGTGGTACCTTCTAACATGCCAGCAAATAAAGATGTCTTTGGCGACTGAATATGGCGGAAAATCCTTTCGAATTTCCCGAACCCTACTACCACTGCTAGCGATAGGGCCTCCCCCTATAGTATCATTCACTGAGCTTAATAACGCGGTGAGTGTAATAGCGTGGTGAGTGTGGGCAAACCTTAAGATATGTATGCCTCGCCTCGCCAAGAAAGAGCATTTGTACAACAATAGACACAAACAGTTAAAAACGATTGATATTTTAATATTATCATTATAATATAATAATTTAATTTGTTCATGAATAAAAAACAAGTGATCAAGTGAATAATATACAGTAGCTTAAAGCTAATCAATCACTGAACGAAACTAGTGTTGTCGGTTTAAACGAAACCAGGAATCAGCCATAATTTGAGTGTTAGTCAGCTCTTTACTGGAACTACTTGAAATACAACGCTACTTAGCACTGAAAATTGTAAACGATCTTCAGTCACGCGATGAAATATAATTTTCTTTTCACTTAAACTTTGTAAGTGTTGATATTTTGTTACAATATATATGGGTATGTTAAAGTATTTTTAACAAATTAATGATTATCGTATAAAAACAATTTTCAAACTGTCCCTAAACATAGCCCTATACAAAATGATCGATGAAATATCACATGTATACTTCGAAACAGTGATTCTTTTGTTTTCTTCATTTCTCAATCTTTGGTGTATCTTGGTGGTCCTGGGTAGGATTTCTATAAAGTGAAACCCACGAAGACATCCACGTCAACCGCTATCTAAGGAATGTTTTATATAATAGGGGAGTAAGAAAGAATCTTGGTTCAAAATAATTGATTGAATTTGTTTCAAATAGAAGATTAAAGTCCAAGGATGTAGTGACCTAACTCTATTTTTTTAATAATAATGAAATGATATGATAATATATTATATAAGTATAACATTTGTTTATTAAAATAGTTCGTTGTTACTCATATTTTATTCATACCTTCAAGTATATATATACATATACTTTACTTATACTTTAAGTATAAGACGTTAAGTACCTCCACGATGTTTCTGTAGAAGAATTGGTCTAACCAAACTGGTCTGTGTGCGGAAGTTCTACCCGTTAATAAATTGCACGGAAAATTGACTCTATGCAGTTAAGTGTAGAAATTAGTTTCACTTCATTTGCTGCTACTCGTCGAAACAACCACGGCATAGGCTCCTCGGGCATGCTAGCTGAAATACAAATTTATATTCAATACATTATCAATTTTACTAAATCATGAAGACTGAAATAAATTTATTCCGAAATTCAAATTTACTGTAATTAGAATCTAATAATTAATAAGTCATCAATAACAGCTGCTTCTATAATAGGTGATTATAAATGAATGTAAATAACAGGCGTAATTAATTCAGCGTATTATTCTATTTTATAGCATGGCCCTCTGAACGTGGAAAGAAATTAATAGAATTTACGATTCCAAACTATGCGTCCGTTTGCAGTTTACGATCTTCAGAAAGATGATTCTGAGAAATAACTTTAAATCGGAGATACTGTAATAAGTGATAGTGTCAGGAATGTTAAGCGACCTAATTGATATGATATGTTAACAAAGAACAGTAACTTTAACATATTGCCTTTTCGGAAACCTGCCTGTTCGGGAGACAGAAAGTAGTCAAGTGTGCTTTATACACAATTCATCATCATAGACAATTCATGATTACTCTCGTAAACAACACGAAGACGAGGCTTGGTTGGCAGATCGATCTATAATTCTTCAGTTATTTCTTTTCTAGAAGAATTGCATAGATTGGAAATATAAATACTATGGAAACGTAAATTCAAAAGAAATACTAAAATATCTGACGTAAACCTGGGTAAGGTCTGGATATCAAACACCTCTGTCCCCCGTGACAACTTAATGACTCTATCCTTGTAGTGTCGTTATTTGACTTATCCTGATATGACTAATAGCAATAGAATTTTGTTATTTCAAAGTATATATACTATTACATTTTCTCTGTTCGATCTAATGGTAGACTGGTAGAGAATGCCTCTTAGCCTTTTTGTTATGTAATGTGCAAATAAAGTTTAAATAAATAAATAAATATACATTGAAGGGAAAACTAGGTATTTACATTTTTGAAACACGTTATGATATTTTTATTCCCTCGCTTTGTAACGAACGAAAGTGTCAAAGAAGCAAGATTGTGCTCATCTATTAGATCTGGTGCTGATTAAATTCCTCCTGCGTTTGACATATTAGGTTTTGTATAACGCAACAAAAATTGTGCGAATTCTTCGCTCTGGTATTACCGTCAAAGGAAAGATTCGATGATATTTTATAACAAATTGTTCTTTATTCTGTAGGGTTCAGCGCAAATATGCTAGAAAATATTTATATTTACGGTGTAATTATACTTTAAAAATTTTAAGAGTTTTAAAAACTATTGTATTAAAAGGAGATTGAAACGCATAGTTTATATGTATAGTAATATAGTCTTTCATATTATTATAAAAGAGAAAATACAATATTTTTTGTCTATAATGCAACGTTATTGTATTTTGTACGCAGTGCATATGGCAACCACTTTATGTTTTAACCATATGAGTAATAAACTTAGAAAGATTATCACGTTCATTCATAACTAAAGGTACTTGTTATATTACACAGTAAGGACGTATCTTTGTACGTGGTGGAGCCAAGCGGCGGCTTTCCCTGCTGCTCGAATGGGACGGCTCGACCGGGGTAGTATACCTGTAACATCAGAGGAACTGCAGGTGAGTAGCCGTCTTGAAAGAGTATTTGGCAAGAGAGAGAGAGAGGTAGGGCGAGAGGAGGTGGGCCTCCGGTTACCTTACTCACTGAAAGAAACGTAGAAGCGCAAGATGCCTCTACTTTAAACCGGCAATCTGTGTACTTTTAATTTGAGTAAGGTAACATTAGTATGTTTATTTCTAGTTTAGAAAAATATTTAAGATATCTTTCGTGTGTATTTATATTTTTGTATAACATGATACATTTCATGTTATACAAAAATTAATATTTTTTCATTAGACAATGTAAATATTTCTTGTGGAGCAAAGCTTGATGCAAATCTTTGTTTGTTTAATATTACATAGTTTAAATAATTTGAGTATTTAGTTCGAAAGTTCGCACCCATTAAATCCAAGTTTACTGACAGAGATTGCGATAAAGCATGAAATAACAAATGAACTGTATTTCAAAAATAATATTACTCCTAAGTTGCTATTTTCTTTATCAACATCAACAGATGGCGTTAACAACAGCTGTATGTCTAGATAACTTCATTAGTATGCAGCTCAATACCGTCGCTGGTTTTGTACATTTTTAAATTAATATCAAATTTCTATACAAACTTTTCCACTACACATATTAAAGGCTAACAATATAACAGTGAAATGAAACTGTTATTTACGGATTTTATCGATTTCCATTTTTGTTGTTTATGTTCCGACGTTTTGAGTGCTTTACAGCACCCGTGGTCACGGGGGGACTGGGGTGCTAGACGTCTTGATGTCATAGTTAACTCGAAACGTCGGGAACATAAAATCATGCAATAAAATCCATAAATAATGGTTTCATTTCAAATTAGTAGTGTTCGCGTAAATAAAAGAAATCATAATATAACAGTGTTTGCGTGTGTATCCATTTAACTTATGAGAAGACAACACATGATTCAATTCGTAGCAACATGAGTTGGAATTATTTATACCATAGTTGTTATACTTTCTCGTGTCATAACTATAGAACTTCCGTTGTTTCAGAATGTTAAAAAATAAGAGCCGGGTAAGAAAATAAATCAACATATTAAGGAGATGAGAATAAACAGCCTTAGATTTTTAAGGCTTGTTGCCTTATTTTGGAAAGATGTAGCTATTACAACTCTAGCAATCTGTATAGACAGCAATGATAATTATTTGAAAATAGTTTTGATTGTGTAACTTAGTTTATTTATTTATTTATTTACTCTTCGTCACTTATCAGTGTATGCAACACTAAGTACTACAATGGGCGGATATAATACCTTGTAGCATTCTCTGCCAGTCAACCCAGGGAGATAAAGAACAATGGCAGGTGCAATCGGAAAATAACAACAAAACAAATATTAAATCAACCAGAGAAATGTTAACATTAAAACACTTACATGCTAATTATAATAAATAAATGCGCACTATTATATAGAAAAAGTACATGAATATGTAAACATATACTTAAATACACTTTCAGTACGTTCAGTTACGTTTTCTTAAAAAAACCTTTTTCGGCATAAAAATGGGTGCAACGTTTTCTCTAATCCAGATTATAAAAGAAATTGTAGCTTTCCATAGCGATTAGGATATAGTACTGGTAGACTACACATAGGCTGTCAAAGAAAAGCGGAGGAATGATAATTTTTCTGCACACCCCTTGAATTATAAAAGTTTTTAATAAATAAAAGAACCAGAAAACTTGCAAAGGAGGAATTATATCATGGTCTTTAGAGACGTAATATGTGGGATATAGTGGGACATAGACATGGGTAAAGGAATGCTTCTATCAAATCATCTCCGATAGTATGTATTATTCATTTTCTGCAATTTTTGTGAATCTATGAAATACACAAAGCTAGATGCTCGGTTCCATTTAATCCGATTACCACTGTACACATAAAGAGCATAATAACGTGTACTGTTTCTTTAATCAAAGTTTATGTTTTTTTTTACTTTTTGTTTCCCATAAATGACTAAAACAAATATGCGCAACGATCGTGAAATAATTAAATCTGTGTCCAGCAGTAGACTATTTATAGACTGATGATGTAGTAGAAAAATAATCTGATTTAATATGTTTTTGATTTGTTAATACCTATAATATTTTAACCTACTTATTATACACTACAATACTTTTTATTGCAAACCATGAATAATAACATATATATATATATATTCACGCATTGTTCCCAACGGGGTAGGCAGAGACAATCTTCTTCCACTTGCTACGGTCCTGACATACGTCTTTCGCTTCTCCCACTTTCATCAATCTTCGCATGCATACTCGTTGGTTTAGAATAGTCTTGACCTGGCCTTTTTTCAGAAGTCTCCGATTTGATCGTGAAATGTTCGCCTAGGTCTTCCTCTCCCGACTCTACCATTTACACTCGCCTCATATATTTGTTTTGTCAACCTACTTTCATTCATCCTCTCCACGTGTCCAAACCAGCTCAGCATCCCTTTCTCAATTTGTGTCACTACATCCTACTCTCTGATCACATTACTTCGAACCCCGTCAGTTATCTTCAAATCAATTATACTTCTTAACGCTCTCATTTCCACTGCATTTATCCTGCTTTCATGCCTCTTCTGCCATACCCAGCTTTCGCTTCCATATGTTAGTGTTGGTACCAATAATAATAATAATAAAATAGTAGCAAATAAATAAGAGAAAATAATGGGGGGCATTATTAATACATAGCATTTTATTACAGACAACCAAACCAGAAATCAACAAATAAAACAGACACTGTTCAATATCTTTATCTTCTTCATCGGCCTTTTTCAGTCCACGAATAAATATAGATCTCTACAAGAAAGTGCCAGCAGGCCTACTCATCAAGTTGGGTTAGTTTAGTGAGCGTTGTATCGATACTGTCTCATTAATGACGTTGCTCCTCATAACTAGACACAAACAAAGAAAGAAAAATTTCTTTCTTCTATTTATTTCATTTATACATAATTTTTTTTTCTTTTATTCTACAAATTCGGAGGGATTTTCCGCCACCAGTCGGTAGCCAGACCCTCGTTTGTCAACTCAGGTCGCCAGTACCATAGATGCTGGTAAGGTTGGCATTTAGATAAAAAGATGATATCTTTCTTCTTACACTTCACTTATCTTTGCATGTAGTTATTATAAAACCTAGAGGGGGGCCCGCAGCAACCCTAGGTATGAAGGAGACCTAGACCTGGGTTACCGTCGGTAAGGGTGAAAAAACGACCTTTTGCAAGCGAACGCGGCATGGGAAGGCTACTGGAGGAGGGTATTGTGTAAGTGATGAGGCAGCTATGGTTAGGTGGGACGATTTTCGCAGAGGTATAATTACCCCGCGCAGCCACTAATGTGTTTAGATGATCCTTAATTTTATTGAAATATCTTTCAATAGGACCAACAGAAGGCAAATGTAACTCGTATAAGTAGCCCGGTGCATGGAACGTTTTCGTTAATTATGTTTTAGGTTAACTGTGAGGGTGCGAGAGGGGCGGGGGGTTTTATTAAAAGCGAATTATGCATTTTGGCACTACCGTCATACCTGAATGCTTTAACATATTTTGTGTCTTTTCGAATCTCGTCGCAGATCCAACGCAGCTTTATTTTGTTTACATTGACCTTGGCATCCATTTCCAGGCATGTCCACGTCTCGCTTCTGTATGTCGATTAGTTTTATTATTGGCTTGTACATTAGCACTTTACAGGCATTACAGGCTGTAACGGGTAACCTCACTGAGCTCACCCTGGTCGTGCTTAGCTACTATGCGGTCCTGTAGATTACTCCCCGAATATCAGATGTATCTCGGGTATTTGTACTCATTGCACATTTCGACTATGCAAAAAAACACAATTTATTGTTGCGCTACATTCTAGCGAAAAATTTAGTCGCTTATACAAAGAAGATAAGGTATAACAATATGGCTTTTCTCTGAAAAGCTTTTTAAACGTTGTTTTTTTAGGATAATAAGCTCAGAGTTTAATTTTTATAAAGAACGTGTAAATTCAATTTAAAACGATTTATGAATAAGACGAATGTAAGGGAAATATCGGAGGCGTTTTTTTTAGTGAAATTAATAATAATGATTAATACTACATATTTACTACACATTTGATACAAAAATATTACTTACGGATTTTATCGGGTGTTGTTTGGTACACGAATCACCCTTGGCAGGTATCGACGTTCCTTTGCGAGGAAATGTGGTCTGTCAAATCTAATTTAATGGTTGGGGCAATTCAGAATATGATCGCAGACTGCAGACTGCTGACGAAATTAAAAAAATCATCCTAATTTCAATAGAAGAGATGGCTGGGTGGTACCACCTGCTTGGGGTCCGGATTAATAATTATAAAGCTGACGGTAGCTGGGTTAACTAAGACATCAGGGCGACAAACACCCCAGTCCTCCCGTGACCACCCTGAGCTTCACAGCATTCGAAATGTCGGTATTTAAAAAGTTTTTTTTATGGCAGCAAACGATCATAAAAAAACGGCGTCGCTCATGTTCATCTGCAACACCAACGTGCTGTAGATGCATTTAAGGGTATTCGGGAGATGGTAGGGAGGATGAGGAGGGGGGTGGGGAGTGAGTTTCCGGTTACCACACTCACCGAACTAAACGCAGAAGCACTAGATGCTTCTACTTCACGCCAGTATTCTGCGAGGTCGTGGTACCAACCCGGTCAGGCTGGCCCATTCGAACAGCAGCACAAGTCGCCGCTGTACTGTACTGTGTGTACTGTACCACTGTAGTCAAATTAAACGCGATTAAATCCGTAAATAATAGTTTCATTTCAAATAGTGAAATTAGTATTACGAATTTTTCAACATTATCATAATTATAATATCTGTGGTAGCGTAAACCAAATAGTTTCTCTAACTATTAGGTGATGTGACCGCCTATGTACGTGACATAACCAAAATTTAAAAAATGGGTACCCATTTTTTAATACAATACCAGTATAAATGTTGAACAGGCTTGTTTATAAGCCAGTATGGTGTAGCACATGTAGCAGAGGTAGTATGGAGTGTGATGTGTACATTTATTCTTATACCTCAATAAGTAAAGAAATTAATGAGATGACACCTTAGCACTTAGAGAGGCCAAGAAATTTTGTTGCATCATGCAGTGTTGTTTTTATAAAATATAGTTTCTCCTCAGATTATATATTATGTACACATATCTCCAACGGATAGTTTTACCTCTTCACACCTTGTGGACAAAATTTACATCGAATTTAACGAGGACCTTCTTACGACTTCGAAATCTTTTTATCTCGTAAAGGAATCTTGATTTCTCACCCTCTCGTTTTATCCTATCTTTGAAGGGTTTTACAATGCTCGAGTACACTTTTTTTTAAGATTAACTAAATCAGTGATTTTAGGTTCAAGAAACACGGAGAAAATTGTACACATTTGAGGTTCCATATAATGCTGAAAGACAGCATAAGTCATTCTTGATGAAATTATTATTTTCTGCTTTGGATAAGCAATTACAGTTTTCTTTAAATAATGGTGTCCTGTTACTTTTTATAATTCCATATAATTTAAGTTACAAAATATATATTTTGAATTATATTTTACATATTACATTAACTATGAGAGTTAAACTTTACTTGTCATAATTGCACCTAGTGGTATCGGCGAATGTATCCACAACTCCTTTTATTTCCGTAAATTTCGTAGGGGCCGAATAAGGCAAAGTCTTAAAAATCTCGAGATAATCTCCGGAAGTAAAGTCGGTGACGAAGTTTGCCTCCCGAAGAGGTGAAAAGAAGTTTTCAAATCCTTTATCTACTAACTACTAACAGTTTATTATTCTAGTCTTCTTACAGCAATAAAATTTTTTTGTTATAACATGTATGTATGTAGGTATATAGAAAATAATTTCCGCTACTCTGCAAATCCATAGTCCTTTATATTTTCTGTTGAACAACTTACAATCCCGCGTAAGTGCAGCAATAATTCTAGCAGTATTCCAATATTATTAACATTCATTTAAGTATAAGTTCTTACAGAGAGAAAAATATTTTTAGGCGGTTTCTTAAAAGAATCTTATTCTTATTTATAAATATATATATATTTTTATTATAATAAGGAACCATAATAATATATATTCTGTAAAAATTTTAACTGGCTAACGATTACGGTTTAAAATACAGCCGTTTAAATATGCGACAAAATGAAGGATGGACAGACGGCGTAGGCTTTTCAAAAGAGCTCCGTACGGTACGGTAAACACGATACCTTATCAAAAACAAATGAAGCATACGTTTTGTTTTTTTACTGAATTTTTTTATTGTTTTTTATATTGAAATTGAAATATATGCAACAGGCTAACAAGACTTGTTATGCTTGGCTTGATATTTTCGGCTCATTGCGTTTCCTTCTTCTCAGGTTCAAAATAAATATTACATTCTGTAATTGAATTTCCTTACTTATTCCAAATTTTTTTGGTGAGCATCGCTTAAAACAATCTTTTCCTTATATGTATAATGTACTAAAACAAATCAAACAAAGAAATATAAACCCAATTACATAAATTTATCTGTACCAAATTTGAATAACGTACATTACCATTTAATGTGTTGTTATCGTTCCTATGTTTTTCCTCCTTCTTTACCATAGCGATTGGCAATGTTCGGTAACTTGTAACCCCACAGACGCTGCTGCCCGTCATCGGTCTATTTAATTTTGGTCCGGTATTTATCGATATGGTATCTTTCTTTTTATATCTTTTATCAGGTACCTTTATCCTGCTATCTTTCGACAGCAGTTGCGATTTTCAAAGCTTTTCCTTTAGTCTCCTCTTACGACACTAACGGGTGTGACACCACACGGTGGTAGCTTTCTTCTTTAGTAACAGTAAAGTACAGGACATTGGCCGCTACATATTCACCACGCTGGGCAGATGGGTTGGCGATTACACTCCTCGCATTTTAGACGGTCACCGTCATCGCACTGTATAGTTAAGCTGGAGAATATTTGCGGTAATTATTCGGCTTGTTTTAACGTGTTACGTTAATCCAGCAGATGAGATAAGGTAACAGATCCTCAATATCTACTAGGTAGTTAGTAGTTTTACTCATTATCTAGAACCTTGAAATTTATAACTGCGTAACCGAATATCTTGTAACATACGTAGAGGAAATTATCCACCATTTCCTGATTTGTAATTCTAGAGTAAAAAGTCAAAAAGGACTCTCAAGTAGCGCTTTTTGGCACAGTACCTGTACGAGTATTACGGACCAGTTCGTATTAAATGATCTTGGGGCTACGTTGATTGTTCTATTTCCAGTGTGAAAACGAAGATATCGTTTAATCCTGCAGAAAAGACAAAGTTTTGTCCTTTTAATGTCTCGATAACTAGTTTTAACAATTTTATATAACTTTGTATTGCATATTTTTTTTTTTAGAGAAGAAGGGGCAAACAAGCATGCGGCTCACCTGATCAACGACGCCCACGAACATCAACAACACCAAAGGAGCTCCAGATGTCCTTCCGGCCTTTAAGGAAAGAATACGCTCTTTTTTTGAAGGTCTCTATGTTGAAACTGTTTGGAAATACTGCTGGCGACAGCTGATTCCACAAAGTCGAAGTGCGTGGCATAAAACTTCGAGTAAAACGCACTGTGGTGGAATGCTAACCATCTAGGTAATATTAATGGAACTTGGAATTCTATCATCCGATGGCATGATATGGATCTGGGATCAATCCGAACAGTTCCTCAGAACATTCCCCGTAGTAAATTTTGTTACAAATGCAAAAAGAAGCAACATATCTTTGCAAGTGCAAAGGGTCAACCCGAGAGCGTGGTCGCCGATAATTCGAGCCGCTTGACGTTGGATGGAAGGACTTGGTACTGGGGTGCCCCTGCCCAGCGATGAGAACAATATTCCATGTGGGGCCGAACTTGTGCCTTATAAAGTTGCAATCGGACCGGCATGAAATTCTCACTCTACAGAGCACACCAAGCTTTTTGGAGGCAAATTTGACTTTTCCCTCCAAGTAACCACGGAACTGAGTGTCGCTCGATACGTCGACGCCAAGGATTCTGATACTGGCTGAGGCAATAGAGGGAATCTTATCAAAAAGAGGAGTAACGAATAACAAAAAAAAAGCGTATGACGAACGATAATTCATTTAGAACTTTCAAATATTCTGTATACACGGTATATATCGTATCTGTATATAGTATCTGTATTGCTACTCTGATGGAGTTTCCAAAAACACCGTGATAAAAAATATATTATTTATCTTCATTAATTTATGTTGTGGAAGATTGGTTTAAACACTTTATCGAATAACGTAGTAAAACAGTTTTAGACATTTTAAAGTGTACCTGATTTATTAAGAAACTCAAATGAAATTTTGTTTCACCAAATACAAAGAAAATAAATGGCGAATATCATTCCATTACAGATATATCTGTAACGTAACTTTTGGAAGACTACGGATTAAGTTAAGACAAAGTTGCTCCTCGTAAATCTCCATACCTCCTATCTTGTCTCTAGTCGAAGCTTCGCATGGAGACGCTTCCGTTATAACTTCTACAAAATTTATTAAAAATATATAAGTATATATGAGCAAAACATTAGTTTTCAGTATATTAGTACATTTTGAAGTTAGTACGACAGCATAGTTTTTGGTTAAAGGTTAACGAACCTAACAGCTGAGCCATGGATCATGGGTTCGAGTGGCACCCATTGCTACAAGTTATTGTGTAATTTTCGGATCTGGTTGTGTTGTGGTGTTACGTCCTGTGTCTCTAACCCTTCTTTCTGTCTTATAGCGGAAGCGTTACATTGGGTATGGGTAGGTAGAGCCGAGTGAGTGCCTCTGCATTTCCGCATATACTTACGACCCAATAGTTTTCGGAAGTTATCGCCGTGGTCGAAGTCGACTAGAACCAGAAGACCATTAAAGTCATCGCCGTTATATTTGTTGTGTATTATATCGTGCGGCAGATGGGTAAAAATCTGCCACCCACTTATATCGCGTGGGAGATTAAGGGAAAAGCGGAGGAGGAGCAAATCTGGGGACAAAACTAACTTCCCACGATGCACTTTCTATCTCTAGAAAAGGCGAACAATAGGTTTCGGAAGCCCGTTTGGCTATTCTTAGTCATATCGTCTATTCCAAATATAAATTCGGCATTGTTCTCTCCACTTTAGGTTGACAGAGTGCTTGTGTAGAGCTGTTCAATTATTAGGGTTCAAGAAAAAAAAATATTTAGAATAATATGTCCAAATATGGACACCATTGATGTAAGAATATTGTTTGTTTTACTTATTTGTAATCTTAAAACTCTACTCTGAAAAGTCGATTTAAAATGAAATAAACAAAGACGTGGCGTATATAAAGGAATGTATGATAATAACTTTTGTGAAGGAGTTGATCACTCCCGTTTCTAAAACGTTAGGCTTCTTAGGTTTAATTATACTTATATCCAGTTTAACTAATAGTCACTAATTCCTTAATTAAATAAATACTGAAAGACTATTATTAATTTGATTATTATGGTGCAAAATAGGTAAGAATTATGCTTGACAGTATACAAGTCGAAAAAAAGTAGTGGGAATAGACTAGAGATAGGACACTTTTTAATACAGAAATGTAAATGAGCCGTTGTGAAAACGGACTCGATCCAGAAGGTTCCGCTTTATTACACGACTGTTGCGGTGTTACTGCAATTCAGAAGTGGGATATATACCTCGTCTACCGGACCTTTTGCCGTCTTGAGTGATTAAGAAGCATTAATTAAAGAAATGTAACATAACCAGGAACCCAGGTAATATAACAACACATTAATGTAGTGCACAACGTAAGTTTTCCTGTTTGCTATCCTGGGAAAAGTTTTGTTTTGTGTTTAGGATGTTCTGTTGGTACTGAAAGTAATTCATAAACATCCTATAGTATTTTTTTAAATATTTTTATGAACATCGGAATGTGTGATGTGCGTATTAAAGTTAGAGGGACGCGATAGTTAACTTTAATTAGGTAAAAGATTTTCTTTTCCATGAGAGTAAAATATCAGAAATAAAAAAAAAATCATTATTTGTTTTTGTCAATATTTTTGCGTAAAGTTTATTCGCTACAACTCGTGCTTTAACTTTACACATAATATGATTATGTGCTTCTATTTTATGGAGTTGATTTGTTCGTTTTGAAAGATTAGTTTACAATTATTCCTTGTTGCTAAGGTTTCTGAACTGTTGATATTCATGAAAATCGAAGTGGGCTAAGAGACATAATCGACGTGTGTACTAATGAGTTGCTTAATATTCAGGTCTCACAGAACCGTAGTGTTGGTAAGCGTACGATGTAAAAAAAATCGTTGTAAAAACATGCAAAGAAAACGGTTGAATCCACAAACCGTTGCTATACACAGCTAATTATTTGAGAACACATAGCCTTCAAGGCATTCTTTATTTTTATTTCGACAATGAAAATAAAGAATGCCTTGTATGTGTTCCGTGAAGTGCTGTTAGCCATTTTTAACTTTTACAGCTCTATCGGTCTCTGGGCTCATATGTATATACATGTATCTACGAGGCATAACATTTAAACATATATTTTTATATATACACAGAACTTTTCGGAGATGTCATTGCTGATAGCAGTTTAAGGCAATTACAGCTGCATCAGTCTACTGAAAGTCTATTTCTTATCTACAGTTGATAAGCAATCTATGGACCGTACAAGGGAAGTTCAGACCACGTCTCGGATGGTCGAATAATGTCGATCGGTTTGGGCTGTGAGAGCCGCCCAGGCACGCGGGTGTTTTGTTGTTTTATCGGAATTGTGTCTGTCTTCTATAGTCTTCTATAGTCAGCTGGAGGGGAGCGTGTTGAAAAATACTAATTAGTAGACATAATAAGGACGCGAACAGTAGTTTCCTCACCCTGTTGTATGCACCGTAAAGGCCAGGCTTTTCAGGTCTTAAACGATCTCAGAGATATCTTTCACTGTCACCGACTCTAGTTGTTCGTCTACTGGTAGTAGTGTGACCCTACATGTTATGCCCCCTGCCTCCACCTGCTGAAGGTGAGGAGGGTCCCCAAGCAAAAAGCCTCCTGGAGATAAGCACGTGTAGCCGGTACGTGTACACGTGTACCGCAGGAGTTGTTTCTGTTCTGTTCTGGTCGCGGTTCGGACTCGGGCTGATCAAAGAACCTTATTAAAATATTATAGTTGGAGATAATGTTATACTCTATGTAACCATTTAAACGAAACCCGATTTGGGTGTTTCATAAAATGTTGGTTTCGGTGGGTTCCAAATCTCGGAAGACTCAGAATTCTGGTTCACGTCCACTTAGACACTGTCGCCCAATGTCCTTATCGCACTACGTAGAAAATTCCTTTTTTTTGTTTTAAAGTAAAGTGTCGGTCCTCTCTAGGATTTTTCCTTCATCAAATGAGTTTTGATTAACGTGAATCTCACATACACTATCTATCTAGACGCAAAGAGGCCGGCAGCGCATCTTTTTTTTATAGCAGAAGGGGGCAAACGCATCAGGGGAGCCGCATGCCCGCTTGCCTCCGTCTTCTACAAAAAAAAAAAAGCATTATTCTTATCATTACGAATATTTGCACCAGGCGGGAATCGAAGCAGCTACGTAGCTGTTTCATGTGTATGGTCTTATAATCCAGTTCATACGCTGCAAATCCTGTTTATATACTCGTGGAAAAAGGAATGCTTTCATATTCTGTGCAGGACATTCGTTATCGTTACAGGAATTATTTATTTATTGGTTCGCAAGATAGCAATACCACTATCTTAGAACATGTTTGCTTTTCTTTATAATCATATATAGCCTGCAGTGAATTAGTTTGATATTTATGTTTTGTAGTATTTCGCAAGTTACTCTCATCTTTGAGTGGTGATGATGATGATGTCGTTTTGGCGGATTTCGATCCAGGTGACATCTTAATAACTATTAAGTGTAACGTAAAGTAGCAAACCGCCTAGTAGCCTGCAAGTGGCCACCGCTGAGCAAAGACCTCCTTCTCAAATAACTTACGAGGGTTTTGGAGCCGCGAAGGGCCCGCCACGCTGCTCCAGCGAGGGTTGGTGGGCTTCACATATCCTCGAAATAATATTTTTAATTATTTCTTAGATATGCGGGTTTCCTCACGATGTTTTCCTTCACCGCCTAGCACGCGGGAAATATAGGACTTAAAATTTCTATCAACAATTTCTTTCTATCTGAAATTGTATGGATAGGGTTCGAACCTAGGTCACTCGCGCTCTATGAAACTAAAATGAAGGCCCTGACCACTAGCCTACCACGGATATGTAAGTGTATATACAGGTATATAAGTCTATGCGCAAACGCAGCGGGACGTGAAGCAACACAACACCAAACCCGAGAACTAATAACACATGTTTTGCACAAAAATTACCTTCGCCTGTGATTTGAATCCCAGACTTATGACTTAGGTACGCTAACCACTTAACCACGCGGATTATTTAACAACCATTATCATATTAAACTTAATACATGATCGTATTAAATTTAATTATCTCCCAGTTTATTTTAGGGCTTCGCTGATTATTAATAAGCTGATTAATACGTCAAGGAGAAGGTTGTGTGTTCGACAAACATATTAAAATATAAATATACCTACATAAACTATAGTAAACTATAATTACGACTCAAGTAAACGTTATTGCCTTTGCTACCAGATAACATGGTTGTAAGGATCGTTAGAAGAAACTATCGGAATCCCCAGGCCGAGAAATTAGCATACATACTAATAATATTTACATGTTAATAGATTTCTGAAGACTATAGCTAGAAAATTTAAGGCTACATACTAATACTTAGGAACTGGGAGGGAAATGAAAACTCGTAAAGTGTATTTTAGGATTTTTTTTTCTTTTTGCGTAAGGAAATAGGTGATACCTATTTATCACTGAAGGCAGTGAAAGGTTATGTCGGGATCAGCAATAGCTGCCGGATAGATTAAAAACTCCACGACAGAGGAATGCTGTTGGTCTGGCTACATTATCTGCTTCGGCGAAAGAGACTTGCGAGCAGAAGGCCCGCAAGTGAAATTATTAGGGCCGATCGGCCGTCTTGAACCGATCAGCCTACGTCCGAGAGCTACGACGCTGCTGACGCTGTCCCGACGCTGCCTGTAGCTATCGCGCTCCGACAGTTAACGAAAAAATATTTTAGGAGAAAAATTTGCAGCCAAAAAATCCTTGGCTCTGCAAAGACTTCACATTTATGTGTGAGCCTCAAGTGGGAAGATCCGCTATGCCGCTTCAGTATGGATTGATGGATGGACTGAAATACGCAGAAAATATATTTTCTGTCCTATTCCTCAGAATTGATAGATTTCGCTATATATTTTTCTCGTCCGCCGAGTACGTGGTAAATTCAGTACTCTAAATCGTAATTGTCGAATTTAGTGCGTGCCATCAAGCTAACTTATCATAGATATTTCCTTAATTTCTTACCATCGTCTGAATCCACTGGTGAACACGTGCAGGTCTCTAAGGAAGCACCAGGAAAAGTGGATACGTATTTCTTGAGGACGTTTCATTGGAAAACCTCATGCTTCGCGGGTATGTGAGAGCACTATCGTTACCCTGGCGCACTCGAGCGCATCACTATTCAGTGAAATTAGGGTGCACTAAATTCGGATGGATTTTCCTTCGTCATTCGGTCGCCTGAACGTTGTTTATTAACCACTTACGTGTGAGGTTAGTATTACGAGAATAATATAGCATATTTCCTTTTGTAACCCAAACCTTTTTAAATATTAATTTTGTACTGAAAGGCAGCTCGCTGTTCAGGGCGCTCACTTTAATATAAAAGTACTAAAAGTATGCGACTAACCTGGGCTCGAATCTCGCAGCCGGCACTGATAAATAAAAATAAATATTTCGAGGACATGTGAAGTCCGCCAACACGCATCGAATTAGCGAGCCCGACTCTTTCGGCTCGAAATCACATACGAGAATCAGTAACAATATTACAGGTATGTTACAGGAATCTCATTAGTTTTCGTAATTCGGTAATTAGTTATAGTTTTTAAAAAGAAATCAGTTTGACAAATTATATTAATATTTCATACTTGCAAGAATGTAATTATTGCAATTTCATAATCCATTTAAATGTATAATAAATGTACGGTTGTCCTGCAGTTTGTCAACACATATCCCAAGCGCACTGTGGTCTGACAAGTTCGTGTGCGACAAGTTGTAAATTTCGTGATTAGTTAGATCGATGCACATGAGATAACGAGCTGAGGGTGAATAACTCAAACACTTTGCGTATAATGGCAAAGGGAATGTATATAAAAGTGCCATGGAAATTGGATGAATGATTAAAAGTTAATTTGAATTCAAAAACTTCAACCTGTTACGTCACAAATGTTTACGACTTATCCTCAGATACCTCGGGCACTTATCCAACGGCATATCGTAATACATCGCCCCTCCCAGGGTCTGCCGCTACCGGCACCACCGCTACTACTCCTCCACACTAACTGGTCAAACTATTTATATCGCATATACGAGAGAAGCCTAAAGCTATGAGTACCATTAATGGGTTTTGAGATAGCAAGAAGCTCCATCTCGTCCAATATCGGATGCACTATAGTCGTACAATGATTGGAAAGGAAGTTCTGACTATATTCCTCAATGAGGATACCATATTATATTAAATCGACTCCTGTATTAGATTTCATTTATTTGGCACCTAAAACTAAGGTACACAATGGCATTATCTGGCAGTCAACTCTGGGTAAGAAAGAAACATATGATAGCAGGTTTAAATAAATAAATTTAAATATTATATTAAATACATAATCCTTATAACGTACTTATATCATAAGGAATATGTACTTAATATTAATATTTAATTTTCATTACCTGCAAGTGTTTGGGTTTGGATAAACAGAACGAT
Source organism: Bhutanitis thaidina (assembly GCA_029286595.1). Taxonomy (NCBI): domain Eukaryota; kingdom Metazoa; phylum Arthropoda; class Insecta; order Lepidoptera; family Papilionidae; genus Bhutanitis; species Bhutanitis thaidina. The sequence continues at coordinate 4,265,570 of JAGSMS010000012.1, read as the reverse complement.
TCGACCTCGTCGTGGATTCTATCCAGTATAGCTCCAATAATAACTAACTGAACTACCAAGACTTGGCTCCGTAAAGTTTGACATTACTTGGTTTACCAATCGTATCGTACCAATTGTATCATCAGTGCTCATCATATCTGGTGACATTTCGTTACTCATTTTTGTACTCGAATGTACCAACGAAAACAAGTACAGCTAAAACAATTAAAGCTTATCAAATAAATGCAACAGTTCTAAGTACGTTGTACGCTGTAATTCGAAATGGTTTAATTCGTTACGTAGCCTATCTTCTTTACCTTCTCTTTCAGATCCACAATATTCTCCGCAGGTCCCAATGTGCAGAATGCTGGTAACAGTTGCCACCATTGGGAGGTGAATCGGCAACGGATCCAAGATATATGCCATATAAAAGGTTACATCATTTATTTATTTACTTTCTGTTATTTAAATAATACAGAATAAATTCAAATTGAAATAAAAATATCAAAAGAAATTGATGTGTTATAAATCTCCTTTTGTACTCAAAATCTTTCTTTCGATACAATAGAATTTTTAAGGTGAAATAAAAATACCGCATCGTAAGGCTTCTTTATTCATTTTAACTATATACTAATATAATATTGACGTCAACTATAACGCAGAAAATTACCTGTTTTTTTTCTATATCATAGGAAAGTCTTAAAACGAAGCACATAAGTTGACTTTAACGTAGTTATCAATGTAACAGATTAATAAGTATGGACTATTTGACGCTTTTATATATTGCCGTTTTACGCTAGTATGTAAGCAAGTACAATATTTTTAAATTATTGCGTTCCCTATATTTTTACTTTTATTTTTTTAATACTTGTTAACATATCCGCCATCATAACACATATTTGGTAAAAAAATCAACCGGCTAAACGGCATAAGGGTTCAAAAGTTACAGCCCTTGAAAGGTAGAACAGACGGTCTGATGTCGTAAGCTTAGTAATAGGGCTCCATACGAAACTCTTAAAAGTAGGATCTTAATAGTATAAAGTAAGCTTTATTATTTTAAGCTTAACCTTCTTACCATTCGTTGAAATAATGTTTAGCGCAGACAGAAATTAATATAATTGCGCGATATATCGCAATATTACCATATAACAACGCAATGTAACAACCTTTCGTTATCTTCGGTAGTTTTAAACGTCTCACAAAACTTAGCACATTTACATTTATTGAGAGGGGTGAAGCCACTAATGATCCAAATTAATCGCAACTATAAACAAATCTACATATTATCAATACTTACTAATATTTTTTTTCCTACCATATCCTGTAATATCAAAACATTTTTGTAATATTATAAATATCGAAACAATATATAACATTTTTTTTTATATTTTTGTTTTCTTGTTGAATTTATTTATTATTTACAATAACTAACGCTTATAAAAAATCTAAAACAAAGGCATCATGAACATAATCATCACTTTCTTTTCCCTTCTTTAAAAGCAAAAACTGTTAGCCAAGAAGTCATGCTGCTGTTATGTATGTTTGATTTGGATGCGGCATGTTCGGATGGACATAATTAATGTTTTGCCGGTGATACTGCTCCCCGGCACTGGTCTGTGGGATATCTGTTCGACTAATTCGAGTGGATTTTCCGCCATCATTTGGCTGCCTGCAGGGTACATCACAAGCAAGCGAGATTGGCATTTGGAGAAGGAGAAGGTATGTCCACCGCTGCTAGTATAGTCGTATGAAAAGATTGATTATTAAATTTAGATATTAAATCTTGAACAACTGCAACGAAAAAAATTTTATCAAGAATACTAAATCTTTTAAAAGCGAAAAGTCATAGACTAAAGAAGATAAACCTTTACGGACTATATAGAGTATGTTACAGACCAGATTGCGTATATTTTAACTGAACTTTAAATGTCATGTCTCAGTTGCGTTTTGCATATGTGAACAAAGAATACTAATTAGCATTGCTCTCTGTAACTGTCATCCTCTCTATTGTCTGCTCTGTTCTGATTATACAATTGTAATGCATAGTATATTCCTGCAACTACGTAACACCTGCATAGACGAGCCGACAAAAAACTCTTTGTTTAAACATTACATTTAATTTTGAATCCATATTAGTTATAACTCCATACCGTTCTCGATCACGGCGATTACATTCGAATACTATCGGCAGGTGGCAACTGCGCAGGAGATAATATAGTGCCGTAAACGCGTCAATTCAGATTAACTCTGAGATACATCTGACATACATGAGCTCACATCTGATACGATGTAACGCTCATGCGACAAAAACGGGGAAAAGGGTCATTGTCACAGTCGTGGGACTCAGGTATACCTACTATTAGGCCACGCGGTCATGGATTAACAAAAAGCCAGCACAACATATTTTTGATTTAGGCATCTAGTTTAAGTTTGGATACTCTAAAGCATTCATATTTGATAATTCGTTATATGTTGCATCAACCGACCTTCCTTTATCAAAGCAAGATTGATAAAATTCTTTCGAAAACCAATAGCTTGCATGTTCTCTGAATGATTAGCTAAAATTAAGGCGTTCAAAAAAGAGCGCCACAGTTATGATAAAAATCGTGTTTCATTTGTTAGCAATTAATTTTATCGAATTTACTACAGCTGAAGTTTCACGTTTATTAGACTTCAATTTTAGGAGCCACCAGCTTCCAAATTTCAGGAGTTTGATAATAAATGGCCTAAATTGGGAGACAAAGCTATCTAATTCATTATAAGCTTCCTTCGACATTTTTACTAAAAATTATGTTGTACGTTTGTTTTTTTTACTACAACGTTCTATTGCATCGTCTACTAACAGGTCTAGTTAAACATTAACCTTAAACAAAAAAAAAAAACATACCAACGTAAGTAGGACTCACTGATAATCATATAGCTTTACCTTCTTTTTCTATTTTGACCACGGCGACGACTTAATCTGAAACCAACTGTGTTAAAATACGGGTACGTGCAAGAGCCAAGCGGCGGCTTTTGTTGCTGCTCAAATAGGCCGGCTCGACATCGGTCTGCTGATTTTTGGACTGGTATTTTTCTAGATTGTTATACCGCCATCTGGCGTTATCAATTGCGAATTACAATGGTCCTCTCTTGGTCGTCTCTTACGACACCCATATGCATAAAGGAGGTTATATAGTCTAACAATAATTAAATTTTTATAGTTACAACTATACATAGGCCTCCCCTTAACATTACCACAAAGTACGGTTTTGAGGTACCTGGGATTATTCATCTTGGAAATACTACATATTTATAGTATATATACATAAATATAAGTAAATGATCCTTGTTGCTGCTCTATGGTGAACTTGTGACTTATTACGTAGCTATCTCGATCCTAAAAGTTTTCAAATCCCTAGACGATACTTAAGAACGGACTTTAAAACTCCCAGTTTTATATGATTTATCGATTTTTGTCACGTAATTAATATCACCGAGACCAAAGAGTAATTGTTTTCCGAAATATGAATGATGGAAGTTAATGTCACTAACTAACTACTATATATCAGTTGTCCGTGAAAACGCTACAGAATCTGGAGATTTCAGTATATCATGTTGATGTTCATTTACATTCGTTTCTACACAAATATTTTTCACTCGTGTAGATAATATATTTACTAGTAATTTATCTGACTGTGCTCGGTGTTACTTTAACTCTTCAAATAATACGATTTTCTTTCTATAATAATGTAATAAACCACGTAACGACACCAGATATCCAAATGATTATCTGCATCTGAATCAGGAGACTCGAGTTTGAACCCCCATGCGGAGGAATCGTACCAATAAGTATTTCGCAACATATGCACGAATATATGCCTTTGTAATAAGATGCCCATCACTTCACGTTGTCACGTTGATTGGAATGATTTGTGAAAATCAGCTCAGGTGAAAAGTGCGTTGAAAGGACTAACATTTTTTCTGGAGTATGTTATGTGTTATTATGTACTCTGTTTACGCCAAGTAGACATAGAACAAAAAATAAATAAATAACAAAAATAAGCTCTCACGACCGAACAAACAATACAGGCAAGGCCAGAGTTTAAAAAGGTATACATTTTTTTTGTTTCATTTAATGTTTAAACTTAAAAATTCAGATAAACGATTAAATTTATATATTTAAATAATTTATTAAAAAAATATTAGACCAAACACTAACTATTTAAAAGAGGTAACTAAACGGTTTAATATCGATTAATTTATGTAGACAATACGTAAATAACTTCTGAAGGGACTTTTTTTTAAAATACAAAACTTTGCGTTATGAACTATGTTCGGTATTAATGCTACCGACAGCTATGAAAAATGGGAAAAAGGCTTAGAAAGTTTGAATTATGCCGCAAGCTCCATTCATATTGGAAATTTATAACTAACGAATCAATTATATTAGAACGACGGCTCGGTGGCGTAGTGGCTAAGCGTTTAGCTGCAGCGCTTTGGGTCGCGGGTTAAATTCCCGCACGGGTCTATTATTTGTATGGACTGCAAATAATAGGGTCATCCCGGTCTGGGTGTTTGTCAATGTGCGAATCATCTATCTAAACTGCCTCCAAACTGGTAACTATTTTCCAAAAAACAGAAAGAGACTTGATCTGCATACAAATATTGCCATTATGGTGTTCAGTTTCCACATGGTCCACATTCCACGTATATTTAACTCAATGGGAATATTTGACGTAATCGATAATTGGTTTGGAAACTTTGCATCTTAGACATTGTGGATTCTCACGCGTTTGTGTAATTAAGTCTCATATATTCGTTAACTATTTCGCTCCCTATATTAAAGATATCTATGCTGAGCTGGAATATCACGACAATACATCGCTTTAATTTAAAACATTACCATTATTTTATTCTTAGATGCGGTAGTATTCGAATGAGTTTTATATAATTAACATTCGATGATAGTGGATCGGGCTGTGTCATATGGGCATAAGAATCTGTCACCCATTTCCTACCCGTGGGTGTCGTAAGTAGTGACTAAGGTAAATAATGATAATTGCTAAATCTACGGAAAAATGGTGAAATAACAATCTCGAAAACTACCTGACCTAAATTAAGCTGTCCGATGAGAGGCTGCATCATCTAAGATGCGAGGTGTCTGGTACTGCGATCGCCAATCGTCTTTATGTGCATGGCGTTTATGGAAAATTTTCCTTATGGATTTGGCAGCAGGAGTCTGTCATTTAAAAACCTTTCTTGAAAGAAATGTTGGCTGGGCACAGTTGTTATCTATGCGTGTTCACTTACATGAGAGGATGAATGATTTTTTTTCTATGACTTCGACGTCGATGTCATATACGTCTATCTACTTAGGTAAAATTGAAGCTGTACAATATACCGTTATTTAAATTCTATGATATATCACATCATATAGTGACACATTGCAAGTGAAACAGTTACGATACTTGATTAACTCATGAATATTCAGTGAGTAACGTAAGTGCCTCTACAGTAGCAATTGAGTGCAATAAGATTGCAACATTTAACTATTATTTCATCAACTATATAACAACAACAGAAGACAAAATCATAATATTGTATATCATCGATAGCTTCAGCAGTATCATCGTTACATCCAATCACAAGTCCAAAGCACTGGTTACCTTAAAAGATGGCCACAAAGCACGGTCATAAACCACCTGAATCGATGGACTTCCCGCAACACTATATACTGCGTTTGGTTTTAAAAAGTTGCCTCTAAAGTGGTATTGGACTAGTCACATGGATCCCCCAATCCCCTCACACCACACATCCCCCAATACTTAGCCCCCAATGGGTATGAATAGACCGCAGAATTGACAAAAGTTGGAGAAAAGAATTTCCCGAGTTATACTAAAGAACTATTTCTGTATATTTTTACTTATAACAATAACGCTTATTTTTACTACTACTACATACGATTATTTTAGTCCACTACTGAACACGGGTTTCTCTAAAACAGCTCCAGCAAAAGCCAGCATAGATTTCTTGGAAGGTTTACCCAGATTTAACATACAAAGTAGGCGCGTTCGTGAGCGCTGTTCCGGCACCCTCGCACTTGTGATGCTACTCCCCTTCACTAGTCTTAGGGATTTGCTTCGGCAAATTCGGATAGATATTAGACCATCATTCGGACGACAGAGTCTTGTTAGTTAGCTAGCAGCGTGCACCACGTACAGGATGGTATTTATAGAAAGAGAAGAAATATTCCCCCTTACGGCCTTTTATGACATCTCAATAAAATTCAAAAGTAGAATTTATTTCAAATAAATACCAAGATTTAAAATAAACATCATTCTAAAATAATTCTCGAACTAAGTTATTATCCAGAAATTGAATATTCTAACTCTAACTCTCTAACTGGTAACAATTAATGTCAAAACACAAATTAATTCCATTTGCTAAAATCTGAACAAGTATTTGCTCGAGATCAGTCTTAACTCAGGTTACTATGATAATAAAACAAAAAAATATTACCTTCCAAAACTATGCTCTTATTGATATTCTTAAAATTAACTGAAGAATTTGGATTGTAATTGATCTTATTACTATCAAAATGATCATCATACATCTATTTCTACATTCATTATTTGAACACACACCCACATACTAGCGTCGGCGGTTGTACGTCGCAGAGTCTAATCGGTTGATAATGCCTCGTTGCGAGGCGAAACACGTGTCGCGTAATAAATTGGTGGTATATATTACCTAGTATCGAGTGTAATTCTTGTGTGATAGGTGTGGTGAAAGAAGTGGTGCTCTTCTTCTATATATATATTCCATGTTATTCTTTTTTTCATGCGGAAAGTGTGCAAAATAACTTCTTTAAAATAATGGATTTCCGCCTGATTCAATTTCCTATTACAATCTTTTATGTACTATTTACGAATTGATGAGTATTTTTGAATGCAAAATAACATAAAAGGGTCTAGTTCCATTTTTAATAAAATATTTATATTAATACTTTTGGGGTGTAAGTGGGAATATATCAACTGTTTTCTCAAAATGTCAACCTATCACGCTCGTCGTGCGCCATGGCTGAAAAACCATTTTTTTATACCACAGATTAGTGATGAGATATAGCATCTAAAAATAGAAGTTGTCGGCACAGCTTGCCTTCCTTGATCCAGTATGGGCAAATCTTAAATGCAAAGTACATTAGCTTTTGATGGCGCTTTCGTTGACTAACTCAGACCACCTAATTAAACGAAATAATAAACTTTAAACGAATTTAACGTTAAAAAAAAGTAATTTATTCATTCCTTTTATTAATTAACAATACCCGACCAATTACAGATTTACAGAATACCGATGAACAGACGAAATACGTCGAGCCGAGTAGTCATTTATTTAAGCTTAGCTGATTTAAATTGCCACTCTGCTATTTCATCGAAATATCGTGTAAAAGTACTCCGAGTCATCGCGTTTCATTCAAGAGTAGATTTAAAGTCATAATAATATCGGTATAAGCAATTCCTTTAGAATTTCGGGACCATCATAAGTAGACTATTACGAGGAGATTAATGAGGCTTTGATAATATAAAAACCAGTTCAGTATTCGTTTTTTTTGCTTAATAGGTTATCTTGTATACGTTTCATTTTATGTTGTTAAGTTCGTAGTCGTACTTTATTTGTAACTAGCTTTGCCCGTGACTTCGTTCGCAAAGAAGCTGGTAAAAGCCCGAAAGAAACAATCTTTGTAAAATAGATTAACAGATACAAATTTATATAACATAGTTAATGGTCACTTTTTGTCTACCGTGTGTTGGCAGTTCTTGTATATAATAACCTGGTGAAAGCCTTGGGGTAGTGGTGAAAGAATCTGCCATCAGTGGATGCCGTAAATGACGACTAAGAGAAAAGCCTTGGAAATCTCTTGGTAATCACTGAAAGTAAGATGAGAAAGCCCGTTTGGCTATGCTGAAACATCCCAAATGGAAATCCATAATCCCTGCTTGCCCCGACGAATGTCAGTGCTTTAATAATAAGCCAAGAAATATATAAATAAACATAAAAGAACATGTGTTTTGCGCCAATGTTGCCTTTGTATAAAAACGTGAATCCAGAGGAGCCAACATTGCGAACACAGTGTGGGAACGGTGAACCGCGTCTGCGGGCCAGAAGAGCTAGGGATTTTTGAATGCTTGGTCTCCCAAACTTCCTTGGGCTCCAGTTGGTGGGTCCGTTGCGGCCTTTTTTTCCAGGAAACACCGAAGGTTGTTTGACATCATCATATGTTCATGTTGTTTACAATTTAATTAGGATCTTTTCGCTATTCGTGAGAAGTATTTTTAAGATATCGGAATACACAAAAGATATCGACATATGTTTGGTAAATTCTAGTAACCAACTCAAACTTAAAACATTGTTTTAAGTTGCAGTTTGGATTAACTACTTCGGCTAGATACACAAAGTATTAATTAATTAGCCTAAACTCTCATCGCAACGCAAACAGAAGAGGGTCCGTACCAGTAGACAAATTTAGTTTTAAAATTGAAGCCGTCTTCTTGCTTCTTGTATTGTCATTTATCAAATGCGATGATAAAATTAAATATTTAGTTTCCAAGTAAGGCATATATGAATCATAATATGGACATAGTATAAACTAAATAATTGAAATTCTTATAGTCTAAGAAGAAGACTAGAAAACCAAACACGAATAGCTTTATGACGACTTCCTCAATTATTTTTATTACAGCAAAAATTCTTGTCAATGATAAAAAATTAAAATGTATGCAAGATACTGTACCGTATTAAGTACAAATACAGAAACATTTTCGCCTTCTCCCTCCGCCTTTTCTGGATAAGTGTTGCTTTAATTTCTTAAATTCTTCATATTTCTGTTTTGTCAACACGTCTTCGACAGAAAATCTGAAAGGATCTTCTTCTCAGTCTGTTTTGGAGAAATGCTTAGAGATCTTTTAAGTTCAGTAACATCCAAATGTTCAGATTAGAAATGTCTTTGAATTTATTTACAGTACTAACTTTCGGTTAAGGGATTTGATAATTGTGAAAATTCAATCCAAACGGACACATTATGTTCGAAGTTATTCGTCGCTTCGGTGTTCCGGGTCTGGGTGTTTGTTTGCAAAAGGCATCCTAGACTATACATAATAAAAAATAAAATTGACTAAATCCTAAACCACGATGATATTGAGCTTGTATAATCATAATGATCATGTTCGAATTGCATCCAGATATCGATTACAAAGGGAGAATATTGTACTTGACTTGTACTGTACAATGTTACACGTATTACGTATTAACGCTTTGTTCTCTGCCCACATTAATTTCGAGTCCAGTGGTCTTTCGATTAATACTTATCATTTGCTATCTTCTTTAACTATATCCTATGTCCAGCAATTAACTAATTCTATGTTGTTAAAGAAGGAAACTATATTTAAATAACTAACACATTAATGTTAAGTATGGTCCGGTATGGTATGGCGCGCGGGACAAGATTTTGTATGGGTCATGTGCAATGTATATATGAGAACAGCCAGCGCATCATGGGATTAATTCCTACAGTGGGGATAAGATTTTAATTTTTTTTTAACTGTCACTTTATACAATCAATCTTAAACAAATCTTACCTTACTTAATTTAACATTAATTTATAGATAATGAAAAACAAATATACACGCAATAATTATGAAGAAAAACTCTTCAATTCAGTGCAACTGATCTTCATTTAATTTATGACTATTGCTGGAACTGAATTAATCGCGAATTTTAAATTGGATTGGAATTCCAATCCAATAATGTTTTCTTGTATTTACGCGAGTACTACTCACAATAAAACTATTATTCACGGATTTTATCGCGTTTAATTAACTGTTGGAACGGAATAACGGAAGTCCAATAAATATTATTTTTTATTACAGTAAAGTCAGTAAAGGAGAGCTGAGCTAACGGGAATTGAACGTATTGTAAACGAATCTGTTATGACCGTGATCCGCTATGCCTCAAAAATATTCCACAATAATTCCGTGAGGTCTTTCCTCGATAAAGGCATATCTTGGATAAATTAAAGCATGTTTTGATAAGTCTTTAAATTCCAACAACTAACCAAAAAAATGCTCTGGTCTTGGCATTAGGAAGGGTCTACCACTCTGCTCCAGCGGGTATTGGCAGAATCCGGACTTTTTTAAATTATTTTTTTGACATGCTGTTTTCCTCACGACGTTACATTCACCGCCGAGCACGTGGTAAATTTAGCACTTAACATTGCTTTTAACAATTTTAGTAGTGTCGGCACCTGGAATCGAACTCTGGTCTCTCAGACAGGTCCCATAAAATGAAAACAAGCGCCCTGATTACTAGGCTACCATGGTGGTATTTTAAAGTTATTCTTAAAATATACTACTAAAGAAATCTTCAAGCGTACGCTTCGAAAGCTAAAACTGACTTTGGTTTTTGGTTCCCACAGGTCATATTATAAACTTTACTTTGTCCATTATCCCGGAGGGTCACCGACGTGACGACGTTTCTCTGTAGCTAATTTTCCTTTATGAGAATAAGCCGCTTTTGTACTGCTTTGTAGTTTTCTTTAAATTGCATTAGCAACATTGTTCAGAGAATACTCGAAATAGCGAGTTTAAAACCCGGTAATAAAAACGTAGAAAATGTTACGGTTGCAGAGGAAAAAGTAAAAACAATCGGACTCGAATTCTAATTTTAAGATTATATCACTCCTCAAGCTTAAAAGAAAATTTAAACAGTACATCCAGTTATCATAGTAATAGTAATTGAAATCTTTAAATACAGAAACTACCAGGTGGTGGTTTCGGTATCTAAAGACCGAAAAAGACTGAACATTTTGAATCAGTTACAAACAAAAAAAAAATTAAACACAAATTAATCTTATATGGGTGTAAATTTTGTTTCAAATCTAAACATGTTTAGAGAAAGGAAATAATTAGATAAACTCTTTTAATAGATTGGTGGTGATTGCCGCGCTTGGTATGCGAATTGGCTACTCATGGTAGACACTGTTCCCAGGCACAGGGGCCTTACACGCCGTTCCTCTATAAGAATCACACGGAGCTGGGACCTTATCCCTTACGCCACCAAAAAACTTACAAATGTTCGTGTGCCATCATTCCTTAATAAAGTCATATCGTGCTTTGTAGGCGGTAGTGCCAAGCGGCGACTTTTGCTGCTGCTCTAAAGGGCCGGCTCTACCGGGATAGAACCACGGCGTCGCAAAATACAGACGTAAAGAATTAATATTTAAGTTTCATTAAATGTATAAGCATTTTATTTGGTGAGTGAGGTAACCGGTCAAACTGATTTCTTTATTTTTTTCTTACATTTCCAAGGCATAAAAAAGGTTAGGGAACCTATTTTTTCCTAAATAAAGTCACTTAACACTTGACCTACATTACTTATAAGTGAATGAAAAGATAAAACTAAAGAAAAGATCTACGGAAAGGTTTTTTAAACGTTGTCTATTAAAGATAACAGAGTCGGAAAAACATCTGTAAAGAGTAAGGGTCAGAGTTCACTTAGACAGCCTTCTAGGGATCAAAATGCTTTGATGCTCGTATAATACATATAAATTTGGTTTCACTTAACATTATTGAATAAAGTCCATTTTAGTGCGCTCGACTTACAATACGAAGTACTCGTAAGTATATTGTGATTCAAACACTCTTAACGTCTGTTTCTTAAGCACTATTTATTTAGATGTCAATATATAGTTTTCGTATCTAATACACATTACGTTACACATTACGCTATTGTTACCCAATGTTACACGTATTACGTATTAACGCTTTGTTCTCTGCCCACATTAATTTCGAGTCCAGTGGTCTTTCGATTAATACTTATCATTTGCTATCTTCTTTAACTATATCCTATGTCCAGCAATTAACTAATTCTATGTTGTTAAAGAAGGAAACTATATTTAAATAACTAACACATTAATGTTAAGTATGGTCCGGTACGGTATGGCGCGCGGGACAAGATTTTGTATGGGTCATGTGCAATGTATATATGAGAACAGCCAGCGCATCATGGGATTCATTCCTATAGTGGGGATAAGATTTTAATTTTTTTTTAACTGTCACTTTATACAATCAATCTTAAACAAATCTTACCTTACTTAATTTAACATTAATTTATAGATAATGAAAAACAAATATACACGCAATAATTATGAAGAAAAACTCTTCAATTCAGTGCAACTGATCTTCATTTAATTTATGACTATTGCTGGAACTGAATTAATCATGAATTTTAAATTGGATTGGAATTCCAATCCAATAATGTTTTCTTGTATTTACGCGAGTACTACTCACAATAAAACTATTATTCACGGATTTTATCGCGTTTAATTAACTGTTGGAACGGAATAACGGAAGTCCAATAAATATTATTTTTTATTACAGTAAAGTCAGTAAAGGAGAGCTGAGCTAACGGGAATTGAACGTATTGTAAACGAATCTGTTATGACCGTGATCCGCTATGCCTCAAAAATATTCCACAATAATTCCGTGAGGTCTTTCCTCGATAAAGGCATATCTTGGATAAATTAAAGCATGTTTTGATAAGTCTTTAAATTCCAACAACTAACCAAAAAAATGCTCTGGTCTTGGCATTAGGAAGGGTCTACCACTCTGCTCCAGCGGGTATTGGCAGAATCCGGACTTTTTTAAATTATTTTTTTGACATGCTGTTTTCCTCACGACGTTACATTCACCGCCGAGCACGTGGTAAATTTAGCACTTAACATTGCTTTTAACAATTTTAGTAGTGTCGGCACCTGGAATCGAACTCTGGTCTCTCAGACAGGTCCCATAAAATGAAAACAAGCGCCCTGATTACTAGGCTACCATGGTGGTATTTTAAAGTTATTCTTAAAAATATACTACTAAAGAAATCTTCAAGCGTACGCTTCGAAAGCTAAAAACTGACTTTGGTTTTTGGTTCCCACAGGTCATATTATAAACTTTACTTTGTCCATTATCCCGGAGGGTCACCGACGTGACGACGTTTCTCTGTAGCTAATTTTCCTTTATGAGAATAAGCCGCTTTTGTACTGCTTTGTAGTTTTCTTTAAATTGCATTAGCAACATTGTTCAGAGAATACTCGAAATAGCGAGTTTAAAACCCGGTAATAAAAACGTAGAAAATGTTACGGTTGCAGAGGAAAAAGTAAAAACAATCGGACTCGAATTCTAATTTTAAGATTATATCACTCCTCAAGCTTAAAAGAAAATTTAAACAGTACATCCAGTTATCATAGTAATAGTAATTGAAATCTTTAAATACAGAAACTACCAGGTGGTGGTTTCGGTATCTAAAGACCGAAAAAGACTGAACATTTTGAATCAGTTACAAACAAAAAAAAAAATTAAACACAAATTAATCTTATATGGGTGTAAATTTTGTTTCAAATCTAAACATATTTAGAGAAAGGAAATAATTAGATAAACTCTTTTAATAGATTGGTGGTGATTGCCGCGCTTGGTATGCGAATTGGCTACTCATGGTAGACACTGTTCCCAGGCACAGGGGCCTTACACGCCGTTCCTCTATAAGAATCACACGGAGCTGGGACCTTATCCCTTACGCCACCAAAAAACTTACAAATGTTCGTGTGCCATCATTCCTTAATAAAGTCATATCGTGCTTTGTAGGCGGTAGTGCCAAGCGGCGAGTTTTGCTGCTGCTCTACCGAGATAGAACCACGGCGTCGCAAAATACAGACGTAAAGAATTAATATTTAAGTTTCATTAAATGTATAAGCATTTTATTTGGTGAGTGAGGTAACCGGTCAAACTGATTTCTTTTGTTTTTTTCTTACATTTCCAAGGCATAAAAAAGGTTAGGGAACCTATTTTTTCCTAAATAAAGTCACTTAACACTTGACCTACATTACTTATAAGTGAATGAAAAGATAAAACTAAAGAAAAGATCTACGGAAAGGTTTTTTAAACGTTGTCTATTAAAGATAACAGAGTCGGAAAAACATCTGTAAAGAGTAAGGGTCAGAGTTCACTTAGACAGCCTTCTAGGGATCAAAATGCTTTGATGCTCGTATAATACATATAAATTTGGTTTCACTTAACATTATTGGATAAAGTCCATTTTAGTGCGCTCGACTTACAATACGAAGTACTCGTAAGTATATTGTGATTCAAACACTCTTAACGTCTGTTTCTTAAGCACTATTTATTTAGATGTCAATATATAGTTTTCGTATCTAATACATATTACGTTACACATTACGCTATTGTTACCCAAAACTAAGATGCTGGAGATACATATAGCCCGGTCGAGCTAACGCTTCACCTGGGGCTGTTGACATCTCATACGCTAGTACAGTGTGCAAGTACAGTGTACGGCTGCAGGGCGCGGTGCCGGTTTAAGAGAACCGTGGTCGCATTGCAACGACGTTCCAAGGTAGTTCTACTGAGTAATATTTGAGACGTTGATTTCTCTATTAGCTAAATGCATCTTTTTAACGTGCGTCTCTTATCTCTTGCTCGCATCACCGGTATAAGTGAGAGAAGAAACTTACCTGACACGTTTCATTATATTATGGATAAAGGAGGTATAAATAACCTGGAGAGTATAATAACAAAACTCTCTAAAACTTTATTAGCACACAATAAATATATGTATTTGTATATCTATGAATACGTGTAGATATGTATGCTTATACATTTATATATGTTTTAATTATGTAGTATATTTCTCAATTAGCCTTTTCATATTTATATTATTTTAAATTTGATGCACCTATCACCACATTTATTTACGCCCTGGGTTGACTGTTAGAGAATGTCAAAAGGCATTATGTCCGCCTTTTGTAATCCTTTTGGTGTACACAATAAAGTATAAATAAATAAATAAAGGAAACTGAATTTTTATATACTGTGTCTATTCTATTCGATCTCGAAATAAAATAGCGCTTTGAAAGGATGAAGTGAATTTTTAATGGCGACTTAACCGTCGACTTTATCTAAAAGTGTAATATTAAATTAGGCTGGCTAATTCTAGACTACACATTTTTAGACGTGTTTTTAAAAAAAATATTAATGGAACACTGTTTGAAGGGATTGGGGAAGCGGCGTGGAAGTTTAATAGCCCCTATATCCCGAGGCTGACGTAAGACGGTGACTAATGGAAAATCGCTTGAAAATCTCATGGCTATTTTCCGAAAGCTTGGTCGCCGGTTTTGCTATTATATTATCTCCTGTAAAGACAAAAAGTGCGTAGTAAAGATCCGTCGAGTTTCGCTGAGCAGTACGGTAATCCGTAATCTACGCCTAACCTTACATAGGTGACAGGCGTAAGGGTAATAGTAATCTCAAATCAGCTAGTATGTTTACTAGCTGATTGACTTGAAGACTTCCAGCCTTGAAAAGGCTCTAGTACCATAGACCACATCTCGCATACCATAGGTCATATCTTCTCGTTGAGTATTCCTCAAAACCTCAAGAAAAAAGTATCCAACTAGTGTGTGTTGCCAATGATGACTTACGGAACCAAGACGTGTTCTTTCACTGCAGGACGTATGACGAAATCCAAAGTTGGACAGCGGACTATGGAAAGGGCTATGCAGGTGTTTCTCTGCAATGAAATCCGCAGCAGATCTAAGGTAACCGACATAGCCGTTAACATCAGTAAGCTGAAGTATTATTGGGCCGGCCACAGCTTGTACAAATTACAACTGTTGGGAAAGATAGGTTCTCGAGTGGCAAACACGTCCAGCCAAACACAGTGTTGCATGAGACCCCCACAAGATGGAGTGACGACTTGCGCAGTTTTGCAGGAAGTCGATGAATGCACGAGACTCAGGATCGTGCTTTGTGGCAATCTCTGGGTGAGGTCTATGTTCAGCATGGACATATGGCTGGTTGAAAACAATCCAAAATTCAGTATCTTGAATAAGCAGTAGTGAATTTTAGCATGTTTTACATTTTATAACAAAGTCTATGAACTTAATGCTACCTTCACAAGTTAAATAAAATTCTAGAGCCAGTGGAGCTTTCGAAACTTTATGATACAAGTTGCATCTGTTGCCATCACCGTGCATAACCATTATGCAACGTGATGTGTGCAGTTAACTTCACCTGTTTTTTCGTTTCATATTTCCATAACTTTTAGTACGTATCAAGAAGAATTTACTGAAATTTTGTTAAAGCTGCTATTAGAAAAAAATCATAATAATATACAAAATGTGTAAATGGTAGAGTCGGGAGAGGAAGACCCAGGCGAACATTTCACGATTAATTCGGAGACGTACTGAAAAAAGGCCAGGTCAAGAGTACTCTAAACCAACGAGCATGCATGCGAAGATTAATGAAAGTGTAAGAAGCAAAAGATGTATGTCAGGACCGTAGTAAGTGGAAGAATATTGTCTCTGTCTACCCCGTTAGGAACAAGTCGTAAATATATATACACATTCAAACACGTTGCTTTATTCATTTATGTGTAGTGTTTTCTTTATTATTAATGCATAAGAATTTAAATCAGAGCGTCTAACAGTCGGTACATTTTTAAAATGAAAGCTAAGGAACATATCCTTAACAAAATGGCAGAATCATCTCAATAACAGACTATTAGTTTTATGTATATTTAATATTTAAGTTATTAATATATTTAAATAAATATAAATGTATGTATTGTATTTACGTGTGTATGTATTTATTATTGTATGTATGCGTTTTGAAATATTGTATCTATATATAGATTTACATTTATTATAATTTTTTTCCTCTCTTTAGTTCTCTCTATTCTATAACCTACACCTACTTCATTTCATCTCTGCATCGTCCAAAGGTTGACTGGTAGAGAATGCTTCTGGCATTAAGTCCGCCTATATATATTCTCATGTATATGAAGTTCAATAAATAAATAAATAAGCAAGCCTGTTTCATAGAGGTAGGCAGAAATTAGGGATTTCTGTTTGGCTTCCTTCAGCTTATCCCAACATAATTCTGCCCACTTTGCCCTTATCTAGCGTGTGGTTAACAAAAGAAATAAATTATATACATAAAAAAGCATAAAATTTTTTTTACTAATTGTTATATGATAATCAATAGAATTTTTTTTTCTAATTATAATTACTCGTGTTATGTTATCTCGGATAACCAAAAAGAATAATAAAAGTATGTGTATATACTTTCAAAGCCGGTGACGAGACTTGCCAGTCTGACACGTTATTTCTACCAGAGGTAAAAATGGTCTAGGAAAGCCTGTATGGCTACGCGATATTATAGTAAGTAATAACAGGTATTATTTATTATTTTTATTTCCTTTGGAACAATGCCACTAAGAAAGATGTTATCCCTTTGAGAGATAGAAATATGATCCGTGGTGTACTTCGTTTACAATTTATACAAACTTATTTTTGTAGCGATTTGATAATCTTAATACCATCCCACCTTCATTTATGCGAAATGGAACTTTTACGCTACCACTCCACATCTGCTCGAATGAAAAATACACCGTTAGATATATTTATAACATTGACAAGTGAGTGATAAAATATTTACTCTGTGCTTTGCGTTTTATATTCCATAAACAGAAAGTATTTTACTGAGGCAAACATTTGCAAAAGCTATTCAGCGGATTTTTAGATACCAAACATTGTGTTGTTGTAAAAAAATAAAATCTTTGTTTAAAAAAAAAAACTGATGAGCTGGTAGATAAATAAACTGTTTGCTGAGTGCTTATCGTGCACATCAATAAATTCAATGGCACTCAGAACTTTAAATTACTAATTTCTATGTGGTAATGTGCTGCTCTCTCCAGTATTATCTTTTCTTTATAATGTGTAAAGGCATAACTGTACAACAGCTAGTATAGTAATATATGAGTTTAGATCCTTTTGAATTTCTCCGTTTATCATTAAAAGGGTTGTGTATTCGGAAAAAGTTTACATCATGAGGACAGTATGGTCACAAATATTATTTTTATTTCCTTTGGAACAATGCCACTAAGAAAGATGTTATCCCTTTGAGAGATAGAAATATGATTCGTGGTGTACTTCGTTTACAATTTATACAAACTTATTTTTGTAGCGATTTGATAATTTTAATACCATCCCACCTTCATTTATGCGAAATGGAACTTTTACGCTACCACTCCACATCTGCTCGAATGAAAAATACACCGTTAGATATATTTATAACATTGACAAGTGAGTGATAAAATATTTACTCTGTGCTTTGCGTTTTATATTCCATAAACAGAAAGTATTTTACTGAGGCAAACATTTGCAAAAGCTATTCAGCGGATTTTTAGATATCAAACATTGTGTTGTTGTGAAAAAATAAAATCTTTGTTTTAAAAAAAAAAACTGATGAGCTGGTAGATAAATAAACTGTTTGCTGAGTGCTTATCGTGCACATCAATAAATTCAATGGCACTCAGAACTTTAAATTACTAATTTCTATGTGGTAATGTGCTGCTCTCTCCAGTATTATCTTTTCTTTATAATGTGTAAAGGCATAACTGTACAACAGCTAGTATAGTAATATATGAGTTTAGATCCTTTTGAATTTCTCCGTTTATCATTAAAAGGGTTGTGTATTCGGAAAAAGTTTACATCATGAGGACAGTATGGTCACAAATATTATTTTTATTTCTTATTTTCTTTACCATCTCACACAAGGTAAATGTGTTTAAAAATTAACCAT
Source organism: Bhutanitis thaidina (assembly GCA_029286595.1). Classification (NCBI taxonomy): domain Eukaryota; kingdom Metazoa; phylum Arthropoda; class Insecta; order Lepidoptera; family Papilionidae; genus Bhutanitis; species Bhutanitis thaidina. Next base: position 4,246,911 of record JAGSMS010000012.1, on the reverse strand, counting down.
GTTGACCTGAACTACCACGCTTCGTTTTTATTATTAATTTCAGAAAGCGCATTGTAAATGCGATAGTTTCGATTTTTAAGCCACTGTCGCTTAATAAAATTTTACAGACATTAAAATATGAAAATCTTTACGACCGTGTTCGACAGAAGCCAAGTCATTTTTATCCTTTTAATACATTTTTTATTAGAGCTTATTTGAGAATACAGTTTTAGTGTTCAGAGCAACAATACAAATTGTAAATAAGTTTCTGAAAACTTGGTACAAACTCTTCTCCTAGGAGATAGAACTCGAGTCTTCTGTTTCGGAAGCAGATTCTCTAAACACTTAGCTATCGTGGACATTTAAAAAAACAACATCTTTATTGATTAGACTTATTATACGTAATTTGACGGTTATTATTTATGAAGCACGCTTCTGGAAGGAAACACTATTTTTATATAATCCAAACATCAGTGACACCCATAAAAAATATTTCCTCTATCTAGTGAAGATTATAATTAAAAGAGTTATTTCTTAGATTATTATACAGTGTATTTAATAATAAATTTATAACCACAAAGCCCTTTTTCCAGAACGTGACGCCAATGCGAGGTTAGGAGCTTTTCTCTTAAGAGAATGAGCTTGCATTTAATAGGGCTCCATAAAGTATTAGTTCCTACATAATCCAACTCCAAATAATAAGTTAGACAAAACTTTAATCTTACCTTCATGATATGAAAACGTATGAAGTGAAAAAAAATCAAATAAACATTACAGCGACAAATTTAAGATTTTTAATAAATAGATTAAAATTTATTCAAACTACATTAAACATTGCTTATGTCTATATCCATTGTTATATTCATGACCGTCCCTCGCCGACACTAATGGATAGAAAGGGGGTGGAATATTCTCACTCCAGATACCATACCAGACGGCCGTAAACCAGGCGGTAAAAGTAAGAGCGAGATCTATTAACATAAATCCGCTTTTTCTTCTTTAACTTCTAAAGCATACGAGGATAATATAAATAAATAATTTATATAATAAATCATATCTTAGAAACTGATAGGCTGAAATGATGATGATGATCTTAGAAACTCGTTGGACTCAGATACTACCATCAAATTTCCCAAGAATGGAAAAACGTTACTTAAAGAAAGAGCTAAATTAAAGGATTGTAGGTTTTACCATTTCTGAGATTTCCCGATTACTCAGTGGTATTCCTCTTATATGTAGATAGATATATATCTAGAACGATGTATATCTATCTATATATTTATTAAATTCAATATATGTAGAAACATATATTGAATTTAATATGCGCATAATAGTTTGGGCTGTTTTGTGTTTTGTGTTCAAGTAGTATATTATTACGTAAGTATTTAGTCTTTTATTTCTTATAAAATATCATATCCAACCTTACATGTGTCATTCAATTAGCCGTTAACTAACATTTACTATTTTAGAATTTAATAAAAGTCATATAAATTAACAAACAGTTCATGTAAATTTAATTAGATTACATAACGATACTACACAGTGTTAATAATTTAAAAGTGGCTTTGCTTTCCTGGTACTTAATTAGTTCCTTCGTTCCTTTGCTGACATTTCTAGTAGACCCGACTCATATAGCGTATTAATTACCATATTATGCCAGCAAACTAGTTAATTTCTAGTAGATTGTAAAGGGTTATAAACGTAAGAGTACGGTTTATTACAAAAATTATCAGATATGTTTTTTTTTACCTTATTTTAGACAATTAATAGAATCAGGATATACTCAGCAGAAATACATTATTTTAAAGTAGATAAAGGTTACTTTGCACAAAGAGAAGAAAAGCAACGCCCTCCCTCCCACAAATGCGTTGTACGGCGCGTGTAAGGAGAGAAATCTCTCGAATGCTGCATGAAGACTAACTTTATTATTATAAGGAATCGGTTTATATATTTAGTATAATTACCTTACATAGTATACCATATGAATATGCATATAGTTTCTTATACTACTACAGCTTGCAATGATTCTTTCCACACCATGCACCTTCACGGCAGTCGGTGACTTGGCGGTTGTAACTCGCAGAGCCCTCATGGCAATGGGCCATATCGGGTCCCTCTTTATTGACAGGTCGCGATCTCCAACATTATTCATGTAAAGACAACAAGGATCATCTCTCGACCATCGCTCGACTATCAAACAATCACGATCCCCCGATATTAAACTAAGAAGCTCACCCCCATGTCCGCTGTTTTGAGAACGACATATAATGTTATTATAATTTTCTCTGCCTCCACGGTTCTCAAGGTTAAGAAGAGAGATATAATCTCCTCATTTACTCTCATAAACTCGGAGATCTCCTTCCCTTTTTTCTTCCGGGGTCCATTGAAAAAACACGCACATGATTTCTGTCTAATGCACCAAGTGATATATTACTATTGTGAAGAAAGACAAAAACGCACTCCTTCGACTCTCAGTACCTATTTTAAGCCAGGAAGACTCCAACGGAACAGAAATGAAAGTCGAAACGAAAGCGTTTTGTATGGAAAACGTTTCCGTTATTTTACCAGTCTTACCGTGTTATATGTGCAGGAAAAAAAAGGGTATGTTGGCAATACGCACTTTTTTCCTGCACATCTATGGCCAGTGACGAAAACGAAATATTCATATAAAAAAAATTAAACATTTTAACGTTCTTAATGTCTCAGGAACACAGTGAAGATTCACGTGTTTTTATTTTACATTCAACGTTAAACATAAGGAACTGTTAAGTTAAATAAATTGTAACCGCACGAAGCCGGAAGAAAAGGTGGTTGGCACAGAAATCTGCGGATATTTAGTTCCACAGAGCTGTTTCTTTCTCTCAGTTAATTAAAATATCAAAATCTTAAACGCTTTTATCTACATTCATCACTGTGGATTCATAAGATGCTTAAATACTATTATATATATTACAACCAGACGAGCGAGGTGACTGACGATCGGCCGAGAGCGTCCGAATATGACCGATCGCAAGTTTTACAGATTATTGACGAGGAGTAGAATTTCGAGTACCTCTAATAAAGCCAGCGTGGTAGAGCCTAGCGGCGGCTTTTGCTGCCGCAGGAATGGGCCGGCTCGTCCGGATAAGTAGCTCGCAGAATACCGGCGTGAAGTAGAGGCATCTTGTGCTTCTGTGTTTCGTGCGGTGAGTGAGGTAACCGGAGGCCCCCTCTCCCCTCCCCCCTCCCCAAATATGGTAGCGGTATATAATTTTGAGCTACCCCAGGAGGGTACCAGTACCTACGGTTCTGGAGAATCCCTAACTGAGCATCCACGTTCAGGCTTTCCTACGCTACCTAATCGTGGATGCTCAGTCTGCCCCGCGTATTCTGGGGGGGAGGGGGCAATATTCCGCTCTCTTTCTTTCCTACTCGCGGCGAACGCAGCAAGGAAACTATGGCATCCCCTACCGCGCTCGCCGTGGATTTCTGCAATATCAGGGGACTCCACTCGAATCTTAGCGCCGTTCATTACCATCTTGAAACGGCGAAGCCAGCCTTGCTTTTTCTTACAGAGACTCAGATATCGTCTCCGGCTGATACCTCTTATCTCCATTACCCGGGGTACAAACTGGAACACTCCTTTGTGCCCCGTGCCGGAGTTTGCGTATACGTCAGAGATGATATCTGTTCTCGACGCCTCGGTAGTCTTGAAGGTTTGGACCTATCTACCGTTTGGCTGCGCATCGACAGCGACGACCATCCGCGCGTCTATGCGTGCCTTTACAGGTCCCATAGCGGTAATACCGTAACTGACCGACTCATCGACCACATCCAAATGGCTACAGATTCCGTGCTACAACAGATCCCATCCGCAGAGATCGTGATTCTCGGCGATTTTAATGCCCACCACACCGATTGGCTCGGTTCTCGCATAACCGATCATGCGGGGAGATCTGTTCACGACTTTGCATTAGCATATGGCCTGACACAACTGGTAACTTCGCCGACGCGGATCCCAGACGTGGAAGGTCATACACCTTCCCTGTTGGACCTTTTGCTGACCTCACACCCGGACGGATATTTGGTCTCAGTCGATGCCCCTCTTGGCTCGTCGGACCACTGTCTGATCCGGAGTGTAGGGCCTATCGCGCGCCGATCGCGAATGCGATCTGCGAGCTTCCGCCGTGTGTGGCACTATAGGTCGGCAGATTGGGATGGAATGCGGTCTTTCTTTGGTTCCTACCCATGGGGGCAGGTTTGCTTCTCGCTGGATGATCCCAACGCCGTTGCAGATTCTGTCACCGATGTGGTACTTCAGGGAATGGAACTTTTTATTCCGTTCTCTGCAGTGCCTGTCGGAGGTAAATCCCAGCCTTGGTTTGGTCGCACCTACAAAATACCGTCACGCCGAAAGCGGAAGTGCTACCAGGCCTGGGCCGATGCATCGGCGTCTCGGGATGCAAAAACCAGTGCTCTTAAAAACGAGTACAACTCTGCCTCCAGGTCCTTCAAAAGAGTTATCGCTGCGGCAAAGTTAAAGCACATTGGCAGAATTGGCGCGAGACTAGTTCGCCTCCCATCGGAATCCCGCGCATTCTGGTCTCTCGCCAAGGTTGTCCAGGGGAATTTCTGTCAGCCATCTCTCCCACCTCTACACAAGGAGGATGATTCGCTGGCCCATACTGCAAAAGAGAAAGCCGATCTCTTGGGCTCTCTTTTTGCATCCAACTCGACTCTTGATGACCGGGGAAACTCTCCACCTACCATCCCGTGGTGTAAGTGCTCCATGCCGGAAATTCAGTTTCTGCAGAGCTCAGTGCGAAAGGCACTCCGCTCCTGGACATTCATAAGTCGAGTGGGCCGGACGGAATCCTCCAATTGTGCTGAGGATGTGTGCCCCTGAGTTGGCACCGGTTCTCACGCGTCTTTTCCGGCACTCCTACTCTTCAGGCGTCGTCCCGGAATCTTGGAAGACAGCATTTGTGCATCCAATACCCAAAAAAGGCGACCGCTCTGATCCGTCCAACTACAGGCCTATTGCCATCACCCCCTTGTTATCTAAAATAATGGAGTCACTCATCAACACCCAGCTCCTGAGGTTCCTGGAGGAACACCAGCTGATCAGTGACCGACAGTACGGTTTCCGTCGCGGACGATCAGCTGGTGATCTTCTAGTTTACCTGACTCACCGATGGGCAGAAGCAGTTGTGTCTAAGGGGGAGGCTTTGGCGGTTAGTCTGGACGTAGTGAAAGCATTTGATAGGGTTTGGCATAAAGCGCTACTTTCAAAGCTTTCATCTTACGGGGTTCCTGAGAGATTGTGCAACTGGGTCACCAGCTTCCTCACGGATCGGAGCATCAAGGTTGTTGTCGACGGTGCATGCTCGGACCCCAAACCCGTGAATGCTGGTGTTCCACAAGGCTGTGTGCTATCTCCCACTCTGTTCCTTCTGCATATCAACGACATGCTACAAATCAGTAGCATTCATTGCTATGCAGACGACAGCACGGGTGATGCCCTATATACAGGCCGTGCGAATATTTCTCGGGAACACGTCGACGAGTGCCGGAACAAACTTGTGTCTGAAGTCGAGACCTTGTTATTCAAAGTCTCGGATTGGGGTCGACGCAATTTGGTCCTATTCAACCCCAAAAGACACAGGTTTGCGCGTTCACCGCTAAAAGAATCCCTTTGTCGTTTCTCCTCTTTTGAGAACATTCCCTTATTGCCTCAGCCAGTATCAGAATCCTTGGCGTTGACATATCGAGCGACGTTCAGTTCCGTGGTCACTTGGAGGGAAAGGCCAAATTGGCCTCCAAAAAGCTTGGTGTGCTCTGTAGAGCAGGACAGTATTTCATGCCGGTCCACCGTTTGCAACTTTATAAGGCGCAAGTTCGGCCCCACATGGAATACTGTTCTCATCTCTGGGCAGGGGCACCCCAGTACCAACTCCTTCCATTTGACCGCATCCAACGTCGAGCGGCTCGAATTGTCGGCGACCAAGCTCTCTCTGATCGGCTTGATCCTTTGGCCTTGCGAAGACATGTTGCTTCTCTTTGCATTTTTTACAAAATTTTCAACGGGGAATGTTCTGAGGAACTGTTCGGATTGATCCCAGCTGCTGTGTTTCATCATCGTACATCGCGACAGAATTCGAAGTTCCATCGATACCACCTAGACGGTTGGCATTCCACCACAGTGCGTTTTAATCGAAGTTTTCTGCCACGCACTTCGCTTTTGTGGAATCAGCTGTCGCCAGCAGTATTTCCGAACAGTTACGACTTAGGGACCTTCAAGAAAAGAGCTTATTCCTTCCTTAAAGGCCGGCAGCGCATCTGTAGCTCCTCTGGTGTTGTGGATGTTCGTGGGCGTCGGTGATCACGTACCATCAGGTGAGCAGCACGCTCGTTTGCCCCCTTCTTCTATAAAAAAAAAAGTCATGACGATAAGCGGTAAATATAGAAGATCTTTTAAGATTTTCACCTCAAAAACGCGACACCGGTGTTACATAAAGGCAAACCTAGTTTGCTAATATACCTAAGATAAATTTAACGCGTACTCGTTGCAGTTAACTCAAACGGAGTTGAATTCAGCCGGTAATTCGAACCGCTCGTTAACTACTCGTTAGTTTCGAGAAGTGCCTCAATAAAGGTTGATCCTAACCACTTTTATCCTAATTTGTGACATCATAAAACGACTGCACCTGACCGGAGCCAACAATGTTCTGACATTGTTTAAAACGATCAACCACCTTAATGATTCCTTTAATAACGCTTGGAGGGAAATAAAATTATGTAATTATAGCAATGACATAACTAATCATGTTTTCTGTTTGGAAAAACATTTCGAAATTAATAAATATTTGTCGACGGCGAATCATGGTTTATGTCTACAACAAGAACAATAGTTTGTTAAAGAAATAAAATAAAAGTTATACTGCTGGGTTAGGTTATACCAGAGCATTTTCTATGATCGAGATATGATATACTAGTATTTACAATTACATAATTTTGAACGTGGTAGAGCCAAGCGGCCGCTTTTGCTCCTGCTCGAATGGACCGGCTCGACCGAGTCGGTACCACGGCCTCGCCTAGTTTGGGACTGGATAACGTGTGTAATTGTTCCATATACGAGTATCTACTGCCTTTTAAAAATATTTTTCTAGACGTAGGTTATTAATACCTATATTCCCCAGGACGCCGCTGCCTGTCCACGGTGTGTGTTTTGGTATATTATGTTGTCGTCCGGTTACGCCTTCTCTGCCTAGAAGTCAACTAGGTTGGTACCCCTTTACTCATTTCTGCCGCTAATCAGCGGTATTGTGTTTCGGTATGAGAGGTATAAAGAGCCAGTACAATAACATCCTGTGACTCATTCCTTCTTTGAAACCTCCTACTATAGTTGTTTACTGGTATCCTGGGACTCTAGTGGCCATTTATCATCAGGTGGACTGTTAGCTCGGTTGTTACCTCCATCTAATCTAATCCATCTGTCGGATGGCATTAGATTTTTCGGCGTAGATTTCTAGTATCTAGTTTAAAGTATAATTTCTGTTTCATTAAATACTTATGTAATTTAAATAAAGCATAAAACAGTCAAGTTAAATTCCAAATTGGAATGGTTCCAATACTTTATGCGTCAATTCAGTCATTAGTTAAATACATTTTAAGCTTTATTTTATGAACAAGGTGAGTAAACAAAACAACCTTTTTAAAAGTCACGCTACTTTGAAAAGGCCTCAGTTTGCTTAACGCTTCCATTTCAAATTATGGATGTTTATAATAAAATATTAACTGACAGTAATATGAACAAAAACATTCGTCACAAACTAATATATAAAATGGCAGTGAAGGGTCAACTCTTGAGTAGTGCATTAAAAAAATTATAGCTCTGATACTTAAGCACTTAGAATAGTTTCTAACGGGCGTAGCTTTCGAAATTTCTTTTGTCCTATTACTATATATGTTCATATTTAGTTTAAGGGAGGCTAAAGGTGTCACTTACCAGTCACCGAAGGCGGTGACTGGTTATGTCGGGCTCACCACTCCCCCATCCCCTCCCCCTCCCTATGTATTAGATCTCATATTGGAGGAGTATTGAAGATGAGATGCTTTTCTTTTGGCTTTTCTTTGTTCTGACAACAGCAACTACAAAATAATACATATAACATATTCACATAATGTGCAGAAGATGTTTTCGGACAAACCGGGATATGTCGGGATCCAAATAGACATCATAATTATAAAAGAAATTTATTTTAACTTTTGTTGCGATACTTACTGCCTTAATATTTTTTGTTTTGTTTCATATTCTGTTGTTATTATTTCGACAAAACCTTGTTTATCAAATCATGTAATATTTTGTCAAAGTGTTGAATATTCAACTATACAATATTAAAATAACAGCGGGATTCTATTTCTCTAACACAAAAACCAGGACATATTTTGTTAACAAACTGAAACATAACAGCAGTCTTTTTCAATAGGCTTTAAATTTGTAAATGTTGTATGTTACATACATGTATATATCTATTTCCAACAGATTATGGCAAATATTAAACGACATTAAAGTAGTCCCGTCATAGAATCCCTCGTAACAGGTTCCTGTGTCGAGGGTTTAGTGGGTGTGGCTGGATGCCCCACGTTGCACCAAGAGGAATCTACATGCCCGGTCTAACTTAGCAGGGATGGCTAGCCCGAGGTGGGGATTGGTGAACCGAAGTAAGCTGGAGATGCGTGTTAGTGTACTGTGGCGGCGTTGCTTGAAACCGCTCCTTGCTCACCAAGTTTTCGTACTGCAATTCGCGATTTTCCTTGTCCTCTACTCGTTAACTCTAGCGAGAGGCGCACCGCTAATGCCGAAATGCGGCGGCCGAAGGGTTTTGGACGTTGCAAGCCCGACATAATCCGTCCTTGCCACTGTGAGAGTGTGAGGCATTTTCTCATGTATAAAAAAGGTACGTCATTGCGTGGAGACCGCCTATGGCTTAGTGTTGAACTTGAGGCGGTCGACACTAGTCATAGAACGAGATCGAGAGAGGTACTGCACAAGACCGCTGACAGCAACTGGATTTTGGAGAAAATCATCTCTAAGTGTAATGACCACTCAACTTCTGTAGGCGGATGACAATGACCACTTTATATATGAAGGTTCCACAAATCAGTATATGTACTTATAATCCCGGTTACAATTATTTCTATTCTTTCTTCTTTCGTCTTTGGCCTATGTTTAACAGTGGACTTGTGGTAGGCTGAAATTATGAAATGATGATGATGATCTCATCTCCCTGTAATCTCTGTAATATGCAACTCGGACGAATTTCATTTTATTAAAGTGACGTTTATGGCCATATGCAGTATATTGGAAATAATTCAACCATTGAAGATTATTTCAACATAAAGCACTTTTATTTGAAAAATTCTCAAATATTGCAGTTTTTTAAATTGAAAGCCATTTGTATTAGAAATTACTGTATTATGTACTTTATTGCAGTTAGATAAAGTCGATAACCGACTGCATTTAATCAGTATCGACTTCATCTGCTGGTTAAAGCTAGGTTACCTTTTAACGTGTTTTAATAAAAGAACGTTTAATTTAGCCCCAAGTAAATACATTTAGGCTTTCTTTTTTTTAATGATATTGCGGGCAAACGAGCAAGCGGTTCACCTGATGGTAAATGATTACCGTCGCCCACGTACATCTGCAACACCAGAAGGGCTGCTGATACGTTGCAGGCCATTAAGAATACTTGGCAGTTGGAAGGGAAGGTGAGGATGGGGGATGGGGAAAGGGAGTGGGCCTCCTGTTACCTAACTCACCGAACCCGAACAGAACCGAACAGGATGCCTCTACTTTACGCCGGTATTCTGGCGCTTAGCTCTATCGCGTGCAAAACATTTGTAGTCAACAACAAGATTTTTAAAGAAAAAAAATTAGTTGATATTTTGTAATAAAATAACAGTAACTATACAACTAAATACGATGTAGTGCAGTATAGCAGAATTCCACAAAAACTGAGGCATACATAAGTGAAAAATCGGTATAAATTTCTTGGGCATTCAATTTACTGTAGCAATACGTCTAAAATTATCAACTAATTTCATTTTTATTATTTTAACCATCCTATTTCTATATATATAATAATTTTCCTATATAAATAATATAATACATTATTACATTATTTTTACCACCAGGTGTAGGTTAGTCAAAAGAGAAATTATTTTATAAAAATATTTAAACTTTTATTATTGAAAGAAGGGTGGTTTCTCGAAAAATAATTTTTTACCACGTGATTAGTAAGATTTTTTCAATAAACCAGTAGGAACTTTCTTGAAATAGAAGTTAAAATAAAATCGTGACTTACGTCGGCTTTTTATCTTAATTCGTCTTTTGCTTTGTAGATTAAAAGAGTCTACCACACCGTATCTTTTATTTATGAAACAAATTAAAAGCAGTTTGTACTCGGAAAAAACGTGTTCCTCATCAGATTAACTAATCTACTTTTACGTGACAGCTGCTGTACAGCTTTTGATATGGTATTCAGTGATGCTATTGCGGAGCGTTGCAAAGTTTGAACGTGAACGTTAAGAACGTTAAGCGAAACGTGACAGAAGAACGTTAAGTCAGGGATTCTCCAGAACCATCGGTAGCCCCTATTAGACTCCTGGGGTTGCTCAAAGTTTAATTCCGCTACCATATTTTGGGGACGGAGTAGCGGCCTCCGGTCACCTCAATCACCGAACGAATTGCAGAAGCAAAATGCGTCTACTTCACGCCAGTATTCTGCGTGGTATTTAAGAAACCTTTGTTAAATAATGAACTCAAATAGGCTAATGAAGAAAAAGAAGAGGATTACTTACAAGTAATCTTAGTGCACGTTGTCACTGAAAGATCCTTAAAGTAAAGCACCTAAATCAATCTCCATGAATAGTAAAAATGTGCGTTTTGCCTCGGGTTGAAAAGTAATTACCTCGTTACTAGTAGCTGGGTCTACAATTCTTTTCATTTACTATTTGAAACATTGAATATGTTCTGAGATGTAATACAATTTCTCTTTAAGACAACTTCGTCTGTTTTCTGCCATATTTATTTCTTTTAAATTGACTCCTATGTTCTAGATATAGCAAACCGTTAACAGCTATGAACACTTTTAACAATATCTCACGCTTTATGACACAAGGCATAAACATCATAGCTGAGTTAAATTTAGGGTACTTGGGGGACCTTGTACTGGCCCTGGTTCCTCTTTATTCTTCCACTGTCGATCGAAGTCATTCTATCCTTAGAAGTTCTTGAGACGCTTGCCAACAGATATGCACTTTTGTTTATGGTTCTTTACATACTCTTAGGTTTTGAACTACTTGCCAGGGTCAGTTTCAAAGAATATAAAATATAATTCTATTTTGTATTAAAATTTGTATATGTATTTATAATTAAACAAAGTATAAGTGTACGTACGTGACATATCATAAGTGTTTTTATGTGTTCCTTAATTTTTATTCATTTACTTCATGCATTCGAATTTTTTCTGAGACAATAATAATGGTTTTTAGTTTTTTAATTTCGGTGGTATGGACATGAGAAAAAATATATATAAACCAAATAATGTAAAATTCCTTATTTAACATTATTTTGTTTTATTTGGGATAATTTGATGTTTTAATGAAAACACTCGCATAACAGACTTTATTTAATATACGCCCGGGAGTAATATTTCAGTGTAAAAGCCAAACGAAAGACATGCTCGAGTCGAAAGATAACCTTCCCTTAAGACAAATAAATAATAATAGTAGTTAGTTACACAAATAATAACAAAAGTATGAATTACTGCTGCGTATGGAGTGTGTTTCCAATGCACTTTTTAAAATGCGCCTTTTTGGGAGCAAATAATTAGGATTGGAATCTGTTGCAAACAAAATGGAACTCTTATACCGCGTTACCACGGCAACAACTTGTCGCAAATAGTTGTGTCGCACGTGTTGTTCTTAACTAATCCAGGGACGGAGTAAGGTTGCTGATTACATAAATCCATTAAACCAAGTTCACTGTGATACAAATCGTCGTGCACGCCACGTAATAAACGTCGAGACTGTAACGTCAACAGATTATAACTACTAAGCAGTTGACTATACGAGAGGCGGCTTCGGTAGCATCTATAATGCAAGGCACGGAAACACTTATATTGTACCTTCTAAGATTAAATATATTTTTTGCATAGAGGGTTCCATATTGAGCCAGCATACTCTATTTACGTACGTAGACTTTTGATAAAGGTCTTGCTACATCACATTACAAAGTCATAAATACACATAGTCTTACTTACTACGTTATTTATAAGCTTCTTGAGACGTAATTTAGAATCAAGCATAATAACTAAATACTCCTAAAATTAATACTAACTCACAGCTAAAGAAGCTTCACAAGTTGTTGTGAAGTGTTCGTGGTCATCGTGCTTAATTTTTGGGAAAAAATTGTAAAGACTTCGACCATAATTTATCGACAGAATATATCTTTTATCGTGTAGTGACAAGATTTCCAAAAATTTACCGTATAACTTCTTGCAAGACCTTGTACCTGGTGACAAAAAAGAGAAACTCAAACCTGGTTCTACGAAAATTTTCCGGTTTAATTAATAACTGAAAACCCCTATTTGGTCAGTACTAAAGTACATGGCCTCTCAAAACTTTAATCCGTCTTTGAGTCTCTCAAGAAGTCTTGTATTATCCGTTAATCCATAGTTTCGAAGCCAAATAGAATAAAGGCGTGTATTGAAGCCAAAGGCGAATTTGAATAAAATAGTTTTAATAAATTGCTTAGACTTTGATAAATATATAAGTTTACATAAGTTTTCCTTTGTAATATAACGTATAGCTTTTGTATAGCGATATATGTATATTGTTAAAACTTAACTAAACTAATTTTAAAATGTGTAAAATGTCACGTATGTTACGGAGATCTTCTTGTCACGGGCTGCTAACTAAACTAGACAATAATAGACCGTAGATAGTTCTTATTACCTATCGTTCAATATCTATTTTAGTCTGCTACTGTTACATTCACCTATTTTAGTCCACGACTGATCAAAGGAACAGCTAGTAAAAGCCGGCATACATTTCATGGATGGTTTCCATATACACGCCGCACTGGGTAAGACGGTGAAATATACATATAATAAGTCTTAACAATAAAGACGCTGTTATTTTAAATGTCCACGATAGCCGAGTGGTTAGAGGGTCTACTTTAGAATCAGAAGACGCGAGTTTGAACCCCAACATGGAGGGTTCGTACCGATGAGTTTACCGAAACTTACGTTCGATTTATATCGTACTATCTAATTGTATCGTTCTAGCTAAGGACACTAAAACGGCGACAGGCTCACCGCCACACGTTGTCCCAAATAAGCTCGTTAAGGTTAAAAAAAGCTAAAATTCAAGGCCTTCTCTCTCCGACCAGGTAAGTCAGACCCACTGGAAACAGTAGTAGGTATACGGTTGTGAAATCCATTTTTAAAAACATTCAATAGAGTTTAGATTTGTAAACTTTCATTACAATAATTCATTATGTGACACCAGTAAATCATCACAGAAAATAAAGAAACATTTAAGAATACGTTTATCCCGTTTAAAGATTCATATTCATTACACATTCCCTGTTAGAAATGATCTGCATGATAATAAATGTGAGATGTACCTAAACAATACGTAGACAGGAGAGAAAATTACAGTCACAAAAGGCAAGAGTAATCAGTATGCTTCGTTCGCACAATAGGAATGACGTGACATATCATAAGCTCATAGTAAAGTGTTGTGAGCGTGACAATTGTTAGTTTTTATCTGTAACAATACATAAATATAATAAATTATAAACGGCTTTACAATTTGCGTTTGTTCGTATAGCATTTTGAATGGGATTGGGGGTAATATGTACACTTTTATTAATTAGCTGTACTCAAATATCACAGATTCGTGATAGACGGCAATCAATCCGCCTGCACAACATGTTGGCACTCGATCATGTCCAGAAGTGGACTTATACAGGTGTAAAAGAATGAAAGAAAAAAAATATAGGTGATATATGTAATGCGGTGTAGTATTAGAAGTAGAAGGATACCGGTACAGCCCTCGCCTATCCAATGAGGAAAGGGAGTAGAGTATGGGCAACCCTTCCCGGCATTGAGAATCTATGCTTAATTATTGAACAAAGAAATGTGTATTTAAAACCAACTACATATAAGAGAAAGAAATATGCAGAACGTAGGTTATACGCATAAGTTTCTATAATTTTCTTGTATTATATGTTTGTGCATTGATTACTCAAATAAATAAACGATCAAGTAAAAAAATTTATAATGAACCAAATTCTATCAAATATTATTCTAAATTTAAATGTTATCGTACACAAAAGGAGAACATTGCTTGCATATGGTCTATAAAATAAATGTAAACTAAACTAACTTGTTACTGGAACTATTCCAAGTTGGCAAGATGAAATGCTATTTGCAATGCATATCAAGTTACTTTTTGTCAAGTTCATGTACAGAACAGCGATAACTTCGTTTTACTGTAATAAAATGCTGCTTCTTTGTTATTTATTTAATTTATATTACGAATCTTCGTCATCAGAATATACACTGTCCACTGCTTGGTCATAATCGTCACACTTGGCAAGCGGGTTGGCAAGCGCTGCACGTGATCCTGCGCACCTTACGTTGCACGATTGAATCTGTCATTTTCAGATATGGTCAGTCCAACGTCTGTCAGGCGCTATGATATATACAAGGCTTGATTCTTGGTCGCTTCTTATGACTTGGTTAGCCGCCATCTTGGTTAGTACTATTTTTTTTTTATTGAATTTTCGGACGAACCTGGTAACAGTTCAGCCGATGGTAAACTTTCACACCCCATGGACCTGCTAACGAAAAAGTTGTCACCCCTTTGGACTAAGTAATGCAACACAGCTTGTAATAATATTGCCTAGAAAGTCAGTAATATTACCATATATAAAAATGAAACACAAGAGTGGTTACATTGCAAAATTGCGGCATAAAAGGGCAAGGGGATGTTACTTACGCCGATGGCTCCTAGGTAGATTAGGAGCTTACCCTCTATAGTAATAATTAAGAAATTAAATGAAAAATAAAAAATAAGAACTATGTTAGCTTTCATTGTATTTAAATATTGTAAATAAAAATGTTTAATTAAAAAAATATATTACTTCCGAATAATGAAATTCCGTCTGTTTTCGTGCTGGAAATAATAGCATAATTTACAAAGCCAAACTTCACCGCAAGCATAATCATCTTAATCCGTCTTGGTCTGGAGAGAAATTGTTCAAATTTAATGCCTTATTATACAAATCAGAATTTACCAAATGCGCGCATTTCCGAAGAACAAACATCTGTAAGCCTAGAAAAGGAGATGCTGTAATTACTTATCTGTGAGCAAATACATGAAAAAGTAGAAAAAATTGTTTTGCATGAAAAGAATGATTTAAGAAAATAGTCGAGGCGACCACTAAGCCTCCAAATAAGCGTAATGCCAGTGGGACATTTCCCAGCTGTGGCAATTAATTCAAAGATGCTTTTCTAAAGTTAGAACATAGAAATGTAAATTGTATCTACGAGTATACTTAATTTGAAAAGACCTGAAGAAATGTAATTTCATAGTAGGCGAATGACCTGGGTTCGATTCCCGATGTAGGCGCCACTTAAATTGTTAATAGCAATTTCAAGTGCTGAATTAACCACGTGGTGGTGGTGAAGAAAAATTTGTTGAAGGAAGCTAAGAGAGAAAAGAGAACATGTAAAGTCCGCTAACCCGCACTGGAACTGCGTGGCGGACCCTTTCCAGCTCCAACCACTTTCAACAGTGAGGAGGGCTTTTCCCAGCATTTATAGGCTGCTACTTTACAAACTAATTTACGCTTGATAGAAATAATACTAAACTTGGATGTTATATTTTATTCAGAGCGTCTTCGATGCGAGATGTAAGGTACTGCGATCACCATCCCGGTTGCCGACCGTGGCGATAACGGTTAGTCCTCCTATTGGAAGAGGCTTACATCAGCAGTGGTCTCTTTCGTAGCTGCAAAAGAAGAAAGAGACTGCTGTTGCACGTTGACGGCTTTATAGATATCATGACCCGCCTCATGCAAGCTCCTACTCGTCGTCTCCAACAGCATTCTCTGTGTGCTTTCTGTTCAATGAAACTCACCTCACCAACGCAAATGGGTGCAAATCCATCTAATTAAAAGAAAATAAAGCCGACTTTATCGTCATATTACTAAAACCATTATGGAAGTTTATAACTAATAACATTTTATGGGCATTGCTTGATGTAAATTATTAATATTATCAGTGTAATGTACAACATTATTAAATAATCACAAATAATAAATGCGATGCGAGAGTATCTATGCATATATCAAGGAGCACCACTCGGAGAGGTCCGTCAAGTCAGAGTCCTAGTCGCCCCCGATATTCCGAGAGGCTGATTAGTGCCATTCGCAGCCAAACGACTAAAGGGAATAATTTTGGACGGCATGTCACCACTATATTAGATGATATGCCATTGCCAATACATAACTAAAGTCCCATCATGATTATTTTTATAAAACACTGTTCCAAGGATTTTAAAACACATTTAAAATGTAGTCCAAACTTAGAAGCACTTTGAATACATCTAAGCGCTTCAAATAAAAAAACGAATCGGCACTTTTTCGTATTGATCGATCCAATCGGACGCTAACCTCGATTAGGGAACAACTTTATCTCTTCATAATGCGACAAAGCTATTCATCAAATAGAATTCCTTAAAGGCCTGCTTGTTTCGTCCCCAGTCATATTATGTAAGAAATCGGAGATTATCCTTTTTATTATATGTCAGCACCCTGAGAGTTCGGTGTCTATAGGCCAAACATATAACTACACTATACACACTAATCTGCTGACCAGTATGGGGAAAATCTAACGAGCCAGCTTTTGTTAGCGCTTTCATAAGACCTGTTACCTGCAGTGGACTTAACTGGGGGCATTTTTCGTGGTAGAGTCAAGCCGCGGCTTTTGCTGCTGCTCGAGTCGCGGCTCGTCCGGGGTAATACCATGACCTCGCAGAATGCCGTTTCGTTCGGTGAGTGAGGTCACCGGAGGCCCACTCCCTTTTTGTCCCCTCTACCCAAATATCCTTAAAGGCTGGTAACGCATCTGCAGCCCCTCTGGTGTTGCAGATGTACGTGGGCATCGGCAATTGCTTACCACCAGGTGAGCCGTTTGCTCCTTTCCCATAAAAAAGGGCTGATAAAGAAAATAAAGAAATGTTGTCGTTTTTGAATGTGCATGATAAACCTTTCAGCAATTTAATTGAAAATTTAAAAACTAAAATTATTATGGTGTTAGAGAACGACGCTGTTGAGATCAGTAATTCTGATTCGGATTGAATATAAATGTGTTTCCAAGGAAACTGAATGGAAGCGCGTCAGGACTAATAGTATTGAACCCTAATTATGCAAATTGGATCCGCGGTTAAACGTTTTTTTTAATCGTAGAAAAACGGAAGAAATTTCAGCACATAAATAAGAAGGCTTTAAATTTACTTTTAGTACTGTTTTCCAGAATTTGATTTTACTCTTCCATATAGTCTAGTTGTCATAATACTCGCTTTAATTTCATGGTACGCGCGTAACCAGGGTTCAATCTCTGGTGCGATCACAATTAAAATAATTTACAGCAATGTGCTAAATTTTCCACGTGCTCAGCGGTGAAAAAAAATATCGTGAGGTAACCGGTATGTCTATGAAATAATAAAGATATTAATTTGTAAACATGTTAAGTCCGCCAACCCCCACTCTCTCACATATGGCGCGGAAATATTGGGACAGTGGGACATATACATGCTACTACTTTACATTTTTTTTATATATACATAATGTACATACTCATAAATTACAGCTAAGCCATGATAGGTTACAAAATGGGCCCAGATGGGAGCGAACTCGTGTTTCCTGATATGGACGCAGCCAATTCTCTCGAAATTTTTTTTTATACTTACGTATGATTTGTATCGTTGGCTTGGACGTTAAAACGGCGACAGGCTCACCACCTGTCACGTTTTCCCAAATAAGCTCTTGTCGGTTAAATGAACTAAAAATACCCCCCGTATTGGGAATAAGGTCGTGACAGCTTATTCTTTATTTTTTTTATTTAAACTTAAACGGAAAATATTGTGTAAGATTTCTCATTTTATATAAAAAAATATGATTCCACTGTTTTATTTTTCACGTAATTAAATACGAGTATGTTGCAAAATATAATTACTACCCGTAACTTGTATTATTACTTTGTAATTTAAATTTAACGTATTGGCAAATGTTGGAAACAAAACACATTTGTCACCATATCGTGATAATAAAAATATTTTGTTTATGCTTAATTGCTGTGTTATTAAAAACAGTAAGCCATAGCCGATGTACTCAGATCGCTAATGCTTGCCTAGATTCAATTAGAAGAATTATCATCTTCAATTACTAATTAGTTCTTAGCCACCTGCATCCATCGACATCTCCCGCAACACTGTGCAGATCGTCATTTCGACGATCTTAGGGGCTTAGCTTGTCAGGGTTTACATAGTCTGTGGTCGTATGCGTAGACTTTAATATTGATTTCCTAGAAGCTTCTTCCATCAGTATTAGATTACGTTAATTGTTTAAATCATACAAGCTTGTTTAATTGTTTATGGAACCAACAGGAATTTTCAGCCATTGCAAAGATTTGCAATTCACAAAATAACTTCAGATCACTGTGGCCACTAAGTGTCTTCACCTTATTTCTATAAAAACAAGAACTAGAAAAGCTATTATAGTGCCAATAAATACATATCGCATTAAGATCGGATAAATATTAAACATTATTGTGAACAACTAAATTGTTATATATACATACATGATATGTCGGAAGATAAAAAACACCAATATTTAAAAACAAAATTGAACAGAGAGAGCGTATTTTCAGGGTTTGTTCAGCGAAAAATTGAAATGTGTAAGTAAGCAGTGTCAGTAGAAGATGCCCCGGGAAAAATTAAATAGTCCATAAAACAGAAATAAGCTACAGCCATGAAAATTATACATTTCAAATATTAAACGCGCCTGTACTGTACGAACGAAAAAGGTACCCTCTCTTTACTTAAAACTAAACATATATAGCGTCTTACTTGATTTTTAAGTTGATTCTGGCCCAGATATTACAAATACAAATATCTGAGAAGTCCTTAAATATGAGTTATAAATATAAATATTTTCCCAATTCAAAATTACAAGCATCTGATCTAACTATGCTAAATTACCACCAATCAATTTAAATACCCGTTGGCATTTAAGGACTTTTTAATGTTGTTTATGATGTGGTTGTTATCATTTACGATACTTGGCAAACATGTAAATAGACCTTCAAGAGTATTGATTTACATAGCTCCAATAGCTAATTTGTTTTTTATTCGGTTAAATACATCTGAGCTACACTTTTATTTCATGTTATTCGATCGATCGAGCTTTACTAATGCAATTACTATACATACAAATCAATGCTATCTCCATGTGACCATCTACACCATGCTCGTAAATTGCAAAGCTAATCGTTCCAACTCCTGATTACAATAGTAATCTATATGTCATTTAACTAATATTTTATTTGTCGGTGCTGTTTTTATATGATCGACTAAAATTTTATTTCAATTATTTTATACTAGCTGTTGTTAATCCTAGTAATAGTAAAATGTTATAATTAATATGAATGCGTGTGTGTTATATGAATTAATATGAAATTTGAATGTTGGTCTTTCAATCACAAAAGGCTGAATGATTTTAAAGAAATTCGATGTACAGATTCTTTGATGCCAGGAAAAGGATGTAGGCTACTTTTTATTTCCGGCCCCTGTAGCGCATATTGTACACTTTGCCACATATCGTAGTATCACGATAGACGAATGATTAGGAGAACGGAGAATTTTTTTTAATAAGGTATGATTAGTAACGATGGCCTAAGACACTAAAACAGAAATGCCCTCATGAACGGCCCACTAAGTTCCTAGACTTGGTCTCCCACAGTGAACCTAGAGGAACCTGTTTTGCGGAGAGCTGGAGACAGTCTACTTCGGATGCGGGCTGGTGGATACTGTGAGGGATGTGTTTGCGGCGTTGCTTTCGAAAGCTCTCAGTAGCCAGTCGGTGCTAGCCCGATATGACTGGTACCTGCACTCGCAAGGGCGAGTATGTCAGGCATTAAATAAAAAAGGAGACTAAGATGGCAGCATGCTCTCCAAAATTTATATGATAAGCAGGATACATAGATCGAAATAGTTAGAAGTGAACATTATCAGTTCTTAATATTGTCTTATTATTATATTTAGTAGTTGTCACGTATTTAATGTAAACAAATTAGTTTTCGACATTAGTAGGCAAGTTATAATAAATCATTTTGACATAAATTTAAACCTCGTCTTCAAAGTCTAAACCTCGGGTTGTTCATGCATGTTATATTTTAGTAAATCGTATGATAAATTAGTTATTAATTTGACATTTACCAGAATTATTTGTTGTCTATTCTCTTCTTAACTTAATTCTAATTAATTTTGTACGTGATAGAGCCAAGCGGTAGCCTTGCGCTCCGAACAGCCGGGTCGACCGGACTACTACCACGACCTCGCACAACATCGGCATGAAGTAGAGGCATCGACTGAGGGAAGTAGTACCAAATATAGGATAAGACAGTTCGTCATGTCGTCCATGATGTAACAATTAATTAAATTATCATTACTTTACACTGATAGTGTTCTATTATGCCAAAATATTAATAATTAAAAATATACAAAACTTTCGTTTAGAAAGGCCCACTTTTCCACGTTTTCCTTACGTTAAGCGTACTAAGACGTCATAAACGAGAACTCATTTTGTAAAGAAAACGTTAAGCTTTACTAAAAAAGTGCCTTTATTCAAGTTATCGTTTAACGGAAGATATTCGTTCAAATGGAAGAATGACTTCGAAGGAAATCCTCCATTGTTATTGAGTCGCGCTTGTCTGAGCTTTAGTTTACACTTTTCGGATTTACGTCATAAGCTGGAAACTCGTGAAACTTACACGCCATCTTTTATTACATCCGAGAATAACGGTATACCAGTATGGTATAAATAAAAACACACACCTACTCTTGCTATTCTTCACCTCTTAATCCTCTATATATTAAGCAAATAGTTTCATATCGTCATATATACAAAAGTTTTTCTAAAAGAAAATTTAAATTTGAATATTGCAAAACTACCATCAAATCTATCAAAGGTGATAAGATAAGTGATAACTCGAGGCGAGAAGTTCATATTATGTTATCAACTCAGCTCAACTTTGAAAGGTAATAAATAGATGATCGGTTTGTTAAACTTGTGCACGAATCGTGGTAAAAGACACTTCAAACCCCAGGGGTCGACATAAACGAAAAGTGATTTTGGTGATCGACGAGGTCTAAAAATCAACCCTTATAATCAACACAAGTTCTTATTTGAAACTTTCAAGATACTGTATAAGTTGTGTTAGGTGTACCAAATTATTATAAGAATGGCTAATATTTTAGTAGGAAGTATAATTGTTGCACTTTTAAAAAAAATTACGTAATTTGTATTAATAATTATTTATTACACTTGATATTTACTGAATTTTATGTCTTTATGTTCTAACTAATTTATTTTGTTAAATTTTGATGACAAAATGATGTCAAGTTTACTCACTCAACCACCCGTAAAGTTTTTAAATTGGTAAGTATTTTGTATCAATAGGAAACTAATCCATAGATAGGATTTTTAAAGTAATTTGGCTATTTCAGTTAATTTTGGAAAAGGTGTCCCTTGCCCAAAATAGTTTAGGAATCCCTGCTCTAGTCGCTGCTGGCGATCATGCCATTTCCTGTGTCCTTTTCAAGTTAGGGTTTTGCTCCAAATAACAATCTCAACTGCACGTGGTGCACCCTGCTAACCAACAAACGACGCTCTGGCAACCGAATGATGGCGGAAAATCCATCCGATATTGTCGAACCCGAATCTCACTAATTACTGATAGGGAGCAGCATCACTAGTGCCAGTGTCCCGGCACTGCGCTCAACCACCGGCGTACCTAGCGCGGTGAGTATGGGCTAAGCTTCTAAGAAATGTATGCTTTATAAAGCCTTTGAATATGATGTAGATATAGCCTACTAAAATAGGCTGATGTAGTAGTAGTAGTTTTCCCCCGAATGGGTTCTTAGTAATAGTGGGTTGGTCTTCCACGGTGAACCAAGGAGCCTCTATGGCTGGCATGCCTTTGCTGGGATGGCTGGCCCGAGGTGGCCGCTCCGATTGGCGAACCCACTTTGAATTCATGTTGGTGGACTGTGGGGGCACTGTTAGCTTAGCACCGCTCTCCTTGCCCTCCACTATCGAGGTGGAGCCGCGGGGGAAGAGGATTGTCGGTATTACGATGCGCGGCCGAAAACGTGTTCGGCGGCGGAACTACAGACCAGATCCGCCGGGGGGTGCCGGGAAGTCCTGTGCTTTAGAGCGTATGGTGTTAATCATGGCTTTGCGGTAAATAGAAAGAAAAGGGGTGAACCCTTTATCACTTCGCTCTCTTCCACCTTCACGGATGAAAAACACAAAGCTTATAAATACAATTTTTAATTCGTCGATTGGTATGAAATTACAGAAGCTCTTTGATTACTTAATTATCGAAGCTCTCTTATTAGCGACGCGAAGGTCGACGAAATTCCCTTCGTGAGGTTCTCCGATATCCGAGGATGAAAACGATAAGTTTAATAAATTATGTACATTCCTAAGATTGTGCCAAAATTATTTAAAACAAAAAAAAAGAGAATCTATTTATTGGAAAATGTTAGTTAAGACAAAATTTTACAGTTATTTGGATTACGATATTCGCAAAAGCGTAAAATGAAAACTGGCTAAGCGTGAAATGGTAATAATTGGCTAAGACTTTTTCCAATTAGTTCCTTGATTTACAAAACTAAATTACAATTTTATTAAAAATTTGTATCGGTATCCAATAATCATGAGTACTTCTATTTTAATAAAAAAAAACTGGTTATATAATAAGAATCTGCAATACGAAGGTCATACAAAATGTATTCAAAAATTTTTTTTGTAAAATAATAAATAAATTTAAATATAAAAACTGGTGAAACAATCATAAAATTTCACTAAATGTTACAGTTCTTCTATTTCTTTTGTAAGTCCAAAGCTGGGTTCTTGAAGACGCCCGACGCAGCAAACTGGCAGGCTTTAAATGGAAGATTTATAAGTAATCATCCCCCTAGTCACGCTTGCTGATATGATATGATATGCTCATAGTGACAAAATTATTTATCTTATTTTGTTTATTTCGTTTATTTGTATCTCATTAAGACATTAAAAACAATATTCTCCTTTTATAATATGCGATACAAGTTAGGACGAAATAAATGCAGAACCACAGAATACAATATACTGTGCAGAACGTAGCAAATGATAGAACATTTGCAATTTGCAATATTTCAGCGTCAGTTGATCCTAGACAGTAAAAGACGTTTGGGTGTAGAACATAAAGAGTACGTGCTGCCAAGATACAGCCCGTTTTGCATGATTCGATTTTATGCTCAAACAAACGCCTCTGCGACGAGATAATTTTTTGCAATAAATAAATATCAAATACTTTGTAAATTAAATCAGGGGTTTTTATACGTTTTTTACATGTATAGGTTGACCTTTAATGAAAAATATATATTCAAAAACAAAAACAGCTACCCCAAGGTACGTTAGATCTTGCATAATAAGTTAAGATTAAATAGTCTTAAATTATTATTCAACCATGCGACTTAAGCTTGCTGTTTCATAAATTTTTTAACGTTTTTTAACGAACTTAAAAACAATTTTAACGCGAAAATATTGTAAATATTTCATTATAATCCACTTTTCATAAAAAATTGTCAAGATCACTTGAATAAAAAACGAACAAATTGAACAAAAATCATTTCACAGCCATTTCGAACGAAAACACAGGATAACGAAACATTTTCTGAAGCCTTTATAAGAAAGCAGCTCATCAATGTTGCCATTACCCAAGTTCAAATGATCATATTTTATATTTTAAAATTGATAGTTACAAGAAAACGACATTATATCAATATAAGTCTAAGGTAATTTCAATGAAAGCTATAATATAATATAATTAATTTCCTTAGCTAATCTAAGGTCCTTAGCAGAATTCAAGAGGATTATTAGCTTTAAAGCTTTCCTCTCTAACAATTTGACCGTTAATGATAATAATGACACCAAAAGTATAGAAAAGTATGAACTTGTAAAATCCCACTGCTAAGCAAAGATCTCCAACAAAAACAATCTCAAATATATGAGATAGTTTTGGAGCCGGGAAGGGTCTGCCACGCTCCTCCAATACGAGTTGGGGAGTTCAGACACGTTCTCGAAATAATATTATAACTATATGTATATACATGTGTACGAGAATATTACTTTGCTCGTGATATTTTCCTTCACCGCCTAGCACGTGGTGAATTTAGCGAGAATACTGATTCTAGTTAGTAGTAGATAGTTTTAATTTGTGTTAAAAATTACAGTATAATCATTTCAGTACATAAAACTAATCAAAACAGTTACAGATAAGTGCAATAAAAATTCAATGAACAAACATGTTTCGATAATGTAACATTAAAGTTCACAACCGACCAACAAAACAAAAAAATTATTAAAAATACTTTTTTAACTTTCCACTAGACGCAGTCTGCACCTGCTTACATCCTGTAAGTAATTAAAGTGAAGATAGAAAATGCATGAAAGTAATAGCAAAAAAAATCTCTTTCCTTAAACCCAAATATCCAAAATTAGCTATCGATCTAGTTTCGTATAATCTTAAACCAATCTGTAGTCTCAATTACTTGAGATATTGAGTTACATTGACTCGCTTCAGGGGTACTAAAACTGTTTGTTAATAACTTTTTCCCAGTAAACATTTCATATAAATTACCAATAAGAAGGTTTTGCCGAAATAATCTAGCTTATCGGTAACAGACATTGGTACTTTAGATGCTGCTGTGAGCATATTTTCGGTCAAGCAATTTAGAAGATGTTTATTACGTCATCAGTCCGAAGTCACAAGATGTGTTAGATTTCCTTTTTTATTACCCGCAGAACGGTTAAACGGAAGATTTCCTTACACCGTCGCAAAAGAGCGACAGTGTTTAATATTATGTGGTAAATGTTGAACTGTATTTAAGATTACATGAAACTAAGCAAGTGACATATTAGGTAACATGTTTCATCAATTTTAACAGGTGGTAGTCTCCTTCTCTACCTAAGTAGCCTGGGTAGGTAACACGAATTTACCCATTTCGCGAGCCAAACAGCTATGCAAATACTTTTATGTTCCGGTTTGAAAGGTATGGTGAGTTAGTATAATTACGCCTGCGAAGCATTCCATCTCAGTCCTCAGCAGTGACAACGCTTCTGTGACCTTCTTCGATTGAGGTTATTTGCAGGTGTCCATGTGCTGCAGTAGCCACTTGCCATCCAAATGTAGTAGAGCCAAGCGGCGGTTTTACTGCTGCTCGAATAGGCCGGCTCGACCGGATTGGTACTACGGCCTCGCAGAATACCGGCGTGAAGTAGAGGCACCTTGCTTCTGCGTTTCGTTCGGTGAGTGAGGTAACCAGTGGCCCACTCCCCCTCCCTATTCCCCTCCTCATCCTCCCTGCCATATCCCAAATACCCTTAAAGGCCAGCAACGCACCTGGAGCACCTCTGGTGTTGCAGATGAACGTGGGCGACGGTTATCACTTACCATCAGGTGAACCGCTTGTTCGTTTGCCGCCTTTCCCCAAAAAAAAAAAAATATTAGGTGGACTGTTAACTAATTTCACTCATAGAAAAGTAATGGTAACTGTTTAATTGTCACGTCATGGTATAATTAGTTTCTTGAGAACCAGTGTATCGATATCAGTATCTACTGATAGGTATCTACCTATAGTGAAGAATTTCGAACATTGATGGCGAAACTCTCAGAGAAACGAACCCGCCACGTCAATCGATCTTCGCCATTATAGCTCCATGATAAAAAAAGATAAAAAAAATAAAACAGACTTTGTAGAGAATCTAGAGATTTCCAGAGTTCTATTGCCAAGGCATAAATGATATTTACTCGGAATGGAAAAAATGTATCGTTAATGAGGTTTAAATACTTCGATCAAATAAATACATTTTATCGCAGAAAAAACAGTGATTTTTATCACTATATTTTAGGTTATTCAAAATGATTTATGTCACTTTAAGTCGTGAAATCTCGAATATCTCGAATAAAGAGAGGGACGACCATTGTTTAAGTAGAAACACAAACCGCATAATTCAAGCGTATCTGAAAATTTATTGCGTACCTAATTAACTAACATTTATTACTAGTTATTTACAAAACATCTCACAACTTTCAGGAAAACAGCTTAAAGTGGTGTAATTTCTTAGTACTCTTACATAAACATGCCCGTTTTATTAATTTCATTACAGGCTATAAATAAAGGTTTACTCATATTTTAGTTATTAAAGACAGTTTACATACATCAACCGGCTTAACATAGACACATGAATTCACATGGACAGACAGCCAAATTCGGAATAATTATTTATAGTCTACGTATGGGCAGCGGCACCGAGCAAACATACATGCTTATTTTAGATTTAAATACTACTGTACTATTATTTACTAGGTGAAAGGCTTCTTCGCTGCTAAGAAGTCGTCTGGGTAGGTACCACACTCTAACCCATTTCTGTCGCTAAACAGCTGTGTAACACCTATTGTGTTCCGGTTTGAAAGGTATAGAGAACCAGTATAATTACTGGCTGTGAAGCATTCCATCTTAATACTCAGGAGTGGCAACGCGTCTGTAACCTTCTTCTAGTGAAGTTGTTTGCACGTATTTATAAGCTGCAGTAGTCACTTACCATCAGGTGGAATTCGAGCTCGTTTTCACCTCAATCCAATAAAATAAAACTTATATATTCTTAGACTTATATAGTCACACGCCATGCATTTGTTTTCGGAGAAATTATTTAGTATTTATTGTAATAAATATTTAAACTGTTATGATGTCATGACAGTCGAATAAACAAAGCTTCGGGGTTAAATTTCAAAAACGATGTGAATGCTGGGTAAATATTTACTTGATTTGAAATGTTGATTTACATATCCGTTCGAGTGTTGTTGTGGTATATTCTTTACACTTACTTTAAAAGTACAACTTTTTTGTTTTTAATATTTTTTCTTGATATGTAATAGTAATCTATATAATAAAACTTTATAGAAGCATCTCACTGTCTGTACGATATATGAATAATCACTGGGTCTGATAATATGAGAATATATTGATGAGTCGATACCAAGGTTTTTGATAACATTGAAAAAATCGTTGGTCATTACAGGAAGTATTAGTAATGTTACAAGCTACGGGTTGCGAGATCGGAGTAAAAAGGCCAGTCTTAAAATTCCATTTATTCTTTTTAACACTTACGCGGGGTGCAGAGTTTTTTCATGGTGCGCTATCCCTAGCACGTGATCTTCTATGGGTCTTCTTTCTTTTCCTCTTCTTTTTTCTTCCTTTTCCTTCGTAATTTTCCTCTTTCACTTACTTTAGAATTCACTGAACTGCCCTTATCGCGCTCCAGTGCTCGTTATGTAGTCCCGAATTTCGATCGTCTTTAAATTTTCCATTATTCCAGAATATTCCCGAAACGGTATTTAATTTTTATTGAAGAAAATATGTTTATATTTCAACCAGTGTACAGTCAACCAACCAACTTGTCATTCGAAGGCGTCTGAGTTGACAAGACATTATCGGGCATTCGTTACAATGATATATATCAAAATTTGAACTGAAAATTTATTGGGCGTTATTGTATCTGTGGTTTAAAAATCTGATAATTTTCCGAACTAAAACGAAAGTGATACATTTGATTTACAGCCGCACCTTCTATTTTATTTTTAGGAAACTGCATGTTCTGATCAATCAACGTCATAGGTTAGGTTAGGTTAGGTTAGGTTAGGTTATTGTGAACTGATTCTATGAAAATATCCTTAAAACCTACTGCTGATAGTCGCCAAAGGAAAAAGCAATATCTATTTGCGAGGAGTTGCTTTTTCACGATGTGAGCCTTCCTATATTAATTTCCCTTTTAATGTCGTTAAGCCTCTTCTCATATATGTTGTTCGTTTCCTCGTTGTATTTATTATCCTCGTACTAACTCTAGCTGTCTATGTCTTAGTGCAAATAATCCATAACCGAGCATTGAGTTCCCGTTTCTTTTGATATGTTCCAGATTAATTTTGAAATTGAAAGGGCCTTAAAATTGCATTCCTGTTTACGGATCATTTCTTCCAAGCAACTGCTGAGCCTTTGTAATACCTTACCAGGTATTGTTGAGGTGACCAGTCTTGACAGTCAAGAGACTGAAAGACCATCATCGAGCTGGCCCTTACGAGCAGCAGCAAAAGTTGCCGCTTGGCTCTACCACGTATAAAACTGTTCGGTAAATTTTGATGGATATTCCGCCATCGTTCGGTCGCTCGTTTGTTAACTACCAGGGTGCACCACGTGCATGTTAAGTTAAACTAACTTAACTTGTACATGGTGCAAGAGATGGTGTATTCTTTCTTACAGCACTTTAAATAGTGTTTTTCCAGTGGAAAAGCGAAAGCATAAGAATAAGCAGTGTTTTAAAATGATGCGATGAATAATATCGCATATATAAAGACCTCTATAGCGCCATAGTTCTCAGAGTTTATAGTAAGAGTTAAAAAGGTAAAGAAAATTTTCAAATAAAATACCTCTGCGGTGTTGTTGCAAAAGTATAATAATGTTTTAAATTATTATATTTCTAAACTTCACAAGGTGTACTTATTTAAGCATTTAATGTACACGTCATAAAATACGTTTAGCTATCTTAAAATACAAGTTTATGTCATGTTTCTCTAAAGAAAACTTCGAAGAAGCTATTTCGCAATTGAATTTGCCTCGAGTATATTTACAAATAAGTTGTTTACAGACGTGAATGCGGGGGAAAATTGCGACGAGTAAACACAAGATTTGCACAGTAATTAATTATTATCCTGGCTAATGCAAAAGCTGCTTAATAACGTAACATAGAAAGTTTTTTGCTTGTACGGACCGAGAAAATAAGCTCGAGCCGTAAGCGTTATAAAACAAATAATATTTTCTTTCATTATTTGTTTTAAATATGTTCTAGTACAATACAATGTACTGAATAAGTGGACAGTAGAGTTTTTTTTAAGAGTAAATATTTACTCTTTCGCAGGCTCTGTTATTTTAAAGTAAAAAGTCTTTCTCTTTACATAAAATAGTTCTTTGTTCATTATAATTCAGAAATGAAAACGTATTGGGAAATTGAGGCCCAATTATTTTCAAAAGGTCTAGTAGAAACAACAAACACTGCTATGTTTGTTACAAAGACTTTAACTCAAATTCAAAGACAAAACTTCTTTTGTCAAACAAGATCTTGAAGAGATAAGACTCGGCAAGTAAATCTGCCATCGATTTTGTTTTAGAAGAATGTAACAATGCGTCTTAAAAATATTAAATTGGGTATCTCGTATACATAAGTTTTATATAGTACTAGCAGAGCGTCGCGGTTTCACTCGCTTTAAATTTGGATTATATATGTCTGCTTCATACACATGATGAGTACATACAGTATAGTACAACCAGGGTTTATAGTTACGCTCGACCTCCCGAAGCGGCGAAAAGTGGGTTGTGGAGACCCATTTGGCTGCGATGGGTCATGTCAAAAGCAAATTCAACATCACTCCCTAGAGTGATGATCGTTTATGTGAGTTATATTAGGATATAATTCACATAAACGATCGAGCGGAGATCATAACAGTTCAAGTACACCGACGTTATATATTTAGTGATGATGTATTCTTGAAATATTTGAAAATATTTAATAATGAGTCGCCAAAGAAAAAAAAATTTATAAATTACACAATTGGAATTCGTCTTCAATTTTCTTTTCTTAATATTTTTAAAACAATTTCGTTGCAAGTACTGCGTTCGATTTAAATTAAATTGTATTAAACAAATAATGAAACACATTGAGCTTAAATCGGATGTTAAAAACAAATCGATTATTCATGAAATGGAAAACCAAGTGCAGCCAACCGCTTGTAAAATGCCTACTCGAGTCATGAATTATTTAGGCGTGCAAACAGAAAAATTAATGTTGAGTGTTATTTTCCACTTCTATTTGTAATTTCGCTTAATAACTAAGTTTGATTCGTTATTTTTTATACTAATTTATTTAGAACCTATATTTTTTATCCCGGAGAAAAGGTGCTCGTCACTTATCTGTCACTGAAGGCAGTGACTGGTTAAGTGCCCGACTGGATAAAAACCCCACGACAGCTGGACGCAAGAGACTCGCGGGCAGAGAAGCCGCAAGTGAAATAATTAAATGTGCAACGACGCTGCTGGCGCAGACACGACGCTCCCCACCGCTGTGGCGCGCTCCGTCACCTGTTAACGCAAAAAACCTTTCGAGAAAATAGATGGGGGCTCGTAGCCACCCTTGGGTTACCATCGACGAGGGTGAAAATGGGTCGAATTTTACACACGACCTTGCACAGGAGTATGTCTCGTGAACGCCTTGAACTTGGGACCCCGCAGAACGTGTTGTAAGTTTGAAAGTGTGACCTCGAACGCATTATTCACACGAGTGATGATGACATTTTTGATGTGCCTTCTGATAGGGAGGTTACTTTTGCGGGTATACCCATATAGTTGCCCATTGCCGTCATTAACAGGTTAGGACGATCTTTTATTTATTCGAAATATCTTAACGATATTTCTTTAAACACCAGGACTACCAGAGCAAATTCAAGTTGCAGTGTAAATCTAGATTCCGCGTATATGGAGGAGCTCCAGATGCTTTGGTACTTTACGGTGGGATAGTTTAGAATACAAAAGTGAAATCTAAAATCCATGTGGCGGCATTAGAGTGTATTCTTTGAAATTAGCCACCACACGACAACATCGAGCGTCGAGACAGAACACATAGTACAAAAGTGTAGTTTGATTTTCTAATTAAGGAGAAATCTGTTCATTTTGTAATAAATAAACATATAATATGTAACAACTCCTAATATCCAGTAATAAGTTTCTTAATGTAATCAAATACTCGCGACTGTTGTCATTTGGGATGCCAAGAAACTGTAGATTTAACGATTAGCGAAGTGATGGTGTAAGAGAGAAAATACAATGTTTTTTTAAACGGCAACATCACTTGCACGTGGTGCATCCTGCTTCTTAAGAAACAAGATTCTGGTGATCAAATGATAGCAGTGGAAACATTCGAATTGGCCCAAGCCAAATCCCATAGACTAGTGATGGGGATCAGCATCACTAATGCGATGGTACCAGCACCGCGCTCATTAAACCAATCGCTCAGGAAAGGCAAACCTTACAAGGACAGAATGTCGGTTTTTGCTTACGCTTTCCTAAAAACACCCAACTATGTTCGTCAGTGAACTTAAACAGGCTAACGAAGAAAAATCGTTAAAATAAAGCTTAGCTATATAAGCTCTTTACTATCTAAGATATCTTCTCTTGCGTAAGATATTCTTCCCCTCTTTTCATCCGTCGGTTCAAACTTTGAACATCTCGTGGCTTCCGACTAAAGCAGATTATTACACAGCCTGTGTCCACTGATGATTAACAGACAGACGATTAAGAGGAAAGAGAAAAAATAACACATTAATTTAAAGTAAACCTAAAAAAATTGTATCGTCTTTTTTCCCGTATAACTTCCAAGCACAATTTTTTCGTAGCATGTAACATTTAATTGGTTAACTTTCTTGTTACACGAAATTGTATAACGATGTTCTGTGCAATATCCAAAGTAATTTTAAGAGAAAGTAAATTTTAGCGAACAGTTAATCAAATTCTTATTTATAACAAAAATATGATATTTCAAATAGAATGTCAGTTAATAAAAAGTCTTTGTCATCTTTTTAAGTGCAAAATGTGAAGGACTGCACAAATTGGATTGATAGAAAACTGACACGGGAAAAAAAATCCAGCGTCTCTTTTGTATTGTGAAACTACATTTTACTCTTTGTAGAATTAATTTGTATAAAAATTCAACACGTTATAATTTATATTTATTTTTGGATCAACTACCAGTCCACCTCATGGTTAGTGGCTAATGAAGCCCATGGACTCCTTCAAACATCTTCAATCAATGGAGATTACAGATGCGTTATCAACCCTGTGGACTCAGATAGAATGCCTCACACCCTGTAATTCTACTGGCTCGGTGTACCTTCCAAACTGGAACATAGTAGTGGTTGCTCAACTCATTGGCAGCAGAAATATGTAAGAAGGCGGAACCTTTTTTTTTTAAATGGGGTAATTGCCTAAAGCATACCCCCATTTCGGGGGCAAGGGCAGGTGATGTCTGGCTTGCACCTTCGCCGCATGTCAGCGCGGTTACGGGAACGCTTTTGCACACAACCGCGACCCCACCAGCGCCGGTCGTTCTCGGCGGGCTCTTCTCGGGAGAGGTCATGTCCTGTCCCACTCCGTCGGGGCAAGACGCGCCGGAACACAGAATCACCTACTTTCTCAGTCTCCGGACCCATGAGGGCAACGGACCGCTCGAGTCCGCCACCTGCAGGACATGGGGTTCAGGAAGGCTAGCGCTCTTAAGCACCTTCCCACCACCCCCTACGGACCTAGTCTATGTCTCTACCGCCGACCACATTTCGGGCGCGGAAAGTAGGGAGGAATACCGACTCATCTTATCGTAATACCGACTCTCCTCTCCCCCGCGGCCTCACCACGGCTGAATCACCGGTGCCGCCCGCGCCAGACTCGCGGCACTCCTCTCCACTTGCGACTCCAACTTGGCTGTGGAGTACCAGGAGAGCGGTGCTAAGTTAACACTCTTCCCACAGTTCAGCAACACGCATCTAAAGTGGGCTCGCCAAGCTCGCTCGGAGCGGCCAACTCGGGCAAGCCATCGCAAAGACAGGCCGACCATGTCAGTTCCACTCCGTTTAATCGTGGTAGACCAAGCCACGGTTATTAAGCCCCTCCGCCAGGACAAGGTGGGTACCATTCGGGGGGGGATGAAGGAGGGATAGGTTCCGACTATAGATATGTCTATGACTTCTAGTCAGAAACTGTGTGGGCTTGACGATTGCACTTCGGAAGCTAGTTGGTGGAGGGTGGGGGAGGGTTAGCGTTGTTGCTTTTCACCGCTCTTCTTGCCAACCGCAGCCTTGGTGCAGTCTCGGGGAGTAAGAGATTTGGTATTGAGATGCTGTTTGTTCAAACAAAGACAAACGAAAAATCTGTAATTATTGCCTTTTATTATGTGTTTTATGGATAATGAGAAATTTTTATTAGATCCCTATCATCCCGATAGGCGAATATCTTTAGGAACTTATTCGATTAAGGACAAATAAAAATAACGGTATATTTAAACTTTGTTTTATACAATCAAATGACCTTTCAAAATATTAATATATAAAATGTTAATTTTCGACAACTAAGTCCAAGGAAACTGAACAAAAGGCATCGTTTGGCGCCGTAAGATGTAAAGTTTCAATCGGCAAGAAATAACTGTAATATACCTTAGATTAAATTCCATACTTAGCATCCATATATATTTACATATACTTAAAAAAACATTTTTAGAATATGTAATTTAAGCGTGGTAGAGCCAAGCGACAGCTTTAAGTGCTGCTCGAAGGGGCCGGCTCGACCGGATTGGTACCACGGCTTCGCAGAATACCGTCGTGAAGTAGAGGCATTTTGTGCTTCTGCGTTTTGTTCGGTGAGTGAGGTAACCGGAGGCCCACACCCCCTCCCTATTCCCCTCCTCTTCCCTCCCATCTCCAAAATATCCTTTAAGACCGGCAACGCACCTGTGGCTCCTCTGGTGTTGCAGGTGTATGTGGGGACGGTAATCACTTACCATCAGGTGACTCCGCATGCTCGTTTGCCGCCTCTTCCATAAAAAAAAATATTGAACAATGATATAAGATAATCAAATCTATGAAAATAAAATTAGACCCAAAGTCATTATCACTATCATCAACATTTACAATTCACTGCTGGATGGCTTGAGCAAACATATTAACTTAAACCAGATTATATACATTTTTCTTCTTCATCATCCTCTTATCACTGTGTTGGATAAAAACCTCGCCCAATGGGTACAATAGAATATACCATAACCACTTTGCAATTTGACGCTGCTAACTGTTACCGATCTGTGTATTCTAATTCTACACTTCTCCACGACCTTTTTACTGGTATATTTACCTTGGGTAGGCTAAAGATGGGTTGACAGATCCTCTTAAACTGTCACCTCCCCGTTATAACATGTATGTGCCATTAAGTAATTTTATAACTCAAAAATAATTATTTTCTTCTAATATATTGAATCAAAGTACTATGTTATTTTTAAGTATATATAAAAAAAAACTATTATAAAAAATAATAGAATCATGAAGCTGCGCATTATGTTTGTAAGCTGCATTTTTATTTGCATTTTATTTTTATTTGCTTGCAGTTTGATTGTTAGTGGATACTATTATTCAAACCAAATGGAAAAATTGAGAAAAGAACACATGGATAGTTTCTTTTGCTTCTTCTCCATGTGCCTCTGAACCCCGTGATTAGGATAATAAAACAGATCCATAAATCTATTTTACTATCTTTATCGTGTAGTTTTGGTACATCACGACTTCTATAGATATCATAAATTGTCATTCAAAAGAAAGAATCATTTTGAAAGAAATCCTCCATTGTTAGCATTTCACGCTCTCCCGATCTTAATTTTACGCTTATACGAATTTTGAAATTCAATAAGCTGTGAAATTTTACTTTGACTAAGAATTCCTTATAATTTTATTAAAATAAAACCGAAATTTTATTAAATTTTTCATTGTCAATTTCTAACAATATTTCCAACACTATAACGATTCCAGTGTTAAACATTATTATGGTGCCAAAAAGAGCCGTGTTAGCTCAGGTGTAAGAGCGATTACTTTATAAATAAATCAACTACCACAACTAACTTTCCTGCTCTATGAAAAATTGCGAATATACTCCCATTACAAAGGAATAATAACCTTTAAAGCTATGAAGACTTTCTCCTAATCAGCATACTACCGTGTTTATATAAAGTATTGTAACAAGTAGAGTGATCTCAGGTCACGGAATTCCTTGTTAAAAATAACATTCTTCCAGACTAACTACCTACCACAGCTTTAATAGAAGGTTTAGGTAATATTCTTGAGTCAGGGATAGCGGGAAGGCTCGATTTTGACATTGCATGATTTCTCACTGGCTTTTGATTCTATAAAAACTAACTTGTTGCAATTAAAACTTTCGAATGTGACGCAGTGCAATGGTTCAGATATTTGAAAAATAGATCACAGCATGTTAATATAAAAAAGTTCCGATCGACTTTGTTATCTTCCCCGGAGCTGGCCTTCGGGAGAATTCCCGGGGATCATTATTGGGACCCCTGCTACATATTTTGTACAGTGCAGATGTATCTGAACACTTTTAAGGTTGCAAATAATACATGCACGCAGATGATACACAAGGGTAGTAGTGTGAAGCAAAGCTTAAACACTGCAGGAAAACATTCAAGATTGAGAAATAAAAAATATTTCGTGGAGATATTTAAGTCTGTACGTGGTAGAGCCAAGGGGTGGTTTTTGCTACTGCTCGAGTGGGCCAGGTCGACCGGGGTAGTACCACAATCTCGCAGAATATCACTCTCCCCCTGCCCTGCCTCTATTCTCTCTCCCATCAACCAAATATACTTAAAGAGTTAGGACGGAGAGGAAAAAGAGATGTTCTCTCCCGAGGAGTGGTCGCCGAGGGTGGAGCTGATGAGGTCCCGGTTGTGTGCGAAAGCGTTCTCGAGGCCCTCCCGATATGCGGCGAAGGTGGAACACCGTTGTGTTTGGTCGGTGCAAGCCTGACATAACCCATCCTTGCCCCTGCGATGGCGGGTTATGTCGGTTACAATTTACTAACTAGTTCGGTCTTCTAACGTATAAAATTTTATATTACAATAGTAATCATTTTTACTTATTTCCATGACTGCTGGTATTTATATATATTTATTATAATGCTCACCGTCTCGTCGTCCGCAAGTGTTATACATTCTTATTACAATGCAATAAGCTCTAGATAATATATAAGTACTGACTCTACCCTTCTGTTACCTGCTACCGTTTTCTTATTATCCGTTACCTAGGCTAACGGAAATAACTTCCTGTAGTGAACGTGTTGTGTATATTGACTGTATCTTGACAATTTTTTGTTTTTAGTGTTTTTATTAAATTTTATTTATAAATTCTTTTCATTTTACTGTGTGTAACCCTCGTTACGTGACAGCACTTAATGCTGCTCCCGACGTAACCTGTCACTGAAGGCAGTGAAAGAACATGTCACCTTTCACTGCCTTTTCCCCATCTTATACAAATTAGAAGCATCTACTGTACTACCCACGTTTGGTAGGTGGTTTGGCGATCGAAAAAACAATAATTTCAGAAAATGTGTGTGATCATTTGGGTAACAAAATACAATATAAAACAATAATAGATTCAGTAAAACCCATTAGCAAATGTTTGGACAGTTTGTACAAATGAGTAACAAGGTATTTACTACTCAAATGAAATATTGAAATATAACAACTTTCGACGTGTCTGTTTTCAAAGTTTAGGGACATTTCTGGTGAAATTTATTACAAATAATAAGTTTACTACACACGGTTACACTCGTTGTTGAATATAGAATTTTACGATGCGTATAAGATTTAGTAAATAATAACTCTTTTTATTTGAGAAACAAACAAATAATTAGCTAGACCGTATTCTAGAATACGTAATGAATAATTCAATTTTATGGGATAATGCTTTTCCGTTTTCGTGAAAATATATTGCTTATCTTCAATTTTAATCTACGGCGCGCTTGATTAAATTCGCCCACAACTTTTGTTCAAACGCAACAGCAATAAAAAAAATGCGGCATCGTAAAACATATTACCTCCTTCTTTTTGTGCTGCAAGTCGGACTGCATTATTTAGCCTAGTGCTATTTCGAGGCGTAAAAATCGGAGAAATTACATATAATATCTTAATACCCTGAAAAAAGATCATGAGGTCGCCATCCATCATGGCTAGATTGGGATGTCCTACTAAGGAGTTACAAAGCTTAATCTTTCTGAAAAATTATTAAAGTTCAAAATATATCGGTAGACTATCTTAGATCGTGTAGTGAAGCATCTCAGTGATACACTTTGAAAAAAATTATCATGGACTTTCCAGTAAGACTCTGCTCCTGGTCACAAGGTACGTACAACTAATAATTGGCTCACAAACAATGTTCCGGGCTACAAAAGAGCTGAAGACTGGGCCTCATCCAATCTAGATCTACAAATTGTGGTTAGTATTAGTTTATGTGGCCTGCTGAAAATGTTGATCAGGCATTGTGTCGGTCAGCAGTGCCAAAATACCTATGAAGACAATACAATCTATATATTCGTAGTCAGAGATATAAAGACCCTGTATCAAAGTTAGTTTGCTTAAACTTCGATAAGTATGTACACATGAGTTTTATAACTATTACACTGTTTCTTTTCGATATTTCGAAAGATATGCATTTTAATGTGAATTTATATACATGCTACTTACATTCACTCCTGTCACATGGATTAGGCAGAGATTATTTGTTAAGACTCAGCAATGGTATTCCGCAATCTTTCTCCGGGAGATAAAACTCGATAAAACGGGCGACTTCGCCGTGTTTGCTCTCGGAGGTTGCCATGAATTCTTTCTTAGTCGCATATTACAACGCCCATAGAAATATGGGAAGTTGCGAATTCGTATGACGGCATCATACGGAGCATTAATATATGAAAGTATTTTTTTACTATTTCTTATGTTTTTATTATATGAAGTTAAATTTTTTAGTTGTTTTATATGGATTTAGATGCAAAACCTACAAGATAAATAGTAATTTTATCCAATTCGTTTAACTCCAAAGCACATGAAAATCAATTACAAAATGAGATGTAGCGTGAAGATGAAATTGAAGTTGACCAGGGTCGCGGGTCCCTTAGGCCCCGGTCGCTCTTGACAAATTAATGTAATATATCTTTGACGCACCGCAGTTCCTTTTAGATAATTATACTCGTTTTGTTCCAAAAGATTTATCAAAAACCAAAATGCAAACGTAAAATTTACAATCAATACCAACACTTTCAGTTATAGGAGGAAGCTCATCACATTAAAGCTTTCGTGTAATTGCCTACACTAATATATTTATTTTAGCTGGTGTTGGTACAAAAAGACTTCACTAATTAAGTGGGGTTTTTAAATAGTTTAAATAGTTTAAATAGTTTAAATAGTTTAAATAGTTTAAATAGTT
Organism: Bhutanitis thaidina; assembly: GCA_029286595.1. NCBI lineage: Eukaryota > Metazoa > Arthropoda > Insecta > Lepidoptera > Papilionidae > Bhutanitis > Bhutanitis thaidina. The sequence goes on along the minus strand of JAGSMS010000012.1, from coordinate 4,208,419 downwards.
TAAATAGTTTAAATAGTTTAAATAGTTTAAATAGTTTAAATAGTTTAAATAGTTTAAATAGTTTAAATAGTTTAAATAGTTTAAATAGTTTAAATAGTTTAAATAGTTTTCATATTTGGTTTGTTCTATAAAGTAGTGTAAGTTAATTTTTTGTCGTGCACTTCGACTTTGTGGAAGCTATCGCCAGCGGTGTATCCGAACGGTGATGACTTAGTGACTTGAAAAGAGCATATTCCATTTTTGAACAAATAATAAATAGGACTGGCAACGCACTAGAAGAGCTACAACTTCTATTGTTAAGCATTTTCGTGGACGCCGGTAATTACTATCATCTGGTGAGCTTCTTGCTAATTAGACTCCTCCTCTTTAAAATAAAGACTTCTACACGAAGCTTTTGAATAACCTGTTAATATTCATAAAGATAGTATTTATTTTATGTATTACACATGCACATACATTTGAACATTTTGAAACTAACTATGTCTCTAAGTGAGAGATGTCTCTTAGAATAAGAATTTTTTGTCATTAATTCACCTTTCCAAGAAAGCGCTAGCAAAAGCTTTACAATAAATTCATCGAACGTTAGCCCATACTCACCACGCTGGAGAAGCGGGTTAGTGAGCGCAGCGCCTTTACCCTCGAACAAGTGATGCTGCTCCCAATCAGTAGTCTGTGGGATTTGGGTTTAGTAAATTTAGAGGTAAATTCCGCAATCATTCGATCGCCTGGGATTCGTTTCTTGGCTCACAGGGTACACCACTTGTAGGTGAGCTTTTGGAGGAAAATTACATTACATCCCTATGGTTGGTATTTTTGGCAATAAGAGGCACAAAGGTTGATGCCTCTCTTTCGACTATGCGATACAAGTGTTTTCAAATCATCCATGACTCGATGTTGTTTACGTAAATGCATTCCCGATTTGCATAGAGCTCATGGATGCAGACGCTGTAATGACTGTTAGTACTTACATGAAACACTCTCCTCGTTAATAGTGTAGACTGCACTACCCGACTGTACTAAGGTTGGAGGATACACTTTAACAAATTTAATAAAAATGTATTATAGATCACTTTAGAACAAGGTATGTTATTCCTTAAATGCAGATACGGGTAGGTGAACACGACTGAGTGTCTTTGTGTTGCGTTGCGACACTTGCAGCATTATACTCCTGTGGAGTTGACAATTTGTGATAATAATGGACGTGATGGCAGTTACCGAAAGCGACCTGGGATGCAACATCACAATTATTAGTGTGTTGTTGCCCCGGCTTCCATAATTTCACGTTTAGTCTACTTCTAAATAAAAAAGTTACTTTATGTATCAGATGTTTGTGGTTTCCAAACGAATAAAAAAAAATCGAAAACGGTGTATACAGCCAAGATTCGGCCCTTCGGCATAAATACCACAAAACGCCAGCAACCAGTCCCCGGTCAGTAGTTTAAATTAAAGCACCATTAAAATTAAATAAGCGCATGTTATGTGCACATAAATATACCATTTTAAAAAATGGATTTACTGGTTGGCTTAAACTTAATCTTTATATGTACTCGTAAATGTACCTACGTAAATGTTAGTCGGATTTACGTATAAGGCTTGCTTAACGATAGTATCTGTATGGCAATAGATAAATGATAAGACATTTAAATATTTTGTAGTGTTTTTCACATTGTGAAAAATTTACAAGTTTAATAATAAACAAAATAAATGCACAAAGGCGAGCTTAACCCTAAGCAGAGTTCTCTTCCAGAAACCCATGAGGAAAGAGAAAACTGTTATTATTATTCAAGTAGGTAGTTGTGTACTTAATTAATACATAATATCTTAACTAATATAATTGGCAATGAGAAAAAAAAACTATAACAAAGTAGCTCCCTGTAAGTGCCCACAGCGGGGCAATGATCTACACATATTATACAATATTACTAAATGTTTAAATACAATGTCTAAATATATATAAATATACACACACACAAACATATAAACACATATACTTACCAATATTACATTAAATATTTAATAGTAATCATCAATACAATAATAATACATAAATGCAGATAAGTTGTTATTTACAATTTTAATTAGAAATATAGTGCTCCGCCACTCTTCGTGTTTTAGAAGGAATATATTTTTTTCTCTAAATGTGAATCTGACCTGCACTCAGTGTATCCAGCAGGCTAACAGACGAGACACAGTGTGTACTTATAGCGATAAATCCAACGTATGCCAAACCCAACACAAAGTGGGGAGCTGCATCTCTGTATCTCGCATATATTTGAAATACTTACAAAGCTAAATTTCTTAAAAAAAATAGTTTCTAAGTTACAACAAAGTAACCTAAATTCTAAAATACAACCGATGTATTCTTTTTTAATTTTCGAATGAACGCAGAATACTTGGAGACGCTAAAATGTATTTGTCTTTTCCAATTAAGCTACAACTGAACGTTATAACTCTTCGTATCTCGTTTCGAGTGACATATCTTTACTCGACTTAATAGTGAACGCCACAATATAACTTAACAGGTAACTTAGTAGTTTTAATTGAGATAAATGTTTGTTAAGGATAAAGTGCGCCATTTTCAAAAAGTTGACAAATGAAAATTTTTAAGCCAAAAATAAAGCAGCAACCTGTAAGTTCCCACGGCTGGGCAAAGGCCTCCTTCTCAAATATCTATGAGAGTTTTGGAGCCGGTAAGAATCCGCCACACTGCTCCCATACGGGTTCACATGTCCTCGAAATAATATTACTCAAACAAGCAGGTTTCCTCACGATGTTTTCCTTCGCCGCCGAGCACGTGGTAAATACAGCACTTAAAACTTCTATTAAAAGTTTAAGTGGTGCTGGAGCCGGAAATCAAACCCAGGTCACTTGCGCTCTATGATACTAAAGTGAGCCCCCTGACCACTAGGCTACCACGGCTTAAGCCAAGGCGGTAAGCAATTTTAATGCAACGGTAACCCTCCACTGGGTAGACGGACCAACACTCAAAATTTCGGTGAGGACATAAATAAATGTTATTGACGACCATGCTACGAGTATGTAGTAGTCTATGGGAAGTTTCTTATTCACCAGTGGATTAAAACCTGGTGAACCTCTTTGACCAGGAGGTACCACCTGCATATATATATTTCTGACATCAACCAACAGTCAAGGGGTGTCAACGTATCTGTTACCTTCCGTCTGGGCTGCAGGAGCCACTTACTGTCAGTACGTCTATACATATATATATATATATATATATATATATATATATATATATATCAGTGTAATAATAATTATAATAATATAATATATGTATATGTATATATATATATCAGTGTAATAATAATTATAATAATATAATATATATATGTATATATATATATATCAGTGTAATAATAATTATAATAATATAATATATATATGTATATATATATATCAGTGTAATAATAATTATAATAATATAATATATATATGTATATATATATATCAGTGTAATAATAATTATAATAATATAATATATATATGTATATATATATATATATCAGTGTAATAATAATTATAATAATATAATATATATATGTATATATATATATCAGTGTAATAATAATTATAATAATATAATATATATATGTATATATATATATCAGTGTAATAATAATTATAATAATATAATATATATATGTATATATATATATCAGTGTAATAATAATTATAATAATATAATATATATATGTATATATATATATCAGTGTAATAATAATTATAATAATATAATATATATATGTATATATATATATATATATATATATATCAGTGTAATAATAATTATAATAATATAATATATATATGTATATATATATATATCAGTGTAATAATAATTATAATAATATAATATATATATGTATATATATATATCAGTGTAATAATAATTATAATAATATAATATATATATGTATATATATATATATATCAGTGTAATAATAATTATAATAATATAATATATATATGTATATATATATATCAGTGTAATAATAATTATAATAATATAATATATATATGTATATATATATATCAGTGTAATAATAATTATAATAATATAATATATATATGTATATATATATATCAGTGTAATAATAATTATAATAATATAATATATATATGTATATATATATATCAGTGTAATAATAATTATAATAATATAATATATATATGTATATATATATATCAGTGTAATAATAATTATAATAATATAATATATGTATATGTATATATATATATATATATATATATCAGTGTAATAATAATTATAATAATATAATATATATATGTATATATATATATCAGTGTAATAATAATTATAATAATATAATATATATATGTATATATATATATCAGTGTAATAATAATTATAATAATATAATATATGTATATGTATATATATATATATATATATCAGTGTAATAATAATTATAATAATATAATATATATATGTATATATATATATATATCAGTGTAATAATAATTATAATAATACTAAGCTATGCAAAGAATGTAATGCAAAACTATGCCGCCGCAATATTCTATGCCAACGCGCAAAGTTTCCAATTTCATGTGGTTACGATTAATCTGGCGTAACACACTCCAGAGAAGCTAAAACATGCTTTGCGATTTCAATTTTGCTACAAACAGCAAAAATGTTTCTTTCTGTCTAAGTATTTCATTTTGTTTAAATTTATTTACCAAGACTTTATAATGTTCTTAATTAAATTTAAGTAGTAATACTTAGCTTAGCTTGTGTTGTTATTTTTCACATTTAAATTTAAATATAATATTGCATAAAGTAATAATAGATAACGTTAATTATTGGAGATAAACAGCCTTTTTAATCTTCAATAAATTAACCACTGATAAAATTACATGCTTTTATTTACATACATATGTAACACTTGAAAAATTTTCTAGTGTCATAAAATTCATATTTTTAAAACGTCATTCAATTTAAATTTATTTATTTTAATAATAAAATAATGATTTTTACTTTGTTGTATCAAATTGTTCAACGTCAAAATAATTTTCATTAAAATTAGAGAATACAAAAATTGAGTGGCATGTAATATTTTCTTTTCCCCAGTTGCCTCGAGGTGCGGGTCAGAATGAAAGCCAGTGCTGTGATTATCGTGGCTGTCACTGAGTCCGGTCCATTTCACGGTTTCGTGCTGCAGTACAGATTTTCTAAATTGATATTTGCTTTTATTTAAGATTTCTGTTTAGATTGTTTATGGTATTGTTTCTTTTGTTTTTCCTTAATATTTTACGAAATAATCTCGTTACGTTCATACAACATAATTATTACATAAAATATAATATATTTGTCTGGATTTATTTCACGTTTAACCTGTGCCTTTAAAAAGTCATATCGATAACTCATTATGTTTATCAAACTAGTTAGAAGCCTATTGAAATACGCTTACTAACACCCTGCTTCTCGATAGCTGATCAATTAAAAAATCACTTATCATTTCTCACATACTCCTTTAAAAATGGCTAAAGTAAAAAAAAAAAAATAAACACCACTATCATATTTACTTCTGGACAAGGGATTCCGCTTCTACCAATTTGAGAGGAATTGCTATAACACCCACCTCTTGCTGAATATGGATTGGGCCCCATTGTACGAGAAACCTCGTAACCCTGATGCTACGCTTCATCAACCAGTGTATTTTAGCTCTGGTATTTTCGAGAAGGTTATAACGCCATGGTGTCTAATACTTAATTTACATTATTTCCTTTTTATATTATTTAGTAGCTTCTAAACTATAAAGTTGACAGTAAGGCATAGACCACTTTTCGTAATTGTAAACGAGCACCACAGATTTTTAAATTATAAAATATTTCTCTTCATGTTTATAAAAATTACATTTTATATTACAGCTAAATTGACAGAATCGACACATTTAACGGACTGTCAAACAAAGAAGATCATCTTGACATATTTATTTCTGGATTTGGTAATTTCAGCATTCTTAAACCAATGTCGTGTTAGAACTCTCGCTAATTGTATGCTCGTTACATTTCCGTGATGACGAATTAATTTACTTTAACAAGGATTAAATGTTTTCCCTATTAAATACATCCAAACGTCTTATAATCTTTACATAAAAACGGTTATAATGGCTTAAGTGTATTATAAAGATAGATATTAGATATATAGTGTCAGGGACTGTCCAAAATAACTACTGAAGACCAAGATTTTTGCGCTATTTCAAACCTTTTGATCAGCGCACGTCGAAAAAGCAGCGAAATAAGCGAATTCTTCTCAGATTTGATTAACAAATACTAATTTAAACAAAAAAACTTTATATCTTTATAATATGAGTGTAGAAGTAGATACGTATTATCTACATATTATATTATCGTCTAAACTATGAGACGAAACCACTTGCTATGGATGGCTAATTTGATCTTCATTAAGTTTCTTTTACGATGTTTTTTTGTGGTTTTGAGAATGGTGTACTTATTAAATATATCTAAAAATCACCTCATTATGTTTCTTTAAGTTATCATTAAAAAAAATATAATTTAATACACCGTTATTTAGTGTGGATGACTATTTTTTACTTATTTTTGTAAGTCTAATGAATTACTTTTTTTTTCTTTCCTTTTTTTTTTTTCTTTCCTACTCGAGGCAAACGCAGCAAGGAAACTATGGCATCCCCTACCGCGCTCGCCGTGGATTTCTGCAATATCAGGGGACTCCACTCGAATCTTAGCGCCGTTCATTACCATCTTGAAACGGCGAAGCCAGCCTTGCTTTTTCTTACAGAGACTCAGATATCGTCTCCGGCTGATACCTCTTATCTCCATTACCCGGGGTACAAACTAGAACACTCCTTTGTGCCCCGTGCCGGAGTTTGCGTATACGTCAGAGATGATATCTGTTCTCGACGCCTCGGTAGTCTTGAAGGTTTGGACCTATCTACGGTTTGGCTGCGCATCGACAGCGACGACCATCCGCGCGTCTATGCGTGCCTTTACAGGTCCCATAGCGGTAATACCGTAACTGACCGACTCATCGACCACATCCAAATGGCTACAGATTCCGTGCTACAACAGATCCCATCCGCAGAGATCGTGATTCTCGGCGATTTTAATGCCCACCACACCGATTGGCTCGGTTCTCGCATAACCGATCATGCGGGAGATCTGTTCACGACTTTGCATTAGCATATGGCCTGGACACAACTGGTAACCTCGCCGACGCGGATCCCAGACGTGGAAGGTCATACACCTTCCTGTTGGACCTTTGCTGACCTCACACCCGGACGGATATTTGGTCTCAGTCGATGCCCCTCTTGGCTCGTCGGACCACTGTCTGATCCGGAGTGTAGTGTTTATCGCGCGCCGATCCCGAACGCGATCTGCGGGCTTCCGCCGTGTGTGGCACTATAGGTCGGCAGATTGGGATGGAATGCGGTCTTTCTTTGCTTCCTACCCATGGGGCAGGTTTGCTTCTCGCTGGATGATCCCAACGCCGTTGCAGATTCTGTCACCGATGTGGTACTTCAGGAATGGAACTTTTATTCCGTTCTCTGCAGTGCCTGTCGGAGGTAAATCCCAGCCTTGGTTTGGTCGCACCTGCAAAATAGCGTCACGCCGAAAGCGGAAGTGCTACCAGGCCTGGGCCGATGCATCGGCGTCTCGGGATGCAAAACCAGTGCTCTTAAACGAGTACAACTCTGCCTCCAGGTCCTTCAAAAGAATTATCGCTGCGGCAAAGTTAAAGCACATTGGCAGAATTGGCGCGAGACTAGTTCGCCTCCCATCAGGATCCCGCGCATTCTGGTCTCTCGCCAAGGCAGTCAAGGGTGTCAATCGGTATCTGTTACCTTCCGTCTGGGCTGCAGGAGCCACTTACTGTCAGTACCTATTTCACCACATTGACCTGACGCTGCTCCCATCACTAGTCTGTGGGATTGGAATTTGTTGTATATATATGGTTTTTCTGCCATGATATACCAGTAGATTACCGGCATCTCGAGATTCTGCGTTTCTTTCAGTGAGTGAGGTAACCGGAGACCCCTTTTCCCTCTCATCTCCCAAATATCCTTATTCCTTTTCCACTTCCTCAATCCGCATGCAGATCAATGTAATTGCATAAAAATCATATATGTCAGTCAGTTTTGCTTTTCAACTGTTATTTATGTTTTGCTTAAATACGGCAAGTTTACGTAAAAATTCACTTAATAATACTTTAAGCTATGCAAAGAATGTAATGCAAAACTATGCCGCCGCAATATTCTATGCCAACGCGCAAAGTTTCCAATTTCATGTGGTTACGATTAATCTGGCGTAACACACTCCAGAGAAGCTAAAACATGCTTTGCTATTTCAATTTTGCTACAAACAGCAAAAATGTTTCTTTCTGTCTAAGTATTTCATTTTGTTTAAATTTATTTACCAAGACTTTATAATGTTCTTAATTAAATTTAAGTAGTAATACTTAGCTTAGCTTGTGTTGTTATTTTTCACATTTAAATTTAAATATAATATTGCATAAAGTAATAATAGATAACGTTAATTATTGGAGATAAACAGCCTTTTTAATTCTTCAATAAATTAACCACTGATAAAATTACATGCTTTTATTTACATACATATGTAACACTTGAAAATTTTCTAGTGTCATAAAATTCATATTTTAAAACGTCATTCAATTTAAATTTATTTATTTTAATAATAAAATAATGATTTTACTTTGTTGTATCAAATTGTTCAACGTCAAAATAATTTTCATTAAAATTAGAGAATACAAAAATTGAGTGGCATGTAATATTTTTCCCCAGTTGCCCTGAGGTGGTCAGAATGAAAGCCAGTGCTGTGATTATCGTGGCTGTCACTGAGTCCGGTCCATTTCACGGTTTCGTGCTGCAGTACAGATTTTCTAAATTGATATTTGCTTTTATTTAAGATTTCTGTTTAGATTCTTTATGATATTGTTTCTTTTGTTTTTCCTTAATATTTTATGAAATAATCTCGTTACGTTCATACAACATAATTATTATATAAAATATAAAATATTTGTCTGGATTTATTTCACGTTTAACCTGTGCCTTTAAAAGTCATATCGATAACTCATTATGTTTATCAAACTAGTTAGAAGCTCATTGAAATACGCTTACTAACACCCTGCTTCTCGATAGCTGATCAATTAAAAATCACTTATCATTTCTCACATACTCCTTTAAAATGGCTAAAGTAAAAAAATAAATAAACACCACTATCATATTTACTTCTGGACAAGGATTCATTTCTACCAATTTGAGAGGAATTGCTATAACACCCACCTCTTGCTGAATATGGATTGGGCCCATTGTACTAGAAACCTCGTAACCCTGATGCTACGCTTCATCAACCAGTGTATTTTAGCTCTGGTATTTTCGAGAAGGTTATAACGCCATGGTGTCTAATACTTAATTTACATTATTTCCTTTTATATTATTTAGTAGCTTCTAAACTATAAAGTTGACAGTAAGGCATAGACCACTTTTCGTAATTGTAAACGAGCACCACAGATTTTAAATTATAAAATATTTCTTCATGTTTATAAAATTACATTTTATATTACAGCTAAATTGACAGAATCGACACATTTAACGGACTGGCAAACAAAGAAGATCATCTTGACATATTTATTTCTGGATTTGGTAATTTCAGCATTCTTAAACCAATGTCGTGTTAGAACTCTCGCTAATTGTATGCTCGTTACATTTCCGTGATGACGAATTAATTTACTTTAACAAGGATTAAATGTTTTCCCTATTAAATACATCCAAACGTCTTATAATCTTTACATAAAAACGGTTATAATGGGTTAAGTATATTATAAAGATAGATATTAGATATATAGTGTCAGGGACTGTCCAAAATAACTACTGAAGACCAAGATTTTTGCGCTATTTCAAACCTTTTGATCAGCGCACGTCGAAAAAGCAGCGAAATAAGCGAATTTTTCTCAGATTTGATTAACAAATACTAATTTAAACAAAAAAACTTTATATCTTTATAATATGAGTGTAGAAGTAGATACGTATTATCTACATATTATATTATCGTCTAAACTATGAGACGAAACCACTTGCTATGGATGGCTAATTTGATCTTCATTAAGTTTCTTTTACGATGTTTTTTTGTGGTTTTGAGAATGGTGTACTTATTAAATATATCTAAAAATCACCTCATTATGTTTCTTTAAGTTATCATTAAAAAAAATATAATTTAATACACCGTTATTTAGTGTGGATGACTATTTTTTACTTATTTTTGTAGTCTAATGAATTACGTTAGGTATTGATAGAACTACAGGAGTGTGTAAAATAAAAACATCCCTTGTTCCTTTTTATTACACTTTTATTGAAGCACTTTACGCTACCATGTCTCCAAAGTGCTGTTTCTTTTCAACTTGAGATTTAAGTGGAGTATCTGACTTAGTGTTAAATTAAATCTCCTTGTCTAGTTATTACATTTTTATAATTCTTTTGTATTTCATTAACGTGTAAATTTCGTGACGAATCCACTCACAGTATGGCGCAGTCAGGCAATACCCAGTGAAAGTTAAAAATCGATCGGACTAATTTTACACAATCTCAGAGAACGAAAATGTCTGGGTTGCACACTCTTCCACATACATCTCTGGCACTCAGGCCGTAGCAAACTCGTGTATAAACGCCAAAATGCATCGTGGATCGGGCAACAGACTAGCGACTTCAAGCGACCCTGATGAAACTCCAGGATCAAACCGGGCTGCGAGTATCACTGGGCGTGCACAGACCGCGGAAGCCCGTTTGGCGAATGAACAGAATCGTGTTCCTGTAGATTAAAATTACAATAAAGAATTTTGGAATTATAACAATGTTGATACGACATCAGTAGGAAATTTAAGCTTAAGATCAAAATTTTGTGTAAATATTCGAAGTAAACGGTAATTTCAGTGAAAGTTAGATATGCGTTAAGGAAATTAATGTGGCACGAAGATAAATCAAGCGGTAATGCTATGCTAATGCATGCGATGACTGTTCGGATAACACAGTGGCTCACTGTGGGAATAAAAAGTCCTAATATTGTACATGTAAGATGTATAATTTTGAAAAAAGTATTATAAAATTTGTTTCAAAATTAGGATGTCTATTACTATTATGTTCCGCAGACTCAGTAGCTCAATGCTGGACATAGCTTAGGAAGCTCTTCTAAGTAGGAAATATTTGTTGTAATACCCACCGCCACCCCTGGCAGACGAGGTACTGCGAATGACCGTCATAATTTTGACGTCAGTTTCAGCATACATGAGATTGATATTTCGTCGTCTGGTTTTATGTTTCCTAAACGATGATCGATTACGTTTACCCATTTTTTGTTATTTTGTACATTTATTCATATCATAAAAATAATTCACAACAATTCCATGTGAAGTTATTCCTCGATAAAATCAGAGTTGCGGACTGCGTTGGTGGAAATAACGTGAGCCTTACCAATTTTTTCAAAAAGTAGTTTTTTTTCATGTTAACGATAGGCTGGGCTTCACCTCCCATCATACGACTTTCCAGGAAGTATTTAACAGCGAGTCGATAACTTGGAAACGGGGGGCAATGAACAACGTCTCAGACGGTCGAAAAGGTCTTTGGTCAGTGTTTCGTAGACCTAGTTAACTATTAGTACAGCGAAATACCAATGACTTAACACGAAATCTCAGGCATTACAAACCCTAAAAACATTAAATTGGGCAATTAGATTCGTGACAGGGTGTAGACACCGCCGCCAAGAAAGGATTCTATGCAAAAGAACCTCCCCAAAAAGAGTGAAATGAGGTATGGAAAGTACTATAAAAGTCCTTTTTTAAGTATCAAAGATCAGAATCGGTACTGAAGTTGATACTTATAAAAAATAAAATAACTGTGTAACTGCGCTTCAAAAGCATCAAAAATTCTCTTCGAGATAAATTTTTATCGGTTTTCGAATAAGAATGGATTGGAAATCGAATATAATAAGTAACATGCAATATAATACCTATGAAAATTACGGACTCCTCGCTTACGAAGTCGAGAGTAACTTATGATATAATAATGTTGAAATCATATCATGTTAAGTGTTTTGTTTATTTGGTTTATAGTCGAATACATTTTCCAAGAGTAAATGACAAGAGACAGTGCCTAAATATATAACTACATACGTATAATAAATAAGTACACGAAAAGTTCCCCATTTTATTATTTAAAGACCAAAGCTTTTAGGGAAGAGAAAATGCTTTTAGTTAGCAAAGCTACTGTTTATTTTTGCTTCTCTTAGTTGAACAAAATTAGTCACAGTTTAGAACTCGATTAAGAGAATTAAAAAACAAATTCAAAATAGATAAGTAAAAGAATAAAATGATAATAAATAAATAAATATTTTGAACAATCACACACTTCTTCCATTCCTCAACTAGAATGAATGGTGATATGAGAGATATAAGTCCTACATAAATACGTAAACAAGGTAGAGCCAAGCGGCGGCTTTTGCTGCTACTCGAATGGGCCGGCTCGACCGGGATAGTACCACGGCCTCGCAGAATAACGGCGTGAAGTAGAAGTATCTTGTGCTTCTGCGATACGTTCGGTAAGTGAGGTAATCGGAAGCCCTCTCCCCTCTTCCCATCCCCCTCACCACCATTCCTCCCATCCTCCAAATATCCATAAAGGCTGGAAACGCATCTACGGCTCCTCTAGTAATGCAGGTGTACGTGGGCGATGGTCTGTACTTAGTATCAGGTGAGCCAGTAGCGCGTTTGCACCCTATCTCACAAAACAAAACAATATTAAATTACGGTTAGTATATATAATACTTAGTGCATTATTTCGGCATCGGTACTGATTGTCCATTGCAAACTGAGCTTTGTTTGTAATACGGGAATAACCTATTCCATTACCCGACTCGAATGTTTGACCGAATTTTCGAGGTGGTCTTAATATTACCTGCTACTTACATGTACCATCAAAATATTTTTTCTCAGATGCTCTGTTTGCGCTTTGATTCGTTATTTAACTTTTCAACCGTCTTCAACAAATGAGGCGGATTGGTTTCTTTTTTTTAATGTATGTTACGCGATATATTTGTAGAATTTGAACCGATTTTGATGATGATTTTTCTATTGGGTATGCTATACTTTATGGGTTTCGAGAAGAAAACATTCCTTCCCTGAGGTTTGAAAAATAGGAATTGGAGTTGTTTGCTAGTCAAAAATTTTGTTTGATGTGACAACTCGTGGGTGTCGTAGAATTCGACTAATAGGAAATTACACAAATGCTGCTTCGTGCACATGTTTAAGAAATTTACGTATAGGCTGTATGTAGACAGAGAATTTGGATTTTCATTCGACATGACTCACCCTCTATCTGCCACCACCTTTCTGCCCGAGGGTGTCGCAAAAAGCGGCAAAGGCCTTGAAAATCTCTCGAAGGAAAATCTAATTATTAAATTTATTATTCCATTTGCAATACTTTAATTACTTACGCTCTATGTTAATTATACACAGTCAGACGCGTTCATTAATTCAGTATAACAGCTACTTATACATTTTATGAGAACATTGACGCGCCTCGCCTTGGTAAATATCGGATCACCGTGAAATGTCACTCCGTCTTGCAGCGTACTATGTTTTATGTTAAATATACAAGCTGTTTCTCGCGATTTCGAACGCGTGGACATCATGTGAAAATACATAATAATATTAACCGTAAATTAAATGTTACTATACAAACTGTATATTCCTAAAGTATTGTTTCATAACAAAAAGTGTTTGTACAGGTATTTAATTGTTTTTAAAGTATTAACTAAAATGTCGATTTTTATTTCTCTAACTTCATAAACAGAACTTTCAAACACGCATTTCTTTAGTGAACACTTACACCTTGATAGCTATCTACCAAATTTCAAATTAGTTGCGTTTAAGTTCCTTAGATGTCGTGATTAGTTAGTGTGTGTTAGTTTTTATGTTTCATTATTATAATTAAAATGTTATCGTCAATCTTAAATATTAAAAGCGTAATTCAAATATCTAGTCGAACATTTATTGGTAATAAATGTTACAATAACATTCGCCTTATCTCGCTAAGCAAAATTATTACGTACTCCCACGCGCCCAGTAGTCTTGTCAACAGAAGTCAGTCTTAGTCAACATATCTTATGTTGCTTCGTATTCTTCTTGTCGCCCACATATAGTAATCCTTATTAATAACGGAGTTTCGTTTTCGTTCGTTCGAGTTTCGGAGTTTATTGTTTTCCGTTACTTTTTATTTTATTATATTAACGTATGTTTATGAAGGTGATATTAAAGTGAAACAGTTTCAATAAATGTTTTATTACTCTCTCTCTTAAATAGAAAATTAAGTATGAATGGCGTCAAGCAAGTAATGTTTCCGTTTCTTCTTCTTCTTCTTCGGCACCAACAAAACCACTATATTATTAAATCCACCAACAACATCCCAACAGTTGGCAATCTTCCAGAGTGCGTTCCTCACAGAATTTTTGGCACCGCAATTTTAACTTTATGGAACTGTTACAACTTAGGGATCAAGAAAATAGTTTATTCCTTTATTAAAAGCCGGCAACGTAACTGCAGCTCCTCTGGTATTCCGGGAGTATGTGGGTGGCGGTAACCACTTATCATAAGGAGATCCACCTGTTCGTTTCTCTTTTTCTAATAAAAAAAGCTAACATCCTATGGAAAATTAGCCCATACCCACCATGCTTGGCAAGCAGGTCGATGAGCGCAGTGCCGGTACCTTCGCACTACAGATGCTAATCCCCATCATTCTGTCTGTGGGATTTGGGTTCGGTATATTCAAATGGATTTTCCAATGGACGTCCATTTGAAGGGATATTCAAATGACATCACTAGTTGTTCACCAGAGTCAAGTCCGTTAGTTCACAAGGTACACGTGCAAGTGAGATTTACTTACGCACCTGCACACTTCTGGTATTGCAGATGTACGTAGGCGACGGTAATCACTTACCATCAGTTTAGCGGCTTGCTCGTTTGCCTCCTTTCCTTTTTAAAAAGAAAAAAAAACAGAAACCAGTACCAAAGCACTAACTCTAGATAAGCTTCAGTGTCGAAGCCAAGTACACGACACAATTTTGCCATTCACGGTGGCCCTTTTATAAATACTTTCAAGAACGAAAAATAATCTTTGTCTTTTTGGTTGTTTGAATTATAGCTCCAAAACCTTTAGTTTACCTATTAGTATTTTTTAAATACTGGTGTAATCAACCAGTAAAGACGTCAATATAGAATCTATCACTCTATAGAGTCTAGTGGGAGTCCTAAAATCACTTTAGACGAATTATTTTTTTTAAGCGTCAGCCATTACCTTTATCATCGTCATTGCAGTCGATTAATATGAGATTATTCACATTTGGATTGCCATAGGATATGTAACTCCTTCCTGGTCTACTTGTTTTCATCAATAACATCATACAGATTTAGACACCACCCAGTGGGTATTGTTTTCGTTGTATAATATATAATAGATTGGTTAGTGGGACTACAACAAACAAAAATACGGTCAGATTGGAAAACCGTCTTCGAATATTCACGTTATATTTTCAGTTCAAAGATTTTGGTTCCTTTGAATTTACTAAAATTTTTTTGTTTTGTCAGCAACTTTAATTGTTTTGTTATTCACTCATATTATAACGTTTTATGTTAACTTTCTACAGAAACAAATTCATCACATCACAAACCATCACATAACTTCATGCAAATAGAATCTTAAATTAAATTTAAATGTATTTAAATTTTATAAATACATGTTATTTTGATATTTGACAACAATAATTACTTAAATGACTGGAATGACTTCTATAGTTTTATTTACAATTCAGTTTACAGTTTCTTTAAACTGACAAGTTCAAAAAGTTTGGAAGTTCAGTTTACTAACTTTCCATTTAATTTTGCTGTTTGCTTCATATATAATAAGTTGTACACTCTTGAAAGTTAAAAGAAGTCGGCAATATTGGTAATGTTGATAATAATTTCAAAGTAAAAGTTTAGGAACTATAACACTTCAAGTGTTAGGTAGTAGTTTAAGTACTGATATGATAGACTCATAACAATAAAACTCCATTGAATGGATTAATGAAACGTATGAAAGATAATTGTTTGTCAAATGTCAATTTTTTTTTGTATTGTTCTTAAAGTAAAAAAAAGATGGAATAAACGATAATACAACTGAGGTGTTAAGTAAATCTTACACAATGCTACATTACATACATACAGCAATTTTTTTTTTCTTGTAGTGGTCCCGGAAGGTTTTAATGCCACCAGCTGGTCGCGTCGGGACGGTGCTATCTTATTCAAGCGAAAGAAAGGTCATGGTTGCGTTTTTAACAGAGATCATAAGACCCGATCAGTTCTACGTCACACCTTCTCGTCAAGTATTCCTAAAAGCCTCCGGTCGAAAGTATATAACCAGTAAATGTTGTCAGTGATGACTGACGAAGCAAGACGTGGGGGGTCCACAATCAGAGGCCGTATAGGTAAGTTCCTAGTTCATAGTTTGCTCAGTGGGCTACGGATAGGACTATAATCGGGTTAGCTCAGCGAGATAAATCTGCAACGATGATACCCGTATCAAAACTTGGAAAGCTCTTAAAGATCAGCATACTTAAGTGACGGTGTACCGGCCCCACAAATCGTATAACCGATTGCAAACGTACTAGCAAACGCAGTCTTGGATGATCCCCATGAGCTGGAGTGACAATCTTCACAGTGCACAAGTCGATGGATGTAGGTGACACTGGACCTGTCTTTGAAGCTAACGGGGAGAAGTGTCCCCCTCACCCTTTCAAATAAAGTTTTGAATAGATATTTGGTACTACAACCGCCAATCAACTAGCCGAGCGTGCGCTAAAGAATAAAGACCCCAAAAATGAGAGACCATAGTATGTATCTCTGTACAGCAATATACTTTTTTACTATAAACACTGCATTATTTATTTAATCAAAGAACACCGGTATGTACAATTATTTATCGACTCGGTGGCACAGTTGCTAAGCGTGGCGTGCGATAAATATATGTGTGAACTATAGAAGGTGTAGCTGTGCGGAAGAAATTCCTATAGTGTGAGTAAAGTTTTTTTTAAATAACGTAATGAAACTACAATATACATTTTGTTCCATCTCTTGTAGCACAGTCGCTAGGTTATGAAATAAATGACTAAGTTATTTTTCAAGAAATTATTATTTAACTCGAACTTTCATACAGATTTCTTGCGAATACACACTAATTTTTTTAATTACACATTGGGGATAAATATTTATACAAGGCCGGATATTAAAGCAAGTTAGAGAATATCATTTTAACTTTTTGATAACACTTAATTCATGACTTACAGTGATTACTCTAATAATAGAAATTCATTTACAAACCATAATTAAATAATCAACGATTTACATAAAATAAAATAGATGTTTATGAAAACAGTACGGTTGGTAGTTAATATCAGCTAAATACACTATATAACTATATATACAGATTACAATAAAGATTTTAATATATTAAGATCTCGATTAAATTATTTAATTATTTTAAGTTTAATTCTAAACAAAAAAAACTGTGTTACTTTCGAATATTATTTTACAATAGCATTTTTTTATTTCAGAGATACATCGCAAGGTATAAAATATTTACAACGTGATCTAATTTTTTTACCAAATTTTCGCAAATTTTGCGTAAAACCGTACCGACAAGTTCACATATTTTTTTGTAATTTTAAAGTGAACATGAAATTTATTTACAATCGAACTGTATTTGCTTTACAATTACTGTTGAACATTTTTGAAGCTTTATAGCTTATTCTTTATACAAATTACATTAAGCAATAATTACTATTTAAGTTTACCTTAAAAGCAAATTTTTTTTTTAAATAATACAAATGAGAAGTAACGTCTAATATCACAAACATTCTTAGTTATTTTTTTTACTTTCTTTAAGCCAGCATAACCATTAAAGTTAAAACGAAAACGAAACTAGGTATACTTCTTTCAACTTCAGAAAAAGCTTTGAGTCTAATTTCATTTTGAATCGGCTGGCCGTAAGATTCCTCTATAGATTGTAGCAATTCTTTTGGACAGGGAAGTGAATTCAAAGGTAAGTCAGTCAACTTTTTAGCCTTTAACTTCGGTTTATCTCTGTCTGAATACTCCTCATTTTTGTCATAGTACTCGTAATTGTCATCTGATAAAGTATTTCCACTTTCCACTTCTTCGTTATTGTTACCGTTCAAAAGTCTTTCGTTATTCTCAACACAGGATACTCTTTCAAGAGCCTCTTTCATTCCACTACTCTTAGTTTCATTTAGTAAATGATAGATCCATGAGAGTCGACAGTTACATTTGAACGGATTACCTGAAACAAAAAAAAAAATTGGAAGAAATTTCTTTGGCACTACTATGCAAATTTTATAACAATTTATAAATATAACTTGTTAACAAACGTCCAACTTCTTTTAGGTTAAAAACAAAAACAACTCTGAACTAACTTCAAAGCATTAAAAATCTGCATTAACTTCTTTTCTAGTTCAGAATGGCCATGAGAAAATTTCATATTAGTTTAAGAATATCAAAAGAGCGTCACTCAAAACTGTATCGCGTCAAAAATCGCGTCAAAATTTTTATTTTCCTATTACGTATTCAAACATAATGTAGCTAAAACTTTTAAAAGAAAACATTAACTATTTGTGTAAATAGAATTCTTGAAACAGCTTTTCTTGATTAGGGAAATAAATTACCTCGCCTTTGTGAAAATATTTTTTGATAACAACATGCCTTAACAATAGACTAGCTACAGTAATTTATACCTACACATGAATATGTATCAGACCATCATATACATAATACACGTGAAATACCATTTTTGTATTCAATTCACACAACAATGGCCCTGAATAACCCACTCATGAATAATATAAAGCAAACTGTACACGAGCGAACACAAAAGAGCTATAAAATACCTAATAAACAAGCAGGAATGCTTGCAAATAAAAAGCTATTTCTCAATGTTACGGAGAAAATTTATTGGGTCCCATTGCAAAATATAGGTACGATCCGAATCCCTGAAGGCATGATATAACTGTGTTTGGAGGCCATAAAAATAAAAGTATTAATTATTATAGCAATATTTGCTTATTACATTACGTTTAATGAAAACAACAGAATAAAGATTCGAAAGATTGTGTGATAAAGTTAATTCAGAACGATACACATTTAAGCTACAATATAGCCATAGCAAGCTTACTTGCTCTTGTACTATATATTATCTGTATGTAACAGTGTAAGATTTTTGTGTGAAATGAATAATTTAAAAAAAGTGATAAGAACTAATTAGATAAAATACTCACCGTCCATATACACGACAGGGGATACTGTTTTATCATTTTCCACAATATGACGAACAGTTTCATAAGACACGAAAGTTAATAAATTGTCCTTTATATCTAACATTGCAAGATTCCTTGTATCTTCGAGAATGTCGTCGTAAAAAGTAGTCAACCTATTTCCCGACAATGTCAATTTTCTTAATTGGGCTAGTCCTCCGAACGCTCTCTCGGATATATATTCTATCACATTGTTATCTAACATCAATTCTTTCAAACTCCATAGCTCACTAAAAGCTAAATTTCCAATCATTGCCAGTTTATTACTTCTCAAGTTTAATCTAGAGAGGTTTTCAAGGCCTTCTAACATTTCTCTTGTTACGACTGATATATAATTAAAGTCAAGTTTAAGTTCCAATAAGTTGTTCAAGTGTTTAAAGCATCCTTCATGAAGAATGCTTATATTGTTGTTAGATAAATGCAGAATGTGTAGGTTTGGTAAATTAAAAAACACATCCCGTCTCAATTCTGATATTTGGTTGTCGTCTAAAGATAAATTTGTTAACATCATTAACTGAGAAAAAGAATGTTTTTCTATGTAACTTATCTTATTTGATTTCAAAACGATTTGTCTTACGGTTGACGAGTTCGTGAAAGCGTACGGCGGTATTTTCTTTATAGTTCCGAATTGTATCGAAAGATGCTTAAGTTTGTCAAGCCGTACAATAGCTTTACCCGGTATAAACGTTAACGCATCATCTGAACGAACATTAAACATGAGATGTTCAATTTGGGCTTGAGAAGAAAAACTGGGCCATATCGGATCATCCTCCGTTAAGCCTCCGCTAAAAATCCAGCAATCAGCCCTAATTGCTATTTTAGGTTTGTTACTATCGCAATAGCAATGAACTTTAGATCTCCGGTCTTCAATGTCACATATGTTGATGAAAATTGGAACTTGATAATAACGCCTATCGATAATGGGCTTGGTTTCGTTCTTGCTTTCAGTAAACGTTAACTCTACAGTCATTACCGATGCAATTATGATGAGGTATTTAGTCAACCGCTCCATTGTGTAATTTATCTGTAACAGAAAAAAAATGTTTCAGTAGTTATACACTTTGGGTCTTAAAACTAGTTAAAACATGTACAATACATAAAAGTATTTAGATACGAAACAATGTCTATGGCGTCTGACCCTTCCTCCGTTCTTATCATATAAAGTGTAACCGATCTTCGGTTATATCGGCGTTAAATCGGGTAAGGGTTCGTTGAAGATAAGTGAGTGCCTCTACGTTTGTGCTAAACACGGCATTATGAATGTTCGTGTGCGGATGAATTCGGATTTTTTATTGAGACTGTCGCTGTGGTGTAAATAGGTATATATAAGCACTTACGCCTATTATCTTTGTAGGGATAGGCAGAGATTACGGATTATTTGTCACGATCAGACTAGAGACCCAATAACTTGTATGTTGCAACAATAGTGAATACGATAGTATTTTTAACTTAAATACTATGGAATAATAGTAAGGAAGGGTAACCATTAAGCTGCGTTGAATGAAAGTTATTAAATAAACAAATCACATGTCATCCAGTCCTACACTAGGAATCTTTGTGTATAACAGGATGGTGATAACATAGATGTACATATACCTACATTGATAAATAATTATATATACTATTTTAACATCCTACCCTCTACAAACTCTCTAACGGGATTCGAGTCCCCAACCCTCAGTTTCGAAGGTCCTTGCCAACTGGGCTATCGAACCTTCAAATCGGTATATTTTAATCATTTTTCATAGAGATATTACGAATGAAATAAATATTTCAGGAATCCATACAATAGTTCAAAATTAAACTATACATGATATACTAATAATAAAATTATTTCTCTTGATAAGTAATTAATAAAAAAAAACCATTGCGTCTAATAACAGCTAAAAGTTCAAAAAAAAGTATAATCATGGCTATAAAATGTTTGTTTACATAGTGTTTCTGTAACAATATTACTTAAAAAGCTAATGGAAATGTTATAGCCCATTTGAAGCTTCATAAAATGGCTAATATATTTCACTGCCAGCTTGCAGAAACTGAAGCTTCAAAGTAACCTGCAACGTAAGATTTGTCAGTAGATATTTTTTTTACAGAATTGACATCAATTCTTCAAATAAAAAAGTACTAGGTATAGTAATGAAAATCAAAAAGATTGTCTTTGTCTACAAACTGTTACATGTAAGAAAAAGGTATAAGCATAACTTAGAAAATGTTTGTTTACATAGTCATTCTATCACAATCCTTTAAAATGTTACCAAAGAAGCAAATGGAAATGTTAAAACCAACTTAATGCTTCTTAAGCGAGCTGTATCTTCTGCCCTTGATGGCAGGTTGCGGGCCTCGAGGTTGCCCTCTTTACCCGGACGTCATCTCGGGGGGCAACGGCTCCCCCGGTCCTGGGTCCACTATGTCGTGGGTGTAGTTGGAGTGTGTCTTTCCTTGTCCTTTATCCTCACGCCTAGGCGTGGTCGGGCTAACGCTCGTCCCAGGCCCCCCTTCGGCCAGGCGGCGTTGATGGTGGCAGGATTTCGCGTGGGAGTGGCCGTCCTTCAGGAGGGCGCGCGTGGAGGGGTGCTAGGTTGTGTAGATGTTCGTGTGGTCCGTTATCTGCTCGGTCGAACAGTCGTCGCGATAAACGGACCACAAACTCTTCTAAGGACTCCACGCGGAGCCCTTTGGATATAACGTCGTTCCTGACGTATCGGCCAGCTCCCTCGATCATCCTGAGAGCCAGACTCTGCTGCGCCTGCAACCGTTTCCGTTGAGTCGCCGATGTAAGCGCGTACTACGCCGGCGCCGCATATGTGAGGCGCGAGCGAATGTAGGTTTTATATATACCTATCTTGGTGCGCGTTGTTAACTTAGATGTTAATATAGGGTATAGTTTTCCTCTCGCAGCCCTTGCATGCCTTACGACGTTGTCGATCTGTGGCGACATGCGAAGGGCGCGGTCTATCTTGCAACCAAGATAGGTAATGGTATTGCTCCACGCCACCTCTTCTCCTCTTAGCTGGAGGGGGGGTGGTACGCGTACTCGGCGATTAATGGCTATGGCGGTCGTCTTCCCGACATTGACCGCCATCTTCCACTTGTCTAGCCATTCCGGAAGCAGGTCGAGCAGTCGCTGCATTCTCCTTGCAGCGATCTCAACCCGGCGTGAGGATGTGAAGTAAGCGCTGTCATCAGCGTACAGTGCGAGCATTACGTCGTCCTCCCACTCCTGGACGCGACCTTCCAGTGTGGGGATATCATTCGTGAATACCGCGTACAGGTGGGGTGAGAGGCAGCTACCCTGCGGGACACCTGCTTCTATGGATCGTGTTGCCGACTCAGCTCCCTCGACCGATACATAGAATGTTCTCTTCATAAATGACGCTACCAGCCGTACCAGCGACGGCGGCAGGGTGGTGTGCTCTATCAGCTTATAGATCAGACCCGTGTGCCAAACCCTGTCGAAGGCCTTCTCCATATCCAGAAGGACTCGATACATACGCGACCGCGATGGGATTCGGTCGCGAGGTAATGTAGCACACGGGCCAGCTGCGATGTTGTCGAGTGCCCGCTGCGGAAACCAAACTGCTCCTCTCGCAGTTCCATGCAAGGTTTGATCCTCCGCAGCAGGAGCCTTTCAAATAGCTTTGCTAGGTACGGCAGTAGCGTTATCGGCCGATAGCTGGATGGGCGCTTCCTATCTTTCCCTGCTTTCGGCAACACGATAATTTTCCCCCTCTTCCACTCCTGGGGGAAGTGTCCCGTTCTGATCACCGCGTTGTAAAGACGGGTGATCGCTACTATTCCTTTCCTGGGTAGCTGCCTTATGGCCATGGTTGTTATGCCCTCATGACCGGGCGCTTTCCTCAGCGGAAGGTGTGCTGCTGCTTTTCTTGTTTCTGCTGGGGAGATAAAGTCCTCCCCGCGCAGTGCTGGTGCCGGCGTCATGAGGTATTCCTGTACGCGGCGCTCGACTGTTGCATAATGATCAGCGAGGGTGGGTTCGGCAATGTTCGCTTGGAATTGCCCCTCCAGGTGCTCGGCGAGCATCTCTGCCCGGTCCTTTGCTCCGTAGTGTCTGCGCCCCTCGTTGTCCACAAGTGGGCATACCGGAGTTGGTGTTTTGTTGAGCTGTCGGCAGAGGAGATGGAGTGAGGCCGGCTTTTCAGACGCTTCTTCCACCCTTCGGTCCCACTCCTCCCCCCTGTGGGCTTTTATTTCCTCCGACAGCTCCTCCGTGAGCTGGTTGAGTTTCTTCTTAATAGTGGGACAACGAGTGCGAGCCCAGAGTTTCCTCAGCGCCCGCTTCCTCTTGAGTTTGTTTGTTATCCCAACTGGGAGCTCTTCCCTACGGCGTGTCCTACCGATCTCCACAGTGGCCGCGCTATACGCATTTTGTATCGTGGATGTTAGATACTGCGCGGCCTCCTCTACGTCGTCGCTTGTGTAGATCGGCGCGCCGTAGTCCATGTTCTTGAGTGCCCTCTGATAGGCCTCCCAGTTGGTTAATGCTTCTTAAAATAGCTAGCATGTTTCAGCGCCGGCTTCAAGAAACTTTAAAGTAAGCTGCGACAAAGAGTTTGTCAGCAGTTTAATTTTTTTGCAGAATTCACTTCAATTCTATTTATAATTTACAAAATCGTTGCTTTTTTTCGGATTTTCTTGTAATTATCGATAAATTGTTAAGTTGTACGAGCGCTGGGATTTAGATGCCTTTTTATGGTTAATTTTTTATGAGTAATATTTATTAACATAAGATTCTCCACGCCCTATCAGAAGTCAGATTTAAAAAATATAAAAGTGTTTTTGTCTTCCTTGGCAACGAATTTATGGATTCACACGCATACTTTTTGGGGAATTAAGCCACTGCTAGTGTCGAAACAAAGTTTAGAGCAGGCAATGTCCTTTAGTACTGACCACAGTTTTTAATCCACCGGGTTCAGATTCAGATTGGACGAGGGCCAGCCTTCAGTTCTTATGAAGTCCGAATCTTTGGTCCAGATTCAGGTTTAAGTTGAACAAAACATGATTTATGCGGATGAGGACCACATTGCACTTTTTCAACAAGTTGCCCGGCTTATTTAGAGGATACTCTTTGTGTAATGCTCTTCGTCTGTAAACAGCACATTTCTGTACGTTTCACCAGCGTATCTGGTATATGATCATGTATTTTATGTGAGTATTTACATTAGAAATACGATTTAATTGTGTTAATCATTTACATTAGTTTTCATTTTCATTTACATTATATTTCTCATAATTATAGACCATACAATACCGATAAAAGAAAAAGCAAAGTGATTTACAAAATCACAATTTAAAATCCACATACTAACACTAACTAAACACAATAATATACTATACAGAAATTTAAAGTACTCTTGATTAAAAGTAAATAAATTTTCAAGTATAAATTACTTAAAAACAAACAAATATTTCCGAAACTCGTCAGCAACGAAAAATTGTTTACACGAAACGTTTATTTATACAAGAGATTGAATTTACTTAGTCAACAAATTGATATTTGTCTGCATGCAGTTTTAATATGTTGCTCAAAAACTGGTAAAATTAAATTTTATACAAAGTGAAAAAAAGTCAATTAAAAAATAAAACAAAATTGTCTCTGTAAAAAAAAATGTATAAATGAAATATCATTATTTCGTAACTTATAAAACCGTTAATTTAATGTTACATTCTTAATTTTTTTTTCGATTATTATCTGTTTATTTTATTCTATTTATTAGCCTAATTTATATTAAATCATTATTAAAATCCACCGCCTAAACGATAATTAAATCCACCGCTGAACATAGGTCTCTGCAAGAAAGCACTAGCAAAAACCAGCATGCATTTCTTGAAAGGTTTGTCCGTCTGATCACTACGCACGCCTGACAAACAGGCCGGTACTGCTTCTGAACACTAGTCTGTGGGATTTAGGTTCGGCAAATTCGAATAAACTTTCCGCCCTCATTCGGCCTCATGTGTGAGCTTGAGAATAGGTGAAAAAGAAACTCCTCATGTATTTAACTATTGTTATTATATTTATTTATTGTACAATTTATCTATATTTTTTTAATTATTTTCATTAAAATATAATATATTTTCTAAGGAAAACATCTTCAGTTACTGCAAAACTAAGATGAACTTTTCTTAATGATAGTAATAAAATACTACTAAAGCACTATAAGTGGATTTTTAAGAATTTCTCAATTACTATACAATACTTACTCATTTGCCGAAGTTGCTAAAGTTCAAATGTACCGTCGCTTAAATCGAGTATTTTATATTATTAAAACGACCACGTATTTATATAGTACAATATTATTTCCAAAATATTCCACTACGGTAGTTACCGTTCGAACGTTTAAAACTTAACAGAAGGTTCTAGTGAATCCATTAACTGGGCAATGGGAGGGCGGTTTTGATCATTACGGCTTAACGATCTGAGTCAATTAGAAAAGGTGACGCTTAAGGAATTTCCAAAGTTGAGAATTGACTAAAGTAAACTTATATAGGTAAACACACAGATATAATTTTTTAATGTTCACAGCCATTTTAAGTACTTTGTTTATAAGATGCTCGGCGGTTAAGGCTTTCCTTTATATATAAATATTAAAAAAAACTTAAGCTCTCACGACCCCGGTAGTGGGTGGTTAGAGGTCTAGCACCGGAGCATCGTGGCTGACTCAAAGGTCTTTTAAATATTTGAGAGAAGGGCTTTGCCCAGTTGTGGGCATTTACAGGCTGCTATTATACCATTTAAATGAAGGAAAGAAATTCACTTTATTTTAATTAACGTTTTCTTCAAGTTTTAAACGGGGTTAATGTGCGTCGGTTTGGTTTGTAATAAAAGACAATGTATTTTCCGTTTCTTTCCAGTAAGAAATTTCTTTTACAAAAATTACCGATCCTCTACAATTTATAAATTATTTTTTTTTTACATTTGTAGTATAAGGACGAATAAAACAATATTTTTTATCAAATGTCAACCTGCGCGAGACAGTAAATCGTTCATGCACGGAATACCGGCTTTTGTTGGTGCTTTCATCGAAAGCGAATGATGGCTTTGTCCAGCTGTGGACTCAGGCAAGCTGGTAAAGAAGACGACGAAGATGATATAATACATTGTAATGTTTACTTACTGCCTTATCTAAAAACCCATCCCCATGGTGCTGAATGACCAACAAGGCTCTGGCGATTTCGTGTGCTATCGAAATTAAACAATTGCAGCACCCTTATTGGACCATGGCTGCTGACATTTAGCAAATATGCTTGACACCAGTCTTTGTGTATTTTATGTGGAATCAGATTAGCGACGATGGGTTTACAACCTGTTACATTATAATTTTATACAGAAAGATGTATCGGTTTACAAACGCGATGATTAAAAAAAACAAGTAAATTTTTTTTATGGGAAAGACGGCAAACGTACAATTGGCTCACCATCTGGTGTATATATAGAATGGATCTCTTCCTACGCATTATCATCTGATGACCGGCTACGGGGCTCACCGCCGTCACGTTCTATATCTCGGAGAGGCGAAAAATGGCTGCGTTGCCAAAAGTTATCTGCCACGCACTTCGTATTTTAGGAATCAGCTGTCGCCAGTGATATTTCCGAACAATTACGACTTAGGGACCTTCAAGAAAAGAGCCTATATCTTTAGCGCATCTGTAGCTCCTCTGGTACGTACTGTATCTTCTGCCCTTGATCGGCAGGTTGCGGGCCTCGAGGTTACCCTCTTTGCCCGGGCGTCATCTCGGGGGGCGACGGCTCCCCCGGTCCTGGGTCCACTATGTCGTGGGTATAGTTGGTGTGTATCTCCTTATCCTTCATCCTCACGCCTAGGCGTGGTCGGGCTAACGCTCGTCCCTGGCCCCCCTTCGGCCAGGCGGCGTTGATGGTGGCAGGATTTCGCGTGGGAGTGGCCGCCCTTCAGGAGGGCGCGCGTGGAGGGGTGCCAGATTGTGCAGATGTTCGTGTGGCCCGTTGTCTGCTCGATCGAACAGTCGTCGCGACAAACGGACCACAAAGTCTTCTAAGGACTCCACGCGGAGCCCTTTGGATATTACGTCATTCCTGACGTATCGGCCAGCTCCCACGATCATCCTGAGAGCCAGACTCTGCTGCGCCTGCAACCGTTTCCGCTGCGTCGCCGAAGTAAGCGCGTACCACGCCGGCGCCGCATATGTGAGGCGCGAGCGAATATAGGTTTTATATATACCTATCTTGGTGCGCGTTGTTAGCTTAGATGTAAGTATTGGATAAAGTTTTGCTCTCGCAGCCCTTGCATGCCTTACGACGTTGTCGATCTGGGGCGACATGCGAAGGGCGCGGTCTATCTTGCAACCAAGATAGGTAATAGTATTGCTCCACGCCACCTCTTCTCCTCTTAGCTGGAGGGGGGGTGGTACGCGTACTCGGCGATTAATGGCTATGGCGGTCGTCTTCCCGACATTGACCGCCATCTTCCACTTATCAAGCCATTCCGGAAGCAGGTCGAGCAGTCACTGCATTCTCCTTGCAGCGATCTCAACCCGACGTGAGGATGTGAAGTAAGCGCTGTCATCAGCGTACAGTGCGAGCATTACGTCGTCCTCCCACTCCTGGACGCGACCTTCCAGTGTGGGGGTATCGTTCGTGAATACCGCGTACAGATGGGGTGAGAGGCAGCTACCCTGCGGGACACCTGCTTCTATGGATCGTGTTGCCGACTCAGCTCCCTCGACCGATACATAGAATGTTCTCTCTTTCATAAATGACGCTACCAGCCGTACCAGCGACGGCGGCAGGGTGGTGTGCTCTATCAGCTTATAGATCAGACCCGTGTGCCAAACCCTGTCGAAGGCCTTCTCCATATCCAGAAGGACTCCGACACATACGCGACCGCGATGGGATTCGGTCGCGAGGTAATGTAGCACACGGGCCAGCTGCGATGTTGTCGAGTGCCCGCTGCGGAAACCAAACTGCTCCTCTCGCAGTTCCATGCAAGGTTTGATCCTCCGCAGCAGGAGCCTTTCAAATAGCTTTGCTAGGTACGGCAGTAGCGTTATCGGCCGATAGCTGGATGGGCGCTTCCTATCTTTCCCTGCTTTCGGCAACACGATAATTTTCCCCCTCTTCCACTCCTGGGGGAAGTGTCCCGTTCTGATCACCGCGTTGTAAAGACGGGTGATCGCTACTATTCCTTTCCTGGGTAGCTGCCTTATGGCCATGGTTGTTATGCCCTC
This sequence comes from Bhutanitis thaidina, assembly GCA_029286595.1. NCBI lineage: Eukaryota > Metazoa > Arthropoda > Insecta > Lepidoptera > Papilionidae > Bhutanitis > Bhutanitis thaidina. The sequence continues at coordinate 4,179,748 of JAGSMS010000012.1, read as the reverse complement.
ATGACCGGGCGCTTTCCTCAGCGGAAGGTGTGCTGCTGCTTTTCTTGTTTCTGCTGGGGAGATAAAGTCCTCCCCGCGCAGTGCTGGTGCCGGCGTCATGAGGTATTCCTGTACGCGGCGCTCGACTGTTGCATAATGATCAGCGAGGGTGTGTTCGGCAACGTTCGCTTGGAATTGCCCCTCCGCTCCTCTGGTGTTGCGGATGTTCGTGGGCGTCGGTGATCACTTACCATCAAGTAAGCCGCATGCCCGTTCGCCCCCTTCTTCTAAAAAAAAAATGTAAACTCGTAATCCCTGCCAACCTCAATGGGTTTCAGGCGGCGTGAGTGCTTATATATTTACCCGACTATTATTCGATCTTTACGTCAACTGAAAATATTAGAACCAAAATAGAATAGAACTCTTCCTACGCATTATAGGTATTTATAAGTTTACTTCTAAAAATAGACCATGAATTGTTTGCCCTTACGTACCATTGTGGGTAAGCGTGATGGTGAAAATTGAACTGACATATAAATAAGATAACTTATTCCATAACACAGCAATTCTACTCATTATTCATTCCATTCAAATACATTTTTGATCTTTCGAAAATATACGCATTTATATTTATATGGCTACCATGTACTATTAGTTGGACCTTTATACACATATTGTAGTCCAATCGCCTGCGGACATTGATTTATGAATTCGAGATCGCTGTCCGAAACTTCCTCGACCAAAAATTATTGAAAGCACATCTCAGTTACCTCCAATCTATATAATACACATCACTTTCTTTTTATTAACTTTAATGCCGTATCTTCTTAAATCCGATCCATAAAAAAATCATAATATGATTCAAGTTGATCCATTTCATGTATCACTTTCCAATTTCTATGATACGGATAAGTTTGAAAATTTTAGTACTCTGCGAAAACGTGAAAATATGAGTAATGATTCCTCTTAACTTAAATGATTTTATTAACATTTCACTAACTGTACGAGAAGAAAGATTTATATTCAAATTCAAGTCATGAACTAGATATAATTCAGATAGAATACGGATGCAGGTCTCCCGTAAAGCAGACGTGGCAGAGCCAAGCGGCGGCTCTTGTTGCTGCTCGAATCAGGTGGCTTGACCATATTGGTACCACGGTCTCGCAGAATACCGGCGTGAAGTAAGGGCATCTTGTGCTTCTGTGTTTCATTCGGTGATTGAGGTATCCGGCGGATCACTCCCCCTCCCCATCCCACTCCGCATCCTGTCTCCCATCTCCCAAATACCCTTAAAGGCCGGCAACGCACCTGCATAACCTTTGGTGTTGCAGATGTACGTGGGCGACGGTAATTACTTACCATCAGGTGAACCGATTGGTCGTATGCCGCCTTTCGCATAAAAAAAGCATATTTATATTGAGACTAGCTGCGTCCCGCGGTTTCATCTGCGTTATGGAAACTATAGCGAAAATACATTATTCCGTGATTCATCTGGCTTCCCCGATCCCTGAAAGACACCTATCTATTGCGCCAGGTTACCCTTTTCTAGGATAGACTGTCATCCCCAATCTCCGCACCATAACCTATAGCGCCGGCGGGCAAAGGGCCGTTCGCTCTTTTATCTGCCGCTTGTTTATTTTCTTCATTCAAAATTTATAAGACTAAATTACATACAGTTAAAGGCAAATTTTATGTTCATTAAATTTCCATGATGAAAAATTCATTATATGAAATTATTAATAGGTATTAAAATTATAACTATCCTTAACTTTTTTATATTTAAATAAAATCCGTTATTGTGGCTAAAATTCCTATAAGAGATACATATACAGTGTCAGCCACTTTTTATAGAACTACTGAAGACAAGTATACATTTTATTCACTTCTTTCATTTTATCTTAAATAAATCTATTCTATATTCTATCTTAAATAACAAATAATGTTAGTTGCTTTGAGTGCGTGCGATGAGCATATTAAGCATATAAACGTGGTAGAGAGAGAGAGTAGTGGTCGAATGGGCCGGCTCGTCCGGATTGGTACCCCTACCTCGCACCAAAAGCCGCCCCTTGGCTCTACCACCGATAAGGCTACGATTAATATTTATAACATACATAAGTTATATTATTATTACACCGTTTCTTTTAAAAATATTAATTTTTATTTGTAACAGAACTTAGGGCCATACAAGGTACATATTTAAACATCCATGACTCGGTTTACATTCTTTATCATAAATATTCATTACACAATTTTTTTCCTCTAACGGGATATGAACCCGCACCTCAACTAGTATATCGGGCTGTCAACATAAAACTTACGATTAATTTTGGCTGAGTATATTACTGTGGTAATTAAAGAGCTGTAAAGAGCCATCTTTTCGCCATAATATCAACTGCACGTACCGCACCCTGCTAGCATACAAATGAGGCTATGGTGACTGAATGACGTAAAAAATGCATCAGAATTTGCCGAACCACAATTTCACAGACCAGTAATGGGAAGTTACGTAATTAGTGCGAGGGTACAGGCTCTGCGTTCATAAACCCGCTTATCCTGAGTTATAAGTATGAGCAAAGCGTACTAACGCTTACTTGAAGTTTTTTTGCTGCTCGGATGGTACGCCACGACCGGGGTCGTACAATGACCTCGCAGAATACCAACGCGAAATAGAGGCATCTTGTGCTTCGACAATTCGTTCGGTGATTCAGGTAACCGGAGGACTCATCCCTTCCCCTTCACATCTCCTCAATCTCTCTCCCATCTCCCAAATATCCTATAAGGGCGCTAATGCACTCCTCTGCACGTACGTCTGCTGCTCCTCTGGTGTTGCATACGTACGTAGGGACGGTAATCACTTGCCATCAGAGGCGCTTACTTATGCTAATATCGCCTGTGCTGTATTGCCAGTGTGGCCAAGTGTGTGCCAAACATAACCCTGTTAATAATAACATGCCAGATGAAATTTGCGAAAACACAGCTTATTAGAAACAAACTTGGGAAAATCTGAAAGATGTAACTCAACAGCACTAAATCTTTATCAAACCTAATGTAACATGTAACGAAAAGTTATGCAATACTCGGTCCTAGCACGAGCAACTGTATCATAGTTTAACGTGAAATTGATACACGTTCCAAATCTGAATACAAATTTTTAGTGGAGAATGGAAAGTTTTTTGAAATAATTTTTAAGGAACGTAGGAAGAATACTCGGTACATATTTTTCATCACTAACGCTTGAGTGAGTTTGATATATTATTGATTCAAAAAAATTTAGAGAGTTATAAGTTTTGCATTGTTTTTATGTCAAGAAAAATGCAGCATCGTTTTTAAAAAACTGGAAAAATTATTACGATTAAACACCTTCTCTTTTTTTTTATGGGAAAGGCGGGAAACGAGCCGTCGGTTCACCTAATGGTAAGTGATTACCGTCGCCCACGTACATCTGCAATATCAGAGGTGCTGCGGGTGCGTTGCCGGCCTTTGAGGATATTTGGGAGGTGTAAGGGAGGATGAGGAGGGGGATGGGGAGGGGGAGTGGGCCTCTGGTTACCTCACTCACCGAATGAAACGCAGAAACACAAGATGCCTCTACTTCACGCCGGTATTCTGCGAGGCCGTAGTACCAATCCGGTCGAGCCGGCCCATTCGAGCAGCAGTAAAAGCCGCCGCTTGGCTCTACCACATTTAGATGGCAAGTGGCTACTGCAGCCCATCGACACCTGCAAATAACCTCAATCGAAGAAGGTCACAGAAGCGTTGTCACTCCTGAGGACTGAGATGGAATGCTTCGCAGGCGTAATTATACTAACTCACCATACCTTTCAAACCGGAACATAAAAGTATTTGCACAGCTGTTTGGCACGCGAAATGAGTAAATTCGTGTTACCTACCCAGGCTACTTAGGTAGATCACGCTAGTATTCTGCGAGGCCGTGGTCCCAACCCGGTAGAGCCAACCCATTCGAGCAGCAGCAAAAACCGCCGCTTGGCTTTACCACGTTTAAATATTCTCTATCTCCATCTTCTGCATTGTCATTACAATTAACCTCTTAATAATTCTTTGCTAGAGATATGCCACTTTAAATGAGATATATTGGCATATTACTTATTTCGTTTGATTTTATTATACTTTCCATCAGGAGGACCTTTGATGTAAAAATATCTTATAGGTATAAAAATATATTACTCCAGGCTGTGACTTTATAAAGTACAATACTCCTAATATAGCCCAGCCCACATTCAGGCTTTTGGTACAGCCCAATGCGGTAGAAAATAGGGTAAAGTATTTTTTTTTACGCGGCCACAATACGTAAATTATTTATACCCAAAAAATGGTTGATTGATGAAATATTTTTTTTTGGATCTTTTTATATTTGTTAAGCATTTTTTCAGTAATCTACACAACTATGCCTTTTCATGTTTTATGACTGAATATTAATCTAAATATGAAAAGTTTAGTGAATCAATATTATTGAAAAAAAACAATAGGAAAAAAGGATAACTAAAGCATTTCTGTCGCCTGTTTGTTCTCGTTCAAAGAAACATCATTACGAAAAAGACTAACTCGATTTAAAAAAAATACGATTAGCGAAATTTTCATTTTGTTCATTTGTGTAAAGCTCTCTGCCTAATCCGCAACACTTATTACGTAAGCGTAAACTCCTTCGGTTATACAGCGTTTATTTTCACTAACATAGGAAACCTTGCCGTTTGTTTACGAGTTTCATAATATCACATTACCCGGTTCTTAATTAAAATGAAGGGTGAAGGCCACTCTAACTCGTTCTTTATGCGACACAGCTGTCGCAATTTTCGACGTTACTTAGTTACGGACGCTTTAAGGAACAATGAATTATTCATAAAATTACGTCTTCTCAACAAAATACAGTCGACACCCAAAAGACTTCTTGAAGAATATTTGAACAATTAACGGAGTATTTAAAAAAGTCACGGTCTAAGTTAATTTCGTTTTTGCTTGAGAATGTTTCACAATATACAACTTTATAAAAAAGTTTATTTATTTATTTGTATTTAATTTAAGTGATATTTTCGCCGATTGTGAATCAATTTTTATGATTTTTTTTATAAATCTACCTTACGGGTGGAAAAATATTCCACTCGTAAGAATAAGAAAGTAGGGAATTAAGTTGAAAGTTTCTCTAAAATTTGTTTTAAATTCACTAGTTATTGTGTAGTTATAGTGTATCCGATTATGTCACAAAACACTCATAACTTTAGAATTGTAAGGCCTTTCATGTCTTCTTGACCTATTTTTAAAACATCTTCAGATATTGTCTCTTACTTTTCGACATATAATATAGATATAATAGCATTTACTCACTATTTTTTTATTTAACACAAATTTTTGGATTTATCCTTTGTGCCATATGACAAAAAATAGGACACCTACGGTGTCTCTTTCGCCTCTTTCTTCTCCGTTAGTGAAACCTCATTACGAAACGGAAGTACATAAAAAGGAATGACTTTTGACAAGTGAAATTTATGTTTCTATGTCGAAGGAAAAATATTTTGTAATTTTTTTTTTCCTGGTTATAATTAATGATCATAAAAGACATTTAAGTCCACTACTGACGTAAAGCACCAGTAAAATCCATCGCGCATTTCTGCAATGATTCTTCCATACTCTGGTCCAGAATCATCGCAGTAGTTATGCTCTTCATCCATCACCACTCTATGGGATTTAAGTACGTTAAATTCGGACGAATTTTCCACCATTAATCCGTCGCTTAAACCTCTTTTGTCAAATACCAGTGCGCGCCACGTGCAAGTAAGATTGTCATTTAGAGAAAAATATTATATTAGACAATGTATTCCCTTTACATACACACTCGTAAATTGCGCACATACACACACAAAAACACCCGAACCCGAAATAACTTTAACATAATTTTATTTAAAATCACTACTCTTTTATGTTATTTTCATATCATTACTTATGACTTAAGTTATATTATTCTATGAACCTACACACTGCCGTAAACCAGTGCTTTCGTCTGCAACAATAGACGTTGAGTCGGTGTCCAGTTTGGCATCACAACACTGCCGAATTATATACTTGCCAATATTTCTATCTTGTATTTTTTATTTATTTAGTTTTTTTTTTAGATACATTTAAAGTATTGTAATTGTAAGTTGTCAAATGAATCCTTGTCTATGTCTACGTCTATGTGTAACCTGTTGTTCGCTAGCGGAAATCGAACCCGCAACCCCTTCAGCATTGAACACAATGGCTAAGCCCCTGCGTACCGTCGATTGTACTTTAAACAAAATAATGATGAAAATATTATATCATTTAATTGATTTAAAAACATATATTATGTATATATAAATTTATATAGAAACCTTAGTACCTAATATAACGTTTATTTATTTAAAACAATTACATAACATGTAGTTGACATGTTGTTATGGAAGAAATCCGTGAATTACATTATGTAATGTGGGAAAAATATTAGTAACTTAAAGTTAAAAAAGTAAAATTTTATAGTAAACGAAGGCAGTGGTAGCCTAGTGGTTGCTCACTTTAGTATAGTATCACAGAGCGCAAGTGACCTTGGTTCGATTCCCGGTGCCGGCACCACTACAATTGATGAAATTCTGTATTTACCACATGCTCGACGGTGAAGGAAAACATCGTGAGGAAACTAAACTTAAATGTCGGAAAATAATTAAAAAATATTATTTCGAGGATATGTGAAGCCCGCTATCCCGCACTAGAGCAGCATGGCGGGCCTTTCGCTGCTCCTACACCCTCTCAGATATTTGAGAAAGAGGCCTTTGCCCAGCAGTGGGCACTAACAGGCTGCCACTTTACTATAGGTAAACGAAAACAGACAATTAAATATTATTTACACTCTATAGAAAAGTAAAGGATTATCTGTTCAAAACCAATTAATTTCCCAGTCCAATTAAAAGGCAAATTTCAAAAAATAAAACTGTAATATGTAATATTAGAAAAGAGTCATTCAAGTACTTAAGTGATTAATTGGTTTAAAAAGGAAAGGAAGGCACAATTGCCCCGAAGATTAATGGGTTTAGGATACAGCAAATTATATGCAAGCCCGAAAAGTCAAAATTTAAATATTATAATTCGTTTGGCTTTACCGGTTATTTGTAGCAATATTTTTAGTACGTTTCCGAACTTTACAATAAACAACCAATATGAAAATGTTTTCGTATCATAAAATTAACCACGCCTGGTCATCCCGTGGTGATAACAAAAGTTATCTAAGTGAAATATAATGGCTTACTACAACCAAACGAATTGCTAGAACAATTACGAATGAATACAAGAACCATTACAAATACGCGTCTACTAAAAATAATCATGCTGGTTACGGTTACGGGAAGCAGCGCCTAATGTGCAAAGCCTTTTATACATCTATCGCCAATACTCATGAAGCTCCAACAGCCAAATGGGTTAGTGAGGACTGCGAAACCGGACGACGCAGATTCGAACCCGCCATTCGACTATTGTTTGTGAACCACTCCAGATACAAGCTATAATGCTTAAAGAGATCGCCGGGGATATTAGTAATAGCATTGCTAGTATTCAAGTAGTAAGTATGTATTAAAAAAATAGATTGATGACAATGTGATTTGATCTATTAGTTCCAAGTTGGTACAAATTTATGTCCGGTTGATTAAATGGTGATTATTATATATATGATGAGGGTTAAAAGTCTTTATGTGAATGCACAAATATTATTATTTATAAAAATCGTCTTCTTTAATCCAACAGTAAATTACTCGATATTATTGACTGTGACGTTATGCAACTACGAACTAACCTCATGCCTATGACAAGTGTGTGATTATTAAGTGAAGCATTATTTATCCATTTACGAAGAAAGCTTACGCTGTCAAATATGTAATGCAAATAAATTAATAAATATTTTTTTTCTAGTCATGGTACGCATTGATATGAACATTTTTACAAATTCGTTGTTCATGTAACAATACGAGTATGTTTAATCCTAAACTAAATAAAACTTCAACAAAACTGTGTAAAGAATCATACTAAAAGAAAAGAATGGAAGCTGTAAAACCTCCGAACTACATTCTTGTTCCTGTGGGAGGCATTAAGGAAGAACTGCGGTTAAGAAGGGGTCGAAACTCAAATACTCGTAGAGTAATATAAATTACTAAATCTACCTTCCTACATATAAAACTAGATCGATGTGATACACAGATAAAAAAAATCTATACGTTTCTATTAGCCTATTATATATAACCAACCCGCTTGCCCAGCGTGGTGAGTATGTGCAAACTTTCCAAGAAATATATGCAAGTTTTGCTGAAGCTTACCTGTAGAGGCCTATGTCCAACGGTGGACAGGAGAAGAGAGATGCATAGGTATGCTTAATATATTCTAAAGTACCATTTAACTAGAGCTAGTCAGGGCGCTCGCTTTAGTTTTATAGAGCGCAATTGACCTGGGTTCGATCTCTAATGCCGGCACCACTGAAATTTTCAATAGCGATGAATTTACCACACTATCGGTGGTGAAGGAATACATTATGTCGGAAAAATTATATTTTGAGGACGTATAGGCATCTACGACGTCGAAAAGAGTGACGGACCCTTCCTGGCTCCAAGATATTTGAGAAGGAGGCCTTTACCCTGCAGTGGTCATTTACAGGCAGCTAATTTACTTTACATTTTTTACTACTATTATAAATTTTTAATAATATTGCAAGTTATAATTAAGGTAACAAAAAATCATTCAAAAGCAAGAAAAATTAGTACGAAAAAGTTATTTAAGTTTCATTCAAAATTATTTATATTTATTCCGTTTTTACTAGGAAACATTTCATTTTAATAAATTTTACTTTTAACTTTTTAAAAAAATAACACGAAAGACAAGGAACACACCAAACGCATTCCAATTTGTGCACTAAAATTTTACGTGTTCACAACGCACAAATTTATGTTGAATAATTTAATATTTACTAACCGAGTATCTATTATAAGTAAGTAATTATAAGTATGTAATTAGAATACTATTGACTCTTTCATGTAACTTCCCTACACAATTTAAATAAAAACAAAACCCATTTTCAATTTTGGAATTTTTCTTTATACTCAATATTTTTATATGTAACGTAATTTAAAATTATACCCGAAAGGCTACTTAAGTATATATACGATATATACGTTTATCAAATTTGTCACAATTTGTACAAGAAAAAACTTCATATTATTTATTTTAGAAAACTTACCTAAATTCTCAGATCATAATTCCAACACAATAAAATTGTCAGTTCACTGAAAACGATATTTTCAAAAACTTCGTAACTAAACCTCGATGGAGCAAACACGACCAGTGCCTCCAACGGTCTACCGTCCACTGGATTTGAGGCCCATTCGAAAATTGCCTCTTCGCGATGCCGGCAAACATGCGCAAAGCAGAGGTCTGAGAAAGAAAATTTCAGCATGTAGAAGTATTAAAATTCTCTGGTACGGTCAGAACAGTGTAGCTGTGATTTTTAATGACACTTTCATGTTTTCCTAGCTTCCGCCGGTGAATTCGACTGCATGGAAAATTTTCCTGCAGCTTTTCCGGGAAAACAGTAGGTTGTGTTCTTACCCGGTGTTTAAAGTGCCTTAAGATCTAATCTCCATACCAAATTTCGTCCAAATCGGTTTAGCGTTTTGGCGGCGATAATGTTATTCATTTCACATTTATAATATTAGTATGGAAATGTTGTTTTCGAAATTTTAAGAAAGTGATGAGTGATAATTCCGAAAAATCCTTAAGTAATAGTACTTATACATATAGATGTAATAACTAAAGCGAATGCTTGGAACACATCCTTATTGATATTCTTCGATAAACACATCGTATTTATTGTGTTTATCACAGAATGCCTCTATCCGTTCGTATTCCGCTTGGAACTTATGAAAATTCAATGTAATATAATACGTTTTTATCTTACGATATACAAATTCTTATGTTATCGATCGATAACTTAGTTATATTAGTAGATTTAAGTAAAAACAACCGATTTGAATTTTATTTTCATGACTTTTTTTGTAAAAGTTAAAGACGATAATTGACAAAAAAAAATTACATATTTTCGTATATTTTTCGCTTTCAGCATTACTTGTTAAATATGTTATATAAATATTACGATTGTTGTAGTGCTCGCTTAGCTATTAGTGGTTAACAACCCCGAAACCCCAAAACACCAAAAACGAAGCTCACCCATAGAAAAGTAATGGTATCAGTTTGGTTATCACTTCATGGTGTAATTCACAATAGCATATGTCTGTCGTGAAGAATTTCGAACTACGATCGCGAAACTCTCAAAGAAACAATCCCGGCTCGTCAATCGATCTTCGCCATTATTTCTTTATGATGACGCATGATCTAACAGCGCCTTAAAAGTCGTTTAACACGACCTGCAGTTAGAAATCATACGTACTCGCCAGATCTAGCCCCAAGTGAATAGAATTTTTTTTGCAACATGTACAATATTTTTTAAGGCCGGCAGCGCATCTGTAGCTCCTCTGGTGTTGTGGATGTTCGTGGGCGTCGGTGATCACTTACCATCAGGTGAGCCGCACGCTCGTTTGCCCCCTTCTTCTATAAAAAAAAAAAATTACTGCCAGGAAAACAATTTTGTTCCCAGAGAACTGTACAAAATGCCTTCATAGTATTTGTAGAGATCAGATCCCCAGAGCATACATGCGATTGGCAAAGGCATACACCATCTTCCCTCAAGATGGCAGAAATTTCATGATAATGAGGGTAAATACGTCGATCAAATAATAATAATGTATATTTATTGTAGTAAACAATTAATAAATCAAAGAATAGTTACAAAAAAAAACAATTATCAATATTACGTTGGTAGAAGTAAAATATATTTTTTTCTTTTGAAAACGGTGTTTGAATTTTTCTTTAATCCTAATACATACTCCATTACGACGTTACGCGGTGCTTCTTTCCAGGCCATACAAAGAAGCTCAGAGTAACTCACAGGGGCTATAAAAAGGGCCATGCTCGCGATGTAGCACTGATGATATCAGTTCACTGGCCGCAACGAATGAAAGGTTTTAGAAAGGCTACCTCGTACAAGAAAACGCTGTGTAAAATAAAGTGCAATGTGCACAGTTTTGCGGGTAGTCGATGAATGCTCGAGCTCAAGTCCGTGCTTTGTCGCAATCGTAGAGGAGGCCGCGCTTAGCTTATATCGATCACCTCACTATCCTAGTACGAGTATGTGAATACTGGTACTAGGATAGTGAGGCCGCCTGTTCTGTGTTCCAAACCAGATTTAACATGTGGAAATGGGTGTGTAAAGCACTCGAAAGATCGGGAATAAAAAAACAAAAATAAACGCCATAAAATCCATAGTTTCATTTCAAACGTGTAGTATTCGCGCAGATACAAGAAATCATTATGTGGTTATTCCGCCCTAAATGATATATAATATATTAACACAGATAAAGACATTTAAATACTAAATTAACTAAGATAGTATACCGAGGTGGTTAAATCTACAGCTGTATCAGCACTTGCCACTCCTTACGTAGAAGCGTATTTCTAGGGTCCAATTATTATATTAATTTAATTTGTTTTTTCTTTAAATTCCGCTCAGTATCTTCAAAGTGTATCATAAAATTTTTACCAAATTTAGATGGGACCCTACTATAATTACAATCATATTTTAGACTAGCTGCACAATCATCTCAGACCTTATCACTAAGTTTGAACAAGAAGATTTTGGTCAAAAGTAAGCCTGTTAATGATAATAAAAAGTAGATAGAAATTATAATGGATAGATATACTTTTGATTGCATGAAAAATTACACATTGAAGTAGAACCGAACTCGCCCGCGTAATCAGTGTACATTAAAAATATTACAGTCGAATTGATGTACCTGCCAGTTCTCGATCGACATAATAAGCTCAGTTAATACTTGTTAATACTTGTTACGGTGTAAAGTTATTATTAATATTTAACTGAAGGAACTCAGGTTATCATAACGCTCGGTTGACATAAAATTTGCACAACGTTCGCAAAAAAAGTACAGATTTACATTTTATTCGACAACACGTTCTAACATGCCCCGAAGTTTATTTAAATTTCGCGTATTCCTGTACAGAAAAAATCGTATTAAGGGAGGCAAGTATTTGAGAGAGCATTGCGCTCTGGCGCGTGAGGAAACGCGAACTGTGTATTTAATTATAAAATTTGTTTAAAAATACTTCGCAGCGTTTAACTTTAAAGGTTTTTCCAACGTAGCGCTTACGTGAAACCTTTTTTCGACCTCCATTTCATTTAACCTTTGTTATTATTAACTGTAGTGTTAGAAACAATCATGGCCAATTAAAACCAAACAGTGTAAATCTATTTAGAAGTTATTTAATTATAATTTCATTAATCGCGAAGAAATTCGTTTATTGAGTATGTTGTATGTGACCCTAATGTGAGTTTGTGAGAGTTAAGTGTTTAAAGATGTGGTCTAGAATTATAAACGATAATAAAACCATTACGCGGTATGTTAAAAAAAACAGTCTCTAAAATTTTAATATTACTGAATTTTGTTTGAACAACCCAATTTAGTTTATTCAAAGCATAATTTAATAAAAAAATATATGTTGTCATAAATAATTACAAATCAGTAAACATCACAACTATTTAGATCTCTACCCACTACAGTTTCAAACACGTATTGCTTCTCAAATTGTAATTAGTAGTTATTTTGTTGGGCCCCTGAAACATTAAACAATGTTCCTTGAGGCGAGAAGATAGGGTCGTATTAACTTTAAGGATTGACATAAATAAATTTAAATTATTCCACCAGGGACCCAACAAACTCCAATTACCTTCTACCGCACCTACGTCTACGCCAAACAACTTTGTGTAATTCGACACTGATAGCCGTTGAAACTGCGGAAATTTGATGACGACGAAGCACGTTTCATTATAAGGCTGGTACGCACTGCAAGGTTATCAGGATCAACATGTACTTCCTAGCGATGAGAAAGTACGGCCACAACAACGGATACTTCAAGAAGTTAATGTTAGTAAACTTCCATAACTACTCATGTATCTTAGTAGTATCAGCCCAGGTTCTTTCATTTACTTCGTTTATTTGAACTAACTTGGTTAGAAAAAAAAACCTTTACTTGATAACAATACTAAAAAAAAGTGCAAGTAGAACTACAAACTAATCTTTAAATACAGTAACATTTTGACTGTCCGCGAAAAAGTAAAATATTTGTTAGCTGTTGAACAAAATCAAAATTTAGAATGTATCATTTTAATCGCAGAAAAACAATCCGTAATCAGTATCAGGAACCTAGGGGTCTAAAGTACTATGGCAAAAGAATGTGGAGACATTTAATACCTAGAATTTGTAACTAACAATTTTTTTATGAACAGGAATGTACTAAAAACAAAATTTATTAAATTGTATTGATGTCCAAATTTGTTGCATTCACTGCTATGTGTATAGTGTTGCTAAATTAACAATAAATTCCCACTTGTAGTAAGAAAATTATTATTTATATCCAACCGTACGTCATCATTTTGTATTTGTTTTGCACGCGCATGTACTTTAAAGAGTGCGTTTTATCGCCAACAAACTGTCCATTATTTTGGCAATGATATCGTTTATATATATAAAATTATTCATTTCAGCATGTCATAAGTCCACTGCTGATCTAAGGTCTCCATCAAAGATTACCGCAAAGCACGAACTTCCCACAACATTGACATCACTTCATCTTGATGTGTCTTGCTACGACGATTTTGCCTGTACGAGATTACCTGCGCTTACTAGCCTGTAAATAGTCACTCCAGTACATTTGCCTCTCCCATAAGGAGGATTTGCCATAATCGCCACGGTTAGCGGATTGGCGATCACAGTACCAGACGTGCCAGATGCACTTTAGACGCTGCTACCTGCCATCTGTTGGTAGCCTATTACGACACTCAGGGTAAGAAAGGTTAAGTTGATACAAGGTGGCGACTGGAAAACCTTTCGTCCCCAACAATTGTTAGTTCCGCAAGCCATGTGGCTGGCCCATTGCCACTTCTTCTTGCTCCTCGTATTACATATTTTACAATGTTCCATCGATTTATCGTTTGTCAAGAATAGGAAGTCTTCTCTTACAACCGATGTGTTTTTCAGAAGGTTTTTCTCCAAACTCCACTACATTTGCGTCCACTTAAATGCTCTTTTTAATTTAACTTTACTTTAATAAACGAGCAATGTTAATCGCCTCTTGAGCGTTCCGCTTGCTACTAAGTCCCACTCAAAATACAAAACGAAGTCTGTTCTGAGATTCCTTGCGATTTAGTCAATATGAAGTTTACAATGATTTCTTTTTAATCTACTATTCTAACGTTGTACTATACGAATTTCAATAATAATTAAAAAATTAATCTGTCCGATAAAATTTCTAATCTTTTGATCTTGGCTTTCATTTAATACATTTTTTATAATATTTTTAAAAATATCATCTCAATAAAATAGTTTTCATATTAACAACAAAGGGTACTGAAATAATATTTTATTTACAGCATAAAGCAATGCGTATCTTATATCTATATCTTAGTGCTTCAACCAAGACTGAAAAAATTGTGGCCGTCTCAAGTGGTCTGAATGTGCAGTTAAGGCGAAAAATAAAAGTAATGCATTGTGTTAAAATGTGTTAATGTACGCTTAATTGACGTCTGGGAATTGTAGTAGTGTGAGTTAAATCTCTAAATTTGTATCAATTTGCACATTTAACTTTCACTGGAAAATTATTAAACACTTTAATATAATTATATTTCATTCATAAAGAAATCATGAGATGAAAACTTTCTTAATTTCCTGTTTCATATTTCCTATATTATTAGAAATAAAAATGTATGTATGTGTTTTATTACTAAATGTCTATTCTATGAAAAACTTTATTTGGAAAAAAAGGAATAAATAATTAATGCAAAAATTTTATCATTTGTAAATGATATTATGTTAAAATGTACATATCACAAGTATGCCAACTTGTACTTGAATACAACAAGCCTTGTATAAAGTGTAAATATTTATAGTATTATATATTCTTATAAAACAATTTAATGTCATTTTACTACTTTACTTTTTTTTTAAATAATATAAGATATTCTCCGATCATTAGCAATATTAATAGCAACCTAAACAAAAAAACATGTGAATAAAAAAAATCTATCCTAGTAAAAGTACATGTCACTTAATGTTTCACGATAATAGTCAAAAAGCGCGATAAAAATTGTGACGTCATGTTTCCAAAATCGTCGTAAGAGCGTCGAAAATATTTTTCATATTATGTATATGAGATGCTTTATACTACATTTTTTAAGAAAAAATATATCCATTTTCAGTAGCGAGTACCATCCGCCAGAGTAAAATTAAACAATGTTAGCAAGACAAAGCAAGTGGAGTGGTAAGCCCTCGAGTGTTGAGCACGCCCTTTGTTCGGTCACCCTGTGTAGACTTTCTTTTGCATCTGGTTTAAGTCATCATCTTAGTAATTTGATTATTTAACGGGTTGATTTAACTTTTTCGTAAACCTAACTTTCCAGTTATGTAAACCAATATTTTTTTAAAAGTGTAAAGTTGTCGCAGTTGATGTATGGTAGCAGCAAGGAATGCGTCACCATTATTGTAGATGTTATAAAAGTCGACTATAGTAATGGCAGATAAACATAAACCTGTGATAATATTAATAAGAAAACTAAAATAAAAGCCAAGAAATATATAGTAGGCCAAATGAATGAAGAATTACTGGTAAGTGAAGTAATTAGCTATGATATACCTGTAAAAAATAATGAAGCAGTCACACCAAATTCACTAAAATCTGAGGTATAATAATCTGGTTTAAGTATAGTTAGTAACTTTAGTGTCTGATATAGTGCTCCTTTTATAAAATTGGATTTAACTAACGAGCTGACACTCAGAACACCCAGACAGCAATCACTTGACGTTAAGAAGCCCTTGGACACCTACAAACAACTTCAATCGAAGAAGGTCACCCAAAAGGATATAGACAGAAATCCTCACAGCCTGTAATTATACTGCCTATTTATACATCTGAAACCGGAACACAATAGTTTTTATACTGTTTATTGACGGCTATTAGGTAGAAAAGAAATCTTACCACCTAGTAAATAATGTTACGAGCCATGGGTCGGAATCGAAGTGAAAGGCCGGTATCTAAATACACATTAATGGGTCCTCAAATGGTCTAGACCAATAATATGCCATCTAAGATATCAGGGACAATTATTTGACGCTAAAAAAGTTGTCACAACTTTATTGGCAATTAATTGCTAACCTTACGAAGAGCCATGTCTTATCGGCGACTAGTCCCTAATCACTCATATCTTTTCGGATAGTTCGAAGGTGTTCTTCTTGTCGAATCCTCCAACACATGCCTCTTAACTATATGTTAATGTATAATAAGTTGTTGACGTTGGCACAGCCATCTGAATAATAACTTTCATAATTACATGCTATGATTGTCTGTTATTACTTGATACCATAGATTACAAGTGTAAATTATTATGTTCGTATAATCGCCTTCGCCAGTAACGTGTGCCATATGCACAGGAAGCAGTCTCTTTAAAACAACTGTATAAGATTTCCATTGTGTATAGCGACGATATGTCTGTAGGTGTTGCTACCTCAACACTCTCAAATACCAATTTCAATTCAAAATTTTGTAAAAAAAATATAAATATATTACGTACGAACTTATTATGAAAATTTTCATTAAGTAGTAAATTATATAAGGTGTGTAGGTAAATGAACTGTACATTTACAGTTTATAGGTTCATTTCCGGCTCAAAGGATCACTTTTTCATTTTGTGTTAAAATTAAAATGTAAACTATAATATTATAATTTTTACTATCTCAGTGGATGTATCACCGATTCAGTTTTACTATAATTTAAAATAAAATATTTAAAAGGTAGCATATTAATAATGATAAAAGAGGTGACAGAACAAGAATAATAAAATTTGGTTTTATATTTGAGGACAAGATACATTTCAAGTGTAACTAAGAATATAAATTATGAGTATAACTGACAAATTTTTCTAAATACGATAAGAACGAATGCATTCCCAGATATGGTAGAGTCAATACCTTAATATGCACTTTCTTGACATAATAATATTATAAATACTGCATACAAGCATTATGGCGACAATAGGTAATAACTTCCCATACAAGTCACGCTAGCTATCGTTGGCGTTTTGTCTCACTATTTTAACGAAATATGCTTATATTTACTATAGTTTAGAATGTTGTAGGAAACATTGTAATCTAAAACAATAATTTACCTTCCTGACTAGAACATTAGCGGTAACAATCCGAACAAACAGAAAACTGAAGAAAACTTTAACTAGATTTGTTCTCTCGTATACTGATGTGAAAAACACCCGATACGTGTTTCTTTTATCAATGGAACGACGGGACAGTGAATCCGTTCGAGTTGCTAACTAGAACTTCGGTAAGACTTGAAATTCTAAGACGAACTTTGTAGAACTTCTAAATGTTGAATAAATATTAAAAGTAGTCTAACTTTTAATTTAAAATTGAAAATGATCTTCTGAAGTAATACATTTCAAATGATTCACAGTTATGAAATTTGAAGTCCAGTTAAAATTATTGCTAGAAACGATTTAATATAAAAATAACGCGAGTTAATAAATACTGACTTGTATAAATTTGTTTGACATTTTTAATGCATGGTTTACTTTGATAAACGAAATTATACATGTTTTTTTTTTAATGGAAAAGACGGCTAACGAGCAAGCGGTTCACCTGATGGTAAGTGCTTACCGTCGCCCACGTACATCTGCAACACTATAGATGCTGCAGGTGCGTTGCCGGTCTTTAAGGATATTTGGGAGATGGAAGGGAAGAGGAGAGGAATAGGGAGGGGATGTGGGCCTCCGGTTACCTCACTCACCGAACGAAACGCAGAAGCACAAGAAGATACTTCACGCCGGTATTCTGCGAGGCCGTGGTATCAATCCGGTCGAGCCGGCCCATTCGAGCAGCAGCTAACGCCGCCGCTTGGCTCTACCACGCTAAAAGCTTTCAGTATCAGTAATTCAGATAATATTTTTTCAAATTTGTATACAACTTCCAAAAACTAGGATAGTTTCCAATTAATTTCACACAAAAACAATCATATAAATCTTTACTACAATTCTAAGTATTACCTAAGCTGTGTATTTAACATGATAGACGAACGAAATTGAATCTTAAATCCCACGGTATAACGACGTCAGTACTGTACATAAAGTTTGGTGCAGAGTCGGCATGCTGATGACACCCTTTGTGAGAATCCCGCCTTTGTTAGCTGCACCTTTGTTTCTCTGTTTATTTGTTAACTGAACTTTCATTTACTGGCTGAGCCATATATGAGTATAAAATAAATTGAAAGGGAAATAACTGATTCCTCATAACTTATATTTTCAGCTTTTTATGCAATGCAAACAAAAAGTTAATACTTTCTGGTATAGCTGAAATATCTGTAAAATATATAGAAAACATAACTAATTATAAGATTATTCATACAATATATATGTGTAATCTAGTATATATAATTACTAACTTATATACATACACTCGGAAAACCTTAACCTCCTTCAGGGCAATTGGGTAAAAAATAGTAGTTATTTGTTCGCGGTTTGTTGCAGTGGGTTGATCAAAATGAAAAAAATTTAACTAGGCGCTGTTATTAATGCTATCCCTATGCTTATACTCCGCTATATTCTACAGTTTTACTTTGGTGTGAATTCAAACGTGGCAAAACATCCACCGAAAATGTCTCCTGCTCGGGATGCCCCAAGGCAGCAACGATCAAAAAAATTGTTATAAAAATAAAACAAAATTGTTTAAGTAATTGTAAAAAGTCATGTCACAATACGTTTTATTACTGAACAAACAAAGATTTCGTCGGCAATAAAAAAAGTGCATAACATTTAACAAGAACGCTTGGAGACGAAAAAGTATCCGCGCATTGAGTACCCAGAATGTTTACCGATGCGCAGAAACAAACCAGACTGAATGCTTCTCGAGGTTATTTAGAACTATTGCTACCAGACCCTAATATTTTGACTTGATATATAAAAATGGACGAACTGTGCCTTCACCATTACGATCCCGAAACAAAATTACAGTCTGAATTACTTTGAAAAGACCATCATCTCCAACGCTTAAGATATTCAAGTTGTATTCATCCGCCGGTAAGATCATGGGCTCTGTTCTGGAATATTCAAAGAGCAGTAATACTTGAATACCACACCAGAGCTTGAACCTAGTGATTTCTATTTATTTCCGAGATTCGAAAAGTATCTGAGAGAACAGAGTTTAGAAGATTATTAAGCAGTCGTTGCAGGACTGGATAAGAAAATAATTTTAAGCTAAGAAAAAAGACATTTATTATGTGACGAGTATGACTAATTGGAAAAATAAAATAACATTTATTAAAAGTTACCCGTAACATACACGTTCTCACTTTTTATTGAATGCCCATAGTATCTTATTGATATAGCATATTATTGAATGCTCTTCTATAACTTAAGTCCGGATAAACGAGAAAGAAACAAAATGTTAATACAAAATGAAAATAAAATATTGAGGAAATCCTTTCTACTTTAACAACGTAGCATCCAAACGAATTTTTCATCTGACGTTTTTTCACAAAGCTTTGACATATCTTTCAAAACGTGGTGAAATTTAAAATGGAGATGGAGTACAGTTATTTTTCAATCTTATATGGATTTAAAACACAAACGACGATATACTGATGGTGGAAAGTCTGTATGAACACGAATTAGGAAAACGAACAATTTTATAGACGGTAGACTTACCAAGTTGCTAAAGAGTAGTGGTACTACTGTTGTGTTCCGGTTTGAAAGGTATAGAGAGCCAGTATAATTGAGGCGAATAAAGTTGTTTGCAAGTCTATAGGCTGCAATAGACACTTATCACCAGAATATCTATCTATCTGCCACCTTCTTTCTTCCCATGGGTATTGCAAGAGGCGACTAAAGCCTTGAAAATCGCAAGGGCTACTAGATCAAAATTAAGCAGACCGATGACGGGTAGCAGAGTTTGTTGTGTAAGTGTCTACTGCAATCACCAATCGGCTTGCTTTGCGTAATAATTATGGAAAGGAAAGGTGGGGTAAAGATTTTCTTATACTGGCACAAGGACATAATTATTTTATAATTTATTTATTTTGTTAATGTATTGTGGTTGGGACAAGGTAACAATCGATGGCAAGTGACAAACAAATTCAATCGAAGAAGTTTACGTAAACCTCAGGGGTGTACACGCATACGTATGCGTGTACACCCCTGCGGACTGAGATGGAATGCCTCTTTGCCTGTAATTATACTGACGCTCTATAACTTTCAAAGCGCTATCTAAGTGCCAGCAGCCTAATGGGTTTGGGTGGGGACTGCGAAACATGACGTCGTAAGTTCGAGCCCGCCATTAGACTCTTGTCATGAACCACTCCAGATACATGCTGTAACGCTTAGTCGGAGAGTTAACAGGAATATTAGTAAAGTTACTTAAATAGCATTGCTAATATTCTTCTTTTAAAGATAAAGGGGAATGGGAGGGATAGGGAGGGGGTTTGGGGAGGAAGGTTTAGACCCCGGTTACCTTACCGAACAAAACGCAGAAGCACATGATGCCTCTACTTTACGCCGGTATTCTGCGAGGTCGTGGTACTACCTCGTTCGAGCCGGCCCTTTCGAGCAGCAGCAAAAGCCGCCGCTTGGCCCTATCATAAATAACCGGCCTTATGCAGGTTTCCGGTCTTTGCTAACTATCAAAACATCAAAGCAGTTTCATGTTTAGCTAGTTACTGAAGTCACTGAATATGCTCCTTCATTTACTAAAGATAGGTGAATGTTTGGCACATTTGATAAAGGTGTAATAGACGTTATGAGATGATTCTGATATATTTACTTTCATTATTCCTCTGCTTCAAAATAATTTGAATAAATTATATGACTTGTGCAAATTAAATGGCCTGAAGCATAATATCAAATGTCATGGGAGATACGGACGGACGTCTGCTGTGTGACACAAAGTCACTAATTCGGAAAATTATATACAAACTTAAATTAATTTAAACCTTGAAACTCTAAAAAAAATTGTGAAAAGAAAAGATCTCTATTGCAGACGTATATATTGTGAACATAAAGTATTGTGAAGTGTGTAGTTAGTTAATAAAAAGTGATTGATCATTTAGTGGTGAAACTGGTATTTTAATATTTAAGAGGTTATGTATATATTCACGCCTTGTTCTCAACGTGGTAGGCAGAGACAATCTTCTTCCACTTGCTACGGTCCTGAAATACGTCTTTCGCTTCTCCCACTTTCATCAATCTTCGCATGCATACTTGTTGGTTTAGAATAGTCTTGACCTGGCGTTTTTTCAGAACGTCTCCGATTTGATCGTAAAATATTCGCCTAGGTCTTCCTCTCCCGACTCTTCCATTTTTAATTATCAGGTTATGCAACAAAACTCTACCATTTTTAATTAAGAGGTTATGCAACAAAACAAAATAAAATAAAATATTACTGTACAATATTACGGATCAAAGTGACATCTAACGTCTCTGTCCTTTATTAACTTATTTGTTTTATAGGTATCAATCAGATAATTTACTAAATCATAGATATTATGGCAGTAAAATGCAGTGCGTGCGATAAATATATGTATTTGAAGAGAGCGCCCACCTCGAGATGAGTTTCGGGAATTCAGAGAGGAACTCCATGAGGTCAGATCCCTTGTCAACAATTATGATGCTCGCCTGGGTAAGCTGGAGACCACGGTACAGACAATTCTAGAGTTTTAAGAAGAAATTCTGAAGCCGGAATTGATTCAGCTTCTGTTTCGTCAAACAAGCGAAGCAGGGCGTCGGCAAGGATGGCGATATATTTAGTGATCACATTTTTTATGATGATCGCGTCGGGAGCAAGGTGAATCTTCGATACGGTAATATCCGTAAAGGTTTTTGGGTTCATATTTGTTCGATCTCCATAACTCGGACACAACGTAAACTGCAATTTTTCAGATATTTTATGATGTTTTTTTTTGTTTGTCTATAATGTCACTTTTTTTTGTTGTCATTTGTGTAATGGTACAATGCCATATACGTCCACAAATCTATTTATAGGTGTTTACAATTTATAATTCATATATTCAAAAAGCATTCAGTTCTATTCCATAGGTACATCTCATGAAGAATTACTAGTAGTTTAAGATCGCAACGCTGTCGATGTAATGTTGTTTAACGAAACTTGGTTGCGGGATGGTGAGGAAGGCCAAGCACCTGCGCTACCCGGATACTGATTACGTCACGTTCTCCAATCTTCTCCCTTCGCACGCGTGGTGGTGAAGTCACTTTCTATATACGAGAGGGTATAGCTTTCCGTACACTGTCTCACCGCCCTGGCACCCCTAGTTGCACAAATGTGGCTTGCGCTCACAGTTAACGGTACAGAATTAGCAATTGGTATAGCGTACAGACCACCGTGACTGAGTATTGAAATGTTTCTCGACGCCTTATCCAGTCTAACTATTGGTTCCGTTACATGATTCGACCACGTAATATTGTTAGGCGGTTTTTATATAAATTTGTTAAATGGTATTGATAATGATTATTAAAATACTGATAAGTTTTTTTATCATGGACTTGAGGCACATTCTCTCGCGACGAGAGAATGTGCCTCAATCGCCACGCCTAGCAAAATCGATCCTAGAAGACGCCTCACTTCTAAGTCTCTTTTGCCCAGCAAAGGTTTGTGTATTTTCAATTAAGCATTTTTCGAAATTGTTTATTTACCATTAGTCGAATTCCAAGAGGGTTTTAAGCCCGAGGTGACTCTCGACCTCGATAAAGTTAAACATGAAGTTAATTAATTATTTAGTAATATCATTTTGTTAGTTAAGGGATCTTTCATTGATCAAAATTTACAGATTAACTTTGAATTCTCATGAAATAATTAAAGTCGTCTTATCAGTTTCTCCCTCGCAAGCAAGCTTCGGAAGGAAAATTGATAAGCATCTGTCTGTCATGGAAGTTGTAAATAGCATTGACTTTGTCCTTAATAAGATCCTTAAAATATTGCTGTAACTTCATTAAGCAAAACATCAATCGAATTTAGGCGTATAATATTTTTTTATGGGGCAAATGTGCTAGCGGCTCACCTGATGGTAAGTGACTACCGACAGCCACGTAGATTCTACAATATCAGAAGAGCTGCAGGTGTTGCGGGCCTAAAGGGTATTAGGGATTGGGCCTCTGGTTACCTCACTCAACCTCAACCGAACGATACGCAGAAGCACAAGATGAGTATCTTTCACGCCGGTAGTCTGCGAGGCCGTAGCGAGGCCGTGGCGTGGCCTACTACCCCAGTCGAGCCGGCCCATTCGTGCAGTAGCATAAGCCGTAAAAATGAAAGCTAAATAATAAATAATAAAAATTGTTTATTAAATCGAGTATTAGCATTCAGTACGCCGATTATCCTAACGCCAGTCATCCCAACAACCGGGTAATTAAAGAAATTTTCAGTCACTGATATCAAAGTGAAGAAGTCGAATTGAAATCTTACTCAAAACTTTCTTACCTTATTGCACATCATCTTTTTCTAAACTACTTTATATTTTTCCTCGTAACAAAGAAATATTTTCTCAAAAACTCTTCATACCATTACCTTACACCCTTTCATCCAAATTACGACCTGAGTATCTGGAGAAAATGTATTTATATGCGTAGATACACAAGTTTTTGTTTATGAAATACGGAGCTTCGAGAATTCCAAGAACTGTTAGTAATCAGATGAAATGCAAAGAAATAAGAATATGTTATATTTTGAAACTTTAAGAAGTTGGAATATAACTATAACATATTTGCCACAAGCTCCGTGGTGAAGGAAAACAGACAAGCAATGACCTCCCCCCCCCCCCCCCTGACCCCTAAGGTGCGAGGTGTCTGGTACTGGGATCGCTAATCCGCTTGGCGAGCGTGGCCATCATGTCAAATCCTCTTTTTGGGAGAGGCCTTCAAGTTGTAAGTCCTGTAGTGGACTATTTAAGAGCTGTTTTTTTGTATCAGGATATTATTATAGAATAGTTAGATATAATTAATTTATAATTTTAGTTTTTATACAAATATTGAACAAGGCTGGAATTCTTATCCAGGACCCACGGCTCAGCAGTCAAGCACTAAGCAACGCGGGTGCCACATAATAAACCACTGAACAATTATAAACGTATCTCCTAATCTAAGTGTTGTAATTTAAAGCTGTAAACATGACTACAAAATTTTGCGTTATCGCGAAAAGAAAAAGTCGCCATATGGTGGTAACAAAAGAAGGGTTGCCAGGTATCCGGTTATATCCGGACATGTCCGGTTTTAACTCTCGTGTCCGGCTATTACGGTAAATCCTTTCCAGTCAATTAGGTTCAGTAGTGATCTGGTTTGAAACTGTCGCTATTGCAGAAAAAAATGTATTTGTTGTAATATGAACTTTCTCAGACATGTAGTTTCACATTGATTTGTAAATTTCACTGTTTTACATAGAAAAGGATTATGAAAATTTTACTTACAATTAATATATTATTAATTGCTGCCGGGAAGAAGTTTGTTCAAAGGGCTTAAAGCCTTCGTAGAATTGTAATTTATGGGACATTGTTTAGGACAATACTGAACAAAAATTATTCCTGTTATATACATATTTTAAAATTTTAAAAAGGTGTATGAAAATGAACAGAACATTAAAGGAATTAAAAAAAAATTGAAATAAGATTTAGACTTAAGACAGAATCAAAAGATACTTTTGAAAATTTTGATTCGTTTGTCTCTTTATCTGTTTTCACTTATTGAATGGTTATGTCTCGAAATAAAAACTCTGTTAATTACCCTACGGGATATCAATTAGCTATGGGACCTAGTAATCCCGATTTACTAAGAAAATGATAGAAAAGGCCCCCACGATAATCGAGGTGTTATGTTATCTGTCTCCGAATAAGAGGACTCGCGTTCGTTGCTCTATGTGGAGAGCTTGTGCCAATGAGTTTTTTGAACTTGTGTATGATTTGTATCGTTGGCTGAGATTAGACCCTTTACATTAAACTGCATTTATAAAACTAAAACGAGCATATTACTAGTATAAGGGTTTACAATAAAACTCCAAAAAATTTAAGACAGTAGCCAACAATACTTTTCCTGATAAAATAAAAAATGGCTTATAGATAAGTGTTACTATATAAATGTATTCTAAAGTGATACATTTATCATCATTCTTAACTTGATGTTGACTCATGTTACAAACAAAAGACACTTGGCATGACCTGGTGATAGGGGACGGAGCCCCGTTTTCAGTTTTCCAGTCAACTATCTGGTTAACTCTGCTTTAATCCTCCTAACTCCTTGTTTATGTTGCAGCGTCGTCTCGGCTGAAGCTTCTTTCAACGTGGTAGAGCCATGTCGGCGGCTTTTGCTGCTGCTCGCATGGGCCGGCTCGACCGGGATGGTATTACGGCCTCGCAGAATACCGGCGTGAAGTAGAGGCATCTTATGCTTCTGGGTTTCGTTCAGTGAGTGAGGTATCCGAAGGCTTACTCCCCCTCCCTATTCCCCTCCTCATCCTCCCTTCCATCTCCCAAATACTCTTAAAGACCGGCAACGCACCTGCAGATACTCTGGTGTTGCAGATGTACGTGGGCGACGGTAATCACTTACCATCAGGCGAACCGCTTGCTCGTTTGCCGCCTTTCCCATAGAAAATAAATAAATATGTAAATAAATTAATTTTAAGGGATATTACCTTTAAATATCAAATTTAGTTAATGTCCCGTATTTTAAATGATGAATTTTATTTAATTACTTACATAATAAAATTAGTTACTTAATAAAATAAATCAGTTTTAGCAATTTTTTTTCTGTTCTTCAATAAATTTACAGGATTACAGATTATAATTAGTTGCAATGACATAACAATGAAATGACAATGAGTAAATTAATCTTAATATGATTGTGGCAATGATTTAATGTTAATTTTATTATTAGGTTGGAATTGTAATGATTATATTAAATGTATATACGAATAAAATTTGCATACCGCCAAGCGTTTGAATACAGGGGCCTCCTAATTGTTTATCTTCAACCTTAATGTACATGTGTTCAAAGCAAATAAAGAAGTTCTAATTCTAATGAAGGCGGCGACGGGCCACTTGTTGCGTTGTCCCAAAAAACTTTAGTAAAATGGGTTGAACTACAAGACTAAAAATGTTTAGACCTCTGTCCAGCCCAATATATATAAGGTCATGAGAGCTTATTATTATTATTTATAATAGCCAGAATGGGAACCATAGACAAAAAGTACAGAAAGGTTGAAATTAAACATTCACTGTTCGTGAGTCTACTAATAATTAACGTGTAATAACTAATAAGAAACAACATTATAAATACAACTATTACGTACTCATAGACTATTCGTGGATGAACGTGGTAGAGCCAAGGACTGACTTTTGCTGCTGTTCCACCACGGTCTCGCAGAATACCGGCGTGAAGTCAGTCAAAGAAGAGAGGCATCTTGTGCTTCTGCGCTTCGTTCGGTGAGTGAGGTAATCGGAGGTAAACATCCATCCGTAGGCATCGCTATTTTGAAGGTTACCAAGGTTACAACCACGGCTGCCTAAAAATACTGACAAATATTTTGGAAGACATCCGAGTGGGTGGCAAGTATGCTCAAGGTCATTGTCTAATACTTCCCAAAAGATTTCTAATTGAAATTATTTTGTTACACGTAAAAAATAAAAGGACTAGTGACACTAGAAGGGATAATTTCAAATATTCACAAATACGAGTATGACAGTTTGCATGAAGGCATAGCATTTGCAACTCTCGACGTTACTCTCTGTGTGGTAAGTCGGCTGTTACTCCAAGTAATTACCAGAAATTTCGAGAAACGATGTCGTAAATTAAGCACTTAATTAGGTGGTTTGACGTTTATTACATTGAACTCGAGCTTACCAACTTTTATTACCTTACCTTTTATACAATTACGTGGAGAAATCATATTTTAGATGTTAAAATTAGAAATATATTTAAAAAAAAAATCACACATGGAGTATTGTATTTAACAACCTAAATATTACTGTACTGCACACGAAGAAAATGGATCTTCGTATGTTATGTCGAATAAGTCGACGTCTCAGCGGGAATCTTATGTTACGTACTCCGCTTCACCTGGCCAATCGAATAGTGTCCACTTGTCGGCCACACATTGTACAAGAACAGTGTCCGGCGGCACTTCTCGATCACACATTTCACAAAGGCAAGGAATTCCAAAGAACTTTAGCCCGAACGGTAGAAGAGCTTCCAACGAAATCGGTGAAATGTTGTGGAGTACTAAGATTAATCAGAAGAGGAACGAAGAACCTGGTCATGGGCTGAAGGGAAGTACTGTAACGTATACTTAAGAAGAGGAAATGGACTCGTTTAAGATGGACAAGATAACAAGCTGGATTCTAGAGTTACGCCTTTGTTAATTCGCGAACCATTTAAGGCGAGAACGCTATTGGGAGATATGGCCCCATTTTCAAAAGCAGAAAATATATCTGATACAGTTGTTTAAAAGACATTATAATGTGTTAAGGAAATCTTTGTTCAGATCCGAGGAGCACGCATACATCTGCATAGTCAATAATAGGTAGAACGTGGGTGTGCACAAGTATAAGCTTTGTCTTAAAGGGAAGAAATTTTTTAATATGATAGAGTATTCGTACCTTACGGCTAACTTTTGTTATATATTTTCCCCAGTCCATAGCGTTACAATAATCCAAGGTATTTTACCGAACAAGATTACTGTACTTGTTATTATAATGGCGGAAGGCAAATTTGTGACATCAACTTTAGCTAGCATTCTCGACCCAGCTAACAGTATAACCTGGCATTTCATATATTCCATAGATACTCCAAAGCATGATGACCAATCAGATATGTTTTAGTTGTTTAAGTTAGCAATCGCATTATGCAGACTATCACTATCTGATTGCACGTAAATCTGAAGATCTTCTATTAATTGTTCGTACTTTCTGTATGTCGCTGAGATAATGCATTATTTCCAATGTATTCATTATGCAGACGTTTTTGAACTCTGATAAGCAATGTTTTAAAAACGTTTTTAACTTACGCTCGTTTATTCACAACGGCATTACTCGCTTGGAGATGGATTGTAATGCTCGACATACAATCATGGTACCAAAGCATGCTCATGCCTCTTCTGCTGAATGAATTGCTCCTTTTGCATCCCATGCTTTTGAATATATACTAGTGAACCCACGAACTACCTGACGCCGGGAAGCCGAAGACCATCGCAACGAAAGCTGTTGGAGTGAAGAACGCTCGCTGGTTCAAGGTAAAACACCCAACCCGGGGCCTGAGCTATCTTTCGTATTCCGAAATAATCAATTGTCCCACCGCGTGATTCCCCAAGCGGACCTATAACATTGACACATAGAGAAAGATATAACATATTTCCCCTTACACCCCTAACCATAGCATGCCCATTTTGCAGCCTATTAGCAAACAAACGATGCTTTAGTGACCAAAATATGGTGGAATATTCATCCGAATTTGCCGAACCCAAATCCTACAAACTAATAATTAGGAGCAACATCACTAGTGCGAAGATACTGGTACTGCACTCTCCAACTCGCTTCTCCAGCGTGGTCAGTACGGGCCCTTGCAAGAAATCTATAATGGCTTTTATGGAGCTTTCTTAGAGAGGCTTATGATCACCAGAACACTAAAATAGCCTGATAAAGAAATATGACATATAAATTTGTAAAATGTATTTTCAAACAAATTGAAAAAACATTTTGCAAATTATTAGACTTAGTATTTTATAGTTTGTATTTTATTATATTATTATTAAGACGCAACATTTACTTATTAAATGTCTTAGGAGATTTATGTTTCAAAATGGCGATAAAAATGATAAAACCAACCAGCCTTCCTTAAACAGTGCTTTAAATGCTGGGTAATATCTCATGCCTAGCGGAATAAAGTCTCCCTTGATAAGCGGTGCCGGCTTATTTTAAAGTCAAATTGCCAATCACAACATATTTAAGACGGTAAACCCACTTAGAATTGCAAACGATATTGTTTGTAACCCAGTTAATGAGAAAGTAGATTATTACATTTTAAGTAACAAATAGAACGATTTTTTGTATTTACGCGAACCCTACACGTTTTTAATGAAACTATTATTACGGAGATCAGGATATCCAACAGCTCAGTCCCCCCGTGACCACGGGTGCTGAAAAGCTCTATAATAAATATAGTTTTAAATCCTACGAATAGGAACAAAGATATGAAGCATAAAGTTGACGAAAATAAATAAAGCACGTTGCATAGTTTAAAGTTCGTTAATCTCCTAAAACCATTTAGAAGCAGTATAAAGTGCTAGAAATCATAGGAATGTTTAAGAGTAAACAAAGGTTACAATCGCTTATTTTTTGAAAATGTATTGAAGTAAATTTGCAAACTCAGGAACTTAACTTTTTCATTTCAAAAACAAGCTAACAGATTGTAAAATTGAATAGTTTCTCCGGAAACGTGCCCATTGATGTTCATATGCAGCTTCATGTTACATTAAAAATCAGCTAGCTGAAGTGGCCACGTAGCTCGTAGCTCCGACAACCACTGGAAAAAAAGTTTCTTGAATAGCAATCTCGCAACGTTAATCGCAGTACAGGTTGACTTTTCACTGTGGAAATTGAATGGATACGCGCGGCTCACGCCTGTATTCATGAACGTTACTATGAAGCGCATTTAGCGCGATACTTAATCTATACAATCGCATTGATTATATTGTTTGAGAATAGGGCGCCGGATTCGTGCTTTGTGGGCTTCCTATTAGATTTTTATGAAATTTTAGACTTCCATGTCCAGAGGTAGCCTAGGTTCTAATGTAAACGATGGGAGTGGTGATATGACGGCTCAGATACCGCAGGGGCTATGCGATTGACTTCGGCAGGCGGCAGGCGCGATAATCACACCAAAAAGGTAGAGATAATTGTTCCGGACCGGGATGTTTGTCTATATGCAATACATGACAGAGAACGCCTCCTCGAACACACAAGAAAATTCTAGAGTGAAAGCAACTTCAAATAAATATATATTTATTGAATTTAAAAATATAACAACATAGATAGTGCATTAAAGCTGAGCACTAAATACTTGTTCATAAAAAACTGTTTACCGAATATTATACGCTAGGTTTTCAATATTCTTTGTTATAAAAAAATCTGTATATATAATATTCTTTAAGGGAAACTATCAATGCTTACTTTAAAATAGTAGATTCAGAATGGAGTACTAGACCACAGTAACGAATTCATTTGACAGACACTTGCAACTTATTTAAAAGTCAAATCACCACGTGGAAAACGTTCGAAGCTACGTTGATTATTTGGACTTGCAAATGTATCGTCTTTGTAACTGACTTGATATCAGAAAGATAAATTGTGAAGGTGAGCGTAACAAACTTCCTTTATGCAATGAAACCAGCTACCGTACTATAAATTAAGTTTATTTCACTACAATGCTTTTGTTATGCTAGTTTGCACATTCCGCAAACAAATTCCTATCAAAAAGTTGAAAAGCTACATACAGCGTGACTCTTTTTTAAAATATCTAACCCAATTTTCAGTTTGACATAGATCGATTTCAAGAGTCTTGTTAATTTTCGTATACGATCATAAGTATCCCAGCTGAAGTGACACTGGGCCGGCCACATAGCTCGTAGAACTGACAACGATTGGGAAAGGAAAACTCTCGACTCACAACACTGGCTTGCGAGGGCCGTAATGCCTAGGATCGTGCTTTATGGTATACTTTTGGGGAGGCATATGTTCAGCCGTAGGTTAGTGATTGCTGTAATGATGATAAAATTCATTACTTAACGTAGCAGTCTTTAAGTGCCCACACCTAAGCAAAGGACTCCTTCTCAAATATCTGAGATGGTTTTGGAGCAGGGATAGGTCCCCCACGCTGCTTCACTGGTGGATAGCGGGCTGCACATATCCTCGAAATAATATCCTTTATTATTTACCGATGATGTTTTCCTTCACCGCTGAGCACGAGGTAAATACAGCACTTAAAATTGCTATTAACTATTTTAGTGGTGCTGGCACCGGTGATCGAACCCAGGCCACTCGCACTCTATGAAACTAAGGTGAGCGACTAGTAGGCTACCACGGCTCATTCATTACTTATTAAAGTTTTATTAAGTTTATTGGCTGAAATATAGCAAAAACTAAAACAAGAAGTTTTGATAGAAATGCATTACACCCGGTGTGCTGTTTTGCCTAAGCTTAAGTCACCAGTTTTATACCAGGTGGCAGGACATTTTTTCTGCCGAGGAGCCGTCTGGATGGGCACTATCGTAAGCATCAATAACGACGACTTTATTTATCTGGGGTCTAACATATGCAACAATGGTAGCTGTGTTGCTGAAATTAAGAGGCGCATAGGTATGGCTAAAGATGACATGATATAGCTCTAGAGAATACGGTTTTACG
Source organism: Bhutanitis thaidina (assembly GCA_029286595.1). NCBI lineage: Eukaryota > Metazoa > Arthropoda > Insecta > Lepidoptera > Papilionidae > Bhutanitis > Bhutanitis thaidina. The sequence goes on along the minus strand of JAGSMS010000012.1, from coordinate 4,148,131 downwards.
TGGAATCTCCAGAAACACCAAAATACGACTTATGCGAGGCCTTGTATTTCATATTTACGTACGGCACCGAAACCTGGACTATCAAGGCAAGAGAAAGAGCAAGCGAGCAGAGCGAGGAACGCAATGGACAGAAAACGATAGCGTAACTGCATTCGTGCCAGGACAACTCCCACCAACCATGATCATCAGTCATGATGGACACGACCAAGAAGAAAATTGTGTTTAATTTTGTTTTTATAATACTCGACGTTTCGAGTGCTTTAAAGCAGCCGTGGTGACGGTTTAATAAGGGACAGAACCTATGACACATTTTAGAATTTTCGTCTACTTATATGACTGTTTTTACACTCATCACGTGATAACACCTAAATCGATCGAGGCATGGTTTCCCCGTTGAGAAAATATTATTCCAACCTTAAATTTAAGTTTCCAAAAACACTTTTTAGGAATCTTAACCATGATTTTTTCATTTAAAATTTAAAGATTTAAAAATAATATTTAGAGGGAAGCTTTTAATTTATCTAGAACTTTAAAATAAATATCTCGAAGTTTGTCGAATTAAAAACGACGTACGCAAAGTTATTCACTATTTCATTCAGTCTTAAAATTGTTTCAAATATTAATTTAGTGTTTGAAATGGTACCAAGTTAGGAACAAGGCAACGAAATTTATAGTTTCGAAACTATTAATTGAAATTCTTATAAGAATTGACGATGTAACTTACTCTGACGTATAGTTGAACAAGATTTTAAGTTTTGTTCACAAATACATCAAAAGATACGCGTATATAAGGGCTTACTTATTCTATGAAATACATATACAATACAATTAATATAACATAAATAAACAAGATTTCAATATACTCGTATATTACGTTGTAGCCTAATTAAGAAATAATCGTTACCATTCCGACTCACTTGGATTTACGTGCACTAAATATTAATGTAATTATGTACATGTTACGTTGTTACGATGCTCAAGTTAACTATACGGGTTTTTCTTTTTGTGCTATTATTTCTTTCGTGTTATATTATTATATACCGCAATATTAGTTGAAAAAAAAGCCAAAATACTCTATACCGAAAATCATCATACCGAACGATCCCTTAATATGAAAGCAGTCAAAACATTCAAGTCAAGTTATTGTTATGGTTTTTTATGACTTATATTTATTACAACATTTAATGCTTTAGATTTAAAATAAACTTTTTTTAAATAAATAATTTTTATTTTCTGTATATTTTTTAGAATCAGGAAAATCAATAATATGTACCACGTTGATAAAATACAAAGTCGGATCTTAACTTTGATTCTAAAACAAAACAGATTTTTCTAAGAACACAGGCTTCCTCACCTCTCGTACAGAACTCGCAGGAATTTTCCCCAATACTTAAGGAGTTCGTAAGAAGTTTAGTTAAATCCGATTGCAAAGTTTTCTTTCGATATCGCTGTTAAAAGATTCAGGTCTATCGTTCGAAGTTCTAAGTGAGTTGATGTGTTAGAGATTTGGTTAACACGGTAAGTCGTGGATTGAATTTTCTTTAGTAAAAAGTTTAACACCTTTTTTACGAGAAAAGTGATGTATGAAATACGAAGGTTTCATTTCAACATTAGAGATAGTTTATTATTTAGTATCGATACTAAATAATAAAAGTAGCGATGGGCCGGTCACATTAGTCCCAGAACAGACACCTGCTAGGAAAGAAAGGTTCTCGGGTGGCAACCTCATTCCACCAACACGAAGAAGTGTGAGTAAAGATCTGCAGTATCGCGAGAGGACGATGGACACAGGCGGATAGGAGCGTGCTTTGTAGCAGTCTTTAAGAGCGACTTATGTTCAGCAGTGCCCTTGTGATGTGGGCTGTAATAATAATTATCATTATTATTCTTTCTATTTATTCCAACGTCTAATTGGACGCAAACTTACTGGATACTGGCCTGTAATACAACAGGATGATGGAATCTTCCCTGTAATACAACAGGGAAGATTCCATCATTCCCACTTGCCCAGCTTTGGCAGGGCAGGCATATAGTGATCTGTAGGATTTGGGTTCAGTAGACTTATCAGTAGGTTTTTCACTATCAGTTGATATGTTTTTTTGAGAAAGGGAACAAACGTGTTAGCGGCTCACCTAATGGTAAGTGATTACCAAAACCCACATACATCTACAACGCCAGTGAAGCTGCTGGAGCATTAAAGGCCGGCCCCTTCAAGGATATTTGGGGATGGGAGAGGATGAGAGGCGGAAGAGGCGGAGTAGAGGTAGGTGGCCTCCGGTTACCTCATTCACCGAGAGAAACAGAAGTATTAGATGGCTCTACTTCAGGCTAGCCTTATTACAGTAGCAAAAGCCGCCGCTTGGTCAACCCAATATAATAATAAAGATGTACTGTCGAAGCCGACGTTTAAACAATAAGTTGTTGAATTCTTCGTCGTATACTAATATGCTTTCTATAATAAATAGTAAGACTCAGCATGCAACAAAATTCAACACCAGACAGTTTTAATAATGAAAAATAACGTCTATATAGAATTAAATGATTCGAAATTAGCCTAAAATTAAATGCAAATGAAATTTTAGTACCATAAATAATGTTTATTAACTGAAAATTAAATTAAATGAAATTGTCTGATCTGAATATTTATTTACAGTTATAAGCTATCTTGCTGGATCAAAACAATTTGCAACGCAAAAATCTTCGGTTGATTTAAGTATTCTTGGCGTAATTAGAAGATGAAGAAATTGACTTACAAATAATGTGGCGAGCTTTAGTCAGAGCTTTCGGTAGATAATCGATATTCAATTAGTAATAAATTATTCGTTAATGCTATGATGTGCTACAGATATTTCGTTCAACATTACATAACATAAGTTTTTGTATACGTTATCGTAACGAACGAAATATTTTTTTTATTGTTTGCAGCGTGACGTGCACTGGTATTATACATTGTTCATTGTCCATTTTCATGAGTCTTTTCAAAATCTGTTAAAAATTTATGTTGTTGTTTATTTTTATATCATATTAATAAAATTATATAGTATTACATACACCACTGCAGCCGTGTGATTATGTGCCAACGAATCGAAAGATTCGAGTTCGCGAGAACTACTTTTTTCGAAACTTGTATACGATATGTGCCGTTGGCGTGAAGACGGTAAGGGTAGGACGGTGATTTGCTCACCACCTGTCACGTTGTCCCAAATGAGCTGTGGTGAAAAATTAGTTAAAACGACTAATATGGCATAACCTCTGTCCACCCTAATAATGTGTTTATAAACATTTACTAACATTACTAACATTGTGAACCAATCTTAAAAATCGATCACCTTTCCATCCATGCACTTGTATTCATCATATATGATTGATTGCCTTGCCTGATTGAGCTGGCATGCCGTTGGATGGCGGCGTAGAGAGTCAACTAACATCCGATTTCAATTACCTATCTATCGCTGGATTTGCTTCATCATTTCAGCCTATCACAGGTCCACAGCTGAACATAGGTCTCACTAAAGATTGCCATAAAGCTCGGTCCTGCGCCACCTGCATCCATCGACTTCCCCCAACACAGCGCAGGTCGTCAGTCTATCTTGTGGGGGTCGTCCCACACGGCGTTTGCCTGTACGTGGCTGCCACTCGTGAATCTTCCGAAAAAGGATTCCGATTTGCTTACTGATCGATTAAATAAAAGGGTATAGACGTTTGTGGAGTTTCAATTAAGTACGAGTGTCTATAGCTAATTTTCTTCGTTTATATCATTCGACGAATCCCTTGAAAGTGGGAGAACCGAAAGACGTATGTCAGGACCGTAGCAAGTGGAAGAAGGTTGTCTCTGCCTACCCCGTTGGGAACAATGCGTGAATATATACATACATACATACATACATACGAATCCGCTTGCGCTTTGTAATATATACATTGAAAAATTAATATCCCAATTGTTTGTCAAAAATTTTTTTTTATATTTACCGTACGGGGCAAAGTTGTCCCGTAAATCTCGATGAGGGTTTGAAATATTTCAATTTTTACACCTTCAGATAAGTTGAATTAAAGCGCACAATCCCGCTTCGCCCCTACGTGCCCTAAATAAATATGGCATAAATCGATATCGGTGTCAGGTAGAAAGCTTTTTGGATATAATTTTTGGAACAAACACAGCTATTTGTAATGTGAAGCTGCTCATGATACTTTCGTTACGATTTTCGAGCATTACGTGATCGAAACATTTATTTTTATTTTATTACAAGCCGGAGTGACCCACGCTTCGTTCAGACAAAGTCAGCCAGCCATCTATCAAATGTTTCCACTTTATTTCATACTTAATTAACTAATTCTATTACAATACTTACTTAAGAACTAAACTTATCATTTATTATCTGGTGACAACGATTCATATATTTTTTTTTTGGTTTTCCACTGCAGACGTGAGAAAATCAAGATTCTTTTTTCATTCTAGAATATTCGATATCGTTCTCTAACGTTCCGGAACAGGAGGCCTCCTTCTGACAAATATAGATAAACGAATATCTGGAATATCCTAGACTATTCTGTCAGGAACATTTTGCAGAACGTTCCCTGTTTTCTAGAATGTTCCCAGGAGCATTCTGGTCAGTATCGGCAAAATCGGCACTCGACCGGATTACCATACCATATAACCCCATGGAGCTATAGCTACAGTTGAGGAGTTATAGCGACATGCACACGGACTAATGAGGCTAACTTTATTATTTAAATATGTGCATGAAAGTGTACATATATACATGAATATACGTATTCATATTTATATAAATATAAGGGTATGTACATATACGGACACATGTATACAGATATTGATTAATGATTATTTCAAAGATAAAAACACGTGTTGGTTTCTTCAGAACCCACTCTATAAAATTTCAATTTATTATAGAATAACCGCCTAAAACCTTCATGCAGTTAGAGATACGACATCGGCCGCTTCGGCGGCAGAGGCTCGAGAACAAGTGATGGAGAGGCCTATTATTAGCAGTGGACTAAAATAGTCTTATGTAGTTCTGCAAAGTATATGTCGATAGTTAAAGGTTGAAATTAGAAAATAAATGTAAAAACTTTATTGGTTATTATTTTCTACAAGTGACTTGAAGAAAACCATGTTTTTTTTCGAACGGTAGTAAATCGAGAACCGCAAATGTTTATAATTCTCTTATTTAATGAATTTATCCGTCTGTCAGAACTAAAATATCAACTGCGAAACTAACGACAGGCACTGTCGATAAATTGGACTAAGCCCAAGCGTAGGCCACATATACCGCAACACATTTTGTCGCATATTTACACATTTCCAGAATGAAAACTACAAAATGCAGCAAAAATGTTCGTAGCATAGAATTTTTTTACGTAAGCACGAGTAAATTAAATATTAATTTAGACAACATGGCGTTTTATACACTAACATAATTTTTATAGAAGAAGGTGGCAAACGAGCATGAGTCTCAGGTGATGGTAAGTGATCACCGACGCCCACGAGCATCCGCAACTCCAGAGGAGCTACAGATGCGCTGCCGGCCTTTAAAGAAGGAAAAGAAATAAATAATTGTGTTATATATTTGTAATCTGTACATATATGTCTACATATACATATATTGTAATTGTGGTAAACAGACAGCGGCTTTAGCTGCTTCTGGAATGGGCCGACTCGACCGAGGTACCACACAGAATACCGACGTGAAGTAGAGGCATCTTGTGCCTCTGCGTTTCGTTCGATCAGAGGTAATCGGAAACCCACGACCTCTCCCCATTCCCCTCTTCATCCCCTCCTCATCCTCCCTCCCTGATACCCTTATAGGCCGGCAAGGCACCGGCAACTCCTCTAGTGTTGCAGATGTACGTGGGCGACGGTAATCCATAAAGAGGATTTTCCATAATCGCCATGCCCGGCAAGCGGATTGTCAATTGCAGGACCAGACACCTGGCGCCTTAGACCCTGCTGCCCGTCACCGGTCTGCTTAATTTTGCTTGCTCTGATGATATTCGAGATGGATAGCCCGGCATCGGTCGGTAGCCACTGCGATCTTCAAGGTTTTGCCCTTTGTTGTCACTTCCGACACTCACTGCAAGAAAGGAGGGGGGTTAGATGCTTGGGCCGATACCACACGTTACATGGACGGAGTTACAAGTTTTTAATAAGTATGCAAGTATGCTTGTAGGTATCTTGACCTACTAATTGTGGTACATGATGATTTTGAAATATTAAATACAGTTTTATATTCCTTTTGTTGCAATTATTTTCTGATTAAGAAAAAAGTTGGTAACATCCTGATCAAAGTGGTATTATTTTAATGTTAATTCCGAAATCTGTCGTAATTTAGTAAATTTCTGGGCAAGCGGGTCGGTCAGCGAAGTGACGGTACCATCGTACTATTGTGGGAGATCTGGGTTCGGCACACTAAGCTGCGCTAAGATGTGTTCGGTTTTTAAACGGGATTTTTTTTGGTATAATGTCATATATGATCCGTTTATAGAATCTACGTTTACTGATTAAGTAATTAATTTGGACGCAGTTTATACCGAAACCTTGACCTCTTTAAGATAAATATAAAAATAAATAATAAAACGTTTTGACTAGTTCTTACCGGTTCCTTGGTGGCGTAACCAATAAGCGTTTGGCTGGGACGCTGTGGGTCGCGGGTTCGATTCCCGCACGGAACAAGTATTTGTATGGACAGCAAACAATACTGTAGACAGCAACCGTGCCACCGGATAAATTCCTACAGTGAGAGGTGACGTTTTTGTTTATAATAAAAAAAAGTTCTTTGTATAGTCATTGAATTGGTGAGGGGTCACGAAGTGCGGTCGAATAACTTCAGCTAAGAATGAATGTCCCCTCTGCAAAGGTCAGACCACTCACTAATTAATTTCCCTAAAATTTATAATTGCATTTGAAAGTTATTTACCACGTGCTCGACGGAGAACGGAAAACGTTGTGAGGAAACCTGCATGTCTCAGAAAACTATTTTCCGGCTAAATTATTCTTTGAAAAAAAAGGTTCCCGTCTTTGCCTGGTAGTGGGACGTTATAGGCGGATTTATTACCTTACTTTAGCTTATCCACCATAAATATTTACGATCAGATCGATCTGCCATCATTCGAGCGCCAGAGCTTAGCTTGTTGGCAAGCAGGATGCACCACGTAAAGAAGAGGTTGGCAATTAGGGGAAAAGGTTATATACGGGGTGTAAGTGGGGATATATGATAGAGAACCTGTTGTCAAAAACATTCATAAAAACATTTCAGCCTTCATATGCCTCACAGCTGGGCATAAATCTCTACCCATGATAGTAGGTAGGTATACCTAAGAAATAAACGTCCATGGGCGTCACGACCTCTAAATGTATATGCAAAATGAAGTTAATTTATATTTAATACATTACGGAAAAGTATGAGATAAGTTTTATTTCTCGCAATGTGAAACACTAGATAGTAAGTGACTTAACTGCCAATATCCGGTCGAAAATGGGAAAAAACGGATTAAGAAGGGTACATTAAGCGAAACCCACTAAATTCTAACGTGCTATCGGATTCATCTGTGGCGAACAATTCGCGGACCTTTTCCTAGAAACATTCAACCAATCACAAACATAAATTAAACTTCAAATTAATTTTAATCAAATTAATCTCCCTTTTCTCCAAATACCAACCTCACGTGCACTTGGTGCACCCTGCTAACTAACAAATATGGCTCAGACGACCGAATGATGATGGGAAATCCATTTTAATCTGCCGAACCCACATCCACCCTCATCACGGAACTTGTGATGAGGAGCAGCATTTAGTGACTACTGCAAGGCTACCGGCAGCACTGTGTACCCTGCTTACCCAACCTTATATGGGTAAACTTTTCAAGAAACTGATGGAAATGAAGAAGAAATTTTCACCTGTGGCAGCATAAAAGAATCTGCCGCTCCATCTCATTCCATTGGTATCGTAAATTTAGACTTAAGATAATGGCAAAAAAAATAAGTCTTACATTTGGCGTAATAACTAACTAAATAATAATGCGCAAGTGGTATTATTATGTATAATAATAATTGTTATTAAAATGTTTTAAATAAAAAGGTTTAGGTATTTACTCTTCAATAACATAACAAACAACAATGTAATTAAAATAATAAGTAAAAAAATTCTTATCACAACGTTTACGATATCCTCCGTCAATAATTCATTTAAATATTGTTACCCGTTTAGAGAAAATCGTCGAAGATTTTCAATGTTATTTTACGATACGATTTAAGGTCAAAAATGCGAAAGCTTACTTAAACTTTACGCAATAAAGCTAAAGTTTCCGTGGCAAACATTTTCATTTGTAATTTCACGGGCAGGTTCGGCACATGATCGCAACGTGTGTCTCGGTGATAAATTTATATTAAATACCTATCGTAAAAGAAATCAGAGAATTATTGGTCGATATTCAGTTAGGACGAGATGGAGTGACGACCTGCGCAGTGTTGCGGGAAGTCGATGGATGCAGGTGGCTCAGGACCGAGCTTCGTGGCAATCTTTGGGGGTGGCCTATGTTCAGCAGTGGACTTCTGATAGGCTGAAATGATGATGATGATGATGATGATTCAGTTTTTAAAATAGTGTATAACTATCATAAAAATTGATATGTCACCTGACCTCAGCGACCTGGAAAATAAATATAATACCACTGCAGTACATAAGCCTCTCCCATAAGAAAGAATTGCCATACTCCCAAGGCTCCGAGAAGCGGATTGGCAATCGCAGTACGAGACATCTTGCACCTTTGAAGCTGCTGTCCGTCATCGATGTGCTTACTTTTAGTCCGGAAATTTTCGAAATGGTTATCCCGGCATCTGTCCGCAGCCTTTTCAAGGCTTCTCCCTTAGTTGCCTCTTACGACACCCACGTGAAGAAAGAGTGCTAGATCAAACCGATAAGCACACGCCAACCAATCTTTTCATCAAACGCAAGTCCTTAAGCACTTCTTGATTTGCTGAAGCCCCTAAAAGCATTCGTAAAACTTGTTATAGTAAAATTATTATTGGAGCTGTTTCTGCTTGATTTGTATAAATGTATATGTAAGTATTACATAATTTTAAGTACTTACAAGTGATAATCAATTCGGCCTGATCTATGTTTGGCAGTAAAGTGTTTTGTACCTGCTAAAAAAAAAAGACTGAACCTTTATTATGGCTAAATCGATATCAAAATTAATCGTTAACGGCTAAAGTCAAACTTTGATGCTCTATTAATTCTTTAGTCTGTGATCATTACTTCTTCTTTATTATTTATAAGCCTATTTAAGTATACTACTGAACAAAGACGTCTTTAAAAAAGTGTCAGCAAAAGCCAGTAAGCATTACAAGAAAGATTCACCGTTTGTACTCACTAGAGCCAAGCCGTGGCTTTTGTTGCTGCACGAATGGGCCGACTCCACAAGGGCAGAACCAAGACCTCGCAGAATACCGAAGGAAAGTAGAGGCTCCTTGTGCTTCTGCATTGAGGAGGTCCACGCCCCGCCTCATCCCCTCGCCATCCTCTCTCCTATCCCCCCTTAAAAGCCGGGAACATAGCTGCAGCTCCGCTGTTCTTGCAGATGTACGTGGGCGACGGTAATCACTAACCGTCATATGAATCGTTATCTCGCTTGTCCTCATTTCTATAAAAAAGAAAACTCGCAATGGTTAGCAAACGGGTTTGTGAGCGCTGTGCCGGTATCGTCACACTAGTGATGCTGCTCCCAACCACTAATCTGTGGGATTTGGGTTCGGCAAATGGGGATGGGGGGCCGTATGAGGAAGCTCAAAGTTGCTCAGCGCGCTATGGAAACGGCTATGCTCGGTATTTCTCTGCGTGAAAGAGTCTGCAACGATGATATCCGCAGCAGAACTAAGTAACTGACATAGCCGTAAAGATCAGCAAGCTGAAGTGGCAATAGGCCGGCCACATAGCTCGCAGAACTGACAACCGTAGGGGAAAAAAGGTTCTCGAGTGGCAGCCACGTACAGGCAAACGCAGTGTAGGACGACCCCCCACAAGATGGAGTGACGACCTGCGCAGTGTTGCGGGAAGTCGATGGATGCAGGTGGCTCAGGACCGAGCTTCGTGGCGATCTTTGGGGGAGGCCTATGTTCAGCAGTGGACTTCTGATAAGCTGAAATGATGATGAAATGGGTCACTATGTGGTCATAAAAGTCTCGTTTGTTAGTTTGCATGTTGGACCACATACTGGTAAGATATTATAATAGGCATTTGAATAATAATATGTTATATTTCCTGTACATCTTTTATCAATCAGAATAATTTAACTAGATTTGATAAATCATAAATTCATGAAAAAGAATACAGGATCCAGCCAAAAGTTATTTGCGAGTCGATTGAAATTATGAAACATCCTAATATCAATAAGTAAGATTCCTGGATGCTACCAACGACTTGGTATTATGTGATACATAAAATTATATCCAAAGCCGAGCACACCTCTGCAATATGTCAAGATACTCTGAGATTATTTTTCATAGATCGGACTTAACTTAAAAATTGGTGTCTCTGATTAACTATAGTATCAAAGCGACATACGCTTCAATCCCCGTGACACTGAGCTGCAAAGCACTCGAAACTTTGAGAATTAAAAAGTTAAATTTATACGTGATGAAATCTGTGAACGTATTTATTGAAAGTTTAATAAGGTCCTTCAGACATGACCAGACCGGATGCCACAAATAGCACTCGTTTGTGATTATGACGCGATATTAAGCCATTGTCTTCTACAAATATAGCAAAATAACGACGTAGTCATAAGCAAAGGTAAATAAAAAACATTGGATTCACGCGACAAACAGCTTTACAAAATATTAAATATTAAATCTTTATTTTTTAAATCGTTCCAGTCGCTCCGGAGATATATACAAACTAACACTTACTTGTGAAAATATTAGTATAGACTAGAGACAACTTCGCGCGCGTCGCCTTAAATTTCGTTCCATAAAAACTCTTGACCGCAACAAAAATTATCCAACGTCGTATTTAATGTCTTAATTTGCCTCCTGCTAAACTGCATTAGCATGATTAAGTTACAAAAATCCAAAAAAATACATGAAATCTAAGTATAGATACTTAGCACGATTATACACACTTTACCGATACGCCAACCATCACCAATGTAATTACTCTATAATCTTTTACTTATAAACACACTTTCAAAAAGGCAAAAGGGTTCATCCTTATAGGATTTTCTCCCAATTTCATTTATGAGCGACGCGGGAGCGTTGGCAATAACAATAAAGCTTTATGGTTCATATCATCGACACAAATGTATTAAGTATTAAGGTTTTCGGCACACCCTAACCTTGTTATAGTAATTTACTATGTTACTTAATCATGAAAGGCAATTAAAATAACGATCCCGCCGGCATTTGACATTATTTGTTTTTCTTTATCGGCTGGATTTAATTTACGGTTAATTATTTTTCGGCAAAGTTCTTTTGTTTCCAGAAGTTTCTATATCAAGAAATAATTATTTAAAGCACTATGTGCTCTGTTCTGTCTACGTAAGGGCTAAATGAGAAATATGTAATAAAACATCTTACTACTAATACGACCTCTTTCATTTATTTTAACACATGAACGATAAACACTTATAAATCAAATTTTAAATTATTACGCCTGTTATCGGTGTTGGAAGATAGGTTTCTTTGAAGAGATTGCGGATTGGCGCGGTCCTTTTTAGCGTAGTTAATCTTTAGCAAATCACATTTCGCCTCTTGGACCAGAAACCTGAGTTTTTTACCTTCCATTGGGTTGATTGCAAAATTAGGTTGACGATGGTGTCACCAAATCTCTTCGCTAATTTAACGATATGCAGGAAAAATTATATTTTTAGGTTAGGTTATATTTTTTTCCTAACCACAGTAATAAATATGAAATTTGTTAGTGATAATTAAAGAGAATCTTACAAAAATTAAGGTGAAAAACAGCGTTGTATACTTTTTAAATAGACCACGGACTTAATTCTAGAGCTAACTTCGATCAGAATACCTGAGGGATATCCCGGCGGTCCGGCAATGAAACTGTTTCATTCCGTTAACTCAAAATCAGAGAGAAGTTTTTGATCCTTAAGGGAAATCAAGAAAGCTTCTCACAGTCTGCTATTATCCTCTTTTCAATACAGTTTAATTAACAAAAACTTAATGTATTTAAAACAAATACTATACATTTTTGCGTTAACAAAAACCCACAATACCCTTGCATTCCACTGCGTGATATAAACCTCCCCTAAACGATAGAATTTTCCGAAATTGACACGCTTGGCACCAAAATAGTTGGCGGTTGAAATACCCGTCAACAATCTAGATCGAGATACAGATCACAAATTTAGACTGGCTACCCGTCACCAACTTATCCTTCTCCAATCTAAACTAAGCTATCCTTCACCGATCTAGACTGAACAACCCGTCATCTTTCTAGATTGAGCAACCCGTCACCAATCTGGAATGAGCTACCCGCCACCAATCTAGACTAAGGTAGCCGGTACAACGTACTACAGCTGTGATGACATTTGAGATGATTATGCCTAGGATCTCATATATGTGGATGGGCCTTAATCAACTTTTACGACACCCTCGGTCTAAAATTTTAAGCTTTTTATTCCTTAAGTTTTTTTCGATTTTGGCTTTTCATTTTCCTTTTGTCATTTTCACGTACCGATGTTTTTCAATTGACTTGTATAATAATTGTAATTGATATTACCCCATATGTGTTATATCGGATACAGGAGATAAAGACATAAAGACATTTATTCCGACACTTACATCCACATATATAGTACATGCTATATAAGAAATATATATATTACAAGGAATTTGTGTGTTGAGATGAAGCGACGGAAAGGACCGTCTCAGCATAAGCCGCGCAGTAACGAAGCGCTGATTTTCACTCAGCATCCGGTGTCCGTGTGTAACGGAAGGGTAGTAAGCGAGTAGTTATTTTGTTATTTAATAATCTTTTACTGTTATTATCGAAGTAAGAAGGTCGCAGGAAGGTAAAACAAGTGCCTTTGTGTTTGCATATTTTTTCTCTTTTCTCTTAAAAAAACCTTACCTTCCGCTGTAGGAATTTCTCGTGTCGCGGAGGCAGTTTACATACATGAATTGCACATGAACAAACACCCAGAACGGGAACTATTACTTGTAGTCCATACAAATACTAGTCTCGTGCGGGAATCGAACCCGCGACCCACAGCGCCGCAGCTCAACGCTGAGCCACTACGCCACCGAGCCGTCATAGACACTTGTGGCGCTACAAAATCTACTGCACAGTCGACAACTGCCAGTTACACAGTTACATTCAGTGGTTGCTTGATCACAAAGGCACTGACTTATCTTAACCATTCTGCATCCGATGCCTCTGAGATCGTAGGACGGATCAGATACAGTGTCAGAACGCTTCAAAACACATATGATTATATTATCCAAAAAAAATTATTTCTCCATTAAATTAGCTCATTAAACATGTATATAGTTCACAGGCTAATATCCGAATCCAGAACCCATAGCTCAACAGTCAAATTCTTTAACCACTATATTGCCCGCGGTATTCACAAAAGAATACACGAAAATATCGACCAACAAATCAACCGAGACACGAACTATTTACAGGATCAATTTCCTATGTACCTGTAAGGCTTTGAAATGCTTATTATATTCTTTTGAATATCAGAAACTAAATTCACGCACGTTCAGCGCATTCACGAATTCTGAATAAATAAAACATAAGTTGGTCTCTTTGAGGATTTGAAATACTGGCGCTAACATTTCTTGTTTTCTGTTACATAAGCAAATATATATCACTATCAAATATAAAACCCGTCAAAATCAAAAAGCTGTTATAGCTCATGGGTTCGGCTTTAAACGTAAACAACGAGCGTGATCTGCGATCGATCCCTTTTGCCAGCGACGCAAAAAAAATACTTTTAGTTTCTGGTATAGTCGGCGTTGAAGGAAAAGATCACAAGGAAACGTCAACAACGATGGAAAAATATTTCGACGAGAAATAAACAAACCCATTATGGAATAACCGGTCATCTGAGTAGAGGTCCGAAACTGTCTTTGATAATTTATCAATAGATAAAATATGGACATGTGGAGAGGACGAAACAAATATATGAGGCATGTGTAAATGGTAGAGTCGGGAGAGGATGAGCTAGGCGAACATTTCACGATCAAATCGGAGACGTTCTGAAAAAAGGCCAGGTCAAGAGTACTCTAAACCAACGAGCATGCATGCGAAGATTGATGTAAGTGGAAGAAGCGAAAGACGTATGTCAGGACCGTGGCAAGTGGAAGAAGATTGTCTCTGTCTACCCCGTTGGGAATACACACATACAATTGGCGTGAATATACACATACATAAAATATGAGAATTTACATGTAGTTATAAAAAGAATATGTACTCATATGAATGTTATTGAATATAAGCGAATCGCGCCAGATTCGGACCGCCAGATCTTTAATATTATACACTAAATGTAAATGTGTTGTACATTTAAACCTTTCTTATAAAATGTTCTAAGTAATGATGAAAATCGTAATGAATGCCACTTAAAAATTTGGATGTTATAAGCGAATACACAAAGAGAAGTGGATTGCAACTTTTATACTGTTTTAAGATTTACATTTACCGCATAGCTTAACATTAACATTATGACCGCTGAACGTTAAGTGCAGGGTGATTATCGAACACAGACATTTGAGACTCATTTGTTCATATATTTATAAATTACTGTTTTCTCGGACATAGGTGCCAATGAATTTCCTAATGAATTGCATTAGCAAGCGCCAGCTTAAGCTGATATTCTATTCATGAAAGATTTTCCCATACTCACCACGCTGGATAGGCGGGTTGGTAAGCGAAGTGCTGGAATCCTCACATAACATACCCCAGCACTAGTCTGCAGTATTTTAGTTCGGCATTTACGGATAGTTATGGCGCCATCAGACGATCGCCAGAGCTTCTGTCGTTAGTCAGCAGTGGGCACCGCCGGTCGGTCAGGTTGACGTTTGCAGAAAAAATTGGTAAAATAAAGGGAACTATATGTATAGTTCAGTGAGTTAACTATATGTATAGTTCCCTTTATTTTTTAATAAATCGAATTATGTGATTAAAAGTGCGAGTATGTAAATAATATTAATTATTTATTTTTGTAAATAAATCTATTTGTAATAATAATTCAAAATGATTATCCTTTGGAATACAAGTCGTAGTTGTATTGTATGAGAAAATGTTTCAAATTGAGACGCCCAGTTACCTCTTTGTTGCTGGGTACGGTTGGAAATGTTGCACTGCAATTTTTCTACGTTAAGCTTAATCTCTGCTACTTCGTTTTGATTTTGTATTTTGCTGAGACAAAATTCAAACACTACGTGAGAAATACTTTACAATATTTCTATGTTCTTATGCTCGATAATCATTATGTAAAAGAGTATATATCTGAGCTTCATATTTTCATTATTTTAAAATATAAATGTTAGTCACTATAATTCCCTTAATTTTTCAAGCGTTTATTGAAATTGCCTCATTTTTCTGACGAGCTGTGTTACAAACGCACCAAATTGAAAATGATTTAGTAGAAAAAAAACATGGGAGTAATATTAAAAGAAAACATATGCTGTATATGTTTCGTTCAATAAAAACATTAAGAGATGTTCAGTTTTATTAAGAGAAAACACTATGTACCAAAATGTAATAACATTGAAATATAAATTTATAATTGAAAACATAGTTAAAAATAAAAAAATAAATTCTCCATACTTACAAAGCTGTGTAAGTAAATAGGTGAGCGCAGACCTGTACCTTCACACGATGGTGCTCCTCATCATTAGTCTGTGGGTTTTGGGTTTGACAAATTCGGATGTACTTTTCACCATCTTTCACTCACCAGAATATCGTTTCCTAACTAATTAAACATATTGAGAGGCGGACTGCGAACTTACTGGGGTTTTGTTGTACAAACGTAAACATGGCTCCTGAACGAGTTACTCATTACAATATGGTGTCAGTTCCTAGAACTTAGATTATGTACATGTATATTAGGAGTCCAACGAATGAATATTAATTTCTTTCGTTTTATTATCACTTAAAAGCAAATTATTAGCGTTAAACCAATGAACTATTTTTGCCTTCCCCTCGTCGTGCTATAAGTTGTCGTTTGATTTTAAAAATTAATGAAGTACCAGATTGGCATTTAAATAATATATGATACTTCATTTCCTCTTACTTACTTACTTATTTGCAAGTAGTACACGGATCCAGAATTTTGGACGTGATTTCTTGGAAAGGCCTATATTCCGCAGTGGATTGAGTCCATATGCTGATGAAAATTATAAAAAAGGTGTCCTTGTCACGTAAGGTCAAAGAAAAAGGACTCGTTAGGACTGTAAATTTAATTTCACCCTATGCAGCCATATACATTTATGAAGACGATGCGTGCAGTGGATTGTAGGTTTGAAACTTGGTTTTTGCGTGAACCGAATAAGGGTTGTACAAGTATTCGTATTTCCATAGGTTGTGTGTTGAAGAACATTGACACGGTGATAGTAGAGCTTTGATGCTGTGTCTTGAGCGTTGGAGGTCTTGAAATAAACTCTTAATCTAGTCTTGACTGCGTTTATTCTAATCAGACTTTCAGAATTTTTCATATATCCGCAAATTTTGGCGTCTTCTTCTTGTTTTTTCTCCTTTGGGAACATCGAATAGCCGATAGCTGCTTAGTTTCGGTGTTGTTAGTTCTGTTGACCGTTTTGTCTTTTATAGCTTCATCGGATGCTGCTTTTGAGTTCCTGACGCCGCACGCTAAAACACGCGTGTAGTAACTGTTGCATTGTACATCTACTGCTTATCTTTATCTGTATAAGCTAGTTCATAAGCTCGTCACGGATGACCGATCTGGTTCGATCTCAGGCATCAACGGGGGATTAACCGTATGCTGTTAACTGAGTGTTCAGTGTTTGTATAAGACGAATTGTCGGTTGCCGAATAGGGTGATCGTACCTAGTTACTTGGAGGCAGCATTGGTTTTTGTGATTTTCTCTACTTTTATTTTTATTTTCTCGGGGTGACTTCGATTCTCTATTTCGATTTTATGTATATTATTTATGTTTTATGTATATTATTTATCTATTACGTACTTACTATACTAACGTGCATAATCGTTATATAAACCAAGTAAATGTTGTAATAAAATTCTGTAAAAAATGGTTTATTTTATATAATAGCAAGCTTCTTTTTTGAATTATGATAATCAAATATTCAACTAAATCTGATATTGTAAGGAGATACCTCAAACGAATATTTTACTTTGATTGAAGAAATTGGAAAACAAAGCGAGGTACAAAATTGATTATACTTACATAATTTTCTTATTTTCTATAGACTGTAAATTACTTCACAGTAAGTAATGAAGAAGTTGTGGAGAAAATTACAACTAGGCATTTTCTTAAATAACGATCCGATTTTTATCAGAAAACTATATTTCTTTTTGATAAGGATTTTATGTTACATTAAAATCCCTATATAAAATGTAATTCGTAAGAATATTTCTTGTTTGAATGTGTATTTTTAAGGAACAATACTCGTGACGTTATATTTATCTCATGAGCACTTCACAAACGAGTTATATTTCAAAGCTTTATCGGGATATTCGAGTAGAAGTTTTTCCTGTTTTCTACTTTACTGGTACCTTAATACACCTGGCCACTAAATTTACCGTGACATCATTCTCTGGTAGAATCACAACGTGTTATTTTTTAACATGGTTAGGTTCATCCAAGACATGTTATTAACAAAGGAAACCATGTATTAGTTGTGATAAATACGGTATGGTAAGATTTTATTGAGTAACGAATAGTTCCTGTTATATTTATTTTTTTAAGCATAACGTGTAGGGTCCCTGAAGATATTTTATACTCTTTAACTCATTTTTGTTATCACTTAAAATCCTTTTTAAAGGCCACTCTTGTTAGTGGGCTCAGTGATTAAAGGTTCTGCCTCAGAATCCAGAGTTCTAGTTCCCTGTTTAGAGCGCTCGTACCAATGAGTTTTTCGAACCCTTTTCTGCCGTCTGGGCACTATGACAGCGACGGCCTTACCACCTGCTACGTTGGTACAAATAAACTCTAGTGAATAGTAGTTTGAAATAACTAAATTAAATTTCTAGGATTCTGAACATCTTATTATAGGGTATACACTCATGAGTGCGTATTTTTATATTAGTGAAAATTATCAATTAATTTTAACTTTATTTGAACATCAATATCTATTAAAATTTATTGATGGAAATATTAATAAATAAAAATGATTATGCAGTTACAACTCAGGGCGTGCCATATTTATCAAACACTTCATACGATTCTCAAAGCTCTGACAGAATAGTTCACTTTAGCAGGTTTATTCAGCGGGTAGTGCAATCAAAAGAAGCCGTAGTGATTTGACGATTTATTTTGTCTCCGATACTTCTCGTACCACAGGGTAGTAATCCAATATAATGAAAATGTTTGGTTTCGTATTGCGCTTTTAAAACTACATTTTGTTGTTTGTTACGATTTTTCGTATGATTTAGTTCGTGATAAAATTAAAAAATGTATATAACTACAACATCTCTGTGATAAAATGTCTGACCTCCCTCATACCTAAAAAAAACTAAAAACCAATGAATTCATTATATACATATTATTGGTGTGGGTAGTAATCCAATATAATGAAAATGTTTGGTTTCGTATTGCGCTTTTAAAACTACATTTTGTTGTTTGTTACGATTTTTCGTATCATTTAGTTCGTGATAAAATTAAAAAATGTATATAACTACAACATCTCTGTGATAAAATGTCTGACCTCCCTCATACCTAAAAAAAACTAAAAACCAATGAATTCATTATATACATATTATTCATTGGTTTCTAGATATTAGGCATATTTCCTTATGGATATTACTATGGAAAGTGGTTGACACGGTAAGCGACAGGTAATTTTCAACAAAAAACAGTCTCGTTATTTATTTATTCCCTATATCGTCTCCCGCGACACCAATGAAACGAGATAAGCTTTTGTATTTTCATACATCGCTATCACCCCATTTTATTGGATCATCCATTATCTAGAAATCAGTTAACTTAATTTAAAATAAGTACTTATACACACGTTACGAAAGTCGGACGGTTAGTGGGCCTACCTCCGAATCAGAAGACCCGAGTTCGATTCCTTATGTGGAAGACTCGTACCAATGATTTTTTAAAGGCTATATCCAGGCATAGTGTCCTTGGCTTTGGTTATCACGGTAAACGAAGAGGAACCTACAAAGCCGGTCCGGCTTGACTGACTTGCCGCGGCGGGCTAAGTCAGTCAGGCCGGAGATGGCCGCACCGCATCGTTGAGCTTGAGTAGCCCGTTTCGGAAGCTTGTTAGTCAAAGTCCGTCTCTTCAAATAAATATCACTTCAAATAATATATTCTGGTTAATTAAAACGATGGAAAATTTACGAAAAAGATAAGAAATTGAAAATTATAAATTAATACAAAGTTAATTGTTAGCTATATTTTGAAATAAAAATGGAATCCACTCTGCATTGGGTGCTACGACATTTATATATACATAAACCTAGCGAATTTCCATGCACATGCGCAGCCGCAGGTATTTATAATAAGAAAACGTTAAAGGAAAAAACGTGTGTGTGTGTGTGTGTATTTATGTACGCACGTAAGAAGTTATACTTCTTTAGCGTAACAAAACAAAAATGACCAAAAAATGTATCCCGTGTGCCAGTACTCTTTGTTTGTGAAAAAAAGACATTAAATACAATCGATAACGGTTTAATAAACAATTATAGTTAACTTTAAAAGGCTCTAAAATAAACTATTTATCAAATTATAATATAATAATAATAATTTAAAAATGTTAACAATTAAAAAGAATGGACTGATCTCGATGGGTTTGGGGCTGATGTTGAATGGGTTTCATCGTTGAGGACTAGAGTACTGAGCAACATAGCCCTATGCTATCTTTTAAATGTGCTAGACAGTAGGTATAATTGTCTTGATACGTATATCGTAGAAACCTTTCAACAAATTTAATTAAGTACAGTACTACTTCCAATACAGTAGTTTTCATTAATTTCCAGACGAAACAGTGAATGAATATCATCACGGCATCTTCTCAAATAACTGGGCAGTACGCATGACATTCATAACATAGAAACCAATAAGACGTAAATCTATTAAATTACAAAACACCATTGTGAATGAATGAATGAATGAATGAATGAATGAAATATACTTTAATTGTACACACACGGATTTAACATACAAAGATTATAAGGAAACAAAAAACAAAAAGTACAATAGGCGGCCTTATCGCTAAGAAGCGATTTCTTCCAGGCAACCCAGAAAGAAAAAGGAAATATGATAAGTATCGGGTTCGGGTGTACACATAATATAAAGTGAAGTGAACATATAATACATACACATGATTTGCAATAAAATAAATACAAAAAATATACATACTATGAATATATGAAATACATATACACGTACATACTATTACAGAGATACAAGTCAACGACATTAAGGAAAAGAAACAAAGATTAAGGAGGCATAAAGTATTTTTTTAACTGGCGCTTGAAAACAGGTAATGATTGTGCTCGCTTAATATGAACTGGAAGAGAGTTCCAAAGCCGAACAGCTTCAACGGAAAAGGATTTAGAGTAAAAAGAAGTGCTGTGAGAAGGATTTCTGAGTATTAAATTGTCATCAGAGCGAAGAGAACGATCAGGGTGAAAATCCCAGAGATACTCAAACCACTCTTTTAGATAAAAGGGAGTGGTCGGATTGAATAGAACAGAAAACAAAAGTGATAAAAGATGAGTATTCCTGCGAAAACGAATTGGGAGCCACTCGAGCTTATTTCGAAATTCAGAAACATGGTCATATTTACGAAGGCCAAATATGAACCGTATACACATTGTGCTGGTCTAATTATGCGTAAGCTATATGAAGTCACTGTATTCCAGGACACGTATACATTTATGTATGTATTATCGAAGTCAGTATCTTCTTCCAGTTAAATTAAACATTATCATTCGTTATAATAAGTACCAGGGTTATATTTTTTTTTTTAGAAAAATTAGGCTTGCGTTTGACCTCAATCTTCCCCGATGGAAAGCGAAGATGAGGCCTAGGATGGTACACGCTTGTCTAGATGTCTGTTCACTCTGGCCTTGAAGATATCCAGGTTATAGGTTTCCGGAAAAACTGACCTCGGCAGAGAGTTCCACTCCTTAGCCGGCCGCATAAAGAAAGAAGAGGCAAACCGCTTCGTGCGTAATGGAGGAATGTCTACAACATAAGGGTGGAACTGCTCGCCGCGTCTAGTCGTTCGATGATGGAAAGGGGGAGGGGAGAAGGGGGTTAGGTTATGCAAAACCTCCGCACACTCTCCGAAATGAATCCGATAAAAAACCGAGAGGCAGGCCACTCGTCTACGGTGTTCGAGGCTTTGAAGTTTTGCCTCTACTAGTGAGTCACTGCCTATGATCCTCTTCGCTCGGCGCTCCAACCATCCCAGAGGTGGGAACAGTATTCCATGCAAGAGCGGACTTGAGCTTTGTATAGATTTAAAAGCTGCTCCGATGTGAAGTACCGTCTCACCCCCAAGAGGTTATATAAGTACGTATCATTCGTATGTCCTGCTCGCCTATAGGCCTCTGCCTAGTGAGGGAGTGGTATGGCGGGTCGTCCTCTTCCCTTTAATGTGGTTGAAGAGGGCGATGGCTACCACATGCGTCAAGCTTCTGGAGGCTGGTCTGCCCGAGTTTGCAGTGCACTTGTGCTTTGGTTTAGTGGATCACTGTATTCTTGTGGCATGCTTTCAGTTGCCTTTTCCTGTTTTTTTTATGATGCTCATTACAATTATTGAAAAAAAAGGATACCTACGGAGTTTCTTTCGCCTGTATCTTCACCTCCAGAAGAGCCTAATTACGAAATGGTGGTAGATTGTAAAATAAATAATTAAATATGCCATTTGACATACTAAATTATCTTTGTTATCTTATAAAGAATTTTCATTCATTCAGCCATTTCATTCATTTCATTCGATTCATTCATTTCTTTCGTTTCATTCGATTCGTTTATTTCATTCATCAAGAACAACGTGGATAAAAAATAATAAAAAATAGTGTTATGTAATACATATATTGAAACGGTCTGTGTTGTTGTGTAGGGTGTGTATGGTGTTTGTATGAGTTGAACAATAAATAATGTTTATCAAGTATAAGTACTTTGTGATAGGTGTTTCTCACAAGTGTGAAAATGCGAGATTAATATTATTTAAAATAATGGCGGAAATATTACTGTAGTTATTATATAGGTTATTTAATGTATCGGCCACACACTAGTATAAATAAACAATAAATACTGTGTTCGATTTATAGGCTTTATGGAACTAAGTTCGATTCGAATTACGGAGGGACCTCCCAATGGTCTAGCAATGCTACTACTTCATATCGGTAACGCATAATCTAAGAGTTGTTTTAAGAGCCTTCAGGGAAATAACACTAGGCGTTCGCTGATTGGCGTAAGCATTATCGTTCGGTATTTGTAAATAATTTAATTTATTTTATAAAATCTTATATAAATATATATATCGCGTAACGCCAAAAAGATTTTTATCATACAAAAAACCTAAAACAAAGAGGCTCTTACGACTGAATAGAGGGGAAAAATCTGTTTCTTTATCGAAAAGTTTTCTTGGAGAGGTCTTGTTCAGCAGTCAACTTGAATAGGTTGATGATGAAGAAGGAGATATACTCTATAGCCGCAGTATATAATATTGTTACAATTACGGGTTATGCGATTGGAGTAAAAATCTTTTACTTTTATTTAAATGACCACTTACAAAGGGTGCAGGTTTCAAAGATCTTCCAGTCAGTGTCAACAATGGACACATTGGCTAGATTCCTTGTCTTTTCCCCCTTTTCCAATAAGAATAAAAAATAGGGATAAATAAAGAATAATTTTCTTCCTTTTTCTCTTCCTTTTCTTCGATATCTCACTCTTTTACTTACTACAAAACTCACCACTGAACTGTCCTTAGCGCGCTCCAGTGCTTCATTTATAGTTCCGCATTTCGACCGTCTTTTTATTTTCGATTATTCCAGAATATTCCTGAAGCGCTATTTAATGTTAATTAAAAAAATTGGCTTATATTTCTACCAGTGTATAGCCACCTATATTTACCTATCAAATACTTTAGTTAACATGACTGGTAAGGATAAATAAAACATTATTTCTTTTGACTTGTCATTCTAAGTAAGTGTTAACAAGACGTAATCGAGCATTAATTACAATAATCGACTTCAAATCTAAACGTCGCCCTTTTACAGTGCCTCTGCTAGCTGACAGAGGCTTTGGTTGCCAAATGAAGATATATCGAAATATGCCGAACTCAAATCAAATCACTAGTGCAATGGTATCGAGTGAGTATGGAGCAGAGCATAAAAGTAAATCTTTCAAGAAATGCATACAATGTACTTTTAAGATCGAGGAGTGTACTTTTGACTACTTATGACAACTACAGTTAAACTGTTAATTTAATTTATTATCTATTATTGTCATCTTAAAGTAAGTTTCTGTTACCCCCTTTTTTTCCCGTGGGAGTCATAAGAGGCGACTAAGGGGAATATCTTGAGAAAATCGCAATGGCCGCCAACAGATAGCGGAAAAACACCAGATCAAATAAAGCAGACCACAGCGGTGTCTGTAGTGCAAAGTGTTTCTGCGATCCCCAATCACACAGGAGCGTCATGGTAAAGCCTCATTATGGGAGGGGACTATGTCCTGCAGTGGACTATTTTCAGGCTGTCAAGGATTTTTAGCATCATAAAATAAGTATATTATTTTTGCCCTCCCGCAAACTGGCTGATATTATCCGTTGAGATAACATTAAAGCATTAAACTTTCAGATAAAAACGAGGCGCAGGTGTTTGGCACTCCTCTTTAAAGTTTTCTACTGATCTAGCAAAAACAGGGCACCTGAATTTGTTTACCAGCTGAAACTGAATTTGCTCCCTAACGAAAACTTAAATCAATCTATAATCTGAAGAAAATAGATTACCTTAAATAATCTGCCCACGGATAGACAAATGTAGGAAACATTTTCAAATAGATTAATAGTTTGGAGCGAGGAAGGTTCCACCACCTTGCTCCAGTGCGAGTTGGCAGACTTCCCACGTCCTCAGGTTTTTTATAATTTCTCAGATATGCACATACCCTTACGATGTTTTTCTTAACTGACGAGCACGTGGTTCAGACCTTAAAATTGCCATTATCAATTTTAGTGGTGCCGGCGCTGGGCATTAAACTCAGGTCGAACGTCGGATCACTAGGCCACCATGACACTCATGGCTCACCGGTAGTACGTGCTTTTTTATTTAGGTAAAATGCTTTTTAGGACGTTATATATGTATTTCATTTTCATAATAAATTACTTTTCTAGGTGGTAAGACTCTATGCGATATTCAGGCTAGGTAGGTGCCAACGAAAGGCTAGTTACTCTGCCGACAAGTAGTGTAGCCACTAGCATGTTCCGGTTCAA
Organism: Bhutanitis thaidina; assembly: GCA_029286595.1. NCBI lineage: Eukaryota > Metazoa > Arthropoda > Insecta > Lepidoptera > Papilionidae > Bhutanitis > Bhutanitis thaidina. Next base: position 4,123,496 of record JAGSMS010000012.1, on the reverse strand, counting down.
ACGTCTAACACAGAATCTAGTGAAATTACTGAAAATGTGAGATTCCATAACTAACCTCTCGGTGAGTATGATGCTTAGTTACATAGAGCTTAATAATTGAACGTCGCTGTAATATAAGAACGCTGTAATTAACAACAGCAGTTAAACGACATGGTCGCCCAGTCACTTAACAAAAGTTAAAAAATCACGTTATAACTACATAACATCTTAAAATAGCAGAATATTATGTCATAACATGATTCTTATTCGTACCCATTTTCGCCTAAAAAAATAGTACAAACGGAAGATATAAAGGAAATGGCGTTATCATTTCACTTCTTTTTATGCCTTGCTTACAAAAGAAGGAATATTACAGAGGGGAAACGACCGCGAATGACGAGACAATGGCAACAGATAAAACGACTTATATATACGTTTTAAAGGTTTTTTAGGTAGGCATAATGAAACTGTTTTTGTTGGAGGCATAATGAAACGAGATTGCAATGCACTTGGGCTTTAATTTTGTTGATATTGGACCATACCTTTTATTTCATTTTATATATTATATCTATTGAAAAAACAAATTCAAAAAGAGGATACCTATGGAGTTTCATTTGCCTTTTTCTTCTCCGTCAGGCAACCTCATTATGAAACGGAGGTAGATTAAAAAAAAAATTTAACATTTGACAAACGAAATTATCTTTCTTACCACGAAGAACAAAGAATTCTTTCATTTAATGAATATTTTCACTCGTTTCATATCATTTACTGAAATAAAAATGTTAGCATGTTATAAAAAGTCGCTTACTGATGTATGTCTGTACGTTATCTATGATATATACAAGATTTCATCACATTTTTAATGCAATATTTTGTGTTTCGCTATAACGAAAAGTCACACATGAATTTTAATAAAGTTTTCAAAATTCTTTTGTACATAAGATAGTTTTACTTTGAACAGGTAGGGTAACCGACATAGCCGTAAAGATCAGCAAGTTGAAGTGGCAATGGGCCGGGCACAGGAAAAAAGGTTCTCGAGTGGCAGCCACGTACAGGCAAACGCAGTGTAGGACAACCCCCCATAAGATGGAGTGACGACCTGCGCAGTGTTGCGGGAAGTCGATGGATGCAGGTGGCTCAGGACCGAGCTTCGTGGCAATCTTTGGGGAGGCCTATTTTCAGCAGTGGACTTCTGATAGGCTGAAATGATGATGATGATGATGATGAAGTAGGTACTAGGGCGGTATAAACAAGTTCCAGTATTTTTAAATTATAACTTTTAATTAGAAATGGGTATAAGTAGAAAATAAAATTAACTTTTAAATACGTGTTGCGACTACGTAGTAAGAATTGTACGCTTTGTATTATATTATTATTAAAATCAGTGATTTTTAGATAGATTATGATTTAATTACGCCTAAATTTTCACTTATTTCGATATCGAATGACCTGTGCCGATTGCTAGATCTTCATCTGAATATAAAAATAATCTGAACAATAGTGAAGAAATATATCGTGACAATGGTTACAGACAGATGGCGGGATAACCGTCTCAAAATGCACCAGAACAAAATTAAGCAGAGCGATGATGAGCATCAGCGTCTAAGTTGCTGGTAGCCCGGTACTGCCATCGCCAATTCTTTTGCCGAGTGTGGCAATTATGGCAAATTCTTTTGAGAGGCATTTGTCCTGCAGTGTACAATTTACATGACTGTTAGAGTAAAGTAATACAATACAGCACACTATAATCCATAATTTATTAAACACTTTGCTCAAAATTAAAACACTGAAGATATCATAAGTCACGTAGGGATGTCCCCAAAGTTTTCGAATTAATTTAATATCTCTCAAGACAAAGTCCACTTTATTTAACGTGAGAGACTTAACAGAGTAATCTACTTTGGGATTGTTTGGATTGTTTTTTACTTAAAAGAAATTTTTGAACTTAGAAATATTGGATTAAGTTGTCAACTAAAATAACTTTAGGTTTTTAAAAATTAATTAGTCTCAAAAATCTAGATTAGAAAAAGTCACGTTTGTCGAGTGATTACTGCCTACGAATCACTAGACCCGAGTTTGATTAATATGAATCTTTGACGTGGTAGAACCAAGCGGCGGCTTTTGTTGCTGCTCGAATGGGCCGACTGGACCGGATTAGTACGACGGCCTCGCAGAATACCGTCATGAAGTAGAGACATCATGTGCTTCTCCATCTCCTAAATACCCTTAAAGGCCGGCAACGCACCTGCAGCACCTCTGGTGTTGCAGATGTACGTGGGCGACGGTATCACTTATCACATCAGGGGAACCGCTTTTCCCATAAAAGAAACAAAAAAAAGGGAAACTTTTTCTAAACTTAAGAGCGATTGCAATTGTAAGACGTTTCTCGACTTAATGTCTGATCTGTTAAACGTTGGAAATTTAAAAATCAATACCATCTCACAAAATTAACAGTCCGAAAATTCACTGGCCGATGGCAGGCAGCTGCCCGAAAGGCTTCATACTGCGATTGCAGCCAGTCTTCCAGTACAAGAGAAGATTAGCACGGGACTATAAACGGGTTTTTCCAAACACAAATATATTCTGCCAAAACTTGCTCATGTTCAATTAAAATTTAACATATTTAAGATGATTATTACGCTGTTTATTCGAGGGAGTATAATAATCACCTTTCAATGTATGTGTTTGTAATTAATATGACTAAGTCAAAGATAACAAGGGTAGGTGTAAAGAATCACAATCGTATGGAAATTCAATTGTTAAAAGTTATTTTAATAACTTCATTAAACTTTTACATTACATATAGGTTATGACCTTAAATATTATATTTAATATTTCTACCTTTTAATATTACTGAAGGTCATGTCAAGGTTGCCAATCCGCCCAAAATTAGAAAATTTTTCGGAATCCTAACACTTGTTATACAGATTAGCGATGCGTGTAGAGAAGCATTACAATTTTAGGAATAAGATTGACAATCAATACTTTCTCAACACGATAATACTATTAATATAGTTCTGTATTACATTATTCATTTCCAAGTCTACAGTAAAAAGAATAAAAGTGAAGAAGCCGTTGGGAGTTCTACATGTATAAATATAACCCTTCTATAAATATTAAAAATAAAACATTTAAAAAAGAAATTATAATTATAAAGCTGACGGTATACGGGTTAACTATGAAATCAGGACGTCAAACACTTCAGACCTCCGTGACCACGGGTGCCGCAAAGCACCCGAGAGATCGGGATTAGTAAATTAAAAGCCATAAAATCCGTAGATAGATAAGAGTTTCATTTCAAATAAGTAAATACAAAAAATCATAATGTCCCTTTAATTTAATGAGAAATTTTGAAGCCAATATAAGTTCGCAACGCTGCTCCAATGCGGCTTCAATTAGTGGACTTCACAGTTCCTCGTTTTTTTTTTTCAACCGGGCACGCTATCCAGCACCTCCGAGCACGTGGTAGATTCAGCGCTTCTTATTGCAATTAAATTTTTAAAACTCCGGAATTCGAACCCTAGACACTAGCGTACGAAACTACCTATCATGTCTCGGAGTTAAGTGACAACTTAAGAATAGTAATTATTAAAAAAAAATCGGTTGCAGAGCCCAGGGATTGCTTTTGCTACTGCTCGAAAGGGCTGGCGCGACCGGGGTAGAACCACCACCTCGCGGAATACCTGCGTGAAGTAGTAGCATCTTGTGATTTTGCATTTTATTCGGTGAGTGAGGTAATCGTAGGCTGTTCCTCTTCTCCACTTTCCCTCCCTCCCATTCCCCAAATATCGTAAAAGGCCTGCAACGCACATGCAGCTCCGACGGTAATCACTTACCATACGGTGGGACGCTTGTTGACGCTTGTCGTATGCTCCCTCACCCAAATAAAAAAAACAACAGCTACTATACCTCATTCAAATTACCTGAACAAGCATGAAAAGCAGTGCAAAACATAATTACGGCAAGCACGAACGTTAAATTCATATTGAAATTGATAAAAAGTGAAAAACATATAATGGATTTCCAGTATCCAAACTTTCTATAAAGGAAGTTTACCGGTGTAAAATGAAAATACCGGCAATATGAAAGAGTGCAAAATATAATATCGGCATAAAATAAACTTTCGCGAATGTATAAAATTTTAAAATAAATATTTAGGTTTATTAACGGCGTAGCACCGTATGACTTCTTCTTTATTGGACTATTTAAGTCCGCAGCTGAACATAGACTGGATACCGGAGTGCGAGGGTTTACAATTGAGATGCTGCTCTCCATCACTAGTCTGTGAGATTGGGGTTCGGCAAATTTCAGGAGTATTTTCTGTCTCCACTCGGTCGCGGAAGCCTCGTTTGTTATTGGGCAGGGTGCTTTACGTGCAGATGACGTTGGTGATTGGAGAAAAGGTGTTATATTCTTTTTTTTATATACCTGCAATGGCTTGTTGCGTCATAATTCTCGGTCCAAAACAATTACTACAAAAATATAAACAGAAAAAATTAAAACACTACTATCTATTATATTATCTATTCGTGGCAGGAATTAATGGTCTTAGTCTCATAGGAAATTAAACCACAGTATCCTTTAAAAATTCTTGAAAGAAAACGTGGTAAAACTATCAATGACTTAGTCACAACAGTGATAATTTTTGGCGTGTTGAAACAATGGAAATACTATAGTTATAATGATTTCTTGTATTTACGCGAACTTTACACATTTGAAATGAATCTATTATTTAATTTCATTTATCGCGTATAATTATGTTTTTATATTCCCGACATAGCTGACGTGAAACACCGACGCTCTAGGAAGTCTGCAGACTGTATGATATCCTTGATTGCCCCAACCATTACATAAGATTTGATCAACCACAAATCCTCGCAAAAGAACACCGATTCCTGCCAAAGATGATTCGCGAGGCTATTGAAATCAAAAACATCCTAATTTCATTAGAGAAGATGACTGGATACTATCACCAGATTGGGATCCAGTAATAAACAAAATTAAATCTAAAACCAAGCAACACTGCACAACCCCAAGAGCACATTCTGCGTAGATCGGACCAAAAATTAATAAATAAAAGCTGAAGGTAGCCCGAGTTAACTATGCCACCTGAACGTCTATCACCTCAGTCCCCCGTGACCACGGCTGCTGTAAAGCAATCGAATCGTCGGGAATATAAATACTATAGTTATATCGCATTATTTCTTTTTTCGTTGTCGAATTTTGAAAATTTATCGTGATATATCTAGCTGGTGACCTTGTGGTCAAAATACTTGGTAAGAAGTTGGTTGGTTATACCAATAGGTCTGACCTATGAACCAGACTATCAGAAACTAACAGAATTATTATAAATACTGCATATAATAAGACTAAAATAATTATTATAAATACTGAATCTCTACAGAGAAGTGATGGGGACACCATGATTAGTGAGAAGGTTCCAGCACTGCACTCACTAACCTGTGTAATAAATGGTAGACTTTTTCTCTGCCTAAGAGTTGTCTGTGTTGGTTACCTAGTTACACTCTTACCTAGTTTTACCCCCAAACAGCGGCACTGTAATTATTGTTGTGTGTTCCGGTTTGTAAGGTAAAGAGAGCCAACATAATTACAAAAATCCATTCCCATCCAATAAAAAAAAAGCCGTAGTGATATATGTTTCCTACTTTTGCAAATTTCCTTAGGCAGGTTTGATTCTGTATTTTGATTATTCCTTCCGAGTATCTCTTCCCGCGAGTGTTGACAGAACAGAGTACAGGATGTGTTTTATCAAAAATCTGCGGCACCCTTTCGAATATACACAAAATTGTCAAACCGATAATGAACATACTGGCGACGACCGTTAGTAAGCTTACAGGGTAAAAGGGAAATTTGAGTTCACAGTGTTGTAGTTGTGTTTTTTAGTTCAAATTTCCATAGGAGCTCTCTCCTAGGAGTAAGGGGAAATATACCATCTCTTTTTCCAAATGCCAACCTCACCTGCGCGAGGCGTACCCTGCTTGCCAACAAACAAGACTCCAGCGATCGAATGATGGTGGATTATCTGAGTTTATTGAACCCAAATTCCACAGACTAATGATGGGGAGCACCATCACTAGTGAGAGGGTATGGGCACTTGGTACACTAAAACGCTTGCTCTAGCGTGTTGAGTTCCCTTCCCTGAGCCGGCATGCCTTCCAAGAAATCTATGCTGGCGTTTGCTAGTGCTTTCTTGGAAAGCCTATGTTCAACAGTGGACTAAAACAGGCTGATCTAGTAGTAGTACTTTCACGGGGTAATGATGATGTAATTTTGTACTGTTGTCCCAAAATGTATTTTGTACAAATGTATTTTCTTCTTCTTCGTCAGCGAATTGGTAGCCTAGTTCTGGACGTAGTTTACCTATGGGAGGATTTTCGATAATTGTCAAGCTGGTCAGCCAAGTCAGCGATCGTATTACAAGACGTCTTTCACAAACTTGCAGACATTCCTCGATAAAATCATACCGTGTTATTGTTCACATCCATGATATCGTTTCATTTATTGGTAATATTTTTCCACAAGGGACGAGGGGTTGTTAAAAATAACCCGGTCCAATTTTTGAAGGTCATTTTCCTCAGGAGACTCCTACTACACCATGTTAATAAATGACACAGTAATGACAAATTTTCTTACCCCGCCACTACACGGCAAATGTCTAATCTCAGCTTATCCTTAGACTGTGTTGCACGTTTTATATAAGTCGCAGGTTACTCATTAGTATTTATGCATAAAGTGCGTACGTTTTTCTTACTATTATTTTTATAAACGATTCAGTTTATGAACTTATTTATTGTGTCTTGCTATACTTGTTTTCTACAAAATAAATCTGAAAGCTTTCCTATTCTTGTTCGCATTTTTCAAACTTCTGAAATACGAGTAGGTACTCGTACTTTACTTGTTTGTAAAAAGTTTAGTTTAATCCGATTGAAATTTTTCCTTTTCCGTTTGCTGCAAAAAATCAGGTGAATCTTTCGAATTTTTAAGTATATTGGTTGTTTGGCTTTAGGCTTATAATGAGGTTACTTATATATAAAAATTGTTATTCGTGTTTTTTAATAATTGAATTATCATATAGTAATTTTCTACTTTAATTTATGAAAACAAATTTACTCAAATAAATTTCTAGAATAAGATATGTATTTGATAATTCTTAGCAGCAATGATTAGCTTGTTATGAACATCGTTATTTATTATTTTCCTTCATAATTCATTACCAAGGCTCAAAAAATTTAACTTGTTGACTAACAGATGAAGGAAGATAATTATATAAAAACGCTTTAGTGATTGATTTACCGAACAGAATCTGAAAATTTTTTAATCAAGACTTTAAATAAATCAATTAAGATTTTGCTTCAGGGATCAGAATTTCACGCGCCAACGGTTCACGAACAAACGACTGTCACACATAATATTTAGCGACGGCACTTTCGAGGCTGTACAAACGACTTTCGAAAGGTTTACTTTCGGGGTACGGATGCTAAGAGAGATACCTGTGCCGCTTAGTTAAAATGAGCCGGAAATGACGACGTCTAATGCTACTATTGTACTGCAGAAGTATCCTGATTATGAAGTAGTAAGGTTAATTAATTTTTATTAGACTGAGAGTCGAAAATCGCGTTTAAATTAAACTAACGGAATAAAAATTTAAATCGTAGCGAAGTCATCATCTGACGTAATCATCGTAAGTGGAAAACTTACAATAAAAAAGGGAAAATATTATTAAACATTCATTCTTTATCGAACATATAAATATCAAATATGTTAGTTGTGAACCGGATAACCCGTACGTACGATAAATCGAGCTAAGCTCAGACGTACAACGGACGCATCTGAAATAAACTTTAACATCAAATATGAATCAGTGAATACGAAATGGAACGTAGGCGGCAAATGGAAACAGAAACATGAAACATTCAATGGTAAAATATTAATTCTTTACGAAAATGTCAATTTTGTCACCCTCTTGAAATGACGTGGTAATAACAAAACTTTGAGTAGGCTGACGTGGTGAAGCATTGAATTATAAATATAGTTTCAGCTTTGAATGATTTAATTTGTAAAATGAAGGGAAGATATAAAATATTTCATACCTAGGTAATGATCTTGTATTTACGCAAACACTACATTTGAAATTAAATGAAATTATTATTTACGGATTTCATCGCAACTAATTTTTGTTTTCTAGATCCCGATGGTAACCGTGGTCACGGGGGATTGAGGTGTCAGGAGTCCTGATGGCATTGTTAACTCGGGCTACCTACAGCTTTTAATTATTTATGTTGGTCTAGTCCACGCAGAATGAGCTCACAGCATCTTGAGGTTGTGTAATGGTATGCTTGGTTTTAGTTTTGATTTTATTTATTACTGGATCCCAAGACGGTCGTAACACCCAGCAATCTTCTGTATTGAAATTAGGGTGTTTTTTTGGTTTCAATGGCCTCGCGAATCATTCTTGGCATGTAATGGTTGGGGTAATCTAGAATATGATCACAGATTGCAGACTTCCTAGAGCGTCGATGTTTCACATTAGTTCTTTTACGCGGGTCCCTAGTCTATATAGTAATAGTGGAATACATTTGAATTGGGCTAATTGAGATAGAACTCCTAGGAGGTATGTCTACTAGCATCTGCCAAACTGCGAAAACTTGAGAAGTTTAAAAAATTATAAAAACCTAGGCAAAAGCAATCTTGCCTGTTATCAACTATCCCATTCACTGGCATTGTCCTTGAAAACATGCAAGCAATGTAAATTACGAAAGAATGTAGTCGTTAGCCATGGTGATTAAGATATTTTACTCCAAGCAGATTTTTAGAAGCCAAATAAAATATTATATTTCCTACTACATGCATAAACGGCTAAACCGAATTTGATGAAAAAAAGAAGATATATCGAATTAACTTTTGTCCCCGAGGAAAACCGGGGAAAGATTCTCCACGTGGATGAAGCGGCAGACGGAAGCTATATGTATACATAATCACTCACGCCTGACGGGTGGCGTGTCTCATCACCAGGTTTGCCTTGGAAAATTGTCGTCTCTTATTAAAGAAAGGAAAAAGGGATACGTCATAACCACAAGACAAATAAAAGAAATCAAATATAAATGTCAAAATTATTATCATTATTAGTCAACAACTACGACCGTTCGCTTTATGGTGATTGTTACAAAGCACGATTCTAGGCCACCTTCATCTGTAGGCTCCGATTTCATTTATACACAGCATAATAATTACTTTAAAATAGGAATTACGTCATAACGTATAATATGTGGTAGGAAAATAGACAGTTATTAAAAAGAATCTTCATAATATAACTCATATGAAATCTAATGAAAACTTGCCTGATGATTTTCTCGGTCTCTTCTTTTAATAATAATATTAATTTATTTGCTTAAAACACAGTATAAAACGGTGTTATTAATATTTATCAGTTCATTCATGTTTTGTTAATCTATAAATAGCATGCCAACATTAAATGGTATTTTACGTCGTGACATAATGTGAATATGTATTACGTAACTATGTTTACAAGTATAAGAACAGACGTGGCAGAGCCAAGCGACGGCTTTTGCAGCTGCTTGAATGGGCCGGCTCGACCGGATTGGTACCGAGGCCTCTCGGAATGCCGGCGTGAAGTAGAGGCATCTTGTGCTCCTGCATTTCGTTCAGTAAGTGAGGTAACCGGAGGCACTCCTCTCCCCCTTCTCATCCCCCTTCCATCTCCCACACACCCTTAAAACCGGCAACGTATATGCAGCACCTCTAGTGTTGCAGATATATTGTGGGCGACGGTAATTACTTACCATCAGGTGACCCGTTTGCTCGTTGGCCGCCTTTTGCTTAGAAAAAAAACATAAAATAGAATGTGAAAAGCTGTAACTCATATCGTACATATTATGAAAGTCAACACATTAGAAAAAGATTAATATACAAGATAATAATTTTTGCTATATACTTACATCTTAACAAAGTTTAAGGCAATAAACACTCAAAATACGATTGCAAGCAATTGTTACGGAATTCCCTTGCGTTCGAAATAGGCACTTAAAATAAATTGCATGCCCGATACGCTTCTGTAATAACAAAAAAAAACAAGGATAACAGTTGAAAACAAAAAAATAATAATTTATTAATTTTGGTTTTGTGCCTTCTCTCTCCTTTGAGGATTTCCCTTAATCGCCATCCTAATCGTATTGGCGATTGTAGAATCATATAACTCTTTAACTTGGTAATTTGCTTCTGGTATATTTGAGACGGTTATTAGTATAAAAACCCACAAGACTTTTAAGGCATTTCCGTCAGTTGACTACACGTGATGACACATTTTCTTCCAATTTTTTTTGTGGTAAGTTTCTTCTGCATGCGTTTGGACATCACCAAATAACTTCAAGTGAAGGCTGTTACAAGTAAGTTATCCCTCTATGGACTTAAATTAAACTGCACTGATTGACGGCAGAAATAGGTAAGAGGGAGGTGCTTATCCAGGCGGCTCTGAGGCAGAGACACGTAAGTTACCTAGTAAACTACCACACGGCATATACTCGTATATAGTAATAAAATACTAAACCAAAATTATGATACCAGATCAGTCCGTGACAACAGCTGCGAAGTGTAAATTCGTTTGCCGAGCATTGTATTTACGCCATCTCGTTCCATTAAGCCCAATGTTTTCAGAAGGTGATGGTGACGATGAATTTCTGACTGGTCACCTGATCAACGGTGAAGGAAAGAACAGTGAAATCAGAAATTATAAAGAAAAAAAAATTGTTCGAAGTGCGTGGCAGAAAACTTCGTGTAAAACGCACAGTAGTGGAATGCCAACCATCTTGGTGGTATTGATGGAACTTGGAATTCTGTCGCGATGTACGATGGTGAAACTCAGCAGCTGGGAAACTTAACTTATAACATCTCTTTCTCTAAATGGCAATCTCACCTGCACGTGGTGCACCCAGCTATGCCACGAACAAGGCTCCAGCGATCAAATTGTACGGCGAATTCTCCGAACCCAATATACACAGACTAGTGATGTGGAGCGGTAAACTGCCTATAAAGCGCCAAGACAATGGAATAACAATTTCACAATGACAGATGCTGTGTTAAATCCCCCTTCTCTGTCTAGGAATCGTCTGGGTAGATACCATCCTCTTACAACCAATCACTGATTGAATTCTCGTTTGAAATATACTGAGCCAGTATAATTGCGGGCCGTGAGGCATTCCTTTATGGTCCTCAGGGGTAACATCGATTTTTTGCAGGGGCCCATGGGCTTCAGTGGCAACATGCCATTAGGTGAACTGTTAGTTTTTTTGTTACTCCAATGCCATAAAAACATGATGAGTGATTACCTCACAAAGCTTTACAGGATATCAATCGCTCAGGAATTTGCTTTATGGCAATCTTTGGGGAGGCTTAATTTCAGCATAACACCATCAATTCATTTTAATAATGATTATCAGGATGATGGTGTTCTTTACGGCTAATATTTGAGAGAAATGTATGCCTTAAAATAGATTTTGCCGATATTGATTGATTCAAGCCGGTAAGAATAAAAATCTTACTCGTAAGTTATTCAGAATGAAAATCAGTAGACGTATTCAATTTAGACAACAAAAGACTTCAGATCCGTTTCTTAAAGAAATCTTCTTTGTGTCGAACAGTTCTTTTATAGATTAAGATTAATTGCATCAAAGAAATCGTGTGTTTCGTAGTTGTGAGAGATCTGAAGAAGTTGCAATGTAGGGTATCGGGTTCCGACTGAGACCCAAATCAAACAACCTATAACCTTTGTCACTACATTGAAAGATTTTTTGATGTTATTTATTAAATTACATTATTTTGAATATTTATTACGATTTTATATTTGTAATAGATTATTAACAAAATATCATGTCGTGGTGTTCTTCTTCTTTTAATCATTTGTTACACTTTTCTTTGGTTTTCTTAACAATTTTCTGATCTTGGATTGTTTGTTTTCCGGTATATGCCGTTGAACCGAAATCCCATGGAGCAAAATCAGACATGTAACAATCAATGTTGGACCCCACTGATGACAATTTGCTTGTTAAACCTTTTCATGTCATAAGAATACAATAAATTGTTTTAACACGTCTTGACCCATGTTTCACACGTGGTCTTTTCTTAGTATGCACCTACTACTATACTATATTTCTAAAAGATACAAAAAGGTATTAAAAAAGTAGTTCAGTACCATAATGGAGAACTTACCTGTTAAATGCATGGAAACTACAAAATTTTATGTTTGACGTATATTTCAAACCTTATTTCTGTTAATTTGTATATCTGATTTGCGAAATGATATCCAAATTAATTTGTATTGAGTACAAGACCAACGTAAAATATAAATATCAATTCGTAATATTCAAATTCCGTCTATTGAATGACCGAAACTTTACCGAAGCCGAACGACATTGATGCTTGTAAATATATATATAGTAAATCGATATGAGGTATGAATGTTAAGCAAAATGTAAGCATCTGCTATGTATCCATTTCTAAATAGTAAGTGTCATAAACAATTTGAAATAGTGTCGATTTTTTTTAAAATCAAAAAAAAATTTAAACGAATCGTATTCAAATATTCAAAATTATAAAATGTATAGTAATCTATATTCAAACTAATCCACGTCGTTTTCACTTGTACCTTATGTATAACAGAATACGTAATTTTAATTATGTTAAGCAACTTTACAAATAGATTTGCCATTTTTTATCTTCATCGCTATTTGTGGTTAACATCTTTTAACAAATTTCTTAGCTTGTATAATATTTCTAAATGTTTCTATTCTTTAATGTACAATAAAATCACTAAACCCGACGATAATAACTTCAGTGTTCGTTTGTATTTTTGCCCAGTATTGAAAGTTATACCACATAACAAGGTTTATACGTTGAACAGGACTCTGAAAACACTTAATAAATTAGTCCATGAAATAGAGTAAGCTGGGAGTAGCATTATAGAGTAATTTAACATGCACGTATAAATCCATGGAACACTAAGTTAAATTATGTAATCACGTGAAAGGGTCATTAATGTGTATCAATTCGTCACTGACAAGGAGGCCATTTAATAAATTTCCCACAAGATTAAAGGATCTTAGTTTGAACTTTGCCTTAAATATATAACATGGGACGTTACCACATTATTAGTCAAAATTATTATAGTAACAGTATAATATTTTGATTTACATGTGTAAATGGAGACAAAATCAAACTATCTTATATATGAGTATGTAACTGACTATATTCAGTTTCTTTTGTTCTTGAATTGAATTATAAAAAAGCTTTAAATTTTCCTTAGTGCATTTTTTTTGTAAATTAAAATTAAGGTATGGCAAAACGGATAATGAATCCACAGCAAGAACTGTATCTAATCAAATGATTACCTTCTGATCTGTAAACATTAAAAAAATATATTTTTAAAGTTTTTTTCCTCGCTTCTTCCGTCATCCTCGGGAACACAGAGAGTAGCAGATATTCTTACGCCTCTACCACACTACATTATTTTCCTAATCCCTATGTGTAGTTTTTCAAAAAGCGTTGAGGCTTACACTTATTTTATTGTTGAAAAGTATAAACCTAAATTCCGATATTCATGTCTCTAACTTCCAAAACGTAGTATCTTCATACTGACTTCTAACCTCCACTGGATAAACCCATTGGGGGTTGTTCTATGTTAAAGTTGTTCTTAGCGGATGCCAACATCCTGTCAGAAACTTACCTGCCAAATTTTAAGTTAGTAGAGTATACAGTTCCTGAGATTTTGTAATAAGTCAGAGCTATTTCGCTTTGGTAAATATTAAACCATGACAATATTTTCTGTACAGTTATTTTATTATTAAACTCGCACGTAACTAACCATTACCATTACCATTATGTGATATGATTAAGTACCTCAGGGTACTTAATGATATCAGGTACTGGTATCAGTACCTGATATCAGTAAGTAAGATTCACGTACCCTGTACCCCAAACCCGATGGACATTATTCTTAAATTCTGTAATATGTTTTTTCTATTACAAATGCTCTGAATTGTTTAACAACATAAATTGATATACAAATATTAGCACCATCTGCAATATCTATGTATCGAAGATAAATATAAAACTTAACCAAAGGTCGCAATAAATCAAGATAAGCGTTTAAATATTTTCGTATTTAGTCGTGCAGATAACTTAAATTAAGGAACCCAACACCCTCTTTTGCTACGTGCCCAACATAAAAATGTTGTAAATCAATAAGTTTCACCAGCGGGAATGCGAATCTGTAGACAGAAATTATGCTGATTCCAAATTGAACACGAATATTGTTTACTCTGCCTTTTTTTTTATTTCATTTTTAAAATCGATTCGCTATCTGTAACTAGATCATCACGTGCGAAATAAGATTCAGCATCTGAAATTTTATGACAATCTATATTCAAGTTACTAGCTTTAACCCACGGCTTCGGTTGCCTTGAATTCGATGTAATAATATAATTTGTCCTTGTAAAAAACTAAATAAATATATGAAAAATATATTAAAGTTTGCTCAATGGCGACATAAGAGAAACTGTCACTCCGTCAACCCGTGAGTGTCGTCTAATATGACCTTTGAAATAACTCACATATTTTATATGATTCATGAGAACATACAAAAATTCTAAAGATTCGGCTTTCAGTATCTCTCGAATAGTACTTCTTTTTTACAATAAGTATTGGAATTACAGAAATCACTTTTCTAATGATTTATTATTGTACAGATTTATATTACGTTACAAATTATTGGTTCAAAAGTCTATAAAAAGAATATGTTTTTTATTATTTAGTACTATTACTATACCAAGTCAGATATAGTAGTAGTAGTGTTAAATAAATAAAAATAAGACCATATTTATTCTCTTGAAGAAAGCACCATCAAAATGCAGCATATATTTCTTGGAAGGTTGGCTCATACTCACACACGCTGGGTAAACGAGTTGGTGAGCCCAGTGGCGGTTCCCTCACAATAGCTTTCCGTCACTAGTCCGTGGGATTTGAGTTCGGCAAATTCAGATGGAAATTCCACCATCATTCGGTCGCCAGAGCCACTTTGTTTGCTAACAGGGTGCACACGTGCAGGTAAGGTTGGAGCTGGGAAAAAGAGATAGTGTGTTCCCCCTTTCACCCCTCAGTGAGCATGATGTTCGCTGGCGACGCTGCCCTCCTCTCTCCTCCTGTTGATGACTCGTTTGTAGTTTTTAGTTCATTTACACAATTATCGTATACATATATGCACCATTATAACTTTTCTAGTTAACAAATTGTCATATTTTTTTAGTTATAACTATTATAAAAATTAAAAAAATTACATTTGATTCGAAATACAAAAATGTTATACAGAGTGAGCTATGAGCATAGAATAAAGTAACACATTCTAAGTAAACTTTTATAGAATGCAGCCGCTAGGGCTGCCCGTGACTTCTCCCACGTGGTCATAATTGTCTCCTAATATAACTTTTAATTTAGTAAAAAAGTATCCATGTCCTTGGTTTTAAACGCTATTTTCTTATTTATAATTTAAAATAAAATCAATACAATATTAATCATAATAAATTTAATGCAGTTTTTTTTATATCAATTTTAACAATATATCAGAAGTCAGGGGACCTGCATGTGCAGTTTAAGAGCTATTTCCACACATCTTTGTTCTGGATTTATTTTACAATAGAATTTCTATTGTTGGAACACGTCAAGATATAAACAACATTTACTTACCAACTTAAGCGTTCGAATAGACGAGCGTACCTTATGTGATCGTCTATTCGAACGCTATTCGAACAAATAAAATAAAATGTAAAATATTAAATAACTTTATACGTTATCTTTTTATTAAGAAAATTTTGATAAATACAACATGGAAATATTGCAAATGGCATTTTTGCCGGCTAGCTGACGTCGACATTTCACTTTGTGATCATCTTTCAATACAAAGTTACAAAACTCGGGCACAACGCGTGTAAGCGTATAATTCGAATATATTTTTTATAAACTATCTAAAGAATACAATATTGTAAGATTGAAAGTGATATTTCGCACTTTACATAACTTGCCCGTCTACATTAATTTTTTATGGTAATTTTTTTAAATCGTAACTGGCTTTAGAACTACGATGTATTCGGACGTAAACACTGACACAGACAAATTATTCCAACCCTTTGCACCCTTTCAACATTACGAATTCATCCACATTAATAATTCATCAAAATCATTTCCCTTTGCTAAATTAATTTTAGTAAATGGCAAAGCATAACGCTTCGTCCAAATGCAGGTCTACAACAAAAGCTAGAGAACCTGCCGTGCCTCTACATGTTCGTTAATGGGAGATGATTGACATAAATGTTTTTGTCAATGCCTAAGCATATTACTCAATTAAAATTAGACTAATCCTGCAAGTAATGGACGGTAAAAAGAATGTAAGTTATTAAAAGGTCTTTATTATTATCTGTGATGACTTTTATTCTTTGCCCAAATTACTCTTATCAATTTGCGATAATATTTAAGAAATACTGTAAACCTCGACTTACTTAATTAAGTCTTCTCAACTATATCTTTGTTTAACGTTGAGATGAAACTAGTCTTTACCAATTATTTTATAACAAAGATACGTTATATGCTCACAAACCAACCGAAAGATGTTTAAAACGTAGCGGCGGTACACATATACATATTTTTAGTTTACTTATATTCCATACAATTAGTGCATTTACGCATAACACATGACGGCATTTGAAGCTATAAAATGAAATCAAAACAGTTCGTGGGAACTGGGAAAGCACCTACTTATTCGAAAGCAACTGAGACCAGAGACAAAGCGCAACGACTGCAATTGTATTATAAAAGCATTGGTTTTTACGAATTTTATCGCGTTAAATACGAATGTTACATTGTTATTCCCGCCAAATTGGATGATTTACATTACGGGCCCTCACGGGGTAACAACGGCATTTATGAAACGCAGAAACACAAGATGCCTCTACTTAAAGTTGGTATTCAGCGAGTAGCAGCAAAAACCGCCGCTTGGCTCTACCATGTACAAAATAATGAAAATTTTAAATGTGTAACATGCCTGTAAAATCCCGCTGTGCACTCGATTGGTTGGCGGACTTCACAAAACCACGAAATATTTTTTTTACTATCAGAGATCATCTAAGATCAGACTAGAGACCGAGAAAGTCGTAAATTCAATACGTAAAATAGTAATTTAAAAATAGGTAATGGTACCCCTACCCGGAATCTAACCCAGGTCACGTGCGTACTATGAAACATACAAGCCTGCGCTTTAACGCCTGAGTTACCAAGGATACAGATAATTATCTAAGTACTACAAACATCTATTTATTTATTTATTTAAACTTTATTTAAATACCTTTATAAAAAACGTATTTCAAAGGGCGAACTTAATGCCTCTTGGCATTCTCAGCCAGTCAACCCAAGGCGTGTGAATATGTCTCATTGTTAAGGTGCAAAACATTAAAATTGTAAAAAAAATTAAAAAACATAAATTAATATAACGTATACTACTAAATTTATAATTAGATACATACTAACGGAATAAATACATATATCTATTCTGTGCGAGAATAACTCGCGACCCGTAACGTTGTTTCGAATCGCTCAGCCACCGCGTCAACGTTTAAGCTATTTATTTTCGTAATTAATTATGATGAAATACGCTCGATTAATTATACATTTCATAATTAATCACGGAAATTATTTCGTTAATACATAAAATATGGGATACAGTAAACGTTCCAGTTTATTCTTTGCTGCAGCACGAATGGGTCAGCCCGAACGAGTAACGACAAAAATAAATACAAACATGAAATAGTAGTATAATGCTGCTATTTCATTCGACGAGTGATTGATCCGGAGACCCATGTATGACCCACTGATAACGAGGCGTTGAATCTGATTATGGGCTAGACACTATGATTGCTTATTGACGAATGTATTCAGGTTCTTCAAATAAATTTACTTTCGTCAATAAATTGACTTTCGTCAAAAATCACATTGATGTGCATAAGTGCACGTACAGGGGAGGGCCATGTAGTGTAAAGGACTAGTCTCTAACTCTACTCTCGTTATGAAAAGTTATAAAAAGGGCCATGTGTCGATTGGTACGACGTGATAGAATAGTTGATATAGTTGATATCGTTAATATCACAAGTTCATTGCATAATGATAGCAACCGAAAGATGGCAAATACCCCTATTGAAAAACTACCAGACCACAGCAGCGTTTAACCCTTAAATACCTGAAGTTTTAAATTTGATACCGAGGTTATAAATCGCATTGGGCACCTACAATCGATTTTATTTTAATATTAGGCTGTTTACATGTAACCTTTGACTGATAATCTTCAAGTTAGAAAACAAAAACAAACGTAAAGTGTCGAAAGATGACAAACAATATGACATTTCGGTTTCCCGCCGCATTGAATGGGTGACATAGTTTTACAAAAAGTTTCGCTTATTAATTTCTTTGATTTTTAATTTTTTTGTAAATTAAAAAGACTTGTGCGATAGGTGAGTATCTTATTTTTATTATGATTTATATTTTTTTTTAATTTTTTTGTAAATTAAAAAGACTTGTGCGATAGGTGAGTATCTTATTTTTATTATGATTTATATTTTTTTTTAATTTTTTTGTAAATTAAAAAGACTTGTGCGATAGGTGAGTATCTTATTTTTATTATGATTTATATTTTTTTTACTATCAGAGATCATCTAAGATCAGACTAGAGACCGAGAAAGTCGTAAATTCAATACGTAAAATAGTAATTTAAAATAGGTAATGGTACCCTACCGGGAATCTAACCCAGGTCACGTGCGTACTATGAAACATACAAGCCTGCGCTTTAACGCCTGAGTTACCAAGGATACAGATAATTATCTAAGTACTACAAACATCTATTTATTTATTTATTTATTTAAACTTTATTTAAATACCTTTATAAAAACGTATTTCAAAGGGCGAACTTAATGCCTCTTGGCATTCTCAGCCAGTCAACCCAAGGCGTGTGAATATGTCTCATTGTTAAGGTGCAAAACATTAAAATTGTAAAAAAAATTAAAAAACATAAATTAATATAACGTATACTACTAAATTTATAATTAGATACATACTAACGGAATAAATACATATATCTATTCTGTGCGAGAATAACTCGCGACCCGTAACGTTGTTTCGAATCGCTCAGCCACCGCGTCAACGTTTAAGCTATTTATTTTCGTAATTAATTATGATGAAATACGCTCGATTAATTATACATTTCATAATTAATCACGGAAATTATTTCGTTAATACATAAAATATGGGATACAGTAAACGTTCCAGTTTATTCTTTGCTGCAGCACGAATGGGTCAGCCCGAACGAGTAACGACAAAAATAAATACAAACATGAAATAGTAGTATAATGCTGCTATTTCATTCGACGAGTGATTGATCCGGAGACCCATGTATGACCCACTGATAACGAGGCGTTGAATCTGATTATGGGCTAGACACTATGATTGCTTATTGACGAATGTATTCAGGTTCTTCAAATAAATTTACTTTCGTCAATAAATTGACTTTCGTCAAAAAATCACATTGATGTGCATAAGTGCACGTACAGGGGAGGGCCATGTAGTGTAAAGGACTAGTCTCTAACTCTACTCTCGTTATGAAAAGTTATGAAAAGGGCCATGTGTCGATTGGTACGACGTGATAGAATAGTTGATATAGTTCATATCGTTAATATCACAAGTTCATTGTATAATATAACAGTAGAAGAATAGATAAAAGTACATGTTAGTAAAGAAGTTTGGCTTTCAATAAATTTCCGAACAAATATTCTTGGCATATCGCTTGTCAGTCTCAACAAAGATACCAAACGATGCATATACAAAAACGACTCGCCGAAGGAAATATTTTATCATTCTTCATAAACGACGCCAACAGTAGTGACGTGTTTGGTAAATAAACGTCAACCCATCAATCTGTCTCCCTCGCGAACCTGGCGGTGGCCTTTGTTCAAATTGTAAGGTATAATAAAACGTTTACTTATCGTCAAACATTGTTCGTTCCTTTGTGACAAACAAGTAATAATATTTATTCTAAGATAGCTTTAGTGGAAGTTTTCAATTTTGTTAACATTCAGCTTTCAACACTTTGAGTTCCATATGGAATTTGTACCTGACGAATAGTGATATTGAATTCTCTGTCGCCGCATCTCATCCCTTGGGAGTCAACTAGGCGTGCATAATGATAGCAACCGAAAGATGTTTAAAACGTAGCGGCGGTACACATATACATATTTTAGTTTATTTATTTATTTATTTATTTATTTATTTATTTATTTATTTATTTATTTATTTATTTATTTATTTATTTATTTATTTATTTATTTATTTATTTATTTATTTATTTATTTATTTATTTATTTATTTATTTATTTATTTATTTATTTATTTATTTATTTATTTATTTATTTATTTATTTATTTATTTATTTATTTATTTATTTATTTATTTATTTATTTATTTATTTATTTATTTATTTATTTATTTATTTATTTATTTATTTATTTATTTATTTATTTATTTATTTATTTATTTATTTATTTATTTATTTATTTATTTATTTATTTATTTATTTATTTATTTATTTATTTATTTATTTATTTATTTATTTATTTATTTATTTATTTATTTATTTATTTATTTATTTATTTATTTATTTATTTATTTATTTATTTATTTATTTATTTATTTATTTATTTATTTATTTATTTATTTATTTATTTATTTATTTATTTATTTATTTATTTATTTATTTATTTATTTATTTATTTATTTATTTATTTATTTATTTATTTATTTATTTATTTATTTATTTATTTATTTATTTATTTATTTATTTATTTATTTATTTATTTATTTATTTATTTATTTATTTATTTATTTATTTATTTATTTATTTATTTATTTATTTATTTATTTATTTATTTATTTATTTATTTATTTATTTATTTATTTATTTATTTATTTATTTATTTATTTATTTATTTATTTATTTATTTATTTATTTATTTATTTATTTATTTATTTATTTATTTATTTATTTATTTATTTATTTATTTATTTATTTATTTATTTATTTATTTATTTATTTATTTATTTATTTATTTATTTATTTATTTATTTATTTATTTATTTATTTATTTATTTATTTATTTATTTATTTATTTATTTATTTATTTATTTATTTATTTATTTATTTATTTATTTATTTATTTATTTATTTATTTATTTATTTATTTATTTATTTATTTATTTATTTATTTATTTATTTATTTATTTATTTATTTATTTATTTATTTATTTATTTATTTATTTATTTATTTATTTATTTATTTATTTATTTATTTATTTATTTATTTATTTATTTATTTATTTATTTATTTATTTATTTATTTATTTATTTATTTATTTATTTATTTATTTATTTATTTATTTATTTATTTATTTATTTATTTATTTATTTATTTATTTATTTATTTATTTATTTATTTATTTATTTATTTATTTATTTATTTATTTATTTATTTATTTATTTATTTATTTATTTATTTATTTATTTATTTATTTATTTATTTATTTATTTATTTATTTATTTATTTATTTATTTATTTATTTATTTATTTATTTATTTATTTATTTATTTATTTATTTATTTATTTATTTATTTATTTATTTATTTATTTATTTATTTATTTATTTATTTATTTATTTATTTATTTATTTATTTATTTATTTATTTATTTATTTATTTATTTATTTATTTATTTATTTATTTATTTATTTATTTATTTATTTATTTATTTATTTATTTATTTATTTATTTATTTATTTATTTATTTATTTATTTATTTATTTATTTATTTATTTATTTATTTATTTATTTATTTATTTATTTATTTATTTATTTATTTATTTATTTATTTATTTATTTATTTATTTATTTATTTATTTATTTATTTATTTATTTATTTATTTATTTATTTATTTATTTATTTATTTATTTATTTATTTATTTATTTAAACTTTATTTAAATACCTTTATAAAAAACGTATTTCAAAGGGCGAACTTAATGCCTGTTGGCATTCTCTGCCAGTCAACCCAAGGCGTGTAAATATGTCTCATTGTTAAGGTGCAAAACATTAAAATTGTAAAAAAAAATTAAAAAACATAAATTAATATAACGTATACTACTAAATTTATAATTAGATACATACTAACGGAATAAATACATATATCTATTCTGTGCGAGAATAACTCGCGACCCGTAACGTTGTTTCGAATCGCTCAGCCACCGCTTCAACGTTTAAGCTATTTATTTTCGTAATTAATTATGATGAAATACGTTCGATTAATTATACATTTCATAATTAATCACGGAAATTATTTCGTTAATACATAAAATATGGGATACAGTAAACGTTCCAGTTTATTCTTTGCTGCAGCACGAATGGGTCAGCCCGAACGAGTAACGACGAAAATAAATACAAACATGAAATAGTAGTATAATGCTGCTATTTCATTCGACGAGTGATTGATCCGGAGACCCATGTATGACCCACTGATAACGAGGCGTTGAATCTGATTATGGGCTAGACACTATGATTGCTTATTGACGAATGTATTCAGGTTCTTCAAATAAATTTACTTTCGTCAATAAATTGACTTTCGTCAAAAATTCACATTGATGTGCATAAGTGCACGTACAGGGGAGGGCCATGTAGTGTAAAGGACTAGTCTCTAACTCTACTCTCGTTATGAAAAGTTATAAAAAGGGCCATGTGTCGATTGGTACGACGTGATAGAATAGTTGATATAGTTGATATCGTTAATATCACAAGTTCATTGTATAATATATCAGTAGAAGAATAGATAAAAGTACATGTTCGTAAAGAAGTTTGGCTTTCAATAAATTTCCGAACAAATATTCTTGGCATATCGCTTGTCAGTCTCAACAAACATACCAAACGATGCATATACAAAAACGACTCGCCGAAGGAAATATTTTATCATTCTTCATAAACGTAGCCAACAGTAGTGACGTGTTTGGTAAATAAACGTCAACCCATCAATCTGTCTCCCTCGCGAACCTGGCGGTGGCCTTTGTTCAAATTGTAAGGTATAATAAAACGTTTACTTATCGTCAAACATTGTTCGTTCCTTTGTGACAAACAAGTAATAATATTTATTCTAAGCTAGCTTTAGTGGAAGTTTTCAATTTTGTTAACATTCAGCTTTCAACACTTTGAGTTCCATATGGAATTTGTACCTGACGAATAGTGATATTGAATTCTCTGTCGCCGCATCTTGTCCCTTGGGAGTCAACTAGGCGTGCATAATGATAGCAACCGAAAGATGGCAAATACCCCTATTGAAAAACTACCAGACCACAGCAGCGTTTAAGGTGCGATAAGTTCACCACGCAGGTTTATCCTAACTATATCACCTGTCTCTAACAAGCAACTGCAATTCCTATAAAATGTAGATTGTACAGAAAAAATTATTAGCATTTTTTTCACAATTTTTATCATTATCTGTATTGATTCAGAATATCCAAGTCTCTATATCATTTCGTTCTCGAGCGGGGAGAACTTCCTTTATATTATTATTCTTCCAGTTCTGAAACAAACATGTACGGATAGATTTTTATTATTGAAACCTAAATTTATTTACTGTTTTTTAAGTAAATAAAAGCACTTACGAAGGAATACATTATCACAGATTAATAAATATAAGACAATCTTATTAGGTGAAAGTGTCTCCTGTAGAACTGTAGTAAAAGTAAAGGAAAGAACAACCGTAAAGAATCGATCCCCATTCCTGGTAATTGCATCATTTTTCACTGATGCCGCCGTTAACGTTGACCATTAAATCTAGTTTCCTCTAGTTCCAACCGGATATTGATGTAAGATAGCGATCCACTTATCTAAATGTTTAGGGTGGACCTCCAAACTTAAGGGACTACTTAAAACGAGTTACGAAAATTGCTCTCCACAGACGTGAAGGTTAAAAAAGCAATAACGAATTAAGAAGTTTTGAACGCAATATTATTTTACGCTGTCTATAGCGCCGCTGTATATGTGCTGTGTCATAGTGACTTAAGAATAGAATAGAATAGAAAAATCTTCTCGTGACAAAAGAATATAATTTAAATTCTTTCAACACGTCATAACTCAACCATCAACAAAACACCATCAACATAAGCAAACATAAGGGAAAAAAAATACCAAAATGTATTAACGTTAGTGACCGTATGTGCGACTAACAGACGGATTATTTTCAGCAGACGTTTGCAAGTGAGATTCACACAATCTGGACTTACTAATTTACAGCGTAAAATATTAAAAAATATCTGATAATAAAATTGTGCAGAAATTCAGTAGTGTGTAAAATGTGAAATTACTAGTTTGCTGGAATGTGTATAGAATATAAAATACGACACTGTATTGATTGAATAAAGCGTGAAATAGAAGGTAAATATGTAAGTGTACGCAACGTAGTTCTTCTTCATATAGCGGCTGTCTGGTGCCGTTGTGGACGTATTTGAAGGCACGTGTGTCAAATAAGTCACGATCATGAATCCAACTCATCGTATGGAAAAAGTATATTGATGATTCTTAACAACGCCAAAAACCAACGAAGCATATATAGCTATCATAAATCTGTCTTTTCCAGTCACTTTAAGTCGGGGTTGGCCTGGTTAATATACGGAATTAATATGGATATGCCACTCCGTTTCTTTCCGTGGTTATCGTAAGAGGCAACTTAGCGATTTTAAAAGTACTAATGGCAATCTACGCGAGGTCCTCCGTTGACGAGGCTCACCTCCCGTAATCTATCTCGGTGAAAACCGGATTGCGGTAGCTTTATATCTATATATGCTACCTAGTGTAAAATGTAATTCTGGAATCTGTGCCTATTGGAGATCAGGTGTGAGTGTCTAAATTATAATTCGTCAATATCCCATGTTGCGTTTAAGTCATTAAAATTATGTGTTACATTGGGCCGGAGTTTTATCAAATAATCTATCTCCAACTATCAATCTCACCTGCACGCGCTATAACGTAACTAAGTACGCACTAAGGGAAGCTGAATTGGGTGCCAAAAATCTTAAAGGCCTCTGAGAAATGGTAAAAAAACCATATCAAAATTTAAAAAGTTTAATAAAACAAACTGGTGGTGCGAGGTATCTGATACTTCAAATACCAATCCAAAAAATAATAGCCTACTGAAGAACATATGTCTCCCAAAAGGATTTCCCATAATCACCACGCTCGGCTAACGGCATCGCAGTACGAGACACTTCGCACTTCACACGCTGCTGCCCGTGATCGGTTCGCTTAATTTTGGTCTGGTATTTTTCGTGGTTTTTTAAGGCTTCCCTTTAATCGCCTCCCACGACACCCACAGGAAGAAAGGGGCTGGTAGATCCTTACTCCCATACCACACGGCAATTATAGTGTCAAAGTGTTATAGACCGGTAACAGTTCTCCGATATTTTACGAAGATTATACCCAAAACTTAAAAGGTCCTCCTGCGTTATTTGGACACAACTTCCGATTACCATTGACAGTTGTTAACGGCGCCAGGTATTATCGTCATGCATGTGTAGACGCAAACATAGACGCACACACTCGTCTTCATATTCCCGTATCCAATGTAAGGTTTATAAGATCGGAGGAAGGATCAGATGCAGTGGCAGGATGCAACACAACACAAATAGGCTAGGAAACCAATAATTTGCGAGTCGTACAAATTGACTTCTGCTGGGATTCGAACCCGGGAATTATAGCCCAACAGTTAGAAGCGCTTTAATACAATCAAAATTTACGTTTAAAACAGAATGATTGCACTCAAATTTATTTTGGGTCAGTGTTACTGTCATAATTATTCTCTCAAAATGTTTAAATACAGAGCGATGTCTCATGCAAAAGCAACTTAAAATTCGCTTGATAAGCGGTGGTTGCAGGTAATTTAAAAGTCAAATCGCCAATCACAACATTTTTAAGGCTACATTGTCCCTATTTCGAATTGCAAATGATCTTATCTCTGCAGCTGGCACGATGGAAATTGTGCTACTAAATTTGAAGCGATGGACGCATCTTAAAAAACTTTAAGGTCGTTTGTATAAGGCAACTGTTTTAGCTATACTACACGAGTTATTTTGAAAAGTGCAAAATCAAATCCATAGCTAGTTAACAGATTACATATGTATTTTGTTGTATTATCATAGTAGTTAATAATCAGGCGTTATTTTCGTTATTGTTACGATGTTAAATAACTTTTAGATTATATAAAATAACCTAAAAATCTAGTTCAAGAAGATTGACTCTGCCTACCCCGTTGGGAACAAGGCGTGAATATACGAGTACGTAGCAGACCTATAAATTTTGATGTTATATTTATTGCAGTAATATCGCATCCAACCTATATATATATATACCATCATTCCATTCATATTTTGGACTTATGCATTCTATTCCATTTCTGGTTAACAAAGTACTATGAAAAAAAGCAGGACTCAGGTTTGGGTCCGCCAGTTCGACTATTGTTGTGAATGATTTCACACACAAACTCGGAGTGGTTA
Organism: Bhutanitis thaidina; assembly: GCA_029286595.1. Taxonomy (NCBI): domain Eukaryota; kingdom Metazoa; phylum Arthropoda; class Insecta; order Lepidoptera; family Papilionidae; genus Bhutanitis; species Bhutanitis thaidina. Next base: position 4,096,812 of record JAGSMS010000012.1, on the reverse strand, counting down.
ACAGGAAATATTAGCAATTCTAATGACATGAGTCCTTACATTTACTTGGTTAAAATCGTTCATGTAAACATTTACAATACTTTTATTCATTATTTAACCTTAAAATAACTACCGAACGTATTTTGTTACTCATACTCATAATAAAATTGATCGTTGGTCTGACGTTTATTTTCTAAATATGTTACTTCACTCCAGCTAACATTTTAACGAAGGAAGATAAAAGTTTCTTCCCAGCGAGTGACTTCGTTAAATGTCCTAAGAGACTAAAGCGCTTGGTACTTAAGTGACAAGACTATTATATTTTATTTATATAATATAACTAAGATACGTTGTTCTTTTTCTAATAATGTTGCGAATGCTTTCACTCATCACCCAGTTAGCAGTCCAGTAGGACGCCAGCACTGAAATTATATATTTTTTACACTTTGACTTAAATTTAAATTTCGTTTATCAAACGTCTCTCTTTTATCTCGGCGAGCGATAACAAGTTAACATTTTACTTTTGAAGGCAAAATCACAAACGCTGTCTCTTATCATAATGGCACAGAGAATTGTTCAAGAAAATAAAAAAAAAATCAAATGTTTATTCTTCGACATAGAAACATAAATTTCACTTGCCAAAAGTCATACTTGTTGTTAATCTGTCTCCGTTTCGTATTGAGGTTCCTCTTACGGAGAGGAAATAGGCGAAAGAAATACCGAAAGTATCTCCTTTTTTGAAATTTTCATTGTAATATTGTACAATTCAATTTTTTTTTTATTGAATTTTTATAAACAGTATTTTTATTGAATTTTTATAAACAGCTTGAGAGCAATCAACTCATTCCCATGGGTCATTATCTTCCATGTGCTCCTTTATTTAAAGTCTTTTTTGATCCCATTGATGATAATTTTTTAAACCTATTGACAGGAAGACTGCATACTTACTGGGATTTTGTTGTAGAAACGTATGCATTGCCACATGAACGAGTTTCTGACTTTATAGAGTCTAGTAACTGGCATTACAAGCTTGTATCTGTTTCTGGTATTAATGCACATCAATATCCTTATGAAATGTATTTATATTTTTATGTGCATACATTACATTTTCATATATATATATATCTATCGAGAGGCCAAAATTAAAATATCTATTTCTTTAATATATCACTAATATATGCTCTCGTATTTAGATTATGAGTACCTCTTATGGCCTTCTTTTGAAAAATGAACATTGTTTACATTTCAGCGGTATATTCCGGGTCGAACATATTAATGTGCGTTCCTCGGGGGTCGATTCTCGGCACATTTCATAAATAAAATAAAATCATTTATTCAACAAAAGAAACATACATTAATTATTTTTTAATCTACCACCGTTTCGTAATGAGGTTCCTCTAACGCAGAAGAAAGTAAAGTAAAGTGACAGCAACTCCATAAGTATCCTCTTTTTTGTGTTTAACGTAATAGGACAGACTACGCCTCATATTGTACATTTTAGGAAATCCATTTCATTAACATGTCATATCAAATAATACAGGCCTTTTTTAAATGTGTTACATATTTTTCTTTATTGATTTGCCGTCGTATCTTAGTGGTTAGGGCGTTAACTTAAATTTCATAGAATGTCAGTGCCCTGGGTTGATGATACACGGTTTCAGAACTAATAAAAAATATTATTTCTAGAACGTGTAAAGTCCGAGAACCCGCCCTGAAGCGGCGTGGTTGATCCTTCCCAGGACCCAAAACCTACTCAGCTATTGAGAGGAGTCCTTTGCCTGGACCCCATGTAATAGTGAAGAAGAAGCCTGTGAACTTTCCACTGCCAGCAGTGGTACTATTGTTTTATTGATTTTTTTTTCCAAAACTTTTCCATAAGTTACGCATCGTTTAATAAACATAATTGAAACATGTTTAAACAAAACTATTTATAACAGCATACGAGTTTCCTAACCTTTTTCAGGTCAATGATCTTACTGCCAATCATAGGGAGTGCTGAAGGCAAAACAAGGTGTTAATTGGGTAGCGAATGGATTGCGTGACTGTTTTGATTGAAAACCCTGATAGCGGTTCATTTTCATGCGGCTATAGGTATAGTTTACACTTTGATGTACTATCTTACACCTGAAGGATATAAAAGATAATTTTTTTATCTGTAGATGATTTGCTAATGAAATCTTTAAACTTTTATACGTCGTACAGCGACGAAACAAATAAAAAAGTTAGTCGTGAGTTCCGCAGATCCTATAGCTGGCAACGAGATATTCCATCATGGTCTTCAGTAGGTAAATTATTAGCCCGAATTTGATCTTTGACGCGAAAGATGCACTAACAGCGGGCCACTAGAACATCAGAACGGCGACCTCTTCCTCGTGAACTTTTAACACCGCCACAGAAGGACGAACATTATGGCTGTCATGACTATATCTATGTATTAGATTCAACCTGGTTATTTTGGTTTAATGTAGTAAATATTGCAAAAAGACATCAATTATGATCCTAGAGTAGTGATCGTACCCATTGTTTGAAATAAGGTAATGTGCTGCGAAAACAATTATGTAATTGATGAGGGTTTAACTAGAATAATATATTATCGAACACTAGTGCTTCGAACGTCCATTAAAGGCGGTTAGCCTTTGCTGTCCTCGCCAGATCTCTGTTTTAAAATTAATGTGACTTAATTGTTAATTTACAACTTACCGATAGCTAAATATATTACGCCTATTTCTTATTTGACCAAACTTACCGAACTTACCTGCGAGTCAAAAATGGCACAAGCGATCGAATCATAGCCGAATGTCAAACAACATTTTGGACAAACGTTCATACATCGTATACAAAAAAGTACCAGCAAGTTGGCATAACTTGCTAGTTCTTTTTTTAGAGGTAAGTTTAGCCAAATTTAGCAGTAAACTGAAATATATGCTAATGTAGTATATTCCTTATTTTATGAGGCAAATGATGAGCAGCATCACTGATGCTAAGATGCGAGGCCTATGGTACTGCGATCTTCAACCTATCGTAGGAGGCAATTATGGCAAATCCTCCCATTCGGAAAGGCATATTTTGAGCAGTCGACTATTAAAAATTCCGCACTTAAAAATGCTATTAACTCTTGGCATCTGGTCTGACAGTAATCAAATATGAACTAAGTTAATTCATTCAACTTTGAATTTTGTGCGTAACCGCTCATAGTGGCTTACCCTTAAGAGTCGTTCGAAGTCCTCTACCCGCTACCTTAGTTATGGTAATGGAAAAAAACGTGTACATATTTCGTACGGGTCTCATGTACTCACACATATCTAATCATAGTATACTGCCACCATGTATAACGGTATACAGTTTGATCATACATGTGTGCAAGTAATATTCTATAGATATTTTTGTAAGTTAGTTTTGACTATATAATTATATTTTTTACTATTTTTATTTTATAACATTGGATCAACAAACGAGCTTATAATACGATTGACGATTAGCAGCTAATGTAGTCTATGATCACCTGTAAACAACTTCAGTCGAAGAAGGTTGCGGTGGTAAGGCTCCTATCCTGCTTATGATGCGTCTGGCTAGGTTTAAAAGGTACAGAGAGTCACTACGATATTCCATCTTTGTGCTCAGGGGTGGCAATGCATCTGTAACCTTCTTCGATTGAAGGTAACCATAGACTGCTGTAGCCATTAACTGGTAGCTCGTATTTCATCCGAATCTAAAGAAGAAATTAATAATATGTATTTGATTACTATTATCCAACTATATAATTTGCCAATAAAATAAAAGGTGGTGTAGGCACCGTTGTAAAGCTTATTCTAAACGTAACCCGAGGAATTGGTCACTGAAATTATATTTCCTGGATTCGCAGCAGTGCTAGTATAAATGACATAATGCCGATCTACACAAGCGAATAGACAGCCCTATGCGTGACTTAGAAGGTCCACTGTGGAAAAACTCGACTCTTATACTCGTATATCCCTCATCATATCGAAATGCTCCTTTTAAAGAAATGTCTTTAAGATATTTCATTAAAAAATAATCTAGATAATATCTCTCATTTGTACTCATTATTGTAGTTTGACCGGCCGGCTTCGCCTTATGGCATCTTCAAGGACAATAGTAGAATACTATAATATAATATATGATAATAATATATAATATAATAATTGCCAGTAAGATGAAAATCACCAAGTAAAGTAGTTAAAGTTTTAAGTAGTATAGTAGTTAATATGAGATGTAAAATATTTTTAATAACTCGACCACAGCGTGTCCTATCGTAGCTATGAACCATCGTCTCGACAATACAAATATATTGAAGGAAAACGACTTGAATGGGTCCAGCCGGTCATGTGATACGCCTAACAGAATAAAAAATTTATTTGTAGACATTATATATTACTGATATTTTAGAATAGATTGAAAGTTGAAAATAATAACTCTCATCAATGTATAATCATATTTCCTTAACAGGCTCTTCTGTTATTAGAAAAATAATCTATTAGATTTTCGAAATTCGAACTATAATAGAACGGAGTCGATGTAATATTTAATCAAATAAATGCGGGTCAAAATACAATAATAATATTGGGGTGCGCCGAAAACTCCAATAGTAAATATATTTGTGGCGATAACATGAACCGTAAAGCCTTATTGATATTGGCAACGCTCCCGCGCCGCTCATAAATGAGATTGGCGTGAAACCCTAAAAGGATGTACTTGTTTGTAACTGTAAACCCTTGGCTTTGCTTGAAAGCTCCTATGTTTATTATTAATAGATTATCTCCATATTCAGTATCATTACGGTCTTACATCACTAATATCTCTATTTAATGACGTAAAACGAATTACCTAAATTCATATTGTTAGCCCTTATAGCCTAGTCGATAGTGGAGCCCAGATTAGCAGGACTACCAATTAGGCTATGCTTTCGTAGCTGACACTGAAGATAATGTTGCATGTACCGAGTAATGGGTGTTTATTTGACATTTACATGTATGATATGATCCCCTGAATTGATCGCTCCCTATAAATCTAAAATAAATTTCTAGAAAAAATCTTGTAATATGAAATATTTTAAAAAATATTGGATTATTGAATATTTGAAAAAAGTACAAAAAAAGAGGATATCTATGGTGTTTCTTTCACTGGTTTCTTCTCCGTCAGAGAAACCTTATTACGAAACGTTGGTAGATTTTAAACACAAATCACGTTGAATACAAGACGTGAAATTCTAGACGGGGACTGGATAATGTATGTACTTATATCATCGCAAGCAACGAAGATAAAAGTAGTGTAAAAAATTCTCTGCTTAGAAGTCCTCTGGGTAGGTACAACACGCTTACCCATTACTGCCGACAACAGTGCAAGTACTGTTGTGTATCGGTTTGAAAGGTCTTAAGAGTCAGTATAATTGCAGACTGTCATGCATTCCTACATAGTTCTTTGGGTTACCAGCTCATCTGTGACCTTCTTCGATTCAGGTAGGTTGCAGGTGTCCATGGGCTGCATATGCTACTTACCATTAGGTGGACTGACAGCTCGTTTTCTCACCACATTCAAATAAATAAAAAGGTAAACCGTGAAAAAATATTTTTCAAATACAATTGCTTAATACGCACAAAACCTCCAATAAATAATGATACAAAAAAGAAAAATTGCTTACTTCGAAATAAATCGTTTAGTATTACATTCAATTGGTACACTAGATGTTGTTCCTGTAAATACCGTAATTTGAATAAATATTTTTTTTATTTCGTTGAAAAATTACACCTGTTTATTTGAAAATGTTTATTTGAAAACCTATTTAAATCTTCTTTGACATCTATCCAGACAGACTTTAATCCCCTTTTCTACACTTCTAATGATTGTTTTTAACTAGCCTATTTCTTTAATCTAGAACGCCGAATGTAATGTCTCTGTCTTTTAAACTATAGGACTTTCGTACAGCCTTCCAACCCCCATTTCTTTAAGAGATGTATTTTCGCAAAATCTTTAGCGGGTACAACTTTGAAACAATTGAAATTCTATTGCTAAGAGTCATATCAGGACTAATGACACGAGAAGAGATAAGGAATCTATCAGTGAAATTTCTTGCGTTTTAATAGTTTTTGAGATTTCGTGATAAATCAGAAAGTTGTATTTTACTTTTATGTACTATATAGATTTATAAAGTTTAGTATGGGGCATATCGTCTATCTGCACCTACGCTGTAGGTAATACGCAATAAGCATTTACAAATATCCACTTTGGTCAGAAATCTATGCTAGTATTATGACGTTCAAACATACACACATTTGTGGGAGTATTCATATACTATCTACTACGTGCATATAACGAAAAATGCACGTAGCTGATACGAATTGTATGAGATGTTTGAAGGTTTTATTTTTTACTTTAACTTTTGAAGTGAAGTAAATATACAGATATTGTCTGTCCCAATACTAAAATGAAAGGAGATTCTGTATCCGATTACAAATTTAATGATATGAAGATGAGATGGCTGAGGACCGTGCTTAGAGCCAATCTTTGGGGGAGGCCTATGTTCAGCAGTGGACATGTGGTTAGCCGAAATGATTAAAATGATGATGTCTGCAGCCAGTTATCCTAGTTCTACTGCGAATATCACCGTTGCAGATTCTATCATGCAGAGAAACACCAAGTACAGACCTTTCCACAGCTGGCTAAGCAACCTTGCCAACTTACTCATTCGGCCAAACTCGGTACCGCAAGTCATCACTGGCAACACGCATTATATAATATGGTATTAATATCATGTCATTATGATGAAGGTAATGTATCAATGTTGCGAATTTCTTGGAAACTTTCGAATCGATTTTCTTCAAACTTACCAGACAGTCCGAAAGTTAGTAGGGACCCAACCTTCAAAGCTGAAGGTCGTGCTTTCGAAGTTCACTTGTGGCAGAACGTTAAATATCTACGACGAATGTTTGTTTGTAAGGTATGTTTGTTAATTTTATATAAATAAATAAGTGCTCTCTACTGTATATCCAATACCGGAGAGGAAGGAGAGGGTTCAAACATCTTTAGTTCTACTCATGAACTCATTGATTCTACAAATAAATCCATACTTCTAAACTGTAATCATCATCATCATCATCATTTCAGCCTATCAGAAGTCCACTGCTGAACATAGGCCTCCTCCAAAGAATACCAAGAAGCTCGGTCCTGAGCCACCTGCATCCATCGACTTCCCGCAACACTGCGCAGGTCGCCACTCCATCTTGTGGAGGATCGTCCTACACTGCGTAGGACGTAACTGTAATGGTATAACTTTGAAAGGAAATCGACTGATCATTATTGTATTCAATTATTAGTGTACTCGTAACACTCAATACTTATGAAGTACCGGGCGTCGGTACGTTTACGGCAACCTCAGAAACTCGAACATTAATTACTAGCGAACCCATTCGGCTCCGCACGGACAGATCTGATATATATAGTATATAAACAAATTTGAATGTGTTATACTTATAAACCTTCCTCATAAAATCACATTGAAATCCACTTATATATTTAGAAGTTTTAACCGAATAATCAGAACCAGGGATTGCGATTCAGTTTTTTTTTGCATAGTTTTTGTGACCTTTTAACAATTCATAATAACTTGTTTAAATATGTTGTATGTAACATGGGGCTCCATATGAATTCGATCATAATTTATTCATGGACTACGAAGATACACTACGTAAATCATCGATGAATAGCACGCATATCGGAATTGGGTTATTTTATCGATAAACACTGCTACATATATAACATAGAATCTAACTTCATTTATTTTATTTATTTAAACTTCTATGCGCAAAATTGTACACATGGCGGACTTAATGCCTAAAGGCATTCTCTCTCTCTCAACCATTCCCATGTTATCCTCCTTCTTCTTTACCGACCTTTTTTTGATTCGACGACAAGGTCTGCCACACTTCACAGGCTTTCTCCCAGTACGGTGAGTTGTGTCAAATGGAAATCTGAAAATAGTTATTAATTAACTGTCTATTCTCATCGATGAGCGCATTTAATAATTCTTTAATTTTTGCTTTTCGTGGAGTGTATACCTATAGGCATTTGTGAGTGCATTATAAGATCTACCACGCCCTGGCTTCCCGCGAGTCTTGCAAAAGTAGTTAAAGCTAAAAGCATGTATGTTCTCTTGGAGTCCGACAGACATCACTAACCGTCACTAAAAACTCCTGTTCGTCTACCAAGTGTTGCGATTATTGTATGTGGTCCTATTGGGCGAAGTCTATATTCAGAAGTGGACTATTACAAAAGTGGACTATAAAGTATTAATCTTTTTTTACCAGATTTTTACAAAATAACAAACATAACATAACCATAACAAAATAAAAAGTACCGAATAGTCTCACAGGCGATTGAAGCTTATTGTAAAATAACACAATAAAGTATAAAACAATAGAATAAACAAAAAATTAATTCAGAACGGGCAGACCCGAGTTGACCAACCGCCTCAAGCATAACGCATGTGACAATTATCGCCTCCTCTTGTTTTCGAAAGTCGCTTTCGTCAACAGGGATCGGATTGCGACAGAACGCCAGCAGCGTCGCGACAGCGTCGTGACAGCGCCAGCAGAGTGTGGCAGCGCGAACAGCTTCTTGACAGCGCCAGCAGCGACGTGACAGCGCCAGCAGCGACGTGACAGCGCCGGCAGCGTCGTTACTCCTTATATTATTTTTACTTGCCTTCTGCTCGCGTGTCTCTTCCGCCGAATTTGTACACCGGTAGACCGGGCCAAGAGCATATTTTTTTTTAGATTTTGTATGTACTAATTTGAATATATAATATTTTTCTATGTACTGGTTGTACTATAAGAGACAAGCAAATTGAATAGTCATGGTTACATAAACAATATGAAAGTTGTTTAACATAACAGGTTTTCAATAACGTACGCATTGTTCTCGCTGAAAACATCCGTCTTCAATAGAGGATACAAATTAATGCTCTGACGTTTATTTCCTAAACACGTCATTTCACTACGGCGTTCTCAAAGATGAAAGATAAAATATTTCCTAAGGCGAGTCAGACGTTCGTGTTAAAATATCTTAGGATGAGTAAATCGTTTGAAAGTGAAAAGAGGTACGCGATATTAAAAAAAAATCTATTCAAACTGTATGGATATAATTTTTCTCTAGATCAATGCATGACTTTGACTGTTACATTGTAATCATAAAGAAATGACTAGTGTATGGGATATGTTTTCGACGGGAATGGTTGGTTAAATAACTTTTCCGCTGCCAATAAAGATCGCCTGGGTCTTGTTTGGCACAGGTTTTTTTTAGGGCCAAAGAGCAAGCGGCTCATCTGTTGGTAAGAGTACATCTGCAACACCAGAGGAGCTGCAAGTGCGTTGCCGGCCTCTAAAGATATATGACGAGTTTTAGGGATATGGTACAGAGTGGAGTAGGCCTCTGGATACCTCACTCACCAAACGAAACGCAAGACGCATGTGGCAGCAACGTTGAAAAATTTACGATTCGGAACAAAAATCACTTTAGCTATGTCTCGACAATACCAACTATTTATACGCTTTCGCCCTTTCTTTGGACTGATGGATACTCAATTTACATTCTAAGACGTACATAAAGAAAAACGACGGCGTCAGTGAGTTTGGCAGAAATTTATGTGTTATTTTCAGCCATATATACTTAAAGAGACCGACCTGCTAACATATTTCTTACGAAACAAAACTTACAAGAGGATTTTCAATAATTCTTCTAAACATTATTATACTTACACTTACATGTAATACATGTTTGCCATGTCAAATTAATATTGGAAGAGTTCTCACGCCTTCTATCCTCACTGAGCTACATTCCTGAATCTCTTTCGAAGATTCCTTTTCTATTTCATGTACATAATGTCTCTCATGTTTCAATAATAAATTAAAGTTATACTAAGGAATAATACCTTTATTCTTTGTGCCATTAAAATTACAATGGATAATTTTAAAACATCTTCTGGCTTTTGATAGATGACAGATTAAAGCATTTTGAAAATGTTGAAATTAAATATCGTCGCTGCTGTCCGGCGATAGATGGTAGCGAGATATCTTGTATAGGAAAACTCCGGAAACTACGTCAAATTCTACCATCTAGAGGGACAAAGTATACTCGTAGAACGAATATCATGGGAGTAACTGTAACAAGTTACATAAGAAGCGCTTGTGCACACTCACCCTGCATAGTTAACTAAACCTACAAAGTCTGCCTTCAAGTTTTAGCCAGCTCATGTATTGCTCGAAGTGTCAGGTCAATTTAAATATACCATTACCTGTGAAAACAATTTATGGAGTAGAAACAAAAAAAAATTAAAAACACTACGGTCGACAGAACTACCATCATTGCATAGCACGCATATTCCTAAAATAAAAAAATTATTATAGATGAAAGTTTCACCATTTCACCAAAAATTTTTAAAACTCTTTAATGTACTTTACTTTTATCTGCAGGATGTTTTCTTCTTTTTCAGTGTTATTAAACAATTACGGTCATATAAAAATGTAAAAATTTAAAATCACGCAATCACAATTAACACAGGCAATTATCTAACATCGAATTTCCAATTCTTATCCTTATTTTTTATTAAAAATTTTGTTGTTATTTATTGTTATGTAATTTCATTTGTAGTTCACTATAACATGGTTTCATGATGGTTAGTTTGCTTACATAATAATATCTTATTTACTCATCGTTTTCTCTCTTTATATACATCAAATACTAAGAAATTTTTACTTCAAATCAAATCAAATCACCGCTCTCGCGATGCCCAACCTTGTTCTGGGCATAATGCCGTTGCTGCCCGTCATCACTCTTATATATATTCGATCTGAAATTATTTGATATGATGAACCGCCATCAGTGGAAACCTACAACATTTTCAAGGCTTTTTCTTTACTCTACTTACGAAACCATGTATCAACTACCTATTATTCATTGTGTAAGAAATATAAACAACTTATTTTCAATAATTAACTAAGGCGAAAAAGACAACAAAATAATTTTACATTAGCAAAATATGTATTCCCTTTGCGACAAAAACAAATTCCAAGTAATCTATTTTTTCTTGTTATTCAAAGCACGCAGCTAAAAAAGAATTGGACGCGTGAATTTACTTATCTCATCCGCACGAACAAAAGCTGATATATTTCAAAGCTTTATCGAGGCCTGCAAGAAAATTTCGTAACGAGCACCTAATTTGTACTATTTTGTCCGGGGATTTGCCGTTTATTGTTTTGTTTGTTAGAAGTATAATCAGTATCAAAGTATAATCATGACAATAGATATTATATAAATGAGAAAGTTCTTATGTTTTGTTCTCTTGATTGGTTTTTGTCGTTTGTCGCTCGACCAAGTTTCAAATACAGAACGGATTTTATTGATATATGGCAGAGTGTTAGATTATGTTATAAGATTTTTGTTTAAATTAAATATTCGAAATCATGCGGGTGATGCTACTGTAACTGATTGTGAGGAATATCTCCGCCTCTGCGAAAGTAAAAGAAAAGAGAATACGGTAGGAACGGGTTGTAAATGTCCCGTGCATACACGTGGTACTGTAAAGAGTTCACTGGTCCGGCAAGCTTTTTATACAAATATTCTGGTGTTTTGTGAAGTCGAAATATTATTTGTGCAAATGTAAGTTTTTACTTTAGGCACGTGAAATAATATGTAGTGAAATAACACTTTTGTTTGCAGGTTCTGTCGAAAGAATATGGCAAAAAATTAATTTTGAACTTTTTTTTTTTATGTAAAAGACGGCAAACCCGCAAGCGGTTCACCTGATAGTAAGTGATACCGTCGCCCACATACATCTGTAATACCATAGATGCTGCAGGTGCGTTGCCGGTCTTTAAGGATATTTGGGAGATGGGAAGGAAGACGAAGGGAATAGAGAAGGGATGTGGGTCTCTGGTTACCTCACTCACCGTACGAAACGCAGAAGCACAAGATACCTCTACTTCACGCCGGTATTCTGCGAGGCCGTGGTACCACCCCGGGTCGAGCCGGCCCATTCGAGCAGCAGCAAAAGCCGCCGCTTGCCTCTACCACGCTTAAAACTATTTCTACTACTAACTATTTCCTAAACGAGTTACAGCAATTATCACTAAGCTCAAGGTTAAAGTTCCGATATGAGCGCTTGCTGTAAGGAGGCATATGGTGTTCATCATCATCATTACAGCCTGCCATTAGTCCACTGCTGGATGTAGGCCACTTCAATAGATTGTCAAGGAGCACAGTCCTCTTCCTGCGGAGTTTTTGCCACGACGCAAATGCGAGTTGGCAACTGCTTTTTTTTTTTGGATGAGGATGGATGAATATTGAATATAGAAAATAGCTGTGGTGCAACCAATCCTTCACACCGCCCTCCTGAGTGTCAGTTTATACCAATTTAAATTAATTGGTATATGGTATTACATAACATATTAAATATCATTTAGGAAATTTTGCTTAATATTTAAGAACATTAAACGAAGCTTTTTAAGAGCATCATAGCTTTAACGAATAATTTATTACTAATTGAATATCGATTGTCTACCGAAAGCTCTGACTAATGCTCGCCACATTATTTGTGAGTCAATTTCTTCATCTTCAAATTACGCCAAGAATACTTAAATCAACCGACGACCTTTGCGGTGCAAATTGTTTTGGTCCAGTGAAATAACTTATCGCCGTAGATAAATATTCAGAATCGATAATTTCATTTAGTATAATTTTCAAGACGCTATAATGGCCGTAATTCGGTTTTGACGATTCGGAATGAACATAGCTACGATGCGTTTGCACATCGCTTACAGTTTTTACAACCTATGCATGAGTAATTAACATAGTGTGATGCGTAGAGATGTTCATGCCATTGAAAAAAATTAATCAATCGTTCGACACTGCAAATTACTGAAAATCCAATATTGTTATTGATTAACTGAGAAATGATTAGAGTGTATATTTATTATATGTGAATTATGTACTTCATTTCAATATACTACGGTAGATAAAGTTAACAATCAGTTTTATTTCATTTTTTATGCTGACCTGCCGAGATGTTTCATCATCAGCAAAAATTACACGTCTAAATTTGCAATCCAGCCTTCTCGCTCTGCAACTAAACTTGCGAAATGTTTTTATTATCATGTAAGCTTCACAAATTTTATATTTTTAAGGAACTAGATAGTCGAACTAAGTAAGAGTAATGTTCTAATTAATATAATTAAAGTGAATGGTATCGGAGATATTTAATTGCAAATGTATATATATAACTTATTTCAAGTATCAAAAATTAAATAAAGTGGTTTCGAATTGCAACAACTGAGGTATCTAAGCAGAACAGACAACGATATGGGATCATGAATGTTACTGCATTTTACTTTATTATTTATGGTTAAACACAAATCATGAACTTCTCGTTCATTTTGAAGATGTATCAATTTAAACTTATTCAGTCGCTGATTTTAAGGCTGCCTATTGCCTACGAGAGAGGCAATATTTCGAGTAAAGACACACTGTATACTTTCATAGCGTTGGGAATGCACTAAAAGACAGATTCCAGATGACACTGACGAACTCAAGGTGGCCTCTTAGAAAAGCATTTTAGTTCCAGAACAAAACACCTTTCTTTTGTGTTTGATAAATCATAAGAATAACTGCAAGGTTTTCTTAAAGCCGCAATTTGTTATCAGGGCCACGGTGGTGTTGGAACAGCTGGTGAAAATATCGAAATAGTTACAGTGTGGTAGTTCAGTAGCAGTTTGTAGGTAGTATTTAAAAAATATATATTCGAATTATGTGTGATAACAATTTTTTTTTTTTTTATTTAAAAAACTTTATTGCTTACACCTTATGAGGTGACAAAGGGCGGACTTAATGCGTATTGGCATTCTCTGCCAGTCAACCCATGGGTTGGTGATATAGCCGTAGCAGGGGTATTTTAAAATAGTTCACTGAGATAACTTTTGGGGTTTGTTTATTTCATTTAGGAACACTTTACTTTTCACTCTAATATTTTACACTACAGAATATTAGGTAAAGCGATGATAGTGCGTCTTAGTCTTTACCGTTTCAACACGAGATTTTCATCGAAAAAGTTTTTATAATATTTCCGTAACTATTATAGAATTTCCGTAACTAATATGGAAACATAGAATTAAAAAAATAATATTCTAATACGCCGCAAGATTTTGCATTAATTTTTTTTTCTATCTTATGATCTTATATATTATTGATATATTGAAATATTTGAATAACCGAAACGATACAATCGATCAATAATTAACATGCCATGATCATATTTCTTCTAATATTGAGAGCATATTAGCATATGATGGATTGTATATTAGCGTATAACAATTTTCTTTTCTTGAATTTTATGTTCAACAGTACGCGGTACTTTCTTTTACTAATAGCGGAAAATCCTTACTGGTAACTAGTGTTGGGTAGCAGCATCGCTATTTAAGGGTGCTGGTACGCTATCTAACATGTACAGTGCAGTCACGACTCGCCTGTTTTTGGACGTACACCCGTCTTCGAAAGCACTAAGAATGGGTTCACGGCCAACAATATGTACATAATATTGTTGGACGTAACCCCATCATTAGTGCATATCTAATGAATAAGGAGAACAGTGTAATAATGTCTCGATAATCATTTTCTACATCATTATCATCCTCACTACAGCCTGTCACAATTCCACTGCTGAACATGCTTCCATTAAAAAGCACGATCCTGCGCCAACTTTACCCCATCGAATTACAGAAACAATGCTCAGGTCGTCACTTCACCTCGAGGTTCGTCCTACATTGCGTTTGACTGTATGAGGTTGCCACTCGAAAACATTTCTTCCCCTAAGGTTATCAATTCAGCGAGTTATGTGTTTGGCCCATTCCCACTTGAACCAGCTGGTCCTCGAGGCTTTGTTATCCTAGTCATGTTGCGGAAATTATCTTTGCATATCCTGAGCTTATAAATACGGCCTGCGGTGAACAATCACGTCTCGGTTCCGTATGTCATCACTGCCTATTAAACTTAAAAATCCTATTTTTTGGAATAAAAATAACAGGTCCAATAAATTAGTTCATAAAGACTACAGATTTTTTTTTAAATCTCTCTAATTTTTTTGCTAATTGAGTAAAAGACAAAAACAAGCAACGGGCCTTAGTCCTGTTACCAATGCACTCAATTGCCACTTTTTCACACAACTCGAAATTTTTCTCTTTTATTTTTAGGTATTATGTAAACCTTACACTAACCCTTACTGTGTATAACACATACTTAAACGTCATTCGGGCGAAAATTTCACTTATTGACTCAGTCAACAGTAAAAACGTGACTTCGACACGAGAATGCTAGCGGCACTTGACATGTTTCTCTAGTATAATGGTGATCGATTGCCATGCGAGTCGTTTAAACGGTAGGAATTCTCCAATAGAAACAATGACTACTAACAATGAATACAACGACAGAAGAAAAGACATCACATAATATTAAATAGAAAGAAATTTAATAGTACATTATATAACAAATTGACTTTAAAGTTAAATCAATCACATTTCTGCAAAGTGGTTGCTGTATTAAAGTGCAGAAACATTCACATTTGATGCTGAATATTTTATATTGAGTTTTATGATACAGCTGGTTACAAACTATTTGATTACTAACATCTTTATTAACGATCTATAAAAAGGCTGTGGCTTTTTGGTTAGTTTGGTTTCCTAGGATTGAATCCCAAGAAATTGAGCCAGTATTTTTCAACACTCCAATTATCAGTTTTTGGGTTCAGTTGTGCTGTTTCGTCCCGTATCTCTCTGACACTGGTCTTCATCTGAGTCGTAACGTATATCAGCGTAACATGGGGTGTGTTCCTCAATGGCTCTAAATTTTTACGTAAACTTTCGCCATTACTATAAATCCTGCGCAATCGACAACTATCTAGTGAAATTGTCGTTGTGGCTAAAAAAAGGACTGAAGGACATTATGAAACAGTGTGTGCCGCAGTGCCTCTATGTTGGCGCATAAACTTGCATCATTATAATAAAGCTGGCGCAATCGACAACTATGTAGTATTTGAAAGTTGTCATCGTAGTTAAAATAGGCCTGAAGGGGATTATGAAACAATGTGTGCCTAAGTGCCTCTATTTTTGTGCACAAACTTGCATCAAAATAATAAATCCTGCGCAGTCAACAACTCTCTAGTAATTGGAAGTTGTCACCATAATTTAAATAGGCCTGAAGGACATTATCCAGTGCCCTCCCACTGGTGGTGGTGCTTTTTTCTCTTCAAATTATGAATCACTTGCCATTTTATTATTTTTGCCGGTGGAATGGTGCAAAGTATCTTGTTCTAACATCTTTAAAATAAAGGATTTCTGCAAAGTAACGCATGATGTCTATTAACGTATATCATATGATCGTATAGCTACCGCTCTCCGACGCAGATATAAAAAGATATTATTCCTATATTTATGTGGAAATTTATGGGGTGTAATGATGATGGTTTCTTTAGTTTTTCAGAAAATTTTCTGATTAATATCAAAAAATATATAAAATGAGCATTCACGACCATAATGCAAATATCCCAGTATGGTCAGAGTTTGTACATTATAATGCTTCCTACCGACTTTTCATCTTAATGTCCAAGCCGACGATACAAATCATACGTAAGTTTCGAAAAACTTGTTGGTACTTGTCCTGATTCGGGATCGAACACAGTTCTCCTGATTCAAAGGCACGGCCATTGTGGCTTTCGGGATTTTCAGATTATAATGGCGTATGTCTTTCGAGACGCATAGAAGCACTCGTCTGCACCTTGCCGTCTCAGATGTAACACATTTTCGACAAGATTTGATGAATTCTGAGCTACGGTTTTTTTTGTATCGTACAGATATTTTACGACGACTAGTATTCGAACCCAGGGCCCACGAATTATCAGTCTGGATATAACATAACAGCCACACAGAATTCACTCAGGGGCTATAATATTTCCTACATCATCATCATCATCATTTCAGCCTATCACAAGTCCTCTGCTAAATAGGCCTCCACCAAAGATTGCCACACACGTCGTCACTTCAACTTGTGGGAGGTCGTCCCACACTACGTTTCCCTGTACGTGGCTGCCACTCGAGAACCTTTTTTCCCCAACAGTTGTCAGTTCTGCGAGCCATGTGGCCGGCGCATTGCCACTTTAGCTTACGGATCCTTACGGCTATACCGGTTACCTTAGTTCTGCTGCGGATATCATCGTTGCAGAGTCTATCACCCAGAGAAACTCCGAGCATAGCCCTTTTCATAGCCCGCTGAGCAGCTTTGAGCTTCCTCATACGGCCTGCAGTGAAGGACCAAGTCTCAGTTCAGTATGTCATCACTGGCAACACGCACTGTTGTATACATTTCTCTTGAGGTTTTGAGGTATACTCGACGAGAAGAGTACGACGTAGTTTCCCGAACGCAGCCCAGCCGAGTTGGATTCGTCAATAGACCTCTGAGTCGAAGTTGAACATACCTAATCGGACAATTTGTCCCAGGTAGACGAGTACGTAACTCGTCTACAACTTCGATTGTTTCCTATAACAACCGGTATTGGTGTGTCATGGACGTTAGACATGATCTTCGTCTTGTCCATGTTCATGTTAAAAACAACCTGACGGGAGACATTATTCAGGTAATTGAGCATAGTGCTAATCTCCTCCAGCGATCCTGCCATAAGAACTATGTCGTCGGCAAATCGAAGGTGAGTGATGCATTTATGGTAAATTGTACTCCTCGGTCTTCTGTACAATCTGGCGAATTAATCGTCAGTTGTTTTATGATCAGGACAGGATATTATTCTCTCGTCTTTAGCTATGCGATAATACCCGATATTTATACGCGCGCACAAATTTTGACTCAGTCTCGTATTCAAACCCAGACTTAACATTCAGGCAACAGAAATCGTTGGCACTGTTACTAGCCGAGAGCATCGTCAGTGTTGACAATCAATCAGAATATTTGTTAAAAATTAAAGTACCTAATCTTGACATAACTACAACTTCTGATAGGCATATATTAGAGCATAGTTTCCAATTTGTCGCCTTCTATGATCACCATATTGATAAAGTTTTTTTTTATTCTTTATCACGGAATCGCCAGATCAAACTAGGTGATGAGGAAATATGTTATATCCGCCATTATAATCCAAGAGTTCCACTGCTATTAATATATAATGGAAATATTTTAATATTCGCAACAAAACAGAAATAAGGTACCCATAAACATAGGAACCTAGTTCCTCTTTAGATATTCTAAACACGGACACGAAAATGGAATTGTACAAATGAATTTTCTTATCTTGTCGGCGCATATAAATAAATATTTCAAAATTTATGATAACTTGTTTTTATGGTTTTTATTTTAAAATTAGGCTCTTTAATTTTATAACGAGAAAACACACATTAATGTCAATCAACTAACATGGACTCGTGTTTCAATATTAATATTGAATTAAATTAATATTAAAAGGGTTATAAATAGGAATATACCACGTTTTCCTCACTTGAACGGGGTGCACTCAGTTATCCAAGAAACCAGGCTCTTTCAACCGAATGAAAGTGGAATATCCATCCGTATATGCCGAACCCAAATGCCACAGACTAGTAAATCAGGAGCATTATCACCAGTAAGAGTGTACTGGCGCTGGGTTAACCAAGTCGCTTGCAAACTTACAAAAAATATGCCATATAAAAATATATGCCGGCTTTCGTCAGCGCTTTCTTGGTGAAAACTGTGTTCAGCAGTGGACTAAAACGGGCTACAGGCTGTCCTTAGAAGTAATATTGAAAGTAAGAAAATATGAAAAAAAAAACTAATAATATTATGAAAGCACACGTTATTAGAAAAGTTTACAGACAAAAACTAGCACTATGAAAACTTTCACTCAAAGAAATTCCTCAAAGAATGTCCTGCAACTGGACTAGCCTTGGAAATATTATGTAATATTCAATTGTACGTCACTGGGTGGTAGGCTCTTCTGTGCCTAGGAGTCGCCTGGGTAGGTATTACCCTCATGTCCACCTATGTCTGCCGCCAAACAGCGCTGTTAAAACTGTTGTGTTTCGGTTTTATAGGTACAGAGAACTGGTACAATTACGGGCTGTCACTTACCGTCAGATGGACAAAGGAGGCAAACAAGCAAGCGGTTCACCTGATGGTAAGTGATTGATGTCGCCCACGTGAATCTGCAACATCAGAGGAGCTGCAGGTGCGTTGCCGGCATTTAAGGATATTAGGGAATGTTAGGGATGATAGAGAAGTGGTGTGAGGGAGAGGGGAGCAGGCCTCCCCTGTCACTCACCGAAAGAAACGCGGAAGCACAAGATGCTAAGTCTTCAGGCCGGTATTCTGCGAGGTCGTCTACTAGCCCGATCGAGCCGACCCATTCGAGCAACAGCCAAAGCCGTCGCTAGGCCTTACCACGTAAATGTTACAATCTGATTCTGATCATGATATAACGATATTTTATGGGCTCTAGAGCCGTGGTAGCCTTGTGGTCAGGACGCTCACTTTAGTGCCATAGCGCGAGAGCGACCTGGGTTCGATCCCCGGTGCCGGCACCACTGAAATTGATAAATTTTAACAATTTTAAGTGCTGTATTTACCAATGCTCAACGTTGAAGGAAAACATCGTGAGGAAAGCTGCATGTATGAGAAATAATAAAAATATTATTTCGAGGATATGCGAAGCTCGCTAACCCGCACTGGAGCACCGTGGCGGGCCCTTCCCGGGTCCTAAACCCTGTCTGATACTAGTATTTGAGAAGGAGGCCTTTGCCTAGCAGTGGGCTCTTACAGGCTTTTAGTTTACTTTATGGGCTCTCACACTTGTCCACCACAGGGGTGAGCATTTAACAAGACTGGGTGAATGTGTATTTTTCGAAAATGAATATGTTATTAAACAAAACAAACTCGTCTCGTTACGACCCTCACTAACGCTTTGTATAATGAGTGATGCGAACTGGTGACCCAATTACTGAAAATGAGGTCTTCCATCTTAGTTCTCAGAGGTGACAACGCATCTTGATTGGTTACAGGTATTCATAGGGGGCCGCGCTTACATACGGGCAGATTTAAAATGTATATAGTTTTTACATTAAAGTCTAACAACAGTAAAAGATAGTAATTTGCGTAGTCCGGTTACTACTAACTTATTCAATATAATGTTGTGCTATAAGTTTGTAATATTAGGTAAAATAAAATATTGAAATTATAATTGAAATACCTACTATTTTCGCGACTTGACAGAAGACATAATATTATTTTTTTTAATTTTCGGGCATCAAATTAATTATAAGGTCAAGATTTTTCTCCCGTTGCGTTCTGTCTTCCAGAGACTCGAAAAGAGCTTCGCTGATCGGCGTGAGTCTGATAGCATTATCTAAATACAATTATAATAAAAAAATATATTATATTTGTATGCTATTTCTTTGAGATTCTTGTTAATTCTTTGAGAACTACGGGCCAAAAATAACTCAATCAAATGGTGTGCCATAAGTTTACGACAAGTAATGGATTCCAGTTAGATCGGAACTTCCAAAATTTGTAAGTGATTTATTCTTCAATCAATCTTCCAAGTTATTGAATACATACATTCATAATAAACGAGCTGTATAATAGTTTTCTCATGCAGCGATTGATTAATTCACACAAAAATATTAGAATTCATTATAAAGACTGAATAAAGTTTAAATAGAATCATATTATTGTGCGGAAATGACGGACTCATTTTAAAGATATTGAAAAAATTATCCATTATTTTTAAAATGTTAAAATTGTATTTTTTCGTACATAAACTTGCATGTGGTTTTGAAAATAAGGTATGTACTGTACCTTATAAGGTTTAAATTAATTATTAAAACAAACAACTATAAAATTGTGATCGCTGTAGACTTTCATTACTCTATAACCGAGTAAGAAAGACTCTAAATCTAATTAAATTAGAAACACTGTAATTTTTTTGTCTAAAAATAATGTTTTTATTTTGAAGTTATAGAAGATCGTGAAAGAAAAACAAAACAAAGTTACTACTTACTATATAGAAAAAAAACTGCAATGAAAGACTATAAAAACTGCTTCACAAAGGCAATAAAATAAAGTAAAAATGGAAAATTCGCTGCACAGTTTTATATTTAAAGCATAGACGTAAAATTTATTGTTTCTTGGTAACAATAAAGGAACTGGAGTGTGATGTAAGCATTCTACTTAACTTTTAAGTTCGAGTTATGCATTGAAATAAAATATTCAAAAGTCAGACAATAGCTAAATGAACTGCGGAAAAAGTGGGACAATAACTTTAGAAGAAGTAATTAAAATAACTTTTTTCGAGTTTTATTCTACAAAGATAATGGATGGAATGAAGGTGAATAACTAAGTAAGGCGAGCAACATAGATTCATCAATAACTTTTTTGAATGTGATGTTCTGCTGGCCAATTTAGACCTGTCGCAATGGCGCAAATTGGGTGGTAAACCTTTCTTGTCTAAGAGCTATATGGTTCACCTTCTTGCCTATTTCTGTTTGTCAAGCAGCACTGCAACCAATGTTGCCTTTTGATTTCAAAGGTATACAGAGCCGGTATAATTACGGTTGAGGCATTCCATCATTTTCTACGTGGTAGATCCAAACGCCGGCTTTTGCTTCTGCTCGAATGGGCCGGCTCGACCGGGTTGGTACCACAGCCTCACAGAATACCGACATGAAGTAGAGGCATCTTCTCTTTGACGTATATAACTAGTAACATTATTACTATTAAAAAGTTATAATTTTCTATTTATACTCGAAATTATTGTTGTCGCTACCTGCAACACATTTGTCTCATAATTTTCTTTTTTTTTTCTTTTATCTGAAATTCTATTTTAAAGCGCTTTTTTACAGCATTTTACTCATAATAATTATGAATTGGATTTACACTAAAATAATTTAATGAAAATGTAATATTTTTATGATTATTATTATAAATCGAAATAGTATTGAATCTAACGTTTTATCAATTTTCTAACACAAAAGCTTAATAGATCGGATAGCGCAAGCGTTATGCAAAACTTGTCTTATAGATACAAACAAGTTTACCCTTTTGCGGTTCGCCACCAATATCGTTTATGAGGGGCGCCAATAAGACTTTATTGTAGCAATCGATGCGGCAAATATATATTCACTGAAAATTTTGGGTGGATATAAAATCATTACCGCCATTTAAGTAAACAAGTTTAAGCGTAAGAGAAATATTTTTCCCAGAAAAGTATTTATTAAATTTATATGCATTAAAGTGCATTTCCTTTAATTTTTTGCCTCGTATTTATTTTTAGCTGACCCAGAAAAGACCTTTCTATATCTTTAATTATATTGAGGCTGCATTCCTCACTTGAAGTCCTACATTTGAAGATCTGCCAGTTTCATATTCATATTGACTTCCGATTTCGTCTCTTGCAAAACTTAACTCCTACCGCATGGACAGTTTCCACTAGCTTCCTCTTTTTATAATCCAATGTAACGCAATCATCTGTCAGAATCCCGGGCCTAATGACCAAGTTAAAGACCAAAAGCGATGCAGTTATTTCGTTTTAAACAATTTGAACGACGATTTGTGCAGCTGTCCGTAAAATTTCTCGATCTCACAAAATCCAAATCCAGCGTTGCCGAATAGATATATCGAAGTTTCTCGGTATAGCCGAGAACAGAATCAAAGTACGAAACCTAACCAATTGCCAATTAGGTGAATTCAACTTCGCCCCAGAGCTCATTCGACGTAGCTGGGCAGCATTTAGGGTTTTTTTAATGCGAAAGATAAGTGACTACCACCTGATGATAAGTGACTACCGTCGCTCACGAGCATCTGCAACACCAGAGAAGCGGAAGGTGCCTTGCCAGCCTTTAGGGATATTTGGGAAAAGGGAGGGAGGATGCGGAGGGGGATTGGGAGAGAGAATGGACCTCCGGTGACCTCACGGAAGCACAAGATGCCTCTAGTTCAGGCCGGTATTCTGCGAGGTCGTGGCACTACCTCGGTCGAGCCGGCCCATTCCAGCAGCACTACTATGCTCTCTCTAGCACATCAAAAAACTTTCGGAACCTTAAATGCTGGCCGTTTGAGGAAGCTTCCTTAGAGTTTTGAATAAGCCCTTTCCATAGCCCAGCTATGTTCGGTGTTTCTCTGCGTTATAGAATCTGCAGCGTAGATATCCGGAGAAGAGCTAGGGTAACCGATATAATCCTGAGGACCCTTCCTCCTATTCCAGCAACCCCTAAGGGATATAATAATGGAAAGGAATGGTAGGGAAAATTTATCGAAATACTAACCTCACCTGCATATGTCGGATCCTGCTAGTTAAACAAGGCTGTGGCGACCGAATAATGGTGGAAAATCGATCTGAATTTAGTGAACCCAAATACCACAGAAGCAGATCACGAATGACAAAGTATCGGCACTGCGCTCACCAACCCACTTACCCAGCGTGTTGGTCAGCGCAGACTATGCGCATATTCTCCAAGAAACTTACTGGCACTTTCGTGGTGTGTGCCTTGTCGTGCCATTATACAGGAGTGGACTTAAATAAACTGTCGATGATGACGAAAAACATCAAAATATGTTTCTGAAAGGCAAAATCTGGGGCATAATAAGCATTAAGCACGGTTCAAGATATGGAATCTCGTGTTAGTAAGGTCGAGAAAGTGGAACATGAAATTACTGCAGGCCCTGCAGGCCGCAATAACAAAGATTAATCAAGAACTACACTTTAGAGATCAATGGGCCAGAGCGAATAACGTGGAGGTTAAAGGAATTCCTCAAAAGAATAACGTGAACTTATACGAAATTGCTCAGAAAATCGGCCTTATATGTGACTTTCCTATTAAGAAGGAGGATATTAACTATATCGCTCGCATTCCGACCCGTGTACCGAATACCGAGAAACCCATACTTGTTGCATTCAATAACGGATACATCAAAGAAGAGTTGATTGCATCGTTTCGTAGGAGTAAGAAGCTCAACATCTCTAACTTGGGCTATAATACTACGGGTAAATTCTATGTTAACGACCATTTAACACAACGCAATAAAACCCTGCTGAGTAAAGCAAGATCCCTAGCGAAAGAGAAGAATTTCCAGTATATTTGGGTCAAACACTGCAAAATAATGGCTAGAAAATCGGACAGCTCACCTGTATTTTTTATAAAATGCGAGAACGACCTCTCAAAGATATCATAACTTACCTATTCACTTTTAAAAGTATTCTTAATAAATCTAACATTTCGTCACACGACAATTTGAGAACCGCATTCAAAACCCTTTGTTTAATTAACTACCGGAGTCTTAACGGAACGGCCATCCAATCTACGCACGTAAGTTTGCACCTGTTCGTACAACTTCCGCATCCTCGCGCTTCTACTCGCGCTGCAACAACGCTTATTATCGGGTGCGAAGCGCTCAAGCGCCTGAGGCTTGTCTTGCTTACTTTAAAATTTGTTAGCGAAGTTATTGTCTTAGCTACCGTAAGATTTTATTTTTATACTACCGTGTTTGCAAATTATGCAATCGATACGCGGTATGACTTATTAATATATGTAATCTATAATTCTTTTAAAATTCTCGTATTTTGGATCATGATAGAATGTTTTCCAAATGCGTTCTTCTTTAATTCTAAACAGTTTAATTTAGACAACATTACGGTTTCGATTGTATACGTCAATAGCCTGTTACAAAATATATATCATAAATTGATTCGATTTAGCCTTATGTTGATTGGTACTATTAATGGCTTCCAATGGCTTTGACATATATTACCAAAATACTCGAGGCTACGCACAAAAACGCATTTATTTAAAAGAAATTTACTTTTACATTCATATGACGTTATTTCGTTAACGGAGACCTGGCTGCTTAACGGCATTAATGACTGCGAACTATTTGGCGACAGGTATATGGTTTGGCGTAGAGATAGAAACTATGCGCTTACGCAAGAGAAATACGGTGGGGGAGTACTACTGGCTTTGACCCGTAAGCTCTTAGCTGTAGAACGACCAGAATGGTCTTCATCTGCTGAAGATATATGGGTTACAGTTACCAACAAAAGCGATAGCAAAAAAATACATTTTTGTACCATATATCTATGTAGTGAAAGGGTGGGTAACTCCTTTAATACACAACTTAATAATTTTACTGAAAGATTATCACTTACTGTAAATTCATGCCCAAACGACTTTTTGTTATAATGGGTGATTTTAACCTAAGTAATATAATTTGGACGAAACACTATAACTATCATTCGCAGTACTCAGGTGTTACAGGTGAAGCCCAAACAATTTTCTTTGACTCCTTGCTAGAATGTAACTTAGTTCAATTTAATCTTAGCTACAACATTAACAATAGATTATTAGATTTAGTATTCTCCAACATTGATTTGCAAGTGTCTGCCTGTAGTCATCCACTGGTGCCGGAAGATAGTCACCATAAGTCTTTGGATATCTTTTAAATTTAAAGCAATTCGACACATTAGAAATGAATTCCAGAAATAAATACTTTTCGAGTCGGGAGATTACGTTAAAATAAAATCATTTTTAAATGAAGTAGATTGGAATGACTGCTTAATTAGGAACTCACTGGAGGACTCTGTCAGTGTCTTTTACGAACACTTGTATAGTGCTATAGAGAAATATATACCCCATAAGTTTATTGGTACTACTTCTTTTCCCCGTGGTATAAAGCGGCACTGAAGAAAGTTTTAAAGGGAAAGTTAAAATTTCTTCATAAACATAGAATATATGGTAACTCATCTGATTATGACACATTTTCCCTACTCCGTAAGAGAGCTAAAGTATTGGAGTCAGAGTGCTATAAGACCTATCTCAAAAATGCGAGGACTCTATAGCAAAACCCAAAACTGTTTTGGTCATTTATTAAGTCTAACAAAAAGTTATGGCACTCTTCCTTCTTCTCTTTCGTATGAGGGACAAACGGCAAGTTCTGGAGAAGATGTTTGTACGCTTTTCTCATCTTATTTTCAATCAACGTATCTTCCCTCCCGTACCATGCAAAGTGATGGCTCCAGCGTGCACGATTCTCTAGAATTCTCGAATTCTATAAATACCATTAGCGATATAGAAATCATTCCAGAGACGGTTAATAAACTACTTAAGTCATTGGACATAACAAAGGAGCAGGACCGGATAAAATAAAATAAAATAAAATAAAATAAAATAAAATAAAATAAAATAAAATAAAATAAAATAAAATAAAATAAAATAAAATAAAATAAAATAAAATAAAATAAAATAAAATAAAATAAAATAAAATAAAATAAAATAAAATAAAATAAAATAAAATAAAATAAAATAAAATAAAATAAAATAAAATAAAATAAAATAAAATAAAATAAAATAAAATAAAATAAAATAAAATAAAATAAAATAAAATAAAATAAAATAAAATAAAATAAAATAAAATAAAATAAAATAAAATAAAATAAAATAAAATAAAATAAAATAAAATAAAATAAAATAAAATAAAATAAAATAAAATAAAATAAAATAAAATAAAATAAAATAAAATAAAATAAAATAAAATAAAATAAAATAAAATAAAATAAAATAAAATAAAATAAAATAAAATAAAATAAAATAAAATAAAATAAAATAAAATAAAATAAAATAAAATAAAATAAAATAAAATAAAATAAAATAAAATAAAATAAAATAAAATAAAATAAAATAAAATAAAATAAAATAAAATAAAATAAAATAAAATAAAATAAAATAAAATAAAATAAAATAAAATAAAATAAAATAAAATAAAATAAAATAAAATAAAATAAAATAAAATAAAATAAAATAAAATAAAATAAAATAAAATAAAATAAAATAAAATAAAATAAAATAAAATAAAATAAAATAAAATAAAATAAAATAAAATAAAATAAAATAAAATAAAATAAAATAAAATAAAATAAAATAAAATAAAATAAAATAAAATAAAATAAAATAAAATAAAATAAAATAAAATAAAATAAAATAAAATAAAATAAAATAAAATAAAATAAAATAAAATAAAATAAAATAAAATAAAATAAAATAAAATAAAATAAAATAAAATAAAATAAAATAAAATAAAATAAAATAAAATAAAATAAAATAAAATAAAATAAAATAAAATAAAATAAAATAAAATAAAATAAAATAAAATAAAATAAAATAAAATAAAATAAAATAAAATAAAATAAAATAAAATAAAATAAAATAAAATAAAATAAAATAAAATAAAATAAAATAAAATAAAATAAAATAAAATAAAATAAAATAAAATAAAATAAAATAAAATAAAATAAAATAAAATAAAATAAAATAAAATAAAATAAAATAAAATAAAATAAAATAAAATAAAATAAAATAAAATAAAATAAAATAAAATAAAATAAAATAAAATAAAATAAAATAAAATAAAATAAAATAAAATAAAATAAAATAAAATAAAATAAAATAAAATAAAATAAAATAAAATAAAATAAAATAAAATAAAATAAAATAAAATAAAATAAAATAAAATAAAATAAAATAAAATAAAATAAAATAAAATAAAATAAAATAAAATAAAATAAAATAAAATAAAATAAAATAAAATAAAATAAAATAAAATAAAATAAAATAAAATAAAATAAAATAAAATAAAATAAAATAAAATAAAATAAAATAAAATAAAATAAAATAAAATAAAATAAAATAAAATAAAATAAAATTAATCGGCATCGTTTTTATTTTACTTCACACACCGAATTGTGCTCAAGATTACCGCATACTAAAACACATCACATAAAAATAGGCCATCGAAATAAAACGTGTCAAGAGTCACTTGCACTCTGGTGTCGAAGTCACGTTTCTAGAGTAAGTACTTAAGATGTATTCTTACACCGAAATGGGTTCGATTTTCCTATATGGATTTTTTTTTCTTCGTTTGTTTTCAAATGTTTTCAGAGAAAAGCGTGATATAATTGTTTTATCGACATGATCACAATATTATTAACATTTGAAATGTAGGATAATTAATTATATCTTGCCACTTAACAGAGCCGTGGTAGCCTAGTGGTCTCAGCAGTTTCATAAAGCGCGAGTGATCTGGGTTCGTTCCCCGGTGCCGGCACCACTAAAATAGTTTATAGCGATTTTAAGTGATGTATTTACCACCAGCTCTGAGAAATAATAAAAAAATAATATTTCGAGGATATGTGAAGCCCGCCAAACCGCGCTGCAGCATAGTGACGGGCCCTTTCCAGCTCCAAAAACCCTCACAGATATTTGAGAAGGAGGCCTTTGCCCAGCCGTGGGTAGCACTTGCAGGCTGCTACTTTTTTACTTATTATCGATCAACAACATGGATTTCTTCGTAATCGATCAACAACATGGATTTCTTCGTAATCGATCAACAACATGGATTTCTTCGTAATCGATCAACAACATGGATTTCTTCGTAATCGATCAACAACATGGATTTCTTCGTAATCGATCAACAACATGGATTTCTTCGTAATCGATCAACAACATGGATTTCTTCGTAATCGATCAACAACATGGATTTCTTCGTAATCGATCAACAACATGGATTTCTTCGTAATCGATCAACAACATGGATTTCTTCGTAATCGATCAACAACATGGATTTCTTCGTAATCGATCAACAACATGGATTTCTTCGTAATCGATCAACAACATGGATTTCTTCGTAATCGATCAACAACATGGATTTCTTCGTAATCGATCAACAACATGGATTTCTTCGTAATCGATCAACAACATGGATTTCTTCGTAATCGATCAACAACATGGATTTCTTCGTAATCGATCAACAACATGGATTTCTTCGTAATCGATCAACAACATGGATTTCTTCGTAATCGATCAACAACATGGATTTCTTCGTAATCGATCAACAACATGGATTTCTTCGTAATCGATCAACAACATGGATTTCTTCGTAATCGATCAACAACATGGATTTCTTCGTAATCGATCAACAACATGGATTTCTTCGTAATCGATCAACAACATGGATTTCTTCGTAATCGATCAACAACATGGATTTCTTCGTAATCGATCAACAACATGGATTTCTTCGTAATCGATCAACAACATGGATTTCTTCGTAATCGATCAACAACATGGATTTCTTCGTAATCGATCAACAACATGGATTTCTTCGTAATCGATCAACAACATGGATTTCTTCGTAATCGATCAACAACATGGATTTCTTCGTAATCGATCAACAACATGGATTTCTTCGTAATCGATCAACAACAACCAATTTATTGACATTCGTCGACTTTACTACATCAGGTATGGATTCTGGGGACAAGTAGATTCCATATTTACTGACTTTAGTAAAGCTTTCGATCGTATAGATCACACTTTGCTATTACAGAAACTCTTACATGCCGGTATTCATGGAAATTTATACAGATGGTTTACATCTTACATTGAGAACCGAACACAAGCTGTTGTTCTTAATGGTTACATGTCATCATGGAATCATACACCCTCAGGCGTGCCACAGGGCTCTTTACTAGGACCACTGCTTTTAACATTTTCATTAACGACATTAGTGCTTGTTTCCACCATTCCAATTTTTACTATATGCTGATGACATGAAAGTGTTCAAAGAAATTAATAACGAAAACGATTGTCGTATTTTACAGCAAGACCTATGTAGATTTGAAAATACTGTCACTTTAATAAATTAGACCTTAATTTAACAAAATGCAGGTTAATGACATTTACACGTAAAACTAAAATCACGAAACTTATTTACAAACTTAAAGATCATGAACTTGAAACCGTGGATGAAATACGTGACTTAGGCGTCGTACATGATTCAAAACTAACTTATGATAAACACGTTGATAGTATAGTCAAAAAAGCCAACACGTCTATGGGATTTCTGTTAAGAACTAGCTACCAGTTCTCTAGTATCAAAGTTATTAAAATTCTTTATTGCGCATATGTGCGTAGTATACTCGAGTATTGCTCACAGATATGGAACCCGCAGTATGATGTTTACATTAACAGGCTAGAGTCGATACAACGAAGATTTTTGAAGCACTTACAATTTAGGTGCAAGAAATACGATGCTGATTACGAATCAAGATGTAGGAGACACCATATGTTACCTCTTTATGAAAGACGTAAAATAGCGGATATTGCCTTATTAACTAAAATTGCGCAATGCCAGGTAGATTCTCCACAGCTCTTGTCTAAGATAAGTCTGAAGATTCCTTTAAGATCCGTGAGACAACCAAGACATCTTAATGTTTCACATAGTTTTACAAAATATAGGCAAAATTCATTTTTCATCAGATCAGCAAACCTAATGAATAGACTGGATGGCGTTCCCGATTTAGATATTTTTAACATTTCCCCAATTGCTTTAAAAGGTTATATTACAAAGGAATGGTTCGATGCGATTTCTTAATTGTTGTGAATTGCTTATGTGCAAGTAGCAAAAACGCGATAAACTTTCTAGTTACAATATGCGAAAACAACTAAAATGGTGTGTAGCATTTATAGTAAGTTTTAATTTATCAAGCTATGTATCACTGTATGTTTTCCGAATAAAATAAAATTAATCGGCATCGTTTTTATTTTACTTCACACACCGAATTGTGCTCAAGATTACCGCATACTAAAACACATCACATAAAAATAGGCCATCGAAATAAAACGTGTCAAGAGTCACTTGCACTCTGGTGTCGAAGTCACGTTTCTAGAGTAAGTACTTAAGATGTATTCTTACACCGAAATGGGTTCGATTTTCCTATATGGATTTTTTTTTTTCCAATAGTCTTCACTCGATGCATCATGCCTACTAACTGTGCCCCATCAGCAGTGCCACCACTAGTGTCCCGTCCCATCTTAGTCCTAGGGGTGACAACGCATCTGTAACCAGAAGTTCAATTGAAGTTGTTTACTGGTGTACTTACTTACCATCCGGTGGACTGTTTGTCACTCCAATTCATTGAAAAATATAAATATTTATTTATAAATATTCTAATATGTTTTCAACTCAAAAACAAGCAGCTCTTCGAAAAAAGGCTTTGCCCAGCAATAATACATTTACAGGACTTAATTTATTCTCATATTAGTATTAGATGCTTAGTTAACCAACACTAGATTTTTGAGTCTGGCTATTCAAAGATTTCCCGGAAGAAATCGCTTTTAGTGATAATATTGACCGAACATTGAACTACAAAATATAGTATAATTATTTCCTTACGTTTATTTTATATATTGTTCAATAACTATCTGTGTATCCAATAGTATTTATTCTACCACTTTATATCTTGATATGTCGCAGCAATGTCAGTTTATTACTATAACATGCTGGGGGCTATGACGTCATAAGCCTGAACAAAACTACGTAAAACGTAAACTCATTTCTGGTAATAGCGCTATTCTACGTAGATGCTGCCAGATTTTTAGATCAAAGATAAAGTCAGATTTATAGATCAAAGATAATCTTTGATCTATAACTTTGGTTTTTTCTCTTTTACGAATACTTACGCTAGGCTCTTACGAATACTAGGCTCCCTGTCATTTCAAGTAACTGTTGTAAGATTTCAATGCTTTTGCATAAAAAATGTATGTCTGTTAACATCCTCGATACAGTAGAAAATTCTACAGAAAATTAAAAATCTGACTTTTGATGGAACCCAGATCCTAACTGAGGCTTTTTCTACGCTCAGCAATCAATGGTACTAATTCTAATCATTGAGGCCAGGAGTTAGTAAACATTTTAAAACGTTTTTCGTTTAAAAACACTTTCGAAAGTTTACTTTGCGTTGATCTATAAATAGCATATCGGTGAACGTTTGTATTTGGTTTATAATGTTCAGTTTTGCCGCTATATTCAATTTACATCCACAAGCTGCAGTATTGTAAAAGTTTGGAGGTTAAAAATCAGTTAACGGTTTACAGATTTTAGCTGATGTAGGTATTCAAATAGAACTAATGCAAATGGTTTTCAGATAGTTTATTAGTTTTAGCTTTTAGCATGTTCCAAATAAGCTCGGATAAAAGTGGGTAAAATTACCGAAATCAATTTCTGGAACTTTGCCTACCCCAATGTCGGCTATTCACGGCCTTGAGAGCTTATATTATTAACAAATAACAAAATGGGGTGTAAAGGGAAATACCATCTCTTTCTTCAAATAAAACCAATTTTATGGGAAGGAAGAGTAGGGACTGGGGAGGGGAGGGATGGGGTTGGGGAGGGGAGGGGAGGTGCGGGGGAGTGTTTGGGAGGGAATGGGGTGGGTTGAGGAACGGAGGGGGTTTGCGGAGGGGAGGGGAGGGGATGGGGAGGGGAATGGGCCTTCCCTTACCCTACTCACCGAACGAAACACAGAAGCACAAGATGCCTCTACTTCACGCCGGTACTCCGCGAGACCGTGGTATCAACCCTGTCGAGCCGGCTCATTCGAGCAGCAGCAAAATCCGCTTAGCTCTACCACGTAGACAGTAATTAGGGAGCTTTTCGTCAAGGTGAGAAAATGATGGTTTCTTCCCTTTTAATACCTCTTTTAATGTAATATCAATAAAATGTTTAATATATAATAATAAACCGAATTTCCTAAATTTCCAGATTGACTTTAACTCTAAAGTCCTCGTGAACAGAGTCACCGCCACATATACCACATAGTTCACGAGTATAATCAATAAATATACGAATTCACACCATTTTAACCAAAACCAGTCGTATCCAATCTCGTTTCCGGATAGCATTCCGCACTACGTATACGTTACAATGAAGCTTTATTGGCAATACCGTTGCCACAGAAGTATTTACTAGGGTTTTAATACTAAAGCCAAACTCGCACATACCTTTTGATAAATTCCAGTCAAATAGTTTATATGTGATCTGAAGCCCTCGTGGCTTAGTGGTTAACGTACCTAACTGCTACTTTACTGAAGAGTCTTTAGAGGTAAGTCTAGGGTTCAAATCCTAGCTGAAGCCAATATTTGTATAACACACAAATTATTATGTTTGGGACTGTTTCTTCCGTGTTGCGTCCCTTGTAATCTTGGCATTAAGAGTAATAATGTCGTTATGTAAATGTCATGCTTTTTTTTCAGTTATTTTTAACACAAAAGTTTTATAGAGCAACTGTTAATTGTTGAAGAGTTCTTTATTTATATGATTTTTATACATTTCTTTTATTTCTTTGAGTCAGAGTCTGGCTTTGTCATTTATATTTTCCTATTAAAATGTGGGAAATATCTACAGAAGACTTATCAAAAATATTATCAGATGGTAACCCTAGCGGTAATTTGTGGCTTTATCTCGAATCTTTTTTGTTTACAGATCTCTATGGACTGCAGCACCCACTAATCAGTTATTTATTTATTAAACTTCATATACATAAGAATGTATATAGGCGGACTTAATGCCAGAAGCATTCTCTACCAGTCAACCTTTGGACGATGCAGAGAAGAAATGAAGTAGGTTTAGGTGATAGAATAGAGAGAACTAAAGAGAGGAAAAAAATTATAATAAATGTAAATCTATATATAGATACAATATTTAAATACTCATACAATAATAAATAGATATATAATAATAAATACATACACACCTACATACATACATTTATATTTATTTAAATATATTAATAACTTAAATATTAAATATATATAAAAATAGACTATTACGGAGATGATTCTGGCATTTTGTTAAGGATATGTTCCTTAGCTTTCATTTTAAATATGTACCGACTGTTAGACGCTCTGATTTTAATTATCATCGCGTGAACGATTGAAAACTGGTGGGGAACAAACTATATTCCGCCATAATTCTGTCGCTGGAGACTCGTTTTCGGCCATCCGGTGCAGGTAAGCTTGGCATTTGGGGACAGATTCGTATGCCACCTTACAAGACTTAGTAACAATTCTAACTACCAATAAATGATTCGTTCAAGACAAATTATATGTAACATCTCTTGTAGAAATTAGACAAAATAGACTACGACTTATTTAAAGAGAAAAGAAAATGGAAAGTAACATCATATTACTCTGGTATATTAGTAAGTTTTAAACAAAGTGCTATTAAAAATATTAAAAAAACTACGAAGTATTTAAAAATATTTCTAAGATTGTGGCAATACTGTATTTAAAAAAAGTGTTTAAACGTCACTGCCAATTCCCGACACACCATGAACAGGCCTTCCGGGTAGGCGGAAAGCGGTTAACGTAAGCCCGTTAGGCCAGAAACGTGGCTAAATAGGTACGTGGGTAAATAGTAAACTGGACTAAATTCCACATTCAAAATATAATTTAACTTCACGTATTTTACACAATACTAATGTTTTTGTATCGTATCCCGAATCAATAGTCCACCACCAGGAACTAAATCCAACTCACTCGCGTACTAAGAAACTCTACGAGAGCCCGGCCCCTGAGCTATCAAGGATCTCTGAGAACTTTTCTTTCCGGGAAGCCATTACACTAATGAAAGAGAAACAAATTTAATTTGCTAAGATCTTAGCAAATTAGCTTTGTTCCTCTATTTTTACCGTTAATAGGATAACGAACGAAGACACTGACGCCGACGTCCATAGTCGATTAAGAATCAAGATCTACGTTGTAAAGTCTGAGGACTAAGATAAATAACCACGTTGCTAATAATTGATTAATAATTGGCTACTAATCAAGCGCTGGTTCATGTTACCACTCTAGGTGTTTTAGGACTGACATATTTTAACGACTTTTTCGTAATTCGATGGACACTAAGGTTGTCATTCGAAATTCGAAATCGCTGACACAGCTACCGTTAGTTAGCTACACTGCAGTTTTAAGACAAGCAGAAAACTGACAATCCCTGATAGCACACCATTCTTAAATTCTTTTTACTTCTGATGTAGAACTTTATGTATGCTAAAGATAATTAAATTATTATACGGAATTAAAAGGTACATTACATAAAACTTTAATATATACTTTGTCATTTATTGTTTTGTTCAACTCTGAAACTGTTCTGGGTCAATCAAATGCGCAGTCTTCCTATGAACAGGTTTAAAAAGTATTAAACAAAGACTTTCTAAAAAGGGTTATTATAATATAAAGGCATACTTGGATGATAATAACCCTAGGGAATGAGATGATCGCTCCGTTTCAAGAAAAAATATTGTAATTTTAGACTATTAAAACGTTTTGTATGTTTTGAAAAAATTACAAAAGAAATATAATAACCACGGAGATTCTTTCTCCGTCTTTCCCCTTTTCTTCTCCGTCAGAGGAGCCTCATTAAGAATAGGTAGATATAGTATATAAGAATAGGTAGGTATAGGTAGATTTCGTAGGTAGGGTTTTTAAAAAAAATCTAACAGAGAAATGTATGTTTCTTATGTTGAATACATGATTTGACTAGATTTGGTGGTTAGAAATTTTTCGTAGCGTCATACTGGCGATGGCTACGATCCGCTTTCTAATATGTCCATTTTAGTAGGTCAATGAGAAGTTCATCTCTCGTCTAACATCACGTCATCGAGGCCACGCCTCATGAGACTATGATGTGGTTTCGCTCCCGTCACTTCCTCGTCAAGACACTATTCGTAAGCTTCTGTGTTTTGTTTATTTGTACACTTACTTAAGTCGAAAGCGGCTCGGAGGACATCACATGTGATCACATCAGTTCAGATCGGCGTTATGGCAGAAAAAATCTTCCAGAAAAAGCTTATGCTTTCCAACAGAAAACGTAATAACATTCCCAAAAAAAAAAAAGACTGGAATTATCCACGGGAAATCAGCGGGAAGTCAACGGCGACGGGACAAATGAATTCATGGCGTCAAGATTCTAGTGGTCTTCAGTAAATTCGATTGAATTGCACATCGGATACGGTGCGACAGAAGATCAGTGTGGCCGTCATTGTTTATCCAAAGCCGGACGAACCTACGAAATCTCTAACGCAGTGATAATGGCAACAATGGCGCTTTCCCGTCAGCACGCTAAGTATAGTCAAGATCAAAAGTGATGACTTAACAAGCATTTTATTATTGAAAACCTGCATCATGGATCCTTATATTTTTTTCTTGTTTATTTTATAAGTCTTCTTTACCACTTCTTCATTAGATGTATAAAAAAAGCAAGTTTTCAATAATGAAACCTAACCTTTTTCAATTATCATCTACTTTTGATGTTGACTGTACATCAGCATTTCATTATCACCTTCACATACAATATAACATACTGGCTAAGCGTAAGAACTCCGATTTAAAAATTTTGGAAAATATTTTCGTAACAAGGAAAGTTCAGTTCGGAAAAATCCAAATGAGAGTTGAAACTATGCTGCGCAGAGAAAACAAATAAAGAGTTAAAATTTATAATGAATTCGCTGTATTCAAACTTTTCGAAACTGTAGCTTGCAGATATGAGATAAAAATACGCTCAGCTGATGAGCTTTGTTGGTACTACTAACTTATAGTCAGTTCGAATTTTTCATAAGCCACGAGGCTGCTTTTGTGTTCAAACTACAAGAAAAAGGTAGACGCAGGGCGCACACAAAAGTAATATGAAGCGACATCGGCGAAGTAAAATAAAACGCCGCTAGTTCATTACAAGTTCATTAAAACGTGGTAGAGCCAAGCGGCGGTTTTTGCTGCTGCTCGAAGAAGTCGCCTCGACCGGATTGGTACCACGGCCTTGCAGAATACCGGCGTGAAGTAGAGGCATTTTGTGCTTCTGCGTTTCGTTCGGTGAGTGAGGTAACCGGAAGCCCACTCTCTCTGCCCATCCCCCTCCTCATCCTCTCTCCCGTCTCCCAAATATCCTTAAAGGCCGGCAACGCTTCTTTGGTGTTGCAGATGTACGTGGGCGACGGTAAGCACTTACCATCAGGTGAACCGCTTTCTCGTTTGCCGACTTTCTAATTAAAAAAAATAATAATAATTACGAGACGCGGGCTGAGAGGTATTTGTCGCATATCATAAATTAAAAACCAAAATGTGCTGTTGTATGTTACGAGTTAGACTAAAACAATGTTTGTTGTTGTCGCGTGCTCCGGCTCTTTCTTGTTGTAGAAACTTCTGTGTATGTTAAGAAGTAATGTAATAAAATATATAAGTGATTAACCCTGTCACGCTTCGCAGTAACAATATGTCGCAAAATAATTTTTTTGCTATTGCTATTAATTTTTCTTATCTTTTTCTGTACTGTGACGAAAATAACCCATAAATTAAGCTAAATCGGAAGACGCATAGAAGACACACACATTAATTTCTATATATTTCTATATATAATAAGAAGAACTTTAACCAGATTGATGAAAAATCTGTGATCAATATTGATGTTACACTTAAATGAAAGTAAATTGGGAAGAAAACGAAATCCTTATTATTTCATCACGGCTGACCTACGAGTATAATTACTACCGTTCGATCGACTCCGCAGAAAATTAAAGGCAAATGTCTGATTAAGTCATAGAAAAAGGCTTAGTGACTAGGCTATCTTAGTCCTGAGTTTAAATCCTCACCGACGCACAAATCTGTGTATTTTTTTTTTGTGCGGTTATGTTTCGTAAAGTTTTATATTTCGAAAACGCCATTTGCTTCTTCTTTATACTTACAAGAATTCATATAGTACTACCTATAATATAATCCAACTAAATTGACAAATGCCGATAATTTTTAGTACTTGTCCCTTTAGTCGACATAAAAAAGAAGGACTTCATTATTATCAAAATCAATAAAATATTATAGATTCTTATAAAAATTATGTTTCACTAAAGAAATTAAAATAAATGAATGTTATGCTCAAAAATATATAAATATTTAATTTTATTTCTGTCATGTAATGTCTGGGAACTAAATCACGTTTTCTAATACAGAACAAATACCAAAACCAGATTGTAGCAACTTTAATATTAAAGTGTTATTGCGTCACCTCTCGAATACCGCCATTAACCTTACCCCTTGAATCCAGTTCCCCCATTTTATCCAGATATCGACGAAGAAAAGCGATCCACTTACTTAAATATACTGGACGAGCAAAAGCAGCACTTAAGTACCAGTTTACGAGGTATTCACTAATAAATATCCATAAGAAGCATGAAAGCTTTTTTCGCCTTAATCTAAGTACTTTATTATCAATCAATTTCATTATTATCATTTCAATTTCTGTGCATTAATTAAACGTAGCATTTAAAAACGTAGCAAGAACAACCTCAATGTAGTCTTTAAACTATGATAACTCATTGTCATCTTTATCATCATCATCATCATCATCATTAATGATTTTCTCCATTCCATCTTTTTCCTGACCTTCCTTCCTGGGCGACTAGACATTTATTTTTTCTTTGATATGTTGCATCATATACGTTCATAACCTTCCTCTCTTTCTTCTTGTTCTTCCTCTCTTTCTTCTTGTTCTTCTTAATGGTCGTCATCAGTTTTTATTAGTTTTACAATAGCCGGCATGATGGATTAGAACACCAAGGAAGGTTCACCCTTACGAATAACAATGCTGCTCTCCATGGCGAACTGATCTCGTTGCAATGACTTGTCTCAGGCAACGGGATACAGACGTGCAGGTAAGTTCACACCTTCAGTACAGGACTAGTCTTTTTTACCGTATTTCATATATTTGGATAGGTTGAAGCCGGGTAGATTTCGAAACGCTGTTCTTTTGCGTTGGCGTAATTTAAATGTCCACGTACTATTTTTATTTTATTATTGTTAAGCCGTGATAGCCTAGAGGTCAAGGCGCTCACTTTAGTTTTAAAGAACGCTAGTGACTTGTGTTCGATCCCTATTAACCGGAATAACTAAAATTGTCAATAGCAATTTTAAGTGCTGTATTTACCCCGTGTAGGGTGGTGAAGGAAAACACCGTGAGGAAACGAGCATGTCTGAGAAATAATAAAAAATATTATTTCAAGCATATATGAAGCCCGCCGCATATAAGGGCCCGCCACGTTGCTCCCTCACTGGCGGCAACGTGGCGGGCCCTTCCCAGCTCTAAAACCTACACAGTTACTCGTAATTGAGAACACCTTTGCACAGCTTTGGACACTTACAGGCTGCAACTTTACTTTAGTTTATTATACTATTACTTTCAAGATGTTTCACCGCCAAGCACGTGGCATATCTGCTATGTTCGTCTGCAAAAGCAATTTGAGCGCTTATGCTTATCCGACGACTGATACTTACCTTACCTTACCGACCTGTAAACTGTATGATTTTCTATAACCGACTCGCTTGGTAAGCGGATTGTAGAACACAGTACCAGACACCTCGCACCTTAAACGCTGCTGCCCGTCATCGGTCTTCTAATTTCTGGTCTGATAATTTTCGAGATGGATATCCCACCACCTGTCGGTAGCCTATGCGATTTTCAAGGCTTTTCCTTCAGTCGCCTCTTACGACACCCACTGGAAGGGGTGAAAATCTTACGCCGATACGCCGCCACACGGCTTCATGATATACCACACGCCTTCATGATCTTGCGTACACATATTTTAAGAAACATTTGTTAATTCAAATGTAATTTGAGTGTTTTTTCGCCATATCTCTGAAGACATCTATCACGTCCCTGAGTCAATTTTAAACATACACACGGGATCCCATCACGGTTGCCAGAATTTCTTATATCACCGCCGCACGCATATCTTGCTATAAATATCACTTTAATATTTAAGACACATTTGTTATGTAAACTTCAATTTGTATTAATAATTACATCAGTACTACTTAGTTAATAGAGCTAAGTAAACATCTCATCTACAATCGCAAATATTAGGGCGAAAATAATATATTTCAGCGCAATTTTTTAGCGTAGGTAAAACGTTCTACTTTAAAAGTCGCGACCTAAATACGGAATACTAAAAGCTACATTATTATACAGCAGGCTTTGTTAAGTTGTTTGAAAGCCGCAAAGTGTTTTACTACCCATGTGGCGTCTTGAAATCCATAGCAAAAAAAGAAGAGAAGCTACTTACGTACAACAGAAACAGTTTTGTTATATTCCGAAAGCGCAATTATTTAGGTCTCGACGTGGATTAAAAACCCTGCTATTTATTTTATAATACCCTATTGAAATTCGTGTCACTTAAACACCGCTTTACACATCCACGTCGTACTTTTATTACATCCAACTTTGGTAATAAAATGCAAACGCTTAATAAAACAGGTATACTATGTTCGCAAAAACGAGGATAAAACAGTTGAAGAAAGATACTCTATTTTCCAGGAAAGAATAAAAATCTTACGATAAAATTGACGGCTTAACTTCTTTTAGTCATGCTGCTATGAAAAACGACTGAATTAGTTTAAACGAATTACGCTTTTATATTGAAAACCAGTTAACCTGTATGGACAGATCTGTTATATATAAACTTAATGTAAATGTGCCGTTCATATGAACCTTCCCCGTGAATGTTCTAAATGATAATGAAAACCATTGCAATTTTTCATGCATCGAAATCCACTTGGAAGTACACAAGTTATATTTATTAATTTCTTCTAGGGAATAGTTTTTGGAGAATAGTATAACTTTTTAACATTTTTTTTATAAAAAAATATTTCTAGTTAGTAATAATGACCTGGCAGAATTAGGACACGGATATTCTTTATTAGGTAATCAAAAATATTTTTGTGTAGAGTATAATTGTAGTTCATATACCTGCACTGTCCGCCGAATACAGGCCGCAGTTTTCAACTATGCATGGTATATTATAGTGCCTTGTCTCCACCTACCTGTTTTTTAACAGTAAAGGTGGTACTTGCCTGTAACTGCCTACTGGTTGTTGAGGAGGTCTTACCTCCTCTAAAATTTTATTTGGGGAGGGGGGGGGTCGTAGCAGGGAAGGGTCCGTCACGCTGCTCCAGTGCTAGTTTGCGGACTTCACATGTCCTCGAAATATTTTTTTTATTATTTCTCAAACATGCAAGTCTCCTCACGGTTAGTACCTTCACCGCCGAGCACATGGTAAATTCAGCACCTATTAACAGTTTTAGTGATTCCAGGTCACATGCGTACTATGAAGTTAAAGTGAACGCTCTGACCACTGGGTTACCACGGTTGTAATGCTTATGCGGTAAGATGGGAAAAGATCACAACTAGACCCTAAAAAGTAATAGCTAGGGGCTTCCGGTTATCTTACTCATCGAGCGAAATGGTATACTTTACTTCACCTTGGTATTCTGGGTGGCCTCTCGTCGCTGCCGGCCCAACCGAGCAGCAGTAAAAGCCGCATGGCTCTACCACGTTCAGAATTTAACTTTCACGTATTTAGGTTTCATTATCTGAAAAACTAAAAGTTAGCTTTACTATATTTTATACACGTTTCAAGACTCTCTAGGAATTTGTTAAAGCCGCTTGGTTATGGCTATTTATTAGTTGAGGCCCCGTAAAGTGGTGCTTTAAGGTCTGCTTCGGTCGTCCAGTATTTTAAAATAGGTGATGCGTTTTATTCGTTGATATCTTAATAATGAGGATCGCTAGAACTAGAAGAAAAGAATAATAATCTTCGATGTAAGTAACAGTAAGCTCCGCTTGAAATATTAAGAAAATAAATATAATTTCGTTTCGTTAATAATTTCAACTTTTTTATTTCTTTGTTCTTTAGCAGTCTTTTACAGTCTGCTGATGGAGGTAGACCTTAAGCAATGAAACCATTTCCCGTAATCGACACGCTCGGCCACATACGGCTGATACCGTAGGCGTGAGATCACTGGCATCAATCCATCTGAATAATATTAATTTGGTATATTAAGATAAGAAACTCTACAAGATGTGTTACAGATTCTTTTACTCCGCTACTACATGACATTTGTTTACATTGGACATTAGAATAAGCTGAAAAACTGCAAAAAAAATACAATATTAAAAACAGTTCGGACTAAGGCAGATTTACCTAAAAAAAACATACATTTATAGACTCCAAATAAAATAATACGGAACCCACCGCCGAGTCTAACTTTGGCGCCATCTTTTTTATTGTAAAGTAGTTGTAACATTAACTTATCCACAAAAAGTACATGGGAAAAGCATCGCTTCTGTTTCAGCAGTTGCCAGTTCCTCGTTATTTTTAATTTTACTTTTGGAGCTTCACTTCTCAAAAGGTTTATTCGCCGAATCCATTACACGGTGTACACTTTTTGTTTATTTATAGAAACTACAGTGAATCTCGCTGTGAATTTTGGTTTTTCTCTAACTAACTTTCCTTGTTAAATCGGACTAAAGAAACGTACCCATATTTTGTGTTATTACACGATATTTCGGTTTCGATATTTTTCTTTTGTTGTTTTTTCTATATTTATAACAAGAAAATAAAATTTTAAAACACTTAACGCAATGTGATACAGAAAGATTCAAGAAAAATAGCATTTATGACCCTATCCATCAAACAAAAAAAGTCTATTAACAAAACACAAAAATATGTTTTCTAATATATTCTTCACTCAAAGTGTAGACAGTGATTATGCATTTCCCTTTGGCACAACTCAGCATAGGAAAATAGGCTTTTGTACATGTGTGACATGGCCTGCTCGTAACGTTACTCCGATATTGAGCAGCGGTCACTCCATGCAAATCTATAGATTCGTGATCAGAGAGATTAAATGTCTGTCTGATCAAAGCCAAAGCAAGCCACATATGCATGGGCATGGGCAGCCCCAATAGCCACTTACTGAACTGCCAGTAAGTTTGTTACCAATTCAATTAAAAAAAAAAAACGAAAACTAATCACTGCTGGTCAAAAATAAAGTATATATATATATAAAATAAAGGCTTTATTTTTGACCACACACGGTCAGGCAGGTTGGCACGCTTTTTCACCATTCACGCACTATTAAGGCTACTTATCATCACAAATCGAAGAGTTCGGATGATTAAGACGAGACGACAAGGTGCAAAGTTCGAATCTGCCCTTGCATTCCTTTTATAACGTTTTTTCCATGACTAAGTGATGAATAATAATGTACCACTAATTATAAAATTTAATAAAATGAAACGGAACTAATTAGCACACATTTGCGGTTTTAAAATGTTTCGTAAAGCTTCTTTAAAACTAGTCTCTTGGAAAATCAATTTATCATATTCAACGGCGGTAGGAGCTTATAACTCCTCCATTTTTCAAGACTCATTTTACATTAAAGTAAAATCTTTAAGCTAGACAATATTCTCGGCATAATTGACTCGATTTACTATATTTGCAATGCAAATGTTGTAATTTTCATAGGTAAGGTGCATTAAAGATGAAACTATTTATAAATTAATGATACAGTTAGCGGGTGTAAGAGGAAATACATCAACTTCTTCTCCAAATGTAAATGTGCCTGGTGAAACAGCCGTGGCACGGTCCCCGGTGCTGGCACCACTAAAGTTGCTAATCGCAAATTTGAGTGCTAGAAGAATTTACCATGTGTTCGGCGGTGAAGGAAAATATCATGTTATAATATTATTTCCAGGACACATGTCCTCCGGCCAACCGGCCGAATGGCGGACCCTTCCCGCCAGAAAAACCCTTTCAGATAATTGAGAAGGAGGCATTTGCCTAGCAGTGGGCGTATACCTGCCGCTACTTTACTTTACTTCTCCTAATATCAATCTCAGCTGCACGCGGTACACTCAGCTGATTAACGAACGAGGCTCTGAAGTTTACAGAATACATGCTACAGACATATGTCTATACACTGGCAGCATGACTGCCTAAATACTCAAATAACATAGACCAGTATTCGCAAACCTTTCACGCATGGAACTTCGCCTTAGCGCTTTCATGAAAAGACTTTTACAGGCAGATATAGTTATTGCTTGCTTACATCAAAGAAATCAACCGTTTGTCAGAACTTACGAGCAGATGAGACATACTCGTGCTTTGCTACAGAGCTAGAACCACCATAGCGGAATGGTTTTTTTTTAAAGGATTGAGACGAAAATGAGCTAACAGTCCACCTGATGGTAAATGGGTACTCCAGCTCATAGACACCTGCAAACAAATTTAATCAACGACTCATTGGTATTTTGTAATTTCATCATAAAAACATTTGAACATTTTAATAGAAGAAGCTATATATATTCGAGATCTTCGTTTTCATGTAGTTCCTACAGAACACTTTATCTAGTACAAAACCAAAACAAAATATTGCGATGTAAAATAATTTTTTTTTTATTGTCGATTTGTAATTGAAATCGGTTTATTTTTTAAGTCCAATAACTAATATTACTCATTCGCGGAACCCTGTACACTCTTTTGCGGAATTAAAATGTTCCACGAACACACACTTTAAAAATCTTTCTAGATTTAGAAACCGGGAATGATAGAGGTCATCTTCTCTTTGAACTAGGCACGCACCATTTAATTTTTGGCATTTGGATTTGTGCAAAATTACATCTATTTCGTTTAAATAAAAAAAAAAAATTGATCTTACTATAAAGGTCTTTAACTCCAAAAAAATCTAGCCGAATTTACATACACATAGGACATGAACATTTCTATGAGCAAACTCGAAAATAAACTGGCATGCCATGCGTGAAAGATTTTCCCCTACTCACCAGACGGGTTGGTGAACAAAGTAATGGTGCTATACACGAGTTGCTGCTTCACATTATTCTGTGGGATTTTGGTTCGTTTGGATAGTAAAATAAATGAACAAATGTACAACTGGTGCAAAACAGTCTGCCATATTGCATTATAACGAAGTAGTACATATTTAATGACCCAAATAAAGCGACCAATTTCCAACCACAAAGA
This sequence comes from Bhutanitis thaidina, assembly GCA_029286595.1. Classification (NCBI taxonomy): domain Eukaryota; kingdom Metazoa; phylum Arthropoda; class Insecta; order Lepidoptera; family Papilionidae; genus Bhutanitis; species Bhutanitis thaidina. The sequence continues at coordinate 4,052,060 of JAGSMS010000012.1, read as the reverse complement.
TACTACTATTTGCAATTCGTAACAGGATACAGCGTAGTTTGAAATTTGTCACGATTGGTAATTTGACTTTAAAATAAGACTCGGCCGCTTATCAACTGACTCGGGAAGTCATACGAAATTATTTCTTGTATTTACGGATGACATCTCAGTGCAATTGTGACAATGGGTGCTGTAAAGCACTCGAAACTTCGGGAACATAAAAACTATAATTAAACGCTATAAAATTCGTAAATAATAGTTTCATTACAGTCCATTAATTCAACGCTTAGACCTCGAGTTGCGCAATCATCGATAAGGATGAACGTAGGTAGAATTTTCGGACCTTGGACCTCGTGTTCGCAGTTCGAATTCATTACGGGAGGACTGATATGTGATTTGTCGGTGTGTTGGTATTACACTTATCAGTGTGGTGGTGTGGTATCCCACACGACACATATATATTCGTAGATAGAACTGTATAGACTCCAAATTTTGTACATACTTGTACAATCAGCATCTTCACATGGTGTTTAAGCAGTTATAAACATTTTGTGTCGTTAAAAAGCAGTTCATTACAGCGCTTCCTTTGTCCGTATTCATCATTTTAATGTCCTGTCAAACGTGAATTGAAAATAAATGGAGAAACGTGTATACTAAACGTCTGCGCCATCCCCTCAACCGTACAACCTATTCAGTACATTTCACATCATAAATATTTGTCAATTCACTGACGAAGGTCTTTTCCATTGTGAAAATCTTGTTGTAATTCATAGAGCAAAAACGACTGAATTCGCTATTCATTTATAGCACCGTGTGTCGAGCATAAAAACTTTATCGTGATCTCATAATGTCTTTAAATATGAAATTTAAATGACTTTATATCCCTGTAATAATATCGAGGTAACGAACGAGTTAACAATTCACCCTGATGGTAAGTAGTGGTTACAGGGTCCCATAGACACCTGCAAAATTCAAGCATCAAATTTTAAGAAAATTAAAAAAAACTGATTCTGCAAATTAATATTTTTTATTTCTTGTGTGAATAGCAACCGCTTTCTATCACTATCCATACTTAAGAGTGGCGTATTTCTAACCCTGAACTATTTCTTCTGCTTTCTTTTTCATCAGCCAATTGTAGTCCACTTTTGCAAACGCGTTTGGTTACGAGAATACAAGTAATACACAAAGTCCTACCGTCTCCTGATTCTCTTCTGAACTGCTGCTCTTCAGGGACCCTGAACGCAGGGGCACGCTGCAGATGTAGCTGCAGCACAAACGGTTGACAATGACAATGATACTTCGTATTGTGAGTTGAGTACTATTGAACCGTTGACCCATTTACTGATAACGAGGCATTTCATCACAGTCCTCTGGAATGACAACGCATCTGCATATTGCTTCCTAACCGAGAATGTATGTATGAGTTTATGAGCCGACTACTTAACATCAAGTGGACTCAGATGTTACCTACCAAAAAAAAAAACCCGATCGCATACCCAATACTGAGGTAGTCAGAGATTGAAACATTTCCTTACAACCCATTTATGCCCAGAGCTTATTTAGCGTACAGGATAGACAGAAATTGGAAAGAAATTTCAAAAAATCCTTTGGTACTCGAGTCTCCGACTGGCTATCATGACTGTACGGTATCATTACAGTATAAAAAAGATATTTACAATACCTTTGCTGTATTCGTATTCTACGGGTTTTCCCCAAACGGAAACCCGAACCGCATTTAATGTCAGCAATAGTTTTTAGCGCAGATTAATATGACACATTAACCGTTTTTGCTTAGGCTGTATTTTACTAATATCAAAAACAAAGGATTTTGTTACTTCAATAATTGCACATTCACATTTCAACATATAATTTTATTAGTCAATACTAGTTTATTTGTAATTAAGCAATCAAGGTCGAGTTTAATAAGCAAATATTGGTAATATTGCATTCACGTTTATGTTCTCCTGGTTAATTTCGATAACTTACAAATACTATATTGTTTAAATTGAGTACCAACAGCGCGGAATATTTAATAGTCCCATAAGTGTACTCGCAAACACAGACGCACTCGCTCATCTTTACCTTCCCATATCCAATGAAACTATAGTGCGGTAAGATCGGAAGATGTGTCAGGTGTTGTGTCAGCACCTGATCTCGGATCTGACATCCGAAAACCAATAATATGTGTTTTTGCACAAATAATGAGCTCGGACGATATTGAAACCCAAGACCCATGGTACAGTCAGGTATACGTCGCGTTACGTTTAAATATAGCAGGCAGAATATTATCATGCAGAAAAACAGCGAAAGTTTTGCAGGCCATGATTTTGTAATAAAAAAAGTTTGCTCTTCCTTATAGAGCAGGTTCTGCTATACATTTTTTACTTTTTTTTTGAGGATTACTAGCAATGCTGTTTAATTCACATTACTAATATTCCGTGGTAGTCCAGGGCACTCGATTTAGTTTCATAGAACGCGAGTGACCTGGGTTCAATCCCCGGTGCAGGCAACACTAAAAGTTCTTAAAAGCAGTGCTATATTTACCACGTGCTCGGCGGTGAAGGAAAACATCGTGAATAAACCTGCATGTCTGTGAAATAATTAAAAATATTATATTGACCATATGTAAAAAAACGACCGGCACTGGAGCATCGTGGCGGGCCCTTCCAGGCTCCAAAACCCACTCAGATATTGAGAAGGCCTAAGTCCAGCAGGCTGCTACTTTACTAGCAATGCTTTTTAATTGTCATTACTAATATTCCCGTTAACCACTCCAACTAAGCTTCAGCTTGTATTGAAGCAAGCTGACAAAGTTTAAAAAATAATTTGTTTCGGCTAGAATTCGGACCCAGGACCCATATCAGAGTCCACAATATTAAAATTAATTTAGTTACAGATGCATAACATTTATATTGAGACATCATTTTTATCATTTATTTTAGGTTGGTGATATAACCAGTGTCCAGAATATAGGGAATCTCAGTTTGAAACTGAATGACTCACTTATTTTATTTATTTATTTATTTATGCTTTATTGTCTACACCAAAAGGATTACAAAAGGCGGACTTAATGCCTTTTGGCATTCTCTAACAGTCAACCCAGGGCGTGAAGAAATGTGGTGATAGGTGCATCAAGTTTAAAATAATATAAATATGAAAGGCTAATTGAGGAATATACTACATAATTAAAACATATAAAAATGTATAGGCATACATATATACACATCCACATATATACACATCCACATAGATACACAAATACATACTATAATATATACAGAAATAACAACACAGATATATACATACATACAAACACATTAATACATACATATATAATAGATCAGAATAAATACTAACAAGTATCAGATTGTTTTAAAAAGTGTTCGCGTACCAATCTTTTGAAAAAAAATTTATATGGGGCTTTTCTTATGTCTTCGGGCAAGGAGTTCCAGAGAAGTGTAGCCTGAACGGTGAAGGAACCACCAACAAAATGGGTAAAATGTTGCGGGATACTTATCATATGATTAGCAGAGGAACGAAGGACCCTATCATGGGTAGAAGAGAGATACTGAAATTTATTCTTAAGGTAAGAAGGGGTAGAAGGATCATACAAGATGGAAAAGAGTGCAAAAAGAATTCTAGAATCCCGCCTCTGCTGGATAGTGAGCCATTTAAGGCGAGAACGATAGTGAGAGATGTGGTCATACTTTCGCAGACCAAAGATGAATCTGATGCAGTTGTTAAGTAGGCGCTCTAGCTTGCAATGAAAACCTTTGTTCAGGTCTGAGTAACACACATCAGCATAATCAGTGTTTGAATAAGCATAATTTTGGACTTGAAAGGAAGAAAATTTTTTAAGCGATAAAGAACCTGCAATGAAGCCGAAACCTTACGACTGACTTCTAAGACCTGTTTTTCCCAGCTCAAAGTATTATCGATGTACAGCCCCAAGTTTTTCACCGAACTAGAAAACGGTATCATAGTATCATTATAATAGACGGAAGGTAAACTTACGAAATTAATTTTAGCTAGCATTCTTGAGCTGCCTATAAGTATTGCTTGGCACTTCGTAGGATTTACGGAGACACCGAAGCGTGTAGACCAGTCGTAAACAAATTTTAAATTGTTGTTTAATTTACAGATCGCATTAGCAATATTGTTAACGTCAGTTTGGATATAAATTTGAAGGTCGTCTGCATACATATGGTACGAACAATCAATACTTGAGCAAATAGAGTTTATAAAAACAGAAAAAATCAGGGGAGAAAGTATACCGCCTTGCGGCACGCCAGATTCAAGCACAGCCCAGTTAGAGGTCTTTTGACCAACACGGACAGCTTGCTGTCGCCCGCGAAGATATGATAAAAGCCACTCCACTACAGAGGGAGCAAATGAAAAATGGGAAAGTATAGCAAGAAGGATTTCGTGGTCGACTGTGTTAAAAGCATTAGAAAAGTCTACAAGCACCATCACTGTAACTTTCTTATTTTCCATTCCTTCTCTTATATCGTCGGTAATTTTAGGTAAGGCAGTAGTAGTGCTGTGACCTGGACGAAACCCGGACTGAAAGTGACTCAGTAGGTTATGACTGTATATGAACTGAGAGAGTTGCTTATGTACACAGGCTTCCAAAACTTTTGATAGGAAAGGCAGAATCGATATGGGGCGGAAATGATTAGGTTGTAAAGGGTTAGGTACTTTAGGTAGGGGTCTTACAAAAGCCTTTTTCCACAGAGTTGGATATTGTCCGGACTCAAGAGAAAAGTTGATGATGTGAGTGACTGCAGGTAGAAGGTACTCTAATATATTGACTATCATAACCCTGCTAATATCATCGCACCCAACAGCTTGAGATTTTATAGTCAGTATAGAATTTCTAACCGCCTCCTGGTTTACAGGCGAAAAATTAAAGACTGGTATTTGAGGAGATTGTAATGAAGCTATGTAAGCTATTGTCTGCGATCGAATTGAATTGTCCAGACCAGAGGCAGATGCAAAATGAAGATTGATATCATCTAAAGGGAGAGAAGGATTACAATCTTTGTTTGGTGTTTTACCAACACCAATAGACTTTAAGAATTTCCAAACATAGGATGGCGAAGAATTACTGATATTGTTGTGAATGTATCGGCGTTTAGCAGTTCGTACCATCTGATTGCACCGGTTCCTAGCCTTTTTAAAAGATATCCAATTCTCCTCAGTGCGTGTTCTCTTATATCGCAAGACAGCCCGATTACGCCGGCCCATTGCCTTCCGCACATCATCTGTCATCGAAGGAGCTGGCGGACGTTTCAGCCTAACCCTATGAACAGGGGCGTGAACTTCATATAGACACAAGATTGTCTCATTGAGAATAGCAACTTTATCATCGACCGTGTATACAGTTGCCAAAGAATTCAAATTGAAATTAGAGGCATCTCTCTTTAATTTTTCCATGTCAATTCTACTAAGGTTGCGTAAATACAGTATCGCAGGGCTACGATTTGGCGGTTCGATTTTGTATGAAGTATAAATGAGGGCATGACGAGAGAAACCGGAAGCGGAAAGCTGGCCATGTGTTATTACATGGTCGGAAGAATCGGTAATAATGAGATCAATCCAGGAGTCATCAGTGTCAAAATTGTGGTGATTTGCCTCTAAAGGAAGAATGGTAAGATTGACTGACTCAATGATTGTACGAAGTTTATGAGAGCGGTTAGAATTTTTTAATAAATCGGTGTTAAAATCCCCCATGATTATACTATGTGTATACTCAGAACAATGTTGTTTTCAACATTGTTCTGAGTTTTCAATGTTTTCAAGAGCCACCTCCAAATTAGGGAAATAATCAGCGGAAGGAGGACAATACACAACTCCTAGAATCATCCTTATGCCCTTGACATTAAGTTCTAAGAACAAAAATTCAACTGAAGCAGAGTAGATTGAAGGAGATGTTAACACTACTTTGTGCGCTATTGACTTGTGTAGATATATAGCGACCCCACCTCCCCTTTTATCTATTCGGTCGTTCCTGATTAGTACAAAATCTGGTAGGGGATACAATCCCGAAAATAACGATGGTTTAAGCCAGGTCTCGGAGACTAGAATTGCATGTATACAGGTAGAAGAGAAAGTTGCTTCGAGTTCCGAGAAGTGACTTGGTATGCTTTGCCCGTTAATATGACAAACATTTAACAGTTTATCACAGAAAGAAAATATTTTGTTCAACTGCTTGTTAAGATAAGGTACGCTATCGTTCATCTGATCACTTATGCGTGTATCCGATAAATTCACAAATTACAAGTAGGTATAAAATGTTTTTGTAATAAACATCTCTCTCTATAATAGTTGTCGGAGCATATTATGTTTACAAAATTATCCAAAATGTACAAAATCTTTGATAGCGTAAAAAAGTTTTTTTCATTCATTCATTCACTTCCTATTTCTGCCGAAAATCAACAGTGCTACCATTGTTGTCTTCCGCTTTAAAAGAAGGCCAGTTCATCTACAGCCTGAGAGACATTCTATCTTAAGTCCTTCGAGGTAACAACGTTTCCATATAAAAATATTCGTTTGTAGTTGTTTGCAAACGATCGATAGGCGCTGCAGCAGCCATCAGCTAGACTGTTAGTGCATTTGTCACCAAAACCCAACAAAAAACAAACACTTACCCTGTACTTGAATGTAGTAGATCGTTAACAAGGAACGTCCCTTTCGCCAGCGAACACGAGTAAGGCTGCATTCTGTAAAGTTAAAGTTGAGCCTCGACCAAATCTACCTTAGTTACTTAATTACTTGTTACGATAATTATTCTTTGGCCGTCTTTTAAATGAATATAGTTTTGTAGCACTAAATTAATATTAGAAATATCGTAATGATACGTATAGTCAATTACATACGAACGCCAATTTTGAAATGTAAATATTATGAAAGCTAACAAAATATTAGAGACGAAAATATATTTGAACATGTGGAATGAAAAATTCTGTCCTATTAATTCTAAAAATGTTCTATCATTCAATTTATTCTCATAAAACTCCCTATTTTGTGACTTACATCTCTGGTAATCATTTGAAATATTAACCATGTACACTTATATGATGAGGCAGCAAAATAAATTGTAATACTGGAGGCTTTACTTGAAGTAAAAAAATGATTAAATATTATACTTAAATTTAAATGCAAAAAGAAAATAGTAATCTTAAGTTAATTGGTCTGTTAGTAAAGTATTATTTAAGAAAAAATAGCTATCACGACCGTAAACTCAGTACCACGTAGAGGATCGAACTCGGATCTTCCGATTCGAAGGCAGATTTCCAAAACACTTCGCAATTATGACTATGATTAATAAATTAATGATTATTTTAGGTGTATGTTTTAGAAAAACCGGAACAAAAGTTATTAGGTAGTTTGAACTGTGTTAATTCAAATTATAAATTTACCAAGTGCTCCGGGGTGAAGAAAAACATCGCAATGAAACCTGTATGTCTGAGACATAATAAGAACACAAGTATTTCAAGGACATTTCAAGTCCGCCAACCCCACAAAGACAACATCTTTCTTTAATTGAAGGACTTTTTCCCAGCAAAACAGGCTTTTAACTCAAATCATGAAGAGTTACGTAGTTTTTCAAATGACTATGTAAACAAATACACTATTTCATATACAAAATTTAAATTTTCTTTTTATTATATGTAGGTATGCATGTATATTTATATTGCACCACCTGCCTCGTACTGTAGCTTTATTTCTCTACGCCTTTGGTTGCCTGGAAGAGATCGCTCTGCGATGCGGTACGGTCGCGAAATTGTACCTCCTAATTTACTTCTTTTTTCTTATGTATTCTGTACTTTAGTTTTGCTGTGTAAAATAACATTCATTCATTCATTACTTTGCGTAGACATTTGAGAATATATGGCCTGTATGGTTTATTCGCCATTTGCGTTACAAGCAAGATAAGAATATTATATAAAGCGACGATTCTGTTTTCTAATTACTTGTGTTCGGGATATCGAATGAAGATGTTGCATCAACAATTTGCAGTATTTCTAGGTAAGTTATTTTTTAAATTATCATCAAAAAAATATCGTCATGTAATTAAATAATTGTATTTGCTAATAAGTAAGTTAGTTAGTTACTTGGAGAACAACTGTTCAACTGTTATTTTATTGATTACTTTATTGTCTTCCATTTTAGAAAAGGTTAATATTATTAATTTATCGATATCATATTCATGAGATTCAATTAAAAACCTTCATATTATGGGAACATTAAAAAATAAATACACCATCTAAAAAGATTATTATTATTACATTAAAAAAAACTCTTTTCAAAATTCCAAGCTCACGTTTTTGCTCTCTATTTCTCTTTTTTTTATAAGTAATAATATACGCCTGTTTCGTACAGATGATGAATATATAACCATAACCAAGGTTTATGGTTACTACTCCACTCCTGTGGATCGTATGGTGATGTTATATAGTATGTCTCAATAAACGGGCTATCTAATGCCAACCTATTTTTTCAAATCGGAATGGTACTTCCCGTGATGAGAAGAAATATTACGACACTATAGTGTTTAGATTCAGACAATCTGAAAGATTACAGACATATAGATAATCTCTTGCAGGGCTCACCATTGTATCCGCTTCATGCCGTGAAAGTTTCTTTCGACGAGATTACACGTTCTTCGAAGAATTTAACGCATTCTATAAACTGCACTGGGCTGACAGTGCCAGTACCTGGGATGGTGCTTACTTAACCTGCGATGATGAAGGATCACAAATGTTCTACCCCGCAGGCGCTGACGAATGGCAAATTGCAGCCAATTTATCTGAATCACTTACTGACGTAGAAGGAATCTTTGTTGGCGTTCGAGATGAATTCGGTCGTGGAGATTTTCTCTCCATCGACGGTAAGGGTTATAAAATTTTGAATCAATTCAATAACTAAGGTGAAAATACACATTACGTTAATGAACAATTGTGGCCGTATTACATTGAAAAGTATTTTAGTGATTTATTATTAGTTTTTTATATCAGTATCTTATTTTTCTCAGGACGTTTTATTCCAGAATTTTCAAAAAAACACGTCAAAGATGAAGATGCATCTGAATCGAAATGCGTGGTCATGTCGGTTCGCACAGGCGCCAACAGCATCGGTTCGTGTAAACACAGACAAGCATTTATTTGCAAAAAAGTAAACGACGAAATTTGTCCAACCGCTGATTCCAGTAAGTACTATATAAGCAAACTAATCAAATCTAGAAACTACAATAATAGGTTATTTTTGGAGCTAATCCTTAATGAGCCGATTTGTTCTTCGTCTGTCCCATCAAAACGTTTTAACTTTCGAATCTTATTAAATACCTTAGGATATGGTATAGTGATATTGCGGAACAACGCTTGAGCGTTTTTTAAATATACCGATTAAGAACCCGTGTCTTACGAGAGTTTTTTTTAGGTTATATATACTCAAAAACAACTAAGAAATGTTACAAAGTGAATGAAAGAAGAAAAACTTGGGAAGATGCTTTACATACATGCTTCATGGAAGGTGGCATCTTGACAACTACACTTCAGAAATCTGAGGAGAAAATTATATCAGCACTCCTGACCCCAAATAAATATTATTTCATAGGCTTTCGAAGGATCATGCCGCTAGGCGATTTTTACAGTCTCCAAGGTAAAAAATTCAACATATTAAATTGTATTAATTTAGTTAATTTTTATGGCACTCTCTGCCAGACATGGTAGCCGACGAAAATTTAATAGGTGAAAAAATTAAATGACTGCTGAAATCATCTTAGCCTCGCCGGTTACAGTCAAGAAAACTTGTAAAGGATTGGGAAAATTAGAGTTATTTTTGTAGTTACGGTAGGAGATTGATTTGCAGGGTGGCATCTGACCCTTCCTCCGATCTAATCGCATAAGCGTATAATGGGACACGGGAATGTAAAATCTAGTGTGTGCCCCTGTGTTTGCGCGTACACCTGCGGCAATAAAGCAGATGCCAACCGTCCATAGTATTCCGACATTCTCGCCATGGTCGAAATCTTCCAGAAATACATCATCGCCAATATATTTATTATTGCCACGGTATACTGTTCTGAAAGTCTGACTTTTTATTATTTTTGTTTCAGGATTAAAAATTGAGATTTCAGGTAATCCTGAAAATGATTGCGGCTCATTTGTTATTGAAAGTCGTAATGGCAATTCGTCTGAAATACCTTATCCGCAAAAACTTCGTGCAACGACAATGGATTGCAACATTTCTTTGCCTTTTATTTGTGAAATCTGGACTAGCACTTAATATCATAAATATCATACATTTATGATATCATTGGATTTTATTGCAATACCTGTTAATAAAATGTTTAATTGGAATCAATTATTTTTATTTTTTAGGGTTCCGAACCAACAATGGAAAAACGGAACGTATCAAACCCTAGTACCTAGATTACTAAAATCCTTAAGATAATTATTCTGGGTTAAATTAATGATATTTTGAGTTATAAGACCTTACTTAGACCTCTACTATACTTACTCTATCTATAGACCGTAAAAAAGTAGTTGTTTGTAATTATAATGATATGAAAAATCTATATTTGACGTAAGAAATTCAGATTTCGTTTGTCAATTATCATTTTTTTTTAATGTGCTACCGTTTCGTAATGAGGTTTCTCTGACGGAGAGGCTATCGGCGAAAGAAACTCCGTAGGAATCGGATTTGGTTCATTAAATAATACTACATGAAACAAAATAAAAAGTAACGAATAGTCTCACAGGCAGTTATAACACATTCTATCATCACATAACATACACAAAGAAAAGGTTATTCACAAATTTAAAGAACTAATGCAGGATTTGCAAATCAGAACTTGCAAGGCCCCCAAGCAGCGTCTGTTCACAAGCATGACGCTTGTGGCAGCCATCGTCCTCCTCGACCATATCAAAGGGAAATGCACGACCCGCCACGCAACGCCGCCGCGGGCAATGGTTTTTAAGCGAGCATGACTCACTCAAGTCTAGTTGCACCGTGTTCGCCGAACGTTGTTACAACTTTACTGAACATACTTCTAATTTCTATGAGACTATTTACAATTTTGTTTTAAATTAAAATTACTTACTTTTCAAATATATATAGCGTCACATTTACAATTGTGAGTGTCCAACTGGACGAGTACTATCACGCCTCCTTATCATTAAAATAATCGTTCAAACTATAGTAAATTTTGGAGCACAAACGCTGTTTTGTATAGAGTTCTGTGAGATGTAGTATATTTTAGGGAATTTTATGATAGATGCGTGTGCGTCATGCGTTAAACATTTTCCCTTACCTACGTGTGCACGTGTTAGAGGCAAGCGGCGGCTTTTGCTGCTGCACGAATGGCATCTTAAGTGCTGTATTTACCACTTGAGCGGTGGTGAAGGAAACCATCGACATGTGAAATCCGCCAACCCACACTGTAACAGCGTGGCATTCCCGGCTTCCAAACCCTCTCAGATATATCGAGGAGGCCTTTTCCCAGCTGTGGGCATGCAGATTTTTATTAACCTACAGTACAGTAAAGTAAAATTAAACCGGAGGGCTCCTGTACTGAGTGCTACTAATAATTAAACTAAGTTTATTCAAATCATTTGAGTTATTTTTTACTAAACTGTTTTAGTTGACTGGAGTTAAGCACGTTTTGCAGTATGTTTGTTTTCGTTAGTTTCACTGTATATAAATAGTTTTTGCCAAATTTGCAATTATTTAGTTATTTCAAGAATTTCATTCCATTACCACAATTATCACAGCTAATTCGTTTCATTAATAATAGCTAAACTATCACGTTATTAAATAAAACTATAGTATTTTAAATAGTAACAAAACTGTTTGTCTTTTATTACTTAGAAATAGTAACAAAACTACTGCTAAATACTATTTGGCAATCTGTGCCCTAGCTCAGCTCATTTAGTCATTACACAACACTGGTGGCACTGCTGATAGGCGACAGAAATAGGCATATATATGTATATATATATAATTTAGTCGCCATATTTTAAAAGTGCCAGTAATTATAAAAACTTATTAATTAAAAATTATATTACGAAAAGAAAAATATAGAAATTTAGTTTTATTCCTCTTTATTTAAATTTGTTTGATTCAAAATAACAAAACAATTCAAATACAATTCTTATGAGGGATTACCAACTATATAATAATATTATATATAATTAAAATTCCAAATTTTTGTAGTTTGTTTTCCACTTCAGCTACACTTTTCACGTGGGTGATAAAACCATCAAACGTTTACTGTTTGGAAGATCAGTGTGGTTATCGCTTTCCTTGCTGTGGCTCATAAAAAAATGGTGTGACCATAAATGTAGATAGGCTTCTTCATTATTTTCTAACAAAAAAAATTATCTCTGTTTTCAATTATTGTTAACAAATAAATTTAATATTTTAATTGTCATTAAGATAAGCTCTATCTCTGCGTGATAGAGCCTGCAACGATGATATCCGCAGCAGAACTAAGGTAACCGACATAGCCGTAAAGATCAGCAAGCTGAAGAGGCAATAGCACATAGCTCGCAGAACTGACAACCGTTGGGGAAAAAAGGTTCTCGAGTGGCAGCCGCGTACAGGCAAACGCAGTGCAGGACGACCCCCCACAAGATGGAGTGACGAACTGCTCAGTGTTGCGGGAAGTCGATGGATGCAGGTGGCTCAGGACCGAGCTTCGTGGCAATCTTTGGGGGAGGCCTATGTTCAGCAGTGGACTTCTGATAGGCTGAAATGATGAAGATAAGCTAGAGGAGCTGCAGGTGCGTTACCGGCCTTAAGGGATATTTGGGGATTGAGGTGGAGGATGGAGAGGGTAAGGGAGAAACGAAACGCTTTAAATACCTATAATAATTACTAAGATTTGAAAGTGTGGTTAGTTTTATAATGTAAGTAAAAATAATTAGTGGAGAAACTATGAGGGCGTGACAGACGGACGGCCTTTGTTTCACCACGAAATCCTAAAAGGTGGTAAATCTTAGAGTCTGAGTTTGTTTGAGTTTTGAGTATCTCACAGTTTAAAACTTAATAATTACGTAGTTTGGGATTTTTCTGGGTCAGAGGGAAAAGAAAATCTGATATCTCAATACAAAACCGTTGGTAAATTGTTGTATATTTATTGGTTATAATAACAAACCGAGCTTGTTTACTGCTATATAAATACTCAAATCCCACTCCTCTCCTACCCACGTTCCTCCGAGACCATAAAACGTGTGGTTTTGTTTGTTCTGAACCTTCACTGATAACCCGTCGCTAAATTGTTGACTATTTATTTTTTTATGAGTATCCCCAACTATATAGGTATTTTGGTGTTGCATGCAGCATGCGATACCAAAGGAGACCAGTTTGTCTTGAAGGACACAGTGTATCCTGTTACGGATTACTTACAGCTATGGGAATTCGAAATGTATATAAACCGAAACATGGTATGTGGTAGAGCCAAGCAGCGGCATTTGCTTCCCGAATGGGTGCTCCACTCGGGAAGCACCACCACCAGTACACACGTGCACACGCCCGCGCAGAATGCCGGCGTAAAGTAGATGGCATCTTGTGACTCTGCGTTCCGTTCGCTGAGTGAGGTAACCGGAGACCCACTGCTCTCTTCCCAAATATCCTTAAAGACCGACAACGCAACGCAACGCAAAAAAGCCTTGACAACGTAGGCGTATAAAAAAATACTCCGGGGTCAATGGACGCAGCTGTTGTTGTCTAGATGCTCGGTGTCGCGACGCTGACTGCCGCTGTGCTGTACTTCGATCTCTGTTAATATCGACACCAGAGGGAGACTCGACCCATGCGACCCGCTGAGGGACGGAAACCCCGGCTTGGGTTACTGTCGGTAAATATGGACAAATGTTGAGGCACCCGTTAATTTATACACTGCTCCACGAAACTCTAGATTGGTTTATTAGTCTCTAGGCCGGTTTATTAGTTTCTAAGAAATGCTCAAGTTTTATTATTACACATATTTTTACACAAACGGCTCGACCGGGTTGATACCACCGTCCCGCAGAATACCGGGCGTAAAGTAGAGGCGTATTGTGCTTCTGCGTTTCGTTCGGTGTCTCTCTGCGTCCCTTCCCTCTGGTGTTGCAGATGTGCGTGGGCGACGGTAATCACTTATCATCAGGTGAACCGCTTGCTCGTTTGCCACCTTTCCCATAAAAAAAAATATATATTGTACACAATGTTCAAAATGTATTTGCGAATTTCACCGATAGGGCCGATTTCACCGATTATAAACAGTAAGAGGAAAGCTTCTAAGGTGCGACGTGTCTGGTACTGCCTTGTCGAGCGTGGCGATTGTGACAAATTCTCCTTACGGGAGAGGTCTATGTGCTACAGTATAATATTTCAAGGCTGTTAAGGTAAGGTAAGGGGTTCGATGCCTGTGTATCTGACACATCTGCCCATACACCGATCTCATTGCCTATCAAAAAAGAAAAGAGATAACCATAAACGGAATACTTTTATTATTGACCATAATAACCGTACAAATTTATATCATACCTTATAATACTTGTTGACGTCAAAAATTTGCAATAATGTTAGGTCCTTACGTACGAAATTGGCGTTTTTTCGAACTGGCCACTTTGATCTCAAATACCTTATCCGCAAAAACTTCGTGCAACGACAATGGAATGCAACATTTCTTTGCCTTTTATTTGTGAAATCTGGACTAGCACTTAATATCATAAATATCATACATTTATGATATCATTGGATTTTATTGCAATACCTGTTAATAAAATGTTTAATTGGAATCAATTATTTTTATTTTTTAGGGTTCCGAACCAACAATGGAAAAACGGAACGTATCAAACCCTAGTACCTAGATTACTAAAATCCTTATGATAATTATTCTGGGTTAAATTAATGATATTTTGTGTTATAAGACCCTACTTAGACCCTCTACTATACTTACTCTATCTATAGACCGTAAAAAAGTAGTTGTTTGTAATTATAATGATATGAAAAATCTATATTTGACGTAAGAAATTCAGATTTCGTTTGTCAATTATCATTTTTTTTTAATGTGCTACCGTTTCGTAATGAGGTTTCTCTGACGGAGAGGCTATCGGCGAAAGAAACTCCGTAGGAATCGGATTTGGTTCATTAAATAATACTACATGAAACAAAATAAAAAGTAACGAATAGTCTCACAGGCAGTTATAGCACATTCTATCATCACATAACATACATAAAGAAAAGGTTATTCACAAATTTAAAGAACTAATGCAGGATTTGCAAATCAGAACTTGCAAGGCCCCCAAGCAGCGTCTGTTCACAAGCATGACGCTTGTGGCAGCCATCGTCCTCCTCGACCATATCAAAGGGAAATGCACGACCCGCCACGCAACGCCGCCGCGGGCAAAGGTTTTTAAGCGAGCATGACTCACTCAAGTCTAGTTGCACCGTGTTCGCCGAACGTTGTTACAACTTTACTGAACATACTTCTAATTTCTATGAGACTATTTACAATTTTGTTTTAAATTAAAATTACTTACTTTTCAAATATATATAGCGTCACATTTACAATTGTGAGTGTCCAACTGGACGAGTACTATCACGCCTCCTTATCATTAAAATAATCGTTCAAACTATAGTAAATTTTGGAGCACAAACGCTGTTTTGTATAGAGTTCTGTGAGATGTAGTATATTTTTGGGAATTTTATGATAGATGCGTGTGCTTTGAATGTGATGGGAATAGAAATAGGGATTCATGTTAAATTATTATGTTTCTTTAACGCACATAGCGTTAAAGAAACATAATAATTTCGTAAATGTATTGACAGGGAAAAGATAAAATGTTAATATCTTCAAATAACGCCCTTAGCTAACCACGAGTGCGCAAACTTTTAATAGAACACACGGCTCTTTTTTGCAAGATAAAACTGTATTGACATTAACCGCATGTCCCAATAATAAAATACTGTAAGACATATATTTTCTGGTAAAGTCGGGAGATGAAGACCTCGGCGAACATTTCACGATCAAATCGAAGACGTTCTGAAAAAAGGCCAGGTCGAGAGTACTCTAAACCAACCAGTATGCATGCGAAGATAGATGAAAGTGGAAGAAGCGAAAGACGCATGCCAGGACCGTAGCAAGTGGAAGAAGATTGTCTATGCCTACCCCGTTGGGAACATGGCGTGAATATATACATATATACTCAAAAATACGAAATTATAATTAGGTATTTTATTATTACATTAAATAAACTGTAATAACAACTTTTCAGTTTCGTTGGTGAAACGTAACAGCTCTTTTATCTTATTTTTCATTTTATGACTAGGCAGAGGGTGAATATTATTTATTTTGTTTACAATGTTATAATGTTACAATGTTTAATAAGAACACAAACACAAATGTGATAAGCACTCATATAATAAACAGTGCAACGATAACCCTTAGGGCACATGAGCTGGCTTATTATAACGGTAATTGGTGACAACTTTGTTCTAAACAATTAGCTCTTTGTCTTTTTACAAGTCCACATACATTCAATGACAATTTTAACTATAGTTTTCTTCTTTATCGTTTATTTGCTTGTTCCTTATTTATTCCCTGTCATCGGCCTGAGTGGGTCCACTGTCTTGCCGGCGAACTGCCAACAAACACTGGCACGTCATGCGTTAAACATTTTCCCTTACCTACGTGTGCACGTGTTAGAGGCAAGCGGCGGCTTTTGCTGCTGCACGAATGGCATCTTAAGTGCTGTATTTACCACTTGAGCGGTGGTGAAGGAAACCATCGACATGTGAAATCCGCCAACCCACACTGTAACAGTGTGGGTTGTAAAAATCTTAATTTGAAAAATAGCACAAATAATTCTTCCGTATGCCAACGGTATTTAATTTCTTAGTTTTAGAAATAGATTATACTTTGAGGCAACGGCGTAAGCCACTAATTCCAAATCGATGTTGAATACATTTTATAGTTTAAATTTAAACAGTGAGAAAGAGGATGCGAAAATAAATGGCTAATTAGGCCGCATTCATTAGACTTTTAAATCAAAATAAGCGAAAAAATACAATATGCAGCAATATTGAATATATTATAAGAAAAAAAAATAAACCGAAAAACAATCATTTACACAAGAATGTAATATGTGAACTTTGAGTCATGCGATATTTCCATTACAATTTTTTGTTTCGAAACTTAAATTTTACTCAAGCAAAATATACTGACAGAGATAAAGAAAAATATTTCCCATTAATTATTAAACATAATTATGAGAACACAGATACATATAATCAACATTGCCTGATAAAAATAATAAAAGATGAGACAGTACAGCGCAAAAGATTTACACACTAAGAGACTCAAACTTTATTTATTTAACAATATTCGTTAATTGTAAATGATAATGTGTATTATTAATGAAACGCCTCTAGATAATTACAAGATAGATACATTTTGTGTGACAATTTTTCGAAAAAAATACATTAATTTAAGAAATTAGCATCACTCCAGTGACAACCAAACTTTGAAAAAAATTGCCATTGAAAAAATGGTAATCTCGTTTAGTGCAGTGCACTAATTAATAATGTTTTTTTTAATAATATCGTAAAGCAATTACAGAGACATGATTATGAAAATGAATTAATATTTCCATTTGCACTTTTTATATTGGAAATTTGATACTGAAAAAAACTTAAAATGAGAAAGAAATAAGTTATATTGAATAGTACAAAAGATAATAAAAGCTAGCTAGCTGTCTCAACTAAAAAAAAATCAAAAACATAGTACATTCAATATTAAATATATATACTTTCTTTTAGATGTTTGCAGAAGCTAATTCCTTATACATTTCGAAATAATTAAAATAATTTCTATCAATACAAAAATCTCAAATTTCTTCTCCAATTTATATTTATATTGCTACACAAACGTAAAACTTGCTTCGTTCCAATTTTTTTTCATGTTTTCATACTTGTTTGTAAAGATCTCAAGATATATCTGAAAAATAATAATACATCAATTTTTATGGTAGCTTTTGTGGACCTGCCTGTCGGATCTTAGCCAACAGCAAAAGCCTGCAGTACATCAGGACAACTGGTTGTTAGTGATTTCTTTTCCTATTTTGTTTCCATCTTAGAAGAAGAGAAACTAAATCGGTGAAGTAGGAAAGAGAGACTCAAATACTCCTAGGAACGAAATTGACTTGCATATAGTAAAGTAGCAGCCTGTAAGTACCCACTGCTGGGAATAGGCCTCCATCTCGAATATCCCGCCACGCTGCTCCATTGCGGATTGGTGGGCTTTACATATCTTCAAAATAATTTTTTTTTTTTATTATTTCACATATGCAGGTTTCAAATACAGCACTAAATATTGCTATTAGCAATTTTAGTGGTGCCGGCACCGGGGATCGAACCCAGGTCACTTGCGCTCTATGATACTAAAGTGAGCGCCCTATCCACTAGGCTACCGCGGCTCTTGCTTGACTTACATGAGTATCATATAAAAACTGCAAATAAAGTTTCAGGTAATCCTGATATGTGGATTATGTGGAAACAAATTTAGAAAGTATCCTGAGCTGTTTTCGTTGGCGAATAGAAAGGTATTTCAGCAGAGAATGGAAAGTAAACTTGCGAAGGCGAAAAATGAAGCGGATACAATTATTAACGAGATAATCAGCAAGGGCTGGCCAGCATGTAGGACCAACTAAAGTGTTGTTTCTATTTTGTTTCTGACTAGTAATGTCAAAATTGCTGTTCTATTAAAGTAAAGTAAATGTTTATCAGCTCGGCAAAGGCTTCCTCCTTCCTTCCTTCAATATTTGAGAGGATTTTGGAGCTAAAAAGGGTCAAGACTTCCATAATATTTCTCAGCAACGCAGACATCTAGCGATGTATTCCTTGACCGGCGAAATTTCAATTAACAATTTTAGCGACACCGGACACCAGAATTCGAACCCGGGTCACTTTCATAGTATGAATTAAACTCTAAACATATGAGAAAATGAGATATATTATGAGAAATGACTACTTAATTCTTACCATATTTAGAGATTCCCAATTTCCTCTTCAAATAGCCTTTTACCACCTTTCAATATCTTTTCGGAATCATTGTTATATTTCTTTGTATACTCTTCCAGCCTTATCAGCCATTGAGCCCAATGTTCTCTTAACTTATCCGTTGATAAGTGGAAGGCATCAGCTTTAGATCCATCTGTATATGATATAACTAGTAAGGCGTCCCTTACATTTAAATGCTTGTAGTTCAGGTCATTGCACACTGCTCCGAAGTATGCGGCTAACTGAACAGGGTTATCATAAGTAAGGGCTATTGACTTCCTTGGTTTATCCGATTTCTTCCACTCTATTAGAGTAGGCTTATCCCTGAAATTCAAAACATGATTTTTTATCTATTGGAAAGGCACTGGGATTTTTTTACAGACTACATTTTTTTTATAGGAAAGTGGGCAAAAAAAAGGTTCTCACGACGACGGTTAGTGATTACCGGCGCCCACGTACATCTGCAACACCAGAAAAGCTGCAGGTGCGTTGCTGCCATTTGGGGGGTTGGAGATTCTGCGAGGCTGTGGTACTACCCGTGCCGATCCATTCGAACAGCACCCAAAGCCGCCGTAAGGCTCTACTTTAACTCTACGTTACCATGTAACAGAGTGCTTATTTAGATAAATAGCTG
Organism: Bhutanitis thaidina; assembly: GCA_029286595.1. Taxonomy (NCBI): domain Eukaryota; kingdom Metazoa; phylum Arthropoda; class Insecta; order Lepidoptera; family Papilionidae; genus Bhutanitis; species Bhutanitis thaidina. The sequence goes on along the minus strand of JAGSMS010000012.1, from coordinate 4,032,397 downwards.
TAAATTCCCGTAGCTGGTCAAAGGCCTCCCCTGAAATATCATTTTACCTCTCCCAAGCTGCTCGTGTTCTTGAAACAGGTTTCTTCATGTTGTACTTCGCCGCCGAGCACTTGATTAATTCAATATTTAAAATTACTACTTACAGTTTTAGCAGTGTATAAATGTGAATTCAGACCCAACATTGTGTACTATGAAATTAAATGATGTCCTGTCTAATAGGCTACCACAGATCAGGCAGAGATTACAGATTCACATTTTACAACAAATACACATTTCAGTTTTCATTCATCACTTTCTGTTTCATCTTTGGTCAATAATGTGTCTTATGGTGAAACCCATCGCCGGACTTACTCGTGAAGATTGTCATGAGATTCAAAGCCAAATAATGTTTACAAAAAACCGAAAATATCAAAGCCCTGTTTTAATTAAATGTAATATTGAATATTGAGGGGTGTAATCATAAATATACTACGATGATGACGGAAGATCCATTTGAGGAGCAGCATCACTAGTGAGAGAGTACTGACACTGCAGACAACAACCCCAGCCGGTCCAGGATAATAATGGGCAAACCTTCTGGGAAATAGATATTGACTTTTGCTGGCACTTTTTTGGAGAATCTTATGTTCAGCCATGGATTAAAATTTTACTGAGGTACATAATTTTTATATTTTATCATAAACCACACAATTAGTACAGTTTTGCGGCTATCAAAGATAATAAAATGAAATCTCAACTTTCTTCTACCCTAATTTACTTCACTACTGATGTAACAATATTTATTTTTTTAAACATTTTCTTTTATATATTTACTGTCCTTAAGTGGATCTACCCATACAAATCCATAATATTATGAGATAGAACTAAGGATAGGTAATATTTTAAAATGTCATTAAAAAGCATATATATATATATTCACGCCTTGTTCCCAACGGGGTTGGCAGAGACAATTTTCTTCCACTTGCTACGGTCCTGAATGTCTTTATTAAAAAGCATTATATTTGAAAAGCCTTTAGCACTTGGATCTATCCTTACACCTCTCATAAAATGTAAGGGGATGAAACTGAGGGGCATCTTCCTCGATTGCTCTACCGTACCATACAGCAAAAAAAAGTATTAATGAATACAATAAATTAATAATTATATAAAGTTCTGCAATCTGAGGTTTCACTTCAAAAGAAAATAGTATTTAATATCTCCTCATATAGTATGTAAAAAGAACAATTAAAAATACACTAAACTCACATTATGTACTATCATCATAACATGAATGCCATAATAAAAATACTTACTCATAATCGGCGATGGCGTCAAATATTCCTCTGTACTTTAGTACAGGATGTACAACATTGGATTCTATGGCCTTAGGTGAAGATATACTCTTCAAAACTTCAGCGACTGAAACCCACACTCCTTCCACATCCTTTTCGATGCGTAACTGAGTTCGAGGCTGTGTAAAGTAGTCCTTCAATGTACTATGGAATTTTGTACCCACTGTCATTTGCGCTGTGGAAAATAATGTTAAAATGGATTTTAATATAGTCAATTTATCATTAAGTTGTCGGCAGTAAAATTTGGCACATTTAAAATTGAGGTTTACTTGAATTTTGATAGTAGTTTAGTATTTATAGCAGTATCGCTGTTAGATGGTAGAAGCAAGCGGCGGCTTTTGCTGCTGCTCGAATGGGCCGGCTTAACCCGGTTGGTAATACGGCCTCGCAGATTACCGGCGTGAAGTAGAGGCATCTTGCGCTCCCAATGCCCCTCCTCATCCTCCCTCCCATCTCCCAAATACCCTTAAAGGCCGGTAACGCACCTGCAGCACCTTGCAGGTGCAGTGCTGTTAAACGCAAATTGTGTTTAAGGTTAAAGCAGCAGCCTCGCACCTTTAACGCTACGGGCAGCAGCGTTTAAGGTGCGAGGTGTCTGGTACTGCAATCACCAATGAGGAGCGTGCCGAGCGATGCAACGTGAGCGATTATGGAAAATCCTACTTGTGGTGGGAGAGGCCTGTCTTGCAGTAGAAAAAAAGGATTTGCCAGACACAAACGGGACAAATATAAATATCCACTAGTGTTTCTCTCCACTGCCATGCAAAATATGTAAAAAGTATATCATGCTTATAGATATGACTAGTACAACACTCCAATAAATCTTAAACATACCTATTACCTATATCAGTACCAGAAAATAATTTGATTATCAAGTTCAAGTGGCTGACTACACTATTTGTGTTTATATTTAAGTAAAAATAAATGCTATGCTTGATTTATCTTTCAATTGTGTGTTATGTTTGAAACAAATATTTAAGCAAATAATAGTAATATATAACCATAGCCAAATGTGAATTGCTAAGTTGGTAAGGTTGTAAAAGTTGGTTTGTCACTTCCTATTTTATAGATCTTAGTGGAAAAGCTGTTTTCCAAATACTTCAATTAAATTTACTATTGCTTTTGACTTATTTCTTTCTCTCTTGTTACAACCCAGATGTGAATAGTTTTTCATTGTATGTGCTATTTATTAGTATAAATGGCATGTAGTCATATAATTGAATATGTGCCAAAAAGTAAAATGTAAACAACAGATATCTTCAAAGTGGGTATTATAAACATCTTTTATTAGCATAGTAAACAACAAGATTTGAACAACATGTCAAGTGATTTATCTATTTTCGAGAGACCTTTAAGAATGCATAAAGCATTCTCAATTGCTTTTTAATTATGAAAGGTCAAAAGACATATTATCTTGATTATTTACTGCATGTAAAAATTACAATAAAAAAATAATATTCCCTTTGAAAGTTCATGATTATTGGTATTTCTTTAATTTGCACATGTACAAATGCACACACACACACACATTAAAAGAAGTTTCCTTCATTCTGGCTGAACATCCTAGACATCAAAACTGCTAATACAGTTGATATGAAGTTTACTCAGATTATAGACTGTATTATTTACTTAGGAAGTGTTAACCCACCTCACCGTGCTACTCTTGACACTACTTCTCCTACTTACTTAACAAGGTTCTATTACCACTTCTAATTTCCCAATCCCACCAGTTGTAGTTCCCTTACCTAATCATCTTATCCACCCTGCTTCTGTTTACCTTCACATCACCTATTCTCATTTTTATTATGTGGCAGCCGGATAATGGATATAAGATAACTTTTTGGTTGTAGTACATGATTAGCCAGCATATCTGACAAGGGTCCGATTTGTAAAACATAGCTTATATAAATATTTGGTTGGGGAAAAAGCATTTTTCATATTTTATAAGTAAAAAGTTACAGTAAAATCTCTTTGAATGAACTTTTTGTGTCTGGTTGGTTTTGGCTGATCAATCAATATTCAATACAATATATATATAAACTATTTAATAAAAAATATCATGAACTTGTATATAAATATGAAAAATCTTTTTCCCTCCACATTTTATATATGTATGAACATGTATGTGAAATGAAATACATTCCTTCTATTTGAAGAATAACAATTATATTTTTGATGTGCCCCAGAGGATAATAGTGGAATATGTTTAATGTCAGTAATTGGCAAGAAAAGTTATGGAATTTTATCAGTCTATTCTGTTTTATCTTATCAAAAGGCATTAACATTGGTGTAAAGGTCAAGGTTAATTTAACGTTTTTACTTTTAATATGCACCTTTTTATTTCTAGCAAACTGATGCGCATGGTTTCACTCATGTTTCTGAGGAACTACCACCTAAATTAACCTAGTATTCCAAAACAATGAAGATTCAAGTCAGACAGGTTATCTGAGAATATTTCAAGATTGCATTCACACAACTAAGTATTCACTTGTGATTAAAAATTAAAAAGACAAGAAAGTTGAGATATCATTGAAAGATAGATCGTCATTTAAAGAATTTTTGTAAATTAAAGTATCAATATGTATGGAAAATAACAATTAAAATACAATACCTTCATGAAATCTATTAAATTCTTCTAATCCCATTTCTGTAATCCTTTCCTGTTTCCATTTTTCTAGAGCTGCTCTAGACTCATCAGTCATAGTCTTGTTTAAAACTAACGTGACTGATGGGTACTGCTTGGCAAAATCATTTTGGTGAGGTTTAATTTGCAGTATTTTATCCTCACTGGCATAACCTGGTTCAGCAGGTGAGCTTCTTGCAACATTACTCGCAGCAATAGTTTTAATACACCTGATAGTAGTATTATTTAATACTGCAGAATAGTTCAAACAATTTTTAGTATTTTGCCACATTTTTCTATTATATATGTTCACTGTACTTTTGGAACTTAGAAAACACAGTTTCTCAAACACATTTTCTGAAGCACTGAATTTCTGCGTACTTTCACTCGATACTGTAGTTTCGTTGTTTTGATGCGACGTCTGGCTATTTATAGCTGTAAGAAACAGATAAAATTATTTTACACGAGTGCGTCTTTTATTAGGCGCCTGTGTCGAGTCATATGATTTTAAATTGGCACAAAATTATAAGACTACGTTGTCACAACACCACAGATACCTGGTCAATCATCACCGAACACGTATGTCTAATCAGGGAATACATGACAAAACAAAAGCAAGGTAGACTTTGAAGATTTGAAAGACCAGTCAAGGTAGGATAACAAGGAACTACGTTTATAGAAAAGAGAAGTGTGGTTAGTTAACTTTTCCAAGGTTGAAGAAACAATCACGGAACACTCACCAGTCCTCCTAGAACGTGATTTCTTTGGTTTCTTTTTATCCAGCAAAGGCCCGAACAATTCTTTATTTTCTTTATGGTATAATTTCAATTTTTCCGCAGGATTCAAGATAGAAGAGGGTTTAACCACTTTTGTCCGGATAAATTCCTTCAATTTGGTTTGTGCAGATATACGGTGGCCTATTACACAAACCGGTCGAAACATTGCGATTTTCGGATTTGCGGTTGCTAAGCGAAAAAATCTTTGAACTTGTCAATGGTCAAACTTTACTCCAGAGAGCATTATTCTACTTTCTATTTCTACTAAAATATGCAAAAAGGGAAAATGGAAATTGAATGTAGCGAATATAAAACTCAAAACTATTTTGCAAAATTTATTGTTTTTTAAGAGTACTTTGGTTATTCTAAGGTGTAATTTTAAATCCACGTTAAAATTAGATTGGAAACTTGCTTTAAAAAAATTGTTAGTTCAATCCTGTCTTGTCCATCTATTTAGGTTTTTACAGCGCCATCTGTTGCTACGAAGAACTAAGTTGATTAAAACACGTGTGCACATAAAATAATAGATGTCAGCACAAGGAAATACTTTACATATCGACAGTAAAATAGTAGTTCATTTTTACTGAAGTGTTGTTGAACTGAATGAAGATAGAGAGAGTATATTTTTCATAGAACCAGAACATAATTTGTCCACATATGAATAACAGGATAGGCCTATATTACAGACAAATGATAATGTAATATTATTATAATATGATTAATTTTACCTATTGTCATAGTTACATTTGATTTTAAATAAAGCATCTACTAAAAAGAGTAGCACTTCTTTTAATTGAAATATAGATAGAACCAAATTATTAATACATTTTATGAAGAATAATAGATGTTCAACAATTTACACCGCGATAATAAAGGAATAAACGGTTGTCTATTAGTAATGTTGAAATTTAAGCTTTAGAAAGATCTTAGTCAAATACAGAATCCGTTCACAAATAACACATACGACTTTTTGTCTTTAATTCTTCCTGTTAGCATCAATTCTCTTATCATCTACCACCAATTATATTATTACATACCTTTGTTTAATTTGAAATAGATTTGAGTTTCTTTTTTAGTAATAAAAACACTTTTTTAGCAGATGTCAAATTTCTTCCCCAACGGTTGTCAGTTCTGCGAGCTGTGTGGCCGGCCCATTGCCACTCACGTTGCTTATCCTACGGCTATTTCGGTTACCCTAGTTCTGCTGTGGATATCATCGTTGCAGACCCGTACCCGACCGTAAGCCTATTGATTATAAAAAAAAGACCCTATCGCGCCGAGAAACTGAGCATAGCGCTTTTCATAGCGCGCTGAGCAACTTTGAGCCTCCTCATACGATCTGGAGAGAATGACTAAGACTCAGTTTCGTAAATCATCACTAGTAACACGCATTGGATGTATACTTTGCTCTTGAGCAAGGCTTGGCTCATCCAGGTCCACTTTCTGTGAGGTCGCTTCTGCAAATAGGAGTCTATTATAAAGAATTCCTCCTTTGCTAAAAAGTCAGCCAGCTCTTGCCCTACCCTAAAATTGCCCACTATCAGCTCATCACCTATTTTCGAAACTAGTTTTGCGTTAAAGTCTTCCATCAACATTGTGTAGTGAGTCTTAGAGTAACACATGACTCTTGAAATATCCTCATACATTACCTCCACTTCATCATCAGGGTGAGGCGAGGTTGGTTGGCGTACACCTATATGACCTTCAGCAAAAATTTTTAGGTTATTCTGAGTATAAGGTACGCGACCCTATTCGACTCACTTCCGATCTCGATCACGTTGTTGGTGAGAGACCTGTGGACGATAAACCCGACACTTCCTTGAGACAGATGGTCACCCTCCCGGTAGTAAAACATGTTACCGAATTTGATAACCCTTATCGTGTCCTCCCCCTGTCTTTGGACTTCAGACATAAAACACATATGGGATCATAGATCGGCCCATCCCGGTTTCGCTCGGGTGGATGATATGATAGAACAAAAAGATGTTCTATCATCAATAGTTTTCGCAGCGCATGCGATGAAAGATTTTATTGCAATTTTTTTTTACACCTTGGGTTACATTAGAGTTTTAGAAAGGATCGCTTATTTTTTCTAATAATAAATATGTTAGTCTGGGATAATGTAGCATTCTAATAGTGAAAGACTTTTTAAATCGGTCCAGTAGTTTTTGAGTTTATTCGTTACAAACATACAAAAATACAAATCTTTCTGCTTTTTAATATTAATGTATAATAAAAAGTGTAGATGAGCAGAAATTTAAATTATTCATAGGATAATACGATATACTATAGAATGGGCTCTGCCTGGTGTTTCTCGACTTGATAGAATCTGTAACGAAGATATCCACTGCAGAACTGGGGTACCGCCACCATACTGGGTACTGACATAAAAAGGCAATGGGCGGGAACATTTCACCATCAAATCGGAGACGTTCTGAAAACAGGCCAGGTCAAGAGTACTCTAAACCAACGACCATGCATGCGAAGATTGATGAAAGTGGGACAAGCAAAAGACGTTAGTCAGGACCGTAGCAGATGGAAGAACATTGTCTCTGCCTACCCCGTTAGGAACAAGGCGTTAATATATACATATACATATAAATATTTTATTGAAATGCATTATTTTTTAATGATGAATCCAAATCCGAATCTTGGTGCTATTACAATTGTTTATTCAATTTTAGAAGCTGATTTACCATGTCCCGTGCCACACCATATACTTCAATGACATATTTACTCTCTGAAGGGTTGAAACCAAATGATTCAGACGCCGGATGATCATTTATTTATAATGGATAATAATCGCACAATCTCTATTATGTTTAAACGTCCGTGTATTCTAAGCTCTAATAACAACAAATACGTGCATAATTAAACTGCACCACATGTAACCTGACCCACATACGTCGGATGTTGTAAGTTACACCGGCTCTTCCGCTTCGTCAGTATATTTTTACGATAATTTTGTTACGCCTTGAGTAAATACAGGAAGAAATTCGTTTGCATTCGATGCAGAGGCCGTGATGAATGAGTAGCGTGCATAACACAACACTTATCTCCTAACCAAACTCTCAAAAATGTATATTTCATTTTATAATCCATCGCCATTGAAGTCGTAGTCGGACAGTTCTACATATTCCACATCATTCAATGTCTTGCACAATTGGAATTCTGCAAATGTCTGTACTGAAGTCTGTATGTAGCAATTACACTGAACTGTTATAAAATGTTCCTTATGATTCCTAAAGTGCAATATAACATTTACTAATTATTCTTAAGACTTTACGCAGCAATTCTTCTATACATGGACTTCTATGCATAAATTTGTATGCGTAATTGATTTCTCAAAAACGGCTCTTACGATTTGGATGAAATTTTGTAATTAGATAAAGTTTTACTTTCCATGTTAATCTTGATAGGTTCACACAAATAATTTAAAAATAAATTCTAACGCTATCTCATAGATTATTGAAGTACATTAGCTACTCTTAATCAGATTGCACTGCGCTATGTCGTCAGCGTGGTTGTAATAGTAAACTGAACCAATTTTAAATGTGAACAAATGTATCTTTGTCGTTCAATCAGGCTTAAAGGGCCAAACGAACATCAACGAAATTCGGCAAATATTTTAATTATAAGTAATAGGTATAATAGTGGTAACTATTATAATAACAAGACAATACGATATTTTATATCTCAGTAAGAGTTCTCCTGGGACAACTTCATTACAACGCAGGCAGAGCTGCAATCAGCCGCTAGTTTATTTTTAAAATCCAATCGGTTACGCATTATGTCGTCTTTAGGGAATTAAACTGGAATAATTGATGATTCATTGATCCAAAATCGGGTATAAAATCAATTAAAAAAATCCGGATTCAAGTAGGTAAATTGTCCAACTTTGATTTTTGATTACAAAGATTTATTTGTTGATTTCCGATTCACCGGTGTTAATTCTTAACAGTTTCATGTAAATACAAGAAATCATTATGTTAATGATTTCTTGTATTTACGCGAACACTACACATTTAAAATGAAACTATTACAACAGCAAAAAATTAAACGCGATAAAATCCGTAAATTATATTTTCATTTCTAATTCTGAGAAATAATTATTGTGTGTTTATAATTTAGTATTAGTATCTGTACTTAGCTGGATTAGTTACGCTAACAAGAAAATTTTACACGAACTAAATGAGGTCACTCGTACTATGACGTTTAAAGCGTGCTCCATGTTACTACGGCTCTAGTCTATCATAGTTAGTTATATTGTATCTGTTTCTGTAGTAATGAACTTAAATAATAGTTCATAACAAAGTTATTACTGTCAGCTGAGCTTATAGTTAGCCTGACGCCGGAACTTGGATCATATAACTTCACAAATTTAAGTTTTCCGGGAGGGGACGTTGCAGGAAAATGCAAAGCATCCGGTGGAATGAAATTGTACTTTGGTAATATATTCATTTATTCTGAAATGTTCGTACAAATTACTCCAGAACTTAAGAAGGTTGTAAATATTTTTTACATTTTTTCATGTCATTGTTCATCAAATTAAAATGTCAGCAAAGGCTGTTATGCATCTTTTTTCTTTACTTTACTACAACACCACTCCTCTATTGAGCCAATAATTACCGTTATAAATATCAATAATATACCTTTGTTCCTATGCTAATGAACTTAAATACTAGTTCATAACAGGTAACTACATTTTTAATTTTCGAATCTTTGGTTGTAATTCGTCGATGTATGCGCATCTAAATTTCTATCAAAAATTTGAGAAAACCTTTGCCGAGCAGTTACATATTAAACAAAAATACTGGTAATTAGCAGTATTTTTGTTTAATACAGGTAACGCGGTAGAGCCAAGCGACGGCTTTGCTGCTCCTCGAATGGACCGGGTCGTCCGGATTGGTACGTCTTCGCAGAATACCGGCGTGAAGTAGAGGTATCTTGGGCATCTGCATTTTGTTCGGTGAGTGAGGTACCCGGAGGCCAACGACCCCTCCCCCTCCCCCTCCCACCACCTCCCCCCCTCCCCACCTCAACGTTCTTCCCATCTCCCAAATACCCTTAAAGGCCGGCAGCTTCTCTGATGTTGCAGATGTACGTGGGCGATAGTAATCACTTACCATCAGGTGAAACACTAGCTCGTTTGGCGACTTTCCCATGAAAGAAAAAAAACCTGTAGTTTTACTTTTATAAGAAAGTATATCCTAGAGTCTGCAACGATGATATCCGCAGCCGAACTAGGCTAACCGACATAGCCGTAAGGATCAGCAAGCTTAAGTGGCAATAGATCGTCCACATAGCTCGCAGAACTGACAACTGTTGGGGAAAAAAATTCTCGAGTGGCAGCCACGTACAGGCAAACGCAGTGTGGAACGATCCCCCACAAGATGGAGTGAAGACCTGCGCAGTGTTGCGGGAAGTCGATGGATGCAGGTGGCTCAGGACCGAGCTTTGCTGCAATCTTTGGGGGAGGTCTATGTTCAGCAGTGGATTTATGATAAGCTGAAATGAATGAATAAATGAAATATCCTATGTTAAAATAGTCATCTACTGTCTCACGCTTTTAATAATTTATGTCAAAATTGAAACTGATGAATGAATACTTTTATTCATACTTTCTTCTTTCCGGAACACGATTTCTCTCCATTTGTGTTTTCTTGAGAGCTCCTCATGGGATTTCAAATCTAAACAGACAGGGTTGTTCGTGTTACACCTTTATTCGATTTATCTGTGTTGTATAAAATAGGAAAGTTTAAATTAGATTTGTAAATGTATCAACAGTAGGTTTTGTACATATAATAGTTTTTTGATAGCGATTTTAGTTTACAAATTGATTTTTATAAAAAAAATATATTGTTATAATTAGTAACCACCTGGCACGTTGTCCCAAATAACCTCTGGTGATGAGATGATGATGTATCTAACATGGTATGAGAGGACTACAATGTCTAGACCTCTGATCACCCCAGTATTTGAGTGTACGGTCGTTATAGCTGGAGTTGAATTTTTTGCATTTAAATCGAATTTGAATAGAAAACTAAAAAGAAAAATTTGAATATTTACAGCCATAATGGATCGCAAAAAGAGAAACGGAATTCCTCCGATTAGCATTCAACAAAGAAATTCGGAGCCTTACCATGCACTTTCAGTATAATATTGGGTTTAAATTAAATTTATCATTAATGTTTATTATTATAATTTGTTATTTATATTTTATTATTAATCAACCTTTTGATGTATTGAATGTTTATCTCCAAAACTATATTACATGTCTTTCTGTATACGTCAACGTTGTACTGAAGAAGTATTAATGTACTTAGCAATAGCATTATTGCAGTCTCCGTGAACAAACCCTAATGAAAATCCGAATTCTTTGTCACAAGGCCATTGAACTCCTCCTGGTAATTTCTACGTCATACACCAAATATCAATTAAATAAGTACAGTAGTTCAGTCACAGGATCTTTTTAGTTTTTGTTATTCAATATATATTTGCGGCAATAGTTAATTAGGCCATTGATATACGTCCGAGACCTTATCGACAGTCCGGCCAGTCGCTGTCCGCTTTTGAAGTCGCCGACAAAGAAACATAATAGGTCGACGATACGATCGTCGGTTGCAGAATGACGTTTGCGTTTCAATTGCATTATTAAGCTATTTAAGTTATTTGTAAGATAGTTTTTTATATGGTTTATATAGACTATTTCCAAATGACCACTAGTAGTAACAAAGTTTACTACTTTATTACTAATTACTGAGTGATGGTGGACTCCTTCACTGCCTAGAAATGGATATGAGAACGGTAACTCCACCGCTCTCATATCCATTTGTGCTGTCAAACAGCAACGCAACTACTGTTGTGTTCCGGTTTCGTTAGGAGAGTCGTCGTAATCGAGAGTCGTTAGGGGTCACAACGCATCTGTTACGTAGGTGCCTTCATCGAATGATGTTGTTTGGTAATGTCCATTTGCTGCAGTAGTCACATACCATCTGACGGACTGCACGTTTTTAATACGCCAATCATTAAAAAAAAATTTGAAGTTGATAAGGGCGCATTCACCGTTGTAAAGCTAAAAAATGAAACCATAACGTACAAACTAGTGATGGAGAGGATAACAAGGTACAGATAATACCTTGGTGGTGAATATAGGCAAATCCTCCATGAAATTCACGATGTCCTTGCGAATGGTTAGAGGTGCCTATGTTCAGTAGTTGTCTAGTAAAGGCTTATACATCAGAATAAGTCATAACGTGTAGCGACAATGTAAATTTTATTGTTATGACACCATAAGGGATAAACGACTACGTAATTTATAATAAGAACTAACGTGTTACATAGTCTGAATTATATAATGAATTATACAACAGACTAAATTGTATTTAAAAAAATATAATGAAATAATGAATATTTTACAAGTAATATACAATTTTAATCTTTTTTTTAATTTTTCATAGCAGTTCATTATACTTAAAGAATTTATTTACATTTTATATACTCAGTTAGCGCGTTTACTGTTAAAATTTATTCTAAAATGATTTTAATTAAAATATACGATGCTTTGCTTATTTCTTGTCATATTGATACAATAAAAAATATATTGTTATTACACTTGAAGCGTTAATACTAATATTGTAAAAAAATCAGAAGACCATAGTGATGCACAATTCAAATCAAATAATGTACAAACGTGCGTCGGGATTTCCTTTTGTTCGCGCTCAAGAAATAGCTACAATTAACTTCAATGAAAATTTGCTATTAAATAATGACAGGATGTAAATAATAACCACTAAAACAGCGACGTTATTTTAACAATTGTAACTCAAATGTTATCCACTGTTACCTCGGTGACATACAGAAGTAACTCCATCGAATTATTACTCATCTTTTTTTTTTTTCATTCCTTTTCAAACTTTTATTAACATTATTATATATACTATAATTTCCTAGAATAGTTTCTACGTGATTACCGTCGCCCACGTACATCTGCACCGGAGGACCTGCAGGTGCGTTGTCGTCTTTTAAGGATATTTGGTGGTTGGGAGGGAGGATCGGGAGGTGGAATAGGGAAGGAGCTCCCCGGTTACCTCACTCACCGAAAGAAACCCTCTACTTCAAGCCGGTATTTTGCGATGTTGCGCCATTACCCGGTCGGGCCGACCCATTCGAGCACCAGCAAAGCCGCCGCTTGGCTCTACCACGTGTAGATACTTTTAATTATTTTTTTATTCTTTATTTGTGTTATAAATTATAATAAGTAATTTGTATAAATAAAATATAATATAAATATGCTTTAATGAATCTATTTATATGAAACCAATATAAACGTGCAGTTAAATCGAATCTTTGCCTTATTTAAAAATAATGAGAAAACTTGAAATAAAATCTGCCCTTGAACTTATAAATCTTGCGTCTACCATTAATTTCACGGACACGGAGAAAAAAGGTTTGCAACTTCTTATGAATATCAATAGGGTCACGTAAATTATTTCGGCTCTGTTTCAGGCCTTTGATAAATTGCTTTTAAACTATTCATAATGTTAAAGTAACTACGTGTAAGAGCCATGGTGAGCTTGGGGGCAGTTGCTAACCTTCATATGGGGTTCAATCTCCGAAGTCGGTTCTACTAAAAATCGTATATTAATTTATCTATTTAAGCGTCGTACAAATAACAAAAACCGGCCATGTGTGAGTCGGGCTTGCGCTACCGCTCGGAAACCGAACTGAATGGAACAATACACGATTGTTTGGTAAATACATAACACAGATATATTGTATGGTTGTACGGAACCCACAATACGAGTGTCAGCTCGTATTTCTAATAAATATGAATACGTAGCCCGGTGGTTTGTACCGTGGAGACTTTTTACAGGCACTAAGACCTAGGACCATTGCTTTTATTTGTAATACAGACAATTAGTTGTCCCGTGCGAGAATCGAACCTATGTCTGCGCTGCGAGACATAGGTTCGACGCAGATAAACAATACATTTATATATACTGAAACGTCCTTAGCCTAGCTTAGACACTGCGCATCCGAGCGGACATTTTACATATGATTTCCGCAAATTCTTTCCACCTCTCCGTATACTTAAATAACTTTTCACGTATGAACGTGGGTAGAGTATCACTCAACTTTTTGTCTTTCACATTCGGCGCACCTGCGACCTATTTTTCTTACTTACCTGACTTATAACCCAGGCACCCTAATATTAGTGCCTGGAAACATGTCGCCATTTGGTCGTAAATCCTTTATATTGTTCTTTTATAAAACCACGATGTGCTTCACTTAGGTACACCGTACTACGAAATTTTTTTAAAAGACAATTTGCAAAATGGCGCTCTATTCACAAATTATGATTGTGTATCGTACTTGCTATTGTACTATACATCGCGCTATGAGAGTTTTCTCTGATCTATGTAAATCAAGGTCACGACCAACTTGTTCTGGTAGGTACTTGCGGGCCTCCTGCTCGCGAGTCTCTACCGATGAAGCTGTAAAGGCCACTAGGCCGACAGCATATCTACCGTGGGGGCTTTACGCGGTCTTTTAAACTAAAAGAGAAAAATCTTTTTTTAATGCTGCACCTCAGCTGCCAAAGTACCAAGTAATATACTTTATAAGTGAGCCTTGAATGTCTCATGGTGGTCAGCAGATGGCGTGGGGTTAACCACCACTAAAATACAGACCGATAATGGGGAGTAGTGTTATGCAGTGATGACGGTCTCATCCAGGTCCACTTCTGGAAATACGAATTCATTATAAAGAGTGTCGGCCAGTCGGCTTATTCATAACGATAATCAGATCACAACATTTTAGGCCATGAAATACTTTAACAACGAAATGGAAAAAGTTTTGAATAAAAGTTCCCCAAATTCTCGTTCAAATTCATTCAAAGTAAATACATACAAGCCTTTCTATTTCGAAGGTTTACAATTGTTTGATTCTCTAGGGTTTCGGAACGTGCGTGAGAAAGGCAAAAGGTCTGAGTTCGTTTAATAGGCTAACTATTACAAGCTTTGAACTATTTAAATAGAAAATTCGCTTGAATGATCAAGCCAACATAGCCGTGTAGTTAGACGATCTGATCTGTCATATGGAGGGATCGTACCGATGAAGCTTTCAAAACTTAAGTATGATTTGTATCGTTGGCCTGAATACTAAGACAGACTCACCACCTGTTGTTCCAAATAACCGATGGTAAAAATTGAGTCGAAAGGATGATAATAAATGTCATAACCTTTGACCATCAACTCACCCATATAGGTCACAGAGTTGTGAGAGCTCATTTTTTTTACCATTGAAGAATGTAATTATTGTTCTTACGTACTATTATTTAGGTATTTAATTTTACAGCCAATATTGTCCATGACGCCTCTGATGCCCGACTGTGGCTGTGGCCGGCTCCAGCAGTCACTGTGACGTAGGCGCGAGGCCAGAAGATCTCATGCAGTACTTGCTTGACATCCTGAAGCTCAACAGCCGGGTGTTTCTCCGCCCATTTTTAATTATTAGAAACATGGTAGAGGGTAGGCTGATGGCAGCCGGGTTAACTATGGCATCAGGACGTCAAACACTTCAGTCCTCCGTGACCCGTCGAGAAGTGGACGTTGGAAATAAAACAAAAAAAATTAAAGACGAATATGTCCGTAAATATAGCTCTATTTCAATGTATAGTGTAGTATATGCTTAAATACAAGAAATAATTGTAAATTGTTCTCCTTAATAAGATTGATAAAAGAAGGCTTTGTAAATCCCCACAGCTATGCAAAGGCCGCCTTCTCAAATATCTGATAGGGTGTGTGTCAGTGGCGTTGGCGGGCTTAAGAGGCAATATAATCTTTTGTTAATCTTCTTCTTCATCAACTTCTTAATAGTCCACGGCTGAACAATGGAAGGATTAGCCATAATCGCCATGGTTGGATTGCAGGTTCGCGTTCGCAGTACCAGAGTTCTCGCACCTTGGACGCTGCTGTCCATCATGGGTATGTGTAACGTATTTACCGCCATCTGTAGAATGTCATAAGTTTTTCAAGGCTTTCCCATAGTCAACTATTACTATTACTTATATTTTTCTATTCTCTATATATTACACTAAATATAATATCTGCTGTGATATGTTAATAATTGAAAAATTATTGGATTTTGTTTAAGAAATTTTTAAACATTTCTTGATTACAATAGTATTTGTCAGTACACAAGCCACAAGGCCTTTATTAACATAGTTTGCCTGAATCTTGTAAAATTTTATTACGTAAGTAAGGCATAAGTTATGTATTCGAAATAGTTGGGATTAGACCGCCAAATCGTGTTCCAAGCGTGGTGATATTTTCGTTCATAACATTGCTGTGATAAATGAGCCAACTGCTCATCTGGTGGTAGCCTTGAAGGTTACAGGAACGTTGTCATCCCTTTGGACTAGGATGCCTCACAGTCTGTAATTTGTAGATAAAATGTTACATAATAATAAAAAGCCCTAGTAATTGTTTCTAATTATTATCACTTATAATAAAATATCAGAAATCATCAATGATCACAGATGTAGCAATACATGTATGCATATTGTGTAATGTGCTTTATATAATATACAACTATAATTTTTTTTTTTTTTTTATAGAAGAAGGAGGCAAACGAGCGTGCGGCTCACCTGATGGTAAGTGATCACCGACGCCCACGAACATCCACAAAACCAGAGGAGCTACAGATGCGCTGCCGGCCTTTAAGGAAGGAAAAAGCTCTTTTCTTGAAGGTCCCTAAGTCGTAACTGTTCGGAAATACTGCTGGCGACAGCTGATTCCACAAAATCGAAGTGCGTGGCAGAAAACTTCGATTAAAACGCACTGTGGTGGAATGCCAACCATCTAGGTATAATTCCACGTATGTATAAATGCCCGTCATATATAACTATTCTATCGGAGTATATATATATACACATATATGTATATATAAACATAATGATTAAGTTAGTTATCTCATTTGCACTCTGCACCCTTTTACATTTTCTCAGCTCAACCTAATGGTACAATGCCTCTTGGCATTATGTCCACCTTTTTGTTCTTTTATAAGTGCAAATAAAGTTTAAATAAATAAATGTAGACTTTTTGTAACCTTCAAAACGGGACACACCAGTGATGGCACAGTTGATTAGCAGCACTAGGTACAAGGTACTAGGCGCCTAGGAAGAAAAAGAGTCATGTCACCTTGTATTTCGTTATTTAATTACGATTACGACGTATCTTTCCTTGGACCTATGTCCAGCGTTTATATCGTTTATATAACTTACACACAAATAGACGCAATTTATCCAACCGAAGCAATTCAACTCGACCTATATCTTCTTCTTTCATTTATGTAACTCGGTTATCGACTCCAGGGCTCCAGGTGTGTGCATAATTAAAACTGTAGCAAATACTTGCTGACCTAAATACGTCGTAGTCGCAAGTAAATGAAGCTTTCGGCACAGTTATTAAGATGCATTTTTAAATTTGGAATTTGTATGCATACCTACTCAAAATGGAAATGTATTGGTGACGATCGCGTGACTTCTCAGAAATGAGCACTAGGATCGAAGCCAAACTGTATCATGCCACTGAAAACCAGCGCTGTAGTCTCAACTGCAGCATTAAGCTGAGTGTGGTCTGTTTGCCCCATGCGCCACGCAACGCGGTCTATAGGAGGGAGGCAACGTTAAACATTGTTTGTGTAAATAACTGTTTGATTAAATGTGTTGCAATGTTTGTTTGTTATCGAGTGGCGTATTTGTGCAATCAATGTTTCTTTCTTTCTTTTTGTTATATTTCTCCAATGGTCTATCCGAATCTTGGTGTATTTATTGTTCCTCGATGCCTCTGATACTGCAGCTCAATCGAGCTTCAATCTTACTGCTGAACTGCTACTTGCCGTATTCTACGGATTTGGACGAATTAGTGATATTTAGTACAGATATATATATTGCATTATACAAAGAGAAACCGATAGACGATATAAGAAGTGTAGTGGCGACGTTTGAGAGTTTGCCTAACCTAGAAAAACGAGCATGCATGCGAAGATTGATGAAAGTGGAGGAAGCGAAAGACGTATGTCAGGACCGTAGCAAGTGGAAGAAGATTGTCTCTGCCTACCCTGTTGGGAACAATGCGTGAATATATTCACACTATGTGGTCCTACGATTGCAAAACCTGGCGTTTGCGGCAAATCTTCCTATTTTTTTTTAAATGTATTCAGTTTTCTGAAAAATGTCTTATAAATATAATTAAAAATTATCATTCTTTAAATACATTTCATTCTTTATCTAAACTCTTTGTTTGGATTTTTAACAATATGGTACCCATAAGAGTATAAAAAAACTAACCAAGTGCGAGTTGGGCCACGCTCTATCGGGTTCCGTGCTATTGACTGGTAGAAACAGACACAAAAAGCAACTTAATTGAAACCATACGGGGCGATGCATTATGAAGCGGTGTGTTTGGTGATTTTTGTTTAGATATAATATAATACAAAATAAACAAATAGATAAATTCCATGTTCCTGTCTGTTTTAGTTATAGAGATAGACTCCTTTGATGAAACTGACAACTTTGGCCGCACATTTCTTTATTTATTAAGGTAAAAGAAAAATATATTTTCACATTTTGACATGAAGAGTAGTTGTAACGAACCTTTGTTTATAAAGGTCGCCTTCGCTGAAAAGAGGCTATGAGGCAACCTTACATGGAACTCCCTGTAAAATTATTTAATTTAACGTCTAATTCAGTAGTCGGTTTTAGGTTAACATTTTACACTAACAATCCAAATTTTAGGTCTGTAATGCGTTCTACGACCTAGAGATTCCTTGAATAGAATTGCGCTCCTAGTGCCAGTCTAAGCATGTTTAACTAGACTCATGTCAAATTATAATGCGTTGTCTCTGCTTACCCCAATGCTTGACTGGCGTACGTACATATTTGCGGCATCGACCTATGCTGGCCTGTGGTGCTGCTCTCTATCGCTAGTCTATGGAACTTGGGTTTGATAAATAGGGGTGGATATTCCACCATCATTCTATAACCAAATCATCGTTTGTTTGCTAACAGGGCGCACCATGTGCTGTTGAGGTTGGCATTTGGAGAAAGAGATGGTGTATTTCCCATTTCACCTCTTGTGTATAAGTAAACCCAAACTCTTAATTTAAAAATTCACAGTCATTGTACTGTTCTGTATTAAGATAATAATTAAGCTACCTATTTTGTTATTCCCAATTATTAATATTAGTTATGCAAGATGTGGCACGTTGTTTTCTTCTACTTCATTCAAGAGGGTAGAACATTTTAATTGACGTTAATTATATATCTTCAGAGCATTTTATCCTCGTTATGAACGTGCCTGCTTTGTACAGAACTTGGATATTGAAGAGCGCCTCTCGTTAATTATTTTTCAAAACCGTATTACGTGTCGATTAATATTTAATTTTAATGTATGCATATTTGGGATTATCTCCCCTCACAGTTTTTGATTAAACCGCGGTATATGTAGTATTGGTGAAGTGTGCATTGGTGAAGGCAAAATAAACTGTTGCTTACAAACGTTAACTTTTGCACTGTAATATGTTTATTAGAAAATTGGAATGCAATAAATTTTTATGTAAAAAAAATTTCTAAGAATTATGTCACATTCATTTGTATTCAACTTTGTCTGTTATACAAGGTTTTTTTACACGTACAATGTTATTTTATCTTAAATATTCAACATCTCACTCAGGTGTCGAATAAAATACTCAAGCTACTTGATCTGTAACACATGTTCGGATATGTAACTTAGAAATGTATGCCTGCAAAAAATATTTCATAGTAGTAATTTTGTCAGGATGTAAGGGGAAATATATGCCAGTCTTTCTCCAAATCTCAATGTTTATACAAACGAGACTCTGGCAATCGAATGATAACGGAATGTTTATCCGAATTTGCTTCCGAACTTAAATTCCACAGACTAGTGATGGGCAGCAGTGTCACTAGTGGGAGGGTACCGGAGCTGCGCTCACCAGCCCACTTGTCCAGCGTGGCGAGTGTGGGCAAACCTTCTATGAAATTTATGTTCAGCAAGAGACTAAAACAGGATGATGTGGTAGTAATTTTGCAATCACAAAAAAGGGAAAGAAAAATGAGGGCAATTAAGAGACGTTGCAATACGATACGATAAATATCTCGAATACTTTAGGATTTACATGAATTCTTTAAAATCACGTGGATGTTCGTTAATATATATTTGACTGTTGAATTTGTTATCATCTGATGAATAAAATATGTATTATTATGTATCATTATGAAGCATGTTACAACTGACTCATTAATTTCAGATATTTCAGTCACCAAATACATTATCAATAATTAATTGGTAACATTATACGTACAAACGCTTCGCAATGGCTGTTAATTAAATTATATTAGAAAATATTATAGTTACATAGAAAATATTTGCGATTATTCTCTTGCATTTTATTAAATACATAGTATATTTAGTTGATATAGGTGGTAGAGCCAAGCGGTAGCTTTTGCTACAGCTTGAGTGGGCCGGCTCGACCGCAGTTGTACCAATACCTCGCAGAATATCGGCGTGTTGTAGAGACATCTCATGCTTCTGCGTTTCCTTCGGTGAGCGACCGGAGGCCCCCCATTCCCGCTCTTCGTCCTCCCTCCCATCCCCCAAATGTCCTTCAAGGCCGGAAACACCCCTGCAGCTCCGCTGATTTTGCAAATCTATGTGGGCGACGGTAATCACTTACCATCAGGAGAGCCACTGGCACGTTTGCCTTCTTTCCTATACAAAAAAAAAATGATTTTTGTTTGCATTTTTTGAGACCGTGGATACCGGAGGTAGGTTCTTCAACTGCGCTCATCGACCCGTCCACAGACCACGGTAAGTATGGATAAACACTCGAACAAATTAATGACGGCTTACAAGCGCTTTCACTGGTGGAAGTCCACTATATATTTATATAGCACATAAACCAGTGTACACTGTATTAGAACACACTATATAAGTATATAGATTGACGAAGACGGTGAACATCTTGAATCTGAAGTTTGTTTGAGATCATGTTCCATATAAATATAATCTCATACAATAAATATTGATTGATACTAAAAAAAAATTCTCAGTTCTACGAGCTTTGTCGTTGAAAAAACTGTGTATTTTATAAACATCTGCCCTGAATCAATGAATATATAACCTGAACAATCTGAGGGCGATTTTAATCTTGTAATAACACAACCTTGTTCGCATGGAAAAAAGTATTTCCATAGTAAATTTAATTTAAACCGGTTCAGCGTTCTAGCGTAACAGAGAGACGGAGTTACTTTCGCATTTACAATATTAATATGGATTAATTAGTGAAGAGTGTTAGCTGCAGACTTATAATAAGTAGCCTCATCGCCTTCCGATCCCTCTTTTCTTACACTATCGACGATTTAGTGAAGTGATACTTAAAAAAATGTATGGCACATATTTCCGTTTAATTACAAAGTCTAGACGCTGTTTCAAATGTAATATTATTCTAGCTTCGAAGCAAGCCAGACCTTTTAGCGTCCGGAGTGCCGAATTTGTAATGTCCAGAATTCAAATCAATTCATGAATTGCGTATGAATTATATTTTTTATAATATTTTAAATCTTCTACACTGTTGATTGCTTATGTACAATTCAGAAGGTAGATGGACTCACGCCTATCATCCACAAAAGGATAGGCAGTGATTACGTATTACCATTTGACACGATTCAGCGTAAACACGAGCCATCGACATCCCATCGGCCTAGTGTGGCGAGCTTAATCACGGGGTTTGCTCCTAGAGATTGATTGTCATTTCAAGGCTTGTCACTCTGTGATTACTTGTAAATCTGTGTATTTTCGGCCATTTTTTTATTTTGCAAATTCTTGTAAAAGTTTTCAAATAACGTGATTATTTGTGCATAGCAATTGTATATCAGAGGAACCTCATTACGAAACGGCGGTAGATTAAAAATATATAAAAATTCTTATGACAAGGGTCATGTGAAAGTGTATTTCTATGTCGAAGAAGCAGAAAGAAGAAAAATAAAGATTTCAATTTTATTTAAACAAAAAAGGACGGTAGATGATAGGCTCGCCTTCACTGCCTAAGAGTAGTCTTGAAAGGTAGAGTACCTGTTTAAAAGGTATAACGAGCCGGTATAATTACAGGCTTTGGTATTCCAACCTATTTTTCAGAGGTTATAACGTATTTATAATCACCATTAATTGAACTTGCCACCAAATTCATTAAAAAATATGCAAAAATAGTGAGTAAATACTACTGTTATTAGCTTAGTAACATCTAATAAAGATGTTAGGGGAGAATAAAAGGATATAGAAACAAAAATTCGTCTATTGTGTATATATGTAAATAGGCGCATGATTTGCGTACGTAGGTTTTTTTATGGGACAGGCGACAATCGAGCAAGCGGTTCACCTGATGGTAAGAGATTACCGTTGCCCATGAACATCTATAACACCAGAGCTGCTGCTCGGCCGGCTTTTAAAGATATTTGGGAGATTGGAGGGAGGAAGAGGAGGGGGATTGGAGGGGGAGTGGGTACCTCACTCACCGACACGCCAGTGTTCTGCGAGGACGTAGTACCAACCCGGTCAAGCCGGACCATTCGAACATAAGCAAAAGCCGGCGTTTGGTTCTACAACGTATACAATGTGAGTGATTAATGCAAAAAAAGTATATCCACTCATCACAATCTGTCTGTCATCATCATCAAATCGATCTGTCTATCGGAAAGAGCCAACTGACCAAGCTGAAGACCGAAAGCGGCGCAGTCATTTCCGCTGGAGCCGAGATTTTGAGTGAGATCGCGAGATTTTACGGACAGCTGTACACAACGTCGTTGAAACCACACACTGATGTGAGTAACGACCCAAGAGCCAAGCTTATCCGACATTACTCCGATAACATCTCGGACGTCAGTCTGAGCGAGATTAGGATGGCTCTCAAACAGCTTAAAAACGGCAAGGCACCGGGTGAGGACGAAATTACAGCTGAGCTTCTGAAAGCGGGTGGAAAACCGATACTTGTTGTCCTTCAGAAGCTGTTTAATTCCGTCATTCATGGCGGTGTTACGCCAAAAGCGTGGAGTAGAAGCGTGGTTGTCCTATTCTTCAAGAAAGGGGATAACTGCCTTTTGAAGAATTATAGACCGATATCGCTTCTAAGCCGCGTCTACGTGCTGTTTTCGAGAGTCATCTCAAATCGTCTAGTGAACAGATTTGACGACTTCCAGCCTCCCGAACAAGCCGGATTCCGAAAAGGCTATAGTACCATAGACCAAATACATACTCTTCGCCAGATTGTATAAAAGGCCGAGGAGTACAATTTGCCATTATGTCTGGTGTATGTGGACTATGAGAAAGCCTTCGATTCAGTCGAAATTTGGGCGGTGCTACAGTCTCTCCAGCGGTGCCAGATAGACTCTCGGTATATCGAAGTGCTGAGGTGTTTGTACAATGAGGCTACGATGTCTATCCGAGTACAGAATCAGAGTACGAAACCAATCCAACTGCAGAAAGGTGTAAGACAGGGTGATGTCATATCCCCGAAACTCTTCACCGCTGCATTGGAAGATGTTTTCAAGCAGCTGAACTGGAAAGGATACGGTATCAACATCAATGGCGAATACATCACTCACCTTCGATTTGCCGACGACATAGTTCTTATGACAGGATCGCTGGAGGAGCTTAATACAATGCTCAATGACCTCAATAACGTCTCCCAACAGGTTGGTCTTAAGATGAACATGGACAAGACGAAGTTCATGTCAAACGTCCATGTCACACCAATACCGGTTGTTGTTGGGAACAATAGGCTCGAAGTTGTAGACGAGTACGTATACCTGGGGCAAATTGTCCGATTAGGTAAGTCCCA
Source organism: Bhutanitis thaidina (assembly GCA_029286595.1). Taxonomy (NCBI): domain Eukaryota; kingdom Metazoa; phylum Arthropoda; class Insecta; order Lepidoptera; family Papilionidae; genus Bhutanitis; species Bhutanitis thaidina. Next base: position 4,008,749 of record JAGSMS010000012.1, on the reverse strand, counting down.
CTTCGACTCAGAGGTCAATCGACGAATCCAACTCGGCTGGGCTGCGTTCGGGAAACTACGTCATATCTTCTCGTCGAGTATACCGCAAAGCCTGAAGACAAAAGTATACAACTAGTGCGTGTTGCCAGTGATGACATACGGATCCGAGACTTGGTCCTTCACTGCAGCTCGTATGAGGAAGCTCAAAGTTGCTCAGCGCGCTATGGAAAGGGCTATGCTCGGTGTTTCTCTGCGTGATAGAGTCTGCAACGATGATATCCGCAGCAGAACTAAGGTAACCGACATAGCCGTAAAGATCAGCAAGCTGAAGTGGCAATGGGCCGGAAACATAGCTCGCAGAACTGACAACCGCTGGGGAAAAAAGGTTCTCGAGTGGCAGCCACGTACAGGCAAACGCAGTGTAGGACGACCCCCCACAAGATGGAATGACGACCTGCGCAGTGTTGCGGGAAGTCGATGGATGCAGGTGGCTCAGGACCGAGCTTCGTGGCAATCTTTGGGGGAGGCCTATGTTCAGCAGTAGACTTCTGATAGGCTGAAATGATGATGATGATGATGATGATGATGATGATGACAGTGCGACCACTGTACATGCCCATAACCAGAAAGTGAGAAAAGTCATACCTTCGTTAGTCTTGTAAGCGATGACATATTTAACTTAGGACCACATAAAGAATAAACCAAAAACGTAAAACTAAAATCTATCCCACGTAAACTTCCAATACTTAAAAAAAGTTGCCTCAAGAAACACAGACTATATTATACCATAATGTACCTATCCGCTGACATCGTCAACTACGTTATAACATATCAAACTTAGATAGACGTCATATATAGACTACAGTGAATAATTTTGAAATCTATTGCTCCTCACAATGTTAAAAAGTAATTGGCGTCTACACGAATATAAATAATAAAGCATTATTAATGACTGAAATATTACAAGCATATATGTTAAAATTAAATTATAGTGTCTGAATGAAATTAATAATTAAAAGATACTCATTTTATTCAGGCAACAGTCTTACTTACTGTAAGAAAGTTAGGTATTATCTGAGAAATCAGTCGGCATGTATCGATTGTTTCTTTTTAGTCAGTGCGTGTTCAGTTTTAGTAAGCGTAAGTAAGCAGTTTTTTTATTTATAGATATTTATATAGGTGTGTATTTCATTATAAGATTAGAAGCATAGTATTATTGAATGACTTTGATAGTGGCTATGTACAATTGTGTGTTCAATAATGCATTACATTATATTCTTTATCTCTCTATTACTCGGACATGTAGTTTTCAATGAAACTTGTTATTTGTTCATAACAATGGAATTCCTTTCAATGCAACATGTCAGAATTGTGGCTATATTCATTAATGAAAAGGATATACTTTATTAGTCAAAAATTACTTTGACCGATGAAGAATTTTAACTGTAACATATATAGCTATGCTATAAATGTTCAGACTAACTTAATCGCGTTTATACCTACCTTCCACTATTGTAATGGAATGTCTAATCAATACTACTGCATACGAATAGAGCGAAACAGTCAATGTATAATGCTGCCTATTTTTAAGGTTTTAGAGTCTAAATTTGAATCCCACTTGAATTTGACACATGCGGACAAATTGTAGGTTTTCTTATCAGGACTTACCATATTGTATAATTATGTATCGGAGACTCATACACGACATCTATTCTCAAATTAGGATTCTGTGTTGAGGCACTGCTGGATGCACTAGTGAATGGTAATATGGCATACATAGATTTAAAGAAAACATAGCGATCAAGCTTGTCAGGTGGCATAATTGGTGTCTGAGAAAAAACTAATAGATAATATATATAGAAAATAGATTAGAACATGTGAAGTCCGCCTTTGAGAAGCGCGATGGATTCTTCTCGGCTCGATAAAACTCTAAAACATTTACTTTACTTTACTTTTACGATTTCTTGTATTTACGCGAACACTACACATTTGAAATGAAACTATTGTTAACGGACCACGGCTGCTGTAAAGCAATCGAAATGCAGGGAATATAAAAACAAAATTAAACACGATATAATCCATAAATAATAGTTTCACTTTACTAGTTACTGCTGGTGAAGAAGAATCAAGCAATTATCATCGAGGATCACTGTGATCACTACCACCATCATTACGACCTGTTACTTTGGCACTATCAAACATAGACGTTCCCCAAAGATTCCCATAAAGCGTACTCTTTAGCCACCTTCGACTTTCCGGAACAATGTGCAATTAGTCAGTCCATCTTATGGGTTCTCGTCATACACTGAGTTAGCATGTACACGGTTGCTACCCGAGTTCTTCCCCATCGGTTATCAGTTCTGCGAGCTATGTGGCCAGCATTACTACTTCATGACGGTGATCACTAAAGGGTATTGAAAAATTATACGGTCAAATTGAGAGAGTATTCACATTGAGAAGTTGTTCAGTGTGATACAGAAATTGTATCACAGTGAGAACCAGAATGCGTGCTGTTGGCCGAGCAACTTCAATAATCGTGTTACACTCGAAACTTAATTTTGATTCCAACATGCTCAAATCCGATTGCGCTTCAATTAATATTGTGCGCAGCCAATTTGCAGAGACTCTATCAAAACTGTGAACTACGTTGCTGTGGGTACAACTTTTAGACTCTTGGGGCAGAACACTTCTGTTCTATGTATTAAATTTCATTTACATTACCTTCAGTGAGTTTTTACTGGAGGAGATGAATAAGATATCGACGACTCTCGAGTCTTGCGTGACTGTGGTATTGATAGAATTTTTTTATGGTAAACGTGCATGCGCCTCACCTGATGGGAAGTGATTACACGCGCCCACGTACATCTGCAACACCAGAGGAGTTGCAGGTGCGTTGACGGCCTTTCAGGATATTTGGAAGATGGGAGGGATGATTGGCAGGGGAGAGGAAGAAGAGGACTGGACCTCCGGTATCTCACTCGCCGAACGAAACGCAGAAGCACAAGATGCGTATACTTCGCGCCGATATTCTGCGAGGTCGTGATACCAACCTGGTCGTGCCGCCCCATTCGAGCAGCTGCTCAATGAAATTAGTTGTACTCCGGTAATACTACTACAAAATTATGGTAACTCGGATGATGTTTCGTTGTAGTTTTTATTTTGTCCCCTATAGTTGTGTGAAGTCGTAGTGATGAGTAAGATATCTTTTATTTCTTAATTGTTCAAACCAGTCAAAATGGAACACAGCAGTGGTTGCACTTGTTGATTGGCAGCAGAAATATGTAAGTGGGTGACACCTACCCAGATAGCTCCTGGTCCGAGAAGGAGCCTAACACCCAGTGATATCTAGGTGATAAATATATAAGGTATCTTGTAGATATTTACCACCTTTGTATCCAAATGCAAACCTCGCCTGTAAGTGGTGCACCCAGCTAACTAACAAACTCAGAAGGTATGAATGGTAGCGGAAAGTCCATTCGTATTTACTGAACCCACGCCCCTCAGGCTTGTGACGGGGAGCAGCATCACTACCCCGAGAGTGCTTTCATGGCTTGGTGGGTATGGGCAAATCTTCAAATAAATGCATGCCGGCTTTTGCTGGCGTTTCCCTGGAGACTACCCAGGAGAATTTAAGACTATTGGTGAATATAGGCCCTATTCAGCAATGGTCTTAAATAGACAGATGCAAAACCTTGCTGAGCTATGATGCAGACATTGAATTAGGAATCTAATATTCGGGTAATCACTCTATTAATACTTTTACATGTAGATTAGTATGTCTGTATTTACCCCAATACATTAATGACGGTAAATTACGTCATAAAATATCAATCAATACTATTAGTAACAATTATCAAAAAAAGATATTTTCTATACAGTCCCCTTTTACAGGAAGAGGTAATAAATTCACATGGCAAATTCAGCACTTAAAATTGCTATTAACGATTTTAACAGTGACCGCCCTGGGATCCCTCCCAGGTCCCCCGCGTGATGTTAAAGCGTAGACAATATTTATGTACAAATATTGTAAAAATGTTTAAATACTCCCGCATATTGTAGAACATTCTCGAAAAAATACTATAACTAGTACATGAGCGCAACGGGCAGCATCGCAGCGCAGTATCATTGACGATGGACAACAAGTGTATTGGAACACTACTTCTACGTGTTCAAACATGAGGCAGCGTATAACACCAACGGCGCAGGGACTATTAAGCCGTTGGTGGTTGGTGGAGCGTATTGCGTCGGGCGATACTAGTCTCGGAGACATGTAGGTAGCACCCAGTCGGCCATCCGCCTTAGACAACGAAGTGTCACTGGAGAAGTTGCTGCTACGCCCGGATGTAAACACAAAAAGGTTCGCTCTCATTTTACGACCGAGAACTGACTACATGCACTCAACTACAGGAAAGGTACCAAAAAGTTCTGTCACGGTGGGTCCCCCATGTTTTGACCGATACCACCCGAGAAGCCCAGCTCATGTATGTATGTATATATTCACAATCTTCTTCCACTTGCTACGGTCCTGACATACGTCTCTCGCTTCTCCCACTTTCATCAATCTTCGCATGCATACTCGTTGGTTTAGAGTACTCTTGACCTGGCCTTTTTTCGGAACGTGTGCAGAGGATGAATGAAAGTAGGTTGACGAAACAAATATAATAAAAATATTATTTCAGGATTCGTGAATGGAGGAGTGTAAATGGTAGAGTCGGGAGAGGAAGACCTAGGCGAACATTTCACTATCAAATCGGAGACGTCCGGCTCATATGCCCAGCTTTTAGCCAATTTAGTGATAGGGAATGAATAATAAAAAACATTTAAGAAAATAATTTTGATTTCCTCGAGGACAAAAGCCGCCAATCCAGCCAAAACGCAATCCAAATTGTCGGAACTCTACTCTACTGCTTTTTTGATTCGCGCGGAACGCTTTGTTGGGTCTTACTGTTTAATAATAACACCGTCACCTGGGTGTTTACGAGAATCAACAACTCCGCCAGCTCGCCACTGCGATATAGAAAACACGCCGAAAACGAGTCGAGGTTCAATTTTTACAGGTTTACCGTTAGTTAGAGAAACTTGGTTGGAATTCAATGCCACACCCATCAAACTCTCTTGCCACACACGTTGCTCCCTTTGAATACCATTTGTCAAGGATCGATGACACAGTTTTTAATCGAAATTCAATTCGTTCGATGATCACAAAACTGATGTGAGAAAACTCAAGTCTCAGCCTCGACAGTTCTGGTCAGATGCCATTGAGTCACGTATAATGTATGTCCAACAGCAAAAACTGAATAAATGTTTAATGTTTAATAAATAATGCAAAACTTAAGAGAGTGTTTCATTATTTTGTTTGTTGATATTGAATAGGAATCGCAACTAGATATGCCAAGTACTGTTCTTATTGCGGCGGAGACACAAAGTACCACTGTTCTTCTCGTTTCTGTCATAATATTATTATCAAAAGTCCACTATTGAACATAGGCATTTCCGAAACACCACTCAAATATATTTGTGGGAGACAGAGAGTGCTGCTCTTATTTACCTTGGACTAGGTAGTTATATTAAATTGCATTGTTTTTTGAGCGCAATGGCGCAACCTAACATTTATTCCGATGAATTTAATTCTGTGTTCCTGATAACTGCCTAAAGTGTCAGGAAGGTGTCGCTGTAGTCGAAATCTGTTGGGACATCACAACCTTTAGTCACGATCATAACAAAAGAAATAGCAATTAGTGAGCACCAAAGCTGGGTATTATCTTACGAGCATACTATTCCCGGTGCCTTCATTCGTTTTGATAAATAGACACTTGTGAACGCGAGATCAGCCCTGAGTACCACATTCACTTGATATAAGTGCCTCTTGTCAGTTGAGCATAGTCTGCACTAGACGTTTTCTCTTGTCGTATTATTTTAACTCATGATGGAGGACGATTATTTTTGTTGAGACAACAAAGAATTACAATTATTTTTCATCCATTACACTCTGTGATATTTCATACGTTTTATATTGTCTTTGTATTTGTCTGGTTTGGTTGAATTTTTTAAATGACGACCTTACCTAAGATGTATGTATAATAATGTGAGTCTATATAAAGCAGTTAACTTACACAGGTCGATATAGAGTAAAGGAGATAAATAGTTCGAACATGTTTATTCTGCAAGGTATAAATATAATCACACCTGTCGCCTACGTAGCGGTAGGCAGAGATATAGATAAAACTATAAATATATCGTGCCGAAGATGAAATCTTATTCTATACAGTTTACCTAGTAAACGTTTCAGATGTTCATGGGTTAAATCATATGAACAATGGAAGCGTGTTTAAAAAATATCTAAAAGAGATTTCGGTCAAGGCGTTTCCGTCAGAAGCTTACTGTAATTCATCATTACTTTATTACTGAAGTTAAATCTAAAAATGTGGCTTGCGTTATAAAAATGTAAACCGTTGAAACAGAAAATGAAATAATTTATTCATGTAAAACGAATTGAGAGCCAGGGTAGCCTAGTGGTCAGGGCGTTGGCTTTAGTTTCATAGAGCGCGAGTTATCTGGGTTCGATCCTCGGTCCCGGCACCATTAAAATTGTTAATAGCAATTTTAAGTGCTGAATATATTAATTTATTTGATATAGGCCTTTCAAAAGAACAATTTGCCGTAATAAATTTTTATACGTGGTAGAGCCAAGCGACAGCTTTTGCTGCTGCTCGATTAGGCCGGTTCGTTCGGGGTAGTACCTCACAGAATACCGGCGTGAAGTAGAGGCATCTTGTGCTTGTCTTGTGTTGCGTTTCGTTCGGTGAGTGAGGTAAGGAGGAAGATAATATTTTACTTTTCGTTCATAGAACGGATTAACGTAAAGCAAGTGCACACGTAGTGTCCACCGTTAAAGCGATTTTGCTCATGATGGGCCCTCCCCTAGTTAGCGGACAATAACAAATAGCCGTCTCGGGTGTGTTTGACAAAAGACTTTAGATACATAGATAAAGAGTGCTTCATCATCATCATCATTTCAGCCTATTAGAAGTCCACTGCTGAACATAGGCCTCCCCCAAAGATTGCCACGAAGCACGGTCCTGAGTGCTTTCTAGTAAAAAAATTTGTAATACATTGAAAAATGTAAGTGTTATGATGCTTATAGAAAATAAATTAGACTCATTTTTCTCAATCGGATTTATCAGCATTCTTTTGTTATTTTACATTGAAAAGCATATCGATTATTTCTTCGTCCCGTATTGCCATAATACAGAATATTATATTCCCGACGCAAATGGCTTCTTTTCTAAGAACATATAGGAACAGGTTGGAGTTTTATATAAGTATTTATTCATATCTTTTTACGGGGAAATGCTTAACCCATTTCCGTCCTCGCGTAGGCAAAGGTGAAATATGTCGGGCTTGCGCCGACTTAAACCCCCACGGTATTCCCCATCGTTAGGGCTACGACATTAGTGCTCATGGACTCACCAACGTCAGCCGCAATGGTAGTCCTTCCTTATATGTTACACATACGGAGGACTCCTCCTTCGCTCTCCCTCAGTGTACACTGAGCGCCTTACTCCGTCTTCTGCGGCATGCGAAAGAGGGCGAAAAAAATATTTTCAACTATCAGAACCGAAATAATCGTGCTTATTCGATTATTTTTAAAAGATAACAATTTTGTTATTTCCTTCTTAGTTTATAAGATTTCTATACTTAAACTGAATAATCTTATTCAACCTACTAAGCTCGCTTTATCTCACCACACTCGCTGTGATAAAAAAATGTAACACATGTGCCAAAACCGTTTGTTTTTAACTTTTTTTCGCAGTTTCGTTTCTCGAAACGCACATTCCACCCGCTGTTCGTGAAACATAAGTTGTCTCCGTCATTTACTTCTTATTGCATGTTTTGTTTTTATTACGGCCAGATACTAGCAAAATTGTGAGCGTTGCTTTGTGAAATGAAAATATCTGAAAGGGGCTTAAACTTTTTTTTAAAAAAGTCTAACGATGTTATTTGCCTCGAAAATTTTGACCACGGGAATCATGAAGCGATCAAAATATATTGAAATTGTGCACTTCGTGCATTGAATACTTAGAATCTGCCACCCATTCTTACTCCGTGCTGTTATAGTCAACAGAACTCCTAAAAATATATTATTAAAAAATATGGTTAAAGAGTATGATCAAAGATCTAAAAAAAATGTACTATGGTTTTTCCAATAAGACACTGCTGCTGGTTACAAGGCACGAACAGCTTAATCTTGGGTCCGGACTTCGTAAGAGCTAAAGAATGGCTCTAGTCCAGTTTTGATCTATGCCGGTTGATCTGCTCAACACGTTACTCCGACATTGAATCTCTCAAGAAATATTTAGAGCTAGCAGTGACTGTATGCCCCATGGAAACAGACAGTCATAGATTCGTGACCATAGTGATCAAAGTACTTACTTATACTTATTATTACTTTTACTAATTTAACTTTATCATGCTAATTGTGTAAATTGTAACATTTATAATTAAATTTTTTTATTAGCCTCTTGTAATCAATTTTAACATTACAACACTTCGACTATAAATATTCTTCTGTATGTATGCGAAATACTGCTATTACTTATTTTTGTTCTGGTCACATTTACAATGTTTACACCGATTTCGCGGAAAATCAGCGCAGGAGCAGATGCTTCAGCTTTATTGCGGAATAGAACAGATAATCACACAACCAATAACTTTCAGCACACTATGCCGAATTATGATATGGTCCAATTAATCAAAGTAGTATTTATTCGACAACTATCAGAGTTTACACATTGATTTTACACGCTTTCGTAGTTTTTTTATTAAGTTTATTTTGGTAAACTTAGTATTATACGTTACTATTAGTGTAAACTTAAAGTTTTTTTTTTTAAAAGAAACTGTTGTTCTGTTATTTTATTTTTATTATTGTTTTATCTTACTTGAAACTTTTTTTCGTTTTTGTGTGAACTTAAATGTATTCTATACTATTTTATTAAAAAAGTCAAATAACTTTGAAAAAATTATTTTTTAATTATTCACTCAAACAAAAAAAAACTCATTTTTATTATTGCAATGTTTCTTTTAATAGGCTATGCACTTAAATGTGTAACAGAACTTATGACCATACATGGTACATAATGCAGGCTGCGTTTTTATACGGTAATTGGTATTGCTAAGAAACAACAAGGAAAGAAATAACAAAGATATAACAGATAATACAAGATGTTGGATTATAGCAACGAAAAGGCATTCGACTCAGTATTATGCTGTAGCAGTGTAGCGACAGCCCTGATATTCTGCCGCTGCCCTTGTTGAATGTTAAATCTCGGGAACAGTTAAACAGACCCCGTTAAAACAAAAAAAAAAAACAAAATAACAAACATAAGTAAATAAAGAAAACAAATATTGAAATATTTTAAAGTTGGTCCATTGGAAGAAGGAAGGCAAAGTCAAGCTCGGGAGTCGCGCTCATAGAGCTCGCAAGACTCTACCGCCGAAGCTGTCAAGGCCACCGGGCCAACAGCGTATCTACCGCGGAGGTTTTAAACGGTCAATACAGTAATACTCAATGCTGATCCCGGTAGATACGAACACCTTTCACCCACGTTAAACTGAAAAATAAAAATAAAATTAATCCTGACATATCCAGTCACCCCCTTCTGTTACTGGTAGATTTTAGCACGTTTTCCTTAAGTAAAACTAAAAAAAACATGAAGCTGAAGTGTTGGTAGAAGTAGTGGTAACAGAAGCCCTTAGTTCCCGTTACTACAGATCACAGATATTTTATTTTTGTCGCATCTGGTTTGAATTCATTTAGTAACAGTTTTGCGTTTATTTTTAATGAGTTGTCAAAATAACTCTTAACAAGCATATCTGCCAAACGAAATTTCTTTCTTAAATAATTCTAACAACGTGGACAATTTACATGTAGCATTTAAATGTCTTCTTTGCCATATTTTTATTAAAAACATAAAAGTGAGTGGAGTCTATACTTAGTATCTAATCAAATTTATACGGGATCTCTTCGGTTAGGCTATTGTTGACATATACTTCCTGCTACATTTTTTAAAAAGGGAATATCACTTATTTGGTTTTGCAAGAAGTTTCATCAAAATCGATCTGATAGATTGCCTACCACCTAGTTCTGTGGCCTCTCACTTTAGTTTCATAGAGCGCTAGTGACCTAGGTTTATTTACCACGTGCTCGGCGGTGAAGGCAAACATCGTGAGGAAACCTGCATGTCTGAGAATAAATGAAAAATATAATTTCGAGGATATGTAAAATCCGCCAACCCGCACTGGAGCAGCGTGGCGGACCTTCCCGGCTCCAAAACCCTATATTTGAGGAGGTGTTTGCCCTGCAATAGGGCACGTATAGGCTGCTACTTTTTTTTCTTTATTTATTTATATAAAACTTTGTAATGTTGTATTTTTTTTTCTTTATGGAAGAGACGGCAAACAAGCAAGCGGTTCACCTGATGGTAAGTGATTACCGTCGTCCACATACATCTGCAACACCATAGATGCTGCAGGTGCGTTGCCGGTCATTAAGGATATTTGGGAGATGGTGGAGGGTGCAGGTGGCTCGGGACTGAGCTGTATATCCTTGGGGGAGGCCTATGTTCATCAGTGGACTTATGATAGGCCGAAATGATGATGATGATTGTTTATTGTTGTTTATTGGAAGGTGCACACAATATGGTGCATATTCCAATTGATTAACGAACAATGATATTTAATTTAATATCAATGTTTCACGTGGTCACATATTTCAACCGTTGTCGAGTTTAATAATCCTAATAATCTCTCTTGAGCTTAATGAACTCTTGAACCTATTGTAACTAAACTAGTGTAATAACTAGGTCACGTTTGGTTTATTGTGTAACTTTAATAATCGGATTACGTTTGAAACTTAATTTCGATTCAAACATTCACAACTTTCTCTACCGCAATAATTTACATCATGTGCCGCCAAATCCAATAAGCTCTACGAAATTGTCCAACTAACCAGCACTTCAAACTGTTCTAGGTACAAATTTCTTTGTGAACGAAGCGCTGAAAGACTTCTTCTCTTTAGTGTTCAATTTCATTCAATGTCTTACATAATGAACAAGATACCGAATCAGACTATGACTCTATGTATCTACGAGTATTTTTTCCACTTGGGTCGACTGTTTGACGGTATTCTAATTAAAATAAATGTTATATAAATTATAAAGGTGTTAAATTTGAGTAGTGTATAATTTGAATTTTTAATTACACTGAATAGCGTAAGAGCCGTGATAGCTTAGAAGCCGGTATGCTCGCTATAACTTTCATAGCACTCGTGAGTCCCGGTTTCGATTCTGCTGGCAACATGAAAATGGTTAATAATTGCAAATTTAAGCGCTGAATCTGAAACGTGCTCGAAGAAGAAGGAAACCATCGTGACGAAACCTAAGAGAAAAAGTAAATAGTAATAGTTACAAGACATGTGGAGTGCGACAGTTCGCACCTTTCCAGCTCCAAACCTCATGTTATATATTGTGTCATAACTTTGAAACAATTGAAATTCTATTGTAATGAATCATATTCGGATTAGTTACGACACGAGAAGGGATTTGTCTAAATCAAAATTGAACACTTACTGCAAATTAAAAAAAAACTATTTCACATTAAAATTACATTCTTGCTTTAAACTTAATATTCATTAAGTAATGTATTTGCGTCTTGTCATATCTTATTAGTTCGGCCGTGACCTGATTACTGCGGGCTAAGAGCTACTTTGTGCTACCCCAATCATTATACAATGCCCTCTTAAAATTTCTGATCGTCAAACATTGCCGAGGCCTTGGACTTTAAGTACGGTAACTAAAAATCAACTTATCTCTCTCTTATTTACGCTGACTGAGCATTTTTGAAGTGTGACGCGTTTATGTCCAAAGCTTTGGAGATAATCATGACCCTCAAACAACGGTGATCTGAGGGTATAATATAAGATAATCCATCGGCCCTTCTCGTTAAAGAGACGATGGTACTTGACGACACAGATTTTCACAAAAAGAAGTAAACTTTATCAAAAAAAAAGTTTTTCTTTTCACCAATGCCAAATAATGATTAGCCAAGCAATAAATAGGATAGACACAACAAACTGAATTTTCCAATTTTCTTACTTTCTTTGAATGAGAATATTCAGGTGTGTTCATAATTGAAAAAAAAAATTCTTAAAATATTTTTTAGTTAAATTAAACAGAAGTGGAATCTTTCTCAAATAATAAAATTGTGTTAAGCTTCGTTGTGTCTTGATTGTGTAAGTAGATGTACATCATCTTCTGTGCCGTATACATGTGGATACTGTTTATAGCTCCTGATAAAAAAATTGTGTACTCTACTTTGTGTATTTAGCTATAAGTTTTCCCAAAAATAATAAAATAAAATATAATGTCGTAAATCGACTGCAATGCTATCAACATCCTATGGCTACCATTATACTGTCTCAGATATACCATACCTAAATTATCCAAACCGATTGGCCTGCTAAGCGTTTTAGTCCCATCTTGGAAGAGGTTGTAAAGAGTGGCTGTGCTATATTAAATTCTCTCGCTTCATTTCACTATGCCTGTTATTTTCCTAGCTCCTCTACGACATTTTTAATCAATACAAGTGAAAATTAAAAGCCTTTGAACGGCCCGTAGTTGTTATAGCACACCGGATTTTTGTATCATAGACTAGGTTAATTTGCGGAAAATCACAAGTGTAGGATTTTATCAAATGCCAGATTGAACGTTTTACTGTGAATTTCGGAGCTTTTTGCGTCGCGATTCAGTTGAGTCTGAGTTCTTTTCTCGTTAAGTTAAAACGTGTATTTGTAGATTTGAAGTTCAGTACGTCGTTCAACAAACAAACCGGCTATCAGTTTTCTAGAATTTGCACTTCGTTTATCTAGGTGTCCTGGTACAGGCGCCACAGTTTGTATCTGTTAGGATTATTTCGATCTACCTTCACAATACACACAAAAGAAATTCATTTATAAGAGGAAATGTTATTTCTAATGATAAATATATTTCTTTTTAAGCGATTAACTTAATTGCAATTTAATTTCACACTCTGTCCTTACCTTCTCACAATGTGACTTACCATTCATTAAGGCCGTATTCAAGCTTATCTAATTACGTTAAGTTAGATTTTGCGAGGAGTCTTAATCCAAGGCTTTGAATTCTAATTTGAAGCTTCACTATCAACCTGTGGAAATGCAGGTATGCGCATAATTAATACTGCACCACGTACACATTGACCTATATAGGATGCTCCAGTTGCAAATAAATTAGAACATTCCGCATCGATATTAATTTTATCATAGTTTTTTTTTTCTCTATTCAGATCATAAAAATGCTTTGGGTCAAAAGGATGGTGTTTTTATTTTAGATATATCCAAAAATTTTAAACAATTTTGACTCCATACGTTTATTTATTTTTAGACTAAAAATTACATTAATTATAATCTCTATAAATTTAAAATAATTTACAAATCGAATAGTCATATCCAATTAAAATGTAGGTAGATGTAAGTTTTAAGGATGTCTCCAGAGCCTCGTTTGTCTTACTAGATTCCATGTGAGGTTATAACTGTGGTGTAATGGGAATATACCATATTTTTATCCAAATCCACTCACCCGAACGGGTTAGTGCGCTAGCTCTGGCGATCTAATTATGACAGAATATCCAACCCAATTTTCCGAACCCAATTCTCAATACCTACAGATCAGTGATGTGGAGCAGCAACAGCAGAGGTACTGCCGTTACAAATCCGCTTGCCTTGAGTGGGGAGTACGGGCAAACCTACCAAGAAATATATGCAAGTTTTTACTGACGCTTCCTGGGAGAGAACTAAGTTTAGCAATGATCTAAAATACGCTGATGTTGACTTTGGATTAAGGAGGAGAGAAATCTCTTCTCGCATAGTACGCGAGTGAGCTGTAATGAATAGTGAGTGATATAAAATAGATCGAATCGGTATTTATTCCCATGGGTATCCTAAGAGTCGGCTATGGGAAGACGTAGCTGAGCTTGGTGCGAAATGCCTACTGCAAACTCAAATCGGAACCCCGCGCGTGTCCAATACGAATAAAATAGTAGACCATTTAGAGGCTATTCGGACGATGAAGAAGACATAAAAAGAGAAAAAGTATAACTTTAACTTCGAAGTAAAACAAAAAAGCATAGCGAGGAAATATTATCTTCCGATTCAAGGAACGCCATTGGCTCACAACACAGCGCTCGTTACTGCTGCTATCATTGATTGTAACTATTTTCTTTGTGTCCGTTAAGTTTCTAACATTACGCTTTAAGTAATTATTGACGTCTAACAAAACATATATGAAGTAAAGTGAAAATAACGAGATAAATTTAAGTTGAACGTAGAATAAGAAAGATCGTTACTAGTTGGACACTCTGAAGTGAAACTGAAGTAAAAGATGTAATATATAGATACGAGTTTGATTTAGGTGATTATTTACCATCAGGTGAGCTGCAAGCTCGTTGGCACCCTTTTTCTAAAAAATATATTGATGAAATATATCGATGTCGATTAAAAATTATTCGCGAAACCCATCGCCACTTTTAATTAATGGGTACTAGAAAAAGTCAAGAGCGCCTATTGTACAAATACTTTATAATAATTGAAGTGCGACTTGAGAATTATTTTACTAATAAAGTAATTTGTTGTCGGTTGTTATAACATCCCACTTTACATATCTCTCACGGTGTCGAGTGTCTAAATTAATTTGCTTACTACCTATTAATTTATATCCTACAGAGTATTAATTAACACAAGTGGATGTACGAATAAATTTTTAAAAAACGGCGTAGATGATAAGACTTTTTTCAACGTAAGAATCTGCCGCGCATTTTCTTCCCGTGGGTGGCGTAAGATGGTCGGTTGTTTCTAAAAGATTAAGGAAAAAGTCTACCGCTAGATGGCGATATAAACACCTTGAAAAATGCCACACTAAAATAAAGCAGACCGATGACGGGCAGCAGCGTCTGAGGTGTCTGGTAATGCGATCGCCAATCCGCTTGCCGATCGTGGCGATTATAGCATTATACCAAAAGTGGGAGAGGCCCTAATCTTGCAGTGGACTATTTACAGGCTGATAAGGTAAGGTAAAGAAATTGAAAAACGTTTATTACTACATTATTACTGTTGAAAGAAAGAAAGAAAGAAACATTTATTGCACAAATACGCCACTTGATAACAAAACAAACATTTCAACACATTTAATCAAACAGTTATTTACACAATGTTTAACGTTACCTCCTCTAGACGCGTTGCGTGGCGCATGGGGCAAACAGACCACACTCAGCTTAATGCTGCAGTTGAGACTACAGCGTTGGTTTTCAGTGGGCCTGTGTGTCGAGTGATGTACGGACATTCGTATACATACGGGGAAAGTTATTTTTAACTATATTGTACATAGCTTAAGAAGTATCAGTAACAATAATAAAATGAAAACTAACTTAACTATAATCAAGGATAAATAGATTTAATAAATACAGCTTTACAAAATTGTGTCTATCAGCTATGGGAGCTGTACTCTGTTCTGGAACTATACCACACTACACAATTATGGCATAATCGCAGGTATGTAATAATTAAAATACAATTATCATATCAGTTACCATCCTCCAGATATTTATTTTAGTACCTTCCTCCAATAGCCTCCTTGCCTGCACTCCCAGTCGCTGAGACTCTGTTCGTCAGTGTGGTATGTCTATAACCATTGAGGTACGTATCTTATACCATATTTTTTTGAGAAATAATAAGATGATTTTTATACTTTGTTTTGAATGATTTTAATGTTTTCAGACACCGAAGCGGTGGCGGCAGGTCATTCCAGCACTTGGAGGCAGCATACTTAAAACTACCACGGAAGGCGATGGTACGATGGTAGGGCACGGCGAGAGAATAGCTTGATGCACGAGTAATTTTTGATTGTACGTCGCGCGACTACACCAATTTTTGGAAAAGATACGGCGGCACATTGTATTTAATTAAGCCAAAGAGTAATGTTGCTAGGTGATGTTCTCGACGGTACTTCATTTTTAAAATGTTGCCCTCGTTCATGTACGGTGTGACATGAACGCGTGGCGGCATCTTAAAACAAAATCTCGCACAGGCGTTCTGCACCCGCTGAACTAGTTTTTGACTGCGTACAAGTAAACGAGGGCCGTATAAGGTATCCATATAATTAAATTTAGAAAGAATCAGCGAGTCGCAAAGTTTGATACGAGTATCCGTATTTAGGTAATTTCTGATTTGATATAATACTTTGAGCCTATAAAAGCATTTTCTAGCAGTGTCTAATATGTGACTTTCGAATCGTAAACAATCATCCATTATCAAACCCAAATTTCGGGCCTCAGACACGCGTTCAACTTGCTCGCCTCTTATGGTTAGCCTAACTCCGAGTTTCGCTATCTTTTGGACTTGTTTAAATGTCCCTAAAATAGAATAGATATTTAGACTTGCTCCCATTTAGAACTAATGCATTCGATTCTGACCAAGGGCAATACTTTCTAAGTCTTTATTTAATTTTTCCACAGCTGATTTTGTTTCCTTCTGCTTACAAGGTATATAAATCTGTGTATCGTCGGCATAAATATGGTATCTGCAATATTTAATGTTATTTGTTATATCTGCACAATACACAGCAAATAGAAGAGGTCCCAAAATAGAACCTTGTGGCACGCCATGATTAACCGCCTGAAAGTCAGAATTCATCTGTAAACCACTTTGGTCAGAAATTTGTACTAGTTGTTCGCGATGCCTAAAGTAACTCTCGAACCATTTTACTGCTGATACATCAAAACCATAGTGAAGCAATTTTGACAGAAGCAATGGCACATTTAGACAGTCAAACGCCCTAGAGAAATCAAGCAAGGCCAACACAGTACCTTTACCGCTATCTTGGTCTGATAGAATGTCATCGACTACTTTTATCATAGCATATTTTGTTGTGTGTGGTTGTTCAATATTTTATTACTGTTTGTGATTTTTTTTAACCAAACACTTATTGAGTTTCATCAAGAGACAATTGCAAATGGACTATGATTGTAATTTTGTTTTTTTTCTGGCCTAATTTACGGGATTTTGTTTAGAAGTTAATATTAGGCAAAGGACAAAAGGTACAAAATTAACATAAGAACTATCATTTTGTCGGTTATTTTTCTGGGACATTTTAAATTAGAAGATTTACAAACAATATTTTCATTGTTTAATTGTTCCCTAAACATCCAAGTGGGCCTTGGAAAAGTTTGACCTCCATACTTCTAAGTAATTTAATTAAACAAAACATGTCTTGCTTGTTTAACTGGCCTTGCTTAAGGTTTATTGTTTTTAAGCAATGCTTTTTTTTATAATAAAATCACTTCATTATAATTGCGTCCTTATCTTTTATTTTTTCGATAGGACCCGAAACGATGCTCTATGTATACAAACTGGACATCACAGTGGGAATTGTGTGTAACGTATCTGCGCTTCGCCTGGAATCGGAGTGCGTCAGGCGCCACCTCTCGACCTCACTCCTAAAAAGATTAATGAACACAAATGCATACGTGTAATTTGATGTGTGAATAGAACCAGCATGAGCTTTTTATTTCCCTGGTTGGAAAAATTGTCGTTCCGAAATCATATATCTATGCCTCGACTATGCAGCAAAAATAAGGGCACATTTCCTACTTAGGGCACATCTATAGGACTTTCCATGAATATACAGACATAAGCTGACACACCTTTCATGGAAGATTTGCTTATAGGGGGTTGGTGGGCGTATTGCCGGTACACGGTCGCTATCTCCAGTCTTATGGAATTTAGGTTCGAGAAGGTTAGATGTAATTTCTACCATCAGCTGATTGCCACCGTTTATCAGTCGGCAGGGTACAATGCAGGTAGGCTTTACCTTTTATTTAGTTGGAGAAAAAGACGATAAATTCTCTTTTTGTAACGTCATAGTTTCTTCTATATATTTTGTGGCATCATAGTTTTCTTTGCGTAGTTTTTACGTAAATGCGATTAAGACTGATGTGTGTTCTATCTATCGTCTTAAAAGAAAAAAAAAGGATTAAGCCACAGCATGTTCGAAAGAATACAATGATTTATTTTAGTATTAAATATCCATATGCCCGTTAAAGAATATTGTCTATATGTTATAGCCTGTCACAAGTTCACTGCTGAACATTGGTCTCCTCCTAAGATTGCCACAAACCATTTATACATGGTAGAGTCTAGCGAATGGGCCGGCACGACCGGGTAATACCACAACTTCTTGTGATTCTGCGTTTCGTTCGGTGAGCGAGGTAACCGGAAGCCTACTCCCCCTTCCACCCCTCCCCTTCCCCGCCCAAATCCTTGTAGATCTGCAAATCACCTGCAGCACTTTTGATGTTGCAGATGTACGTGGGCGTCGGTAATCACTTTCCATGGGATGAGCCGCACGCACGTTTGCCCCCTTCTCCATAAAAAAAAAACGTTCCTGAGCCACCTGGGTTCCTTCTTTTTTAGATTTTCTTTTATTTAGTGGAGGAGTTAACATATTTATTTGCTCACTTGTTGTTGTACTTGTCGTGTTGGTTGTTGTTGTAGGTCATTAATGTACTTGTCGTGTGGTATATGGGAATTGAGCCCGCGAGCGTGTGCCGGCTTGACTCGTCTTGCTCGACTTGATGACTGGATTGCGTGTAATTACAAAAGTGCATCTTTAAGCAGCTTATCTCTAATCAACAAATTGAGGTCACTGGCTTGATTGACATGAGAACACGTTCTTAAATAAATTTTAGTATAGTTCAATTAAATAGGGGTGTTAAAGGAATCTGATGGTAAGAGAAGATGAAAATTCAAGATGATGGTATGGTGACAGCCCTGAGAAAAAAAAACTTTTCGATGATAGTCATCACAGAAAAGTTTTTTTTTTAAGTATGAATCATTAATGGAAATATAGCCTAATGTTATGATTATATATTGCAGGCCAATTTCGACCATGATTATACTTTAAGCTTGAATGAAAGGTCAAATGCAATATCAGAGATATGGGCTTATGTCTCACAATACACCAGCTGGGATCCTAACCCAGGGCCCATGTTCACAACAGTCATATACGCTAACCACCAAGCCACGTCATCAGACTTAAATTTATATAACTTAAGTATAAGTCATAGTGAAAATATGTTAGTGTGTTGCGTCGGTAAAGTATTAATAGTTTTTCATATAACTTAATAATCGTTTTCGGATCGTGTACTATTTAAATAGTAATGGGGAACATAATCTATTATCGTTATCCTATTGTATATGGGAAAGAGCTTCGGTTTTCTTTATATTTCAGCAGTATTCAAAATTTCCTGGCAAATGTTCAACATTTAAACTACGGAACGAACCGTAAGCGTCCTCAGATTGGCGTTAATTTAAATTCCTTAATAACAATTACTTTAAACGGTTCGCTCGGACGACTTGAACGTTCGATCGCAGAATATATTGTGTCAATTACTTTGGTAGTCGCTAGTTGTTTCCCAATTCAATGTAGCAGCAGATATAGATTATTCTTAGCACATAATTTAATTTAATATTTTACTATATCTATGGTACCTTAGGGGTGTGTGTTTTCATTTCATAACCATTGAAGTACCTGGATACGAATGTCGGTTCCGTTACTACTAAATTATTAATCGCAATTTTAAGTAATGAATTAAGCTCTTGCTCGGCGCCGAAAGAAATCATTTTAGAATATAAAAATATCTCTAAGACATGTTGTGGAGTCTGTCAAGCCGCACCGGAGCGTGGCGGTCTTATGTGTCAAAAGAGGTTTTTTGACATTCAATTAAGTTAATTTTGACATTACGGGGCACCTAATTTAGTGTTCTTTACTTAATATCTGACCAATGAATTATTAATTTGAAACAGACGAACTCAGATTCTTCTACAATAAAATAATGATATAATTTATCATAGATTAATAATAGCTTTTTTTTTTAATTTAGGCTGTAGCCAGGGTGTCAGCACCGTAAGAAATTTTGCCATCCCGTGTCATCCCGCGGGTACCAATAAATTTATGTAGAGAAAAAAATGCATGCAATGTCATGGCTCTTTACAATAAATGCTATACGATAGCGGAATAATGATCTCTAAGATGCGAAGTGTCTGGTAATGATATCGCCAACCCGCCAGCCACGTGGCGATTACAACAGATACTCCATGTCGAGCTCTGGTGAGAGCTATGCTTTTAAGACCATTGTGGTATCCGCTTAAGAGTCTGCCACCCCTTTTCTTCCTGCAGGAGTCGCAAGGGAAAAGCCTTGAAAAGCGCAACGGCTACCGACAGTTTCCTATCTTATTACGTCTTGACTACGTAAAAATCGGAATCATGTTTAAAGACACAATTATTTTTAATTACAGTGTTTTTTTTTTCAGTTAAGTTTTTTTTTTATGAAAAATAGGCATGGGTTTGACCTCAATCTTGCCCGATGGAAGGCGAAGATGAGGCCTAGGATGGTACACGCTTGCCTAGATGTCTCTTCACTTTGACCTTAAAGATATCAGACTTGTATTTTATAATATACTAGAGCCTAGACTTAACTAGAGAAGTTGTATTTTATAATATACTAGAGCCAGCCTCGGTATGTATAGCAATTTTAATAGAGTACCTGTTACTCGTTTAACTTGCGGTTCTTCTGCTCGCGAGTCTCCACCGCTGAAGCTTTAAAGGCCACTAGGCCAACAGCGTATCTGCCGTGGGGGTTTTAGTCGGTCTTCAATGCGGCACCTTCATTCCTGATCCCGACATAACCAGTCACCGAAGACGGTGACGGGTAGGTGCGAGCACCTATCCCCATCGTTAAAATAAAAATAAAACCTGTAACCAAGTAACAATATATTCACTGATAATAAAAAACATATATACAAGAACATCTTGACGTATAGGACTTATTATCATTCACAATATTTATCCGGGCGAGTGCTGAAGTAAGAAAACGTGTAAGGAATATTAATCAGTTTCACTTCCATTAAGGCTCGATGTGTGTTATGTCCGCGCCACACCCGCTGAATACAGTTACGGAACATTCGATAAATCTTCGATTTTTTTTTAATTCCATCGAAAGGACTAATCGAAACGAAACAATAGGTAGGTAATGATAATATAGAATCTAAATATGATCGATAGTAAATAGAATCAGGCATTACTTTGCGGAGATCTATTGTTCGGAGATGTTAGAAAACTTTTGTTTTTCTTTGCACAATTCCACACCTAAAAGTAATAGACATGTATGTATATTACATAGTTCGAAGAGAAGCTCTCTGCCACAGGGATGATTTACGGTCATTTCTACGCATGAAATGGCCAGGCAATGGAAATGGATATGGAATGGCGATTGCTGTACCAAGTACTTCACATTTAGACATGGAACCTTTCACCGGTCAGCGTATTTACGATCTGGCACCGGGCATTTCATCGAGACGGTTACTTCGCCATTTAGTGGGTCCATGGGACAGGGTGGGTGGATAATATCACGTACCACTGTTTTTACTACTCAAGCTACTTTGAAACTAAAAAAACCCTCTCAAATATTTGAGAAGGAAGCCTTTGCCCAGCCGTGGGAATTCACAGACTGCTACTTTACAACCTATTTTCCTTCTACTTGGACAATTCTTTTTTTTATAGTAAAGGAGGCGAACAAGCTAGCGGCTCACCCGATAGTAAGTGATTACCGACGCCCACGTACATCTGCAACACCAGAGAAGCAGCATTTGCGGTGCCGGGTTAAAAGCTTCTTAATAGGAAGGAATGGGAACTTTTATTGAGGGTCCCTAAGTCGTAACTGTTCGGAAATATCGCTCGCGACAACCGATTCCACAAAGTCGTAGAGGAATTTCTTATTCTTTTAGACTTTAAAGACGTGGTGTAGCTATGAATAAATTCATGGATTATACGGGGATAAACCTTTCCGAACAGCCTGGCCTGGCCTGGCCTGGCCTGGCCTGGCCTGGCCTGGCCTGGCCTGGCCTGGCCTGGCCTGGCCTGGCCTGGCCTGGCCTGGCCTGGCCTGGCCTGGCCTGGCCTGGCCTGGCCTGGCCTGGCCTGGCCTGGCCTGGCCTGGCCTGGCCTGGCCTGGCCTGGCCTGGCCTGGCCTGGCCTGGCCTGGCCTGGCCTGGCCTGGCCTGGCCTGGCCTGGCCTGGCCTGGCCTGGCCTGGCCTGGCCTGGCCTGGCCTGGCCTGGCCTGGCCTGGCCTGGCCTGGCCTGGCCTGGCCTGGCCTGGCCTGGCCTGGCCTGGCCTGGCCTGGCCTGGCCTGGCCTGGCCTGGCCTGGCCTGGCCTGGCCTGGCCTGGCCTGGCCTGGCCTGGCCTGGCCTGGCCTGGCCTGGCCTGGCCTGGCCTGGCCTGGCCTGGCCTGGCCTGGCCTGGCCTGGCCTGGCCTGGCCTGGCCTGGCCTGGCCTGGCCTGGCCTGGCCTGGCCTGGCCTGGCCTGGCCTGGCCTGGCCTGGCCTGGCCTGGCCTGGCCTGGCCTGGCCTGGCCTGGCCTGGCCTGGCCTGGCCTGGCCTGGCCTGGCCTGGCCTGGCCTGGCCTGGCCTGGCCTGGCCTGGCCTGGCCTGGCCTGGCCTGGCCTGGCCTGGCCTGGCCTGGCCTGGCCTGGCCTGGCCTGGCCTGGCCTGGCCTGGCCTGGCCTGGCCTGGCCTGGCCTGGCCTGGCCTGGCCTGGCCTGGCCTGGCCTGGCCTGGCCTGGCCTGGCCTGGCCTGGCCTGGCCTGGCCTGGCCTGGCCTGGCCTGGCCTGGCCTGGCCTGGCCTGGCCTGGCCTGGCCTGGCCTGGCCTGGCCTGGCCTGGCCTGGCCTGGCCTGGCCTGGCCTGGCCTGGCCTGGCCTGGCCTGGCCTGGCCTGGCCTGGCCTGGCCTGGCCTGGCCTGGCCTGGCCTGGCCTGGCCTGGCCTGGCCTGGCCTGGCCTGGCCTGGCCTGGCCTGGCCTGGCCTGGCCTGGCCTGGCCTGGCCTGGCCTGGCCTGGCCTGGCCTGGCCTGGCCTGGCCTGGCCTGGCCTGGCCTGGCCTGGCCTGGCCTGGCCTGGCCTGGCCTGGCCTGGCCTGGCCTGGCCTGGCCTGGCCTGGCCTGGCCTGGCCTGGCCTGGCCTGGCCTGGCCTGGCCTGGCCTGGCCTGGCCTGGCCTGGCCTGGCCTGGCCTGGCCTGGCCTGGCCTGGCCTGGCCTGGCCTGGCCTGGCCTGGCCTGGCCTGGCCTGGCCTGGCCTGGCCTGGCCTGGCCTGGCCTGGCCTGGCCTGGCCTGGCCTGGCCTGGCCTGGCCTGGCCTGGCCTGGCCTGGCCTGGCCTGGCCTGGCCTGGCCTGGCCTGGCCTGGCCTGGCCTGGCCTGGCCTGGCCTGGCCTGGCCTGGCCTGGCCTGGCCTGGCCTGGCCTGGCCTGGCCTGGCCTGGCTGGCTGGCCTGGCCTGGCCTGGCCTGGCTGGCTGGCCTGGCCTGGCCTGGCTGGCCTGGCTGGCCTGGCCTGGCCTGGCTGGCCTGGCCTGGCCTGGCTGGCTGGCCTGGCCTGGCTGGCTGGCCTGGCCTGGCTGGCTGGCCTGGCCTGGCTGGCCTGGCCTGGCTGGCCTGGCCTGGCTGGCTGGCCTGGCCTGGCTGGCTGGCCTGGCCTGGCCTGGCCTGGCTGGCCTGGCCTGGCTGGCCTGGCCTGGCTGGCCTGGCCTGGCTGGCTGGCCTGGCCTGGCCTGGCCTGGCTGGCTGGCCTGGCCTGGCTGGCCTGGCCTGGCCTGGCTGGCCTGGCCTGGCTGGCCTGGCCTGGCTGGCCTGGCCTGGCTGGCTGGCCTGGCCTGGCCTGGCCTGGCTGGCTGGCCTGGCCTGGCCTGGCCTGGCTGGCTGGCCTGGCCTGGCTGGCTGGCCTGGCCTGGCTGGCTGGCCTGGCCTGGCTGGCCTGGCCTGGCTGGCTGGCCTGGCCTGGCCTGGCTGGCTGGCCTGGCCTGGCTGGCTGGCCTGGCCTGGCCTGGCCTGGCTGGCCTGGCCTGGCCTGGCTGGCTGGCCTGGCCTGGCCTGGCTGGCTGGCCTGGCCTGGCTGGCCTGGCCTGGCCTGGCTGGCCTGGCCTGGCTGGCCTGGCCTGGCTGGCTGGCCTGGCCTGGCTGGCTGGCCTGGCCTGGCTGGCTGGCCTGGCCTGGCTGGCTGGCCTGGCCTGGCCTGGCCTGGCTGGCTGGCCTGGCCTGGCTGGCTGGCCTGGCCTGGCTGGCCTGGCCTGGCCTGGCTGGCCTGGCCTGGCTGGCTGGCCTGGCCTGGCCTGGCTGGCTGGCCTGGCCTGGCTGGCCTGGCCTGGCTGGCCTGGCCTGGCCTGGCCTGGCCTGGCCTGGCTGGCTGGCCTGGCCTGGCTGGCTGGCCTGGCCTGGCTGGCCTGGCCTGGCCTGGCCTGGCTGGCCTGGCTGGCTGGCCTGGCCTGGCTGGCTGGCCTGGCCTGGCTGGCCTGGCCTGGCCTGGCTGGCTGGCCTGGCCTGGCCTGGCTGGCTGGCCTGGCCTGGCTGGCTGGCCTGGCCTGGCTGGCTGGCCTGGCCTGGCTGGCTGGCCTGGCCTGGCCTGGCCTGGCCTGGCCTGGCCTGGCCTGGCCTGGCCTGGCCTGGCCTGGCCTGGCCTGGCCTGGCCTGGCCTGGCCTGGCCTGGCCTGGCCTGGCCTGGCCTGGCCTGGCCTGGCCTGGCCTGGCCTGGCCTGGCCTGGCCTGGCCTGGCCTGGCCTGGCCTGGCCTGGCCTGGCCTGGCCTGGCCTGGCCTGGCCTGGCCTGGCCTGGCCTGGCCTGGCCTGGCCTGGCCTGGCCTGGCCTGGCCTGGCCTGGCCTGGCCTGGCCTGGCCTGGCCTGGCCTGGCCTGGCCTGGCCTGGCCTGGCCTGGCCTGGCCTGGCCTGGCCTGGCCTGGCCTGGCCTGGCCTGGCCTGGCCTGGCCTGGCCTGGCCTGGCCTGGCCTGGCCTGGCCTGGCCTGGCCTGGCCTGGCCTGGCCTGGCCTGGCCTGGCCTGGCCTGGCCTGGCCTGGCCTGGCCTGGCCTGGCCTGGCCTGGCCTGGCCTGGCCTGGCCTGGCCTGGCCTGGCCTGGCCTGGCCTGGCCTGGCCTGGCCTGGCCTGGCCTGGCCTGGCCTGGCCTGGCCTGGCCTGGCCTGGCCTGGCCTGGCTGGCTAACCTAACCTAACTCTAACCTAACCTAACCTAACCTAACCCAACTCAACCTAACCTAACCTAACCTAACTCCAACCTAACCTAACCTAACTCCAACCTAACCTAACCTTAACCTAACCTAACCTAACCTAACCCAATCCCAACCTAACCTAACCTAACCTAAATCCCAACCTAACCTAACCCAACTCTAACCTAACCCAACTCTAACCTAACCCAACTCTAACCTAACCTAACTCCAACCTAACCCAACCTAACCTAACCTAATCCCAACCTAACCTAACCTAACCTAACCTAACTCCAACCTAACCCAACTCCAACCCAACCTAACTCCAACCTAACCCAACCCAATCCCAACCTAACCTAAATCCCAACCTAACCTAACCTAACCTAACCTAATCCCAACCTAACCCAACCTAACCCAACCCAACCTAACCTAACTCTAACCTAACCTAACCCAACTCCAACCTAACCCAACCTAAATCCCAACCTAACCTAACTCCAACCTAACCCAACTCTAACCTAACCCAACCTAACTCCAACCTAACCTAACCTAACTCCAACCTAACCTAACCCAACCCAATCCCAACCTAACCCAACTCTAACCTAACCTAACCTAACTCTAACCTAACCCAACCTAACCTAACCTAACTCCAACCTAACCTAACCCAACTCTAACCTAACCCAACCTAAATCCCAACCTAACCTAAATCCCAACCTAACCTAACTCTAACCTAACCCAACCTAACTCCAACCTAACCTAACCTAACTCTAACCTAACCCAACCTTAACCTAACCTAACTCCAACCTAACCTAACCTAACTCTAACCTAACCTAACCTAACCTAATCCCAACCTAACCTAACCCAACCTAACCCAACCTAACCTAACCTAACCTAACCTAATCCCAACCTAACCTAACCTAACCCAACCTAACCTAACCTAACCTAACCTAACCCAACTCAACCTAACCTAACCTAACCTAACCTAACCCAACCTAACCCAACCTAACCCAACCCAACCTAACCCAACCCAACCCAACCCAACCTAACCTAACCTAATCCCAACCTAACCTAACCCAACCTAACCCAACTCCAACCTAACCCAACCTAACCTAACCTAACCCAACCTAACCCAATCCCAACCTAACCTAACCCAATCCCAACCCAACCCAACCTAACTCCAACCTAACCTAACCTAACCCAACCTAACCCAACCCAACCTAACCTAATCCCAACCTAACCTAACCTAACCCAACCTAACCCAATCCTAACCTAACCTAATCCCAACCTAACCTAACCTAACCTAACCTAACCTAACCTAACCCAACTCCAACCCAACCTAACCTAACCTAACCTAACCTAACTTAACCTAACCTAACTCTAACCTAACCCAACCTAACTCCAACCTAACCCAACCTAACCTAACCCAACCCAACCTAACTCTAACCTAACCCAATCCTAACCCAACCTAACCTTAACCCAACCTAACCTAACCTAACCAACCTAACCTAACCTAACCCAACCTAACCCAACCTAACCTAACCTAACCTAACCTAACCTAACCTAACCTAACCTAACCTAACCGAACCTAACCTAACCTAACCAGGATTAGCAGATCACACCTGTTGTAAGTGGCTACTGAAGACCATGGTCATCTAAAAAAGAAAATGGACACCTATCCCGTGGTGTCCTAGATAGAGAAGGAATCTACCACCTAGTATTTAGTGAAGCGGCTAGTATCTAGCAGATGATTATTTTCGATTTCATGAGAAGATATTTTTCTGTGACTGTGACGACTTAGATGATAATCATTGATGTAACTAACATTAAGAAATAATAAAACAACGGTATTCTTCAGCGCCTACTCAATGAAATAGACGTGTAATAATAAACACGCTCTATTGCAACGTTCACCACGGGCTCGGCGGTGAAAAGACACATTGAGGAAATCTACATCTCAGAGAAATAATAATAAACATTATTTCGAGGACGTGTGAAGTCAACGAACCCGTTGCATAGCGGCGTGGCAAAGTTCAAGGCTCCTAAGCTCTCTCAAATATTTGAGCGCTGAAGCCTTTTCCAGGCTGCTACAACTATAAACTAAAAATTATAATTGTGTAAATTTTTATTTTTAAATTGTAATTATTTTCTAATTATTGAGGTGTTTTTAGGTTTTTGAATATTCTCGTGTTTTTTTTTTTTAATTTTAATTATGTGAAATTCTTAACTTAAAATAATACAAATTATTTAGTTTGCTTAAGACTAATTTGTCTAAGCTTAGGAGCCACTTGCGCTACATTACTCTTATACAAATTATTTAGTTAGTCTAGACTAGCTGGCTTAATAGATAAATTGTTGGTAATGTAATTCCGCTTGCTCAGTAACATTTAGAACTCGGACTGGGAAACTATGGTAGCCTAGTGAACAGGGTGCTCGCTTTAGGTGCTAAGGTCACATAATTTGTGAATCACAGTACCTAAAACTGCATTTAACACGTGCTTTGGGATGGAGGGAAACATCGTGAGGAAGTGCATGCATGTCTGTGACATAATTTATTATTTCAAGGACATGTAAAGTCTGCAAACCCGCGCTGGATCTACGTGACAGCGATCTCAGATCATTAAGTGTAACAAGGTCTCAATGTAACATTGTAGTCCGGGACTATAAGTACCACGTTTACGGAGTTCGTATGTCTTTGTAAGTTTTTCGACAGACTTAAAGTTTTACTTAACTAATATGACGTAAACAAGGGATAAAAAAAATCTTTGAAACTTTTTGGTCTGTTTCTGAATTCACGTAACATTGATTTAAAAAATTTAAAAAACCAGTCTCTCGGTGCAGCTCTTATACAAAGACTTAAACCTTATATTGAAGCCAGTCGTGCAAATTATTTACGACATCACCATCGTGATGCTATGGGGGCTGTTAAAAAGCACTCACACGCTCACTAGTCTATGCAGCTTTAGCGTTCGGCAATTTGGAATGGTTTTGCCGCCATTCGGTAAGGTATTTGGCCCGAAAGGTTGGCATGAGAAAAAGATATAATTTATTAAAACAAATGCAAATGTTTACTAAGTTACAAGTTTACTACTGCTTTCTAAATGCAAAGAAACTCCCTCAACTCTGTATGATGTCAATAGTATAGTTAGTATTATGTAAATGTAATACATGATAACATTTATACTTTAGAAGTAAAGTAACGTAGCGACATGTAAATGTCCAGCGCTGGTCAAATGCATGTGTGTCTCACTGACCGAACGAAACGCTGAAATACAAGAGATTAGACTAAACATATGTGATTACGCGTTTTACTAAATCCAAATACAATTAACTTTACAGTGTACAACTCTGTTAAATCAAAATATTATTCAAGTAGATGATTATTAACTAAGGGTGTTTTCGTAAATATTTTTTAAGTTTAGTAAAATATGGCTTGGAAAAAGAGCCGTGATAGCCTAGTGGTCAGGCTGCTCGTTTTATTTTATAAATTGCTAGTGACTAGGGTTCGACCCCTGGAGCCAACACTACTATAATTGTTAATAGCAATTTTAATAAATATGAATTTCGATGGAATGAACGTACTGGAGCAGCGAGGCGGACCCTTCCAGGCCCCAAAACCCTCACAGAGGGTTGAAGGAGACGTTTGCCCTGGTGGTCATTTAAAGACTGCTATTTTTACAGCTTGGACGCTTGGACAGGCGTCACGTTCTATCTCACGACGCGGTGAAAAGTGGGTTGCGTGAGCCCGTTAAGTTGACTTGTTCTATATAGAAATTCGTCACCTCTACCCACATCTACATATTGTGTAGGTGTGCAGGTGACACCCGTCATGTGTGAATTCTTACGTATATATTTGTATTTTCATCAACATGTATAAGTTCACAATGCGCCACCAAACGCTAGCATGCATTTCTTTAAAGTTTCGCCCCTTGTTCACCCCGCTGAGCATGACGCACCACTCACGCACTAGTGATGCTGCTCCCCATCACAACTGGATGAGATTTGGGTGCGGTAAATGTGGATGGATTTTTCGCCATCTTGGAGCCGCCTCTCTCGAAATTACATGGACTGGTGACGGGCAGCAGTATAGTATACGGTGCATAAGGTTACTGGTACTGGCATGAATCGGCTAGTTTATATAAATAGTATTTGAAGAAATAGATCACTCGATATCTGTATACTTGAATAGCAGTTTAATAATATATTATTATATTAGTTGAAAATAGTTTTATATATTAACTAACGTTATTTCTTTACTCAATTGAAAGCATCTCCTAAATTTATCTTTTGATTGCGTATTCCTGTCTGCGATATGACTCTAGCAAGAATTTACTCTCACAAATTTTATAAGACCTGTCTTCTGACCTCTCTCAAAGTTTTCAAAATTATTATGATAAAATCTTCCAATTTCCCAGTAGTCTTTTGAATAAATTGAAAATGTAAAGGATCGTTTTGGAATAGTAATAATTTATGCCATTTTAAATGAAAGAAGTTACTTAGGATTGATTAAATAAAGTTTTGAACTTAATCAAAATGCCAACCAAAAAAATTAAAGCATTATCCATGTTGCTTTGAAATTATGTCCGTTGACATTTTATCGTAATGGCTTTCGATTTAAGAATAACGATACCAGCTTTTTAAATGTCCATCTCCCCTGCACGCATGATACCCAAAAGGGTGCACCTTTTGGGTTCAGACTGGGTTCTGGCTTCCGACTGATGACAATAAATCCGTCTGAATGCGCCAGTGAATGCGCCAAAATCTAAATACACTATGATGTGTATTATGCCCTCCTGGTTGTTTTTAATCACGACGACAACTTCCGAATACTATCGGCAGTTGACAACTGCCCAAGAGTTATTATAGTGCTGTGAATGTACCTACGATCTCAGGGGCACTCACTGGTATTTACCTACCCACATCCGATATAATGCTTATGCGATAAGATAGGAGAAAGGGTCAGAGACAGGGGACGAACACAACACAACCAGTCCCGTAATTTCTACTCAATAATTTGTGATTTTAAACCCAAGACTCAGGGCTTTGCTACATTAACCATTAAGTCATGAGGTCATCAAATTAAATGAAAGTGGTCAGCAAATATCCTTCCGGGCTGATTATTAGAAGAAAATTCTAGTCTCACGTGTTACTAGTTTTTGAATATCCCGACAAATGGTCGTGACAACAAGCAATGTTGCAGGTTGTTGATACAGTGTACTGGTGGCTCAGGACCATGCTTTGTGACAATCTTTGGGGAACAAACTTATCTTTTTATTTACAGAAATATGGAATACCTAATCCTCCCATCTAATTTTTTATCTATTTAGTTTTAGATAATAACTAATATCAACTCGAACTGGACTTTTACAAAAACAATAAGATCTAAAGTATTTTGTTATGACATGTCACCTTGACTGGGAATCTGTCAGAACGAAGCCGCAGTAGCCTAGTGGATAAGGCGCTTATTTTCAGTTTCATAGAGCGCGAGTGACCTGAGTTCGATCACGTGCTTGGTGGTGAAGGAAACCATCGTAAGGAAACCTGCATGTCCGAGAAATAATACAAAATATTATTTCGCAGATATAACCCTTCCTGGCTCCCGAACAATTATAGGCTCAAAGGCTGCGTGCCCAAGGCGGTTTTAACCATCACGTACAACATTTTGACGTAGTTTATGACTTATGACACATGAATAACAATCGAAACATTCTGAACGGTATTTCAATTTTCAAGTAAAGGAAACTAGTTCCTATGTATTAAGGCATAGGAAGTAGTTTCGTGACATATAGGACTTGAAACTTGGATTATGGAACATTTAAATGTTTAAAATTTAAATTTCTTCCTATATTTTTTTTTTCGATGGTATGTAGTCACGCCTCTAGCAATGCGTTTGTAAGTTTATATATACTCTTACATGTAACGTATAGTCTCCAATACTATTTAAAGTTTTTAACATCCTGTTAAAAACGCAAGAACGTGAGGTTGACTTTGTGGTATATAAAGTTGGGATAATGGCACAGCCTTTACGATCCTCGCTACTTATTACTGATCATTTAATTATTCATGTGCCTTTAAAATGTCTACTGTCGGCTCAATAAAGGCTTTTTCCAATGCCAAAGCCGATGGCCGTAATTGCAGGCAGGTTGGCGATCGCGGTTTCCTGTGTAAGGTTCTTCCTTAGTCGCCTCCTATGGGACCCATGGGAAGAATGGTGGTGACGGATTCTTACACGGATTAATATACTTATTAATTGTGTCCGAGGGAGCTTTATTGAGCTTTGTTAGTTCTTGTTAGATACACGAGTGAAACGGCTTCAATTCTCGATGTCGGTACGTCGGAAACTAAACCAAACCAACGACCAACCGACTAGTGAAAAAGGAAGGAAGAAAAGGGAAGGATACAATCTCGACTGGGTAAAAAACCGGAATAGCTGGTGTACCAGAGCTGTTTCGACTCGCCACATGTAAGGACATACATAAGAGTAGAAACTGATAGACAACCTTCACAGTTGACTTCTATAGGCTGATGAAGAAGAAGAAGAAGTATATAAGGAAAATAGTATATAGATCCATTTCATAATCAATGACACAGAAAACACTTCTATGTTCTTTTATACGATTAATTCTAATGAGAATCATTAGATTTCGACCTGCAATAAATATCTAAACTCGATTTTAGTTACACGATACACGATATTCGCGCCCGTCAGCTTGGATGGCAGGTTGCTCACCATGACGTCACTGCAAGCGAAAATAGAAACGCAGACGCAATTGCGGTTAAAATTGTCACGTACCGAATTTGGATGTGTTTTATGACTGCCCACAACCACATGCATTCACATAACAAAAGAAGTCTGATTAGTTGATTTTGTGCTTTATGTGGTCAGTAATAAGATTTAACTACTAATGACGAGTGGCATGGCGCTACTTTCATTGTTCTGTTGACATTATTAATTTCAGTTTGGAAGCAAAAGCATATCAAAGCTACATTTTAATTAACCAATCGTCTAATTTCTTTGCTATATAACATAAGAGAACTTTATGACTGAGGATGAAGGCTGGAATGTTTCGTGGCTTCCGAAAGGTAGTGGGACTCCTTTTAGACTACTTGTTCTACTTGGTGGTGGATTGATCTGTCTTGGAATCGACTAAGTATTTCTGACACCGTGGTGGACTGTTACGCATTCTTTTGTGTTACTGTTACTTTTTTATTGGATCGAGGTGATAAATGGAATGTTAGCTCATTTATCACCTCGATCCAATAAAAAAGAGATGACGGAACCATAGACAAAAACGCCCAGACAGCATTTAAATCTAAAGCGCGTAGTGTCTAGAACCATGATCGCCAATTAGCTTGGCCAGTTTGGTGATTATGGCAAAGCAGAGTGGGTTCGGTATGGCGGAGTTCTATAACCTGCAATAGACTACGTGCTTATGCTTTTAATGAAAAAGAAACACTTAATATGCCTTTATAATTAAACAGAAACTGACTCTTAGTTTCTATTTAACAAGCTAACTATAATAAAAGTGAAGGAGGAGTCTGTAAATGTCCCATTGCTGGGCAAAGGCCTCCTCTCAATATTTGTGAGGGTTTTAGAGTCGCGTAGGGTCCGCAACGATTCTCCAGTGTGGGTAAGAAGACCCCTCATGTACTTTAAATAATATGTTTTTCACCGGTATGAAATGGAGAAAGACCAATTATAACGTAATTATGACAATTAAAATTCTCACCAAATTGGCCCTTTGCCGGTCGAAAGAGCGGTCGGCATTCTTTAGCTAAAAATTTATGTTGATTACAGTGACACAGACTATATCCAACGTGTCGTTTAAGCCTTTTGCGAATCATCGTAAATCTCACTGTCACATTGTATTGTTACCTAACGTGATCGTTTTTATCTTATTTTCATCTTTATTTTCTCTTTATCATATTTATTTTCAGCTGTGTCATTGCATATTCAACTAGTGACCGCCTGCGTTTTTGCCCGCGTAACCTTTAGGTCGAACCCTCCAAAGACCTCATAGCACCTTTCCTCTTAGGTCGAATTGGGTTAAATTTTCATGTCTATCAGTGACATGTGTGTGTGATCTGCGTCGAGATACATTTATAATATTAGTAACACATTAACTTTATCAGTCTAAGTTCGTTGAACAAAACGTGAACGTGATACAACCAACCGACAGCTTTTGCTGCTGCTCGAATGGGCCGGCTAGACCGGCGTATCGCGCCTCGCAAAATACAGCCGTGAAGTAGAGGCATCTTGTGTTTCTTCGCTTCGTTCACAAGTGAGCCTTTGTTTGTTTCCCTCTCTCCCCTTTCGTATGAAAAAACATGCCAACATCTTCCGTTGAAAATTAGCCACCGCCACTAGAAGTAAAGCCAATCACAGTGCACCGCGGGCAGTAAAGACTGGACCATGAAGAAAAGTTATTTTACTCCCCATGACGTGTAATCATTATTATCCTCATCTTATTCCTTTTCTATAGTCTTCAAAGAGTGCTGGAAGGAGTAATGAGGGACCATTGGCAGGACCCGCCGTAATTAATCCAAACGCTTGGTAGCTCGCACCATCACTGGTCGTCACAGGTCTGGATAATGTATGTCAAATGATCTGCGGAGGGAAGGATGAGCACCATTATGCATAGCGAAAGTTATAGAGGAGCAGGTGTTTCAGTATTGCGATGCGCTACTTTCTCTAGATCCGCCGCAGGGGGCCGGAAGGGCTAGTGCTTCAAAAAGCTCTCTTATCTGAACCACATGGCCTCCGGGTGTCAGATTTGCGGTTCCGTTGCTCACGCAGGATTGGAGGCTGTGTCCGTTATCCGAAGCATCTTGCAAGGCGATTGGAAAAGTGCTTTTTCTAAGTGGAGTCATAAAAATATTCACGATATCCAGCGAAGATGAACCACCGTGGGGTTTTAATCGATGTAAGCTCGATGAAGGCGATGTGAGCAGTTGTCTGAATGTTAGTTGATTATTATGTTTGTGGATTGTTGTTGTTTTTCTCATTGCTTGTATTATCGAATTTTATTACACTGAATTGTATTTCTTTAATTATACGACAAAAATTTCAATCAAATGTGTTTAATTTAACAAATAATTAAGGTAAGCCGTATTACTTTATGTTCTGATGTTATTTTAATCCTAACACAAGTTATAACTAAATTTAAATATAGGATGCAAACAGTCACGCCATTGATTTTAGGGGATAAACAGTAACCATTCTTGAGTAATAATGTAAAACATGATTTATAATAATAGAATTTCAAACGTTTTAAAGTTATTTTGTCTCGAGGTGATAAAGACTTATTGTATCTTTGTAGCCAATCAACGCATGCAATACAAAGCATGTAAAAAATGTTTAAATCCAAATTTTTATCGGTGGTTATTGTTCAAGCATGTGAAAAGTGTACGGGTAACCATTAGTTTTACAATAAAATTGAGTAGTCTTGTATTTTACATATTTTTATTTAAGAGAAACTTTTAATAACCTGCGTTTGGCTGAAATTCTGTAGATCAATCAAAAAATAGGGACCGTGCTGAGGCAGGTCCCTTTGTTCAGAATTTTAACAAGATCGATTTCCATTAAGGTTTGATGAAATATTAAAAGAAAGCTCCGCCGTTGCGATCCGTCCAATATTAAGAGACCTCCATTTCTTTAATGTTTATTAAAAAGGAAAGTTATATTCGATTATCGTTGCAGCTTTTAAACTTATAAGTTCCCGATTCCCAATTCAAATTATGGATCGACTTTTCAAAATGTATTCATAGTACATTAAAAAGTAAAATAAAGTAGCAGCAGTTGACCACTGCAAGGTAAAGGCCTCTTTCTCAAATATCTGAGAGGGTTTTGGAGCCGGTGGAGTTGGCGGGCTTCACATGTTCCCGAAATAATATGTTTCATTATTTCTCAGACATGTAGGTTTCCTCACGATGTTTTCCTTGACCGCCGAGCATGTGGTAAATACAGCGCTTAAACTTTTAACATTTTTAGTGGTGCCGGTGCCCCGAGGATCGAACACAGCCACATTTATTTTAAAAAAATTGGCAATCTTTACGTGAACTAAATCTTTCTTTCTCGGTAACGATAAGTATTCCAAGCAGTCTGCTGAACAGAACCTGCAACTGCAATCAGAAGGATAATGGCCACACCTGGAACAACGTGACGGACCAGTCGCCGTTCAGATTAACAATACAAATCTCACGTAAGTTTCGTAAAACTGAATTAGTTCTTACTAAAGTTTCTTAACTTCACATATGGATGGAACTCGTCTGATTGCCCTAAACACTCGGCTGTCGAGGCTTGGTAAAGAATGTACGATACAACGATATTGATACATTATGTCAGAGTGTATAATTTTAATGAGTAAATTATGTATTTAGATTTAATTATGTACAGTTCTTATTGTAAAATTTCTCTTATTGACTTCAAGTTAAAGAAAAAATCGATAAGAAAGAATCTTTTACGAGTATATATGAATATGAAGTAAAAAATCCATAAATCGCTTTTTGTTCTGGTTTAGTTTCTTTTATTTGTCATATTATAAATATATATGTTTAGGGAAGGGGACGACGGATGGTAAGACTATATCATTCGAGTATTTGTGTGGATATGTGTAATATTGAAATTTTAGTTATTCAGCAAATACAAATATTCCTATTCTATTTGCTAAGCTAAATGATCAGAACTATGCGCTTGTACAGCGCAATACTCGTGTCTATTTATTTAATTTAGGCCCAATGTTAATGCGATTTAACTTCAAACCAATTCACATTTTCAATTAAGTTGCGCTTCCAGCAGAACGTTCATTTCCTACAGCTAATTACGTATTTATTAATGAGCCTAATACATTTAGCGTATATGTATATTATACAGACTGTATGTAAGGTACTAAATTAAATATTCCAAATTCGCCATTTGTAGGTTATACCAAATATCAATTGTATTATTAGTAGTTTACTCACAGAACACTATTTAGTTTTTGCGACTTTGAATATATGTACATACAGACTAAAAGATACATATACAGACAATGATATATTTGTGCTAATAATTTACGGGGCCTACGAGACCTAAAATAAATACGATATCACGGGCTCAATCTTTACAAAAAGTGTATAGAATCGAGCATTCTGCAGAGACACTGTTTGAAAAAAATAGTTACATAAAAACATTCTTCTTCTGACTAATTATTTAAGTTTTCACGCATGTTACGCATAGGGGTAGGCAGAGATTTTAGATTTCCGTTTGGCTTGACTCAGCATAACTGACGGGGCCATAACCCTATTTTCGCCTGTCCGGGAAAGAGAACATGTCCGATGGCGATCCTTATCGTCAGCTTCCGGAGGTGCCTTGAAATTTTTTTTTGCCCATTTTTCTATAACACTTTTTTAGACTTGTGTCAGGACGAGTATGGGAGATTTTCGCGCCGTTACACAGCATTTTAAGTAAATACGAATGATAACACATGAGACGTTCACGGCTCAGGTGGTGTCTCGACTTCTGAAGAAGAGACAAAAGAATATCATTAAGTGTAGATGGATGCTGCATGTCTATAGTTGTGGTTTAGGGCACAGTAGTCCTTTTGTAATACCGCATTCTGAAAATAACGTATACAGAATGTTTGTGGAGCTGAGAGGACCACCGCATTCCTTTTTACCTCAATAGTATGATCATTTTAATTTGATATGAAGCAACAAATTGACACAGGCAAATCAATAAATTTCAATTTATTTGCATCAATATGGAACAATATTAAAAAAAATACATAGTTCGGTTACGTGACATAATACTGCATCGCTATATCAATTTAATTTCATGCAATTTTTTTACCGCAATAAAATGGATTTTTTTTTTAAATGTGAAACTGTAGTTTTTTTAAAATGTATAATATATTATTATGAAAAAAAAATACAGAAAAGATCCGCAGAGAAGTTCAGCTTCATAGTGTGATAAATATATATAATATTACTTTCACGTCCCCTTTACCGGTATCCCCTACTCGATAGTTCACCTGGGCGAGATGCCGTTCGAACTTCTCCATGGACCCCTCCATACTCCAGTCTATGAACTGCCTAACGGACTTTAAGTACCGCCCTTTCTTAACAGCCTGTAAATATTTCGTTGCAGGATACAGGTCTCTCCCATAAGAAGGATTCGCTATTAGTGTCACGTTCGGCAAGGGATTGGTTATCGCCGTACCAGACACCATGCACCTTAGACGCTGCAATCCGTCATCCGTCCGTTTCATTTTGATCATTTTCGAAATAGCTGTCCCGCCAACTATCGGTAACCATTGCAATTTTCAACGCTATTCTCTTAGTCGCCTCTTACACCGCTTACAGGTGATAAAGATTCTTACACCGATACCACACGGCAATGCTGCCCCTACCTTCACTATTGTTACATCTTCAGCCGTGGCGTATTGGACAAATAGACCACACTATTGCAACTTCATAAGGCGCAAGTTCGGCCCCACATGGAATACTGTTCTCATCTCTGGGCAGGGGCACCCCTGTCGCTTGACTGCATCCAACGTCGAGTGGCTCGAATTGTCGGCGACCAAGCACTGTCTGATCTGCTTGATCCTTTGACCTTGCGAAAAGATGATGCTTCTCTATGCATTTTTTACAAAAATTACCACTCGGAATGTTCTGAGGAACTGTTCGGAATGATCCCAGCCGCTGAGTTTTACCATCGTACACCACGACAGAATTCCAAGTTCTACCAATACCACATAGATGGTTGGCATTCCACCACAGTGAGTTTTTCTCGTAGTTTTCTGCCACGGCCTTCGACTTCAACTGAATGAATCAACTGTCACTAGCGGTATTTCTGAATAGTTACGACTTAGGGACCTTCAAGAAAAGAGCCTATTCCTTCCTTAAATGCTGGCAGCGCATCTGTAGCTCCTCTTGTTTTTCAGATGTTCGTGGGCGACGATGATCACTTACCATCAGGTGAGCCGCATGGTCGTTTGCCCCCTTCTTCTATAAAAAAAACTCAGTTTAATATCGCATTTGAACTACAGCGATGATTTTCAGTGAGCATTACAGTTTTAATATTTGACCTACAAAGCTATCAGCAACTTTGGTCATCATTATCGTTTAAGCGAAAAGCGTTTCATAACCGTTATTAAGCTTCGAATAAGATAGTAAGAGATAAGCTCACTGCAAGGTTGTTTGTAATGTAATTTTAAATTACTTTTAATTGCATAAATGTGCAACATGACCTCATTCCAATTTCTTCGAATTGAAGAGTCGCCCTTCTTTGGCCAAATTGTTATGTTGATTACTGTAAAATTCGTTGCACATGTGGCTTATGCATTTTATGAATCCTTTTTCGTAGTCTTGCGTGTCTCGCAACGACGGACTGTCTTATTGGGTAATGCATTGTGTATTATGTTTCGACAATGATAAATTATTACCTCGGAAGAAGCGAGCTGTCGATCGGAATTTAAAAAAAAAACGTAACCGCTGTGCACCTTGCTACCTATGAGACGCGGTTCCACAGATTGGTACCCGAGTGATAACAAAAATTCCATGCATACGATATTTCTAGAATTCAAATTCTAGTACTAGTAGTCTAGGCTATGTTTTATCCAACTTAACGTAACAAATTTGAAAATATGTGAATATGATGTATAATCACGTTTAAAAGACAATATTTGACGAGAAATTTGCCAGAGATGTAGATTATACCATTGAAAAACATATTTTAATTCAATTAAGAGTTAACGTGGGAAAAAATTCAAGGCTACGCGAGCGACGCCGCGGGCAGCTGCTAGTATAATATTGTATTAAACATTCCCACACACGCGGCGTCGCTGGTAAAGTTATGTAATTACTTAAGTTTGCCCGACATGCTTCTCGATACACGTACCATATTTTTACACTAATAACTTAAGAAGACACCAAAGCGCCCCTTGCGAAAATTCTATATTAAGTAACTTTAGGGGTGTTTCATTTTTATCGATAAGAAAGTTTTCCGTCGCAGAAACCTCGTTAACTGTTGTTCCTTAACTAAGATGAATGAGTATTTACAAGTTTAGGATTATTAGTTGCTACATTTTAACACCGTGTGGTTATTTGTTGTCAGCCTCTTGCTTTCTGAGTAGTGGGTATTATACCAGAAGAGTTGATGAATATGGGCAAGTCATCCATGTATGGCAAGCTAGATTTCGTCGCCGCTTTCATGGAAAGACCTATATCCACCTGTGAATGTATCAGGCCGTTACAAAAGAACGATATTTAGCAGTCCGAATATTGATAACTTGAGACGCTTTTGACATAATCTTAGTCAAAATTGGTCAAATTCTCTCGCCTCTTCATTGCTAATTTGACACCCCATTCACTAGGTACAATAGTGAATGGGGTGTGAAATAAAATCTAATTGTATCACTTTGGCCTTTACGGATCTTCATTTTGTATAAAAGTTCTTGGAATAAAATATTATAATTATCAAAAACAATAAAACTATACAAATATACAACCGCCGAGTGAGGAATGATTATCTGTGAGAATGATCAACTATTTCTAAACTGCGCAGCAAACGCGACAGTCTGCGAATCTTGTCACCAGGTTTGTTTAAGAGAATATCATGAAATATTCAAGGATTTTCCAGAGAGTTGCAGATTCTCATATTTTGTAAATTTTATGTTTATCGTATACATATCTCTTAATAACTTAAATAAATATAAAAATGGTCCACGAAATATACCTGTTTCTTCCCCATTAGAGGAACCTAA
Organism: Bhutanitis thaidina; assembly: GCA_029286595.1. Lineage (NCBI taxonomy): Eukaryota > Metazoa > Arthropoda > Insecta > Lepidoptera > Papilionidae > Bhutanitis > Bhutanitis thaidina. The sequence goes on along the minus strand of JAGSMS010000012.1, from coordinate 3,968,862 downwards.
TTACTAATCGGTGGTTTACAGCATAAACTAAAAATTACATCCAAAATTTGTATTTCTCGTATCAACTTAAATTATTTGATTTGATTTATGAATAAGAAACAAGATAAGGGTCCGCAGGTTACGTAGCTTCTCCCAGCTATCAACGAGTACTTCTCTATAATTAATTAAAACGTAAGCCAACACTCTGGTGTGATCTTAAGTGACACTGATATGTCAAAGTTCATATACAGGCTGGCTGCGACTGTGCTAATATTCAAAGAAAACTTGGTTAGTACTAGTGCTCACAACTGTTTGAATATAGTGAAAGATTTTTTTTTTAAATTTAAATAGCGTAATAATCTAAATGAAACACAAGAACTTTTTGTAATGGATAGTAGATTACTTACCTCAGAAGAGCGATATTCGCAGAATTTCTTTGTCGGCAAGTCGGCGACTAGTCCGGAGGCACAGGACGCCGATGTGGTACGTTGATAAGGTCGTTGACCTCGTCGTTGGTCTCGCAGGCCGTCGAGGTATTATATATAAACTTAAATATATAATGAGTCAAAGTAACTAAAATAATAATCTGATTAATATTTGGTTTATGACATAGAATTAACCTGCAGAATATGAGGGATTATGTAATAAATTATGATGATGAGGCTGATCTTAACCACTACCGAATACTGTTACTGTTAGACAGTTGTAACCGAACAGATACATACACTAAACATAAATGTAAGTCGTACACATCATCATCATTCATCATCATCATTTCACCCTACTACAAGTCCACTCCTGAACACAGGCCTCCCCCAAAGATTGCCACAAAGCTCGGTCCTGAGCCTCCTGCATCCGTCGACTTCCCGCAACACTGCGCAGGTCGTCACTACATCTTGTGGGGGGTCGTCCTACACTGCGTTTGCCTGTGCGTGGCTGCCACTCGAAAACCGCTTTTCCCAAACGGTTGTCGGTTCTGCGAGCTATGTGACCGGCCCATTGCCACTTCAGTTCAGTACTACTACTATGCGGTAAACACACTCACGCTTATTTTAATTCCATATAACGCTTATGCGATAACATAGGAAGAAGGATCAGATGACACGGGACACACAACGTCAATGACACGGGACGCAACACAACACGACTACACCCGCAAATCAATAATTTATGTTTTTGCACAAATATTCGCTTCGGTTGCGATTCAAACCCTGGTACCATGTCTTAGCATTGGTTACTATACCTGATTGTTAAGCCTTGGTTCGTTGACTCAAATCCCGATCGAAGCCAATATTTTTGCAAGAAATATGTTTGGTTTCTATGTATTGCGATACTCTCTGATTAAATTTATTAACTTTTAAAATGTGGGAGAGAGATTACTGAAGAGCAGTCGTTTAACAATTTCAAGTGAATTGCTTCAGAAAGAGTGTCATATTTAGTTGTTATGTTTAAAAAAATCTTTAGGCGGTCCTCTTTATGAAATTGCTATTTATTATCTTTACTTTCATCACTTTTTAAATAGTTTACTGTTAGACACGGACCTCTCCCTGAGAGAGGATTTGTCAATATCGCGACATGGCAAGTGGGTTGGCGATCGTTAAACCTGACATATATAAATGTCAATGTACGGTGTAAACAATTTTTCATTTTTCATTCATCACCTGCACACGATGCACTCTGCTTGGAAACAAACGAACATCCGGCGACCGAATGAGGGCGGATTGTCCATCCGAATTCGCGGAACCCAAATCCCGCAGACTAGTGATAGGGAGCAGCATCAGAATCAGGTAAATGCTAGAGTATCGGAACTGCGTTCACCAACCCGCCTGCCCAGCGTGGTGAGTACGAGTAAACCTTCCAAGAAATGAGCGCTGGGTTTTTTCTAGCGCTCTCATGGAGAGATCTGTGTTCAGCAGTGGACTAAAGTAGGCTTGTAGTAGTAGCAGCAGTAGTAGCATATTAATGTCCCCTGCTGAACAACATGAAAAGCAAGAAAGCACCAACAAAAGCAGGAACACGGCAACATAAAGGTCACCACGCTAGTCTGTGGGATTTGGGTTCGGCTAACTCGAATGGATTTGTCGCCGTTATACGGTCGCCTGAGCTTTGTTTGATAGCTAGCAGGATAAACCTGTAACCGCCTTTGATGTTTTATCACTCCCAAAGGTTGACAGGCAGAGAATGCTTTTAGCATTATGTCCGCCTTTTGATCATATAATGTACTCTTATATGGGTCAATAAAGAATAAATAAAACACCACAAATAAGACACACATAAATAATTTTTTGGGGCCTGGACAATTTAGGTCTGGCATATCTGTTGGGTCCTTCGTCAAAGGACTTCCCTGGGTTCTCACTTATTTGACTTTTACGACACCAAAAAGATGGAATACCAAGTTATTAACCGAATCAAAGTCAAGCGGATTCTTAAAATGTTTATATATAAATAAGATTGAAGCGCCAAACGTCGCTGGATCGCACTCGCCATTCGACTATTTTCGTGAACCACTAGAGCTACAAGCACCAATGCTTAATTGGAATAGTTATCAGGAATATTGGCAATGTTAATATCATTAAAGCGCATATATCTTACGACAGTATAGGCAATACAGATGTGTTCAGAGGTCTAGACATTTATTTTAGTCGTTTAACGCTCACAGAGTTTATTTGAAATAACGTAACAGGTACTGGAGGCTGTCACCGACTTGAGTGATCAGGCCAACAGAACAAATGGTATCCGGATGCGGAGGCATGACCTTAACACGCGGGTATCGTGGCTCCAAACTCTTAAATACGATATAAATTAATCATACAACAATAACATTAGAATGTAAAACTTTAAACAGTCAAAAGCTTGAGAGCAAGCAGAGCTCCTTCAGAATTTTAAGTGAATCGATATCCTATAAAGTTTAATGAGATTATTATACAAAGCAGACCACCGAAGTGACCCATTCAAATTGCGTGCATTTGAACTGAGGCATTATAATGAGGTTTTCAAAAATGTCCTCCTCCGTGATTTAGTACAAAGTGGACCATAATTCGTACAAGTACTCCTAAATTTGTACAATTTAGAGCAAAAACTCTATACTAAGTAAATTAATAGGCCGAGGCACCATCTATTTATCCGAAACAGACTTATTTATAACCGAACTTTACGACTTATCTACCACGAATTAGTACAAGTAGTTACGTAGTACTTGTACTAATTCTAGTTCTTGTTCTATATATATATACACAAGTATAAATGATTATTTTAGTAGCGCTATAACCAATAAAAAAGTCAAAATCAACATACATCTATTTAGGAAATCCTTTGATAATGTCAGAATTTGTGATTGTACATTTCTTGACGCTATCCAAATTTAGTACAATGTTTGCTTAGATTTGTAAATTGTAGAGAAAACTAAAAAACGACGAAACAGAGTTATTCAAAATATTCAAAAACATACGGCGGTAGCGTGTGGCGGGTCGTCCACTTCCCTTTAACATGGTCGCCGAGGGCCGTGGCTACCAGCGTCATGCTTGTGAAGAGGCACTGCTAGTGGGGGCTGGTCAGCTCGGGTGTACAAATCAATGTAATTTATTTTACTAAAGTTTCTCAAATTCAGTTTTGTCGCGGATCCACGTAAATCTGCACTTAACATGTAAATTGACAATTAAATTTATTATTTTTAATATAGTTAGTAACTGACAGTGATTCTGCCTTCAAAGCTCTGGGTTGTGGGTTGAAATATCGCAAGAAGGCTAACGTTTCTATGATGAACAATATGTTTATTTCCGAGTCATGGACGTAAGTATGACTAAACGTATGTATGTTAATTAATCCTATGACCATCACTTAACAAGATACAGGGGTTACTAGTTTGGGACTGCATGATGGGTGTGAATGTCCGTTTATTATCATTATTACTTATTAAAATAGATGTCAAGAGCTTATACTTTTATTAACAAAAATAAATGAGTCGCTGGCTCTTGAATCATACATAACATGTAACAAAGCTTAATTAGAGACTGGGTTAACAATTGCATCGCACGCATTATCTTAATTTTTTCAACCATGGACAGATTACTAATAATAGATGTTACAATTTCATGGACGGCATGTCTCATTCCTCCTATCATAGTTGCGTTAAATCTAATCTCTTTGATATCTATCATCTGTTCTTTGATGTCTGTGTTGTATCTTGCTAGATTTATTGTTCTTTGAGCAGCTGCAAATTATTTAAATTAAAAATGAAACGGCATGCTTTTTTTTTTATTTTAACGTGGGGGAAAGGTGCACCTACCCGTCATCGTCTCCGGTGACTGGTTATGTCGGGATCAGCATTAAAAATGCCGGACCGACTAAAACCCCACGGTAGATCTGCTGTTGGTCTAGTGGCCTTTACAGCTTCATCAATAGAGACTCGCGAGCGGGAGGCCCGCAAGTTAACCGCAAGAAAAACGGCGTGCTATGCAAAGTAAATCTTACTTATAGTCATCTTGATGGACACTGAGTGACACCTCTTCCCCTCCTCCTCTTCTCCCTTTCTTGCGTGCGTTCCACCTGTCCCGGTTTAGCAATTTTGTCTCGATTTTGCAAGAAGTGATTTTTTTGGATGAGATTGTTTAAGACCGTGAAAAGTCTATCTTCCTGTTATTCGATGTTTGTGTTGTATGTCCCAAGATCTATTATTACTTGAGCAGTTGCAAATTATTCTCAGCTTTCTTCTCTATGGTGCGAGGTGTGTGGTACTGTCGCTATCACGCTCACCATGCATGGCGATTACAGCAAATCCACCCAAAAAGAGAAGATTATGTCCAACATTGAACTACTTACAGGCTATTGAAGAATTAATAAAATGAACCACCTTTATTTTACGTAAGAAATTCAGATTTCGTATGTCAAATGTAATTTTTTTAAATCTACCACCGTTTCGTAACGAAAAAGAAACTCCATTCTCTTTTCAAAACAGATTTTGTACATTACAAATAATACAACATAAAATAAAATAAAAGCAACGAATAGTTGAAAAGAACTCATTTATTAAGTCGCACGAACCAAAAACATTAATGAATGAACAACTTAAGTGAGTCAAGCTCCATTGTCTCTCCAAAATATCAATGAATACTATTCTATTGTATAATACGGTGGTGAAGTATTGTCTCTGGTATTGTATGACTCATACGTGACTCGCGTACTATAGGATAATTGTTATTGTACCAATGTTTACAATTTATGAGCGAGAACGTTTAAATAATTGTTATTGAATAATAAAAAAAATAGGTAATATACACACACTTAACACCTGGCACTTTTAAATGCTGCTACCTGTCGCCGATATGTCAATTACTGTTCTAGCGATCTGGTAATGGTTATTCCGTGTCGAATTTCACGAGATTTTTCTGATATTTTCTTCGACTTTTGCGACATGTACGGTATGAAAAAGGTCCGCAAATCTGAGCTATATAAATCTTTGAAATCACCTAACTTTAGGTTAGATTTGTTGAACTTAAAATTTCACTTACCATCCCGCTTGCCTAGCGAGAATGCGCATACCTTTCAAGAAATGTATGCCATTATTATCATATCATAAATGTATGCTTTTCTGGCGATTTCTTGGAGATGCCTACGTTCAACAGTGGATTGAAATAGACTGATGTACGAGTCGGCAGGAGTAGTGAATAAAACAGAGACATGTTGAAAGAGAGATGAGACATAACAGCCTTTAATATCCCCTTCGTGTTCTCTAATTTTTAATAATTTATCATCACGAAATTATATTTTGTTGGAGTAAACACAGACTCTACAAATATTTACCCGATCGTAGAGTCATTTAGAGTTGGAAAGGTTTAACTTTGCGGCAGCGACTGTACACCGAAACTTACTAAGCTTTATATCGCTTTCACACGCGTTTCGGGATTACATGTCCCTATAGAAACAATGTTACGAGAATTCTGTGTAATAGTTTATACAAGTAATATAACGCGTTCGGTCGAGGTAATAATTTTATTCATTAGTCTTTAATAATCAAAATTTGACGACTAAAATCACTGAAAATTTTTGGCACGTTGTTTAGAAGTCACCGTCACCACCAGCCTGTGTGTGAATAAAAAAACTAAAAGTAAATGCGTTTTGGAGCCAGAAAGAGACCACCATTCTCATATTAGTCCGAGGCTCTAATTTGGGACTCGCACTCACTTTACTTGGCTGCAGCTGTTTTACAAAATATTTTCACTGTTTTGGAGTGTGTTATACTAAAATCACATTAAAATAACTTGGACTAGAACATATAATTAGAATGACTTTTCTTAGGTATTTTTGACACGGTCACACACAAAAATGTTCGAACGTTAAAGATAAGTTTTCAGTTTACTTATAAGTTTTTATTATTTGAAGAATGAACGTGACGGTCGAGTGTTTAACTCACAAATTATTTTGGTAGCTCCAGACATTACAATTAATTGGAATGCGGGCAGTGCTCTAATGTCACCATTACGTATATTGTCATGGCGCACATTACCCAAAGTTTCCAATTACAATATATAACCCTCACCGTTATAAAAGCGATTATACCGTTAGAAAATCTAAAGTAATTATTTGAATTCGTTCGAAATCGCCTAACTAAGGTTCGATTATATATTTATATGTAGTAGGATGCCCGGCAGACGTTGCTCTGCCTTATTTGGTTGGTAGCTCGATGAGTTTACTTTATTAATTACTAAATAACCCGACCAGAGTATCGAGATCAGATTATGTGATTTTATTTATTGACACTAAACCACGTATGACGGGTGTATGTATCAAGATTAGGGAATATAGTTTTGAGCAAGTGAATGAGTTTGTTTACTTGGGAATAATGTTTACAAGAGATGGAAGGTACGAATGTGACATTGAAAGGAGAGCGATGGCAGGTAATATGATGAATGGGGCGTTGCATACATTTATGAACAGCCAGACCATATCTCACAAAGCTCGTTTGGCTGTGCATAGAGGGGTATTGGTACCAACACTAACATATGGAAGCGAAAGCTGGGTATGGCAGAAGAGGCATGAAAGCAGGATAAATGCAGTGGAAATTAGAGCGTTAAGGAGTATGATTGATGTGAAGATAACTGAGAGGGTTCGAAATAATGTAATCAGAGAGCATTGTGGCGTGAAAGACGATGTAGTCACACGAATTAAGAAATGGATGCTGAACTGGTTTGGACATGTGGAGAGGATGAATGAAAATAGGTTGACGAAACAAATATATGAGGCGAGTGTAAATGGTAGAGTTGAGAGAGGAAGACCTCGGCGAACATTTCACCATCAAATCGGAGACGTTCTGAAAAAAGGACAGGTCAAGAGTACTCTAAACCAACGAGTATGCATGCGAAGATTGATGAAGTGGGCGAAGCGAAGTATGTCACCACCGTAGCAAGTGGAAGAAGATTGTCTCCGCCTACCCCGTTGGGAACAAGGCGTGAATATATACATACACTAAACCAACGTATATTGTGAATATGAGTAATTTTACTCCATAAATATAGACTTGGTTAAAAACTTGACTACAGTACCATCTTTTGGATCCTAAGTTATCCTAGTTTAAAACCATCGCCTCGATAAAACTAGTACATTGTGTGAATATTACCTCAACCGGACTAACAGACGCACCGACGATTATTACCATAAGTAGGTACAGTATATCGGTAAATTCACTGCTGAGTTAAGAGACTGCTACCCAGGATGGGTACGAATCCCAGCCGAAGCCATTAGCTATGAATGTAAACTGTCTCCGCAAAATTATACAGAGTTAAGTATCGTTTTTTTATTTAAAAAAAAACATCGGATTCAGAAAGGTGAACGCATCTGTGTTTTAACACGTACACTTGCAGCACTATAATATAGCCTGTAGATAACTGCCGATAGTATTCGGAAGTTGTCATCATAATCGAAATAGGAGGACATCGATGGCCTTATTCGCTATACCACAAAAATGTTTCACAAAATTTCCATAAGAAGCCATTTCTGGATAAAATCATACCGTGTAATTTTTCATATCCAAGACATGATTTCGTTTATGGGTAACCATATCGTGGATAAACGAAATCATGTTAAGAAATAACACAGCATTTTTGTGACACTTTTTCGAAGCGACACCTACAAACAAATTTTCACAGAGCAGTAAGTAAAATAATACAAACAGATAAACATTCACGGGAACTCTTAATGGCCAACTTGGCTTCAACCCGAGATTACCTTTACCTGCGTTTATTTCCGAATACTTTCAAATTAAAAAAGATATTAACAGTGAACAACAATAAACTCCATCGCGATATATATCATAGTACTAAAACGACTAACCCAAGAATAAGTTGCACTCGGAACATTACGTAAGTCACGTGATAATGGCTGCATCATATTTCCCCGAGCTCTTAAGTTCATGCTCTTAGGACCTGCTTTCACAGATTGTATTTTATGTCAAATGCAGCAGCGATAAACTCTTTTTCATATTTACGGCTGCAGAATCTTTTGAGAATCCATACCTATAACAATTTTAGTCAGTTTTCAGGGTTCCGTGTGTCTAAAGGCAGGACACCTTTAAAAAGCTTTATCTTTTGAATCGTTATAGGTAACAGGCTGAAATTTTCACACGCCTGTTATTGTTATTGTGATGGATATCCTAAAAATTAAGGGGGATCTGGTTTAAACAAGTTTTTTTGATTTTAGTCTATTGTTTCACATACAAGCGTCAAACTTGGTGTGATTATAGAGCAAACTCTAAAGTAATACAACAAATAATCAAAGCCGGCCAAGTGCAATCCGGGCTCGTGCTAAGGATCCCTAACTGAATGAAAAAAAAACAAGATTTTTTTGGTAAATACATAACACAGATATGTTGTGCGATTGTGCGGAGCCCTCGGTGCGTGAAACCGACTCGCACTTGGCAGATTTTTCAAGTTAGACACGTGATCGGTCAAGTTTATACACTACTAGTGATTTAATTGTTCTGGAAGATACCCAACCCAAATACCACAAATTAGTGTTAGGAAGAGCCGTGTTACGAGGGTACAAAAACTGTACTGATCTACCCGCCCTTCCGAAGTATAGGCAAATGTGCCTTTTGTTGGTGCTTTCTTGGAAAGTCCTGTTAGGCAGGCTGATGAAGACATTAAAAATAGTTGAAGTTAACCCTTTTTTTCTTTATTCAGAGACTTAATCACCTATACGATTATGCCGCCCCGTACTATACACAAGTTACTCACTGCTGCTGAAATTACTAATCTCTGCAATAAGCTAGCTACGTCTGACAAGGGCGGAGTTAATTCGTATTTTAAGCATCTACAATTAATTTCAATCATATAATTATAACTAACTAATTCGGTATAATAGGTGAGCAATAATCAAGTTACTGATTTTCGCATCTGGAAAATCCCCAAATCCCCTCTAGTCACTAGTCTGCGGGATTCGATTCGACATATTGTTTTGGATTTTCAACCATCAGACGGTCGTCATATTTTTTTTGTCTCTTTCGGGAATATCTGGTTTTCGACTTATGACACCCACGGATTGATGGATGGTGGCACTAAGACTTTCTTTCACTGCCATCATACGGCTAAATCTTATATAGTAAATTCTTCTCCATTAGATTCTTTAAGACCGTGGAAAGGTCCATTATCGGTTCAAGGGAAAATGCCGCAGTATGTGCCAATATTTGCCCTAACTCAATCCTTTCGAATGTATAATCGATAAGTCTTTCTTTCTATAACAGTCAATAGAATTGCACTGCTGGAAATAAACAACTCCATGAAAACGCTAATAAAAACTGGCATCTTTGTACAGCGGGGTGAATTTTATACATAAAGCGAAGTAAGCATCGATGTCAGTACTATTTAACAGTTCCGATTTGACATGCTTTTGTTCCAAATATCATATAAGCTGTGGTTACCGAGCGGTTCTGAGCGCTTTAATGTACTCGAAATGCGAAAAGCGGCGACCCGCGTTGCGGTCGTTCTATTTTGCGGTCTCACCCAATATATCTAGGACCCTATGCACCTATGTTTACGAGAGATGGAAGGTACGAATGTGACATTAAAAGGTGAGCGACGGCAGGTAATATGGTGAATGGGGCATTGCATACATTTATGAACAGCCAGACGATATCTCACAAAGTTCGTTTGGCTGTGCATAGAGGCGTATTTGTACCAACACTAACATATGGAAGCGAAAGCTGGGTATTACAGAAGAGGCATGAAAGCAGGATAAATGCAGTAGAAATGAGAGCGTTAAGAAGTATGATTGATGTGAAAATAACTGACAGAGTTCGAAATAATGTGATCAGAGAGCGTTGTAGCGTGAAAGACTGTGTAGTGACACGAATTGAGAAAGGGATGCTGAGCTGGTTTGGACATGTGGAGAGGATGAATGAAAATAGGTTGACGAAACAAATATATGAGGCGAGTGTAAATGGTAGAGTTGAGAGAGGAAGACCTCGGCGAACATTTCACCATCAAATCAGAGACGTTCTGAAAAAAGGACAGGTCAAGAGTACTCTAAACCAACGAGTATGCATGCGAAGATTGATGAAAGTGGGTGAAGCGAAAGACGTGTGTCAGGACCGTAGCAAGTGGAAGAAGATTGTCTCTGCCTACCCCGTTGGGAACAAGTCGTGAATATATACGTATATATACCTATGCACCCTAGGCACATAGTCTTCCCTTAGACTCATGTTTCTGTTACCTTCCCATATCGACCGCCTCTGATGCCGCGTCGGCTCTGATCGAAATATCAGACGTTGATATCAACCCGCCTAAGTGTCTATGCTTGTAACATTTTGAATATTATGAGTTATGTTCAAAATTAGTACAGTCTTCAATTACTTTTTTTATATTTATTTCCTGGAATTTGACAAACATTTTTTTTTACATAAAATCTTTCTTTGTCCGCCTGTCTGTTCTTAGTTATGAGTGAGACATAAATAATCTTTTATTGACAAAACACTAGATGATCTCATTGCCGCTATTTAGCAATCGCCGGTTTTAGGTCAAATGCTTTAGTTTACTGCCAGTAAAATAGGTGCCGTAAAATGACTGGGTGACCATCATAACTAAGGACCAAGCGAATAGCCATTTTAACCAACAACTACTGCACAATGTTTTATTTAAGAATTAGTAGTGTATTTAATTTTTACCCTTGTCAGGTGCGGTAGTTAAATGCACGTTCTTTTTCAATTACGAGCATTAACTGCACGTTGTACGCTGCTAGGTGATAGACGGGTTTCAAGCGACTCCGTGTGGCTATCTTAATTTTTTTTTTTTTTATGAAAAGTGTCATAGCTTCTGACCCGATGGCGATGATTACCTATGCCTGCAGCTGTAGTACAATACCGGAGTTTTAAAGTTATTAAACATAGCAGCATAGAAGATGCAAACCCATTAAATGAACGTGCGTAGAAGTATGCATCCATAATTATGAATTTGTCATTCATATCAAAGCATTGGGACCACCGAGTATGCATTGCGTCACTGCAGTTAGGAACCGCGGTATGATGAATTGTGTCATAGCGTTTATTTATTGGAGAAACTATTTACTTACATATTTTATTCAACCTTTACAATGTATGTAGCAAACAAAAAAGTCTGTTCATTAAGTGTTCTTTCTACATAGATAGACCGAACGAGATAATTTTTTTGTGTATGGGAAAGGAGTTAAACGAACAAGCGGCTGACCTGACCTGCAGCTGCATTGGCGGGCGGGATATTTAGGGAAGCAGAAAAGGGGCGGGGTGTGGGCTTCCCGTTACCACACTCACTAAACGAAATACCTTTAACTTGCAGGAATTCTGCACGCGAATCTCTTCCAAAGCTGTCACGGCCACCGGGCCAACAGCTTATCTACCGTGGGGGTAGTCGGTCCGAAAACTTAATGGTTGATACCAACATAACAACGCTTTCGGAGGTTTGAAGGTAATAAAAAACGCAGATGCAAAAGATGTTCACACCGGTATTTCGCGAGACCGTGGTACTACCCTGTTTACCTGATGAATATTTGTGTTATTAATTATTTTTATGGTTTTTTTTTATGGAAGAGACGGCAAACGAGCTAGCGGTTGACTTGATGGTAAGTGATTACCGTCGCCCACATACATTTGCAACACCATAGATGCTGCAGATGCGTTGCCGGTCTTTAAGGATATTTGGGAGATGGGAGGGAAAAGGAGGGGAATAGTGAGGGGGTGTGGGCCTACGGTTACCTCACTCACCGAACGAAACGCAGAAGCACGAGATGCCTCTACTTCACGCCGGTATTCTGCGAGGCCGTGGTACCAATCCGGTCCAGCCGGCCCATTCCAGCAGCAGCTAAAGCCGCCGGTTGGCTCTACTACGCTTAAAACTTTAACCGGTTTAGTACTGAATCCCGATTAAGAGTTAGAACATAGTGGCGTTATACTCTTTGATGTTTATTAAAAAAGAAGAGGACGAAGAAAATCAAATCATTTTATGGGCCCTTGTCAAATACATAAGCAATTGTACTATTGTACTATTAGCCCATTTTGTTATTTAATTAAATACCTTCTTTTTCTAATTATAATAGGCAGGAATAAAATCAGGCGTTACTTTCAATCCATAATTTGAAAGATGTTGGATAAAATTACTTTGTACAATTCTTCATGGAAAATTTAATAAATTGGAATATACTATCTAAGAACAACGCCATCTCCTGCTCCACAATTATTACCCACACAAGCGCTGTACTCGATACTAGGTACCATTCACCACCAACGTTTAATACGCGACACGTGTTTCGCCTAGTAACGAGGCATTATTAAGCGATTATACTCTGCGACGTACAACCGGCTTCTACTACGTTGACTCGCCGAAAATTACTCATAGCATAATAATACTACTTTAGTTTAAATAATACCTATTACTATATAAACTTTTACTCATACATTTTTAGGTATTTTTACACATTCAAGCAAGGAAAGCTTAAATAAGTTTAAAAAAGAAATTGCGGCTATGTTAAATCCGTCAACCCATAAGCTTGCACCAGCCAAGCAGTACCATAGGCGTGTGTACCAGTATCAATCGTGGTTTGAGTGAAAATATTCATATGGTATTGGTAATGACCTTCAGGCAAGGCAAGGAGTCATAGGAACCAGAAAAGTGATAACTCGTGATCAGCCCTCCTGGCTCCCAGCGCATATGTAATCCAAGGCTCCGCCGCCGACCAGATCTCGTCTTCTCCCACAACTTAAAGTTGGCTGTGGAAGGCAGGGAGATGGATGTAAAGAAACGTAGAATGTATGCTTGCCAAACTCGAGTTGGTAGACTGTGTATTGTAATGCAATACTTGTATACCGCAGCCGAGGTGGAGCGACGGATCTGGCGAAAACGGAGGGAACCGTTGCTCATTATAGGCCGCTGAAAGTCCTTGTTCGAAGGAAAGGGATAGGCAGGTTCCTTTCCGAAGTAGGTTTCGCCTAGGGTGGAAGGCGCTGTTCGAGCCGGCGAAAGTGCGCGTGCGTTCTTGTGGCTCTTCCGATATGCTGCAAAGGTAAAACCCTGTAGGGTTTCAGTCGATGTGGAAACCCGAACTTGGATCTACGTAATGCGTTGGTTATTTTCTAAGTGTATTATAAAAAAACCTTTTTAAAATACACTTATAAGCTTAAATAGAGCTTATAAGTTAATGAAATGAAAATTTGAACACAAATTTGAACTAAATTTACTAAACGTAAAAAAGATCCCGAGGAGAGAATTCGTGCGGAATTTTAAGTAGATCGATTCCCAATAAAGCTTGATGAGATATTTATACAAAGCTTACCGCTGTCGTGACCTATTCCAGTTTTATTGTAAGGAACGGGTAAATCTTAGCCTACTGTAGGATTTTAATGAAACATTTCTTTATAGTGTAGGAAGACCCCCCACAAAATGGAGTGTCAACCTGGACAGTATTATGGTAAGTGCATGGACGCAGGGGGTTGGCACTATACTTCACCATGTCATTGTTTTTGGAGGGAGCCTTGAAGGGTAGTAGGCCCACAAAACACGTAGACTGTTTCTTTAAAGTTTAAGTATGAGGACCACTTTTCTAAACTGACACAATGCATCTGTAATGTGATTGAAAAAAACTACCCACACTACAGCAGTGGACTTGTGATAGGTTGTAAATAATTCTATATAGAGCCATGGTAGCCTAGGGGCCATGCTTTAGTTATAATTTCATAATAGTAGAGAGACCGGTAATTTGATTCCTGCTTTTTTGTGGAAAATTCCTGCACTTGTGATATATGTGATATACTTCACAATGGTATATAGGGAGTGGGCCTCCGGTTACCACACTCATCAAAGTAAACACCGAAGTAAAAGATGCTTCTACTTTACTGGCTGTAAAGTGGGCTGGTAGAGTACTTTACCGGTCCAGCCAGCCCATTCGAGCAGCAGCGAAGGCCGCCGCTTGGCTCTACCACGTATAAAATCGACAGCTACAGTCGATGATGATCAAATCTGACAGCGAATATGCCAAGTGCTTGGCTCTTAAGGAAAACATCTTTAGGATACCTGTATGCTTTGGAAGTATTAAGAGGAAATATTTTCAAAGACTAATAAGGTCCGCCACAGTCTATAAAGTGCTACTCAGTCTCAGTCTATATAAGTTAATCTATGTTCCCAATTTCTTAAATCTACTGCATTTAGTTATCTATTATACGATATCTTAATATATCTTGAAAGTATGTATTACCTTTAAAAAATTTACTACTTTACCTTTACCTTTAAAATCCCACTTAAATTGAAACTTATTTGATTATTGTTTGTTCCAATTATCGGATAATGAAGTATTTGTTTGTGTTGTGTTGGCATATCTAAGTTAAATAAAACACTAACAATACAATTCAAACGATGATTGTGTTAAGGGAAGACATAAGAACTCTGTGTATTCAATACAGTGTTTATTATATAATATTGAATACCTGATCTAACTAGTTTATTTATACTATGGAATAAATTATTAAATTTATTTATTTCACTAAAAGTGTGAGTTTTCTTAAAATTATACAATTTATTTGTATCACGATATATAATATATGCATATATAATTCTGATAATGCAAATTAAATGTAAAATGCATCATTAAAGCAGTAAAACATGTATCAAGCTTTATTAAAGCTTAAAGCACCGGCAAAAACCAGCATGCGTTTCTTGAAAGGCTTGCACCATGCTGGGCAAGCGATTTAGTAAGCGCAATACCCGCGCATGCGCATTCTCCTCCCTATCATTAGTCTGTGGATTTGGGCCAAACCCAAACGGATACGAATGGATAGTCTGTCAACCTTCGGTCACCAGAGCCTCGTTAGCTAGCATGGGGCACCCCGTGCATATGGCGTTGGTAGAAGGAGAAAAAAATGTTATAAGCGGGAATCCCATACATCTCTTTTTATAAACTCAATTGTTCTGTATTTTGAGATAGAGTGAAATTTTTCTTACAATCGAGTAAACATTTTCGACTTGAATGACCATTGTACTTTTAAGACAAATATATGTTTTTTAATCTAAATACCTAAGAAATAACTAAGACACAGTGTCAGATAATGCCATATTTGCCATGTGGTATCGTTGTCATCGTGGCATCGGAAATTGCCATTTCCTTTCTTGACGTAAGAGACGACTCTAAGAAAAACCTTGAAAATCGCAATGACTATCTTTCAAACATAAATGGCTATCAGAGTACCAGTTACCTCGCTCTTTCTGGTCAACTGTGATCTCCTATTTTTCAATATGGTTATCCCGCCATCTGTTGGTATCATTATATGCCTCTTACAATATCCACAGGTAGAAAGTGGTGGCAGATTGTTACGGCGATGTTACACTGCACGCTGTATTTTATAGGAGTAATTATTTGTTTATTCTTTATTCTTAGCTTTAAGCTTAAGATTATAATGCTTGGACTTAATGCCAAGTGGCATTCTCAACCAGTCAAGGTAGTCGGTAGGTACAAAACAAAGAATAAAAAACTATAGGTAGACTCCAATAATAATAAGTTACTAAATACATATAAACACACTAAGTAATTAAATAAATATTTATAACATAAAATACACAAATAAATATACAAATTAAAAGATACATAAATAAATATATAATTAAAATCGAAAATAGATAAGCTGATTGTCAATGATCTATTGGGTAATCACTAACTAGACTCTTAAATGATTTCCTCTTAGGAGCTGCTTTTCTCTTATCGGGCTGGGCGCTCTAGAGGAGTTTAGCTTGAACAGTATAAGCAGAGTTATAGTATCCTGTATTATGCTGTGGAATGCGAATCCTAAGTTGGTTTATGGAACGAGGCTCTCTGTCATGAGCAGAATAATGATATTTTATTAAGTGATCCCATAGTGAACCAAATGGCGCACTCCTCACATCATCAGACACACATCCTCAACACTTACTTTACACGCTATACCACAAAAGAAAATCACTAAAAGTGTGTGAGCTAATTCCTCGATAAAACGATACAGTGTCAATAGTAAGGCCGTTTGGGCCCCTTGTGCAATGGTTACCATTAACCGAAACGATGACACAGGAAGAAAATGAGTTGTAGAATATAACGCCGCCACCACACGGCAAATCCAGTAGAGTGGCAGTGGTAGAGTCCAGTGGAGGCTTTTGCTGCTGCTCGATTAGGAAGGCTCGACCGGGTTAATAATACGGCTTTGCAGAATACCATCGTGAAGTAGAGGCATCTTGTGCTTCTGCGTTTCGTTCTGTGAGTGAGGTAACCGGAGGCTCCTTTGTCCTTCTCCAATCGCCAAATATTCCAAAAGTCAGGCAACGCACCTGCAGCTCCTCTGTTAGACAATAATATCCTCCAGATATATTAATATTTTGAATGTAATTAAAGATAACGTCATTGCCCTACTTACTAAAGCTTGTTATTCACGAGGCATCGTTGAACGAGCCGCGACCAGCAGTCTGAGAAGCCAACTATGTACTCATGGTTGGCTGATGTCATAGTTTACGAAATTAGAATCAAAGCCGTTATCGCGGTTTATATTGAGGCGGACCGATTTATAGACGTATTTATGACACATGCATTTATACGATGCATTTAGAAATGGTTTAGCGAGTTACAGTTTCTTTTTTCTTTTTTTTTTTTTGTTGAAGTTATTAAAATGATGATGCCCTCCAGTTTTCACACCACTATATAATATAATATAAAATATACGATATAAAAGTGCCGTTTGTACGGGCAAACGGAGAGGCACTCACTTCTACTTACCCTCCCATATTCGATGTAACGCATATACGACGAGATCGGAGGAAGGGTAAGATGCAGCGTCAGTGACACACAACACAGCTAGACGCGAAAGCCTAATTTGTGTTCTTGCACAAATATTGACTTCGGCTGGGATTCAAACCCACGACCACAAAACCAAGTCGTCATTAAAATAATTACGATTAGAAAAGTAACAAAAGTATACAATGATCATAATAAGTTTGATGGTGTTCTCGTGTGTGATTTTCACCAAAACGACATCAATAAGTGCGGTAGTTGTTGTGTACAGGATATATTAATATTACAGTGCCGTATTTTTTTTTATTGGACTGGGGTAACAAACTAGCTTATAGTCCACATATAGCCCATGAGCATCTGCACACAACTTCAATCGAAGGAGATTACTGATTCTTTGTCACCTCTGAGGACTACGTCGGAATTTGAATGCCTCACTGACAGAAATTAAATGTTAGCATAAACAAAATGTCACTCACTCGATTCCACATTCGTGAACCTAAATTAAGACATACGCCTAATTCTATTGACAATATCGAACGAAGGTTCAAACGCACAGACTTTGCGCAATACTTCTACGGTATGGTTCAAGGAGGTGATGGTGGTCCCACAGTGTCATATATGTGGACAGGTACTATTTGTGGGAGGTACCGAGACGAGGCTGCGCCGGGTCACTTCCCTCCAAATATCAATGGTGTTCACCTACCAGAAACGGAGCCTCAGGGGACGTGGCTGGTCAGGGTGCGAGCATCGAATGTCTACCTAAAGAGCCCGTGAAGGACGGTGGCTTGAAGTGGTCTCGAGTCATTGTGGTAGCAGCGGAAGGGTGCTGTGGCCAGCGTTATACTGCCCCCAGGGTCGGTGGCAGTATTACGCTAGCCACAGCACCCGACATAACCCTGCTATTTCCAATTGGGGCGTCGGGTATCCCTCTAATAAAAAATAGATGCTACTCGGGAGGGCTGGTTCATGGTTTTCTTTATCAATGGATGGCAAAGGCGTGTTTTAAATTCCTGCGAAACCATCCTTTCTTTCTTATCCTTTTCCTTTTATTCGTTTTGCTTTACATTTTGAATTTTGTTGAAAACAAAAAGACACAAAAATATCCTGCGGAGTTTTTTTCGCTTGTTTTTGTTCCGGCACAGGAAGCTCATTAAGACATAGTTGTAGATTTCAAACAACGTCGTTTGACTAAAGAATATAAGTTTCTTACGTCGAAGAATTAAGGATCTACATTTCTTATAATTTGTGTGCGGCATTCATGTCAACTCACGACTCTCATCGTAATTCTAATCAATAAGCCACGATATCATCTCTGTATATTTATCAAAATATGGTGCTAAGTATTCTGTTTGAATTTCTTCACTAGACAATTATATTCAAAACAATTTAATCTTTTGTCACCAGCGGCAACAACCGGTCGCTAATGTAGTTATTTTCAGATTACTTTATCGTTTCAGTGCCGATTGTTTCTACGGAAAATGGCACAAATTTATCGCAAGTATTTCTAAGAAGGTTTTGCCCGTAGTCACGACGCTGGACGTGAGGGTTGGTGAGCGCAGTGTCGGGACCCTCACATTAATGACGCTGTTCACTAGACCGTACAATTTAGTTTCGGAAAATTTTAATAAATTACCCGCCATTATTCAGTCATCAATGCCTAGTTTGTTATATCCTAGTGTATCAGTACCTGGTACTAGGCACATTATTATATGTATTATATTCTATTTCAGAAACACGAAATCATATTTAAATTTATATTTAAAATTAAAAGTTATAATGGCTTCGACTGAAGTGTACAAATATATTGTGCTTAAAAACGTCTTTGTGTTTTACGGAGTTCCAATAACGCCTCACCTACTATCAGCCATCTATAGACATATCAAGGAAACTTCCGCCTACACGACACGTCCAATATATGCACGCTTGTATACATAAAACGTTAAAAATAGCGTCATACTCGTAAATGCTACTATGGCAAAATCGGTCATGGTAGAGGCGAACGGACTTTTGTTTACTGTTTACCAAATATTTTTTTAAGGATTCCGTAATGAAGAAAGAAACCCATATAGACTCTTCGTGCTTTGTTTGTATAATACCTCCAAAAAGCGTTCCTGTTTTTAAAGGTATGACCGATGACGGGCAGTAGAGTCTAAGGTGCGAGGTCTCTTGTACAGCGATCTCCAATCCCCATGCCGAGTGTGGCGATTGTTGGCGATCTCATAGATGTGAAAAGGTCTGGGTGCTATGTGATCTTAGACCTTAGATGATGACGAGAAGCTTCGTTGGAATATTGATGCCGCTTGCAATATTCAGTTTAACATGCAAATTAATGATGTTCGAATCTAGTGTTCTGTTGTGTGTTCTTAAATTCTGAAAAAAAAAGAATCTGTGGGTTCTGAAAGTTCTTGACTCAACAATCATCATCATCATCATCATTCGTAATCATCATTTCACGATGGCTGGACTTGTGTCCAGATGGTAAACTCATTATCTACCTACGAGTCGATGTCTAGGGATGCAACTATTTGTATTTTGGTTTGAAAGCTTATACTGAACCAGTATAATTGCAGGACGCATTTCATTTTAGTCCTCAAGGGTGACAGCACATCTGTAACCGCCTTCGATTATAGTTGTTTTCAGGTTTCCATGGCCTTCAGTGGTCACTTACCATAAGTGCACTGTTAGATCGTGCGACATGCCAATCCAATACAAAAGCACGTTTTATATGCCCAAGTTGTAATAAATGAAACTTATATGATATGCGAATTAAGTAACCAATAATACAAGTTTTAAAATAAATATCAATAACAAAATTATAACATATACGATACAGTAATCAGTAATCTGTTATAAATTATAAAAATATACGCTTCTCACTCTATCAATCATCGCTAACTCAGAGTGCACTTATACGATAACCGTTTCAAGAGTTAGAGCATTTATGTAACCTAAATTTCAGCCTTATGAATGTGTGCTTTTGAAATTAATACTTTATAATTTGCACATTAAAGTTTTTAATACGGTGTTATGATCACGCGCAAAATGATCTATCAACGCAACGCAACTAAGGTAAGTGAATGAGATCATAATACATTTTTTGGCAAACGTGATAGCTCTGGTAAAGGCGTCCTTGGTAAAGAGAAGTAAACTCACAATGTTTGGCAAATGCCACCTCCCAAATATTGAATAGTTCTTGAGTCGAGGAAGGTACATCGTGCTCCTCCAGCGCGGGTTGGCGGTCTTCACATGTCCTCGAAAGAACCGTGGTAAGCCTAGTGGTGAAGTTGTTTTTTTTTAATTTCGTAGTACGCGAGTGACTAGTATTTAATAATATTTTATTATAATTAAATACCAGATATTTTTTGCCGTGTGGTGGTGTCTTATGAAATTGGACTACCGCATATTCCCATAGGTGTAAAAGTAAGATAAAGTTGCAGACTGTAAATGTTCATCGTTGGGCAAAGGCCTCCTTCTCAAATATCTGAGAGGGTTTTAGGAGCCGGGAATGGCTCGCTTCGCTGCTCCAGAGGGGTTGATAGTCTTCACATATCCTCGAATTTTTTTATTATTATTATTTCTCAGACATGCATGTTTCCTCACGATGTATTTCTTTACCACCGATCACGTGGTAAATACAGCACTTAAAATTGCTATTATCAATTTTAGTAGTGCCAGCCCCGGGGATCGAACACAGGTCACTCGCGCTCTATGAAACTAAAGCGAGCACCCTGACCGCTAGGTGTCGTAAAAGTCAATTACCGACAGAGTTGAAAATTTAGAATAAATATTTTGTAAAATTTAAAACCGAAAATACTGTCGGCAATGGTTTCTGGTACTTACATTCTGAAGGAATTTTAAGAAGATTTGCCAAGCGTGCTGGTAACGTACATTTCCAATCTGACTAAACTAACTATATTTTTATGCCTTTTCCTAAAAAAATATTAAGTTACTAGTAGCTTTGAAACACAATATAAATGTATAAATTAATCACATGAAATAGATTGGTAAATTAAGTTATCGGTCATAAACATTTTTCACTTGCCGTATTCGCAGATAAAATATGAGACTAATAAAATAGACAGCTCCGTGGGTTGCGTTGTTTTAAATTAGGACAAGAGAAATAAAAAAGTCATTTGGAATATTCTTCAACTTCACAAACAGACATTAATTGCAATAAAAATAGGTATAAATCTATAAAGGGTTAGACCGTATGATTTGGTTCTATATATAAAATCAGTCTTTCCGTGTCGCTTAATTATGACAAACATATTAATAATTTGATTGGCAGTATGAGTTTGCACAAAGTTGCACAACGGGCTATGGAAAGGGTTATGCTCGGTGTTTCTCTGCACCATCGAATCTGAAACAACGATATCCGTAGCAGAGTTAGGATAACCAACAAAGCCGGAAGGATCAGCAAGCTGAATTGAGTCCCACACACGTTTTTTTTTATGGGAAAGACGGCAAATGATTACCGTCGCCCATGTACATCTGTAATACCAGAGGTGTTGCAGGTGCGTTGCCAGTCTATAAGGGTATTTGAGAGATGAGAGGGAGGATGAGGAGGGGGATGGGGAGGGGGAGTGGGATTCCGGTTACCTCATACACCGAACGAAACCCAGAAAGCACAAGATGCCTCTATTTCACGCCGGTATTCTGCGAGGCCGCCGCTTGGCTCTACCACGTTAGATGTGACGCTCTACTCTTCCTGGTCTTAGCCGTTTTCGACAACGGTGACACCTTTCACCTGCAAATAATTGTAATTCTGGATCCACAAACACTCCCTTTAGTGGACTTTTGCGACACACACGTGATGAAATGTTCCGACAGAGATTCTAACACCGTTACTAGTTCCGTTATATTAACAACGAATACTGATATATTTTATCGAACAAAGGTCGTATTGAATATTTACAATATGGGGAATAATATTGACGAAACAACGAGATAGATAACGGAGATGTTTTCCAGTATAAATAGGGACACGGTGTAGCATAGGTTAGGGATGTTACCAGTGTTTGTCGATATCGAAGACGCACGAACGCTGTCGCCGGCAGACGACTACGATCATTCGGAGATGCAGGTTGTCTGGACACAATCTCCCGCCTAACGCGCGTATTGAATAGCGTGCCCGTTGAACTGCGTACGGAGAATAACTGAAAATTAAAATAACAATTAAATATAATGAATAAGGGATTTAATAAGTAGTGTATTAGTGACTAAGTGAGTAATTATAGTGTGGTTTCACTGGATATCAAATAACTCGGTAAGTGTTTGATAAGTAATACGAGAATTTTGCTTTACTTTTAGTAAATATTATTTCGAAACGTTTTTAAGCCTTGAAAGTTAATTATTTTTCGTTATGTGTATGTAAACAAGCATTAAACAATATTGTATTAATTCTAATTGAAGAAATATTGACCCAGTAGTTTAGTAAGTGTTTCAAAAATACGGATCGCACTTATGTGGCAAAGACGAGAATGGGATTTTGGTACTT
Source organism: Bhutanitis thaidina (assembly GCA_029286595.1). Classification (NCBI taxonomy): domain Eukaryota; kingdom Metazoa; phylum Arthropoda; class Insecta; order Lepidoptera; family Papilionidae; genus Bhutanitis; species Bhutanitis thaidina. The sequence goes on along the minus strand of JAGSMS010000012.1, from coordinate 3,946,130 downwards.
TAGTCAACATTTAGTTAAGTAACATTTTATGTGCACCAAATGATTTGAGGAGAGGCTCTGCTTTTTTTAATAATATTTATGATTCTCTATACATATATATATATACGCTCCCAGTCGTGGAATGGTTAGAGGTCTAGATATTTAACTCAATAGCATGTTCAGGACGAAGTAGCTGGTGGTGAGTTTATCGCCGTCAAGGATCCAACTCGGCTCCCCTGATAGGGAACCAGATCCCTAACTACTCGTCTATAGTAGTGTTTAAAGCGTGCGTTTAATGAAATATTGCTTTATTAACATCATTTTTAAAATTATTTCTTCTATTTTATCTCTATATGTATATACATATACGTCGTTTATAAGTTTGAATACTTTTATTCCATAAAAAAAGATATGAACCAACTCATTTGTTTAAATACATTCAGGTGATCATTACTGATACACACGTTCACCTTCACCCCGAGGTAACGGCTATGCGATAATATCGGAGAAAAGGTGTGATTTACAGCCGAAAAAAATAGGAGAGTTACATTACACCAATCCCTTGGAAAAGAATTATTAATACATTTGCACAAATTCGGACTGTCGGTCTGCTGCTCAGTGGATAGGCGCATCGACCACGGTCGTCACCCACGGCCGGTGACTAGCTCAGCTTGTGCAATGATGACTAAAAGAAGCTGTTTATTAATTTTACTGTTGAAACAATAGCCTTTTATTTGAAAGAGGTTTTTGGAGTCGGGAATAGTCCACCACGTTGCTGCAGTGCCACATGCCCCCCGTAAATTTTACATGTTATTCCTCATTGTGGGAAACCTATCCACGATGTTTTACTTCACCGCCATGCGCGGCGTAGTACTTTTTTTTACGGGAAGGGGGACAAACGTGCAAACGGCACACCCGATGAAAGAAATTACCGATGCCCTCGTAAATCATTAGCACTAGAAGAGCTGCAGGTGCGTCTCTAGGGTTATTTGGCGATTGGGGAGGGACATATAAGCCTTCGGTTACCTAACTCACCGAAGGAAACAACGCAGAAGCACAAGATCCCTCTACTTCAAGGCGGTATTTTGCGGGGCTGTGGTACTAGCCCGGTGGAGCCGGCCCATGCGAGCAGCGGCAAAAGTCGCCGCTTGGCTCTACCACGTACAGAGAAAATTCCAGCAATAATTAACAATGTTAATGCTGTCAGCAACCGGGAAGCCAGTTTACTTGCGTACTATACATATACATTAAATTTACAGCAGGCCCTCGCCCCTTAGCAGCCACGGTTCTATGTGTGACTCAGAATCCTTAAACAATTCAATTTATATACGTTATGTGTCGCGAGGAGACGTTATATCTAATATTCAACGTAACCTATAAATTTTGTTCACGCTTAAGCCAAGTAAAATTTATTGTAAGGAAGAATAAAATAGACTTTTCGATTTCTTCTAAGTCCGTGTCAAATCACAAATTTGTACGCATTGTAGGTTAATCGCATTATAGTCTAACCCTAGTTAGATCCCTTAAACCCCGTGTAAGGAGATAAAACGGTATACACCATCTGTTTCTCCAAAATTTCAACCCCACCTACACGTGGTGCATATTACTGGCAAACAAACGTAGCTCTGACTCGGAATATCCATCCGAATTTAACGAACCTAAATCTCATAGATTATGGGGAGCATCCGTATTAAGTCGGTACCCCGACACTGCTCTCACCGGCCCACTTGCCCAGCATGGTGAGAACTGGCAAATCTCCCAAGAAACGTATGCTGACTTTTGCGGGGCGCTTTCTTCGCCCTTGGAGAGGCCTATGTTCAGCTTATGAAGTAAAATAGGCTATAGTAGGTAGGTATTAGGATAGTGGAGACGTCAGGAAGTCTGTCACTCCCTTTGTTACCGTGGATGTCGTAAGGAATAAACCTTGAAAACCTCTTTGCATCTAATAAATTGCCGACACACCATCTCGAAAAATGCCCCACCGAAAAGACATGGAGATTCTTGACCAGACTTCGTCTCACCCAGTTCTTAACATCGGAAGTAGCCACTCTTAGTAGATCTGTGATCGCATTACTAAGGCCTTGCATCCCTATAGAAACTTCCGCTTACCACCGTTGTGGATTAGCTATACCTACAATAAACCTTAATTTAAGGGCGCATAGAGTGCTATTTGCTGACTACGGGACGAATGTGGAAAAAAAATCCATTCGAATAAGACTATACCAAGCCATAAAGACCAGTGACTCTAAAAACAGGTGTGTCAATTTGTTTGGCTCGATAGATTTCAACATGTTTTTCAACGGTTTTTTTGTGGCTTTTTAGGCAGTTGGTAAACGATTTCTATCGAAGAAGGTTAGAGATTCAGTAGTGCCTACACAGAGAACTAAGATGCCTCACGTCCTGTAATTATCTCTGTACCGTTCAGACCGGAACACAACAGTGGTTACACTGATGGTTAGCGGTAAAAATAGATTAGGAGTGTAGGTATCTTTTATATTAGGTAGGAAAAATAGAATCTATGTTATATTTTGAACTTAAACTGACTTACTAACACTTATTATCATAATATTATTTTATCTGTATTTAGAAAAAAAACGATCCGGTATAATAATCACTAATATAAAGTGTTATTTTAATGTCTGGGACCTTTTCTGATACAGATGTTTCACATTAAACATTCCCAGACTAGACCCTATTAAAAGTCGTAACCTTTTTAACATCTGGGGTTGAATAAATGTTTCACAAAACGTTCATATCTCACGTAAACAGTATGCTTATTTGAGGACTCTTGAATTAAAAGCTACTCGTACATTGGTTTAGAAGGGAACTTTTAAATTTTTCTCACTTAATCTAAACTCTGAATTTGACGACCGCGTGTCTTAGTGGAAGCTGTCGGACCAGGGTTCGAATCCAAGCCAAAACTGCAAATATTCAGGTCAGGTTGTTTAGTGCAGTGTCCCACACCTCAGACACAGCATCTGGTCCTTCCACTGATTTTAACACATACGCCTTACCTTGCAATTTTTTTTTATCCATTAAGGGTAATTCTGTCCATAAACATTAGTCGACAGTCTACCTGATGGTAAGCGGCTACTACAGCCTATGGACACCCACAGACAACCTCCATTGAAGAAGGTTACAGATCCATTGTCACCCCTCCGGACTAAGGTGAAATGCCGCACATTCCGTAATTATACTGGCTCTCTATACCTTTCAAGCCGGAACATAACAGTAGTTGCACTGCGGCGGCAGAAGTGGATGGGAGTGTGGTATCACCCCAGACCACTCCTAGGTAGAGAAGGTATCTACCACCTGCTAAAATTATATATATATATTTAATATTTTATATTTATTACCTTTATAAGTGGTAGAGCTAAGCGGCGGCTTTTGCTGCTACTCGCCTCGAATGGGCCGGCTCGACCGGGTTGATACCACGGCCTCGGCAGAATACCTGCGTGAACTAGCGGCATCTTGTGCTTCTCCGTTTCCTTCGGTGAGTGAGGTAACCGGATGCCCACTCCCTATCCCTCAACCCATCCTCCCTCCCATCTCCCAAGTTCCCTCAAAGACCGGTAACGCACCTGCAGTACCTCTGGTGTTGCAGATGTACGCGGGCAACGGTAATTACTTTCCATCAGGTGAGCCGCTTTCTCGTTTGCTGCCTTTCTAATATAAAAAAGAAATATTATACATACATATGATAGGAATATTGGGAGTGCTTCTGTGTTTTCCTGTACAGCTACTGCACTATATCCTGCGGTGTTGAAAACTGCTCATAATGTTCGAAAGTAGTCGTCGTGACCATAATTACTAACAGAGTATACAATGCAGAAACCACGATTGCCGAATGGTTAGGGGATCTGCCTCAGAACAAGAAGACTCTAGTTCAATCCCCTATGTGCTGGTTTCGTACTAAAGAGTTTGTCGAAAAAAGAAAAAAGAATCTAAACTTGCGCAAGACGGTGAATGCCTCACCACATCTCACGTTATCCCATAAGCTCTAGTGAAAAATTAGTTAAAGGACTAAAATGTCTCTATCCACCCCAGTATTGGGTATATGGTCGTGAGAGTTCTTTTATTTATTTTTTAACATAGTAACGATGGTGAGCTTTCGCTGCTTAGGGTAGCTGTAATGTATTTTAGTAAAAATAAATTGCTTTATTCATTTTACATCTTCAAAGGGTAGGTGTTTGATGTCAGTGTATTAGGGTATCTTTTGTAGGCGTCAGATGCGAAAAGAAATTTGATAACACTTAAAAAAAAGAAAAAAAAATGTAATATGCCTATTCCTTTACATGATAAAATGAGAAATGTTAAGAGTTAATAATTCAGTTTGTCTCATAAAAATTTCAGTTAATATCACAAAATCATCATATTAAGTCGAGAATCTCGACTATTACTGAGTCCAGTCCACTCTCGAGGTCATATGCTGAAGCACAGACTTAGTTTTACTCTTGTATAACATTTTAATTTCATCAAGTTATTATGAGTTTAATTTTTAATTTTTGTATTGTAATTTTTCGATACAACGTGTTGTATCTTAGACCGTGAATAAACGTGTTTCTTTCTTCCTTTAATTTTCAGAAACAACCGATCCGAAGTAGAGAGACTAGTAACGACTATTATACACGGTTAATTTTAAGCTTTTATTTTCGATTAATGACTCCGATTTGTAACGGAATGAATGGTCTTAACATGATATTAGACGGTTTATTCCTAGTAAAGCGTTTCGAGTGAACGTTCGCCGCTGAAAAGATTTCCTTAATCGATGGATTCAATAACGAAAGCTTTACGAAATATTAAGCTGCGACTGAATGATGTAGATTATATATACACAATGATGTACATTATATTTTTGCGGTACTAAAGTGATGGGGTGTAGCAGCACTAGTGGGTTATCGGTACGGCGCTCATCAAATCATCTACTAATATCAGTATGGGCATTACCTTCCGGGAATAAGAAAGTGTTGCTCCGGTCAAAATTTGAAAGCCTTATTCCACGGGGAATATGTTAGAGGAATAATTATAACCTTTCACGACACGGTCGTGACACCCAAATAATGGGGTAGTTAGAGGTCAAGACCTATTTGGCCAGCCTATTTGGAACAATGTGGACGGGTGGTGAGTAAGTTGAGTTAGTCACTGTCTTTGTATTTAGGCCAACGATACAAATCGTACATAATTTTCTAAAAAAAACTCTTTAATACGAGTCCTCTACACGGGGATCGAACTACAGAGTCCCTATCCACTCGGCTATCGTGATCGTGAAGTCTGTAATTATTCGCTGAAAGCGTGGAGATTCTGTTATAAAAAGGAGCTTCTGAGCATAATCGTTATTCTTAGAAGCTGCTTTTACTCCGCATCCCGCCAATTACTCATAAAACAATTGAAACAACAAACGCCGTTATTATAATGAAAGTAAGCTTTTGAATAGTCTCTCAACCGTGAGCAGGAAACCGCGGTAAGGCGGAACATCTTACAGAGCGAAAATTTAAATAATCAACAAATAAACCAGGAAGAGTCTGTTATACAAAGGTTTCGATGAAAGTAAAACAAACGCTTCGTTAATTCATTTTAAAATTACGTAACAATCAAAAGTTGTTTTGTGGAGGTATTACCACGATCCATGGTATTGTATTTTTTTTATGGGTAGGGGGGCAAACAGGCAAGCAGCTCACCTGATGGTAAGTGATTAGCGTCGCCCACGTACATCTGCAACACCAGAGGAGCAGGTGCGTTGCCGGCCTTTAAGGATATTTGGGAGATGGGAGGGAGAATGAGAAGGAGGATTGGGAGAGGAAGTGGGCTTCCGGTTACCTCGCTCACCGAAGGAAACGGAGAAGCACATGATGCTTCTACTTCTTGCCGGTATTCTGCAAGGTCGTGGTACAACCATGGCCGAGCCGGCCCATTCGAGTATCAGCTGAAGCCGCTGCTTGGCTCTACCATATCAATAAGCTAGCAACACATACTTTTTTCTGCCGCAATAATACTCTCTAGTCTATTACTTATTCCTTCCTCATCATCCTCTCAATAGTTAGTTATTTTTATAAACAGCAAAATATAATAAATCAACATAATGACTTCATTTGCGGCATTGGCGATTGCAGTACCAGATATCTTAGACGCGGCTGCCCATCATCGGTCTGGTAATTTTCGAGTTGGTTATCCCGCCATCTATCGGTAGCCATTGCGATTATCGAGCTAGTTTTTTTAGGTTAATTAGCTTTTCACACCCTCGGGAAGGAAGGAGGCGGCAGATTCTTATGCCGACATCACACGGCATTACATATACTAAAACTATGATATTACTGCGCAACACCGATACTCAAAAAACTGTTTATAAATCGTATGTGTATCTGTTTTCTTATACGAGCTAACATTCATTTGCCTTAGAAATTCCTAAAACAAAAAGAGCGTGAATTAAACTACTTTTCACACTAAAAATATTTAACAGCTATTATAACTATATTACAAGTGGAGTTGACTGGCAGAGAATGCCAAAAGGCGTTAAGTCCGCTCTTTGTTATACTTTTATAAAGGTATCCAAACAATGTTTAAATAAATAAATAAACGTATAATGGGCTGCCACATTCTTCTAAGACTGAATGGGCTTCGTTTACAAGAATAACAGTATGCTATTTATGCAGCGACGCTCTCGATTGCTTTAAAAAATATTAACTTGTCAAGTGGTCAGAAAACAATTTCTCTGGCAGCTATAATAAAATCGAACGCCGACTATAACTCTTACGTCGGAGATAAAAGACTTTAAAGAACTATTCATATCAGTTGGGGAGCGGACGATGACCTTGTGAAAGGGCTTTTGTTTCTGTCGTAATAAATTATTCTTTAAAGCGTAGCTGAAACTTTCGACTCTAATCTCATATAGCTTTTATATCTTTCAAAACTTAATTTGTCTTTATTATAATCTCTCTTTAATATACTCTACTTGGTTAATATAGTAGCTAAGTAATTGGCTTTAACGCTACGATTGTTCGATAAAAATAAAATGGCAAACTAAGACACAAGATGGCGGCTTGATCGCCTAGTTTGCTTACCTGCCGAAAGTATGCCATCCAAATATTTGTATTATCAATATATAAGGTTATACCCTGGACTTAGATGTTTATGGGTGTATGTAATACACGATTATTTGTCTATGTAGGTATATTTATATATAGTTTCCAAAACTCAGGGCTAGTTAGGGAGGACAACTTGTTCTACAAAAAAAAAGAAAAAAGTCAATGGATTTTGTGAAGTTGAAGAAAACAACTTTTGTATAAGTGCTATCAAGCTATTTATAAACCAACTAGACCATCCTGGGATCTATTATAGAACAATAAGAAGCTGTTTAAAATAAGTTCCAATACTTCTCTCATTTTTGAGAGGGTTCTCTTGGAACCGAAAATAGCCCATCACGCTGTTTCAGGCAGAGTTGGCTTATTTTGTTGGTTGGTTGGATTCATGTTAAATGAACACGAAATATTTTTATTATTTCTTAGGTTCTAGGATTCTTAGGATGTAGGATCTCGTTATATTTTCGTTTACCGCAAAGCATGTGGTTAATTAGCAATTAAATTTCCAATTAACAATTTCAGTGGTCCCGGGAAAAGAATTCACTTGCGTATTATTTCACTTTAAGCTAGCGCCCCGCTCCTATGCGGGCTCGGCTCCCGGTAGTCCAATGTATAATGAAGAAATTATTTCACAATTCGTTCGATTTCGATTTTCGAACGAACGTTAAGGAAAATCTGAAATACTGAACATCGGAACTAGGCACTAAAGTTATAGTAGACGAGAAAACATAACTTAAATTGCGTGTAGTACCAAGAGCTACGATAAATATCCAACTTGCATCTCATACTGTAACAATATATCGAGGTGAAGCCGTAAACCCTCACTAGAGTGGGATAAAGATTATTGGCGGATAACTCTCTCAAAAACAAATGAAGATAATTGATTACTTTCGGATTTTATACGTACTTTAGAACACCGAATAACGAAAGCTGTGGTTCACAGTGTTTTAATATTTTACAAAGTATTACTTGGCGTGTGGTCGCGACGTGTGAATTTACCAAGGCAAGACGAGGCTTACGATACAACATTCACGTGAAGAAATTGCGTACCCATAAACAAGGAATATGTACCTATGTGTAAATATGTTGTAGAGGGACTTGTAAGTTTTAATATTAACTTTTATATGTATGTTATAATCCATCCATATATATATCCATCCATAGAACTGAAGGACATATTTTTTTCAATTAAAGCTTTGTTTGAGAATCAAAAAAGGGTTCTAAATGACTAAATAATATTTTTATTTCGGGTGTGCTACTTGCGAAATATGTGCTCCGGCAAAATGGTTCACAATTTGTAAATCTATACAAATTTAATACTATTCATTTTGGTACGAAAATCGAAAGATAATTACACAGTGGTAGCTGTCGAGATTTCGTGATAACTAACGGTAAGTAGTCCGCAGAGAATCGTTAGCGTATTCTGCGCCAACTCTAAACACGAGTAATACAAGTTATCATCTCATAATTACTTTCGCTTCATGCTTTCCTACATCGATCCTAAATAAACAAATTAAGGATTCTACTTAACATTTACTTTAGTCTTGAACTTATCCGTAGGTAGGGTTAGCATATTATCAGGTAGGTGTTAGCATATTTCCCCCACCTAAAATAAAGAATTAAATAACAACCAAAAAAAAAAGGTTATTTAATTCTCTATGTTCATGTATCAAAACAATAATTTTAAAAACATCTAAATACTGGCATTAAACATAAAATAAATAGAAAACAATTCAATTAAAAATATGAAAATATATATGACACATGAAAAGGCTGATTTAAAATTTTGCAACCATGTTTTAAAACGTTTAAAAATGTAATGGAAAAATGAATGTAATATTTTTCCCCGTAAGCGAAAACGTAAACGTTTAAATTTAATGCACTGCTGTGGCGACGGGGTTTCCGCTCTCCTTCCCTTGTGTCACATAAACCGACAAACAAACTTATTTATATGTCGAAAGACTTTTGTCATATTAAAATGGCGTATCACTGAACAAAAGTAGAATTATACTTTCAGACCCTTTACCTGAAAAGCTCTACGTTTTTGATGAATTTCATCTATTTTGCCATTTTCTATGTCTTTAACAATAAGTGTGCGACTTCGGTATCAGGCTCCTTGTTACAATTTCAGGTACAATTGTGACCAGTGTTCGAATCATGGTGCTTGCACCACTAAATATGATTAATTAAATAGACTATTCCCTGCTCCAAAACGATTGAGAGGAGGCCTTTGCCCAGCAGAGAGACGTAACTATTTCTTTTATCTTTACACCTTAATGCAAACACTATCTCAGTAGAGCAAAAAAGTAGTATCTATGACTAAACTCTAAAATATTTGTGCATTATTTAACTTAGAAATAGCATAAGTAAAATAGCTGTAGCAAAATAATAAACATAATTATTCGTCCTTCACTTTTAATATGAAATACTTTAGTTGCTAAATTAAATAATTTAGAAAGAAAGAAAGAAAGAAACATGTATTGCACAAATACGTCTCTCAAAAACAAACAAACAAACATCGCAGCACATTTAATAAAACAATTATTTAGACAAACAATGTTTAACGTTGCCTCCTCTAGACGCATTGCGTGGGGCATGGGGCAAACAGACACTCATTCAGCTGCAGTTAAGACGAGACTACAGCGCTGGTCTTCAGTGGGTCTGTGTATTTTATAATTTAGTAATGACCTTACCTTACCTTAGCAGTCTGTAAATACTGTAGGCTGTCATACACGGCAAGCGCACTGGCGATCGGAGTAACAGACACCTCGCACCATAAACGCTGCCCGACGTCGGTCTGCTTAATTTCGTTTTGGTGTTTTTCGTGGTGGTTATCCCGCCAGGTGGCGGTAGCCATTGCGATTTCCAGAGCTTTTTCCTTAGTCCCCTCTTACTACATCCACGGGAAGATAGTGGGTTGCAGGTCCTTACGGAGATTACGGCCAATGTTCACGTTGATAATAAACAGTTACTTTTTTTTCTTTCCAGGCGAAGTTGAAGAGAAAAGCTGTCTCATATCTTGGTAAGTCTGGTGAAATGTAAATTACTGTTTTTTGTACTATTTCTGTATCTGTCCAATAGCTAAACCTTTTTATTTTCATTTTTATGCACGGCAATCAACTTTCAGTTTTTGATAAATTGTACGGATTATATTTTGTATAACATAAATTTTTATAGAATTATAAGAAAGAAACGGAACGAAGTAAAACCACTTTTTACTTATACTGGCGATCGTCTGATATCGGTAAATCCATCCATCCATTCTGCATTGCCGAACCAACATCCTATAGTCTAGTGATGGGGAGCAGCATCTCAAGTGCATATTCGTATAGGTACTACTAGAATACTATAGTAGTATCTATACTAATAATACTATAGAAAATTTACTAAACATAGCTTTTTTAATATGAAAGGGTGGTTTGCCCGCTTTCATATAATAATAGTGGGGCTTCTCAGACTGCTGGTTCGTTCAGCGATGCCTCACGAATAACAAGCTTCAGTAAGTAAGGCAATGACGTCATATTGAATAACATTCAAAATATTAATATGTCAGGAGACTTTGCTTTCTATGTGAAAGAGGGAAAACAAGCTAGCAGCTCACCTGTGGGTAAGTGATTACCAGCTACATACATCTGTAGCACCAACGGAGCTGCGGGTGCGTTGACGGCCTTTAAGGATATTTGGGGTATGGGAGAGTAATAGGAACGGGGCAGCCTCCGGTAACCTAACTCACCGAACGAAACGCAGATGCACAAGATGCCTTTACCTCACGCCGGTGTTTTACGAGGCCGTGGTACTACCTCGGTCGAGCCGGCCCATTCGAGATGAAGGCTATAGAAGAAGAAGACACAGGTCACAAGGCAATGCAAATGGTTTCGGCTGTGATTCGAACCTGTAGTCCAGGAATCAGCGATTAGTACTCGATCCTGACGAGATACGAAAAAGAATTGATTTCAAACATTTATTGACTACTTTATCAATAAGATCCAATGGAAGTCCAAAGCGATTCAAATGTCACTTTTATTGGAAGGGTCGAATATTACAGGCTTAGTGGATCCAGGGCATATAAATTTCGCAAGGGATAAATTATAATAACCTATGCGGGTGCTCCTTTTTTCGCTAATAAATGAGTTTGGGATAATCGTACTTAAGTCTCCACTCTCCATTTATTATGAAGATTTATTAAGCCAAGCAAAAGTTTGAATAAATGCTAAGTATCTCCTAAATAAAGACATATTATTGCTTTAAATAATCAATTCATCGGAGTATGCTCCAAAAGTCAATTTCGACCATAACTCTTGCGTGACAATAGATTGTTAATATATATTCTTATCGGTAGGAGACTAAACATTGACCTTAAGTGATGGTCTTTGTTTTGTATTTGACAAATTATCTTTCTACATGGAGCCGATAGGTCTGAGAAAACAATATATTCTATATAAACTTTAATGTCATTGGTCTATAGTTATGTAAAGCCATCTCTAAATGCCCACAGCTGGGCAGAGGCCTCCTTCTCAAATATCTAAGAGGGTTTTGGAGACGGGAAGGGTACGCCACGCTGCTTCAGTGCGAGTTGGCGTCCACGTGTCCTCGAAATATATTTATTTGTTATTTCTCCGACGCAGCCTTCTTCACGACGTTTTCCTGAACCGTCAAGCATATCTCTTAAAATTGGTACATTTTTTTCGGTTTCGGCATCGGAGGACGAACCCAGGTCACTCGAGCTTTATAAAACTAAAGCGAGTACCCTGAGCACGGGTGACCTAGACTATCAAGGGTCTCAAGGCTGCACACGTGCAGGTGAGGTTGGCATTTGGAGAAAGATCATCAAACGATCAGTTTTTAAAGTGCGTTACTACACTAAAACCGACTCACTCAGTTTTACTTTCCCATATCGATGTTCACACGATTAATTTGAAGAAAGGGTGAAGGTTACTTACAATTAACTCCACAATGAAGCAAATATATCTTTGTTTAATATATATTTATGGTTAATTATTTATTGTTAATTTATCGAAGCTTGGAAATAGCCACAGAGTATAAATAACTATCCCTTCCACATGTAAAGATGGTGAGTGTCATCGCCACGTTTGTTTCCGGGGATCGCTTCTTACGACAGCCTCGGGAAGAAAGCGCGTGCCAGAACCTAATACCGGTAACGCCACAAATGAAACATTTCCAGGTTTTTTTTAATATAGTTATAAAACGTGCCTATTTACATATATTTTAATAAGTCTGGAAGATTTTTTTTATACGAATCCGAGCCGTAGTTTCTGACTTGCAACACATCTTTCGCCTCGAGATGCATAATTTAAACTACTCTGTGTACTGACCTACTTGCGAGATCTGGATGTAACTTTAAACGGACCTATTGTTATTTTTTTTTATGCTAATAGCTTTCGTAAAGACGATATGCAAGAAAACAGCGTCATTGCAATGAATAGAATAATGAATCATACAGGAAGATTAAGGTCAGTACAATAAGTGTTGTGAGGCATCCTATCTTTGTCCTTAGGAGTAACAACCCATGGGTGGCTATTTACCATCAGGTGGACTTTACCCTTATGTCGCTTCAATGTTATAAAAAAAACATATTCAGTAATTAGGAAAAAGCAGACTGCCCAGTTCTGACCTTTTTTATTGGAGTGGGCTGACAAAGGAACTAACAGTCAACCTGAATTTAAGCCAAACGGCAGCTTTACGTGTCGCTCGAATGGGCCGGCTCGACCGTGGGCTTCTGCGTTTCGTTCTGTGAGTGATGTAATCGTAGCCCTACCTACTTTTCTCATACCCTCTCGCCCCCCTTCCACCTACCCCTGCCTTAAATATCCTTAAAGGCTGGCAACGCACCTGCAGTTTCAATGGTGTTGCAGATGTACGTGGGCGTCGGTAATCTCTACCATCAAATGGGCCGCTTGTTCATTTTCCCCCCTTTTCCATAAAAATAACCTCCAATTGTTATAGGCTTCTGCAAAATAACAATTGGAGGAGTTGACAGGTGCGTTGTCACCCATAAGGACTCAGATGGAATGCCTCACAGTCTGTTACTATCCCAGTGTAAAGAAACAGCTGATTGCCGGCAGAACCGCAGAAAAAGGTAAGAGGGTGACTCACCCACTTGACTTTATATGTAAATAGTTTCAATTACGTAATGTATAAATAAAGTTACGCTTTTTGACAACCCTGACAGCACAGGGGCGCTGATCGTTAACTTTGACTTTACTACCACTAAATGTTTGTCTTCGAAGTAAAGTACAACGATCCAACGTTAGATACTACAAATAAAAATATTATATAATACAGTAAATTTAGCTTGTGGTCCATTTGTGGAGCTTTAGTGCTTACAATACGTGCACAAACATAACTTTAAAAACTCGCCATCGCTATCGACCGATTTAAACTATGTACACTTCCGCTGAATTCTTCTCAACATTAACTAAGATTGTCGATGTTTCTCTTCTTCTTTGTAAGTCTGAATAAGTCCACTAGCAGACAGACTTTTACCCATATTCATCACGCTGTTTATTGTATTGATAACAAAATGTAAATTTAAAACATAACCTTATTAAAGGTATTCTTGCTATGTCTTATTTCGCGATCTCATTATCTACGTTAGGTAACTTCAACATAAACATGACTGAGCGACAAACACTTAAATTCCCACACGTTAATATTTATAACTAGTAAGCTTTTGTGTGTATTTATATATTTGAGTTTTAGAAAGCTTCTCTTACACCTTAGACGGAGTTTCACAGATGCGCTGAGCGGATGATTTGATTTGATTTGAATCAGACGGCACCTACTATAAAAATTATACGTTCACTACACTAAAACGTTATAGTTATGACATATTATCTATGAACTGGAAATTTCTGTGCAAGAGAAGTTCTCTGTATTGACGAGTTTGATTTGAATATAAATTAGATTAAACATTAAGTGAGGTAAGGCTTGAACTAGCTATTATTGATAGTTAACTGAGTGAGAAAGGATTAAATGGGGTTAACTACAACCCTTCGGACCATTTCACTCGACGAGGGTGGCGTCTATTAATAAACGAGACTGTTGGTAGGTGTCGAGCGGTCCAACTGCGACAGTCGTGTTCCGAAATTTATGACACTTCTTAACTCATTGTCTGATTCCCGTGTAGTCGAGGAAACTTTAATATTTTAACAATTCATGAATTTACAAAGTTCTGGATTACGAAAGCGTTGCAGTAGCAGGAAGTCTTGTTTAATAAATATGAATGTATAGTTGTATCCGTTATATGTATATATAGGTTATATGTGTATGTATGTATATATATGTACAAAATAATTTGTTGATAAATGTTTCTCTTCGAAGCTTGAATGTTTAAATGTTTCCCTTAGTCGCCTCTTATAACAACCACGGGAATAAACTAACACCGATAGCACACGCGCCAATATTAAAACGACATACTAAGATACAATCACGCTTAGAGCAAGTTTCCTTATAAGTGAAATGCTATTTCAACATAGACTGTATTTGACCAATCCTTTGTATGAATAGCTGTGTGTCGACAAATACAATTCCAGCCAAACGTTTGTCAAGGCTAGCATCCAAATTAAATATTTGTAACAGACACTGAACTTTTGCAAATTTTTTTTTTAAATTTTAAGCAAGTCGATCAATGCGATGTACATTCACGGAATAATAAAGTAATTTTGAATATATATTGTTTAGAGCCTTGGTAGCCTACAACTAGGCTGACAACTCAGGGCCTTCACTTTAGTTTCATAGAGCGCGAGTGACCTGGGTTCCCGGTGGCCGGCACAACTAAAATTATTAATAGGAATTTTAAGTGCTGTATTTACCACGTGCTCGACGGTGGAGGAAAACATCGTGAGGAAAGCTGCATGTCTGAGAAATAATAAAAAAAAAATGTATTATTTCGAAGATATGTAAAGCTAGCCAACCCGCACTGGAGGGCCCTTCCTGCCTCCAAAATCCTCTCAGATGTTTGAGAACAAGGTCTTTCCCCAGCAGTGGGCACCTACAGGCTGCTACTTTATTCAAAATCTAGATTTGTGCTCTGTGAATAAATTGGGTGAATTTCAATCTGTGAATTAATTATCTGGTGGTGAGCCTGTCGTGACGATCTGCGCAGTGTTGCGGGAAGTCGATGGATGCAGGTGGCTCAGGACCGAGCTTCGTGGCAATCTTTGGGGGAGGCCTATGTTCAGCGGTGGACTTCTGATAGGCTGAAATAATGATGACGAAGATGATGATGAATCGAATCACGGGTAGGTAGAGTATGTGCCACGGTGAGGTGCGAACACTTGCGGCACTATGATATATCCTGCGCAGTTGCCAACTGCCGACTGGAATTCGAAGTTACAAACTTACGACTGCACCTGTAAATTGTCGCCGTGTTCTAAATCGGTTAGACGGACATCATCATCGCCCACTCGTTTTCGGAAAATTATCCTAAGGTCTATCTCGTTTACCCTATTTTCCTAACAAGCGTTATAATTTAATAGCTTTTATATAAAAATTATCTTTAATGCAAATCTACAAGGTAGCCAAGCCACTTTAAAGGCTTTATCAAGACAGGAAAACCTTTTGGTAATTTACTTATTTTATGGTCTAATATACAGGCTTTAAAATTTTAATGAAGCGGTAATTTTGTGAGATTGGTTCGAGAGCATTTTCGAAGACCCCGGATGTTACAAAATATCGTTTACTTTATTATCGGTACCGTTGAAAGTATGTATATATGTATGTTAATGTATATATGTACGTACATATTAGTTGATAGAATATATTGATTTGATTTGATTTGATTTGCATTCCTTAGTTTTACATGTAAGTACATATTTATATGTAAATAGACTAGTACTTATATGCAAATATCTAGTACCAGATATCATTCTCTTTCTTCTTTGAAGACTTTAGTTTTTTTTTTATCTGGTGCGTCTATCACAATATTTTTCGACACCATAGTTTTACTGTTTTGTGTTGACTTTAGGACTGCCTTTTGTGTACTTGTATAAATAAATAATTTAGATAATTTAGTTTATGGCAGCTTACTTATTTAATTTTAAGACGATTTAAATGTAAGACAAACAACATAAAACATTAAGCATATTATTGAATTGCAGCAATGAAAATGCACCCAACAGCATTACTTCAGAGCAAAGCAGCATTGCTCTGAAGTAATGCTGTTGGATTTATATTGTTGAATTGGTAGCAATATTACCACGTCGGTAACTCCGGAGCAGTATTTAAGACATTACTTTCACAAAATATGTTACAATCTACAATAAAATAAACAATTAGTGATACAATTACAAGCGCCAATAGCCGAATGGTTTAGGGTGCGGACTACGAAACATGACGTCGTAAGTTCGAGCCCGCCATTCGACTATTGTCGTGAACCACACACAGCTTAGTTGGAGGGTTAAAAAGAAAAAAAAATTACTGCAAAAAAAAAAAGACTGCTTATTTTGTTTTATGATTTTCTCGCGCCATATTTAATTATTATATCCCATGTCACTCCTGCAATAAAGACTACTCTAACGAGATCTCATATGTTGAAATCCATCAAGCCGTTTAAGCTACAGAGCGTGTCAAAGAAATAGACATACGTACATACATACGTACAAATTTACTTTCGTTACAAAAAAATTATGCCATCTATTGTTTAATCAACAAATCGTTTTTTTTTAATAAAAGCTTCTATAAAACTAATCAGTTTCATTCAAACATTTACGGAATCAAATAGCGTAAAAATGTTATTTGTAAGTTTTATATTCTGAGTTTCGTCTTAGCCAAATATAAATAAGCAGTAAAGGGAAAGATACTATGTACGTGGTAGAGCCAAGCCGCGGCTTTTACTGTACCTCGTATGGGCCTCTCGGAATACCGGCGTAAAGTAGAGGCATCTTGTGCTTCAGCGTTTCGTTCGGTGAGTGAGGTAACCGGAGGCCCACTCCCCTACCCATCCCCCTTCTCGTCCTCCCTCCCATCTTCCAAATACCTTTAAAGGTCGGTAATGCACCTGCAATACCTCCGGTGCACGTGGGGGACGGTAATAACGTCCCATTAGGTGAAACGATTGCTAGATTGACGCCTTTCCTATTAAAAAAAACATACCCAATGTCAACTATAACTGCATGTGGTGCCACGCTGTTAACGAACGAGCCTCTGACGACTGTCTAATAGCGGATAATCCATCCGAATATACGGAACCCAAATACCAAAGACTAGTTTTGCAGCATCACTGGTGCAACGGCACTGAGCTTACCAGCGTGGTGAGTATTTGGGTAAAACCACCTCGCACGGGGTACCGGATTTGTTAGCGCTTTCTTGCATGAAAACCAATGTCCAACTAACTTTTACAGTTAAAAGTAATAAATGATAGCTACGATAGCAGAATGGTTAAAGGTATCTGCCTCCGATTCAGGAGACTCTTATTTAATCTCCTTCTTTCATTCAATTTGTGTCGTACGTTACAAAGACGGCGACAATGGGTTGGATGGACATAAATGTAAAGACCTTTAAACACCCCTGTATTCAGGGTCATAATAGCTTATGTAGACACGTTTTTTTTAAAATTACATATGCACTCACACCTATCACTTCCTGTGATCTAGATACCTCTGGATTTCCATTTGAAATGACTCAGCGTATTCTGAAGACGAGTGAAGAGCTTCGTCGCTTATCGTCGAAATAGATTATATAATAGATTCAAGGCTTTTTTAGTCGCTTCTTATGCCAACCCACGGGAATAAAGGTGGTGGCATATACTTTCGCTACTACTATACAAATTAAATGGGAAATATATTATCTCTTCTTTCAAAGTGAATAACGAAAAATGCAAAAGGAGTTTTGTGTAATGTATCACTCTATTTGTTATGAACTTTTATTTACAGAAGTAGGAAAAGTAATTTATTTCACTCATTCTCTTTTTACATACAAATTAGTTTGTCTGGTAGCGGACTTGAAAAATTTACGTTGTTTTTTACTTGACTTCGTCACCCCTCTGTAACGAAATTCAACATTTACACTATTTTTGAAAAATAACTAAAAGCACTCAGTTAAATCTGTTTGTAACTTAGACAATAACGGTGTTATTTTTTAATATCTCGACGTAAAATGATGACTGACCGTGTATTACCACTTATTAACAAAGTAAGCATAGCTTAAGATGGCCGTTAAGATGGCCGGCCGATAGTCGTCTTATAATAATAATAATAATATTTATTTGTTGATCATATGTCATACATGTAAAGAGGTTAACATTTTGTTTATGACCTAAATGATCTACCACTTATTGACATACAAATTTTACTTCTACTCGAGGTCTAAATCTGTTGTTTTAAATAATAGATACAGTTTTCTTGTCTGTCCATATATCCCTCAATACATTACGTTGTATTTGACTTTTAGTTTACACAGATTATAGGCTACTAGCTAGCATAGCTTAAGTATTATCCAGTAAATATCCCACAGGACAAAGGCCTTTTCTCATTTTTTAGAGCGATTGTGTTAAGATGTGGCAAAGGTCCCTGTACCTTGAAAATATCATTAAGAGTTCATACCGCTGGATGTAGGACGTAGCGACGTACCAACGGTAGGCTTTGCCATAATCGCCTCGCGATCATTGTATAAGCGATTGCCGTACCAGATACCAGATATTCTTTAGTCTTCTAATACGAAACCCACGGGAAGGAAGGGGAAGGGTATATCAAATTGTCTAACGCTGCGACCAGAGCAAAAAATTACTTTAAAATATATATTTTTTTCTTTATGAGGCATGCAGATTACCTTACAATGTGTATCATGAAATTCTATGTCTTTTGCTAATTTTGTTATAACTCCATGAATCCTGTAGTCAACGAAATCTTATTTACGAATATGTGGTTCAAAAAAGAGACTCAGAAAATATATTTTATGAACAGAGTGTTTGTTTTAAGAAATCTTTTATGTGCCCAAAATGAAAATTCAAGGAGACCTCTTATGCACTTGATTTCGGAACTGGGCGATTGTAACATTATTCTGGCGAAGCCCTTGTCAGACATAGCTGCATTATTATATAGACTAGTTACTTCTAGGCAGTAACTAATTGATGTATAAAACTTACGGGGCGACATAATCGCATATGTGATTAAGCCTCTTAAAAAAGAAAAAACAGAGTGTTTGTTTTAAGAAATCTTTTATATTTTGAAAAGGAAAAATATTTAAGTTACCTTATTTATACAGTACCATTTTAAGCACAAGAAAAGTTTTTAAATAGACGTTTCTGATTTCACCGTGTTTGTGTCGCATAATGAAACCTATCACTTCTTAGCTAATTTTCTATGGAACGTTAATTGCAAAATCGTGTACGCAGAAAAGCGAATTATTCAGCTGAATTAATTTTACGTTCCTATGTTCACACAAATAAACATGTATTTAATATTCGTTGTTATTTACTATAGAATTTTAATGAAAATAAAACAGTTAAATATATGAATATCGTTAAAAAAGAATATCTTTTATTCTTTTTGTTTAATTATATTTCTTGCCTTAAAAAATGACAAAATGTTCTCTCTACAATCTGGCCAATATCCTTAAAGAGCGGCAACGCATCTTCAACACCAGACGTGAGCGACGGTAATCACTTGACATCAGGTCATCCAAGTATGTCCAATACGGCAATCCTAAATTATCTAAACAGGTGATGGGCAGTCACATCTTATATGTCTGCTGCTCCCATTTCCAATCCGCATCCCAAATATTGCGATTACTGCAAATTCTTTTAATTTAAGACAAAATAAAAGTTTGAATGTTTTGAACTTTTGTTTGTTGTTATTGGTAAATTATGGTAAAGCTGGCTACTTTAGACCCTTACCATCATTATTGTCGTCATTTTAAGTAACTCTTGTTGTCTTACTTATTATCCCGTGTCCACTAGATAGAGCGGTCCACGGTGATTCTCTATTGCGATCGGTCTAGAGCTTCGCGTTTCAACTCACTCCACGTCTTCCCAATGTGTTGCGCTTCTGCTTGCCAGCAGAGTGTCCGGTACGACGCCAGGTTTGTCGGGGACGGCCACGTTTCCTCTTTCCTTGTCGATTCCAAATCCAGCGCCTATTTAAGAATATGATTGGGATCTCGCCGGAGCGTGTAGCCAAACCTTTTCTACTTGCGTCTCAAGAGACTAAGGTCTACTGGAAGATTGCTGCTTCGTGGCATCTTATTCGTTCAACAGGTATTCGTTCGTCATTTTCTCGGACCAGTACAAACCGAGAATTTGACGAAAGTATTGGTTTTAGGATTATTTTGTGCGAGACGTTCTTAGTGACAAGGTTTTGGCACCCTTGCAAGCATTCGATTCGAAAATCTAACTGTTCGGGCTCTATTTTCGCAACTGAAACCACGCAGGTGAAAGGTAAGCGAAGGTTGCTCGGGTTTAGGCTAACCCTTAACTATCTACTGTTTCAGGCACGACGCTACCGAGTATATGTAAGTACATACTACTTATGTATAATTTGTGTTAATTAACTTATGTATAAATATTATTTATATTATTTCTGGCCGCGTCCTGCCTCTGTGCCAATCAGTAACGAAAAAAAAATTCTTACTTCGCATTCCTTGAGTCTTCCGGGTGTTCATTTTGACTGGTCTTTGCTACATCTTAACGCAAGTAGTTCAGCTTCGTGGAAAAAGAAAGGCGGTAGAGGGCAGCCCTGTTGAACACCAGTGTGAACTGTAATATCATCTGTAATACGGCCATTGTAATAACTTATATTAACTGTATCTAGGAGGGGGAAAAAAATTATATGTTGAAATCCCACAAATCAATATCAATATAATTAGTCTATTCATAAAATTAGCAACCTTCCAAATATACCCGGACAATTTTCGAAAAGGCGGAGAAAGAGGAGCATCGATGTTTCACATAAAATGTCCGTTCAAGAAGCCCAAGTCGATAAAATAGCGACTGCTCTGAGGTCACGAGTACTCGTAAACAGGCCCTGTGGGACATAAATATTGATATTAGCGTTTTTATGTCGGCTAGGGTAAAATAAATCTATGAAACGACGAAAAAATGTAATATCTTGAACGTAATTGAACGATCGGTATGAGACTACTATACTTAAATAATATTTTATTTATTTGAATATGTTCATGTTTTTCTACAATCCTATAGCTACTTAAAATCGGTACGAATTTTGATAGCTGGGCGTATTCTTTCCGTGGTAGAGCGAATTGCGTATTGATGCTGCTCGAATGTGCCGGCACGACCGGGGCAGTACCACGATCTCGCTGAATACCGGCGAGAAGTGGAGGCATAAAGTGCTTCTGCGTTTAGTTCGGTGAGTGAGGTAACCGGAGGCCCCCCATCCACTTTTATCATCCACTCTCCCCTAACCCAAATATCGTTAAAGGCCGGCGACGGACCTGCATCTCCTCTGGTGTTGCAGATGTACGTGGGCGACGGTAAAAATTTAATCCCTTTCACATTAAAAAAAAATATTATAAAGAGGGCCATTTTGACCCAATTAGTTTTAGTTAGTTTTGTTTATTACGGTAGTTTTGACGGACTAAATTATGCCTTTAATGTACCATTGTAAGAACCTCCCAATTAAAAAATCGCTTCAGTATAGAAAACAGATCATTAATAAAAAATGCAGAGCGATTATACCGATTTTTTTTTAAATATATATGTAAGAAATTAAAAATTAGAATCATGGATTACGCTGGATATTATAAGTTGTTAATGGTTGTAGATGTAATCGGCTCGTAGAACTCTGAATTTGGGGATGGTAATTGCCACTGGTGGTATTACCAAACATGCTTTCTGCAACTACCAAATACTATGAACATGCTAACATTTATTCTATACTAACATTTTTTTTATTTAAGTAAATATCTTCTACGATGAGAAAAACTGGGGTATATTGTTAAAAAGAATGACGTATGACAAACGAAATCTTTGTTTAATTTATTCCGTCGAGAAATAAAGTTTTTATTAAATTATTATTAATTATTATGTTTATATCAATACATAGTAAAATAATTCAGTAACAGAGTTTGAAATATTTAACGGACAAGACATAACTAAACATCGTATTTCAATATGCGGTACTCTCGTAATACAATACACGAGGATTAGGCAATAGTAGACAGGTAAGGCTCGTGAAACTCACCGTGATCCTTAACGCCGCATAACTAACCATAGCCAATTTAATACCTTGATAGTTTTAGTGGCAGCTGGAAAGTTCAATTAACGGTATTTCTACTCGGAACAGTGATGTGAAAACGAATGGAATTTTAATTAGCTAAAATCTTAAATAAATTATAAACAATAATGTCCGATTACACAAAAAACGCACAGTAGCCTAGAGGTGTTCGC
This sequence comes from Bhutanitis thaidina, assembly GCA_029286595.1. Lineage (NCBI taxonomy): Eukaryota > Metazoa > Arthropoda > Insecta > Lepidoptera > Papilionidae > Bhutanitis > Bhutanitis thaidina. The sequence goes on along the minus strand of JAGSMS010000012.1, from coordinate 3,923,714 downwards.
TTTGATTTATAGTGCACGAATCGTCTGGGTTCAATCCCCGTTGCCGGCATCATAGGACTTTGTATCCATCCGAATTTGCCGAACCAGTCATGGGAAGCGACATCACTTGTCGTTGCGTTTACCAACCCACTTGCTCAGCGTGGTAGGTATGAGCAAATCATTCAAGTAAGGATGGCTCTTGCTGGCGGCTTGGAGAGGCGTATGTTTGACTAGAATTAGGCTTTTATTTCAATTAAGAAGTCATATTTTTAATATAACACAAAATCTTAACGAACTTCAAAGTTCACGCGTGCTAATTCGCGGGTACGGGTAGATGTAAATACGGTTATTTAAGGAATACCTAGACCGTTTTAAGCCTGAATTAATGTTATAAAAAGTAACAATTTGATCGAAGCTTCTGACTCAGCGGCTTCTGGGTTACCGTATGGAAGAAGTAATACACCCCCAATCCCAATCAGCATCACCCCTCCCATCGCCCAAACGTCCTTAAAGGCCGGCATCGCACCTGCAGCTACTTTGATGTTGCAGATATTCGTGGGCGACGGTAATAATTTTTCATTAGGGGAGCCGCTCGCTCTTTTGTCTACTATCGCATAAAAAAAAAAGGTCATTCAGTGTTGTAATTTTATATTTTATCGATAGGCTTACGTTTGTCTAGAAGTTACTAAGTACACACTTTCTTCAAATAAATCTAATATGTATAATGGTGAAAGGTTAAATATTTTAATAAGTTTATGTGAGGAAAGACGTACGTAGACGTTCGATTGTGTTCAAGCACATGGCGTGTGACTGGGAGTGTGTAAGATATTCTACTGAAGAGTGTTATTGCGCAGCTCTGCAAACCCTACGAAGTTATCTTAGTTTCTTGAGATCGAGTAGTTATTAGTAACCAGTAAAGATTCTGTACTATCAACCCCAGCAAACATTCTAGCAACACAAAAAAAGTGAGCTATTGCTCACACTTTTCCGCTTAGTCGATTCAACAGGGGGTGGCAGATTCTCTTTCGCTGCCACCGCGCGGCAAGAAATAGTAAGTCAATGACCAGTAAATCATCGAAGTAAACAAATGAGACATGTTTGTAAAACAAGAGCTCGCGTGGGTGGAAGCCTCTATCACAGCAATGCAAGTGATGAGTCAGGCCAGATAAATTTACGTTCGGTCTATTCAGAATAAGATAGAAACAAATAAAATATTTTTAAACGATGTCGCTTCGTGCGTAAAAACAGTTTAATGGACGAGCTAGTTTTCTTCAAATTGTTTGCGATACAAGCATGCCGGTTTTATATAGACATTTCCTGCTCAAATTATGATTCTTTATACTATAGTAGTGGTGTATTGATAATAATTTCTAACATTATACCAAATGTTTAAAGTACGACGTTTATGGCTGCTATATTCTAGCATAATTACTTACATATAGCATCTCTTATTTTCTTTAACTTCTCTAAATGCCAACTTTACCTATCATAGGCACACTCTGCTAGCCAACAAACGTGGCTCTGGTAACCGAATGAAGGCCGAATATCTGTCCGTCTTTACGGAACCCAAATCCCAAGGATCACTAGGATGGGGAGCAGCATCGTTAGTGCGAGGACAACGGCACTGCCCTCACCAACTCGCTTGCCCAGAGTGCTGAGTACAGATAAACTATTCAAGAAATCTGTGCCGGCTTTCGCGGGCGTTATCTTGGAGGGGGGTGAGTTCATCAGAGGCGATGGAAAAAAGTGTAAATTTTTTTTTAAATGTGTTGGAGTCTATTAACGGTGAATTGCCAGCTTTTCCTGCCAGCCTATGTCATACTATTTATGACCTGACTTATGTACTGCATTAGTACCGAGCGCATAGGAGTACAGCGTTCATAATTATCGTACCATTAAATCCTCTTTACATTAAAATATAAATAAAAATATCCACATTTATAGAGACGTCTAAAGCAAAAAGGTTATATATATATATATATATACTATACACTTACAGGGGACTTTATCTATCTTGCATTAAAACGTCTCATATATACGTTGACTTTAGATAATCCGCATCGATGTCCCTAGCCAAAACGTAATACAATACGTATTACACGTAACGTCTATCGGAGCTTGCACCATGCCCTAATATTATTAGACTCTAGACTCGATCGATTTCTCATTGATAGATACATAACAGACAAGTGTATATATGAATAGTTATATCACAAACATCTCTATTTTATAGTAGTATAATAATTTCATCTTAAACAACAGTCAACAGATCATAATCCTCACCCTTAAAGGTTCTTATTTACGTACACCTTAGATGCTGCTGCCGGTCAAAGTTCTTTGTATTTTCGGTCTGGAAATTGTCAGATTTTTATTGGTCCAGCCGACTAATAAAAATCTGAAGAAGATCCCCACGGGACGAGAGGGAGCCTAAGGGCTAACATCGTGAAGAGACCTGCATTTAAGTGACATAAAAATATTTAGAGAACCTTTAAACTATGTCTACCTGCACGTGAAAGGCTTGGCCGATTCACAACGGCTCCAATAATCTTTCAATCAGCTCGCACTATCCGCTTTCTCACTACCATGATAACACATACACAATATTTAGGATACCAGAAGGAGCTGCGTAAGTTCATCTGAGTCGTGCCAAGGAAACCTTCCTCTGAACTTATAGCATAAGCATTACATCGGATGTCGGAAGGTAAGGTAAGTTACTTTTAAGGTGTTTTTTTCTCAGTGGTAAAGCAAAGCTTTTGCTTCTGCTCGAATGGGCTGGCTCTACCGGGGCTGCTCTAATACCATGGGCTCGCAGCATACCGGCGTGAATTAGAGGCATCTAGTGCTTATGCGTTTTGTTCGGTGAGTGAGATAAACGGAGGCCCCTTTCCTCTCATTTTTCTCTCCTCCCAAATATCCATGAAGACCGGCAACGCACCTGCAGTTCCTCTGGTGTAGCAAATGTACGTGGTTGTACGATAACTTTTACTTTTGATCAGCGGGGGCCGCTTAATCATTTGCCCCTTTCCCATAAAAAAAAAACAGTGCGGCACTAAAAACTTCCCGCGCAGTATACAACCACTGATAGTAAACGGAAGTTGTCGCCTCGGTCGAATCCGGCTTAAAGGGCATTATCATTGTCATAATCGACAACGCGATAAGAACTTTAGTGATATGAATCATAAAGTAGAAACACAAATTTATTCCTTATCTAGTCAACACCGTCAAATGAATAAACGTTACCGAAAAAGAATGTATGTGGCAAATGAAACAATAAAAAAATACAGCAAAATTAATTGCATTTCAAGGGAAGAAAAAAAATTAAACTTGGAATAACAAGTCTCATTTTTCGTTTCAGTGAGTATATTACTTAATTACATTTCTGTTTCAATTGCGTCTGCCATTTGCTCTTTCACACTTGTAATGAATATTACCTTCAAGCCGTCTCAGAATTTTCATCGGACCGCAGCGGCTTAATTTCCCAACGGTCTGGAAAAGTAATTTTTAATACCGCTAGAGATGAAGCAGCCCTAGTCGACTTTATTGCAACATTAAGTCAATTAGGGGTGATACCTTTTTTTAATTCAAAAATTTTCCTTTAATGACCAAATACCAAATATCCTCCCATGCCTATGGCCAATAGTGAATTTTTAATTATCGATTGTTTGCAAGATCTACATATAACACTTCGCATGTCGGGCCTATATTTAAATACACACACTATATGTGTATACAAGTGTCCCACTCGTCTCGGCAGGATCCGCCACGCTGCTGCAGTGCGGCTTGGTAGACTACACATTTCCTCAGGTTGTTTTCCTTAACCGCCGTGCACGTGCATATTTTCACAATAAATAACTATAAATTAACCACGAACTTAGACGTACGTGCGATAATAAAGAATAACAAAAACATAGACAAACAAAATAAATTAAGCTTGCAAAAAAATTATTAAGAATTCAATTCTTACTTCGTTCTACTCAAATGGAAGTACATGAGTATTAGAATAAAAATTCTACGAACGCAGCTGAAAACCTTTGCTAATTATTTACGAAGCCGGTGGCAAAACTTTATAAGGTTTAATGATTTTATAAATAATTCAGACATATGGCTGTACCTTTACACTTACTCAGTGAAATCCCATTTATATAAATAATATAATGTGCTATAGGTATAAATGTGAAGGTGACCAGGAAACCATGATCCGGATGATCGCAAAGGTGTTACTTGGAAATTGTTTATGTCTATAGTGTTTAAACTGTAGAAATACTGTATAGCGATGGTGGTATAGCTTATAAGCAGGACATATAGTAGATAACGACATCTAGTAAAGTTGTTTCCCTGGTCTGTCAAATATAATTTAAAGTAATTTGTCTGAAGTGTTTCTTATCATGCGTTTACACCAAGGCACAAAACAACAACTAGTACAACGTCTATAGGTATTAGTTGTTATTGTGTATTATGTATTATTTAGATCGAAATACAAGTTGTCAAAGTATTTAAATACAAAACTTATAGATAAACTGTCACAAATTTTTACTTGTTTTTAACTGGTACAAAACATTTTGTGTGAATTGTATTTTGTTTTCCCTACAAACTCACTTTTTAAGAACATTCCACCGTTCCGTTGGGTTGGCTCAGCAGTACAGTATCTCACGCCTGTCCACCGATTCTCACCGTTTGACCGAATTTATCGAAGAGCGGTGCGAATCAGCGGCGTCCAAGTTCCGTGATCGACTTGATCCACTGGCCAAGCGAAGAGATGTTGCATCTATACATCACGTGAGCTCTTTTGCTCTTTTACCCAAGCTTCTGGTGTCATCGATCTGCGTATTTTTGTCTTATATTTTCGGGACGGTTATCCCGCCATCTGTCTGTAATTATTTCAATTTTTAATGTCTTGTATCTCTTAGTCACTGACCTACCGGAAGAAAAGGTGTGGCATATTCTTGGCGATACTACAAGCTCCGCCATAGGTACAATTATCATTACTTTATGGTTATAACCACAAATAGTATTTAACAGTCACCTACAACCTACAAAAAAAATCGACTAGTTTTATAACGAAAGAATTAAAAAAAAAGTATTTTACAAGTCCTGTTGATAACGAGGGGTTACATAGATGTCGCTACACATACTTATAAGTTGTTGAGCTAGTACTTGCCCATGCGTACATACAAACAACTTTCTTGCAAGAGACATAAAACCTCTGGTTCTAGTTAAGAGTCCCCGAAGAGACATTATAACTACGACTGGCTGCCAGAACCGCCGCAGAGAGATATAATACTTGAAGCGGAGGACAAAGTTTGTAAAGTTTTTAAGAGCATGTGAATGATCTGAAACATGAGAGCCCTGAATATTCTCTTATTCGTATTTCCTTAAGTTTAAGCGACCGAGGTCCGATTACCTGGAATTACTAAAATGTGAATTATCTATAATTGTAAGCTATGTGGTAGCTTAAGAATCAGTCCTCTTCATTCCCATATCGTTGGACTGACGTGAGACGCGACAAAGGCAAAATCTGTGATAATTTCATGGCAACATATGAACGTCACCACAAAACTCGCCACCCGCGCCGTCAAACCACCCGAAAAAAGTTGAGGAAGCCCGTTTTGTTTGTTGTGTTTGTTGTGTTCGGCTTCGCTGATTAGTGCTAATTGGAATTATTCATATACCTCACGACGAATGTATATATTTATATATATATATATATATTGGTCGTGAGGTAACCTGCATGTCTGATAGATGCCGAAATAATGTAGTCTGGCTTGTATAACCAACAAAGAAATTTAGATGTAAATTAAAAAAAAAAACTCCCTAATAGTATTCTATTTTAGGCATTAGTTTTAAAAACGAATAATTGGAAGGTATACACATTTCGGCGTTTCTAAAGTTCGCAAAAGGTCGTAAACAACCCTACACAAATGACATAAATATTCGGCTTTACTGTTTGTTCAAATGTCTGAAATAGATTTCTGAGAAGGGTTGATAGGCCGTAAAACTTTTGCAGACGGAATTTCTAACAAAATCACTTCACCGTGTGGTTAATGCGAAGAATACGACATTTTACACGCAAGTCTATTAGTTAGATAACGAAATTATTTCTTTTGAAATGAAACTATTATTTACGGATTTTATCGCGTTTAATTATGTTTTTATATTCCCGCCGTTTTAATTGCTTTACAGCAGCCGTGGTCACGGGAAGACTGAGGTGTTTTACGCCCAGATGTGATAGTTAACGCAGGCTACCTTCAGCTGTAATTTATTCGTTTTTGGTCCGATCTACGAATTTAAAAAAAAAACGTTTTATTACAAATGTGTAGTGTTCGCGTAAATACAAGAAATTCTTTCAGTTTATTACTGTAGTGCCGCCCTATAGTTTTTTCTTTATCTGGCTATTAAAGTTTACTGTTGAACATAGGCCTCTCCAAGAAAGTTTATGGAAGGCATATATTTCTTGAGGGATTGCCCATACGTTCAGACAGACGACAGACGGGTTGGTGAGTCCAGAAGTGATGTAGCGTCTCATCACTAGTCTGGCGGGTTTGGCTTCTACTTATTAGCTTCATTCGTTCGCGAGCGAAATGCAACGCGAGCAAGTAAAGTTGACCTTTGGACAGATAATAAAACCTTTTTTTTATTACAGTGCCAAATTAGTTTCAAATCTTCGAGTATGATAGCAACTCGAATTTATTCTCTGTACTGAAACTTCTCAAACGTTTTTTAAACTTTGTTTACTATGCTGTAATATGGATAAAATACATCTAGCTGGTCTTATGATGGTGCTTTAAAGTGGGTATTGGAACTCATGTTTACCAGTAGACATATCGATCTATTCATATTAGTCAGGGTCACAGAATGGCACTATATAATAGGTATAGGAACCTATTACGACTACTACTAGACTTATCGATTTTAGGATCCCATGACTTGGTTTGATCTTTTTAATAAAAGAGAGACGACGTTTTTTTTACTCTGTAATTTTAGTGCTGGAACTTTATTAATCCGAATATATATTTGTGATATCTTATCATTCTGAATTCAAAATTACCGTCTTTAGCTTCTTGCACGTACACGTTTAACTGAATCTGCTTGAAATAATGGAAGCACGTGCCTAATTTAAACTGCAGCATGTTAATACTGACCCATTTGCACGCGTCATTTACAACTCGCAAGTATATCCGGTTGGGTAGTATTAACCCTGTATTTAGAATGAAAATCAAGCACAAGATACCAGGAACTCAAAAGTAAGAGGAGCTTAACAGACATTACTGCCCATTTCTAACGCCTGGTTTCTTTTTTGTGCGAGGTTTTTCATGATGGAGTATTTTTGTCTTTCGCTGAAGCTTTAGCATTCTTTATGCTCATGAAGCTTCTGTGCCATTTACACGAGAGCTTGTTGAGTTTTTTTGTTAATTGAAATTTTTCTTTTATTTATGCGAAAGAGGGCGAACTTGCAAACATCTCTCCTGATGTTAAATAATGAATGTTACCCATATACATCTGCACCACCAGGAGCTGCAGGTGCGTTGTTGCAACGCAGAATCACATGATGCCTCTACTTCACGCCGATATTTTGTGAGGTGATGGTACTACCCCGGTCAAACCGGCCCATTGGTGCAGCATCAAAAGCTGCGGCCTGGTTCTACCACATTCTGAAAATACATTACTTTTCTTTTATTGACAGATTGATGCGACAATTATATTATGAAAATAATTATGGAAATCAGAAAGTACTAGAGTCTATTCTACATAACCCGTTAAGTTTATCCCAGTCATAATTGTAATTGCGTACGTACGTACTCGTACGTCCGCATAGACAGACTAAATGACGACATACATGTTTGTTACTCTAATCTACTCGATAATAATGCACTGATACTAACGCTTTCGTGTTCTGATGCATAAAATGTCCACACATTGGATTGGATTGGCTTTTGGAATACCAGATACCTTAGAAGCCGTTACCAATCACCGGTCTTAGATAATTTATTCCTCTTCATCAGCCTGTTAGTAGAACACTGCACGATATAGATCTCTTCCAATAAAAGGATTTGTGATGATCACCCTGCTTGGCACCACGTTTGCAATTAAAACATCAGACGCCTTGCAACTTAGATTCTGCTGGTCTTCACCAGTCCGTGTATTTTAAGTTTGCATATTGAAGATGGTTATTACGCCATCTGCCAGCCATTGTCTGGCATTTATCATTGTTGACTTTCAGTTTACTCACGGGATGAAGCGACCTACAATCTACAAATTTACTAGTGACAATTCAGCGGCTCAAACAAATGATCGTGCTGTAATTTTTAAACAGCAACATTAATTTTCGATATTGTCCGTAAAACGTCACAATAAGTGCGAATATTTTCTGCGCAAATGTTAATTCCGAACATTGTAAATTTTCGTGTTAAACGGCCCGTCCATTGTGTGCGAAAATTTATTCATTTATACTCAGTACTATTTCCATTTAGGCTTTCAATAATTTATTCATATTATTTTTACATTCATCCATATCAAGTTATCACGTTTCAATAATTCCCATATATATAAAAATAAAAGAAAATTCAATCCGAACAGATGTTTATCAGACATAGCAAAGAGTCATTTTGATTGAACCAGCCTTCAAATAAAAATATCGCAATGTACAGGGTCACAGACAGATCCACAGAAAGACAAAGGCTTCAAAGTCAAACTTACAACACTAAGTGAGGTTTTTGCGTGGCAAATAAAATAGAATTGTATGAAACTGTTAGCTATCAAAATTTCACACTTCAGCTTAATAATAATTTCACACATTCATGGAATATAATTTGGAAATTCCATGAGTATGCTATTACGGCTACGGAATTCGTTTACGTGAAATATGAGCTCAATTTGTAGTTGTTTTAATAATATAAGAGTTTGGCTACGCCCATTCTTGGCATGTTCACTTCTCAATTTCCCTACAGTCTAATGAAAAATTGAGAATGTTAAAGGAGCAGATAGCTTAAGCCAAATTTAGATATAACATGTTGTTATTTTCCGATTCCACCTGCCAATATTGTTCTATATCTCCCTGGGTTGACGGGCAGAGAATGCCACATTGCATTAAGTCCGCTCATTGTAGCCCTTAGTTGTAATTATTAATTATAAATAGTTGTAATTATTAATTATAAATAAATGAATAAGGTATAAATGAAAATTTACTTTTTGTTTGAACTGAAACTAGCTACTTGTTTAATAATTATAGTTTTCTCTTTCCTCAAGGGTTTGCCGGTAGAGAACTCTGCTTAGAGTTAAGCTCGGCATTGTACATTTATCTTATAAATTATTCAAATTGTAAATTTATCATAATGTGTACAATAAAGAATAAAACAAAAAAAAACACAACTGTTATTTACGGAATTTATCACGTTCAATTATGTTTTTATATTCCCGACGTTTCGATTGCTTTACAGCAGCTGTGGTCACGGGGGGACCGAGGTGTTAGACGTCTAGATAACTCGGACTACCTTCAGCTATTATTTATTAATTTTTGGTCCTATCTACGCAGAATGTGCTCACAGTAGCTTGAGGTCGTGCAGTGGTATGCTTGGTTTTAGATTAGAGCCGGCGAAATAGATCAGTAAATTTTTAACAACTGTCAAGTGCAATATCCCTCTACAAGATGCAGGAGTGTACAAGCTTGATTGTGAATGTGGTCTCTCTTACATATGGCAAACTAAAATATCTGTAAGGACCCGCGTAAAAGAACACATAGCTGAAGTGAAACACCGACGCTCTAGGAAGTCTGCAGTCTGTGATTATAATAAGCGCACTATTTAGCCGACTTTTAAAAGTGGGCTTATTATATGCTCAATTATTACTTAACCTCCCTTAAAAGATTTAATTACTTTCTCGATAGACATATACAACTTCTTTAACTTCACCTGCCTGTTCAGTCCTTTCCATGAAAACACAAACAATAACAAAAAACGTAAAAGGTACTTAATTATAAATATATATATATATATATCTATATATATAAGCACTCAAGTGAATACTGACCACAATGACCTCTTACAAACAAAAGCATAACAATACTTGACCTATTAAATTGTAAGAAAGCTTTTAAGGTTCGAGTTGAAGCCACAGTAACGTTAACGTTTAACGGACTGCATCGGTGCGCACATTATTTATAAACCAGATCCGCCTATCGCAGAAACTTAGTATAGTTTAAACATTATAAATAGTTATTAGTTATGTTTTATAAAAAGTAGCAGCCTGTATGTGTTCACTGCTGGGTAAAGGCCTCTTTCTCAAATATCTAAGAGGGTTTTGGAGCCGGGAAGGTCCCGCCACACTGCTCCAGTGGGGGTTGGCGGTTAGCTTTACATATCCTCGAAATAATATTTTCATTATTTCTCACACATGCAGGTTTTTCCTTCACCGTCGAGCACGTGATAAATACAGTACTTAAAACTCCTATTAACAATATTACATATTATCGAACGGGATTATATATAGGGGAATCGATCACAAAGTGAACAGACAACTTCTAGGCAAACGTGTACCATCCTAGGCCTCATATTCGCCTTCTATCAAGCAAGATTGAGGTCAAACGTAAGTAAGCCTATTTTAAATTTAAAAAAAAGAACGCCCTGGCCACTACCACGGCTATATTTTATAAACTAAATTATAATTAAAAACATTGTCCGACCGTTTAAGCTTTAGGTAAAGTATTAAAGTAATAACCTGCAAACGTCCTAATCTTTAATAAATATTTTAGAGCTAACTTTAGTATTTCGTAAAATTTAATATTAATGAATATAATATATTAGCATAAAATTAATTCGCGATCCTCGCGGACACACACTCAGTCATTCCGATAATCCGCAAAGAGGGTAACGGAGCGAACCTGTAAATTTCACTGTATAAAAATTCAATAATTATTTTTATTTAATCAATTTAATTTGCGCATACAATATACCTTTGTAAACAACGCAATGTAGCGACAATCCGATGGACGTCATGTCTGAAGGTTATGTTCAAATTAATTTAAAAGTTGTAAGCCAGCGTGGTTGAGCAAACAAACGCAGCGCTTAGGCACATAGTGCTTGATTAAACTGCTTTCCATACACATAAAATCTTTTTAGACACGGTTCTAGACATTTTTTTTTTTAATTATTGGATAGACTTACAAGATATAGGTTCACCTGTGCCGTCTGTGTAAGTACCACTTAATACTAATTTCTGCCGTTAAGCAGTAATGCAACCACTGGTGTTCTGGTTTGAAAGGAATACTGAAGCAGAATAATTTCTGTTTGATCTGATAGAGAGAATGAAATGAACCGTGATCATCATTTTGGGTAAAACATTTTGAAGTTTAGTTTTATTTTTCTAGAGTTATTTGTCCTGATATGATTTATAACAGTAGAATTTCAATTGTTTCAGTTGTGGCACATAAATGGTGTAGTGTAGGGAGCGTGCCAGATTGCTAAGTGGTTAATACTTTGTAATGTTTTAACATTAAGTTAATGTTAATATTAGTTACTATTATGTCTGTAACACTCGGAGTCTTATTCCGATCTTATGGCTAAAGCTTTACTCTAGATACGAGAAAGGGAAGAGTGCCTCCATATCTGTTCTAATTTTAAAACCCTCATAATTTATTCTGCGCTCATACAAATTGACAACTTCTGGTCGTTAACCAGAATAGATATTCGACATTGGCAGAAGCATATCATTAGTTGCATCTTTTTTATGCCCCATATTTAAGCCTTTTTTTACATATTATGTATTTGGCCCTGTCTTTATTTGTGTTTAGTAATTTTAAAGTTTATCATTTTTTTGTTCCCAGCTTCTACCTTCGATATTTAATATTTAAAGGCTTCACATTGACAAAAGTCTGCACCCCGTGTCCATAATAATTCAATGATGTTTTTGAAGAATCCCAAGTACAAAGCATATAGCAATATTACTTGACCGAATCGACAGAAAAATTGAACAAAACTATGTTACTACAGAGTTTTTACAATGTTATTTAACTCACAAAAATGCTCGAACAAAATATCAAACGGAAAAATGCAAAAGTGCAACCTTGCAATGACATCTACATAATTTTTTCGCTTAATAGACACAGTATGTTCATTTATTGAAGCTAGAGAGAAATTAGGACAAATTTGGTACACATTTTATTCGTTTGTATATACTTTTAGTAATTCATAACTAACTTGTACACAAACTACACTAGTACTTATTCGCTACCTAATTCCTATGTGCATATTAGTTGCACGTAGGAAGTTGCAGTCAGACTGGTTTGAGCGACTCCGACGATGCATAATTTAAACTTGTCCCCGATTTAAGTTAATCTGTCCTTGTATCTATGCTCTGTTTCCGGCAATTACAACTCATAAAAAGTAAAGTAGCAGCCTGTAACTTCCCACTGCTGGACGAAGGCCTCCTTCTCAAATATCTTAGGGAGTTTATAGAGCCGGGAACGGCCATGCATGGTTCTCTCACGATGTTTCCTTCACCACCGAGCACGTGGTAACAGTACTTAAAATTGCTGTTACTATTAGGTACATAAGTAAATGTTTGTATTCGAGACCTGAATGTTTATTTAACACTATATCATTACTTATCTTGGTAACTGATACGCATATGCATCTCATCACCATACAGTTACCGAGACATTTTAGGACCCGATGGCGTGTGTGAGTGTTCTGATATATTTAAACAAAAATTTAAAAAAAAACTGAAACTTTATTTGACGCGTAACGATATTTTGTATCGATATACATCGTTACGATATGGTCACATCGTATCGCTTCCCCGGTAGCGAAAATATCATATTATTAGTCATGTATATTATAAAGGGATTAACTTAATCATAACAAAGCTACGAAATGTTAACAATATTACTTTGGTAATACTGCCGCCGGTTGATCGGTGAGTTTTATGCTCTGCTGGTGCACGAGGGACTCGTTTTGTTCCTATATTAAACAACAACAAAAACGGTTTAAAAAATTTTTTAGTTTAAGCTTTCAATAGCTCTCTGACGTATAATGTAAATTTCCTTCAACACTCCTTGAAAATTTCATTCCGGCAATGAAGTTTCACAATTTCCCAGCGGTCCTTTTTATGAGTATAAATAAAACTACTTCAACAACATAATTTTGTTCATGCATTGTAATATTTTAACATGTTTTTTTTTGATGTGAAAGGCGACAAACGAGGAAGCGGTTTACCTGATAGTAAGTGATTACCGTCCCCCATGTACATCTGCAACACCAGAGGTGCTACAGGTGCGTTGCCAGCCGTAATGGTATTTGGAAGATGGTAGGGAGGATGAGGAGGGGGATGAGAGCGGGCCTCCGGATACCACACTCACCGAACGAAACGCAGAAGCATAAGATGCCTCTTCTTCACGCCGGTGTTCTGCCAGGCCGTGGTACAAACCCAGCCAAGCCGGCCCATTCGAACAGCAGCAAATGCCGCCGTTTGGCTCTACCATATCTATACACAAAAAAAAACATTTAAAACTTTAATTTTCATCACTCTTCGCGGTTCAAGAATCATTTAGCTGTTTAAGTTAACCATACGTTAATTTGAAAACTGATTTAAATTATAATTACAATTTATTATTTTTATCCCGTATTAAGTTTTGTGTTTTCCTTTTCTGCCTATACTGCCTCGAGACACCTTTACTAACCGTGTCCACCACCCAAAGCCCGTATTGTGAAGGGTCCATTAGACCCACTCCCAAATCCATGCCTCGTACCTCGTAACCCCTGCAGACGTGTAGACTGCAAACAGTACGTGCTTTCCATCTGAAGCTTTTTATTCGTTTGAGGCGAAAAACGCTAACACCACCTGATGGTAAGTAGGCTCCTGCACCCTATTAACACCTGCAAACAACTTCAATCGAAGAAGACTACAGATGCGTTACGAATGCCTTACATCCCGTTATTACAACTGCTATCTATACGGTTCTAAACAGAATACAACTGTTCTTACACTGATATTTAGCGCCAGAAATGGGTGTACCTATTTAAATGACTCCTGGACGGGAAAGAGTATACCACATAGTAAAACGCTAAAGCTTAATCGAGTTATGGGGGAGCAGGAGATTAACTCTTCCGTAGGAAAAACCGCTCATCCAAGTTAACTCGAGTACTAGGTACCAGGCGCCTCTGTTTCCCTCAGACCATGAAGAGAGAAAGACAATGTTCATAGCTACCATAGAACCGAGGGCGACCCGATAAAATGCGCTGAACTCCTCCTCTGACGTAAAAAGAGAACAACTAACGAATTTGTGTGCAACTACTACTAAACAATGCAAAATAAAAATGGAACAGAATAAGCTCACTTAGTAAAATAACGTTTGACCCATTAAAGTATTCCGTTAAAATGTGAATGAGTACTTCAAAAAACTCCAGCAACGTAAACGTTTCAAGAACCGTAATCATTCGCATAGAATAAAAAAACCAAGTATACGTTTGCAAAATTTTGTCGAAGGAAAAATATTAATGCTTTTCTTTTTTAAATGGTTTCAATATTTCGAATGATTTCTTGACTACATTTTTAAGCATTTGGGTTCTTGTGTGTAACTTTTTATAAAAAGGTAAACAGTTTTGATAATTTATCCTATATCATATAAAGCCATCGAGATATTGGCTCGAGTCAATTTTAAAGCGACAAACAGAAAACATTATTATTATGCCGCAAACTACGGGTCTTTTCTCCTTCTCGTACACAATGTAATGATTTTATTCTGCTGGATGCATTGCTCTTATTTGCATCCTCAACTTGTGAAAATATACCGATGAACCCGCATAATGACCAGCAGCTCGTTGCTGGTCATTGTGCGCGCACGTGTGAATTCCGCAAATCCGCAAAGATCGGCGGAAAGCTGCAGACGACCGGATCGTAACTGTTGGAGTCATGGAGCCCTGGAACAGGAGAAACAGGCTTAGTGACACCCTTTCTCGCTCATCCCTCTTAAAAAACAAAAAAATATTCAGCTTCTACCGAGAGCCTGAGCTATCTTTCTATGGCGCACTAATATACATTAGTGATGTACAAAGATTGATTCTGGTTAGAGGCTCTTGCCTATTTTAGGTTATGGCTATTAAACGTATAACAGATAGATATAGCTCTGTAAGCGGCATTATATTCTAATGGTCGCTGAGTTTGCTATCGCCAGCAAAGTTAATGACGCGTTAGTTCGTAAGAACAATAGCCAGTCAAAATTAAGACAATTTGGTTCTAGTTTTAGTTTATGTTTTAATTAGTTTAACTCGGGTTCATTAGCAATTACAATTGATGTTGAATGACTTAAGCGAAACTTTAATGTCTAATAAATAAAAAAAAGTGCTGGTGTCGGTAGAAGCTTAATACGTTGCTATTTTACTTTACTGCCGGAACTACCAGCTCAGAAGCTTTCAACGTCTCGCTTCGTACGAGAGGACACAGAGTAACTTTGCTATCGTAACCACACTTAGTTTCGTTTTACTTTGGGTGTGTGCA
Source organism: Bhutanitis thaidina (assembly GCA_029286595.1). Classification (NCBI taxonomy): domain Eukaryota; kingdom Metazoa; phylum Arthropoda; class Insecta; order Lepidoptera; family Papilionidae; genus Bhutanitis; species Bhutanitis thaidina. The sequence continues at coordinate 3,908,249 of JAGSMS010000012.1, read as the reverse complement.
TATAAACTGTGACTAATAGATTTTGTAATTAAGATAACTTGTTCTATTTCTTTGACTTGATCACACAGATCTGTGTTAGTTAATTAAGCACATTCAGAGTCGCTATAAGTTGAATTTCTTAGTGACGGGATTCCGTCACCATAACGTATTTCAGTCTAAGTGTTGAAGTAAGTATGTATTGCCAGTGATGACATACGGAACTGAGACTTGGTCCTTCACTGCAGGCCGTATGAGGAAGCTCAAAGTTGCTCAGCGCGCTATGGAAAGAGCTATGCTCGGTATTTCTCTGCGTGATAGAGTCTGGAACAATGATATCCGCAGCAGAACTAAGGTAACCGACATAGCCGTAAGGATCAGCAAGCTAAAGTGGCAATAGACCGGCCACATAGCTCGCAGAACTGACAACCGTTGGGGAAAAAAGGTTCTCGAGTGGCAGCCACGTACAGACGCAGTGTAGGAAGACCCCCCACAAGATGGACGGATGCAGGTGGCTCAGGACCGAGCTTTGTGGCAGTCTTTGGGGGAGGCCTATGTTTGGAAGTGGACTTGTGATAGGCTGAAATGATGATGATTATGATAAAAATTATTAGAGTTTAAGACTTCATATCTTCATTTTCTACTACGATAATCCACTGCGTATCCTTTTTAATTTTTTTTAATCATCATCACACTGTTTGTGTTCGGTGCTGAACATGGACCTATCCAAAAAACTGTTAGTAAAAGCCGGCATGCATTTCTTGGCAGGTTTGGTCGTTCACAACGTGATTATCATAAAATAGTTCTGAAATCACACGAAAAGGCTCGTCATAACGAGTCTAGTGCGCGAACTAACGAACTAAAACAAAACAACAATCGACCAATGGAAATGGAACAAAGCTTTTGAAATTGAGCGTTCCAGTTGTTTCCAAACCTCAGCAGTTTAAATGTTTCACAGACCGCCCACAATTCATCCGGAATATGAAACTAAAACAGAAAACACATCTAGAAATTTATTCAAATGGAAAATCAATACAAATAGTGCATGTTGATGATTGTACCGTCTTGTTTTTATTTTATTCATAATACTATAATATATAAAAATAGGAAGAATAATAGCTTTTATAACACCTAGTACTACTAAAACTGCACGCAGTGCTACCTACTAACTGATTATCAATACTGAGGCAATCCATTGATATTTCTTTATTTATTAAGGATTACCAACAAGGTTAACACATAACAAAGAAATTTTACATAACTAAATTTGTTTTTATGGAAAAGACGGTAAACGAGCAAGCGGTTCACCTGATGGCAAGTGATTACCCTCGCCCACATACATCTGCAACACCATAGATAGTGCAGGTGCGTTGCCGGTCTTTAAGGATATTTGGGAGATGGGAGGGAAGAGGAGGGGAATAGGGAGGGGATGTGGGCCTCCGGTTACCTCACTCACCGAACGAAACGCAGAAACACAAGATGCCTCTACTTCACGCCGGTATTCTGCGAGGCCGTGGTATTTATCCGGTCGAGCCGGCCCATTCGAGCTAAAGCCGCCGCTTGGCTCTACCACGCTTAGAAAAAAGGTATGTGCTACGTTACTTGAAGGCAGCCACGGAAAGCCAGTAGATACAGTCTAGTACAGTTAAATGAAAATTAATGTTACGGAAATCTATTACTTATCTAAAATTACACTACAGAGAGTTACAAGGAACTACAACTTGACAACCATATTAGGTGACGAAACAAAGAAGGTAAATAATTAAAGTAATTAATAAGGAAACCAAACCCTATATACTAGTGATGGAGACCATGACGATAGTGAAGTCCGTTAGGACGATTTCGGCCTGGCCTAAAACTATCGACTACTATCGGCAGTTGTCATCTGTGAAGAAAAATATCTCGTGCTTTTTATTTCGAGAGGAAATACCTAAAGCTTTCTCGCTCTAGCGGGGGTATAGGTTCGTTTTGTCGGGCTTGCACCGACCAAAACTATTCAGTGTTACTTTAGACTATTTATTTATTTAAACTTAAAAAAATATAAGACGGGATTGTGTAATTTAGTGGGAGTATTTATTTACCGGCGACACGACTCGCCACCTGTCGCATCCCATTACCCGGTAGCTAATCAGAATGTCATACAGTAATGCCTGCCTACCCCTATGGGTAAACATGCGTGTGTGTATTAATAGAACTTAATCTTCGAATAATAACACTTCTTCGAAATCAAAGGTATTGAAATTAAACGAAAAATGTGTTCATCGTTCAACGTAAATAATTTATATTCCATACGTCTATGGCTTTTTTTAACAATGTATAATATTACAAGTGTAAATTAAATTCTACCACCGTGTCGTAATGAGGATCGTCTGGCATAGATGAAACGGCGTACAAAAAGCAGGTATGCGAGTACGTTCTTTGTCATTTTATACCCTCATTACATGACAAATGATTTTCTGTATTTATTTCAGAAGTAAAAGATTAGTAAAGTATTATATTAAAAGATTCAAAAATTGTTTCTTCGTGTCTGTATCTTTACAGAAATAATACGTTTTATGAATTTTCCTTCAACGCTCCTTGGTATTTACATCTTGGCAGCAATAAAAAAGCAATTTAACAGGGGTCTGTTCAAAGATTCAAAACCGCAACAATATTAAATAAGTTTAATCATTTACTCAATGTAAGAGTGCAAAGATATTAACTTTTTTTTTATAAATAACAACTATAATGTACGAGGTACTGGCACGTCCGACTGATTCATCATCATCACAACCCATCCGAAGAACACCGAAACCTAATTCTATCGGCTTAGTTATGGAGATTCTAATGCGAGGCTACCGGCACTGCGCTCACCAGCTCACAGGCCCGGCGTGGTAAACATAGACCAATCTTCCATTCATAGCATAGCAGCTTTAGTTGGCGATTTCATGGAAAGGCTTTTGTCCAGTAATTTATAGGTCCATCACTTGACTCATACAGATAGAGTTATTGTAGGAGATGATAAAAATCAATATTAACAGGGTCTATCTTCTTGAGAATTTGACGGAAGCTTACAGGACTGCACAATTAGATTGTCGGCCGATCACGAAGGACTAAAATATAAAATGTTTTTTTCTCTCGACATTTTGGAGTTCGAGATTCATAAGCCTGTTTCTCCGTAAGAGAAGCTTCATTGCGATAAGTGTCTAGATTGTACCCAATAGTCAGTAACATGAGAGGTCACTCTCTTGGACAAATTTTGTCAGATTGACTGGCAGATAGACGTACAAAGTCAAAGGTCGGCAGCGCATCTGTAGCTCCTCTGGTGTTGTGGATGTTCGTGGCCGTCGGTGATCACTTACCATCAGGTGAGCCGCACGCTCGTTTGCCCCCTTCTTCTATAAAAAAAAAAAAAAAAAACAATATTTGTCTCGTATCTGTGATAACTTCTTCAATCTTTTCGTCCATGCAGTACCTACTGTAGGCCGAAAGGTGAGCGAGGAGCGCGTCTGTATCTGCCCTAATACTTTAGGCAATATAATGTTACATGTTTTTATGGCAACTTTTGATTAATAATTTTGGCTTTGTGGTAGAGGCGTAAAAAAATCTGCCATCCTATCCCGTGTCATAAAAGTTTACTTAGTGAAATTCCAGGAACATCTCGTGCCTTTCTAAAGATTCACGGAACAACCATCTGAAATGCCAGACTTAAATTATCCGGATTATCCAGCAAAGTATGAGATGTCTTGTATCGCTAACCCGTCTGCCAAGCGTGGCGATTACGTAAATATTTGTACATATAGTTAGATGAGATATTACAAGCTATTGAAGAAGATGTAAAGAATAAGATTGTTAACTGAATCATGTAACTATGATCGAAATCGGCCTGTAAGGCATTCTCAAATCAGGAGGTTTGTATGTATGTATATATTCACGCCTTGTTCCCAACGGGGTAGACAGAGACAATCTTCTTCCACTTGCTACTGTCTTGACATGCGTCTTTCGCTTCACCCACTTTCAACAATCTTCGCATCCATACTCGTTGGTTTAGAGTATTCTTAACCTGGCCTTTTTGAGAACGTCTCCGATTTGATCATGAAATGTTCGCCTAGATCTTCCTCTCCTGACTCTACCATTTACACTCGCCTCATATATTTGTTTCGTCAACCTACTTTCGTTCATCCTCTCCACATGTCCAAACCAGCTCAGCATCCCTTTCTCAATTTTTCTCAAGTCAGGAGGTTTAATTACACAAAGTCGCCTCTTACGTACGTTACCTCTATGACTAGACATTCATAAGCACAATTTATAGCAATTTCATAGACGAATATATTTAACCCGGTACAGAACGGTAAAACTCTAGTGATGAATTTGAAATAAACGTAAACTTTATTAAATCGGATTCCAGATTCTAGAAAAGTTTCTAGTAACATCTGGTCTTGATAACATTGTCTAGCCATGCGTTAATTGCTATACTTGAGAGAAAAATAAAAATATAAGTTAAGTTTTAAAAAATCTCATCCTGAATATGTAGCAGCTAACACAACAGTGGTAGAAAAAATACGGGCCGCAGCAATTCAACTGTAAAACTAAAACATAACAGCACTCGACCCATTTAAACGGAACAAAAGCTTTTGAAGTAGAGCCTTACAATAGTTATGAAACCACAGGAGTGTAAACGATTCACAGGTTAAATAAATTCACGCTAGAGAAACAGGGTTTCGGAACCAGGAAGGACCGCCATGCTTTTCCAGTGCGTATTGGCAAGCTATACCGTCCCCAATAAATATATATCTTTTTAATAATTTCCTGGTACATTTATAATTTAATTTTCAGCATACGTAAGTATAAATATGTTACCACTTACCGTTCTACAAAACGCAAAAGCATTGCTTCAGACTTTTGTTAACATTCATTCATCATATTTTAAACAATCCAAATACATCTTAAGGTCAATTTTGACTATTCCTACCTTAAGAGAAACTCTTTGAGAACATCTACTTAATAATTAACAATATCTGTCGAATTTCACTATATTGCTTCTCTGATATCTTTATTTTCTAGTAAATGTTTTACATATAATGAGTAACTCATCTGGTTTATGTTTACGTTATGATTATAAATGTGTATTACATATATGTATTTGTATAGGAATGCATATACGGTATGCGGATGCGACTTTACTACATATAATTTTACAGGTCTCATATTCTACAGGCTATTTCTCCCGTCTCGCCCCATATGTGTCGTAAAAGTCGACAGAGGGAAATATTTTATTCCTATTCCTGCACTATACCATTAAAAGAAACACACAGGTTCAAGACCTTATTGACGGTCCACGTCGGCGTCTGCTGCCCGCTTTTGAATTCGTCGACCCACCGGCAATCCTGCGACGTCACCGCTCTAGCCGAGGTTATTAAACTATCAGACATATTTTTTTAGAATTATTAGGCTATTTAATTTGTTAGAAAAAAGGTTTTTTTCACTGTTCCTCCCTATTTTTTTTTAACTATTTCCGAATAATTATAATAATAAACATTAATTGTAATAGTGAGCACTTTCCACGTGTTTTTCTCCATCGCGCAGGGTTGCCTGGTAGATAATGCCACGAGACATTAGGTTCGCCCATTGTAACTCTTTAGTATAAGGTATAAGTAATGAAGCATAAATAAATAAATAGCCGAGTGGACAGAGGGTCTGTTTCGTAATCAGGCCCAAGTTCGATCTCGAATCAAAGTATTATTCGAAACTTTAGTGCGTATTTTCTAGATGGTAAACTCCTTCTCTCCCACGGCTGGTTAGATAACGCCGTCATATCCATTCCTGCTGGCAACCAGCACTGCAACTACTGTTGTATTCCGGTTTGAAAGGTACAGAGAGCCAGTATAATTACAGACAGTGAAAAGTAACTATACAGTAAGATTCGATGTTGTGATGAAAGGGCTGAAGGGACTGCCTCAGCAGAAACCGCGGTATCGCACATCACCGTCATCACTCTAAGTTGCCGTTGAAATATTTGTCTATGGCGCTGCATTCGATCCTGCTTCCTATCTTATTCGGATTCGGGAAGGAGATTTCCTCTTTGGGCGTATACAACGGAACTTAATATCCTGCCCAGATGACCGCAATAGTCACTGTTGATTGCTTCGGCTATATCATATTTTTATACGATTTTCACTGTTCGGATGCCGAACTTTAAAAATGTATGTGCATATCATTCTTCTTCCTCTTCTTCATCATCGGCTTGTATAAGTGCATTGCCGAATAAAGGCCAACAAATGCTACCAATAAACGGTGGCAAGCCTTTCTTGGAAGACTTTCTCATACTCACCGAGTTTGGCAAACGAATTTGTGGGCGCACTAAAGATGCCGGGCACTTAACTTACCTCACCTTAACAGTCTGTAAATAATCTACAGCAAGACATAGGCATACGCTCGGCAAACGAATTGGTGACAGCACTACAAGTTACTTCACGTCGTAGACTCTGCTACCCGTCATCGGTCTGCTTCATTTCGGTCTGGTATTTTTCGACATGGTGATCCTGCGTTCTGGTAGACTTTTAAATTTTGAAGACTTTTCCCTTAGCCGCCTTATATGAAACCCACTGGTTAATGGAAAGTGGTTGATTGTTCTTTACGCTGATATAACACGGCAGAGCAATAGTCTATGGCATATTCGAATGGTTTTTCCTACGACATAACGAGCGAGTTATGGCCTACTCCACTACGCAGCAGGGTGCACCACGAGCAAATGCGGTAGATTCCCTTGCATCTATGTAATATTACGTTATGTAAACAGGGAGCAGAGCCGCGAGAAGAAGCTAGTTTGTTATAGATTAGGCAATCTAAATTTACCCAAACTAATACATATTCAATAGCAACACCCCACGTGCAACCTATCCGTCGACGTTTACACCGTGGCCGCTTGCATAATTCAGAACGCTGCACCAGTTGAACGCTGACCTATTTCCGTGATCCAGTTGCAAGAGATTCGGACCGGCAAGATTGTTTTTCTTTCTATAGTAATGGTGTTCTGTAAACTGTGTAACAAAATAACTATTACCGGCGTATCTACAAGAACAATTTTGTTACTTTTTTGTAGTGAAACTTCTTTAGCACCGTTGTGATTTGAAAATTCGATGAAACGAAAAAGCGACAGTAAAAAGAGACAAACATATTCCTAAATAGGATTTAGCCTGCGAGCAAATGAGATAGTTGTACGTATGCCATCACGAGTCTTTGCACCTGCGTACAAAGAAGCGAACGTGGTGTATCATTCACGCGTTTTATTTTTTTGCATTTGTGTTTTAAAATTCGTTCGTTAATTAATGTATGTTATTTATTAAACATATCTGTGTTCATTTGACCTAATTTTTATTTATATAAAATATCTAAAATTAATTTTATTAACATTAGGAAAAATTTTTGTTTTTATTTTACACATAATAATATTTGTGTAAAAAATGTTTAATATAATAGTTTGACAGTGTGAATATTTTTATCTTTTTATTTAATAAAGTATTTTCCAAAAATGCAGAAAACTAATGCTGAAAATAGTTGTGAGTATCGGCAGATAAAAAAAGGAAATATGGTGAAAAAGCTCACATAAAATAGTATGTGTTATAATATATCTTTAATATGTAAATATATGAAATGTAATTGCATTAAAATTTAAAATATTTTTTAAGCTTGGTAAAAATATTATAAATATAAAAAATCTTGTAATTATCCTAATACTTCTAATACTCTATATTTATCTCATTCTCTTGTAGGCTACTTTTCTGAAATTTTACTTCTGCAGTGTGTGTGCAACACTACTTTTTTACCTAAATTTATGTACCTTAACACGCATGACAGAAAGCTTCGACCTTCTAATCTTAAGATTAGTGTTCCACAACACTACGTTTTTCCCGTTTTTTTTTTTATTTTTTTCCCGTGGTGTGCATTGCACAGATCGTGATCTGTTGTAGCACAGAGTCTGTATCCATTTGGACGTGGTCTATGAGTTAGTCAGTATTGGTATTACCGCTATGGAACCTATAAAGGTACGCAAATACGCAAAGATGGATATATAGGATAGCTCTTTAAGACTATCGAGGTGTCGAGAACAGATATCCTCTCTGTTATATAGACAAACTCCGGCTAGGGGCTCAGAGGAGTGTTTCAATTTGTACCCCGCCTATTGGAGACGGGGGGTATCAGTAGGAGAATATCTGCGTCACGATAAGAAGAAGGCCGGCTTCGCCGTTTCCATATCATAATAAACGGCTTGTTTACAGAGAGGGATTTAACCGCTCCCCGCCCCTTCCTCGGGCAGCCTGAGCATCCAAGATACTTCACTTTCACCCCGTTAAGACATTACACATATCATTCGAGTATTGTTAACAAAACTCCGTAGATTACTTACATTTTTGATTATCATCATCATTTAAGCCTGACATAAATCTACACCTGCTGAAGAAAAACATTTCTCTAAGATTGCCACAAAGCACGGACCTTACTCACCAGCATCCTTCACCTCCGTGTAGCTCCATACTATATCTTGTGAGAGGACATCCTACACTGTGTTTTCCTGTACGAGGTTGCCACTCTAACGTTTGTCAGTTTTGCGAGCTATCCAATCAGCCCATTGCTACTTCAGCTTGAGGATCCGAGATTACGAGTCCATTGTCCTAGTTCAGTTGAAGATTTTCCATAATTTAAAATATATATAAAATAACATTAAATTATCGCGAACTGTAACTTTTTTATTGGATTAATGTTACAAACGAGCTAATAATCTACCTGATGGTAAATGGCCACTGGAGCCCATGGACAACTGCAAACAACTTCAACCGAAGGTTACTGATGCGTTGACACCCCTGAGGACTGCGATAGAATGCCTCATAGCCTGTAATTATGGCAGAGAAAGAGCCTACTACCCAGTAAAATTCGACATCTATTATTATTTCACTTCATACATTCATACAAAGTATCGTAATTCTATAAAAGAGTAAATAAGCAATTTCTGTTGATTGAACTAATGAACCAATAAATATAAAATGAAATCATACTGTGTCGTGGAATTATTTGATTGAACTCCCGTAGGGAATGGTCGTATGATTTAAGCAGGTTGTTGTGCGAAAAAGGTTTTCTGCTCTTCGAAAAAAGAGTCTAATATAAATGTAATATATGTAATCTATTTATGTTTTTTATAACATTTATGACAAAAATTACTCAAAATTATAAAAGTACTAACTACGTCTAATTGAAATCAAAGGTCTTCTTCAAAAATCTTACTTAACATTTAAAAAAAACTTATATTGGCGGTAAATTGTGTTCGCTTTTACTGATCAAACACTAGGTAAAGATCTGACCACTTTTATCTTTGTAAGAATTATTATTCAAAGTCAAAGTCAACGTTTTTATTAAATTTAGGCTTGTTTAGAGGTCTTATGAATGTCAAATCTACAACAGTCCGCTAAATAAGACCTCAGAGAAAAACCATGACTCTGGTGTCTTTTATATCGCTAAGTTACAATGACATTTATAACTTACAATACAATCAATGTCAATCCATGTAAAAAATATCTTATTGCGAGAATATGTGAAGCTCGCCATCCCGCACTGGAGAACCCTTCCTGGCACCAAAACCCTGTCAGATATTTGAGAAGAAGGCCTTTGCCGTGGGCACATACAGGCTGCTACCTTTTTCAAAATCTAGATTCGCGCTATGTGAATTAATTGCAGCATTCTGTGAAAAATTCGATAGTGTAAACTATAAACATTTTATTTTTTCTACGTTTGGAAGTAAATTATTTGCTATAAACCCTTACTTATTTTAACTTTAAATAACAATATGGTTATAATCATTCTGTTTTGCAATCTCTACACAAAAAAGAGCCGTGTTGGTCCAGGGCTCAGGTCACGAGCATTCATTTCATAATACTCAGGTGACTCAGGTAATACTCAGGTTATTTTCAATTATAAGTGCTGAAGATACCACATGCGGTGAAAGAAAATATCGCGAGATAACCTATTTCTCTTATAAAAATCTTAAATAATATTTCGTGGACATCTTAAGTCGGCCATATTTTCGAATCCCTAAGAATGAGACTGAGTGGCCGATTCTCTTCCGCTTTCGCACGGGGAGTCAAATGTTGGTGAACTATGACTGCTAAGGAAGAACGGAACGCCATTTTTTAAATGCTCGCATCGCGGGTTCCGTACAACCGAACAATATTGGATATATTGTAATGTATTTACCAAAAAAAAAATTAGCGAGTTTGTAATTTTACTTTGGATTTTACACCGGTATTGTGTTAGCGTCTTTACAATAGAGTAAAAATAAAGAAGATAAAAAAAAAATATGTTTCTTGTATGGGGACCAAACGGAGATCAATTAATAACACTCTATCTGTATGTCTGTCCGTCCGTATATAAGGGATCCCTAGTTCGTGGGCGACGTATGATTTTCAGACCTGAAATTTAGATGTTTGTAGTAGAATGTTGACCCAAAATCGAATAATGAATTAGAAATTCAATTAATTTTTTTTCCGATGATGATACCATACAAAAGTATGTTCTTACCTTATCATGTGGGATCTCATGGTCTAAAGCTCATTAAGAATTATTAAGAATTGTTATTCTTTTTGTCTACAAAAATAAATAAATGGGGGCCATCAAAGCAGTTTTAGACCATTACGAGGTCTATCTCTAAACTTAACTAGTTAGGAATTTGGAATTTCTGTGTGTACATAACTTGACCGAGATTATTTATTAATTATAATAAACACCTATTATGGTTCAAAAGAAGAGGTAGGACAGACGGACGGACAGACAGCGTAGGCTTAGTAACAGGACTCCATATGAAACCCTAAAAAGAGTTTTTAAGCGTGGTAGAGCTAAGGGGCGGCTTTGTCTGCTGCTCGAATGGGCCAGCTCGACCGGGTTGTTACCACGGACTCGCAGAATACCGATGTGATGTAGAGGCATTTCATGCGGAGGCCCACTCCCCACCCTATCCCCCTCTTCATACTCCCTTTTAAATGCTAATAGAAAGTAAAATATTTATTCGGTGGCTTATGACATTTTAATTAAATATATTAAAAAGAGCTTTTTAGCTTACTTCGTGGAATTATTTTATTATTTCGCAGATTTAATCTGCTGTATTTCGTAGATTTAATCTGCTGTATTTCGCAGTGCCGACTGCTCTTGTTAAAGAGACTAGTTTTAAATTTCGCTTTGTGGATGTCGCATCGTGTCTGCAATAAAATGAGACAGCTGTGCGAGTCAACAATCTCAAAACTTTTCCTTCCAGAAATTAATATGCTCGTAACGGTATAAATAATACTTCAACAATTAATTTCTATTAAACGTAATTTATAAAATATTTACTATGATCTTGCGATCATTAACAGTCATTGTGTTTTTTTAAGATTAAGTATTATATATAACGGCGGAGGAGTAAGTTCACCGTTATCAGCAGGGTTCATAATGCCTAGTCTCCTCACAGTGGGCGTCGTTGGGTAATGTTGGAGCAACAAAACAAAGTAGTTCACTTAATCAAAGTATAATATCCACTGAATTTACAAAACACAACTATAGGTAGATTTGAATACAGGAACGCGCGACGGTCCAATATCATGAGCACTGGCCGACAGCTACACAACGAGTGTCGGTCATGTGCTCCGCTCGGCCGGTGCATAATTGGTTCCATCGAACGCCGACAGGTGGCGCTTGCGTCCCGTGATAGATGGCGCTTGTGTCCCGTATCTCGCGTTGATTGCGACATATATTTTATTTTATAAACTTAGGCTAGACTAGGCTTAACCGCAAGCATTTATATTTATCTGTGTGATTTACATGCCCGAGGCGACTAAAGAAAAAAAGGCATGAAAATCTCAAACCCAAAAATCCAATGTTTCTCCAATTTCGGCGAATGGATGGATAGAAGCTCGTTTTATTACGCTAAGCCGTGCCAAATTGATATCTGTATCCTCTGCCTATTCTCCACATGGACGAAAATCATAAGTACTTATTTTTACACCAATCCCAAGTCTTCAAAATATTTCTCCAACAATTCAACCACTCATTACACAACTTCATATCAAAGTAATCATGACAGATGACAGTACCGTGTCGTAATCATTAATTTAGTGACGTTGTTACAGTGACGTCATCACTTTGGTGCGCACAAATTAGCACCATCTGTGTACGAAGTTTGCCAACAAGGGCGTGCAAATAAACAGCTAACACACTCGAATATACATTGTTTGGTTAACCTTATTAAATAAACGAAGACGACACTAATTGATCGATTAATAAAGAAAATACATGTTTATCATCTAACTAATATAACCTATATAATGGAACATTTGTTATTTGAATTAATGCTATGCTATGTATATTTTGGACGTGGTAGAGCCAAGTAGCGGCTTTAGCTGCCACTCAAATGAGCCGCGCCTCGACCGGGGAGTACCACGACCTCGCAGAATATCGGCGTTAAGCAGAGGCATCTTGTGCTTCTGCGTTTCATTCGGTGAGTGAGGTAGCCGGATGCCCATTCTACCTACCCATCCCCATCTCATTATCCCTCCAAAATATCCTTCTAGGCCGGCAACGCATCGCAACTTCTCTGTTGTTTTGCAGATGTTCGTGGGCGATGGTAATCACCTACCATCGTGGTAGCGGCGTAAGGATGCCCGTTACTCCCGGTTACTCCCTTGGGTGTTGTAACAAGCACCTTAAAAATCCTGTCAGACTATCAACCGAGGAGGCGATATATGCGATAGTGTTCAAGTGGGTTTGTGCAAGCCCACTTGAACACTCTTAGTCTTGCCATAAGAAAATCCGTAATCCCTTCCTTTCTTCGAAACCACCAGCAAAAGCAGGCATGCAGTGAAGGCTTGACCATACTCACCACCTTGGGAAGTCGGCAAAGCTTGTGACAGTGGAATTTGGGTACGGTAATATATTCATATCGATTTTCCATCATCGGTCACACAATAGAGAGTATTATGTGCAGGTAACGTTGGCGTTTGGACAAGATGCTGTTACATACCACGTCTCGATTCATAACAAAATTGTAACATCTCTATCACAGAACGTGTCTAATTTAATAAATAATGCGCTACATCTTTACTTTGTTATTTATCTACCGTCCCTACTTAGTGTCATTATGTTGTCAGGTGTGATATAATATCGGGAAGAAATTTAGCGCTACGATTAAAGGAAACATTGCGAGAAAACTTGTATACTTAAATAATATTACAAAAATCCTAGACAATACAAAAAGTCGCTCCGATATTCTCCATAATGAAATTAGACGTGTGTTCCTTAGCAATACATATAAAAGATGTGATAACAATTCTCGTATATATATGTAATATTACATTGCCTCATCTCCGGCCACACTGGAATAATACTAATGGAAAAAGTGTAGACATCCGCAAAAGTGAGTCACGTAAGAAAATATTAAGAGATAATGCGTTATTACAAAAGATTATTTTATGTCCATTGTTTTTATAACCAATAGTGTTTTGTAAGCTTTACTATCTACTATACTATTTACTATTTTATTAGGGCAATCTGTTTTTCTACTATCTCGTGTTGTAGCTGAATACCTAGACTATATTATTATAATCTCTTTTAACACTGATCTTTGGAGAATTAGAATTAGATATGTAATAGGTAAAAATATTGTCATAGTAAACTCAAAGAGCCCTCGGTCGGCGATTGGTTAGGGGATCAACCTCCGAATCTCCAGACTCGAGTTCTAAACTCATGTGAATGATGCGGGACGTTCTTTGACCACACGGGTATTGAGTATACGGATATAATATTTAATTACCTATTTAATACTATTAATCCATAATCTCTGTCTACCCTTAAGGCAGGCGTGTATTATGATTTTATTTTTTGTACTAAGTACTAGTATATATATAAAGTACTAAAGTATATATTAAGAGCACTGTTCCAAAGTATTTCACGGTGAAGTTATATTTCAATATTTACATCTCTTATTTCCCTCCTAAGTCTCCTTCATGTTTGCAATATAAGAATTCGCTGAATTTTATATTAGAGGATGATATCATCTCAGTGGGACGCATTTGAATTAACAGCATCTGCATCTATGGAGTGTGTTGCAAGTTGGGTAGTGAAAACAGATAGCAACCGCATTTGAACAATGTTTGTATACCCTCATTAAATAGATGTAGCTGCTACTAATTGTTCAATTACCAAATAAAATGATTTCCATGGTAACCAATCACTTTCGAACTCATCGCCGGAATTCTCAAACTGATGTTATATTCGATTCAATGGTTTAATGGGAATGAAGAACGAAGGAAAGTTCATTGAAATATTTTTTGAAAACACAAAAAAAAGCCGCTTGGCGGGCTAGATACCCGAACGGGACGAGTACTTGTAAGATCTATTTTAGCGCTAGGCTCTTTTACTACTTAGGAGTCCTCTGGATGGAAAGGCGAACTTTCTACGTTTTCAAAAATACACTCGAAAAAAATGATCCGTATATTTTCTGTGTCTGTGGTATTTGAATTCGCCAAATGCGGATGGATATAACGGCGCCATGCAGTCTGTCATGTCTGTCATGTCTGCAGACAGATCGCATCGTTGGTTGCGCTCGTCACCAGGTGCAATGGCGTTTGGAGAAAAGAGTTGGAATATTTCCAATTCGTCTTGCTGTCTTAAAAAAAAACCTAGCATGGAATGCTTTATTTTTATTTGTGAGTATCATAGAGAGAGAGTTACATAGTAAATCTTTCTTAAATCCATCTGTCCAGTCTCCTTTTCCGGTTGTTCTTCTTCTTCACCGCTGTGTCCACAACTACGCAGGTCTCTGTGCCGAAAGTGTACGCGCAAACACCGAGGCACTCGCTTATCTTCACCCTCCCATATGCTGCAATGCTAAGATAAGGAGGGAGGATCAGATGCTATGTAAAGGGACATGTGTAGGTGACACGGGACGCAACACAACACGTCCGGACTAGAAAACCAACAATATGTGTTATTGCACAAATATTGGCGTCGGCTGGGGTTCGAACACTGGACCGACGCCTCAGCAGTCAGGTACGCTGACCACTAACCCACGCGGTTGTCGATCAGCCTATTAACACTTTCCGGTATTTATTTTTTGCTGTGAAATGTTGTGATTAAATAACAAAATAACGTTCATGTTTATTTCACGGCATTTGTTTCTCCAAAGCATATTTAGCAGAGGTTTATCTTTGTAGTGCAAAGTACTCTCGTGGTTTCAATTATATCAAACCCCGACAGCGGTTCCTGCATAATTGTGTTCCGGTTAGAAAGGGGAAGAAAGCGAGCTTAATTGCTGAATACATTCCACGATAATATAAATAAACAATGTTATCTTTGGTATTCAAAATATTTTCAACAATATTAACTCCTTCTGAGATCTGAAGTCTGGACTCGGTAAGCAGGTATATAACTGGCGATGCCATGTAGTAGTTGTTTAATATAGACTCATTCCATTGTGAACCGGTGTCTGTATATACGGGAAACATAAAATTCTTGATCTATTAATATGGGACATAGCTTTCAGTTGTTCTTGAGGTTAGGTAAGTAAAATGTATTTGAAACAGTAAGCACGTCTTTGTTTTTACTATTTATTATTTTTCCGCCAATCAAACTACGTCAGTAATAGGTAAAGAAATGTCTTTATTTAATGCAGTTAAAACTGTAAAACAGCCGTTTCAAAAGCCGATTACGACAGAAAATTTCGGGATTATACTTAATTAAGTCTCGTACCGATATCTGCAAAAGATTATGCTAATTCATGAAGAGTGTAGGCAGAGTAAGAGTAGATATAACTAGAGTTCCAAAAGTGCTTATTTTGATGTAAAGAATTGTTAGCAGAAGACTGTTTACTGGTGGTATCTACCCAGTAACATGAGTTCCAAAAGTGCTTAATTTTATGTAAAGAATGATAATAAAACTTTTTATTCTCTTTCTCGAAGCATCAAAATGTGTCATGCCCCGATATTTGAAATAACTTTTTTGTCCTCTATCAACCTTCTCAAACCTTAGCAAGCTCCTTAACCTCCTCCTCAACCTATCCAACTCGAAAAGGGTGAGTATAATGTACAATTCATAAATCCGGTATCAATTTACCTCCAAAATGTAATTGAAAATATCATTTTAATTACCTTTTCCTGTATACATTATATTGCAAATATTATATTGCTGTAGCTCGCGGATTGTACCCTTGCATAACAAGATCCACACTCCTTCAGGTTCTTGGTTCCGGACTTCATCCCTTCCCTCCATCCTTGACCCCCGCCCCCAATCCCACTCTCCACATCCACGCCTGTTGCGGAGTTAGAAGACTTTATTTCACAAACGTGTTCATTTGATTGAAATAAATGTCGAAGGCATGTTTTATGTTTAAAATAAAAAAAACTTTATAACATTTGAGGATTTCTTTGATTACCCAACGCTCTCTGATCTGTGACCTCAATTTCATTTTCCAGACTTATTATGATTTATTTTATTAAAATTATACAAATAATAGAAGAAAGATAGGCAACTATATTTACCTTACGAATGTTACGTTTAAATACAATTTTGGGATAAATTCGAATTATATTGTGAAGCTTCTCTCGTCTGAAAACCAATCAATTCACTTTCCTATAATTTTAGCACTTAATAATCAAGTGGAATGGTGCCTTATTTACTTTCCTAACGAAAGTAAAAACAATTTTAGAGGGGACGAAGCCGAGGGCAGACGCTAGTCTATTCTGTAATAGATAACGTTATTAACGTTATTAGTCTTCGATTATCATTTCAGATACAAAACTTAACAATCATTTGTACCTTTAATTAATGTAATAAATATTTGAAGTTTTCCAAATAGCGAACTGGAGAATTAATGTTTACACGTAGAAGCGGCATTTCATAAAATGTTACCATTATTGTTACACTATCTATTGTCTGCATCATGATGTGACTTGGCCCGAGCAATGAATAGAAGTTCTTTGTCGATACGATCATCTAAACGCACGGCTCTTTCACGACATAGTCTAACATTTCATGAAATAGCCGAATGTGATGTAAAATTGTAACGTTATCAACCGCTAGAGGCGCTTACAACGCTTAGACTAAGCAAAGAAAGACGATGATGAATGAATTATGTTTAATGTCAGCAACTAAAACTAAATTGTTTGTGTAAATAAAATAAATGCTATACTGATTGGTTAGGTTAGGTCAGAACAGTGAGCTCAACGCCCGAGCCGAGTGAAGGTGCGGCTGTAGCGACCGACGAAGCGCCAGATAAAACTTATCCGAACAATGTCAAATTATCACACAAAGAAAATTATATAAACAATGCAATTTACACTTCATGTGTTATAACTTTTATATTATTTGATATTCTATACTTTATGTTTAGTAGTTAAGCAATACTTAATTTGTTGTTTTTTTTTCTTCTCACAAGAATAATAGATTTCTCATATATTGAATGTTTATTACATCTTTTATCGGAACCCGAGGTTGGGAAACGTGGGTAAACAGACCGCCAAACGTCGTCTATAGTTAGGCATATGGCCAATTCTACGATCAGGCCGCGATATACATATATATATGTATATTAATATATATACATATATATCCATCTCACCCGTAAAATAAATCTGTCTAAATATTGCAAAAGGTGGTTGACAGGAAAAAAATAAACAAATTGTATTTCGGATTGTGGAGAAATTTTAATTACAAATTCCGGATAAATATCAGAATTTTGTTGAGTAGCCATCTTTATAAAGAACTTTACAACCCCAGAAGGATAAAAATGTAAATTATTGAAATCTATGCATTAGCAAAATGTTATTCAAAGTTTCTCCTGAATTCCACTTCAAAGTTTTGAAAAGTTTGATTATAATTTCAAAAGTTACATTCAATTCAATACTGTCTTTTTACAGGAAAGTTATTGAAATAACTTTCTCAGAATGTGGTAGCTAACCTTATGAAAATTAAACATTATTTTATTTGTAAAAAAATTATGGATTATAAAAAAAATTACAATTGTCTAACAGCAGGTATTATAGACATACTGATATTTATTTAAGTAATTTGTATGAATAATTGCAAAAATCAGCAATATTTTATTATATTTAAAACAATAATTCAGACCTATTCAAAAAATTTCTTTGCCAAAATTAGCGATAAGAACCCTAGTTTCAATTTCTACGAAACGGTAGTGACTTTAGATATTTACTAAACAGGCCCAGGTTAAAAAATGGCTTTTACTTTACTGAAGAAAAACTGATCTTAATGGTATATAACAACCACCATAGACTAACATACAATAAAAGAAAACAAAGATATAAAAACTGAAATATAAAAAAAAATTGTTAACGTCGTTAAAGGCGTGTTTTTAATACACAAACTAAATGAAACTGGGATACTTATCTGCCTCGGAGTGGTGTGGGTGTACCAACCCAGACCCTCTTATCTATTTTGCCGCTTATCAACGAGCAACCACTGTTGGGTTCCAGTTTAAAGGGCATACTGAGCCAGTATAATTACAGGCTGTGAGGCATTCGATCTTAGACCCCAGGGGTGACCACGCATCAGTGACCTCCTTTGATTGAAGTTGTTCACAGGTCCCTATGGGCTTCAGTAGTTACCATCAGATAGGCTGTTAGATCGTTCGTCACGCTAATCCAATAAAAAAGTAACGTGCGAAAGGAATTCCTTGAAGTTTGAAATAAAAGCAAACTGATTCGTTGCTTTGAAATTGGAACGCCATAACGCAATTAGTATAATTGCTGGCGGAATACAATATTATGCATGTATTTACAAAGTGAATATTACGTTACCATTTCGTATCTTATCGATCGAATTACATAAATTGTAGAATAAGTTTTAATGAATTACTAAAATAATATTTTGGTGCGTTCACTCTCAACTTATTTTTATAAGATCATAATTTTTTGTTCACAGACAGCCAACCGCTGCTCATCGCACAGTTCGGGCAGAGCTGATACCTTTTAAAATATATGCGTCAATAGGTAAGTAAGTTTCATCATCATTATAATCATCACAGTACTAGATTAATATATTCTCAAAAAACGTTGGTCTTCTCCAAACAGACGCGATCTAGCTATATTTAAAACATTCTTCAAGCCACATCGTATTTTGTCATTTTAAATACTTTCTGTCAACATCATATCACGTAATTTTGGATTTACTATACATTAATTGAATATATTTATTTATATATCATTTGGCATGAGAGGCAACAAAATCGGGTAAGTGACGCAAATATGAGAGTCTCTAAATGAAGACTATGTATTCGTGCGATTTGGCGTCTGAGAAAAGACAGTGGCAAGTTTCAGTTGGAACTATATGCACTGGTGGACGTTGCGGCAAGTTACTTTTTTAATGGGAAAGACGGCAAACGAGCTAACGATTCACCTGATGGTAAGTGATTACCGTCGCCCACGTACGGCTGCAACACCGGTGGCGCTGCAGATGCGTTGCTGACCTTTTAAAGGTATTTGGGAAATGGAAGGGGGAGTGGGCCTCCGCTTACCTCACTCACCGAACGAAAAGCAGAAGCACAGGATGCCTCTACTTCACGTCGGTATTCTGCGAGGACGTGTTACCCCACCGCCGGCCCATTCGAGCAGCAGCAAAAGCCGCCGCTAGGCTCTACAACGTCGAAAGTAAGTAGTGGACTCTCAAAACTAATTACGCCCAATTTTGCTCTTGTTTATTGGCTCTAAATGTGTGAAAAAATAAAAATTATTTTATATAGTTTTCTTTAACATTAACTTTTGGAAAATTGCGAAACTAAAGTTAGTTTTTAATAATAAATAAGCTTAATAAGCCTGCACATCGATGATTTTCGCCACATACATATGTCGATGTAGGTTTCTATTAATTCAGTGCGGCGTGTAGTGATGCAATTGGACTCTCGTTGGGATCGATACCTTAATTAACAGATTGATCTAATTATCTCCTCTGGCTGGACATATTTGATTTGCGATGTAGGTATACGGGTGAATATTGTTACTGGTAGCCAATTAATGTATCCGATGTTTTATATTACGTTAAACTTTTATAAAATTTGTGCTGTATTTTGTCTAGGATTCTTAAAAAATGTTTTTAATATTTTCTAAAAACCGTTACAGTCGCTGTAGGAATTTCTGTCGTATCGTGGAAGCGTTTCCACACATTTAATGCACATGTATTAACACCCAGAGTCGAAATACTTATTTGAACCCCCGACCCACTGCCTAAACGATAGCTGTAATAGTGACTTATCTTTAATTAAATACTGCAAAAAAAATCTTTGTATTATATGTTATTATTATATGATAAATTTCTTCTTTTATTCGCTTATAATTTCTTTTTGAATTTCAATGGGGTTTCACAATCATTTGGCATATATCATGAGAATGGTTTGTATATATAACTCACACTGTCAACGTTTAAAACGCGACACGTCACACACACGACCGTCGAGTGAAGTATGATTCACCCTCATACACTGATAACGGCTCGGGTGAATCATTCTGATACTAGGTAATATACTGGTGTATATTACCTAGTGTCGAATGTACAGCTTGTGCTGGTGATGTTGTGGATTTTTTTGTGTCACGTAAGGTAAAGGTGTTAACACCTACCTGTCACTGAAAACAGTGAAGGAAGTCGGGATCAGCATTACGTGCTGGATCGATTAAAACCCCCGTATTAGAGATACGTGATTGGTCCAGCGGTCCCTTCAGCTTCGGCCTTACGGAATTGTTGTGGTGAAGATATATCTCTCAAATACGTGCGTAGGGTGTTTATGTTCTCTGCTAACTGTGTAATATATGCCATTCTATTAGCTATATTAATGTAAGTATTGGCAATATTTATGGTACGCGCATTTGCCTGCCGAGCATAAATCCTAGCGTACCCTTGTTTCTGGTTTATTATAATGGTTCTGAATGTGTTTTGCTTGTCTCCTGTTTCATACACTGCATTCAGAATTCTTCCTTTAATGCTATTGTTTAAGGTAGACGCTAAAGTTTGAAATTACACTCTCAAATACGTGCGTAGGGTGTTTATGTTCTCTGCTAACTGTGTAATATATGCCATTCTATTAGCTATATTAATGTAAGTATTGGCAATATTTATGGTACGCGCATTTGCCTGCCGAGCATAAATCCTAGCGTACCCTTGTTTCTGGTTTATTATAATGGTTCTGAATGTGTTTTGCTTGTCTCCTGTTTCATACACTGCATTCAGAATTCTTCCTTTAATGCTATTGTTTAAGGTAGACGCTAAAGTTTGAAATTACCATGGAATGATGTTTCATCATCACATTCCTTTAATAATCATTTCACTAAGGATCACCTAGTACTAACTATTCACGTTTTACACCGAGTGTTCAATTTCTACTGCTTCCAAATACGTCGAGGATGCGGTTTGGCTGTAACAAACACGAAGAACGAAAATAATTTCGGAACAGATGTGCATAGAATACGAAAACTATTATTTGGGTTAACGATTCGCTAACAAATACTTGTGGAGATCAGAATAATGTTTTCTATGATAATCAAACACAATAATATGAATATGTAAGTATAGGTAAGTCTTCAGTGGTAATAAAAATAAAAAATGTTACTACCGAGTTATTCCCAAATTCCACTGCTCCCTGGTGAACATCGTTTCTCTATGTCTAAAGACGTCTCGTCATCGTGGAGAAATACTGCATTGAATATTCCTTTACCCTGTGGATAACGCAGATATTAAGCTGGAATCCTACCAGCTAAAACCCCACACCGAATCGTTATCGCTATCAAATACTCGTGGAGATCAGAATAATGTTTTCTATGATAATCAAACACAATAATGCTCCCTGGTGAACATGGTTTCTCAATAACTAAAGACATCTCGACATCGTGGAGAAATATTGCATTTAATATTTCTTTACCCTGTGGATAACGAAGATATTAAGCTGGAATCATACCAGCTAAAACCCCACAGTGTTCCCGCTCATAGCCATGAGGTGGTCCTTACCGGGTCCCTCTTCAAAGAGGCTATGTATGCGCCCCCTGGCCTTAACTTGAAAGTAAAATTCGCCATGTTCGACGCTGAGTCTCTTACTGGTACCGTACCTGACTGATTCAGGTAGACTGAACTTCAAAAATCCCAGTACAAATTAATATTTGTGCCAAACACCCCTTCTGTCTTCCTCCGATCTTATCGCATGGGCGTTATATCAGATACGGGAAGGTAAGGACGAGTGAGTGCCTCTAAGTTAGCGCTTACACTTGTGGCACTATAATATCCCCAGCGCAGTTAAAAAATGATTTTCTTAAATGTTATACAAATGAAATGAAGATAATACATGGTGGCAATCTTTGGGGGATGTTCAGCAGTGAACTTGTGATAGGCTGAAATGACGATGATAAATAGTGAGAGCTGTGTGTCTAATTTTCTAAAGTATATATAAAACTGTAGACACTGTATGATGTAGGGAATTCTGAAAAGGAAACTTTTTGGAGCGAAAATAAAAAAGGTTCGGAGTTGATGCATTGCTTGGAAAACGGTAAGGGGTTTTTGTTAAACAGCTAGCTAGCTTACACCTGCGGCTTCGCTCGTTCGGAAACGCTTCCTTCGTTGCTCATTGGTCCAGTGTGCTGATGTTTCTTCTCTATTCGTTATTGTCAATCATGTTTAATTTAATTAATTGAAACAGAAAGTTTTCTCCTTTACCCTTAACCCTAACTTTATACTACTTATATGGTAAACGATGTAAAATTGTTTCATTGATAATATTGGAAGAAAGTTTTCGTTCAAAAGTTATACATTTACAGTGTGCTACTTTTTATCATTTGTTCATAACTTCATAAAAATAAACAGTGAATTAAAATTAATTACGGAACTATTATTTGTTTTGGGGTTATATACAAATATACTCGTCTGTTTGGGTGGTATATATAAATATGCATATATACATAAAATCATTTATATTATTATTAATTATTTAATATTATCTATTTCTTACCGCGGCCAAACCAAGCTTAACCACTGCGTATAATGGTCTATACACAAGTTTACTCGTCATCACGAACACATTCGCGTAATGCAATAATGGTAATATTCAATTTAAAACCTGTGACTGCGCTTTGATTTCATCGGCACCACAATCTTGAGTAAAAGAGAACTTGTAAGATATATAATGATGATAATTACAAGCCTTCAAGTAATCAGAATAACAATTTATACTTGTAGAGTGGACACAGTATTTCTTAGATGTAAAATTCTTTGACACCAGTAAATCGTTAATAACTGTTGGGCCTAAGAGAGTTACTAGCGCGAGTGAAAAAATTTTGTAATCCCGAAAAAGGATGTCTTTCTTTTCTCTCTTTCGTTCATAATAGCATTATTTTTAAAATATAATCTTGCTTTTGCTGGCACAGTGAATTCCACATACGTTTGTCGTGAAAAGTAACCGACGATGCGTATAAATAAACATATATCTGTAGCAGAGGTTAGATAATAGCCAATACGTACGTATAGGCCTACACTGTTAACGTGGAGAAAGGAATCTTTAGAATTCGAACAAAATCTTCGCGCACGACGCTCGACTAAAAATTCCTCGGGCGTAAGACGCTATCGTATTAAAGTACTACGTAAAGCAAACAACTCTAATTCGCTCCATCAATCACCGCCGTCTCTGTATTCCCCTCGACATCGTCATGCATTTAAAGAGCCCGACGAACATTTAAATAACCCAATTCTTACGCTACGAAAACTGTTTTGTAATTGGATGAATCAACGCGATGTGTACATTCGCCGCGTAAAATAGTCCGCCATCTTTGTTTTCTACATTTTGTTTACGAGCAATCAAGTCGTTTCCTAATTAAATTGAATCGGTCTCAAAATATCAAAGAGTCACATTCTACGCTAAGCAAGATTTTTTTTAAAACTAAAAAATAGTGTATACTCAATCCTTAAGAGGGCAGAGGTCTAGACATATTATTAGTTTCAACCCACAACCTACCAGAGCTTACTTGGGACATCGCAATACCAAAACTCCTAAGTACCAATGAGTTCAACGTGACAGGTGGTTAGCGTTTCACACAGGTGATAAAACTCGAGTCTCCAGATTCGGAGGTTGATCCCCTACCCGGCCAAACTCCCAAAAGCCGACAACGCACTTGCAGCTCGTCTGGTGTTGCAGATGTACCTGGGCGACGATAAACACTTCCAATCAAGTGAGCCGCTAGCACGTTTGCTTGTCTTTTCCATAAAACAAATAAATAATTAAGAGATAAAACACATTCTCTTACTGAATTTTATTTAGGTAAACATAAGATGATTAACTACTATTATATATACTACTAAACTACTACTAACTGTGGTGGTGTTTTTTTTCTTGCTTTCACTGCTTTCCATGCCTGTCGCAACTGAGATGGAGTCGCGTCGAGAGTGGAGTTTTGGTATTGCGATGTGCAGCTGAGGGCGGCGTCCGCGGACGGCCAGTGACCGTTCCTGCAGCCCCGACGATATGCGGCGAGAGAGGACCACCGTTATGTTTTCAGTCGGTGCAAACTTGATGTAGCCCTTAGACGTTATGTATTTACCTTTTTTTGTGTACTGTATACACAAAAAAAAGTGAAAACTTGCTTCAAATTTTGTACTATGTTTATCTTGGGTTCAATCACCCAGGATTAGTACCGACTAGCACCACAGAATTTATTGAAAATTTTAGTGCTGATTTATACATACAATTATTCACAGTCAAGAAACCTGGTGTTAAATAAATAATTAAAAATGTTACGAGAACAAGTCATGTGAAATATTGTTTTTATTATTATTTGTCACATTGTGAAGTCACCATCACTATATTTCATGCTTGGTATTTTTTATATCGTTAGCTTTTGTTGGCGCTTGATGCTCGTGTCCAGCGGTGGACTCACACAGTCTGAAAAAGAAATGAAGAAGTTCAACTGCACTGGAGTAGCTTGGCGGTTCCGTCCACGGACCATGAGAGGAGGCCATGGTGGTGAGAAATGTCTCAGAGAAATACACTGCTTAGGTTTCAGTGCGGAAACCCATTACTAAGCCTATGCCGTCTGCCTATGAGCTGTATTTTTGAACCGTAATAGGCATTGCATTGAAGTTTTCATTTGTATCTATCGTCAAAACAGTATTAACACACAAGCGTCAAACTTGTGATTACAGTGCAAACTCAAATAAAATAAAACATTATTTTTTTGTTGTATATTGTCTTGTCGCACAACGAGGGTACGATACTCTGAAAAATCGGACTAAAATCGGACAAGTGCGAATCCGACTCGCACTTGTCCGATTTTTATTACCATCGACAATATCTTTACATCTTTATAATATATAATCGTTGGTGCGTCTGTTAGTGGTCGTGTAACTGCTGAAAGACTTCACCGATTGAGATCATATTCACACAGTATATTTTTTTTTTTTATAAGAAAGTGGTTCACGGACCAAAATGTCTCATATTCACAATATATGTTGGTTTAGTGCCAAATAAGAAAATCACCAAACCTAAACCATATAGGTGGTGCTTTAGCTGGAAAGGGCAGAAAACGTCTACCAGGCCAGGATTACTTCTGTTTGTTGCAGCTGGATTTTAAGTACTCCAATTCTCCAATCGTTATCTGGCACGTCCCTTACTGAGTCATCGTCGGATGTCAATAAATATGCCATCAATACATATCACAAGGGTCACTACCTTCAGATAATAGCATCAATATATATCCGCTGGAATAAAATTAAGCCTTTGTTCTTTGCAAATTGGTTACAGCTGGCGAAACATTAAAGCGTATTCAAAAGCAAGGCCGCAAATGATCATTTAAATTTAGAATAGAGATTAATAAAACGGTTAGGTACATCGTTTATTTTGCTACATTACTCACAGGTGTTGTTTACGGCCTAATTTCTAATAATAGGTTAGTAAGAAAAATAATTAGTAAACAAGGCACACGAGGCTTATTAATAATCAGTTTATTACTTGAGTAGTCTATCTAGTGTTTTACACAAACAATCATTTTAGTAAAGCAATGGCCGGTGCTGTGTGGTATCGGCGTCAGAATTTGCCACCCCCTTTCTTCCTGTGGGTGTCGTAAGAGGCGTTAGTCAAGCCGAAAAGCTTTGATAATCGCTATGGCTACCGACAGATGGCGGGATAACCATCTAGAAATATACCACATCAAAACTAAGTAGGCCGATGACGGACAGATGTCTGGAGCTGAGGTCGCCAATCCGCTTGCCAAGGGTGGCGGTCATGGCTAATCCTCCTTGTGGGAGAGGCCTATGTCCTGTTGTGGACTGTTTACAGGACGTTCACGTCAGGTTAATGGCCGTATTGATGTTAAATTAGGAGAATAGTAACAGAATTAGATTAGCCAAAATGAATGTTTTTCATGGTGAAATGGATGATGTCATTACAAGATTTTCATTGTCAAAAACACCCAAAGTTTCATTACTCTAAGAGAGCTGTTGCTGTATTTTTTTTTGGGTGGAAAAATGCTTTAGGTATATGTTGTGCTTTAGTTGGCCGGGAGGCCCCCAACGGTTTTTGTCGGACTCGGATCTCGGAAGGAGAAACATACCGACTAAAAACCCATCCACGTTGCTGTTGGCCCGGAGGCCTTTACAACTTCATCGGAGGCCCGCAAGTTGAAAAAAGGGTCGACGATGTCTGCTCCTATGAAGCGCTGCGTCCCCTGAAACGAAAAAATAACTTCCAATTTAAGGGGAGGGCCTAGGCGATCCGTGGGCCCCGACTTCTGGGTTCGCCTTATTATATGACTTTAGTAACGACCTCTGCCTCGAGTAAATCTCGTGCGGGTCGTGAAAATGTGAAATATTTAACAAGTTGCGGCATTAACAAAAAACTCTATAGAATTCATTAATATTAGAAAAGTTAAGTTTAGTTACGGTGTAAGTGTGAAAATGCCGTTTCATTCTCTAAATGCCCAACTCTTCCGCGGGTGATGTAGTAGACGAATTATGCCGAACATAAATTCCACAGATGGGGAGATGGGGAGAAGCTTAACTAGTGCCTAGCGTAGTGAGATGTGCAAACTTACCAAGATATGTATGCTGGCTACAGTTGCCGCCCTTTTTGGAGTATTCTATGTTCAGCATAGAAATAAAATGGATATAGTAGTAAAAAAGTTAGCGTAAAGTCAAGTTTCTTAAGTATCTATAAATATTCTTCTGCTGCGCAAAGCCCTTCTATACCACGCTGCTCTAATGCATGTTGACGGATTTCTCATATCCGCAAAATATTTTTTTTTATAATGATAAATGTATTGAACCTAAAATTTCCTAACGAAGTTTAACTTAATCGTCAAGCACTTGCAAATTTAGTGGTAACGACATCGGAATTCGATAACAAGTCACACTTATTATGAATTTTAAGCGTGTAGCCTGATTTCTGAGCGACTACAGCTCAATAGTAATAATCATTTTAAATATCTTGATGATATATTGGAAACACTCTGGCTGAAACTTGTTACAGTTGGTGAGCTAAAAACAAGGTCACAATAAATAAAATATAGTTACTTCGTTTATTTCTTCACGTTATTCACACTCACAGGTGCTGTTTGCGGCCTAAAATCTTTGTAATACGAGAAAAAATAGTTCAGTGACGAGCTACATACGCTTTTTATTGCTTGAGTAGCCTGTCCAGTGATATCAGAAGCTATAATTTTATTAAATTGCTATTTTGCATGCTATAGCTAAAATGTATAACGTTATGTGTGAAAAGTCTACCCGTATCCCAATCAGAATGCCGTCTAATCTAAGATAGTTTCCTATTTAAAGATATACACGTATTCCTGCTTACAAGCAAGAGCCCGGGCTAAGATTTTAGACAGGACTACTATCTAGAGTCGTAAGTATGCAAAATGAAGGTATACATTTATTTTGCAACATGGCAAGGTTTCGCAGCAGGGGACAAAATATTTGTCATTTCCGTCGTACATGTGGGGTCTGCAAACGAAATTATTATTCTAAGGAGGCCCTACCATAAAGCAAACGGAACGATCTTGAAGCGATCGTGAGTGCTTGTAGACCTAAAATAGATCAAAAAACACAATTTAAGAATATTATAAATTTAAGTTTTACTTTTATTACTTTAATTATCTTTTAAAGTAAAGTTAGGACCTAACGTTTTTTTAGTAGCAACAAAAATCTAAAAAAAGGTGACACATTTTAAACGTTTTTTGTTCTAACTTTATTGTAAAGACGATACTACACACAGGTGCCAAACTTGGTAAAATTATGGTGCAAATTCTACAGTAAAACAACAAATAAAATAAAATCAAGTGTGAAATTACAGATATATTGTGTGGTTGCACGAAACCCTCGATGCGCGAATCTGAGTTGCAGTTGGCCGATTGTATATTTATCTGCCACTAGCAAACCACACCGGATTGGCACAAACAGATCCTTAGTGAATATTTTAAAACAGAACTGAAAGACTTTGCACACTTGCCACGTTTTGTGAAACAAACGAACGTTCAATAACGCTTAAATAACTGAAAATATTGAACGAATATTCACGAAATTTTTATTTGGAATTTAGGATAGTTTTTATTGTAATAAACATACTAGTGCGATTTTTTTTAATTTGATTGCGGTGAAAAACGTGCGAACAGTCCACTTGTTGGTGTCTTACCATTTACTGCAGCCCACGGGCACCTGCAAACTACTTCTATCGAAGACAGTTACAGTCGCTGCTTCCCATTATATTACGAGAAAAGCGTGTTCATATAGACCTTTTTGATATCTAGTATTAGAGGTCATAATTATTTTATTTATTTCCAAAGAAATAAGGAAAAAACTCTTTTATGGAACAAATAAAATAGCCTAATTATCCGAAAAAAATACAAGCGCTATTCGCCATGACTAATAGTTTAATGACCTCAGCAAGAGCGGCAAAAAAAATTCCTGAGACTAAACAATATTTTGTGTATGACAAGAAAAGTCCCATCCAGCCTGTATGTTATATGCCAAACCTCTTGCACACGTTGTGCATCACTCTGGTTAATAAACAAGATACTGGCCACCGGCTGTTGACAGAAAACACAAAACTAAACTCAAATTCCACAGACTATTATTATTTATACTCTTTGTTGTACACGTCAAAAAAAACATAAATCAATTTAAAACTAACCACAAATTACCACAAATAGGCGGCCTTGTTACGAAATGCTTAATTTTATTATTATTTTAATTCTCTATTTATTGTTTTTTTTTATTTCTTCAAGACAGCATTTTTCGATCTTACTAAGTTTAAACGATAAATAACGCCGTTAAGTTCATTAGTAATTTTGTTAGACATAATAAAGCTTCACGATGGATGACGAACCTAATTTTATAATATCGGTCACTAAACGGACGCGTAGGTCGTCGTTTACATTGAAAGACATATTTCGCTGTAACAAATGCGCATGACATCACTTTTTAGATTGTAGATTTAAACGGTGGTATACATTGAACTATTACCTGTAAGTCTGTTAACACTTATGCTTCATCATCATCATTTCAGCCTATCACAAGTCCACTTCCAAACATATGCCTCCTCCAAAGATTGCCACAAAGCTCGGTCCTGAGCCACCTGCATCCATAGACTTACCGCAACAATGACAGGTGGTCCCTCCGCCTTGTGGAGGGTCATCCCACACTGCTTTTCCCTGTGCGTGGCTGCCACTCGAGAACCTTCTTTCTTCAACGGTTGTCAGTGCAATGAGCTATGTGGCAAGCCCATTGGCACTTCAGCTTGCTGATCCTTACGGCTATGTCGGTTACCCTAGTTCTGCTGCATCGTTGCAGACTCTATCGCACAGAGAAACACCGAGCATATCCCTTTATATAGCGTGCTGAGCAACTTTGAGCTTCCTCATACGGTCTGTACTGAAGGACCAAGTCTCAGTTCCGTAAGTCATCACTGGCAACACCCACTGGTTGTATACTTTGCTCTTGAGCTTTTAAGGTATGCTATGCTTATTTACTGGAAATACTTTCCCATCACTTACACTGAGGCGTGCATTCCAAATAAGCAAAAAGTGAAGAAGTGTTGTTAGATATATATATATATATAACCTATAAGGTTTCAACAAATATGTCCCCTCCATTTTTAGTATTTATTATTAATCTATTATATTATCTATAAAAAAAATACTAAATGAGCTTCCGCGACAGTGTGTAAACAGCATTATCTTAATGTATTTACCGCGAACGGGAACAAGACGACAATATATTATAAACTAAAACGATTTCTTTGTTATAATTATAAATGAATGAACGTTGAATGATGTCATTTTGTTAATGCCTCTTCCCACTTCCATTACGTTTTATGATTTATTTTTTGAAAAAT
This sequence comes from Bhutanitis thaidina, assembly GCA_029286595.1. NCBI lineage: Eukaryota > Metazoa > Arthropoda > Insecta > Lepidoptera > Papilionidae > Bhutanitis > Bhutanitis thaidina. The sequence continues at coordinate 3,877,912 of JAGSMS010000012.1, read as the reverse complement.
GGCTACTATTGACAGAAATTAGCATTACAATAAATTACTCTGTATATTAATTGTACGTGGTAATAGTTAGTATTTTTTAGTACTAGGAATGAAGACTTTCTATACTTATCATACTACACATGACACAATGAATGAGTAATATAAGGGCGCGTGGGTGTGATCAATAAAAGTGGGCATTTTTATGGCCGGTTTGCCATTTGCAGTATGTACCTACTTATAACATTAACGCAGTATCAAAAACCTAGCGAAGGAGATGCTGCTGCCTAGTGGCGTTCATGTGACAAAAAGGCATTACCGAGCCTTGTAATGCAATTGTGATGCAATACTTTGCTTTTTGTACCTACTACATACCAAGGGTCAAAACTTTAAGGATGCCTCTGCAGCTTCCCATCACTGGTCTGTGGGACTCGTGTTCGGCATATTTAGATTTGGATAGATTATACGTCTACAATACAATCCAAATATGCCTAGAGGCTAGTCCTTAAGGCAGTGGTGTGCTTCGCGTGCAGTTGAGATTGATCATTAGAGATGGTGAAATGGAGGTAGAATCCCAAATCCCTTCACTTGTCATAACGTTAAAACAATTGACATTGAGTCATATCTGGTGCCGCTATGCTATGATTATATATGCTAATAACATGGTATGATTTTATCGTGGAACGGTGTCACGCGGTATTTTTGTAATGTTTTGTACTACTAGGCCCCTAGACTAGTAGGCACTAGAATGGTTATACTAATACCTTACGGGCACTGTAACGTATCCCGCGCGGATGAATCCTAGATGTTTATCATGAACGCGTCACTTCACGCATTGAAGATAACTAGTTTAAGTATTAAAAGTTACTAAATTTATCTCTGTCGTCGGTGTATTCAGATAAAACAAAAGCTTCCTAAAAACAAAGCATCTCTTGTTAAACGCTATCAAAATGTTTGCTTGTAAAATCGTCGTATAGATAATTTACTTTGTCTGTACAATATAAACTAAAATAGATTATAGTTTATCTGAACTGATAGAATTAAATTTGAAATTAAAAAAAGTTTAATTTATTGGCATAACTTTATGTCAAACCTATTGTTTACAGTTCTTTTTTATTTTTAATATCCAATTATTAAAAATAAAATAGTTTGCACAGAGTAATGAAATCACGTAATCCGACAGAATATAGAACATTATCCTCGACCGTGACTCATTCGCAACCAATACAGTACGTATAATAATTCTGTCGTTACAGTCACCGACAGAAATACAAATGATCCCACTAAATGGATTTCCTAATATAAGTGATATGTTAATATAGAATATCGCATCTTGGCAAGAACATTTTTATAGTGCAACATTTATTTATTAGACGTTTAATTTTTATTTATTGCTGCCGAGAAATATATCTATTTGGTGGTGTGTAGCTTCTGTCTATCCATTATTTCTGTCTTCTGTCTAACTACTCTTTCTTAGAAAATACTTTTCGTTTCAAGCTGAAGTTCATGCTGAACGTCAATGATCATGTCCTTCCTAGCCAATTTCCATTAAAGTGGCAACTTTCGAATACTCTATCGGCAGTTGAGAACTGCGCAATCTACTACATTATAATGCCGCAAGTGTATGGGGTGGAGCCAAGCGCCTCTACCACGACGTTTGCTGCTGCACAGAAGAGCCACTTGCGCGTTCGATCAAAATATAATAATTGGAATGTGATGACAAACAAGCTAATAGTTCACCTGATGGTCAGTGGTTACTGCAGCTCAGGTACGCCTGGAAATAACGTCAATTGAAGAAGGTTACTGATTTCTCTCAATCTCGAATTTTAGTGCCTCAGTAAAACCTTTCAAACCGGAACACAAAAGTGGTTGCACTGCTGCTTAGCGACAGAAATAGATACCCAGACAGCTCCTAGGTAGAGAAGTCACTAGGCCCAAAGGCTAATTGCCAACCCAAGTCTGCCTCGACAGGTGCAGGGTGGTCAGCCGGAGATTTGGCAGGATATATTTTCGAGAGTGCATAGGAATTAATTGATCCAATTCCCCCATCGCCATTCTACCATCGAATATTTAGAGAGACTGCAGTTTTCCAACCATTAGTTATTGATGTCACTTGAATTCATAAAAAGCGTTACGCTTCGTCATACAATATGTACATCATACGAACATGCATCATGCGGAGAGAGAATAAGCTTTTACAGAGCCTAGTGCCTAGGACTTCATTACCAGAACCACCAGATGGACTTTAGACAAGCAAATATTTAAAAAATATTTATACTTTACTTTCACTTATCTTTTATATCTTCGATCATTACATTTGCAAATACTTTCAATATATGTACATGAAATGGTTAAACATTTTAATATTTTTTTAAATTCGTAAACTTTACAAAATATATTAAACTTAAATATTCATTTCTTTTTCAGGCTGCTGCGAAAAATAAAGATGGCTGTCTGGAAAATCATAGCATTGACCTCTGTTTTCATCTTGTCCATTGAAGCTAAATTTTATCATACAAATCATCATCAGAAGCGGGAGACGTCATCGAGTATATGCGATGCAACTTTTAACAATACCAGTATAATCCAATGCTATTGTGCCAAAGATACAAGTGATACAGTACGTATAATAATTCTGTCGTTACAGTCACCGACAGAAATACAAATGATCCCACTAAATGGATTTCCTAATATAAGTGATATGTTAATATAGAATATCGCATCTTGGCAAGAACATTTTTATAGTGCAACATTTATTTATTAGACGTTTAATTTTTATTTATTGCTGCCGAGAAATATATCTATTTGGTGGTGTGTAGCTTCTGTCTATCCATTATTTCTGTCTTCTGTCTAACTACTCTTTCTTAGAAAATACTTTTCGTTTCAAGCTGAAGTTCATGCTGAACGTCAATGATCATGTCCTTCCTAGCCAATTTCCATTAAAGTGGCAACTTTCGAATACTCTATCGGCAGTTGAGAACTGCGCAATCTACTACATTATAATGCCGCAAGTGTATGGGGTGGAGCCAAGCGCCTCTACCACGACGTTTGCTGCTGCACAGAAGAGCCACTTGCGCGTTCGATCAAAATATAATAATTGGAATGTGATGACAAACAAGCTAATAGTTCACCTGATGGTCAGTGGTTACTGCAGCTCAGGTACGCCTGGAAATAACGTCAATTGAAGAAGGTTACTGATTTCTCTCAATCTCGAATTTTAGTGCCTCAGTAAAACCTTTCAAACCGGAACACAAAAGTGGTTGCACTGCTGCTTAGCGACAGAAATAGATACCCAGACAGCTCCTAGGTAGAGAAGTCACTAGGCCCAAAGGCTAATTGCCAACCCAAGTCTGCCTCGACAGGTGCAGGGTGGTCAGCCGGAGATTTGGCAGGATATATTTTCGAGAGTGCATAGGAATTAATTGATCCAATTCCCCCATCGCCATTCTACCATCGAATATTTAGAGAGACTGCAGTTTTCCAACCATTAGTTATTGATGTCACTTGAATTCATAAAAAGCGTTACGCTTCGTCATACAATATGTACATCATACGAACATGCATCATGCGGAGAGAGAATAAGCTTTTACAGAGCCTAGTGCCTAGGACTTCATTACCAGAACCACCAGATGGACTTTAGACAAGCAAATATTTAAAAAATATTTATACTTTACTTTCACTTATCTTTTATATCTTCGATCATTACATTTGCAAATACTTTCAATATATGTACATGAAATGGTTAAACATTTTAATATTTTTTTAAATTCGTAAACTTTACAAAATATATTAAACTTAAATATTCATTTCTTTTTCAGGCTGCTGCGAAAAATAAAGATGGCTGTCTGGAAAATCATAGCATTGACCTCTGTTTTCATCTTGTCCATTGAAGCTAAATTTTATCATACAAATCATCATCAGAAGCGGGAGACGTCATCGAGTATATGCGATGCAACTTTTAACAATACCAGTATAATCCAATGCTATTGTGCCAAAGATACAAGTGATACAGTACGTAGCGCCGAATGTTACCCAACATATGATGATATTAGTCCAAATGATCCAAATTGGTTGAAGTTTAATTATTTAAAAAATGCAACCAAACTTGTTCTTACAAATACAAGAGGCATAGCATTGAAGTACATTCCAAAGAATGCATTAAAGTGCACTGATAATCTTCTAAGGCTGGATGTGAAGTATGGAAACTTAGCAACACTGGAAGCGTTCGCTTTTGCGAACTTGAGTTTAATTGAAGAAATCTCATTAAGTGGGAATCAGATTGAAAAATTGAGTGGCCATGCTTTTGCACACCATAAGATGTTGAACACTATCAGTTTAGATACAAACAACATTATCGAAATAAACAGAGACGTGTTCTTCGATCTTCCTTCATTGGAAAAACTGTTTCTTACCAATAACAAAATAACGACTATACACGATAAAGCTTTTATACACTTGACGAACTTGGAAGAGTTAGAGATAGACAGAAACAAGTTGTTCAGCTTGAACAGCGAAACCTTTTCCGGCTTAAAGAAACTGCAAAAATTAGATATAAGTGGCAATACTTTGGAAGTTATTGGTGATAACACATTTAAGCCTCTATCTCATTTGGTATCGTTGAATTTAGACGGCAATAAAATCCAAATGCTAGATTCCAAAGCATTTCATGGCTTATCAAAACTACGATCTCTTTCGTTAGCTCATAATGAACTAAGCGAGATTGATAACGTTGATATATTCAATGGACTGAATTCATTAACTTCGCTTAGCTTAAAGGGTAATCGAATTCGTGAATTAAAGGAGTTAGTGATGGCGCCGATTTTAAATAATTTTTATTTATTGCTGCCGAGAAATATATCTATTTGGTGGTGTGTAGCTTCTGTCTATCCATTATTTCTGTCTTCTGTCTAACTACTCTTTCTTAGAAAATACTTTTCGTTTCAAGCTGAAGTTCATGCTGAACGTCAATGATCATGTCCTTCCTAGCCAATTTCCATTAAAGTGGCAACTTTCGAATACTCTATCGGCAGTTGAGAACTGCGCAATCTACTACATTATAATGCCGCAAGTGTATGGGGTGGAGCCAAGCGCCTCTACCACGACGTTTGCTGCTGCACAGAAGAGCCACTTGCGCGTTCGATCAAAATATAATAATTGGAATGTGATGACAAACAAGCTAATAGTTCACCTGATGGTCAGTGGTTACTGCAGCTCAGGTACGCCTGGAAATAACGTCAATTGAAGAAGGTTACTGATTTCTCTCAATCTCGAATTTTAGTGCCTCAGTAAAACCTTTCAAACCGGAACACAAAAGTGGTTGCACTGCTGCTTAGCGACAGAAATAGATACCCAGACAGCTCCTAGGTAGAGAAGTCACTAGGCCCAAAGGCTAATTGCCAACCCAAGTCTGCCTCGACAGGTGCAGGGTGGTCAGCCGGAGATTTGGCAGGATATATTTTCGAGAGTGCATAGGAATTAATTGATCCAATTCCCCCATCGCCATTCTACCATCGAATATTTAGAGAGACTGCAGTTTTCCAACCATTAGTTATTGATGTCACTTGAATTCATAAAAAGCGTTACGCTTCGTCATACAATATGTACATCATACGAACATGCATCATGCGGAGAGAGAATAAGCTTTTACAGAGCCTAGTGCCTAGGACTTCATTACCAGAACCACCAGATGGACTTTAGACAAGCAAATATTTAAAAAATATTTATACTTTACTTTCACTTATCTTTTATATCTTCGATCATTACATTTGCAAATACTTTCAATATATGTACATGAAATGGTTAAACATTTTAATATTTTTTTAAATTCGTAAACTTTACAAAATATATTAAACTTAAATATTCATTTCTTTTCAGGCTGCTGCGAAAAATAAAGATGGCTGTCTGGAAAATCATAGCATTGACCTCTGTTTTCATCTTGTCCATTGAAGCTAAATTTTATCATACAAATCATCATCAGAAGCGGGAGACGTCATCGAGTATATGCGATGCAACTTTTAACAATACCAGTATAATCCAATGCTATTGTGCCAAAGATACAAGTGATACAGTACGTAGCGCCGAATGTTACCCAACATATGATGATATTAGTCCAAATGATCCAAATTGGTTGAAGTTTAATTATTTAAAAAATGCAACCAAACTTGTTCTTACAAATACAAGAGGCATAGCATTGAAGTACATTCCAAAGAATGCATTAAAGTGCACTGATAATCTTCTAAGGCTGGATGTGAAGTATGGAAACTTAGCAACACTGGAAGCGTTCGCTTTTGCGAACTTGAGTTTAATTGAAGAAATCTCATTAAGTGGGAATCAGATTGAAAAATTGAGTGGCCATGCTTTTGCACACCATAAGATGTTGAACACTATCAGTTTAGATACAAACAACATTATCGAAATAAACAGAGACGTGTTCTTCGATCTTCCTTCATTGGAAAAACTGTTTCTTACCAATAACAAAATAACGACTATACACGATAAAGCTTTTATACACTTGACGAACTTGGAAGAGTTAGAGATAGACAGAAACAAGTTGTTCAGCTTGAACAGCGAAACCTTTTCCGGCTTAAAGAAACTGCAAAAATTAGATATAAGTGGCAATACTTTGGAAGTTATTGGTGATAACACATTTAAGCCTCTATCTCATTTGGTATCGTTGAATTTAGACGGCAATAAAATCCAAATGCTAGATTCCAAAGCATTTCATGGCTTATCAAAACTACGATCTCTTTCGTTAGCTCATAATGAACTAAGCGAGATTGATAACGTTGATATATTCAATGGACTGAATTCATTAACTTCGCTTAGCTTAAAGGGTAATCGAATTCGTGAATTAAAGGAGTTAGTGATGGCGCCGATTTTAAATAATTTTTATGGAAATACGAGCTCTTTGAATGTCGAAGGTAAGGCAAAATGTATTTTATTTTATATAATACATGAATCAGTAGTATGTATCATGTATCCTTAAATAATGCTTAATGCCAATAATTGGTTCATACTTTTATGGCGGATGAAAGTGTGAAGGAAAAGGGTAGCTACCCGCCGGGTGTTCGTGATTGGGGAGGACGACTCCTCCTCCAAGATGTTATTCTGGATCTAGTATATATGTAATGGTCCGTAGAAAAGATTCAAAGTGAGATGATGGATTGTATGCGCAATAGCATCTCGAGATATTATTTTTCTTTATAAATATCTGCAATTCTTGCGTCTCATGTGCGGAAATGCATGTCGCCCTATAAATATACACATATATAAATATGTATATGTATATCAACAATATATTCGTATATAATAATAAATTATAACACTGTTAGAGTTGTAGAGAGCCTATAAAAACGTAGTACTAAATAATGTTAATTAATAATTATATTAGTGGAATTGATATTTGTTGACTAAGATAGCGTCTTATATTCATTATTAATTTTAATCACATCGTTTTGTGTAACTCTGCTTTATACTTTTAGTATACTAGTCCCTGTATTTACCTTAATTACCAGAAATTGACCTTAATAAAATAAAACCATTGTTAGTCTACGAAAAAACCGCCTCCCAATCGTAACATCGATATACTATAAATAATAAGTGTACGTGACAGCCAAGAGCAGCCACCCTATTGTTTTTTTTTTATTGTATTAGTTTTAGTCGCATGCAAAAGTTAAAATTGTGGCAACAAAAGGGTGTAAGGAGCAATGTACATTCTTTTCTCCAAATGCCACCCTCAACTGCGCTTGGCGCATCCCGCTGGCATCGAAACGAAGGTACCGGCACTGCGTCAACCAACCCGGTTTCTCAGCATACCATCTCTGCTAGATCGATGTGCCCGTGAGCGCGATTACACACCAGTCCGCTAAGAATTCTCGAGGAAAGCTTCAACACTGCGCTGATGAACACGCCTGCTGAACATGAATTTAAACAGTCTGATGAAGTAAAATAGAAGGATATTGAATTGTAAATAAAATTAATACCTTTCAGAGCTTCGGTGAAGTTATAACACTTTATGAATAGTTAAGACATATGTTTAGTATATGAGAGTTTAAGTACTTAAATTTACATGGTGATAAAGATCGATCTCAAAATATTTTATTTCACTTTCCAGATAACAATTTCCCCTGCAATTGCCGTCTTGAATGGTTTGTCTTGCTCATGAATAGAACTGAGAGCGCCACATTGAAACTGGTCTTAGAAAACTTCAAATGCTTACCCGATGCCGGACTTCGCGACAGATGGACGAAGCGGATGGAAGCTGATAAGAGTAATAGACAAGTTATTGAAGAAGAGGAGGCTCCTGGACCAAATGCAGACTACGAATATTATGATGACGCAGACTTGAACGGTAAACTGTTTTATACGGACGTAAGAGACTTACTAAATTGCACAAAAATGAACAAACCAGTCTTTGTCACAACTACTATTAAGCCTCTATCGAATGGTATTGAAATTACTAGAGGAATATATACCAAAGTAACGGCCAATCCTATGTTAACTACGACTATGAAACTTGTTACTAAGGAAAATAAGACGGATGATTCGGATGACGCAATATTGAAAACAACCAAAGCTCCAGAAACTCTTAAAATCAATACAAATCAAGTTACCAATGAAGATATCAAAGAATCTAAGACTAATATCTACACAACTAGTCGATTAGCTACCGTATCTGCTAAACCATTAGGACGAAATTACGATGATCATGACATGGCTTCAGATGAGGCTAAGCCGGATAGAATAAAAGCACATAGGAGTATCCAAGAAAAAAATGACGACTATAACGATTTATACAATAACGCACAAAGTTATTTTGTCTCTAGCTTCAATACAATGATATTTGTAACTCTGCTTTATACTTTTAGTATACTAGTCCCTGTATTTACCTTAATTACCAGAAATTGACCTTAATAAAATAAAACCATTGTTAGTCTACGAAAAACCGCCTCCCAATCGTAACATCGATATACTATAAATAATAAGTGTACGTGACAGCCAAGAGCAGCCACCCTATTGTTTTTTTTTTATTGTATTAGTTTTAGTCGCATGCAAAAGTTAAAATTGTGGCAACAAAAGGGTGTAAGGAGGAATGTACATTCTTTTCTCCAAATGCCACCTCAACTGCGCTTGGCGCATCCCGCTGGCATCGAAACGAAGGTACCGGCACTGCGTCAACCAACCCGGTTTCTCAGCATACCATCTCTGCTAGATCGATGTGCCCGTGAGCGCGATTACACACCAGTCCGCTAAGAATTCTCGAGGAAAGCTTCAACACTGCGCTGATGAACACGCCTGCTGAACATGAATTTAAACAGTCTGATGAAGTAAAATAGAAGGATATTGAATTGTAAATAAAATTAATACCTTTCAGAGCTTCGGTGAAGTTATAACACTTTATGAATAGTTAAGACATATGTTTAGTATATGAGAGTTTAAGTACTTAAATTTACATGGTGATAAAGATCGATCTCAAAATATTTTATTTCACTTTCCAGATAACAATTTCCCCTGCAATTGCCGTCTTGAATGGTTTGTCTTGCTCATGAATAGAACTGAGAGCGCCACATTGAAACTGGTCTTAGAAAACTTCAAATGCTTACCCGATGCCGGACTTCGCGACAGATGGACGAAGCGGATGGAAGCTGATAAGAGTAATAGACAAGTTATTGAAGAAGAGGAGGCTCCTGGACCAAATGCAGACTACGAATATTATGATGACGCAGACTTGAACGGTAAACTGTTTTATACGGACGTAAGAGACTTACTAAATTGCACAAAAATGAACAAACCAGTCTTTGTCACAACTACTATTAAGCCTCTATCGAATGGTATTGAAATTACTAGAGGAATATATACCAAAGTAACGGCCAATCCTATGTTAACTACGACTATGAAACTTGTTACTAAGGAAAATAAGACGGATGATTCGGATGACGCAATATTGAAAACAACCAAAGCTCCAGAAACTCTTAAAATCAATACAAATCAAGTTACCAATGAAGATATCAAAGAATCTAAGACTAATATCTACACAACTAGTCGATTAGCTACCGTATCTGCTAAACCATTAGGACGAAATTACGATGATCATGACATGGCTTCAGATGAGGCTAAGCCGGATAGAATAAAAGCACATAGGAGTATCCAAGAAAAAAATGACGACTATAACGATTTATACAATAACGCACAAAGTTATTTTGTCTCTAGCTTCAATACAATGATATTTGTAACTCTGCTGAATATTAGATTACAATTTTATTAGAATACCATCTAGGGTATAAGTATAATTAATGATATTATAGCGTTAACTTAATCCTTCACAGTCATTATAATAAATAAATAGTTGTTAAGAAATTATAGATTACTTTATTACAAAATCCCATGTCAAAAAAATGAGTAGCAAAGGTATCTGGGTGCTAAGACGAAATAAAATACAGTCTTCAGATTTAAATCTCACGTGCACTGGGTGCACCTTCCTAACTAACATACGTGATTCTGCTGACCGAATGGTGACTGAATCTATCCGAATTCGCCGTAGTCAAATCGCACGGACTAGTGATGGGGATATGCAGCACTAGTGCGAGTGCCGACACCAGCGTGGTGAGTCAAGGCAAACGCTTCAAGAAATAAAATTTATACATGGTAGAGCCAAACACCTGCTTTTTTTGCTACTCGAATGGTCCGGCTGAACCGGGGACGTACCACGGCCTCGCAGAACACCGGCATGAAGTATAGGCATCTAGTCCTTCAGCGTTTCGGTCGGTGAGTGAAGTAACCGGAAGCCCACTGTTCCCCCTCATCCCTCTTCCTGTTCCACACCCCGCCGACATCATACCTGCAGCTCGCTCTTCTGGTGTTGCAGATGAACGTGCGCGTCGGTAATCACATAACACCGGATGGGGCAAACGTGCACGTGGCTCTCGTGTACGTTTGCCTCATCTTCCCAAAAAAAATAAAAAACAAGGCTATTGTTCTTTCTGGGAACGGTACAGCAGTGATCTTCAATAGATTGGGGAATTAATTGAATGATATCTAGCCATGCAATATTACCAACCACATGATTGATGGTACCATACATGGACACTTTTAATGTGTCCATGTATGGTATATACGACGTTTAACAAAATTTTATTTAGCAAAATTTGTTCGAGACCCAATGGTTCAGTGATCAACTTACCTGCCTACGAATAATACGAATTCCAACCTAAATACTAATTACGATTTTGAAGCACGATGGAAACTTCCGCATAGTGATCGATTTGTTCAAGCCTGCCGGATTACACACTACAAAGTAAACGAAACTGAACTCGAATAAAACACAGGGTACTTTTTCGTCGCTACTTTACTATACCCGACGTAACGCATATGCGATACAATCGGAATAAGGGTCAGATGCACGGCACAACTAGACCCGACACCAACAATTTGTGCATTGAAAATATTGAAGCGCCAATAGAGTGATTGATAGGAATATTAGGAATGTGGATAGCATTGCTTTTATTCAGAGAAAAAAGGGGTTCGAATCCAGTAGCCATGGCTCAGCAGCAGTCAGTTACGCTTACTACAAAGCCACACGATCGTCAGTCTTAAAATTTTATTATATTAAAACATCCTACGTCATAATATTTTTTTTTCTTTCTTAATTATACACTTATACGCTTTTGTGTAAATAATTGTGAACCATTAGCGCCTGCGCTTTATATTTGAGCAGCATTTATAAGAATATAAGAATGAGTTATCGCTCATTAGGACTCTTGCTCTGCATAATATTTATTTGCTACCTACTCTACTAATGTAAAGAAAATTATTTTTCATAATATTTATCCTTAAAAATTAAAGGAAAAGGAAAGTAGCACCTACGGCTGGGCAAAGGCCTCCTTCTCAAATATTTGAGAGAGTTTTGGAGCCGGTACGGTCCGCCACGTTGCTACAGTGCTGGTTGACTTTTCATGTCACATGTCCTCAGAATTTTTTTTTTATTTTGACATGCAGATTTTCTTACGATATTTTCCTTCAGCACCGAGCATGTGGTATCGGCACTGGGTATCTAACCCTGGTCACTAGCGCTCTGTGAGAGCCGTGATAACCCAGTGGACAGACGCTTTTCTTTCAAAAAAAAAAAAATTGGTGAAAACTGTACAATACCTGCGCCATTAAAGTAACTAAAAATATCGGTCTGAATACATTTAATGCCTTACTAAGCACATAAGAGATAAGCTTGCTGCTCTCGTATAAAAAAAATTGTTATCTTGTCGTACTTATTGAATTACTCTTAATATTTCTTCACACCACTTACACATGTTTTATTCAAATACAAACAGGTACACAGTTACGCCTAAAATTTAATTTACTCAAGGAAATTTATCAGATTTTTCTCCAAACGCCAACCTCACATCTAAGTCATGCACCTTTGGCTGATAAACTAGGCCATGGCGGGAAAAACTTTCGCACCTAAGCGGTCTGAGTAAAAAGCTTAATCCACAAAGTACTGACGAGGAACAGTATTATTAGTGCAAAGAGCGCCGGTACTGCATTCCCCAACTTTTATTTACAAATGCTCTGATTAAAGGCTAAAGTGTAACAAGAAAACCGTGACAAGATTACTAGTAAACACCATTGTTCATCAGTGGAGAGATGAGGAATTTACACACACTTTTGTTTTAACTAATGTTGGCTTTATCTTATGCTTACTAGTTGAGAAATTAACTTACATACAGTTAAAGTACTTTTTGTTTTATTATTTCATTGTATCTTGTATTCTCACAGCCACACAATCCATTTACCAATTACCTACCAAGTGTCTTTTCTCACAATCTTTTCAGTTATAAAAAGTATGGTAAGTTGGATTCAGACATTTGAAATGTATTCTTTCGATAGACGTAAGAGAACCAAATTTGGAACATGGTTTTGTTCATACAAAAGCCAAATTCCGCTCACTATCGCCATCTAGTATCTAGCTTGCGTAGCATAGTACGCATGCGGAAAACCGATGAAGCTGTAAAAGTCAAAACGGCTAACAGCAATTACTTCAACGAATACATACTGCGTAGCTCAGAAACCATTCACATGTTACTGTAACTGCTAAATTTGGGATATTTAATTGTAAGTACTGAAAAATATCTGTAGATAGTATTAAATAATAAATTAATAAACTTTAGATAATTAAATAAATAAATGACGTCCGAGAAGAATGACTCATACGAACTCGCCGAAACCGGCTTCCGCGGAAAATACGACCTCATTACTGAAGATCTCGGAATATGCCTCCCTTGGGTACGTCGTGATGGTGTGGACTTTTCTTTCCGCATGCTTTATTCACGCTTGACAAAAGGCTATTAAACACTTTTGTCAGGCGTGCAAAAAAATAATTGCATACGTTATCGAAATTACATGCAAGTGACCACGGAACTGAACGTCGCACGATATGTCAACGCCAAGGATTCTGATACTGGCTAAGGCAATAAGGGGAACGTTCTCAAAAAGAGGAGAAACGACAAAGGGATTTTTTAGCGGTAAACGCGCAAACATGTGTCTGTTTGGTCCTAACCAAATTACGTCGACCCCAATCCGAGACTTTGATTAACAAGGTCTCGTCTTCAGACACAACTTTGTTCCGGCACTCTTCGACGTATTCTCGAGAAATATTCGCAGGGCGTGTATCGATAGGGCATCACCCGTGCTGTCGTCTGCATAACTATGAATGCTACTGATTTGTAGCATGTCGTTGATATGCAGAAGGAACAGAGTGGGAGTTAGCACACAGCCTTGTGGAACACCAGCATTCACGGGTTTGAGGTCCGAGCATGCACCGTCGACAACAACCTTGATGCTCCGATCCGTGAGGAAGCTGGTGACCCTGTTGCACAATCTCTTGGGAACCCCGTAAGATGAAAGCTTTGAAAAAAGCGCTTTATGCCAAACCCTATCAAATACTTTCGCTAGGTCCAGACTAACCGCCAAAGGCTCCCCCTTAGACACAACTGCTTCTGCCCATCGGTGAGTCAGGTAAACTAGAAGATCACCAGCTGATTGTCCGCGACGGAAACCGTACTGACGGTCACTGATCAACTGATGTTCCTCCAGGTACCTCAGGAGCTGGGTGTTAATAAGTGACTCCATTATTTTAGGTAACAAAGGGCTGATGGCAATAGGCTTGTAGTTGGACGGATCAGAGCGGTCGCCTTTTTTGGCTATCGGATGCGCAAATGCTGTCTTCCAAGATTTCGGGACGACGCTTGAAGAGTAGGAGAGCCGGAAAAGACGCGTGAGAACCGGTGCCAACTTAGGGGCACACATTCTCAGCACAATTGGAGGGATTCCGTCCGGCCCACTCGACTTATGATGGATGTCCAGGGAGCGGAGTGCCTTTCGCACTGAGCTCTGCAGAAACTGAATTTCCGGCATGGAGCACTTACACCACGGGATGGTAGGTGGAGAGTTTTTCCAGTCATGAAGAGTCGAGTTGGATGCAAAAAGAGAGCCCAAGAGATCGGCTTTCTCTTTTGCAGTATGGGCCAGCGAATCATCCTCCTTGTGCAGAGATGGGAGAGATGGCTGACAGAAATTCCCTGGACAGTCTTGGCGAGTGACCAGAATGCGCGGTTTCCCGATGGGAGGCGAACCAGTCTCTCGCCAATTCTGCCAATGTGCTTTGACTTTGCCGCAGCGATAACTCTTTTGAAGGACCTGGAGGCAGAGTTGTACTCGTTTTTAAAAGCGCTGGTTTTTGCACATTATAAACAGATGTTTGTTAAACGATCCATGTTTTAATAATTATAATTTTTTTTTATTTAGGAAAGGGGCAGACGATCAAGGGGCTCACCAGATAGTAAGTGATTAAAGTCGCCCATGTACATCTGCAACACCAGAGAAGGTACAGGTGCCTTGCCGTCCTTTAAGGATATTTAGTGGATAGGAAAGAGGAAGAGGAGGGTGCTGGGGGAGGACGGGATTGGGCCTCCGGTGACCTGTCTCACCAAATGAAAAACAATGCTTCTACTTTACGCCTGTATTCTCCGCGCTCGTAATACTACCCTGTTCAAGCCGATCCATTTGAGCAGCAGCTAAGGCCGCTTGGCTCTACCATGTAAAAATCCTGTTATGGTGGTGGTTACTATCCGAATTTGGAGTTTGTTAAGACGTAGTAGCATTTTGGTTATACGGCTGATAACCGTGTGGTGATTCCCTTGTCTGTCTACACTCGGCTTGGTTTGCCCATAGTTGTGCATGCTGGTTTCTAGTATGGTTACAATATCACCCAAGGGAGAATGACCCTAAGGAAGAAGATGTTCAAGAAGTAGTTCCTCCGAAGAAGAGTAGAGGTATGCCAAGTGTCCCCCTTCCCTCAACAGTTCCAAGGTTCACTGCCCATGCCAAGCACTTGCCAACTTTTTCATCGGTGCAAGGGTGTCGCCTATGCCACGAAAATAAAACCTTTTTTGAATGCTTGTCCTGCAACGTATGCTTGTGCATCACCACGAAAAGGAACTGCTTCGCAGTATTCCATGCTGGCTAACTACTTCTTGATTTTAATAATATTGTAAGCCTGATGAGAAAGTAGCATTTAAACGTCGAGAAAATGTTTTTTTTTTTAATTTTGTAATAAAAACTGATTTAATTGCCAATCATTGTTTAATTCATTATCGCCCGATGTCTTTTTGAAAGTATTAAGTATATATATAAAGTATTAAGACCTAATAATAGAATAAACGCCTGATGTCCGTTTTAAATGACTACTACTACGAATATTTGATTTCTGAGTGTGCATACCTACTCTGCATCATGCTAATAATGAATAAAAATAATAAAAAATCGTTAAACTGCCAATTCTAAATTAAAAAACCTAAATACACGCTTAGGCGTTTATGAGTTTGTTTGATTTGTCACTTTAAAAGTACGGTGGGCTTTTTCAATAATGATCATTATATATGCTTGGGCTTCAGGAGGTTATAAGTGAACATTTGTATGCAACTCCTAACAAATAAATATTTATTTATTAATTAGTCTTGTCTTCGAAACCTATTTCCCTTTGTTTGCAAACCCCTTAAACAGAAACAGTTATTAATGCCATAAAAATAGTTAAATAATAAATATTACTTCGAAATATTATGGAAACTCAAAACATACTTTGCAATTTCTCTACTTCTAAATTTCGGGGTAAATTCAAAAGTTGGCTACCCTATAACGACATAAAAGTATCTTCTAGCCAATGGGCTGGCATCTGATAACACATTACGAACAGTAAATTACGTGTGCATCGATGTTTTATTTTTTACCGCCAATTAGTCTTGCTTATATATAGATATAGTTCACCACTGGAACCGCTCAGTTTAGCTCGGAGTCGTTTTGTGAACTAGTTCGCTAGTTCTGTATTTAAAAGAACTATCAGTATTAATATTTTTTATTTTACTTCATATAATTAAAAATGTTCAAAAATTCTAATAAAATTAAGAAGGTGAAACAGAACCAAATAGAAGCCGTGGTAGCCTAGTCTAGCCTACTCACTTTAATTGCATATCACGTGATTGTCTTGGATTTTCAATCTCCGGTGCCTGCATCACTAAAATTAGAATAAAAATTATAGAATTAATGTCTAAGAAATAATAAAAAATATTGTTTCGATACATGCGAAGACCTTTCCTGGACTAAAACATATTCAAATATTTGAGCCGAAGTTTTACCCAGCTGTAAACACTTAATGGCTGCTATTTTATATGAAATTTTAAATGCCAGCGGTCGCTGGACAAATATAAATAGTAAATATTTTTATCTTTCTGCAAATTTCTAATAAAGACCTAAGAGCGTGTTCCGCGATGATATAGTTCGCATAGTTCGTCTGTAAGAGCACTCTTTCGTTCTAGGTCGTTCGTGAACTGTACACAACTACCGCTGCCAATGGGCGAGGCCCGGGCGGGGTTATTGACATGTCAATCTGGACAAAAATTCCCGCACAAGCGTCCTGTCGCTTGTTTTTCATAATTATTGTTAATCGATATAAGATAAAAAAGTTTTAATGTAGATACTTTGTTGTATCGCATAAGTGCCATAAAACTCAATTCAATCATGGAAAAAACTAGTTTTGATGTTGTGAAAGCAGTCTGAATGTGTTGTTTACGTTTAGTTCAAGGATTATTTAGTAAGCGGCCAGTGAATACATTAGAATTATTGCGCGAAGCAGAGTTCAAAGTCTAATTTGATAACTTGCTATTTGCGGGATTAAGTCATTCCACAACACACTTTATTTTGTACTCGAGTGCGCGAAGGTAAGTGTTTATTTTAAATGCGGTTTTCAAAATATTCTCTTATAAAAATTACCTATGTTTACTTAATTTTTTTTTTAAAAGATTTTTTTATTAAGATAAATATATGTATATATATTTATTTAAATATATCTACGTATATTATTTAATTACAGGTAATCATATTTATTTAATTATAAACATAATATGTAATAGAAATGTATACACTAAGTTTGCCATTTCAATAAAATTTTCTGTTAGGGTTTGCAGGAAAAAATTTCAATCTATGGAACAAGTAGTGCCCTTGTACATATACAATTTTTTAATGTTTTCATGGTTTTTTGTATGCATGTGTATAAATAAAAAAAGAATATTTACTTAAAAGTATATTATGATAAAATGAAATCTATTATGATTAAAAAAAAAATTATTACTTTGTAACAAAATGTTTATGGAGGTAAAGTAAACCTTTAATTTATATTTATTGAATGAGTCAAACAATTTCAACATTTATTGCAAACATTAATCAATGTAGTCCTTTTGATTGCAAGTGTATAATAAGCAGTCAGTAATTGCTTCCATGTGGCTGTATTAAGGAGCCTTCCACCTGTCCTAAATCATGGGTGTTGTAAAAGTTGTATAAAAGAAATGTCAATAAATTATAGCAATGGTCATGGTTGAGTCAACCATTGAGATATTATTGAAGGAAGGCCTATATTGTGCAGTGAAATGTTGATCATTTGCTTTTAATTTTGCAGTTTATTCAAAATGGCTAGCACACTTAGATGTACAGGCATTCAGTTAATGAAGAAACAAAGACAATTAATACTGACACAAAGTGCTAAACTGAGCAATGCAAAAACTAAGCCTAACATACTCAAGTCAGTTTATAGTGACATACCCAAGATTAACTGCACAGTAAATGATTTTGTTTGGCAAAACCTTGACCGATGGCCAGATAAAACAGCTGTGGTAAGTACGATTTAATATTGTTCTTTGTAGTTATAAGTACAATTAATTTTATATTAACACTAGTGCAAGCACAGCAGTGCCCCACAATTTCCTTAACCTGCCTGTAAATAGTCTACAGCAGAACATAGGACTCTCCCATATGGAGGATTTGCCATAATTCCACACTTGGTAAGCCGATTGACGATTGCAGTACCAGACACCTTCCACCTTAGATGTCTGCTTAGGTTTGTTCTGGTAATTTTTATCCAGCCATCTGTCAGTAGCCATTGCGATATTCTGGGCTTTCCCTTAGTTGCCTCTTACAACACCATTAAGTTACTGCCCTGCTCCTATGGCTTGTAGTGTGACATTATAACCCAAAAATTATTTTCCAAATTGGATAGGTGAACTGAACCTTTTTAAAAATGCAAATTATTCAGCTTTGTAATAATAGTATTGATTTTAATTCTTCCTATGTAAGTCCACTGCTGATCCAAGGCATCTTCAAAAAAAATCCAGCAATCCAGCATACATTTAAAGCGGTTTCCCATTTACACCTCGCTGGCCAGCACAGTACTGGTACCCTCGTAATAGTGATGCTGCCACCAGCAGACAGTCACCAGAGTCTACCTTGTCAGGGGTGCAAGTGTGGTTGGCATTTGGAGAAAAAAATGCTGTATTAAACCTTAGCACCTTAATACATATAATGATTGAATAAGTAAAGTCGAATCCTCTTGTGCGTCATGAATTATTGGTAATCCGACTAAATAATTTTTATTTAAAAGATAACAGATCAAATCTTTGTTATTCGCCAAATTGTTAAGAAGTAATGAAAGATTTCATAATTTACGCAATGATGAAAGTTTACGAGAGTGTAAATATCGTATTAAAGACTAGCGTAAACCCGCGACTTCGCTGACGTGATATTTAAATTTTTAGTGTTTAGGACTTTTCAGACAATATACCATTTAAATTATAATAAAAGCAGATCTCTATATGGTGAAACTCAGAGAAACTACTCCGACTCGTCAATCGATTGCTTCGCCATTATTGCTCGAAGCTCCATGGATAATGCAAGACCTGAACAAAAACCGATTTAACCGTTTTGACCTCCAGTTAGAAACCATACGTCATTTTTCGTACTCTGCAGACCTAGGCCCAACAGATTACTTTAATTTTTTCAACATAAAACGGTAATTTAATACTTTAATCCCTCATTTCTATTAAAGTAAAAAGTGAAGAGAGGTTTTACACGGTTTAAATTATCACAAGTTCTGACCAATAAAAAATAGGCTTAGCGAACCTATTTTTTAAGTAATAATCATAATCTCAACCGTATAGCTACGCTCGCGTATCTTTTTTATAACAAACTAATTGTGATCTCTGCTTTATATCGGATAGCATACTATGGAGAGCTCAAGCTGTAATTAGGAAACTACTTAATGGATTGAAATAAAACTTGCTGTTTTTAAGTCTATACCACGAAGACAAATGTATTTTTTTTATTATTACATTATAGTTTTTTTTAGCGATTAATGATTATTTATTTATTTGGAACAAAAACAAGGTTACATGTTGAATGTCAAATGTGCGATAATAGCCTCTGTAGTAGAGGTTACTTTGTTACCGGTGCCCCAATAACAATGTTTCTTTTTATTACAAATAATTATACTAGTATTAATATAACTATACAATAAAACAAAATTAAATTAAATTGTGTCCACTAATAATAAAGAGTAGTAAAATTTTGACATAAATTAAATGGTCTGAACCAACTTATCACAACCCTGTAATGTCTTGACGTTTTAAATTTTATGGTAATGGTAATTACAAATTGTTAGAGGTTCTTCGGTTCTTGTCTAGAGTACTCATATTAAATGAATATCACACGAGCGAAGTCGGGGTCATTCGCTTGTGGAATATAATTGCATAGGTATAGCCATTAAAACACCGCCACAAAGCACTTACGTATAATAATACTAGCTATAAAACTGTGTTAAACAGCCATACTTATGTAATAGCTATAAATTAAAAAAACGAAATAATAATGTAACGTAAAATTACAATTCTGCCAATACATAGCTACTTGCAAAAACATGCCAACTTTTTGTCAAAACGTGTTATCTTAAAAAAGTCCAAATGTAAAATCAGATAACATTAAAATCAGATAACATTAAAATCAGATAAGTTTGATTTTTACATGTATGTTTTGATGGGATTGGATTTCATATCTTTTTGTTCTGATATCATCAAAAAAACCACAAACATTTAGTGACGTCATCCATTTTTTTTTTTAACGATCGTATGATTGTGGAAAGTTCCTTGTCCTCCTCCCAAACGTACAAGAGAATGGCATAGGGAGCAGCATTGCCGGTGGGATTACCAGCACTTCGCTTACCCACCCCGCTTGTCCAACGTGGTGAGTATGGTGCGAACCGTAAGAAGTTCATGCCGTCTTTTGCTGGCGCTTGCAAAGGTTCAACTAAGGATTAGGCTAGGCGCATCAATGTAAAAAAAACAGGATCTACTTAAATATATATATATAGTTCAGGCAAATAGTAAACATTCTTAAACTATATTTTTTTCGATATATTGTTTTCAAATGTGCTACAATGGAAACAAACTTTTTTATAGTTTAATCGATCTGGTATTAAATTTGAACGCATATATTGAAAAACGTCTAAACCTCCGACCTCACCAATATTGGGCATACGACCTTGAGAGTTTATTATATATGGATTTTTTTTATGTATTGTTAGTTTTATCTGAGCTGTGACCACAAAATTATATGATAAAATAATAAAATTACGGAAACGAGAAGTCATGTATAGTTATTTAGTCTTAGCCACGATACCAAAAAAATACGCGTAAACTCATATGCACTTTATTCGACATTGGGCTCATACACAATTCATGGTCATTTTCATTATTCCAGGTATGTGCGACGACGGGTCATGGATATACCTACGCGCAAACCCACAGGATGTCAATCTCTTTCGCTGCATCGTTGCGCTTGAAATTGAAGCTTAAGAACGATGACATAGTGGCGATTATCCTACCAAATGTTCCTGAATATCCTTGTACGATCTTGGGAACATTGGAGGCAGGCTGCATTGCTAGTATGATGAATCCCGCTTACACTGCCTGTGAGTAATAGAATTAGTTTTTTTTTTCAGTCAATGGCTTCCTTGATCGGTATTGTCTTTGGGTGTTTCATTTTAAATTTTTAATACTGGCAGCTTATTAGTTTTTTATATTTGGGTTCGATAATTTCGTAACATGCAGGATCCTACACAATGCTTTTCTTCTCGTGGAAAATGAGCACGAAAATTTAATTCCCGTTATTGTTTAAAATAATTGTGTCTACCTAAGCGGTGGCAATTGTTCTGTTTTATGATTATGACTACTTTATTCCATAAAAGCTGCATATAATAAAATAACTTACTGCAATTGAAATTATACATATGTATTGAAATATAAAATATACAATTCATCTATTGTCACCGTCCAAATATTAGGACCAGGATGGGTTAATAAAGATGATTGTGTTTTGATTGGCTAAACTTGAATAATAGTATAATTTCTATTGTTTATTATTTAAAAAAAATACTGACAAGCAACGTGACGAATTCGGTCTTGGCTTCATCATTTCTAAGCAGTTGTTTAAATGGTGTTATTTTAAAACAATTATTATTATAATAGATAGAGTTAAAAGTGCAATGTGTATTTTGTCATAAACTCCGAATGCTTTATGATGTCCCTATGCTTAGACGATCGCGAAGTTTAGTGCAAATCTCACATGCTTGCTTGTGTTGTATTCCGTCGCGTGTTTCTCACAATGCATCTGAACCTCCCCATTTGATCTCTCCATGTTATATATACCAAACATTTAATTTGTTTTTCAGATGAATTGAAGCGACAATTAGATTTAATCGATTGCAAAGCGATCGTAACTTCTAAAATGTCGTACCCAAGCGTATCGGAAGCCGTAAAATCTTTAAAAACGAAACCCCCCGTCATATTAATAGACAACGACGAAATACCAGAAGGCACCATAAAGTTTGCGGAGTTCGCCGAGGATATGTCGGTAGACACGGACTGTTTGAAATCAGTGCAAAGGAGCAAGAAGGACGTCGCCATTTTGCCATTCTCGAGTGGCACTACCGGTTTCGCTAAAGGCGTAGTCCTGACGCACGAAAGTGTGGTCGCTATGAACCAGATGATATACGATCCAGACGTCATCGCTGTCGAGGAAGCGACTGGTAAGATATGAAATGTTTATATACATTTTTATTTAAAATATTCATCAATAAGCGTCTTATTTAGAGTATAGATATTGAAATAATTGTTAATAGATATATGTGGTTAGTAGTGGTAAATGGAAATTTGTCATCTCTGCCTTGTCTTTTGGGCGACGGGCGTTCACGTGCGAATACGTTCCACTTTTTACGTGTCATTTATGTTTTGTGTGTCACATTACCTTTGCTGTTATTTCTATGTTGTTATTTGATGAAAAACTCTAGATATTTAAATTCTAAGCTCCGGTTATAATCTTGAGCTTCATAAAAGTCAGCTTAAATCATATTAATATGATGTGAATATGCTCTGGTACTAGTTAAGAGGCTCTGGCGAGAGTTCCGGCGGATGATCTAACGGAATTTGCCGAACGCAAGTCCCGGGTGATGAGAAGTAGCATTCCTAGTGCGAAGTACCGCGCTCGACGACCAGATTGCCCAGCGTCAGGATGGGCAAACCTTCTATGTTAGGCATACCAGTTTTTGTTGCCGCTTAATTTTAAATATTCCGGAGAAGAAAGGCATGGTTGATTATTCTTGCTATTAGCTTCGCCCAAGCTAATAGCATGAATTATCAAGCGTTTTAGCTTATTTTTATGGGAAAGGAACAAACGGGCAATCTCTGATTCCGGTTTTAAAAAAAATATAGTACACCCGACCGTATACTCAATAGTCAACAGGTCTAGTTTTTTCAATCCATTTTTCTGCTATGTTACAGAAAATGTTAGAATTTTTTTTTTTTTGGAACGGGGCAAACGCGCAATTTTCTCACCCGATGGTAAGTGATTATCGTCGTCCACGAACATCTGCAACACCGGAGGAGCTGCAGGTGCGTTTTGGCCTACAAGGATATTGTTGGATGAGAGAAAGAATGAAAAGGGGGGATGGAGGAAGGGGAGTGGGCCTCCGCTTACCACACTCAACGAACGGAACGCAGAAGCACAAGATGCCTCTACTTCACGCCGGTATTCTGCGAGGGCGTGTCACCAATCCCGTAGAGCCGGCCCATTCGAGCAGCGGATAAAGCCGACGTTTGGCTCTGCCACGTCAAAGCCAGATTCTTTTATTACACAGTATCACAAATAATGTAACATGCTTCGTTCATAATTACGATGATACTTCTAACGTTCTGTTAGCGCAGTCACGTTTTTTTATGACATAATCGATATGTATTACTATTGACCCTGACGCGTAGTAACATAGATACATCATTCTACCGATTGCTCGGTTAGTGTGAACATAGAACATGTTTTTGATTGCAAAATCATCACATTTTCTACATTTAAAACTATATAGAAATGTGAAAAAAAAAAAGTTCCTATGGTTACTAACTTGCTCAGACACATGCAACATGTTTTTGATTGCAAGTTCAATTCTAAATTTAAAAATATACTGAAATGTGAAAAAAAAATTACGTTCGCACGGCTACTAACCGGTATGGCCAGGGTTCTGATTCTGAACAGATTATATTATTTCAGTAAATTCAACCAACTTTTCGCGAGAGAAAGCAACTTTATGGAACGACTTAACAGGCGGCGAGTCTGACGCCATATTAGTCTGACACCTTTTGAACGGTCTACGATAAAGCTCGTACACAAATCACGTAACCTATTTTCAGGATACAAATATACATTTTCATCTTGTACTTCACCTGCCTGTACCACTTCCACTGCTGGACATGGCTAGTTGATGGACATTTATATGGACTCGAGAGGGACTAGGTTTTAACCAAGACTAAAGATATACCCTATTTTGCACATACGTACATTAAGTTAAATAAATAAGAGGGGTGATGTAAGTCAACCCGTTAATGTACTTTAGCTTTGTAAAGTTTGCCCCGCGTTAGAAAAGATCCTTACAAATTCATAATATTTGCAGAAAACTTTCAGTCGGTGATACCGGCCGTGCTGCCTTTCTTCCATATCTTCGGCTTCAACGCCGTGATGATGAACCTCATGGGCAGAGGCAGCAAGCTGATAACTTTCACCAATTTCAAACCCGAGCTCTTCTTGAAGACTATAGTCCAACAAAGGGCGCAGCATCTGTACATCGTGCCACCTATGGGTAAGGTCATTTAAATTCTAATTTTTTTTTATGTATAAGAGGATCCGCTCATTTCATTATTGTCTTCTTCTACTACTATGCCAGTCTCTCTTTGTTCTGTGTATGTGTTGTGAGGACTGTCTAAATGCTGGTGAAGAAGTATGGAGAAGAATAGTTTTAATTTTAATAAAGTAAAAGAGAAAAGCGTTTCCGCTAATTCTGATTTCTAGGTCGCGTGGACCGACCCGCTTGGATTTCTACGAAGTTATGTTTTTTTTAAAACGGTGTCGGTTTGTAATTTACGATACGCAAAGCTATACAAGCAGACAAATATTAATTATGTAGATTATGGTAATACTTTTGTGTAATAAAGATAAAAAAAAATTTACATTGAGATGATTTTCAAATTTATTACCTTTACTTTGCGATAGAGTAAGATATGCACATAATAATTTGTTCACCACTAGCTGCCACCCGCGACTTGGTCCGCGTGGAAAAATTTTATGCGACTTACGGGATAGAAAGTCAACACTAAATTCCATCAAAATCAGCGTAGCGTCCTCACGAGTTCATACAAACATCCCATAGAAAAAGCAACTAAGTAAACATCACAACGGGTAAAGTTCGTCATCTCTTCAATGGTTAGTTTTTATTCTTACGTGCGCACGGGAAACTGAAGTGAAGTCGAGGCGTCGTTGGTTGTAAATTTATTTGATATTATTATTAATTTATTTCCGTCTATATTTCCACAGTGGTGTTCTTGGGAAAACATCCCGCGGTGGCGCCGGAACACCTGGCGTCTGTGCAGGGCATAATAAGTGGGGCCGCGCCCTTGTCCGACACCGATGCGGCCGCTGTATTGAAGAAAAATGTAAGTTGTTATGTAGAATAAACCTTCACTATCATATTACCTAAATTACCAAACCACTGAAAAACTAATTCGTTAATATTTCTATGTAGATACGTCCCCCCCCCCCCCTCCTCCCCGGCAGTCCGCCCCCCATCGCTTCCTTCGGATCGCGCAGTTGCTACAATCAGAGCTCTTGATCGAGATTGATAAATATTGTGTAATCTCTCAATAAGTCTCATATCATGACATAATGTGTCACATCGACTCTATTTAATCTAAACTACTATCAATACTTTCGACGTCGTTCGAGTGCGACACCTCTGATGACCTGTTGGGCAAAGAACACCAGTTCTTAGAGGTTTTTCGGAGCCGGGAGGAGTCTCGAGGTGCTCCAGTTCGAAATGCTCAAGTGCGAATTAGTGGGTGGGAGACATTTACATTACTATCCGATGGGCCGGTTCTTCGTGATTTTTTTGCTTCACCGCCGAACAAGAGGTAAATCATCTGAAATGAAACTATTATTAACGGATAAAAAGATTCACCTCAGGGTACTCTAAGCTCGGACCAAAACTAATAACTAAATGCTGAAGGTCTCCTGAGTTGACTATGACCCAGTCCCCTCGTGACCACGACTGCTGTAAAGCACTCGAAACGTCGGGAATATAGAAAA
Organism: Bhutanitis thaidina; assembly: GCA_029286595.1. NCBI lineage: Eukaryota > Metazoa > Arthropoda > Insecta > Lepidoptera > Papilionidae > Bhutanitis > Bhutanitis thaidina. The sequence goes on along the minus strand of JAGSMS010000012.1, from coordinate 3,851,887 downwards.
AAAACGCGATACAATCCATAAATACAATACTAGAAAATTTAAATTGAGATCATAGGAATATTGCACTATTTTTATTATTACCGATTCGGTAAAGTTCGCGCTGTTAACCGTTGTTTGGCTTTTACAGCTTCATCTGATGACGCGCTCGCGTCCTTTATAAATTTATAAAAAATACTCTACGTTGATTTCCAGAAAAACATAATCTTCCGTCAGGGCTATGGCCTTACGGAAACGAACGGGGGCGTCACAGTCGGCAGGAAGACGGACACCAACCACGCGTCGGTGGGGCACGTGTTCGGAAGCTGCGAATTGAAAATCGCCGATGTGCAAACGCAGGAAGCTCTGGGACCTGGGAAGGTGAATTTATTATTGCTATTTCTTCGCGTTAGTTATGTAATATTGGCTGCCACTTGATCGTGATTACACACATACACAGAAAAACAATTTTACATACACACACACACACACACAGACATATATATATACATATTTATCTGCGCTATAGGATCTGCAACATAAATATCCGTGACAGAACTAGGATAACCGATATAGCGGTAAGAATCAGTAAGCTACCGGTAAGATAACAACCGTTGGGGAAGAGAGGTTCTCCAGTGGCATCCTCGTACAGGCGAACACAGTGTAGGACGTCTCCCCACAAGATGGCGTGACGGACCATCTGCACAGTGTTGCGGGGAGCTGTTTAATGCTGGTGTCACGGGACCGTGCCTTCTGGCAGACTATGTGGGAGACCTATGTTCAACAGTGGACTTGTGACAGGCTGCAATGATGATGACTCACTGAGGTCCACGTCCATGTTCGACATGTTATATCGGGTACTCTCAATTTTAAAAGCAGTCACTACTAGACTATTGGCTAGACCAACGGGCGGTAAAGATAGATTATATTGCACATACTACTGTCTGCTTTACTTGTTCTTCCTCATCAGGCGTGGAAGCCTGGACGTTGCTAATGCTGGCGATGGGTAGCTCTGTAATAGTTTCATTATTACAGGAGGGCGAAATCTGGATTCGTGGGCCTATTTTAATGAGGAGCTACTTCAAAAACGAGGAAGCCACCAGAGAAGTGCTCACAGATGACGGCTGGTACAAGACGGGCGACATCGGGACGTACGACGCGAACAAATACCTCTACATCACGGACAGACTGAAGGAATTGATTAAGGTATGCAATGAGAGGCTTTTCAATTCAAACAAACATACATACAAATTCACAATAAAATGTTGAAATGTGTGCGATGACCTTGAACGGGGTAGGTTGATAATAAAATATGTGTTACAGCAAAAAAAATAAAAAATGTGTCTTCGGCTCTCTGCCGAGTAGTTTCTTATTTCTGAACTAAATTTATGTAAAAGTCATTAGTCAGTTAGTTTATAAAGATTTGATATTATCGTTCATGTTCGTGAAGATATTTCTTTTCAGGTTATTTTGGATTTCTTTCTTACCTGATAAATAATTAATCTTGTCGATATTGACTGTTTCAACAATTAATTAGGTGACAATGTTTTACTTCAAACAATTGCAAATCTCTAATTAAGACCGAAAAAAAAATTACTTCCTGTGGTAAATTCCTAATGGTAAGTGATTACCATCGCTCACGTACATCCGCAACACCAGAGGTGCTGCAGGTCCGTTGCCGGCCTTTAAGAGGTATTTGGGAGACGGAAGGGAGGATGAAGACGGGTAGGGGGAAAGGGGAGTGGGCCTCCAGTTATCTCACTAACCGAATGAACCGCAGAAGCACAAGATGCCTCTACTTCACGCCGGTATTCTGCGAGGCCGTGGTGCCTACCAATTTGGTCGAGCCGGCCCCTTCGAGCGGCAGCAAAAGCCGCTGCTGGGCTCTATCACGATTAAAGAATCTAGAGCGGTCACGACAATAGTCGCCAACCTGCTACGCCATGTTTGGCAATCCCAGACCATTTGGCTATTGGCGCTTCGCTAATTAAATTAGATTATTCGAGTAGTACTTGTAGAGAATCGGGATGTATTACTTACTGACATTAAAAATTCTTCCCTAAAAGCTTGAATCGTTAAAACACTTTCTATTAAACTGCCTATGGTCCGCATAATTCTTGGCGTGTTGGCAACAATACCAATTATATTATGACATGTGAAGGTTTAAAGCCAGTACTTACTGGATTCATCAAGTTGAATGCAATGTTGTTATTCGGACACACATAACATACATCTACCATGATTAGGAATAGATGCTATCACCACATCTGTTCTCAACAAATATCAGACCAAAATCTAAATATATAAGATATAAGATATTAAAATCTAAAGATATAACAGATTCTTATGTCTTTCGTCGTCAGAAACCTCCGGGAGCAAACCCGATAGCGAGGTTTAACACCAGTCTTTTTCCATCTCCCGGGAAGGGGAAAAAATGTAAATCTGTAATATCTGCGTAACACCGTCGAAGAGGCACTGGTTCCTTTTACGCTCTTCAGTTGTCTTCTTCGAGTGTGTATGGGTTGCAGTCGCTAGGGATAGAGATCCCATCCACTTCTATATTTATGTCATCGTGTTTCAGGTAAAAGGCTTCCAAGTGCCGCCAGCAGAGCTAGAGACAATCCTAAGGACCCATCCAAAAATAATGGATTGCGCTGTCGTGGGTATACCAGACCCGATCGCCGGAGAAGCGCCTAAAGCTTTTGTTGTCATACAAAAAGGAGCAACATTGCTACCCGGAGAAGTGACTAAGTTTGTCAACGATAAAGTTGTTGATTTTAAGAATATCAAGGAGGTGCAATTTGTTGATGAAATACCGAAGAATCCGGCCGGTAAGATTATGAGGAACGTTCTAAAAGAGAAGTATTGTTAATAACACTGTGATAGATTGTTAGTTTTTACATTTGACGTTTTATTATTGCATATTTTTGTGAATATTTACATCATTTACATAAAAACGTAGTAATTTAAGAAGTGATCCTAGTACAGTGTTACATTGATATTCTAAGATTGTCTTACACTAACTGAGGATGAGGGTAAAATTTTCGACATATCGTTTAAATATACTTATACAGTCACCTGTACATGTGTCCTTAATTTTTTTTAAATCGTTTCACGAAGTCACAAGGTTCTTTTTTGAGTCTCGTGGGGGAAAGGTGCTAACACTCACCGGTCACTGGAGGCAGTGACCGGTTATGGCGGGATCAGCGTTAAGTGCCGAACAGACTAAAATTAAACCCCACGGAATTAGAGACACGCCGTTGGACCGGTGGCCATGACAGCTTCGGGGGAAGAGACTCGAGCAGAAGGCCCGCAAGTGAAAGGTCACAAGGTTCAAAAACTTTGCAAATTGTGTGGATGTGCTCGTGACTATAACAGCGTGCATTGGCAATTAAGTTCATTGCTAATGCATGCAATTCTCAACTAAGGAGGACATACATTTGTATTGCAAGTACACTTTTATATTGTATTATTAACCAAATGGGTAAATAATTCAATGGTTTTTTCAGAAAGTATTTCTTTTAATTTACGAAATCGTAGATATATTTATATTTTTTATACCCATTCAAAATAAATTAAAAAAAAGGAAATACTCTACTTCTCCGACCTTCGCCTGTTCGGAGATGAAAGGAAATAAATCTACTTAGATATTTTGTGTATACTTATAATGTATTGAATAAGATAAGAGTGCGACTTACGTGGCAAAATAACCCACAACGTATATTCAAAATACAGCTTTAATACAACTTACGTACTTAAGTCTATTTTTTGTTTAATGCCTAAATTTTTTTACTGACAGCTGCTTCGCAAAAACGATACGTTTGAGTATTATTATTTATGCAATTTGAATATACGAATTATATTAATGAAAAAAAAAATTCGAGATTTTCTCCCAAAAATATTATTTGTTGAATGAAACGAAATTTTTATAAGATTTCCAATATACTTAAATTAAATAGAAATAATTAACTATGTTATCTACTTATTGTCTATTAGCACTATAGTATATTATTTAGCGCATTTCCTGGTCAAGTAGGTCTGTGACCACATCAGGATGTAATTTTTACTCTACTGCATCGGTCTTTATATAATCCATTAATTCTTGATGTGTTGAAACATGAGTAATTCTTTTGTAATGTCTTATGTAACTAATATATAACTATATGTATTCTATTAATTTCTGTTTGTCAAAAGATGCTCGATATTGGTAGACCTCCATATCAAGCATTTTAAAGGTGAACTTGAGATCTACAAAAAACCAAAAGGTGACACATAACTTTCAATTTAGAAAGAATAAAAGTCGAGGATTATAGTTGTAGAAGCTTATAAAATATTACACATAAATGTAACTAAAATCACCATCATTATTGAAGAGTAAAATATATGTATTTTATACAATGTAGGCAACATATACATCAGTTTAATTAATTAATTAGTTCCTAGGCTCATATATTTTGATGCGTTATGTAACTGTTTGCTGTTTATATTCATGCGTGAACTGTTAAAAGTAATAATTATATTGTATGTTAATAGTGTATTGTCGGGACCGCACTGCTCTTTGGTCTTTATAGATATTAAAGTATTTTAATTTGTTTAGTCATATCACGCATTTCATGTACCTAATGTGCCTTTAAATACGACTGTTTAGATAAGAGTGCATTGCGGACCTATTTTTTATTTGACTTTTTTATAAATACAACATTTATATATTGTACATTTTAGTTTGAGCACAAAGACGGCGAATGGCTCACCACCTGTCACAATGTCCCAAATAAGCCCTGGTAGAAAGTGAATTGGAAGAGCTATAAGTCTGAACCCTCTGTCCACCCCTGTATTGGGTATACAGACGTGAGAGCTTATATGTTTATATATTGCATTTCTTTAATATATGTAAAATTAAAGATTCGGTGATATTGCAATCAAACACTATTAGTGTCTCGGTTATGTTTGAAAAACTGTTTGACACATAAGAAATATCAATAACTTCGTCTTAGTCATATTTACTATGGAATAATAATCAAAGTAAAAAAAATACTAATATTTACCATGTTTTTTGTAATCTAATATGAATTAGTTATAAGAAGATTTTTTATATCGTCCGTTTTTCTCAAACTGTAGAGGAACATAAATGTATTAAATTGAAAGTACGCGGGGTCGTTATTTGTCAAATCGGTGAAAAAGATAGAGAAGTATAAAATGAACGGTTTAATCGATGTCCCTGATAGTATATTTTACTAAACAACGAGACAATGCTGAATGTGTATTTGGTTTTTTTACGGTTTTTATAAATATGTAAAGATATAGATTTTTTTATTTTCTGCATAGATACTTTGTACATTTCATCACATTTTATTATGCAATTGACTTACAATAAACCATAATAAAAATAATATGTATATAACAATTGAGATATTAATTAAGTTTTGTAAACGAAAAAATTTAATGTCTATTTTTTGATAGCTTGTTATTTGTTATTTCCTAATGGTTGAAATATATAAATATTATATTTATCTTTGCTTCATTTAATTTAATATTAATTCCGTCATCTATTTTAATATTATTTAAAATTTAATATTTATATCTATTTAATTATTTTTAACTTTCATTACGAATTAGTGAAGTTACTAAATTGTCATAATCATCATTTCAGCCTATCACAAGTCCTCTGCTGAACATAGGCCTCCCCCAAAGATTGCCACGAAGCTCGGTCCTGAGCCACCTGCATCCATCGACTTCCCGCAACACTGCGCAGGTCGTCACTCCATCTTGTGGGGGGCCGTCCTACCACAAGACGACGACGAAATTGTCATAATAGTGTTATGAAACTCGGACGCACTCACATTCCTCGTCTTTCTGTTTGCAATGCAATATCAGGGATCTAGAAGGATCAGAAGAAGACTCGGACACAGTGTTAAAACATACATAGAGCACTCAAAAATGCGACTGCACTCAATATTTTAAAGGCCGGCAGCGCATCTGTAGCTCCCCTGGTGTTGTGGATGTTCCTGGGCGTTTGCCCCCTTCTACTATTAAAAAAAAATATTGAGTAATGTGTCAAGTAATCTTACCTCTGTAAACCCATTATTTGTGCTAAAGTAACTAACTGTGCCATGACATGACATGACTTGGTTTCATCGGTAAACATGTTTTTGGATAAACGAGACCGTGTTAAAAAAGAACATATATAAGCCCCTATAAAATCATACATTTTATAGGGGCATAATGTTACACAATTTTTTTCTGATTTTTTCTGTAGCATAGCGTATAAGGTCCCTGTTGAAAAATGGTTTAAAAGACTAAACGGTCTAGACCACTTCACTATTGGGTATACGGTCGGGAGAGCTTAACTTTTTTCTATATCGGAATCAGATTTTTTTTTTATGGGAAAGTCGACAAACGAGCAAGCGGTTCACCTGATGGTAAGTGATTACCGTCGCCCACGAACATCTGCAACACCAGAAGTGCCGCAGGTGCGTTCCCGCTTTTTAAGGGTATCTGGGAGATGGAAGGGGGGATGGGGTGGGGTAGTGGGCCTTCGGATACCACACTCACGGAACGAAACTCAGAATCACATGCCTACTTCACGCCGGTATTCTCTGAGGCCGTCGTACCAACCCGGTCGAGGCGGCCCATTCGAGCAGCAGCAAATGCCACCTTCTGCTGCCAAACAGCCCTGCAACTACTACTGTCTTCTGGTTTGAAAGGTATCACGAGCCAGTATATTTACGGGCTATGAAGCATTCGATCTTAGTCCTCAGGGTGTCATGACCTTCTTAGACTGAAGTTGTTTACAGGTGCGCATGGTCTTTTTGGTTAAGTCGCGACCATTTCCGAAATTTGTATTTTTAATTATTACCAAAGCCATTATTGTAATTTGGTGAGATAATACAAGCAAGGATATAAATTACCAAATATGCGCGACGTGTAAACATGTTGTTATTAAGACGTGTTCGTTTCCCCAATTCAACTTGTTCCACCGGTTCCTTATAGGTGGTGCGTTTGTTTATAAACCAATATACAGTTAAACTTGACGCAATTTTTACATTTTATATTGTGTTTAAGGTTATTTTATAGTTATTATGGTTACTATACGAAGGTCTTATATTTTTTTATTATTTTTATTGGATTGGGATTAAAAACAAGCTAACATTCCACTTGATGTTAAGTGGCTTCTGCAGCCCATGGTCACCTGCAAACAGCTTCAACCGTAGTAGGTCACAGATGCGTTGTCACTCTTGAGATCTAAGATGGAATCCTATACAAATCCCATACCTCACAGCCTATAGTTATACTGACTATCTGTACCTTTCAAACCGAAACACACCAGTGGTTACACTGCTGCTAATTAATGGCAGAAATGGTCAAGAGGATGGTACCTACCGGAACACAACAACAATTGCAATGTCCTTTTGCGACAGAAATGGGTAAGAGTGTAAAAAAAACCTACCGAGACGACTCCTAGGCAGAAAAGGAGACTCCTTGTTACCGCCTGTTAAAATGTATATATTTTTTTTGTATTTGGGTATGTGTGTGTGTTTGATCGGATTTAACTTAAAATCACTTATACAGATTTTGATTGACCTTTTACTAAAATGTTCTTTATGTAGTGCTACACTACTATATAAACATTTACATCAGAAACATAAGCCCATTTTAATGTGAAAATTTAATTTCTTTGTCGTTCAATCACGCTTAATAATATTAACAGATATGTACGAAATTTGGCAGAGATGTAGATTATGCAATGGAGAAGGAAATATGATACTATTTATTTCAATTCAGAATTCTCCTGAGTCACAGACGGACAGCAGGATCTCTAGTATTACGAAAAATTTATTTCGTTCTCACAAACCCGATCACCCGATGTGTTGATAAAGGTAATTTGCGTGTATTATCTGCTTTAGTGGACGCTTCCTTGAAAATTCCATGAGGACAGCCAGACTTGGATGGGTTGATGAAGACAGTTCCAGGTGGTACATCTTGTCAAAAATATATATATAAGCATAGAGAATCTAATTTTGGAAACCTCTGGGCTATTTCAGTCTCCGTTAAACAGTAATATTGTACGAGGCGTTCTTTAATACATCCGAAAACAAGTCATACAAGTGTAAATGTTTCGAGATTTAGAAAAAAAAAAAAAAAGTAGAGCATCGACAATACCAACTCACGGACCAGCCCCGTGGTGAAAGTATCAAGTGTTCGCGTACGCAGTCGTATCTCAACCGGTGTGGACCAGTATCCAGTACCATATAGAGTCAAACAAACTGGTATGGTCCAGTATCCAGTACATTCCAGTACCATTTACAGTTGCGAAACGTAAATAAATTATTTACGTGTTTACTTTGTGCTCGACGGAGGTGGTAACAACGAAACAATTAACCACCATAATAATATGTGCAGCTCGGTAGCTTTAAAGACACTTTTTTTTAAATGGTCCTTTCTACTTTGTTATGCCCATACTTGAAAAATGCCCTAATTTGAGTATTATAATCAATTTAGAGCATATTTCTGAATATCCTGTTTTTCCCTTGCCTTGTATTTTATCTTGGACCTTGCCTTGCTCTAAACCTCTCACAAGTGTTTAAAAGAGAAGTTTATTTTAATTGGAATGGGGTCAACAGTATATGGTAAGTGGGTACTGCAGCACATGAACACTTCCAAACAACTTCAATCGAAGAAGACTCAAGAGTCTTAGTAGTAACTATACTGGCTCTGAATACGTTTCAGAACCCAACAGTTGTTCGTCTGTTGGGGAACGCTGTAGCCGTCAAACGAAGCTGTTTGGCTTCAGAAATGGATAAAAGGGTGCTACCTACCTAGACGGCTCCTAGGCAGAGAAGAAGTCTAGCACCTAGTAAAGGTGGGCTAAAAAACCTTGGCCGAGCTACTTTATTTACTCTATAGAAATGTTTAATGATCATTATCCGGGTAGTGTTACCCACGCTGATCCAGTGTGGGTTGACGGACTTCACAAACATACCCTCCGATCATAATTATAGTTATAGTCAGCTTTTGTGCTGAATTATCTGAAGTTGCAATTTTAGTGATGCAGGCATCGTGATTCGAACCGATGTTCAATTATGCAGGCAGGCTGGATGCGACCTTACACCAATAAATTTAACCGAATTTACAGGACATTTCTGGGACAAACATGAAATATCAATTATTCAAGTACAGTAACTTATTATACAGGTATTTTTTTTACTTTTTGTTATTTTGTCTCAAGATATATTTGCGCTAATAGATAATGACCCTACAACAACCACGTCTAAGACCTTAACAAACCGTATGTACTCTCGTTTGAAGTCGCCGACGATTCAAAAAAGAGTGCCTGCGAGATCGACGCACTTGCCAAGATATTCTTCATTACGCTGAGGCTGGGCCCTCGTAAAGTAGTTCTCTAAGAAAGTATATTTACCCAGGATAAAAAGAATATTCAGTGTTCGTGTTAAATTTCATCACAATCCGTTCAGTTGTGGTCGTGATGACCTCTGCTTCTGCGTTAAAAGATTAGGAGGACATTTTTGTGACCACATAAGGATGAAATTTTAGTGGACGTGCCACGGGAGGTTTTTTTATTAATATTCTAAAACAAAACAAAAGTGGTGCTGGAAATAAAAATGATAAATAAAACATTTCACCCGAATTGTTGTTGGTATACTGTCTTGTATGTATGTATATATATTTCCCGCCTTGTTCCCAACGGGGTAGGCAGAGACAATTTTCTTCCACTTGCTATGGTCCTGACATACGTCTTTCGCTTCTCCCACTTTCATCAATCTTCGCATGCATACTCGTTGGTTTAGAGTACTCTTGACCTGGCCTTTTGTCAGACCGTTTCCGATTTGATCGCGAAATGTCCTTGTAACATGTGTTAATGTAATGATTTGTTGGATTACGCGAATACAACACATTTGAAATGAAACTATTATTTACGGATTTTTATCGCCACCATTACATTAGATTACAGACCACATATCCCCGTAAAAGAACACCGATTCCTGCCAAGGATGATCCACGAGACTATTGAAATTAAAAAAAACATCCTAATTTCAATAGAGAAGATGGCTAGGTGTTACGAGTGCCACCTGCTTGGGATCTCGTAATAAATGAAATGAAATCCAAGTCATAACAGTCCTACCACTGCACGACCTCTAGATACTGTGAGGTCATTCTGCGTAGATCGGACCAAAGATTATAATTATAAAGCTGACAGTAGCCGGTTTAACTATGACATCAGGACATCAAACACCACAATCCCAAGTCAGGATAAAAAATTAACTTAGTAAATTTACGGTTTTCTGTGTGCTTCTGCGTTTCGTTGGTTGAGTGAGTTAACCGGAGGCCCACTCCGCTTCTCCGTCCCCCTTCGCACGCTCCTTCCCATCTCCCAAATAACCTTAAAGGCCGGCAACGCACTTTCTGCCTGTTTTGCCAAGGGTCTCGACAGGTAAGCCTCACTTATTTCTGCCGTGGAGGGGCAATCCATCTGCAGATGTCTTAGGTATATTCACCCGCCGTTCAGAACTAGTATAACGAAGCATTCCGACTTTGTCCTCAAGGCTAAAAACGTAGACGTATTCTTATTTGTTTGAAGTCGATTGCATTCGTCCATGGACTCACCGCTTACGTTCAGGTGTATTGTTACACCAGCCCGATAACGTAAACTATCGTTTCTAGATAACGTAACAAACAATAGACATCACCCACTTGTAAAACTAACTTGTAGGCTTCTTCGCTGCTTAGGATTCGTCCGACACGGTACCACCCTCTTACCTATCTCTATCGATAGTGAGATAGATACCGCAGTGCAACCACTGTTGGGATCCAATTTGAAAAGCATTACATCTAAGTCATCAGGGGCAGGGGCCAGCTTGACAGCTTATCTAAAACCTTCTTCGATTGAAGTAGTTTCCTGGTGGCCATGGGCTTCAGTGGCCACTTACCATCAGATGGACTGATAGTACGTTTGTCACGCCGATCCAAAAAAAATAAAGGAATCAAAGAGAAAAGCGACGAAAATCTCACGTAACGCCACCGCAAACATTCACGGGGCGGTGAAAAGTGGTTTAAATTAAATCCGTAATCTCTGCCTACCTCTATCGGTGTAAGAAGTATAACAACAACTTTTATTTGTAATGTAATTAAAATATATTAATGGTATACCGTCCCTAGTCAACGTAATGAAACGATCAATTTGAACGCAATGTCGTTTAAATTTGTCCCTAACCTTAACTAGGGTTTAAGGGTATCCACACACACACACACACACACATATAAAGCGGCGATGTGCGCTTGACCTTTCGCCGACAGGTGCACGTGCACTTCGCCGGTTTGCGACGGCTCAGTTGCGGAATGATCGACAGGGCTGCAGGGCAACGTAGACCTACACAGTGAATGTGAAATACCAACAATCGAAAACTACTTCAAACACATGTTCCGGAGCTGGTGGTAAACGGCAGTTCATAAACGCAACAGTGTGTGCGTAACAAACACATCGATCCGGACTGAGCAATAACGTCAGTCCGACCATTCGTCACTGAACCGTTCAATTCGTCTCGCACTAACAACTCAGATACTCAGCATTAGAGACACAATTCCCCGCCGACGCCTCAGCGTCCAGCAAACATGTACAAACGTGTACCAGCGGCGGTTCTCACTACCCCGAGAGGTCGAAGCAACTACCCTACCCTACCCTACCTCTGTTGGGCAGTCCATAGATTGTTTGTCTAACAAATATAAGCAGTAGTAGACTTTAGTTTTTATAGTAGTAGTACAGAGTATAACTACTAAAAAAACGGTTAACAGCACTAGCACTAACTTCGTAACCCATATGTCGAGATAGACAGACGATTAAGATTTTTCAAACGATTTATCGAAACTACCAATCATATTTAAAACATGATCGGAATAAAACAAAATTGTAGAAATGGGATATTTAAAACAATAACTAAAATATACCGTTTTAGATGCTATGCTAGTGTTTTTCGATCTTTTATTTATGTAAATTAGAAAGTTTACATAAATATAAGAAAGAGTATGATACACTTGCAATCTGATAGAGATAAGATTGAAAGTTTATCATACTATTTTAAAAAAAAATCAACAAACAGTGCCACATGTGTCAACCCTGTGATATCAGGTAACAATTTAGCATGTTGTTAGAGAGCTTGGTCTCTATAGGTATATTTACTCATGTTGGTCTAAACCTTGCACATTTATAGACATGCAAAACAATTTATCTGGTATATTACAGATGATTATGCAACAATCTATCGAAGGCCGAATTAATTTCTGGTGATTTAATTTTAATATTTAAAAAATCACAGGTTACCTTGCACCGCTACCAAAAATTTTACAACTTTATTAAATACCCCGTCAATTGTAATATGATTGTCTCTGCCTCGGTCGATTATGCTGTTAAACTATAAAAATAGGAAATTATTTTATAAATATATGCGTCAAATTAAAGTGACCAATTTTTAGCACAACACGTTTTGACTTTTATCGGAATTGGAAAAATATTAGAATACTGCCGGTGCTATTTACGACATTCGAAAGGCGATTGTGTGTTTGCACTTAATCAGTAAATTGCAAATCGATAAAAATCGATAAGTTTTACGACTCCGTACCACATCGGGAATAAATTTTATTCCGTGTTGTTTTTAAATATATTTTTTTGAAAGGGGACAAACTAGCAAGCGGCCCACCCCTAATGGTATGTGATTACAGTCGCCCACGTAAATCACCAGAAGAGCTGCAAATGCGTTGCCGTCCTTAAAGGATATTTGGGGGAAGGGAGGGGTGATGGGAATGGGGGGCGGGGGAGGTGGAAGATAGCCTCTGTTTACCTCACTCTCCGAACGAAACGTAGGAGCATAACATGCAGAGGCATGTGAAGTAGAGACTTCACGCCGGTATTCTGCGAGGCCGTGGTAGTACCCCGGTCGAGCCGGCCCATTCGAGCAACAACAAAAGCCGTCACTTGGCTCTTCCACTGCGGTACACTAGCCTCCCATAAAAAGGATTTGCCATAATAGCCACGCTCGGCAATAGGATAGGCGATCGGAGCAGAACATCCCGTACCGCAGACGCTGCTGCCCGTCATCGCTCCCTTTAATGTGTCTGGTATTTTTCCATTAGTTTATCCCGTCATCCATGGGTAGGCATTGCAATATTCAAGGTTTTTCCTTTTGTCGCTTTTTACGACACCCACGGGAAGAATTGGCGTGATAGTATCATACACCAATACCACACGGCACTGCATTGAGCGAATCTTCGACATCGATATCGAATCGATAATTATGAAATAATGATGAACAAAGAGGCCATTAACTAAGACATGAAATCATCGTAATGTAATGGAACTCTAGCATCGATTAGAATTAATGCAATTTATTACTCGGACCATGGCATTGATCTTTGATAATTGACAATTGTTCGGTTTTCCTTAAACTACTCAATAACATAATTTAGAAGTTACGTGTATTACGATGTCTTTTACTTCAACACATGGTCACCGGGCAGGTTTACAAATCCATTAAAATGGTTCGACCTTGAATCTAAGAAGTTACATAATGCAATTTTTTTTTATCATATACATTTTGAAGTTTTTCTTGAGCTATAAGTCAAAGTAATGTGAAATCTTCGTAATTTTATCATATTATAATAAAATTTTTGTTTCACTGCAGGTTTGTGTTGAATATGAAAATACAAAATAGCGGAAGGTAATAAGACCTATGCAAATAATTAAGTACCTGGAAGTAAAAGCCGTTTTAAATCAAGGTTTATGTTTGTAGCTGTAGGAGAGTCAACTTAAAAATCGGCACAATTAATTGAAGAATATACATTTATGAATATATATATGTGACTAAATGAAATTTCATATTTAATTTCTTACCACTATGTTTCGAGCGAACTATGCTCTCCTGATACTGAGGTAGATTCCCTAACCACTAGGCTACCGTGCATACTATATTTAATACTATGAATAATGAATACAAATATTACTAAATAATGCAGTACCTAAATACAATTTAATTGTCCCTTCGTCAATAGTTATATAGTACTTATAAACAGGCAGATGATTCACGGAAGCCACTATGTTCGGTATAAATTAACAAGTTTATCAACCGCGTCGATTGCCACTACGCGGCTAGCGAATCGTTCAATGATCAGTCTACATTTTGTTGCCGCAAAAATCGCGCGCAAATACAAAACATGGCGCGAAAACTTTTAATACGTCAAATTAAACAGTTGAGTTCGCTTCGGAAACTCTCTTCGAGCGTAACGCTTAATAATCAAGATCAATATGTGATTAAATCACCGCTGAAGGATATAGTCGTATCCGACATGAGGGTTTTGGATCGATTGTGGCTGGAGTCTTCTAACTTTACGAATCACGTTGCTATCGTACGTACTTCAGATTTTCTTAATTTCTTTTTCATAATTTTAATTCTTTTCTTTTAAACCTGTAATAACAAAGCAAATGATTTAGTTAGTCTAGTTAATCATAAATAAGCGTAAACGACACGTTGAAACTAATACACATATTTCTTTTTGTGTATTTACTAATTAAACCGAGACTGAAATTGAAATTCGCAATATTTAAAGATTTAGTTAACTAATTTATTAAACTAATTACAAGTAATCTTATAATTTAAGTACCCATCAATACCTATCGACACGTTTTTGTTATCGCAACCACGAAATGACAAACTAGTCTTGACATAGTCGTAAATATGTTAATCTGTCGTTTTAAACTTCAACCTTTTGTACTTCGGCTAGCTACCATTCCGTAATATACTGCAGTACCCAGTTAATATTCTCAATTTATTAACATACTCGTAATTCGTTCATTAGCAATGAATCAATAGGGATTTTTAAATTAATGAAAAGGAACTAGCGTCTCACTTAGACATTTTGTACCATCTGCCTACAAGAATCTTATTTATGACATAACGATATGGAATAAAGGGCATAATTCAGTAAAATGAAACAGTTAAAATATTTTATTTCAAAGCAGTAGTGATCGAGCTCTACTTATAAAAAAGGCATAGAAACTCACTTATTTATGTAAAAGAAGTCCAAAATTTGACTATTCAAAGTAATTTCTCGTATTAAAAAAGTTAAATTAAGTTAGTTTATAACTATCGCAATTATTGCAAAATTTATACATAAATGATTATATAATCAAATAAATTATTATGTAAAAAATTAAAACGAAAGTTTCGTTTAAAGATTTTCTCGCATGTGAAAAGTAAACTGTTGTGAATGAATGTGTAAATAAAATACCTCTCTGTGATTTAAACAATTATTAATTTAAATAGCATTTTCTCTTCTATATTTCCTAACATAACAAATTTGATCATATAAAATATTTTATTTAAGTAAAGGAAAATAACACTATGAAATACTTTTGTCCTAAAACAATATTAGGTAATTTATTCAGCTATACAACCATTGAATTAAGAACAAAAGGATCGCTCCTTTGGTTTCTTGCCGCTTCTTCAAACTTTTGTATACGATAATCTGAAAAAACTTTAAAAGATTTCTCTTTGACTTTGAATATTTTGTTTTCTCGTAATATATCAAGAAGTGTTCAGGCAAGTGATTTTTATGAATTTTTCATTCGCCCTAATTTTTTTCCTAATTGTTTTTTTCTTAATTTTTTGCCTAATTGGGTCCACCGTTGTACATAGGCACCGCTGAACTTCCATTCCCCCTTACACCTTATATTATTAAACTTTCTAATATTTATAATTTACGACATTATATGGAAGAAAGTACTTTATTCTTTGCCACACAAAACATAACAAAAAAAAAATAGAGTTGCGGCAAGGATACTGCATCCTACTCAGCATAATCCTATCATCATCATCATCATTTCAGCCTATCAGAAGTCCACTGCTGAACATGCTATAGTAATGCTAAATTAATATCCGTATTCTTTTTGTGAGCGGTTGTCAGGCATTTTGTAATATATGAGAATGAACAGGGATCAAAATATAAATAACAAAAAAATATAAAATAATAACAATACAAATGACATTAATAACTAATGTTATTATGAAACAATAAAAATTAAGTTGTTGAACTATTATGTACTACGAAACACGTACCAGTTCCACAACGATGACTGCATAGTTTCACTTTTTTTTTTTTAAATTAACTTATATGTCGACGACCTCCAGCCTGTTTTCGAGTAAGGCGATAAGTTCTGATATCGGTATTTGTCAGTTGAACGCAGCGGCGGCCCGTGTCTCTACCCACCAGTATCCGATGTAACGTTTATGCGATGAGATCGGAGGAAGTCTCGGATTCAGAGGGACGCAATACTACACAGTCAGACCCGAAAACCAATAACTTGCATGTTGCACATATTGACCCGGGATTCGAACCTTAGACTACATGGCTTTAACAGCCACATCGCTTAAATGGCACAGAACATCGCCACCAGAGCTATAATCGATGTAAATTAATTTACTCATAAAGGAAGAGAAAAACCGTTTGCAGTTTTTATTAACATGAATATGTTTAAACGTTACCTGCTTATTTAACCATTCTTATTTCAAATTTTATCTTTAAATGTTCTCGAATTCAACGAAGTTTTTACTTTATTTCCCGTCGTTTGCTTATTAACAAGTATTTGTTACTGTAAAGAAATAAAATCTACGCGTAAACAATTGTTATCGCTGGATAAGTTGTTGGTATTTAAAACAAAACAAACCGTATGCAAATAACTTTGTTGATAAATAATAATATAGATATAATACCAGGCTCCCACGCCTGCACCGGGGTAGTCAGAGGCTTTGACTTTTCTATAAAAAGATTCCTTGACGTAACTATAAAGATTCTAATGCTATGACACGTGAAATGTTCCACTGACTTAGCCGTTCTAGTGCCAAAGCCAACGATATAATTCGTACATAAGTTTCAATACACAAAGTTTTACGAGCTCTCCACATATGGGATCGAACTTAAGCCCGTTTCGGTCCGGATCGGCGGTCGATCCCCTAAGCACTCGGCTATAGTGGCTATGTATTGGTATTGATACCAGCTTTTACATCAAGAAAACGTTTTAATTATATTATAACAACCTTGCGTATCTCGCGCATATCGCGTATGTCTAAACAATGTTTATATCTGTTTAGTTCACTGTCCTTTAATTTTGTAACATTCTTATTCGTTCTACTCAAATAGTAAGGTATCGCCGACGACCCAAATAACTTTATTGTTCCACAATCGCCATATTGTCCGCCTCCTCTATCCTATTGTTTGTTCAAGTAATTCAAACAAACATATTATCAACAAATTGACGTAAGTAATGCCATTAAAATTGTTTGGATTACAAGCAGTTTAAATATAAAGGTTATAAAATTGCTATCTTACACACGTAGGTGTATGGCCTCCTGGGTAGGGTTGCCAGCCGTACTATGGTGTCTAGTATTGTTCTGTATTTCGAGACCGCGTACTACATATGGTTAAGGAAATGTATAATCCCCATAGATACTATGTATTAATTAGATGGATCAATCTTTTTATTAGCAAGACGAAGAATAGTAGTAGAATACAACTTTTTTTGACAATACTAAAACTAATATTAAATTTTAAGCGTGGTAGAGCCAAGCGGCGGCTTTTGCTGCTGCTCGATGGGCCGGCTCTTCCCGGGGTGGTACCACGGCCTCGCAGAATACCGGCGTGAAGTAGAGGCATCTTGTGCTTCTGCGTTTCGTTCAGTGTGAGAGGTAACCGGACGCCCACACTCCCTCCCTATTCCCCTTCTCTTCCCTTCCATCTCCCGAATATCCTTAAAGACCGGCAACGCACCTGCAGCATCTATGGTGTTGCAGATGTATGTGGGCGACGGTAATTACTTACCATCAGGTGAACCGCTTGGTCGTTTGCCGTTTTATCCATAAAAAAAAATAGCCAATAAAATGTTGGCAACCCTACTCCTGAGTACAATGTACATTTGTTATCACAGTCAGTGGTCTGATAACATCGATTTATTTCTTATTAGTCACTAGGTATCTTAAGATATAAGTAAATTTTTTATCGTTAGATAATCCCCAATTTATTACTATGATAAGGTACTTGTTTTGAAATTATTTTTTTCAGTACGTATTTTTAGAACATCTTTAAATTAAACAGTATTTTAAAATAAAGTCGCAATTCGCGTTTTTCGTTGTATTCGTCTATAACTTCTATCTATTTCTATATATTCTTCATTCTTATTATCTATTACTCATCTATATATTTTTGTATATATCTATATATTATCTTGAATAATAGAGGCAATAATAATGAACTTAAAGAATGATTGTGCAGTTGGATGGGATGGAGTCCCATCCAACCCACCCAGAAAGATTTTGAAAATGACAAAACATATAATATTCCTTCCTCTTACTAAGCTTATTGAAAATTGTCTTATTTGCGGTACCTTCTCTAAAATTTTTAAGAGATCTATTATAAAGCTCATTCACAAGAGTGGGTCAATAGACAGTGTCACAAATTACCGATCAATATCAGTTCTCACAGCACTCTCTGAGATACTGGAAAAGGTTCTAAATTCACGGCTTATACATTTTTTGAAAACATATTTAAGTATGTCAAAGCATTCATTAAGTTACTTTTCAATTTTTTTTCTTGTAATTCTGTACTAATATCTAGATTATTCTAGTTGTTGTTATAAGGAATGATTATTATTAATCTACTTGGGAGAAGACACTGACTTGACTCAGTTCCAAATTCTTATGACAATAAAGATTATTATTATTATATAAACTTCTATACTTCTATTCTATATCATTTCAGTGCGGTTTTCACCATCATTAAGAATATTACAAGAGGAAGGGTACATATTTATAAAGATTATACATGAATAATAATTGAATATTTCGGATCTGTCCGTTTGAAGACAGTTAAGCTGTGCTGTATAAGTCACCAAGTACGACAATAGACACAAAATGTAAAGATTTAAGATAGCTTATATAACTTTACTTTGCGCTGATTATAATAAGTTTGTGCTTAGCTGAAAGAAGTTAATTCGCAAATACATCATTTTAAACCATTCTGTCTTCCACCGTTGCGCTGACTATTCCTACCAATATGATACTAAGCATCAATGGCACACTAATCACCAGCACAAATGTAAAATTAACACACACATTACAACAATTCGTAGGTATTTGATTCACGTGGTGTATTATACAACAGCATGTACAATGTACAACGACGTCGAATCAGTGCATCAGAACTAGGTACTTTCTAGAATCAATTTCCTCTGATATCTAATGTTAGCTAATAGAATACTTATA
The DNA here is from genome assembly GCA_029286595.1 of Bhutanitis thaidina. Taxonomy (NCBI): domain Eukaryota; kingdom Metazoa; phylum Arthropoda; class Insecta; order Lepidoptera; family Papilionidae; genus Bhutanitis; species Bhutanitis thaidina. The sequence continues at coordinate 3,832,592 of JAGSMS010000012.1, read as the reverse complement.
TCATGACGTTTTGTGATATGTAGTTATCATTTAAAACCTCTATTACATATCATTATTCGAAGTCTTGTTTAGGAACAGTATAATGTATTTATATATACTATAAATTTCTTAAACTTTGGCGTTGAATACTGGCTAACCTAAAAAGTTTTAATGGATTTTAAAATGTTTTAAATAGGTGGATGTCCTAATATATCCGGCCTTAAGACCTAGGTTGGTCTATAGACCAATGCCATCTCTTTATTATTATAAATTTATCGTATTTCATTATATTATGATTTGATGATTGTTCTGGAAAGTTGTCATATGATGTAGCTAAATGCAAAAATGTCCACCTGTTGTATATTTATCGCTAAATGGCGTCTTAACGAATGATCAGATGTTTATTCCGTTTTTGTCTTAATTTTAAGCCACGATAAGCAACGAGATTTTTCTGGAATTTTTTGACTTTGTTTTCGTCACTGAAGTCAATGGCCAAAATTTTTTTAGGCTCTGTACAAAGTCATTAAGTAAAAATCTAGTGAAATCCTTCGGAATGTTACGCTGTTGGCCCAACGGGAGCAAGGGCGTTATCCGCTATATCAACAAACAATTTCACAAACATTCCGCGTGTCATAATTTCCCTGCAAAATTGTAGCATGTTATTTTCTGAAATGGTTTCTTTTATCCAATTCATGGTTACTAATCGTTCGAAACCATGTCATGAATATGAAAAATAACACTATATGATCTTAGCGAGGCGTTGTTGTGAAATATTTATTTGGGATGGCCTCTGAACCCTACGGAATGACGATACGCCACAAACAATTTCACATAAATTACGTGTGTCATCATATCCCAATAAAATTGCAGCTTGTTATTTTTTACCTCGGTTGAGAAATATGACCACGTCATGGATGTGTAAAATAACACTGTATGATTTGTCGAGGAAAACTTTCACACTGAATTAGAGTGAAATATTTTGTTGGTATAGCGGATAAGGCTTTAGGCGGCCCGCGAAATTATGTTCTGCTTGCTTCGTATCACTTATCGTGACGTAAGAAACAGACAGTCCTTGCCGCGGGTGCCGTAGGAGGAAAAACTAAGAGCACTGGATATTTCATGTCAATCTCCGGGAAATACGTTTTTCAGAGGAAACGAAAAGTGGGTTGCGGAAGCCCGGAGGAGAAACGCGAACTACTACCCTACCCCCTCAAGAGAGGGGCGTGAATGCTTATATATATATGGAGAAGACAGAAGTTAATAATAAAAAAACAGCTTATAATTTAACTCTTCTTACTCGGCACACAAGTACAGCATAAAACAATAAAATAGTACCAAGGAGTACGTGGGGGCTTGTAAACCAACAACAACGCAGTAATCACGTGTAAACGTAAAACAGACTAGCACTGACGATAGAGTCGTGTTCATCTCAACGACTGAACGATGGATGACAAATGTTAAATGCCCTGTGGTTTTTGTCGAATCGACGAGATTTCTTATTATCTTTCTACCGACTATCTCCGACATTCGCAACTGTACGTCGTTTGTTTTTGCTCGACGTCCTTCGTTTTCGACATACATATGTATATATAATATTTTAAAGTCCTTAATAAAAAGATTAGCTTCGGAAAAACAACTCGTTCTAGTCGTGTGTTAAAGTAAATGCGGAAATTTTAATGTTTAATTACGCTTAATTGTCCTTTTTTTTACCCTTAATGATTGATAACAAAGAAAACGAAATATTGCGTTGTTATTGCGGAAATAAATTGCCTGTCATTGTCTAACGTCACATGCAAATAATTTTACAATGGTTCATAAGTTTTTTTTTTATCAGACACAAATTATAACGATGTCGTCCACGGTGGCAGAATATGATATGATCTAGTGCCGAGGTACTATGGGGAACAGCGCGCTTGCTTTTAAGTGACCTGGGTTGGGTTTGCGGTGTTCGGCAACGCTAAAATTGTTATTTCAATTATTTAAGATTTACAATTTTATGTGCTGAATTTATCAATAGCTGGACGCTGAAGATGTTACTGAGAAAAAAGATCGTATCAAACCGTTCCCGGCTCCAAAGCTGTCTAAAGTTGTGGTTCTTTGCCCAGCTATGGGACATTTATATGCTGCCTTTTTCATAGTAATTATTATGATTGCGCCAAGATGGTTTCTGTAGCGCATAGATGTTCTGTAAAACCCTTGATTATGAATCAAGATGCGCTAGTATGGTCACTCCAAAGGACTAAGATGGAATGCCCTGTTACTAATAAATTTGTCTCCGGTTCAATCAATCAATCTGGTAAGAGTAAAAAAATTCCTTTTCTGTGTAAATGCATAAACATTTACAATTAAATCTCTGAAAGTATAGTGCAGACCTAACATTTTAAAAACTTGTTAAGGAAACTTTGTTAAAAAAGGCCTTCTATGAATTAGATCTATGGAATAGAGAAAACAATCTGACAAAATAACTCTTACGCATGCAGAGCACTAGCAAGTAAGGTACCTCTGGCTACTGATATAAAGACATTCATAAGAGCTTCAAATAAGCCTAAATTGAACACTAAGTTTGGATTTATGTTATCATCACTTATACTTTCAGTACAACAGAGTGTAAAAACGAATTCACTTTTTTTTTTAATTTTGTACTATACCTGCACGGGGTTTTGACTTTGACTGTGTTGGTAATGGCTTATTATTAGTACACTGCCGGACATAGGCTTCTCTCAATTCGATTAATGCGACGTTTAGCAGACGGGCTGGCGAGAGCAGAACCAAACGCTCTCGCACCTTCCATGACGCAACTCTTCATCGGTCAATGTATTTTCGGCCTCGTAATTTTTAAAATGGCTCGTCCGCCATCTATTAGCGATTATATTTTCAAGGGTTTTCTGCTAGACTATTACGAGAACCATGGGACGAGAAGGGGTGACAGATTTTCTAACGCTGCCACCCCACAACGACAGCGTAGGCTTAGTAATCAACCCCATATACTAAGCCTACGCTGTCGATCCTCCCGTCCGTCTGTCTTTCATTTAAAAGGCTGTGTATCTCCAGAACCGTTATTGTTAGCCGTTTAAAATTGTCACAGAATATGTGTAATTATAACTGAAATCATCACAAATAAATAAAAAAAGAAAATAGTAAATATTACAATAAGAGACAATTATAGTCCCATATGGCCGTGTGATGACGCTGAAAGAATTTGCCACCTTCTTTCTTCCCATGGTTCCGTGTGGCTGTCGGAAGTAAAGAATAGCGCCAACCCTGTCTAACCATGGGTGTCGTAAAAGGCGACTAATGGTAAAAAATTATATTAGGAGATGGGCAGCAGCATCTTCCTGCACTAGAACAAAAAAAAAAAACTGCGGTTGCCAACCTGCTCGCCAGGCGTGGCAACCAAGGCAAACCCCCATGATGAGAGGTAGAAAAGCAATGGCCCCAGTTCCCCGGCGGCCTCGCTAGTCCTGGCTATGGTGGCAGCCATGGTAACGGCGAGGCAGGGTGCGAAGAATCACCGGCTGATTTCTAGCTGCCAACCCAAACGACTGACCTGGCAACATATAACGCACGCACATTGAGGACCGACGAGAAGATACTAGAACTGGAAGAAGAAGTAAGCAAGTTACACTGGAGTATTATGGGGTTGTCTGAAGTCCGAAGACAGGGAGAGGACTCTATAATCCTAAAATCCGGTAACTTGTTCTACTACCGGCAGGGTGACCATCTGTCCCAAGGAGGTGTCGGGTTTATCGTCCACAGGTCTCTCATCAACAACGTGATCGAGATCGGAAGTGTGTCGAGTAGGGTCGCGTACCTTATACTCAGAATAACCAAAAGGTATTCGCTGAAGGTCATACAGGTATACGCACCAACCTCGACACACCCTGATGATGAAGTGGAGGCAATGTATGAGGATATTTCAAGAGCCATGCATTGCTCTACGACTCACTACACGGTGTTGATGGGAGACTTTAACGCAAAACTAGGTACGAAAAAAGGCGATGAGCTGATAGTGGGGAACTTTGGAGTAGGGCAACGGAACCCAAGAGGGCAACAGCTGGCTGACTTCATGGCAAAGGAGGGATTCTTTATGATGAACTCCTATTTCCAGAAGCGGCCCCACAGGAAGTGGACATGGATGAGCCCGGACGGTACCACAAAAAATGAGATCGACTTCATCATGACGACCAAGCGTCAGCTGTTCAGTGATGTCTCTGTGATCACTAGGGTAAAAACCGGCAGTGATCACCGAATGGTAAGAGGCACACTGAACCTTAACATTAGGCTCGAGCGGTCTCGTCTGGTGAAGTCTACGCCCGCCCACCACGTGCCCTTATCCAGAACCCCGAGAGCTTTCAGCTCGAATTGCATAATCGCTTTCAGTGCCTAGACGATTGCGTTACAGTGGACGATACGAATAGCAGGCTAGTGGAAACTGTCCATGCGGTAGCAGCTAAGTTTTGCAGTACCCGCCGCTTTGAATGACCCCAAAGCTCTCTGATCACACTCTTAAACTCATGAAGGCCAGGCGTGAGATAAAGCTGCAGTCTACAACGGATGCGTCAGCGTATCGGCTACTGAATAGACAGATCTCCAAATGTATGAGGCAAGATTTACGCAAATTCAATACAGCCTGTATTGAAAAGCGATAGAGCGGAACCAAGGCTCCAAAGTCTTCGCCAGAGATCTGTCTATCGGAAAGAGCCAACTGACCAAGCTGAAGACCGAAAGCGGCGCAGTCATTTCCGCTGGAGCCGAGATTTTGAGTGAGATCGAGAGATTTTACGGACAGCTGTACACAACGTCGTTGAAACCACACACTGATGTGAGTAACGACCCAAGAGCCAAGCTTATCCGACATTACTCCGATAACATCCCGGACGTCAGTCTGAGCGAGATTAGATGGCTCTCAAACAGCTTAAAACGGCAAGGCGTTGGGTGAGGACGGAATTACAGCTGAGCTTCTGAAACCCTACGGAATGACGATACGCCACAAACAATTTCACATAAATTACGTGTGTCATTATATCCCAATAAAATTGTAGCTTGTTATTTTTTACCTCGGTTGAGAAATATCACCACGTCATGGATGTGTAAAATAACACTGTATGATTTGTCGAGGAAAACTTTCACACTGAATTAGAGTGAAATATTTTGTTGGTATAGCGGATAACGCTTTAGGCGGCCCGCGAAATTATGTTCTGCTTACTTCGTATCACTTATCGTGACGTAAGAAACAGACAGTCCTTGCCGCGGGTGCCGTAGGAGGAAAAACTAAGAGCACTGGATATTTTATGTCAATCTCCGGGAAATACGTTTTTCAGAGGAAACGAAAAGTGGGTTGCGGAAGCCCGGAGGAGAAACGCGAACTACTACCCTACCCCCTCAAGAGAGGGGCGTGAATGCTTATATATATATGGCGAAGACAGAAGTTAATAATAAAAAACAGCTTATAATTCAACTCTTCTTACTCGGCATTTAATCACACAAATGCAGCATAAAACAATAAAATAGTACCAAGGAGTACGTAGGGGCTTGTAAACCAACAACAACGCAGTAATCACGTGTAAACGTAAAACAGACTAGCACTGACGATAGAGTCGTGTTCATCTCAACGACTGAACGATGGATGACAAATGTTAAATGCCCTGTGGTTTTTGTCGAATCGACGAGATTTCTTTATTATCTTTCTACCGACTATCTCCGACATTCGCAACTGTACGTCGTTTGTTTTGCTCGACGTCCTTCGTTTCGACATACATATGTATATATAATATTTTAAAGTCCTTAATAAAAGATTTGCTTCGGAAAAACAACTCGTTCTAGTCGTGTGTTAAAGTAAATGCGGAAATTTTAATGTTTAATTACGCTTAATTGTCCTTTTTTTTACCCTTAATGATTGATAACAAAGAAATCGAAATATTGCGTTGTTATTGCGGAAATAAATTGCCTCTCATTGTCTAACGTCACATGCAAATTATTTTACAATGGTTCATAAGTTTTTTTTTATCAGACACTAATTATAACGACCTAGTCCACGGTGGCAGAATATGATATGATCTAGTGCCTAGTGTGACGAACAGTCGCTTGCTTTTAAGTTTCGTAGTACGTGAGTGACCTGGGTTGGGTTTGCGGTGTTCGGCAACACTAAAATTCTTATTTCAATTATTTAAGATTTACAATTTTAATTACAATTTTATGTGCTGAATTTATCAATAGCTAGACGCTGAAGATGTTACTGAGAAAAAAGATCGTATCGAACCGTTCCCGGCTCCAAAGCTGTCTAAAGTTGTGGTTCTTTTGCCCAGCTATGGGACATTTATATGCTGCCTTTTTTCATAGTAATAATTATGATTGCACCAAGATGGTTTCTGTAGCGCATAGATGTCCTGTATAACCCTTGCTTATGAATCAAGATGCGCTAGTATGGTCACTCCAAAGGACTAAGATGGAATGCCCTGTTACTAATAAATTTGTCTCCGGTTCAATCAATCAATCTGGTAAGAGTAAAAAAATTCCTTTTCTGTGTAAATGCATAAACATTTACAATTAAATCTCTGTAGATATAGTGCAATAATCGGACCTAACATTTTAAAAACTTGTTAAGGAAACTTTGTTAAAAAAGGCCTTCTATGAAATAGATCTATGGAATAGAGAAAACAATCTGACAAAATAACTCTTACGCATGCAGAGCACTAGCAAGTAAGGTACCTCTGGCTACTGATATAAAGACATTCATAAGAGCTTCAAATAAGCCTAAATTGAACACTAAGTTTGGATTGATGTTATCATTACTTATACTTTCAGTACAACAGAGTGTAAAAACGAATTCACTTTTTTTTTTATTTTGTACTATACCTGCACGGGGTTTTGACTTTGACTGTGTTGGTAATGGCTTATTATTAGTACACTGCCGGACATAGGCTTCTCTCAATTCGATTAATGCGACGTTTAGCAGACGGGCTGGCGAGAGCAGAACCAAACGCTCTCGCACCTTCCATGACGCAACTCTTCATCGGTCAATGTATTTTCGGCCTCGTAATTTTTAAAATGGCTCGTCCGCCATCTATTAGCGATTATATTTTCAAGGGTTTTCTGCTAGACTATTACGAGAACCATGGGACGAGAAGGGGTGACAGATTTTCTAACGCTGCCACTCCTGACCACGAGAGCGTAGGCTTAGTAATCAAGCCTATATACTAAGCCTACGCTGTCGATCCCCCGTCCGACTGTCTTTCATTTAAAAGGCTGTGCATCTCCAGAACTGTTATTGTTACCCGGTTAAAATTGTCACAGAATATGTGTAATTATAACTGAAATCAACACAAATAAATAAAAAAAATAGTAAATATTACAATAAGAGACAATTATAGTCCCATATGGCCGTGTGATGACGCTGAAAGAATTTGCCACCTTCTTTCTTCCCATGGGTGTCGTAAGAGGCGACTAAGGGAAAAGCTATGGAAATCGTAATGGCCACCGACAGATGGCGGAATAACCATCTCTAAATATACCAGACCAAAATTAAGTAGACCGATTGCGGACAGCAGCGTGTATTTTTTTTATGGGAAATGCTCTCCTGATGTTATGTGATTACCGTCGCCCACGTTTATTTGTGTGTAGCCGGCCTTAAATAATGTTTGGGGTATGGGAGAGCGGAGAGTGGGCCTCCGGTTACCTCACTCACCGAACGTAAGCCACAACGCGCAGAGCACACGAGATGCCGCTCCTTCACGCCGGTAGGCCCATTCGAGCAACAGCAAGAACTTCCGTTCGGCTCTACCACTCACGAAATGTTTGAAACTGCAATCCGCTTGCCGAGCGTGCTGATTCTAGCAAATCCTCTTTATGGGAGAGCGCAATGTCCTGCAGTGGACTATTCACGTGCTTTCAAGGTAAGGTAAGGTAAATGAATCATCGTTAAATTAAATTTAAATTAAAATGAATATTACGTCAAACGATAAGAGATAAAGCAAACTCGTGTAATTCACAGGCGTTGAATATCCATCCGCATTCTTTTTATCTAGGTCTCCTGCATCCTAATCGCGAAAGATAAGATATCATCAAAATTTTAAGCCATTATCAGACATGCAAAAGAATTCGTAAGCATGGCGTTAGTTAAAAATAATTATTTAATTTCAATCTCTTTCTTCATTATTCTCTTATCGTAACATCGAACAATGTTATTAAATTGCCTAAGTCATTTTCGATGACTTTATCTGTAGGATTAATGAACGTTACGAAATTTATCTTTATGATTTATATTCAAGTCATATAAGCATATGTGTCACTTGATGATTTGAAAGATCTTTTAATATTTTCATCAAGCATACTTAATTATTCACTGCTCTTTCTCGTAAATGTTACACTGCGATGCGAACGTCCCACGTTGTTCGCGAACGTTCCACGGGAGTCACAAACAATGATATTGTTAATTATTTTTATGCAGGAGTTGGCGGATTTCACATTTTTGTTATTTATCTGATAAGCAAAGGTTTTCACGGTAGTCGATTCTTTTATGTGGTAAAATAGCACAAAAAATCTGGAAGACTCACTTTCCTTATTTTTAGATTTTAACTTTGTTTATATTTAACTAAATATCAGCGGCATTTTCGAATAGCGTATACTTAGGGACCTTCGAGAAAAGAACCTGATCCTTACTCAAAGGCTGGCAGCGCACTTGCAGCTCCTCTGGTGTCGCGTGCATCGGTATCCACTTTATCACTAATTATCAAGTGTATCTATTCCATAAAAAAAAACAAAGCTTTGTGGAAATTCATTAGCGTGTCATAATTTTGAAGCAATTTAAATTCTATTGTAATAAGACAAATCAGGGCTTATATAAGAGAAAATTAAATAAATAATCGAGAAGCACGTCGGCTTCCCACGGACAGACCTGTAATATATAAACTAAATGTGAATGTGTACATACATTCAAATCAAAACTTTCTCATGAAATTTTCTAAATAATGGTGAAAAGCACGTTGAAATCCACTTAGACGTTTAGAAGTTATACGCGAATACTAAGACAAACGCGGATCGCGAAGGTTATACAATTCGAAGATACACTAACGCTTGCTACCTAAAGAGGTTAAGCAGAAATGGATTTATTTACTTATTATTTTTCAAGTATTTAGAAATACAATGACATAAAATAATTCAAATTAAGCATACAACAAATCAGTATGTGTGGTAAGAAAGAAAAAAAAGAAACTTTATTTGCTACTCAGCGCAAACAGAAAAAAATTAATAAGTTTTCAATATTTAAAAGAGCGAATATATATAAATATATAGTAAACGATTAAATTAGTAAAGAAAAAGCAACAAGAAATACATACCTCCGTATAAAAAAAAAATATAATATTGAGGGCTAGTTAATGTTGCCCGCTCTTCGGGGCTTCGGTTTTTTTTTTTATGAAAAAATAGGCCTGCGTTTGACCTCAATCTTGCCCGATGGAAAGCGAAGATGAGGCCTAGGATGGTACACGCTTGCCTAGATGTCTGTTCACTTTGGCCTTGAAGAGGTCCAGGTTATAGGTTTCCGGAAAAACTGGCCTCGGCAGAGAGTTCCACTCCTTAGTCGTCCGCACAAAGAAAGAAGAGGCAAACCGCCTCGTGCGTAATGGAGGAATGTCTACAACATAAGGGTGGAACTGCTCGCCGCGTCTAGTCGTTCGGTGATGGAAAGGGGAAGGGGGTATTAGGTTATGCAATACCTCCGCACACTCTCCGAAATGAATCCGATAAAAAACCGAGAGGCAGGCCACTCGTCTACGGTGTTCGAGGCTTTGAAGTTTTGCCTCTACTAGTGAGTCACTGCCTATGATCCTCTTCGCACGGCGCTCCAACGAGTCCAAAGCATCGAGCTGATGTTTTGCCGAACCATGCCAGAGGTGGGAACAGTATTGCCATGCAAGAGCGGACTTGAGCTTTGTATAAATTTAAGAGCTGCTCCGATGTGAAGTACCGTCTCACCCCCTAGAGGATACTAAGTTTTTTGGCAGCAGTGTTTGCTATGGACTCTATGTAACGACCGAAATTTAGATTAGAAGAGAGATCTAGACCTAAGAGCTCAAGACGGTCATTTACCGGAACGGGGAAATTCCGGAAAGTCGGAGTCAGTTGGAATGGACTCCGTTTCGCCGAAAAAAGACAAGCCTGTGTTTTAGAGGGGTTAAACCCGACCAAATTGGCATCACCCCATTGGGAAACAGCCTCCAAAGTCGAGTTCACCCCCTCAATCATCGATTCCCTGAAAGACTGGACTTTTGCCGCAGACTTCGCATCGGACAAGAATCTCCCCGAGACTGTGCTGTCATCTGCATACCCAAAGATATCGGTCAAACGCAAGCCTATTTATCATAAAAAAAAAAATCTGCGCTCAGTAAAAGCACAAGATGGCACACGAACACTATCATATCCAGTTGGAATGGACTCCGTTTCGCCGAATATACATGTATGTATAGTGAGTTATGTGTTTCATATAATGAACAACTATAATTACATGTATGTATAAGTACCGTCATATCTAAGTATTGTATTGTAGTATAATATTTGAATATATATAAACTTTTATAATATATATAAACATAATATTTATGTGCACCCGTTAACATTTTCTCAGCTCAATCTAATGGTCCTTAAACGCCTCTTGGCATTAAGCCCGCCTTTTTGTTCTGTTATGTGCAAATAAAGTAAAAACAAAACAAATAAATAAATAAAAATACCTGGCAAAATTAAGCAACCCCAGCCAGCTTGCCGAGCGTGACGACAATGTCAAATCTTGTTGTTGCTGAGTTTCATATTCATCATGTTCTCCTTCACCGCCGAGCACGCAGTAATTTCTGCACCGGGGATCGAACTCAGGTCACTCGCGCTCTGGGAAATTAAACTGAGCGTCCTGCCCACTAGGCTACCACGGCTCTTGACTAAGGAAATCGCTTTGAAAATGACCCCAGAAATGACCACTAGGATAAAATACATGGAGATCTTGAAAAAAATGTGTCCGTGAATGTGGACAGACTTATTGTGTCAATCTGTTTTAAACTTCATTGATTTTTTCAGTTTTTAAATCGGACTTTTGACTTTACACCCAGACATACAAATAGAAGCTAAGAAAAAGTGTTTGCCAATTGTTTTTGTGTTTCTTAATTGTATAAACTCATGAAAAACATTATTCATTATGTATTGTTGGTTACCTATTTCTTGTGGTAGTTACTAAATTAAGTTTTTGTTACGAGTTAAACTTACTGTTTATGCTGTATTATATTCTGTATAATTAAAATCAAAACATTATACATTATGTATTGTTGGTTACCTATTTCTTGTGGTAGTTACTAAATTAAGTTTTTGTTACGAGTTAAACTTACTGTTTATGCTGTATTATAGTCTGTATAATTAAAATCAAAAACATTGTTATTTTGTTCAAAATATGTATCTCGTTTTGCATAAGACTAGCTTGCCGCGTCAGTTCCGTACGGACAGTTATACACTAATTGTAAATGTAAATGAAAGTTATTCATATAAACCTTGTGAAAATATTCCCCATGTTGATGAAAAACTTATTGTAATTCTGCGACTTTTATTTTATACCATATGAAAGGAAATGAAATGAAAAATCTTTATTTGACGTTAAAAATTACGAATATACGAAATCAGAAGTTCTCATCCAGTGTCAATTACTATCTACCACCATAGATTCATAGAGCGCGAGTGACCTGGGTTCGATCTCCCGGTGCCTGCACCACTAAAATTGTTAATAATGCAATTTTATGTGCTGTATTTACCACGTGCTCGGCGGTGAAGGAAACCTGCATATCTGAGAAATAATAAAAATATTATTTCGAGGATATGCGAAGCTCGCCAACCCGCACTGGAGCAGCGTGGCGGGCCCTTGCCGGCTCCTAAACCCACTCTGATACTCGTATTTGCTTGTGTGTACCTATATTTTGTGTATATGAACTGATTCTTTGATTACTTGATTCTGTACGGAGAGGCACTTCGATTGTAACAAAGTAAAATTAAACTAGCAGCCCATTTCTGCTAACGAACTGTGCTGCAGCGCTGTTGTGTTCCGGTTTGAATGGTATCGAGAGCCAGTATAATCACGGGTTTTGCGGCATGGTATCTTAGTCCTCAGGGGTGACCGCGCGTCTGTAACCTTCTTCTATTGAGGTTGTTTGCAGATGAACATAGGCTGTATTAGTCACTTACCATCACCCGTATCCAATGAAAAAATATATTTGTGAATATTCAATCCATCCGTGTATAAGTTTTGGTCGAAATATATATGGATGTAGTAAACAAAATGAGTAAAGGATTGAATATTGCCCGCGTGCGTTACGCAGACTAGTGATGGGGTGCAGCGTTTTCAGTATGAGATTAATTTCCACGTACTTCACGGTGAAGGAAACGTCATTAGTAAACCGACATGGCTGAGAAATAATTAAAGATATGTTTAGAGGATACGTAAAAACGCTCACCCGCATGGTAGTGCGTGGCAACCCTACGGGGGTCTCATATTTTGAGAAGAGGTCTCTATATTTCTTGTGTTCACTTGTAGTAAGGGTACAACTTCACTTTAATATTATTAGGCTTTAACAGCACTTTACAACTATAACATATTCTGAAAATATTATATCAGCTTCGAAATGTAAATCGATTGTCGCTCGCATTATGCAAATAACGTCTATTCTCTTAGACTATTTTACACAGAATGTATTGCAGAAATAAAAAAAAGTAAACTAAACAGAACAAAATAAGCATTGGCGACTTCTTACCACCCCAGTGTTGGGTATACGGTCGTGAGAGTTTGTTATTATAATCATATCAATGGTTAGTTCCGTTCGACAGGCTTCCCTCAGAGCGAGGTTTACCATATTCGCCACGCTTGAGGATGGTTGACGAGCGCAGTACCAGACACCTTGCACCTAGGACTCTGTTGCTTTTGAAATGTAATTATTATTTACGGATTTCATCGAATTTACTTTATGTTCTTTACTGTGGTCACAGGGGAACTGTAGTGTAAGACGTCACGGACATCCTTTACTTTTTAATTATTAGTCTTGGTTCGTATCAAGAAATTGTTTAATTTCTAATGAAAAGCGTTCGCATAATTCAAATAAATCATTAGGATGGAATATATTCCATCTCATGGTTATCCCGCTGTCGAAAGCTAGTAGATTCGTCAAGCATTTTTATATGTGCCTATAACGTTCAACCATTACTTACATCCATGGGATGAGGCTGGCAAGGGCTGGTAGATTCTCCAACGCAACTTCATTTATGAGGTCCTGTTTTTTTTTTTATTGGAAAGGCGGCAAACTACCAAGCGGAACACCCGATGGTAAATGATTACCGTCGCCCACGTACATCTGCAACACCAGAGGCGATGCAGGTGCATTGCCGGCCTTTAAGGGAGATGGGTTGGTTTATTTGGTAGATGGGAGTGAGGATGAGGAGGGGGATTGGGAAAGGGAATGGGTCTCCGGTTACCTCACTCACCGAACGAAACGCAAAACCACAAGATGCCTCTACTTCACGCCGGTATTTTGAGAGGACATGGTACCAACCCGGTCGAGCCGGCCCATACGAGGGGCAGCTCTACCGCGTAAGAAAAGGGTTTAGTTGCAACAGATAAAACTTTAAGTTTCTGTCATCAATTTTTAATTGGTCTACCGTAATAACATCTTTGATCCGAATCCAAAGTTCGCTGCTGACTTATTAAAAGAGAATTTAGTCCGGTAGTGGACAATCACACTACACGTCACAGCACACATAGATATTGCAGCCGTGATTGGCCGTGACGGTGTTGATATTGAGTTTTTTTTAAAAAAAAAGAATACTAGCAATGCTATTTATTAAGTAGCATTACTAATATTCCTGTTAACCCTCCAACTAAGCTTTACAGCTTGTATCTGGAGTGGTTCACGACAATAGTCGAGTGGCGGGCTCGAACTTACGATGTCATGTTTCGCAGTCCGCACCCTACCCCATTTAGCTATTGTCGCCTTGCTTGTTTAGACAATAGAAATGATTGTTCCGGTTCGTGGTTTCCCCGATCTATCCCTTAGTCGTTTGTACAATATTGGATCAAAGAATATGGATAATGGTTAACGTTTAACGCTTTAATTATTGATTTTTATTGAAATACTGCAATACCAACACGACACGTTTGCTTTTACAGGAATGTGCGGAAACGAAGAAAAGCTATACGTACCAACAGCTTCACGAGTATATAGCCGTATTCGCAACGTCGCTGTTAAAAAAATTGCGCCTCAAGCCGGGCGACGTGGTAGCGGCCATGTTGCCCAACTGTCCAGAGTTTCCGGTCGTTGCCTTCGGTACTTTGCAAGCTGGATGCGTGCTGACACCCGTGAACCCCATTTATAAAGACCGTAAGATAATATTCAAGTAAAATAATAACTAAGTAAGATAATAAGATAAGTTTCTATGCGAGCTGCAGAATAATACATTAAAGCATAAGATAATAATGAATTTGACATGTTTTCAAATTTATAACGATATAATTTTTTTGTTCCATTGATATCTTTACTTAGAATGTAGCTGTCTGACTTTGGTAATCGATCAAAATTTTTCGTTTATTGGTATTTTGGAAAATATCAGAGCTGTGTGTGATTCGCGTTATACGGAAATTTACTAAATAATTAACGCATTTTACAGTTTCGACCTCCATAACTATAAAAAATACTTAAATATTTATACAATATTTGTATATTTTCTGAAGACTGCAATTTAAAAACTGCTCTGGTCATTGTTATGCAAAAACGTTAACTTTATCAAGGTTTGTAAATAGATGCTTAGTAACACTGACCTCAATTAAATCGACATTCAAGACCAACGGTACATAAATGGACAAATTTAATTAATCAAGAAAGTAAACACGATCAAGGTCAAGGATTTTTTGTTACATTTCTGATACCTTGTCTGAATTAGCGTTATTTTGGCACTACAGCTATAAACGGACGTAGATTATAAACAGTGATATTAATTGAATGATGTCATTGTGGTCGGCCTGCGTGTATCTCAATCATTATTGTCAAATTACGTACGTTAAAATACACGTGCTTCTTTTGATTATTCTTCATCTTGTATGTAGTCGACTGTTGAACATTGTACTTTAACTTGGAAAGACTTGCCGTAATCATGCGCGTGATAGGTGGACTGGTCGCAACAGGTGTTTGAGGTCATCAATTGTCTCGATAATATAGTTCTGACACATTTGAAATGTTTGTTACGTCATTATCATCGTCTTCCGGTTGAATTGTCAAATGCTCTGCTCTTGGGCATGAATTAGAAAGTCATATTGTAGGCGCCGTATGCCGTACGCCGTATCCTTATGATTACATATGGCAAACAGATAGATGGCAATTTATGATAAGAGTTACTAATATGGTGATAAGATACGTTTTATTAATGGCTAAAGAATTGCCGGTAGTTTGACTTTAATATGTTCATCTGAGGTTCACCCCGCGAATTAGGTAATTCTTTTAAATCTAGGATTAGTTGTCGGAATAGATGGGCGACATTCGGGAAACCACCTACTGTTTGTCTGTTAGACCTGTGCGTTTAGCTATGATTTACGGCCTCGGGACGATGTTCTTTACTGCAGACTGAACGATGAAGCTCAAAAATCTGAGTTCCCTCATCCGGACAGCAGCTGAAGAGATTTGACTCTAACTATTTTAGCGCACCTCCGCGGAGTCCGTTTCCCCTAGGAAGGTTGTTCCCGGTGTTTTGATACCCAAACGAGAACTATGCAAACCGACATACCCTTAAGAATCGGCACTTAAAGTGGCAATGGTTCGGCCACTTTAATAATTTCATTGCTATTCGTTATTACATATCATATCTTTTCATTCTCGATAACCAAACAAGGCACGAGTCAATTTGCTTATAAGAGTTTAACGACCTGAAAACGTAGAAAGTGATATTTTTTTTATCTATTTAGGTCTTTATAAGATAACTAAAATTGTTTATTACACTTGGATGGGCTCGGCGTATTATTTTTAATAGTTAGTTGTACGAATATGTTACTTTTAATTTAAAGTAAAGTAAAACATTTAATAATTGTATTCCAGGCAAATTTCGACGCAGTTGTCAGCCATGTAGAATATACTTGTACCGAATGTTATCTTCGCATAAAAGTATGGGAAAGCACAAAGGCGTTTACCTGGTCACATCCAATGTGAAATCTAAAGCGGTATAGTTGGATAAGATGGAGTATCACAGACAGGCGATGCGACACATAACTAACCGATCCGAAAACAACTAATTTCTATGTTGAGCTGCTCTGATTATTTCTTAGAATTAAAGAAACCCGGAAACGGCACGATGATTTCCTGATAAAGATAAATTATTTATCTAAAAATTGTTTTATGAGTATGTTGCGTTTTGTATTTGTACTGCACAAACGCAAGGGTGATCTTTTTCTATGAATGCGAACCTCACCTGCAAGAGATGCACCGTACTAGCAAAACGAATCTCTGGCAACCAGCTGGAAAGTGGAAATTCCATTCGAACATGCCGAACCCAAATACCACAGATTAATAATGAGGAGTAGTGTCACTAATGCAAGGGTACCGAAAGTGGTGAATATGGGTTAACCTTCCAAGAGCTCTTAATCTGCACTTGCAAGTTCTCTGACATATATACATTGTTAAAATTGCCATTTAAAAAAAAAATAATTTACACTTGACATTGTATTGATTTATTACAATTGCTAATGTATTGTTTATATTTGTTAATGAGATTATAAATTGTAAGCGATATTGTAAAAACAGACGAGAGTTTCTTGCCGGTTCTGTTATGACGTCTTTTTTCGCGAACCGATGTAAATTTTGACGTTCATAAGAGTTTTAATTATACCTAAATTAAATAAAAAATTACCTCGATTCCGGAAGCAATGCATGCCTTTGCTGGCGCTTTCTACAAGAGATCTGTGTTTAGCAATGGACTTAAAGATATATGTAATATTGATGTATGCTGATGTTGAAGAAGATGATTTAGTATATACTATCCCATCAGCAATAAAAAAACTCGACCATAAAGCTCATAATAGTAAATCGGTTTTAATTACACTTGATATTCTTCTAAATCCTTAATCTGTTATTTAGTTTTTTTTTTAATTTTCAGTTGAAATTTCTCATCAGGTGTTGACGACAGAACCAAAAGTTTTCATTACCATTCCACAATGCTATGATACAGTTTTAAAAGGGCTTAAGAATGCTAAGAGTAATGCGAAAATCGTCATTGTTGATAATCCAACGGCAGCAGTTCCTGGAGGCACAATCAGATATTCTGAAATATCAGAGTCGAACGAAACTGATTACGCCATGTTAGATAAAATTGAAAGGAAAAAAGATGACGTTGCGTTTATACCCTTTTCAAGTGGAACTACCGGTTTACCGAAAGGAGTGGAGATAACACATGGAAATCTATTAGCTGCCATTGAAATAATGGCGAACGAAAAGACTTTGTATCCAATTCTCACACAAGGTATTTTTTGTAGTTATTTCGATTGATCTTTTTTCCTAATAAGACATGATTTTTTCTAATTCTATATTATTACAAATAATTTTGCGTATGAAATATAAATTTTATGTATATACATACATATATAACTAGAAGCCAGGCAGACGTTGCTCAGCCCTTTCCGGTATGTGGGCGGCGAAGTTTATTTATAATTCAACTAAAGCTCTATCTATAGGTTCCAGATTTTGTTGTTGTTTTTTTTTTGCCTTTTGAATAACTCGACAGAACCACCAATAACGGGTCTTAGCATAGCTATGAACCATCGTATCTAAACATGTACGTAATAAACATTCGTATACAAATACTCGAATAATGTATATTGTTTGTAAGCCATTATACCACTTCAATAAGAGTAAAGCTTACAATTATGTTTAAATAAATAAGTTACAGTAGTTATGTGCTTTCGATCCTATGATATTCTTTTTACTTAAACCAAGGTATTTTCCAGGTGATTCTCAAGACGTCGTTCCGTGTATTCTGCCATTCTTCCATATCTACGGTTTAGTTGTTACTTTAATGGGGCATGTTGCTAAAGGATGTAAACTAATATCACTTTCAAAATTCTCCGCTAGTTTATACCTCGATGTACTAAAGAATCAGAAACCCAATCTTCTCTACGTGGTTCCGCCAGTTGGTATGTACCAGACTTATCATCACGTTTTGTACCGGTCTGATCTTTTTTATAAATGATGATCTTTCAATATTTATTTTAAAGCTATTCTCCTTGGCAAGCATCCCGATGTAAAGGAAGAGCATTTCAAGAGTGTGAGACACATTATATGCGGCGCTGCACCATTGGCAGCGTCGGATGTTCAAGCCATATTAGAGAAGAGTAAAGTGAGTAGAAACCAACCTAATATTTTTTTTTCATGGGTACGGGGGCAAACGGGCAAGTGGCTCATCTGATGTTAAAGTGATTATCTTCACATACGTACATCTGCAACACCAGAGACGCTGAAAGTGCGTTTCCGGCCTTTATGGATATTTGAGAGTTGGGAGAGAGGTGAGGGGATAGGAAAGGCGAGTGGGCCTCCGGTCACCTCTCTCACTGAACGAAACGCGGAAGCACAAGATGCCGGTATTCTGCGAGGTTGTGGTACCCCGGCCGAGTCAGCCCATTCGAGCAGCATCAAAAGCCGCTGCTTGGCTTTACCATGTACGGAAAAATGATCTATAATAAGTTTGCCCTAACCTGTTGTAATATGCCGAGTGTTTTTTTTTATGGTCTTTTGATGCACCTATGGAAGGAATGATCTCTTCTTCAGATTTGACAGGTTTTAGAAAAGTCTGATCCACTCTACTCAGTTTAGAAGTGTTTAGAATGGAAGAAGAACGAGAAACTTCTACCTCACTTTACTATATACATCTTACTTAAACATCACAAAAGTATTCAGGAATTAGGACTTTACTAAGATTAGCCACTGGTGAAGCTATATTAAGTGTATCCTTGTAACTAGTAAACAAGCCACTCCTGGACGTAGTAGATGACCTTCCATCTTGGAGAAACTTGCCGTTATCGCAACGCTTGAGTGGAGGAATGGCGCGCAGCATCAGACACCTTGCATCAGTCAGGCATATTTAAGATACCTATTACGCCATTACGTTTCCTTTAATTTGTCGTGCTGTATTGGGTATCTTGATATTGTTGTCGTGAAGAACTATTACGCGTGAAGCAACAAAGAGATACGTGTAGTAATTAAAATAATATTAACTAAATAACTAACCAATGATTTACAACATTGCACTTACGGGTGCAAGTATTGTTATAAAACTATTAATAATCGTTAAAAGTGACATCAAGTACTTACATTAGCGAGATAAGTATTTACAGAACTCACAGGCTTCACTGCTATTCGGTCGGGAGGAATTGATTAATTATCAATTACAAAAATCAGTATATATTATTTATTTATTTATTATTTATTACACGTTTATGTATTATATACAACGCATATGTATTATTTTAATGAATTTTAAAATCATTTATTACGTCACAGCTAAATTAGCCTAAACATGTTTTATTCTGTCTATACTTTGCTATCAGATATTGTTTTTGCTGAAATAAATAATTTTTTGATTTTTAAATATATATATATCAGTCGCCAACAGTATTTCCGAACAGTTACCGACTTAGGGACCTTCAAGAAAAGAGCCTATGCCTTCCTTAAAGGCCGGCAGTGCATTTGTAACTCCTCTGGTGTTGTGGATGTTCGTGGGCGTCGGTGATCACTTACCATTAGGTGAGCCGCAAGCTCGTTTGCCCCCTTCTTCTATAAAAAAAAAAATCATTAGGACCCAACTCACCATAATGGTGAGGCATCAAGCGTGAACAGATTTTTTCAAGAGTTGCAATACCTACAATTTTTTTACACATTATTAATTCTCAAAGTTGAAATTAAGAGATCAGTTCTAGCGCTACCATCCTCCGTCTCATTTCTACTAGACGCTCACAAAAGCTTAGCGATAAGAAACCTTAGCAGGTAAATATTTATTTCTATCAGAGGAAGCTTGTCCTCTTAAATTGATAAAATCATTGTCCAAAGGAAGACTGCTCGAAAGCAGATAAACATAAGAAGTGTATTCAAAAGTAAATATTATATTTTAGACCAAACTGGAGTTTAACCAAGGCTTCGGTACAACAGAAACATCTGCACTGACTACGGCGACTTTACTCGACTCTGAAAATCTTGACTATTCAGCATGCGGCGTACCGATGGCTAGCGTGTTGTTGAAATTCGTCGATCCGTTGACTGGACAACCCGTTCCTATCGGAGAAGTAAGTACTAACACGTTATGGCCGTCATAAGTGAAACTTAATATAGTATCATCATCATCATCATCATCATTTCAGCCTATCACAAGTCCACTGCTGAACATAGGCCTCCCCCAAAGATTGCCACGAAGCTCGGTCCTGAGCCACCTGCATCCATCGACTTCCCGCAACTGCGCAGGTCGTCACTCCATCTTGTGGGGGGTCGTCCTACACTGCGTTTGCCTGTACGTGGCTGCCACTCGAGAACCTTTTTTCACCAACGGTTGTCAGTTCTGCGAGCTATGTGGCCGGCCCATTGCCACTTCAGCTTGCTGATCCTTACGGCTATGTCGGTTACCTTAGTTCTGCTGCGCATATCATCGTTGCATACTCTATCACGCAGAGAAACACCGAGCATAGCCCTTTCCATAGCGCGCTGAGCAACTTTGAGCTTCCTCATACGGCCTGCAGTGAAGGACCAAGTCTCGGATCCGTATAGTCTAAGTTAACTTAAATATATATACTAAGAAGTTACTTAAAGTAAATACTCAAAGAAGTATACTAGTTACTTATACTTAAGTATAAATAATTAGTATACTATAATTCTTTACTCTTCTTCTTATTATTCTCTATAAAAAAATGTATTAATTCTATTATGACACGTAAAAGAACATGTACTTTCGACTCATTTAGAATTATTCTGTACATTCAAGTACATCTTAGTAATAAAGCGTTAAACAATGAATTTGTTTAGTTGGATAAGTATCACTAACAACATTTCACAATTTATAAGCCTCTAAAATAAAAATACCATTTCTTTATTTCCCTGTCCCGGATAGAAAAATATATTTTTCTTATTTTTTTTAAACTTTACTTTGTAGAAATTCAAATAAAACCCTAAAATGTGTGGTCACACACTTGAATGCGGTCGGAACCCTTGCCTGAGCGTAACTTTTATCGTCTCACAACAATAGACTTTCATTTGTTTTAACACGTCAAGGCTTATAATTTGAATCGAATAAATGACACCGCTTGGCCGCTTACTTTTATTTAGAATAGAACTAATTCGAAGGTAGATTTTTATATAGAACAACGACATCATTTCGTGAAAATCAAATCTATATATATAAAACTAGTTAGTTACACTATTTATAACTCAAGAACGGCTGAACCGATTTTGCTGAAAATTTGTGGGGAGGTAGCTAAGAACCAGGAGACGGTTTTATCCCGAATGAACGTGTCATAAAACGTTGTATAACAAAACGCCAATAAAGAATCATTAAAATACTTGATTTTTTTTATTTATATTTATTATCCTAATAACAATAAAATCCAAAATCTGCTCATTTATTACCTCTAAGGCAGTACGAAGTTAGCCGGGTCAGCTATATAAGTTCTGGTTTAATTTTACGTAAGAATAAAATCATGTTAAAAATATAAAATTTTGTCAATTATCAAATGAACGTTTTGAAAATTATATATGTATGATCTGTAGCAGATGATTTACAAACTTATTTTAATTTCAATATTAAACTCACCTGCATACGATGCATCTTGCTAGAGTAACGGACAAGACTAAGGCAACCGGCTGATGACAAAAAGATCATTCGATTATGTCGAACTCAAATCCCACAGACTAATGATGGGAAGTAGCCAACGATTCTGCGAATCGAATACCACGCCTTTCATCTCGTACCTGTAGGAGATCCCAGATCGTACTTTTCTCCTATACATTTGATAAAAAACGCAATATTCTAAAAGAGAAAAAAAGTGACCCAAATTTCTGCATGACTTCATATATGCAACATCTCACAATCCTTATATACCGTTTTGGCTTATTTATTACCTACTATTATCTATTGGTATTTTTTTCAACTATATTTCCATGCATACTACAGGGTGTTAGTCTTTTCACGTACTACGACTACATTGAGCAATTCCTGTAATTTGAAATGAAATCCTTTGTTGTAAAATATTGGTAAATTTAAAACATTTACAATTACAGTCCGGCGAACTATATGTCAAGAGCCCAACTGTAATGAAAGGATACCACAAAAACGAGTTGGCAACTAAAGAAAGTCTTACAGAAGATGGATACTTTAAAACGGGAGATTTGGGACACTACAGACCAGAAGTCGGTCTCTTCATAACCGACAGAATTAAGGAACTTATTAAGGTATGTTGAACTGAGGTTTAAATCCTCTATTGTGCATTATATTGTTGCAATCAACATTATGTGTAACAGTCATCTAGATACTAGGTAAAGGAACATTTCTACTTTGGAAGATTTTTTGACAGACACAAAAAGCTAGACACATATACTATTATTATTAGTATTAAATACCACGTCTACTAACATTATAAATCCGAATTGTCCTTCTTTCCATTTGGATGCAGTTAAGAATAAGACAGGAGGAGGACAGGACAGATTAAAAGCCATACTTTGATATTGGGTCGCTCACGCGTGTGACCTGGGCGCGATACCACTAATATTGTTAATTGCAATTTTAATAGCTGTATATATCACCTGATCGGCGTTGAAGGTAAACTACGTGAGATTACCTGCATAACTGAAATCATAATAAAAAATATTATTTCGAAGATATGTGGAGCTCGCCAGCCCGCGCTGGAGCAGCTGAAGCAGCTCCACAAATACTTTCAGGCATTTGAGAAGGCCTTTGCCCAGCAGCGTTTACTTACGGGCCCCACTTTACTTTGATATTATTACAACATATCAAAGTAAAGTGGCAGCCTGTATGTCAATAATATTAGGGTTAGGGATTAACTCACTACAGCTTCCGTAAACCAAATCCAGATCTATGTAGTATCCAGATATCATGAAATACTTAAAAAAATTCGCGGTGTAATACGATAATTACCAACGCATAAATAGTAAAAATACATTATTAAATTGTACTTGCGCACTTGTACTAGAAATAAATAATATAAAATCCAACCGGTGTCGCCGCATGGTACCGGTGTTTCGATAAAGCGAAAACAAGTACAAGTTTACAAATATAATAATGACGTAGTTTTATCAAGTGACGATAGTGTCGAGTATAAGTTAAATGTAAATATGATTTGACCGTTACAGGTCAAAGGTATGCAAGTGGCTCCGGCTGAATTGGAAAGTATACTCCGTTCTCATCCAGCTGTACAAGATGCAGCGGTTATAGGAATTCCGCACGAGTTTTATGGCGAAGCGCCAAAAGCGTTCATTATACGTAAGAACGGACAAAACGCATCTTCTGATGAGCTCCAAAACTACGTTGCGGAGCGGGTGGCAGCGTTTAAGAAAATAGAAGAAGTTGTGTTTATAGACGAGATCCCTAAAACGACTTCTGGAAAGATATTGAGGAAAGAATTGAAGAAAATGCACGCGTAGTTGGCTCATGCGATTTTTTACTGTGATTTGAGATTTTATGCAATAGCCGGTGGAATTGGTATTTCTCGTTTAATGAAGTATAAAAATATTAAAACGTTCCTACGTATTAATATTTTGAATTATAACAAAACCATCTCAATTTGAATTCACATTTCTGTTTAACTTGTTACCTTAATATTATAGACAAAATAAAAAGCAATTAAATGGCATTTAGAAAAATAACTTCATGGAGAAATCATAATGAGGGTCAATCTGTGATTTCAAATTTAATAACTAGGTACTGTTTATATACTGCGAGTAAAATATACTTTCCTGATATTCTACCTTTTATCGAAACGTATTCTGTTTTTGTATCCGTCCTTGCTTTCTAACGAAACAGAGAACTTACTTGTGTAGATTTGCTCCGATTATGAATATTGACTTTGGGATTGGGATCCGGCTTTGATCCATTGTACAATCTAAGTTGTTGTTATATTAATTACGTCAACAGGGGTAATCTGAACTTACATACGAGTATAACAAAACGCTTCTAAGAGGAATTCAAAAGGATAACAAAAATAAAAACAATAAAACATAATCAAAATCATTTAATTTTATTAGTTCTGGAGGTAGCCGACACGAGCCGAACGACGCCGAGCGAAATTAATCAGATGATCGTCTCTGCGTTTTTTTTTGCGTTGCGAGCGTAGACCCATTTTGTTGCATCACACTGTAGCGCAGGAAAAAAAATCTAAAATCTTGTTATTTTTTTGTAGTTTTTATAATTTTTTTAATGTATATATATTCACGCCTTGTTCCCAACGGGGTAGGCAGCGACAATCTTCTTCCACTTGCTACGGTCCTGACATACGTCTTTCGCTTCTCCCACTTTCATCAATCTTCGCATGCATACTCGTTGGTTTAGGGTAGTCTTGACCTGGCCTTTTTTCAGAACGTCTCCGATTTGATCGTGAAATGTTCCCCTAACTCTTCCTCTCCCGACTCTACCATTTACACTCGCCTCATATATGTGTTTCGTCAACCTACTTTCATTCATCCTCTCGACGGGCGACTGAACTTCGTAGCCGAGCTCAAATACCGAAGGCGGTGCTCCCTTTCTTTCCCTTTCCCCTTAAGCCTCGGCCGCCTGGTCTCCCTCGTTGAGGGCTTCCGTTTGCTTTGGTTTTATTTATTTATTTAATTTTTTTTATAATATATCTTCTTCTTATTATACATATTTATTAATACAACCCATTCACATGAGAATATATACAAATACCTTAAATGATAATGTTTTACTGATATTTCTAGTACCTAGCTATGAATGACCTGTATCATAAAATCGTTTCTCCAGGAATCCGATGGCTCAGGGATGTCTAAACGTAAAAAATAAAACGTTTGTTTGAAATATCGTATAGAGGATTAAACAATGTTAGGGTACTGTAGACTGTAGGTGTGCGGGGAGTGGATATTTTTCGCAAAAATACTTCTATACATGTATACATATTTTCAAAGATCTTTCCCTTAACTGTTATATTAAATATTTTTTTATGTATTTTAATAGCGTTTGTAAAGTAATTGTGTTGTACTATCTAAACTCATTCTCACTCATTCATAAAATATTAGTTTGTACAAAAAAGTTTTAATACATAAAAATATTTAAAAAGTATCAGTTGTGGTAAATAAGGTTATTTTCAACAATTATCACTGAATTTACATTTTTTCAACACATGACGTTAAAAACGTTATCCGCCGATTATTGAAGAGTGATAAGCGATTTTTTTTTTTTGCGTTGCGAGCGTAGACCCATTTTGTTGCATCACACTGTAGCGCAGAAAAAAATCTAAAATCTTGTTATTTTTTGTAGTTTTTATAATTTTTAATGTATATATATTCACGCCTTGTTCCCAACGGGGTAGGCAGCGACAATCTTCTTCCACTTGCTACGGTCCTGACATACGTCTTTCGCTTCTCCCACTTTCATCAATCTTCGCATGCATACTGTTGGTTTAGGTAGTCTTGACCTGGCCTTTTTCAGAACGTCTCCGATTTGATCGTGAAATGTTCCCCTAACTCTTCCTCTCCTGACTCTACCATTTACACTCGCCTCATATATGTGTTTCGTCAACCTACTTTCATTCATCCTCTCGACGGGCGACTGAACTTCGTAGCCGAGCTCAAATACCGAAGGTGGTGCTCCCTTTCTTTCCCCTTAAGCCTCGGCTGCCTGGTCTCCCTCGTTGAGGGCTTCCGTTTGCTTTGGTTTTATTTATTTATTTATTTAATTTTTTTATAATATATCTTCTTCTTATTATACATATTTATTAATACAACCCATTCACATGAGAATATATACAAATACCTTAAATGATAATGTTTTACTGATATTTCTAGTACCTAGCTATGAATGACCTGTATCATAAAATCGTTTCTCCAGGAATCCGATGGCTCAGGGATGTCTAAACGTAAAAAATAAAACGTTTGTTTGAAATATCGTATAGAGGATTAAACAATGTTAGGGTACTGTAGACTGTAGGTGTGCGGGGAGTGGATATTTTTCGCAAAAATACTTCTATACATGTATACATATTTTCAAAGATCTTTCCCTTAACTGTTATATTAAATATTTTTTTATGTATTTTAATAGCGTTTGTAAAGTAATTGTGTTGTACTATCTAAACTCATTCTCACTCATTCATAAAATATTAGTTTGTACAAAAAAGTTTTAATACATAAAAATATTTAAAAAGTATCAGTTGTGGTAAATAAGGTTATTTTCAACAATTATCACTGAATTTACATTTTTTCAACACATGACGTTAAAAACGTTATCCGCCGATTATTGAAGAGTGATAAGCGATTTTTTTTTTTAAAGTTATTTAAGGTTAATTGTGAAATTTTAATAACCTTTTAATTCAATCAATTTATAATAATAAGTAAAATGTGGTTCTGGTCATTGGTATTAGATATTACGCAAGGTGTATGTTTTACCCTATTGTTCTACAAGCTACTAGTTTACCTAATATATTAAGTAGTTTAACGATGAATATAGGTATTTTTAGGTGAAGAAAAGTTTTTAGAAATAGATATATTCGATATTGTGATATAAAATTATGTATTTATGTGTTTATTTTTTAAATATCATGAGATGTGAATTATAGCAATTGTTGCACACGTTAGTGTTCATACTTCCTTGTGAAACAATTGCATGATGTTAATTTACTTAAATATTAAAATATTTTTTTAATTAAATGTAGTTTTTTAATACCCTAAAAAATTTTTTTTCAAATAATTTAATTATTTTGATTTATTCTTGGAAATTTGATCAAATTAATTATTTCCTTCGTAATTATAATCTTCGAAAGTATTAGACTTTAGACATAAAAAATGTAAAGCGTTTAATATTTGTGTGGTAAAAATATAACGATAATTGATGTATTGAAACATTGCTATGAAGTAAAATAAGGCGTTATAAAAACATAACATGCTTGATTATTCTTTACATGTAAGAAGAAAAAATTACATAAGAGGAGATTTTTTCAAAATATCTTTTAGAAAATGGGTCTCTTGTTTTTAAGGAGAAGTCTGTAAGGTTTAATTAAGCTCGGAACAAAATTGTAGAGACAGAGGTTTTTAACATACTATTTTATAAATACAAACCACAGACCCTCATCTATAAATTTCCAAAAAAAAAAAATATGTTAATAAAATATCTCTTAACTAACTAAAATAAAATTGTTGTTGGTTAATTGTGATATCATTCGTATTATTCTGGAAAATTCTCATCAGTTCTCTCGTCAGCCCAGCGCGGTAAGTATGAGATAATTCAATTCAATCAATATTTTTTAAAAATAATGAAAATAATAAACTATCTCGACACAATAATGGGCTGGTTACAGGTCTAGATATTTTAGATCTTTCAACGAACTTTGTACCACAGCTTTTTTGGACAAGGTGTCAGGTGTTAAGTCTGTCGCCGTCTTATTGTCGAAGCCTACGATACAAATACATGAGTTTCCAAAAACTCTTTGGTCGAGTCCTCCACAGGATTTAACTCACGTCTTCTTATTCTGGCATTATGCAAAGTAGCTCCATAATGTATTTTAACAATCAATATTAAATAACAATTATTATTTTAAATGAAACTATTATTTACGGATTTTATCGCGTTCAATTATGTTTTCATATTCCCGACGTTTCGATTGCTTTACAGCAGCCGTGGTCGCAGGGGCGACTGAGGCGTTAGACGTCCAGATGTCATAGTTAACTCGGGCTACCTTTACTTTTACTTTTATTTATTAATTTTTTTTTTGGTCCTAACTAAACAGAACGAGCTCAGTGTCTTGATGTCGTGCAGTACAAGAAGTCAACAATTATAATTTCGAAGTTGTGTAGCCAAGGCGAGGACGCCTTTACTGGTAACGATGCAATCCAGCTTAGTTCTTTGTGGTACAACATTCGTAAATACAACGATCGGCACTTTGTTTATTCTTTGAGAACACTCTGGACGTATTTTTAGTACTGTTAAGTGGGCTGTCGTCTTTTCTAATCCAGCAAGCAAAAAAAAAATTACTTAGAGACTGAATTTCGAGAAGGTATTGAATCCAAGAGATTTTTCTAGCATATTTTTAAAATAATTATACCATTCCCACAGGATAAGAGTAAAACCGGTTGATGGTCGTACGTTAAACGCGTTGAAAGCTAACACCCGTTAAGGATATGCATAGCATGGATGCGAATCATTTAAAAATTATATAACTTAATTAACCTTTAGGTATTCTAACTGAAACATAACAATGAAAAGTAATATTCAAATAGAAACACATTACAACCTATGTAAATATCTTTCACAGACGTTAAAGTTTCGAGCAACCGGTATAATGCATAAATGTGTGTAAACATTGCATGCGTCACGACATGAACAGTGCAGTGCACCGAACGCTGTACCCACACATGCGTACACAGTCTACACTAGTGTGTATTTAAATGTTTACGTGCCCTAGGGATGGCCGTATTTTGCATCGTAATTACAGTACTGAATTTTATTTCTGTTTATCGTACTAACGGTATGAGAGAGAGCAAGAATATGTAAATAACTTTTTATGGAGTTATGAAAACTTTTATCATGTTTGAAAAAATATATGCGGACCAAGATCGTTTCTATTAAGATGAACTGTTATCATAAACCACTTTCATCTATTTTTAATTATTATGTTATTAAAGAGTTTATGAACACATTCAACATTTAAATGAAAACAATAAGTTTTTTTTGTTTTTGTACACAGCTTATTTTATTTTGAAAGATCTTCCAACATGTCTGTAGCCGAATAATTTTACTAATATCAATATTTAAGTTAAGCAGAAAGTAGAGAGATCTAAAATGACATATGAATGGGAAAGTTTGCAGTTTAACTAAATTACTTTACCTAATCAAACATAATTCTTTAATAGCCTTTTAATAGTGTGTAGTAAAATTTGGAGATTGGCTGTGCCGGATACTACACACCTTATACGCTGCCTGTAACACGTGTGGATCATTTGAGTTTTCCATAAACGAGTACCACCTCTTTCTCCAAAAGCTAATCAGCACATGGTGCACCATGCTATAAAACAAACGTGGCTCCGGCGACCGAATGATGGCCAAATATCCACCCAAACGCCACAGAATAGTGACGGGGAGCAGCGTAATTAGAGGGGTACCAGCCCTGCGATCCAAATAGTGACATAGGTATTGGTGTATTTTCAAAAAGCAGAAAAGCGGAATGGTTTATTTAATGTTTATATGTTTCTAATTTCATCATCGTCAACATCATTACAGCCTGTACACACACTGTACGTGTGTGACAGTGTGTGTACATCCTCCAGTTACGTCACTCACCGAAGTATGTATTCGGTGAAGTTATTGCTGTAAGCCGTTCTGGCTCTTACAGCTTCATTGGTTTTTGCGCCTGGGTCCTTGAGGCCGTGATCGTTTATAAATTAGGTGTACAAGTGTAGTAATAAAGCTCGATAGCGTAGTGACTAAGCGTTTAGCTGCGCCGCTGTGGGTCGCGGGTTCGATTCCCGCACGGGACTAATATTTATATGGAATACAAATAATAGTTCCCTGTTTGGGTGTTTGTCCATGTGCAATTCAGGTATGTAAACTGCCTCCGCTACACAAGATAAATTCATACAGTGGAAGGTAACGTTTAAAAAAATATATATAGGAAGAGAATGCTGCTCGCATGCTGACCACGGGGACTTACGTAGTATGAGAGTAGTGCAGTACCATGAACGTTATAGCGCGTCCAAAAACAAATCAAATTAATGTGTTGTATAAATATTAGCATCGGAATGTAATTGAACACAGAACTACAGGGAGTTTATAAGTAGGTATTCTGAACGTCATTTATTGTCGATATCATATTAGTAAAAGGACCAAATAGTGTCCTCAACACTAAACGGATAATGCTATGCTATTATTATCCAGTACCGCGTTGGTTGCAGTACAACGCGCACGCCAATCCAGAAACGCAGCTAAAAATAGCTTCGTGAACAATAGACGCTAAAACGAACGAGTGCTGACTAATAACGAGTTTTGCGTGTTGTGCGTGATACTTTCCTTTTGATTAATTTTCCTATACAATAGTCGTAAGCGTTATTTTTTGTATTACATACCGTCCATTTCAGTACCAAGTTTTAATTAAGGAATATTTTTTAAAGTTAAAAGTGTGTTATTTTGTGCTACTAAGTTAATTGACAAAATATCTCTCCATGACTGCTGATATGAAGTGAAGCCACATGGTACCTACCTATTACCCTTTATAGGTTACTCTATGCTATTACCAATGACCAATTAAACTCTGATGAACAAAATTAGTTGATGCGTAATATTTCCATACAAACTAAAATTTCTTTGTTTACAAACAAAGAACCTAAATATACTTTGCTGCTTTGTTACAAATATTAAACGTTTATAACGTATTTATTTAACAAATGATGTGTGTTTAAAATTAGAATAGTAATTAATTTGAAGCGTTATTTTGTTGTAGGTACTACTATATAAAATGTACGTAGTAATTTCCCAACTAGGTATCTAGGTATACCTACATACCTAACAAAAATATTTCTCATTCGTGTGTCTCGTCAAGTGAATAAAGTACTCTTGCCTATAGTTAGTCTTTTATATTCGTGTGACGATATTAAGAACATTTAGGTATGTACCTATAGCATCGTATTGTTTATAGGTGTTCAAAAGATTAAAATAGATTTTTAGTTTCTAAAAGTAGGTAATGCTTTCTGTTTAACACTGATGCTTCAGCTCTTTATATCTTAACGATCTGCAACAAAAGACATCTATATTACGATCCGTGAATGGTTAAGCTTGTATCATGCTTACAACAGAACTCGTTCCAATGACGCGTTGGTAGGTACGTACGGTAACCGTAAATCCTTTCTTGAATTATTTTGTTGCGCTTGCCACCTAGCCTGCCGAGGATGTAGAAATGCCAATTACCCCTCCATGCGTGGTACACATTACGAAACATGTATCCTACAACCTTAATTTATTAGGTGTGTTAGGTATGTTATAAATGTGAGTTTGTTTGCCGCTCAATGACGACTTTAGGTATGAACGCATTTATATATCTACTAGATAGTGACCCACGACTTCGTTCGCGTGGACTTTCTTAAATTATAACCATGAAGTATTAGAATATTAATTGATATGGCCGCTAAGACAATTGTATTTTTAATGTGAGATAGAAAGGTCTTAATTGTTAACACGAAACAAAAATAATCAATATGGTAAACGTAAGGAATATTTTATTTTTTCAGTCGTTTTGTAAATCTTCTATTTACTCGATTTTATCCGTTATTTTACCAGGAGCGTAGATGGCCGCATAGTTCACTCGAAATGAAACAATGTACTTGCTAAACATTTGTAATTACTAAAAAATGTGTATACATACAATGTGTATTTGTTTTCATTGAACCTAAATGTCGCCGAAAACTATAATTACGGTAGATAATTTAAGTATACTAACTATGCAATATAACTAAGTATCTAAAATACTTGAAACAACTAAAAGAAAAGAACAGCCGTACCCCAATAAATCCAGATGCGTGCTAGAAAGTTCGTGAATATTATTTTTTGTTTCATAGATTTAGTGTCCACGAAGTCCGCTCGCGTTCGCCTTGTGTACTTACAGATGTTCTGCTCTCGCGCATGACTTCCCTCTTTCTGTAGCTCCTAATTCTATTTGCCAAAGCCCGGCGGTCAAGCGTGATCTTGTGTATTATATATATTATTTTGTTGCAGATGTATGATGTCATAGGTAATCACTTACCATTCCGTGAGCCGCGTGCTTGTTTGCAATAAAAAAAAACAATCAAAACGCGAGTCACATAGTTAACCGAAACGTGGCACTAGTCTTACACACAAATTCGACCTTCAAAATTTAACTCTCATCGCGCCCAAAGAAGTTTTATTTCAAACATAACCTATTTGTTGTTCAAGTTTTAGCTCATAGCTAAAACCATGGCAAGATTTATCTAAACCCATTAATATATATAATAAATTGTTATGGCTTATATAAAAAACCATAACGCTATGAAGTTATCAAAAAAAATGTATGTAGCTGGGACAGCTTTATAAGTAGCATTAAGTATAGATAGAAGATTCGGTCGAGAGGTTGATAAAATTATATAATAACACACAGGACACAAAAATATACAATTAGTCAAGCCGCTGGCAGTTGCTACTATGTTCATAAGTAAACATTTGTAGGTATTGTAATTCTTCACGTGTTGAAACAATACAATCTATTGTTATGAATGACGGTACAAGTTAAACATAAGGTATAAGTAAAATATGATAATTATCGTGAAGAAAAATGTGATTATCAAGACATGTCGTGTAGTTTTGCATTGAACTGTAATAAATTATACAACCTAAGAACAGTAGCTGTTACGGTCGAAGAATTGTAAATCTAGAATCAATTTATTCCACAGAATAGATAACTATACTACTATTGTTTCATTGTAATATTTTGAATACTGCT
Organism: Bhutanitis thaidina; assembly: GCA_029286595.1. Lineage (NCBI taxonomy): Eukaryota > Metazoa > Arthropoda > Insecta > Lepidoptera > Papilionidae > Bhutanitis > Bhutanitis thaidina. The sequence goes on along the minus strand of JAGSMS010000012.1, from coordinate 3,799,903 downwards.
TCAGTGCCGGAGTTACTCAATAACACATTTAATTTAAACGTGAACATTGTCCCAATAGTACTAAATAATTTATAAAGAAATTATAAAGTTCAGTATTAAAGTTAAGAAATTAAAAAAATAATATTAAAAAGTTCAAAAAGTTATGAAATATATTCGACGCATGACATCACAATGCGGGATTGCCCAGTATTAGGCATTTATAAATTTTATTTCATAGTTTAACATGGCCGAGTTATGCGATAGTTGTAATCTAGCCTTAAATTTCGTAGAACGCGACGCGCACTACAATTATAATAGCGTTTGTACATAAGTATTTTATGTAATGATTAATATAAAACAAAACTACGTTGGTGGCTGTGGTAATTGTACAAGCTCTCTATATCCTTCAAACCAGAACACAATACAACTTGCACAACACTAGTTAACAGCACAGGTGGAAATAGACAATTAGGTGAGATCCTAAACGAATCCTAGACAAGAAAAGAAATCTTGTATTTTTCAAACTGTGTATGTTACCGGTGAAGACTTAATGAACTAAGATGTGGTATTCAGGTCCCTAAATACACTTCTTTCCTCCCTAAACAGTGATTTAAGCGCCTTTGCTTCTCCTTCAACACTCGATGTTTATTTAAAAAAAAACTCTACTATACTTATCTACTTTTGCTTGCATCAATCATATGGCTATAATGCTGCTTAATACGATTTTACGAAAGTAAAATTACATTAATTTTAATTGAAACACAACGTCATCTAGTAACAATGGATGTAGAAGGGACAATAGAAAAACGTTAATCAAATACATCATACAAATGTTTGGCGCGTGAATTCTAACCTGTAGCCCGCAGGTTCTCAGTGTACTAAGTAGTATCGCTAGCGGGTTAGTGATTCGTCGAAGCGAACGAATTGAACAGACCGTTGAACATTAACGATTGTCGGATTGTATTCGTATCATTTCGTTCAGTTCCGTTCAGTACAGAGCTGACCAAACTACGAGAACGTTGTTGATAATAATTATCGATCCTCTAAATTAATCATTTATTATATTTAATCTAATATTATATTACGTAAGTGCCGAGTTTCGCTGTACGCATATTTATAATCGCGAAGTGATTTCATATTTATCTTACATTGTCGCTATATAGAAGCTTGTTGTGTGAAGCTTGAGTTGTGTGGTGTTTTGTCCGGTTTCTTATTCAAACGATTTATTTCCGTGACAAATAGCATTCATTATTGTTAAACGTAGCCCAAGAGCCGTGCTAGTGATCAGGGTGCTCGTTTAATAGAGCGCGAGTGACCTGGGATAGGTCCGCGGTGCTGGCAACACTGAAATCGTTAATAGCCGTTTTAAGTGCTGTATTTACCATGTGCTCGGTGGTGAAGGAAAACATCGTGATGAAACCTGCATGTGCATGTCTGAGATAATAAAAAAAATATTTAGGGGATATGCGAAGCCCGCTAAGACGGCCTGGAGCAGTGGCCCGCCCTTTCCCATTGTCCTCTCTTCGGGAGATAGAAAGTGACAGGAGGCGAGGTTCGTCCCTGGGTTTGGTTCGGAAAATTGCCAATCACATGGCAAGTTTTTTCCTTACTCGCCTCTTACGTCACCCACTTTATTTATTTTTTAGACCATTAAACATTATGTATATTGGTTACAATGCAAATACGAATAGCAGGCTCGGTGTTTTCGTTAATACAAACGGAACTGTAAATTTCCCGTGTGGATAATAACTTTTAGTTCGAATTGGAATGGAATATCTCATAATAATTGAATACCCTGAAGATGCCGTAATTTCGGGGGAAGGTTCAGTAGCAGTATCTGACCCTTCTTCGTCCGCCCAGCACGGGAAGCAACATAGCACGAACACTATAATTTGTGTTTTGCACCTATGTTAGCTTCGCTGGGATTCGAACACAGGACCCAGCGCTCAGTAGTCATGTACGCTAATCACTAAACAACGAGATCATTCTTCGATTAGGCGGAGTTTGTAGTATGCATCATTGTCATAATTAGCTTTTAAAGTTCGTATTAGATGAGAGGGAAGATTTAGATGACCTTTCAAATTTAATTCTCTAAAATGTTTCCTTTATTTAATTTCCTATATTATCTTATCAAAGAAATATATAACTTAAGAGTTTTCTTGTAAGTCTTTCAATAAAAATTGCAATTTTTTTTTAAAGATAAGATTACTAACAATGCTATTTATTAAGTAGTATTACTAATATTCCTGCTAACTCTACAAATAAGCTTACAGCTTGTATCTGGAGTGATTCGCGACAATAGTCGAATGGCGGGCTCGAACTTACGACGTCATGCTTCGTAGTCCGCAAACTCACCCATTCGGCTATTTCGTTCCATCATTAAAAGCAACCGTGCCTACAGTACTATCTCATTATTATCTGCCTCATAATGTTCTGAATTTACTTTATTGCACAAACTCCGTGTTGTCTGTGATTTTTGAAGAAGCGCAGTAAATAATTAGTCAAAGAAAAAAAACTACGAATTGTTAAACTAATGTAAAGCTTTTTCTCATTATTTAAATAACAACAGAATTGTAAATGAGATGATAGATAAAAATAAAGTAATTTTAACACTTTTTTTTTTGTAAACCATTTTATTTATATAATTTTGTAGCTCTTTTATTTACTTTCGTCTGTGAATATATTTTATATTATCTATTTAAGATTTTTTTAACGTTGGTTAATATTATTGTCCTTGGAAATATACCGGGCAGAACTATTTTTTGTGTTTTTAACGACATAAAGTTTCTGAGCATTTGGTATTTTTGATTTCGGTACAGCGATGAAGCAGCCATTGTATCAATACTATAAGATGCTTTTTAATGTATATTTCGATTATTTTATTGTCGTATAAAAGTGTAGTGGTGACGTATAAAGGTACAACAAAGTGGATAAATAAATAAATAGTTATTTTCATATTAATAAAAACAGAGTCAGAGTCTCAATCTGAATTAATAAAGCATAAGCTGTTGTTTTCAATATAATATATATAATGTAAATCGACGGATGAAGCTGTCAAAGCCATCGGGCCAACAGTGTATTCTATCGTGGGGGTTTTAGTCGGTCCAACCAATTATTTGTTATAACATAACCAGTCACTGAAGGAAGTGGATGTAGCGATCACGTGTACACACCTTTACCCTGCGAGACACACAAACAATATTTAATTTGGATATTACTTTCCTAAACGATATCTCATATTCTGTGTATTATCTGAATCTATTACATTTACGTTTAATTTAACGAATGTTGAAACGATGAAATAGAGTAGTACAGTTCGAGTTAATTACGATACTTTTATAATAGTTTATTTTCTCTAAATAGGCTTAGGTCGGTGTTTAATATTTAGACTGTGTAAAGTTCATTACCTATTTAGCTATCCTCCACTGCATTTAAATATAATAATTGAATTTATACTTGCGATTGTTGTCACTTGGTGTAACTTCATCAAATTGACAATTATTATTATCTCTTGTACTAGTTTTACAACACATTTTTTTTCTTTTAAGTAACCGATCTGTTTCGCCTTACAGCATCTTTTTAGGGTTTCATTCAATTGAAATTAATTGAAAGTTGAGACACTTATTTTGTTACTATATGTTACAATATGTTATATAATTTTTATGCTTATCCTATATTAGTAACTAATTAATTATTTTAATTATTTGACTTGAATATATTAATTTATTGAACATTATTTAAATTTAAAAATTGAAGAGAAAAAGAAAATAATATTAATTAATTATATAACATTTTGTAGACAACTTCCGAATAAAATCCGTTCGATTATATTTGGGGGACATAGGACATGTTCAGCAGTGGACTTGTGATAGGCTGAAATGATGATGATGATGATGGTGATTATATTTTACTGCCGATGCCGATATCGATTGGCTGGCACTTCTGTTTTTACACACACTCGTTTTATCATACGTAACGCTTTAAGATCGGAGGAAAGGTCGGATGCAGTGTCAGAGACACGTAATAATACTTTGAGTGTCGCGCAAATATTCGCTTTAGCATGAATTCAAACCTGGGACTCATGGCTTAGCAGTCAGGGCCGCTAATCACTGTGCCACGCGGTAGAGGTCGTTACTATGTATAATAGTATATATATATAGTAGTGTAATTAAATGGCCGGTTATGATTGCGATAATAAAGATAATGATAATATCATTATGTAATGATGCGGTTTCATGCCTTATCATTCTGTTATCAAATCGTTATTATAATGTTGTTTATCAAAGAAACAAAACAACAGTGCTATCTATATTCGTAATTTGTAGCGCACGAGGCAGGAAGTTGGCTGTGTAACGTTGTACAGTGAAACGGGTAAATATGTTGAAAAACTTGTGGTCAGTGAATAGTACTTTGAATGTATTAGAAAAGTGTACAAAATTCAGCGGCCGCAGTGCAAGAAAACTATGCGCATGGACAGAGGATAGAATTATAAAATCACCATTTCCAAGTATCGAAGTACCGAACTGCACTTTATATGATTACGTGTGGCAGAATTTAGAAAAATGGCCCGAGAGGACTGCAACGGTAAGTGATATCATTATATTCACTGCTTTTTATTTATTTACGGATTCAGAATTGACATATGCCGACGATGTAAGAGAATGCGCCAAAGAATCTCATCCCATGTTGTGAAAATAGACTGAACGATAATTGCGTGGCTTTCAATAGATGTCGGAATAACAATCTCATATATGTCAGAACTAGGTAAAACCACCAAAGGGGAGAGGCCCCTTTGGTGTCGAGAGTACTTCTTTCTTTAACAGGGTTCAAAGCAAAGTACATCAGCAGCGGTGACAGCATCAGCAGCTTAGTTGTCCTTATTTTACTTAGGGGCCATCTGCTCGCGAGTCTCTTTACCCGAACAATATCTCTTATACCCTTGAGTTTTTCGTTACATTATACTTAATACAGATCCCGACATAAACGGTCACTACATTACGTACGTATACGTACGTACATTATGTACGTATACGTAATGTAGTGACACGTAGTACGTACACTTTTCACACTACGTTTCCTCACGTAACGCAAAAGATATCTAGGTAAATTAACGAAGAGGAGAAGCACAGCGTCTGCGGTGTCTGATGCTTCTATCACGAACATGTCTACCATGCTTGGTGTGTTTCCAATACTGCATCCTTCCCTTCCTCCGATCTCTTTTAAAGTAAGGACACACATCGGATATGCTATTACCCTCTTCATCAGCCAGTCGTAAGTCAACTGCTAGATGTAAACCTTTCTATGAAACCGCCAAAACAAGCTAGTATTCCATGAATGGAAGAAATGCTGCGTACGCGCAGGCGGTTCGGTGAGCACAATTTCGTTACACGTGCGCTAGCCATACTGCTCCCAATAGTTTATGAGATTTGGGTTCAGCATAATCGAACGGAAATTCCAGCAGTCACTCACTAGAGTCTCGACCTTTAATCAGCTGGATAGACTGCTGTAATAATATTTGTAATTGTCGTCTGAGTAGCTACCACCCACTCACCTACTTCTGTCGCTAATAATCAGTGCGTCTACTGTTGGGTTTCAGTTTGTTCGAACGTTTGTTTCGAAAGGTACATCTGTAGGGTGTATTTTTAACGTGGTAGAGCCAAGCGGCGGCTTTTGCTGCCGCAGGAATGGGCCGGCTCGTCCGGATAAGTACCACGGCCTCGCAGAATACCGGCGTGAAGTAGAGGCATCTTGTGCTTCTGTGTTTCGTGCGGTGAGTGAGGTAACCGGAGGCCCTCTCCCCCCTCCCCAAATATGGTAGCGGTATATAATTTTGAGCTACCCCAGGAGGGGTACCATAGGTACTGGTAGTACCTATGGTTCTGGAGAATCCCTCACTGAGCATCCACGTTCAGGCTTTCCTACGCTACCTAATCGTGTATGCTCAGTCTGCCCCGCGTATTCTGGCGGGGGCAATATTCCGCTCTCTTTCTTTCCTACTCGAGGCAAACGCAGCAAGGAAACTATGGCATCCCCTACCGCGCTCGCCGTGGATTTCTGCAATCTGCAGGGGACTCCACTCGAACCTTAGCGCCGTTCATTACCATCTTGAAACGGCGAAGCCAGCTTTGCTTTTTCTTACAGAGACTCAGATATCGTCTCCGGCTGATACCTCTTATCTCCATTACCCGGGGTACAAACTGGAACACTCCTTTGTGCCCCGTGCCGGAGATTGCGTATACGTCAGAGATGATATCTTTTCTCGACGCCTCGGTAGTCTTGAAGGTTTGGACCTACCTACCGTTTGGCTGCGCATCGACAGCGACGACCATCCGCGCGTCTATGCGTGCCTTTACAGGTCCCATAGCGGTAATACCGTAACTGACCGACTCATCGACCACATCCAAATGGCTACAGATTCCGTGCTACAGATCCCATCCGCAGAGATCGTGATTCTCGGCGATTTTAATGCCCACCACACCGATTGGATCGGTTCTCGCATAACCGATCATGCGGGGAGATCTGTTCACGACTTTGCATTAGCATATGGCCTGACACAACTGGTAACCTCGCCGACGCAGATTCCAGACGTGGAAGGTCATACACCTTCCCTGTTGGACCTTTTGTTGACCTCACACCCGGACGGATATTTGGTCTCAGTCGATGCCCCTCTTGGCTCGTCGGACCACTGTCTGATCCGGAGTGTAGTGCCTATCGCGCGCCGATCCCGAACGCGATCTGCGGGCTTCCGCTGTGTGTGGCACTATATGTCGGCAGATTGGGATGGAATGCGGTCTTTCTTTGCTTTCTACCCATGGGGGAGGTTTGCTTCTCGCTGGATGATCCCAACGCCGTTGCAGATTCTGTCACCGATGTGGTACTTCAGGGAATGGAACTTTTTATTCCGTTCTCTGCAGTGCCTGTCGGAGGTAAATCCCAGCCTTGGTTTGGTCGCACCTGCAAAATAGCGTCACGCCGAAAGCGGAAGTGCTACCAGGCCTGGGCCGATGCATCGGCGTCTCGGGATGCAAAAACCAGTGCTCTTAAAAACGAGTACAACTCTGCCTCCAGGTCCTTCAAAAGAGTTATCGCTGCGGCAAAGTTAAAGCACATTGGCAGAATTGGCGAGAGATTAGTTCGCCTCCCATCGGGATCCCGCGTATTCTGGTCTCTCGCCAAGGCTGTCCAGGGGAATTTCTGTCAGCCATCTCTACACAAGGAGGATGATTCGCTGGCCCATACTGCAAAAGAGAAAGCCGATCTCTTGGGCTCTCTTTTTGCATCCAACTCGACTCTTGAAGACCGGGGAAACTCTCCACCTACCATCCCGTGGTGTAAGTGCTCCATGCCGGAAATTCAGTTTCTGCAGAGCTCAGTGCGAAAGGCACTCCGCTCCCTGGACATTCATAAGTCGAGTGGGCCGGACCCTCCAATTGTGCTGAGGATGTGTGCCCCTGAGTTGGCACCGGTTCTCACGCGTCTTTTCCGGCACTCCTACTCTTCAGGCGTCGTCCCGGAATCTTGGAAGACAGCATTTGTGCATCCAATACCCAAAAAAGGCGACCGCTCTGATCCGTCCAACTAAAGGCCTATTGCCATCACCCCCTTGTTATCTAAAATAATGGAGTCACTCATCAACACCCAGCTCCTGAGGTACCTGGAGGAACACCAGCTGATCAGTGAACGACAGTACGGTTTCCGTCGCGGACGATCAGCTGGTGATCTTCTAGTTTACCTGACTCACCGATGGGCAGAAGCAGTTGAGTCTAAGGGGGAGGCTTTGGCGGTTAGTCTGGACGTAGCGAAAGCATTTGATAGGGTTTGGCATAAAGCGCTTCTTTCAAAGCTTTCATCTTACGGGGTTCCTGAGAGATTGTGCAACTGGGTCACCAGCTTCCTCACGGATCGGAGCATCAAGGTTGTTGTCGACGGTGCATGCTCGGACCCCAAACCCGTGAATGCTGGTGTTCCACAAGGCTGTGTGCTATCTCCCACTCTGTTCCTTCTGCATATCACCGACATGCTACAAATCAGTAGCATTCATTGCTATGCAGACGACAGCACGGGTGATGCCCTATATACAGGCCGTGCGAATATTTCTCGGGAACACGTCGACGAGTGCCGGAACACACTTGTGTCTGAAGTCGAGACCTTGTTATTCAAAGTCTCGGATTGGGGTCGACGTAATTTGGTCCTATTCAACCCCAAAAAGACACAGGTTTCCGCGTTCACCGCTAAAAAGAATCCCTTTGTCGTTTCTCCTCTTTTTGAGAACATTCCCCTTATTGGCTCAGCCAGTATCAGAATCGTTGGCGTTGACATATCAAGCGACGTTCAGTTCCGTGGTCTCTTGGAGGGAAAGGCCAAATTGGCCTCCAAAAAGCTTGGTGTGCTCTGTAGAGCGGTACAGTATTTCATGCCGGTCCACGGTTTGCAACTTTATAAGGCGCAAGTTCGGCCCCACATGGAATACTGTTCTCATCTCTGGGCAGGGGCACCCCAGTACCAACTCCTTCCAACGTCGAGCGGCTCGAATTGTCGGCGACCAAGCTCTCTCTGATCGGCTTGATCCTTTGGCCTTGCGAAGAGAATTTGCTTCTCTTTGCATTTTTTACAAAATTTTCCACGGGGAATGTTCTGAGGAACTTTCGGATTGATCCCAGCTGCTGAGTTTCACCATCGTACATTGCGACAGAATTCGAAGTTCCATCGATACCACCTAGATGGTTGGCATTCCACCACAGTGCGTTTTAATCGAAGTTTTCTGCCACGCACTTCGATTTTGTGGAATCAGCTGTCGCCAGCAGTATTTCCGAACAGTTACGACTTAGGGACCTTCAAGAAAAGAGCTTATTCCTTCCTTAAGGGCCGGCAGCGCATCTGTAGCTCCTCTGGTGTTGTGGATGTTCGTGGTCGTCGGTGATCACTTACCATCAGGTGACCCGCACGCTCGTTTGCCCCCTTCTTCTATAAAAAAAAAAAGGTTTTTCGATAGAACGTAACCGTTGTCAACCCTCAGGACTACCTACTGGAGAACTACTACTCTGCTGAATCACCTATTTATTCTACACTGGCTTTCTATATCCTTCAAATTGGAAGACTGCAATTAGCAGTAAAAAAAGTAAATTAGCAGCCTATAAGTGCCTACTGCTGGGCAAAGGCCTTCTTGTCAAATACGAGTATGAGAGAGGGTTTAGGAGCCGGGAAGGGCCCGCCACGCCGCTCCAGTGCGGGTCGGCGGGCTTCACATATCCTCGAAATAATATTTTTATTATTTCTCAGATATCCAGGTTTCCTCACGATGTATTCCTTCACCACTGAACACGTGGTAAATACAGCACTTAAAATTGCTATTAACAATTTTAGTGGTGCCGGCACCGGGGATCAAACTCAGGTCACGCGCTCTATGAAACTAAAGTGAGCGTCCTGACCACCAGTAGTACACCTAATGCTTAGTTGTACTGTCGATTGCCGACAGAAATATGTAGGATGTTGGTACCAACCTGAACGTTTAGGTAGGTACTACCACCTAGGAAACATCCTAACCTAAAACAAGTATAAGTATTATTTAAACAATCTCTGTGATTAGTTTTACGCCATGTAACTTATTTCGTCTTATCAATTACAGGTATGTGCGACAACGGGCAGGGGATATACGTACGAGCAAGCATTCAAACTGTCCAATACGTTTGCTGCCAATCTTCGGACAAAGTTCAAACTACAGGATGGGGATACCGTGGCCGTTATGCTCCCCAACATTCCTGATTTCCCTCTGGTAGCTTTGGGTATTCTGGAAGCTGGAGGAGTTATTACCACAATAAACCCCATTTACACTGCACGTAAGTATAATTACGGTGACTTTTTGTTGCAATTGTCGAAGCCCTATTACTATGTCTGTCTGTCCCTCTTCACGGCTTTATTGTTTTTAAAAACACCGTTATCTTTTAAACTATAACAGGTAGCCGGTTCAAAGTTCAATGTCCGCCACAATAACCTAACAAATAATTAGAAAATTAAATAAACTACTCTGTATCATAAAAACGGTAACACATGCAATCGTCCACTAGGTGGGATTATGATGAGAACTCTAAAGTAAAACAAACGACAAAACCAACCGAGTATAAGTCGGGCACGCGCTAAGGAATTTAAACTGAATGCTACGGAACCGATGGTGCGCTTGTCCGACTCTCACTTGACCGGTTTTTATCCATTAGCTTAGCATTGTAAGTACCATATATATAAAAACGACTTCAGAGTGTTCGATCCCCTACGTCGAGGGAGGGCTCGTACCAAAGAGTTTTTCGGAACTTATGGTTCGCTTGGACAGTAAGACGGGACAGGCGCATCACCTATCACGCTGCCGAAAAGTTGGATGTTAGATCTTAATTTCTAGACCTGTGACCTTCCCAGTGTTAAGTACGTGGTTTTGTTGAGAGATTATTTATGTATATGTATAAATTATGTAAATATTTTGTATATATTATGAATTCAAACAAAGCTTATTATTACCTTTTATCATATTTTAATTATGGTAAACGAGTTATCTGTGAATAATAATGCAATTAATTACAGAAATATATTTAATTAATTGGGGGGATAAGTATCAAGTTTCCGCAACTAGTCTTCCTACCTTCTTTTTTATCACCCAGTTTTTACCGGCTGGTGGATACAGGTTTTTCTGTGCGGGATCAAAAGTTGGCATGCTGTGTATGGAAGATTTGGTCATACCATCCACACTGGACAGGCGGGTAGGTGAGCGCAGTACCGGTCCTCTGGGATTATATACGGTTCTGCTCCCCATCATTAGTGTCTGAAATTTTTGCTCATAATATTTTATTAGATATTTTAAACAAATCATATCATATCATAAATAAGATCTTAATAATATCTTATTAGATTATGGGATCCCAACGGCTAAAAGTTAACGGTTTCAGTTCTGTAGGTCGTCAGTGTCAGTCAATAAACAGTCACAGACAGATACATAGATTTCTTTCAAGTTACAGGTACACGGGCAAGCGCATTACTATAGACTTGGCTTTAATATCTTTATCTTTAGCTTTTGGCATTATTTATATAAAAAAAAACAGTTCTTATTGATCTGGAACAAAGGAGCTTTAGAATATTGTAAGAATTTTTGAAATAGGTTAATCAGTTTCTATTAATACTTTCTAGAAACAAATAAACTCGACACTCGCATTCCCCTCTCGATCCACCGGTGTCGAAAAAGATGACTGAGAGCCTTGTATATGTCATGGCATTTTCCGATAAGAAACCCCAGCGAGATGGCTCATCACCCGTCGCTTTTTATCTCTCGGAGCGGTATAAAAGGGTTTGGCCACGCCGAGTCCCGCCAAATGAAATGCTTTGTTTTTTATTTTATTAAGCCTTAAATAAATGAATCGTAAAACGACCTAATCATATAAAAATACAATTTCAGACGAGGTGCAGCGACAACTACAATTGAGCGACGCTAAGATTGCAGTTACTTTACCGGCAACTGTTGACGTTGTAAAAGAAGCCGTCAAATTAGCCAACTTGAACATTCCTATTATAGTAGTAAAGACTTATGGTGATGCGGCTCCGGAAGGAACAGTTGTGTTTAACGAGCTGACTGAGGATGTACACGTTGATAAATCGTGTTTGAAAAAAGTGAGAAGAAGCGTCGACGATATCTGCTTCCTTCCTTATTCTAGCGGCACAACAGGATTACCTAAAGGTGTAGAGCTGTCTGGCAGGAACATAATCGCAAATTGTGAACAGATCAATAATCCGATAATAAAATGTCATAACGAGACGACGGGTAATTATATCGATGTGTCTTTTTCATATAGATGATAATTTCTCGACGATTTTAATGATGATCTGTCCAAGTTACGTTATATTCAGGATAACGTAACTTGGACAGATCATCACAGTAACTAAAAAATATTGTGGAAACTTAAAGGCACGCCTATGGAGTTTACTTGATGTTACAAGTTAACAGGTGGTAAGGTCTCTATCTAGGAGTCGTCTGGGTATCATACTAAAACCCATTTCCGCCGGCAAGCAGCATTGCAATTACTGTTGTGTTCCGGTTTCAAAGGTATAGAGAGTGAATAAAATTAGGAAAAGAGCAGTGTTAGTGATACGAGACAATTACTATAAAAACCAACAGGTTTGATCCATGTCAGAGCCGAAACCAGAGGATTCAATGCGTGAACTGTTTAATAAGAACATAATGATGTGTGCGTTCATGAGACTATACATTTATATTACAAGATTTAAATACACATGCATGTGCAAAAATTTATCATGTTAAAAAAAAACCTCGTTAAACTAGATATCCCCAAGGTTAGTCTAGTTAGGACTAAAATATGATCAAAAGTTGCGATAAGTCATATTGATTTCTGTGATCATTTAATTATTATATTGGTATTACTAATTGGAAATGGAACAATTAGTAATATCAATATAATAGGAAGTTATACTGCATTGAGACTTGAATTGTCCATACTTAATGGAAAAAGATTAATAAAATCTTTCTGCACCAGTGATCGGCTGGTTTTAATGGATTTTGTATTAATGTCGGAATTTTTAACTATTTAAACATAATACGACTTTTAATTTATTGGCTATTGTTTTTATTCTTTGTATTATAGTTTCGTTTTAATAAAATTGTATAATATAAAATGTGTATAATGTGTAAATATAATGTGTTATGCAATTATTACTCAAAATAAAAAAACAATGGCGCTTAATAAATTATTAATGAGGAATAACCTTCTAGTGTAATTGAGTCTTGATATTACACGTAACAAAATAATTTCAATGTTTTCATACGCGAAGTGTTAATAACGTTCTGCTGATCTGAAAGAGATCATATTTTCGGAACCTTTGTAGATTTTGACAGCTTATTGACGTCCACGGAACTTTAAATGGCTTAAATAAAAATGAACATTTCATGAACTACACATTACTTTGTAGGTTAGTTTTAATTCAACTATGGCTAAAGTATGTTATATATTACAATAATATTTTCGAGTAAATATCACAATGTATCTTTTCTCACCCCTACTTTGATTAGGGCTTTCGTTGCCTTATGTTAGATTAAATAAACTATTAGCTTCCAAAAAATTTAAACTATGTACGAACTCACGTTAAGACGCTAGTTTTGTTGTTGCCTCGATTGAAGATTATCAAATCAGATTAAACTTCCATATTTTAATAACACTTATCAATAATATAAAAGATAAACAAATGGCAATATAATACGTTATGAAAAAAAAATTTTTTGAGTGTTACATGTATTTAACTTCCTCTTCCAGAAACACATCAGGATGCAGTTATGACTGTTCTACCTTTATTTCACATCTACGCTGCCTCGGTACTAATGTTCCACAAGATGTCTCAAGGTATAAAACTGGTGACTTTGAACAAGTTCCAACCGGAGACATTCTTGGAGGCGCTCCATAAACACAAAACTAATGTGCTGTTTGTCGCACCACCCCTTGGTGAGTAGCATTTGCTTTTGCGCTAAATGCTTAAATTAATATCTACTCGTATCTATGCAGTAGGATGTAACATTTATACGTGGTAAGAGCCAAGCAGTGACTTTTGCTGCTGCTCGAAAGGGCCTGCTCGACCTCGAGTACAACGACCTCGCAGGATACCGGCGTGATGTGGTGTGAGGTAGTAAATGAGTGAGGCAATCGTCGGCCCACTACCCTCCTCATCCTGCCTCCCGTCGCTGCAGCACCTCCCGTCACAGCAGATGTACGCGGGCGAAGGTAATCACTTACCATTAGGTGAGTCGCTTGATCGTTTCCCCCCTTTCCCATAAAAAAAGGTACGCAGAATATGTTACTGTGTTTGTAAATCTACCTTCTCAATGTGGAAGAGGCTTGCTTAACGCTAGAAGCTTTCGTCTAGCATAAACGAGGTCGCTGTTTACAGGTTGTTAAAATTAAGTTCGAATGTTTTAGAGAATTAGAACAGCTTGGTATCAACTTTTAACTTTCGCAGTACGCTACTATTTTACTAGGCGATAGGCTGCTTCTCTGCTTAGGAGTCGTCTGGGTAGGTCCCACCAGCACATGCCAGTATAATAACGAGCTTCTTAGTCCTCAGGGAGACAAGGCATATGTAACCTTCTTCTATGGCCTGCAGTTGCTACTTGTCATCAGATGGGCTGTAATCACGTTTTACAATCAAATCCAATAAAAATGGAACGCTAGTTACCAGCTGGTCTATTGCGTTACTCTGGTGATGATCGTAATCGCGGTCGGTTTCAATTTTAAATTACAATGGATTTGATCGTTTCCCCTTTCCCATAAAAAAAGGTACGCAGAATATGTTACTGTGTTTGTAAATCTACCTTCTCAATGTGGAAGAGGCTTGCTTAACGCTAGAAGCTTTCGTCTAGCATAAACGAGGTCGCTGTTTACAGGTTGTTAAAATTAAGTTCGAATGTTTTAGAGAATTAGAACAGCTTGGTATCAACTTTTAACTTTCGCAGTACGCTACTATTTTACTAGGCGATAGGCTGCTTCTCTGCTTAGGAGTCGTCTGGGTAGGTCCCACCAGCACATGCCAGTATAATAACGGGCTTCTTAGTCCTCAGGGAGACAAGGCATATGTAACCTTCTTCTATGGCCTGCAGTTGCTACTTGTCATCAGATGGGCTGTAATCACGTTTTACAATCAAATCCAATAAAAATGGAACGCTAGTTACCAGCTGGTCTATTGCGTTACTCTGGTGATGATCGTAATCGCGGTCGGTTTCAATTTTAAATTACAATGGATTTGATCGATTTAGAGAATAAGTAGAAGCATCAGTTAGGAGTCAGAATCGTGTCTGTGAAATGCCTTCACAATACAGTAGAAATTTCCAGTTTAGGGTAAGGTAAAGTAGCAGCCTGTCAGTGCCCACTGCTGGGTAAAGATCTCCTTCTCAAAGATCTGAGCAGGTTTTGGAGCCGTTAAGAGCCCGCCACGTTGCTCCAGTGCGGATAGGCGGATTTCAAACGTAGTCGAAATAATATTTTTTATCATTTCTTCGATGTTTTTAACCATTGAAAAGTAAACATAAGTATTTGAGTTGCAGCAAATAGCGTATACAGCGAATAAGACACACACACATGCACTAAGTGTGCATGTGAATTATTAAATGTAACGCTTAAGTGTAAATTTTTCTTTCAGTGATAATGATGGCTACGCATCCGGCCGGCTCGCCGGAAGTATTCCAGCATTTAGAATTAGTTATGAACGGAGCTGCACCATTATCTGCTACAGATGCGGACAGATTTTTCGACAAATGTAAGGTAATGATTTAGAATATTATCGTATATCGTGAATTGGTTTTTAGCTCATTGTGTTGTGCGAGATATTTGTATGGTAATTAACATTTGAAACGAAACTACTGTTTACGGATTTTCGAAGTTTCGAGTGCTTCACGAAACCCGTGATAGTATTATTTACAATGTGTAGTGTTAGTGTAAATACAAGAAATCATTATGGTAAACTATCGTTAGACTATATTGACTATATTTTACCATCCTAGGCCTCATCTTCGCTTTCCATCGGGCAAGATTGAGGTCAAACGCAAGTCTATTTTTTCATAAAAAAAAAAAAAAATTTCGACGATACTCAGCATCAGTCTTAACCAATATGATAAATATATTATGCTACGGTTCCAAGCTAGCCTAAAATTATCAAGTGATTCTGCTAAAGATAGTTTGAAATTGACCAATATATTAGCATTTGAGATGAATACCATGTTCGATTCAGTTCAGAAGGCTTTCAGTGATTAGAGAATTTTGGAGATGTCCGTGTTACTTATTAACGTTGGCGTTTATTATACTTTCTGCGTTTAGATAAGTTACGTAATCGGTTAGATAAGGGTATAGTTTTAAGGTATAAATACATCACATCAGTATTTTGATATGCCGTGAGATGATCCAGATTTTACAAAGTACAAGTTTCTGGGGAACTTAGAAGTTGTCTTCAATTCAAGACTTCAAGACGATTTGTAATAAGGTATCCCAAATACACTATTTCGAAGACATTTTAGTATATTACATTGTGTTTATACATATATGTGCTTGTATGCGGCATAATAAAGAAATCAGTCTATAGTTCTTAAAGAAGCCTTTGTCGCACACTTCACTTTAATGTTACTCGCCGTGAATGACGTAGTAGTCCATTTCAAATGTAGACTACAGTTTAGTCGTTGTTATTCTTCTATTGTGTAATGACTTAGTGGTTATCATACCTGACTGCTGAGACATGGATCCTGGGCAATCGAACACCGCTCATAATCAAAGGGGTCGCTAGCCCGTGTCCAATCATTACCCTAGCGCCATCTAGTAAGTACTTTCATTGAATGATCCTGCACTATAGGTGAAAGCCGTCTCTTCTCATAATCAATATGTATGCAAACCACAAACATTGGTTTTCGGATCTGATCACTGCATCTGATCTGCATCTGAATCGATTTTCCGATCTTATCGCTCATGCGTTACATCGAACACGTGAAGGTGAGAATGAGCTAGTGCCTCTGAACTTACGCGTGTACTTGAGGCACTGTAATATGTCCTGCGCAGTTGAGAAGCGCGAAGGAGGAAATCATAATCATCATCAACGTATTGTACCATACCCGACGATGATGCCTAGAACCTCTTAATTTTTTTAATCCAGTCAAATGTTTAGTTCGTTTTATTGGTGCAGTCTACCTCAGTAAGTACTCGGTGGATGACGTTGCATAAGAATCGTATTTCACTGAGAGCACTATAACGATGTAATTGCCGTGGTAGCCTAGTGGACAGGGCGCCCAATTTAGTATCATAGAGCGCAAGTGACCTGGGTTTGATCCCCGGTGCCGGCACCACTAAAATTGTTAATAGCAATTTTAAGTGCTGTATTTACCAAGGGCTCGGCGGTGAAGGAAACATCGTGTGAAAACCTGCATATCTGTGAAATAATAAAAAAAAATATTATTTCGAGAATATGTGAAGCCCGTCAACCCGCAATGGAGCAGCGTGGCGGGCCATTCCCGGCTCCTACACCCTCTCAGATATTTCAGAAGGAGGCCTTTCCCCAGCAGTGGGCACTTACAGGCTGCTACTTTACTTTTTACTATAACGATGTAACATCCGGTACAATCTGGATAAATTATATCAAACCCAGAGGCAAGAGCCCCTCTCGTTCCGTAGGTATCGAAGAGTTAACTCAAGGCAGTACCTGGGAGATGCCCCCTGCATCCGCAAGTCACGCTTGACGATTGAATTTAATACTTTAGTAATTATTAGTCCTGTCATGCCATAACAATAGAGATTGACATGTGATGGGTAAATGCCGCAATGAGACAACATAAATGTTATTGCCTACTTTTCAGCGCGATTTGGACTTTCGTCAAGGTTATGGATTGACGGAAACCTCTCCGGTTGTAACATTAACACCTCGAGGGTTGAAAAATTATGGGTGCGTTGGTTACCCCATTCCCGACACGGATCTTAAAATTGTCAACAGTGAAATGAAGAGTTTGGGTCCAAATGAGGTACGTAAAAGTTTCGTTTATTTATTTAAAATAGTACGTGGAGCGAAAACATATAGAAAAAATTTAAAATAAAAAAAACTGACAATTACAGTCAGTTTTTTGGGGTTTTTTTTTTAATTTATAATAACGTGACGACTTGCGCAGTGTTGCGGGAAGTCGATGGATGCAGGTGGCTCAGGACCGAGCTTCGTGGCAATCTTTGGGGGAGGCCTATGTTCAGCAGTGGACTTGTCACAGGCTGAAATGATGATCATGATGATGATAATACTGTAATTGTCAGTTTTTCGCGTTTTTATATAATTTTTTTCTATATGTTTTCGCTCCAAGAAGTCTCATCTCTGTGATCATACTGTAGGTCGTACCAGCCATTACATTAGATCAGATCGCAGACAACTAATCCTCTAAAAGGATTACGAACTCCTGCCAAGGATTATTTGCAAGTCTATTAATATCAAAACTCCTCCCAATTTCAATAGAGAAGATGGTTGAGTGTTACCACCTGCTTGAGATCTTGTGATAAGTAAAACTTAATCCAAGCCAAGCATTCCACTACATGGCCTCGAGATACTATGAGCTCTTTTTGCGTAGATAGGCCCAAGAATTTATAATAAATATACCGATAGTTGCCGGGATAACATCGGGGTGTCAAATTCTTCAGCCTTCCCGTGACCATGAGTGTTGTAAAGCACCCGAAAGGTCGGGAAAAAAGAAGTTAAATCAAACACATCAAAGCCCTTAATTAATAGTTTAATATATACATGTAGTAAGTATGTATATATTCACGCCTTGTTCCCAACGGGGTAGGCAAAGACAATCTTCCTCCACTTGCTACGGTCCTGACATATGTCTTTCCCTTCTCCCACTTTCATCAATCTTCGCATGCATACTCGTTGGTTTAGAGTACTCTTGACCTGGCCTTTTTACAGAACGTCTCCGACTTGATCGTGAAATGTTCGCCTAGGTCTTCCTCTCCCGACTCCACCATTTATATGTAGTATTCGCGTAAATAAACAACCATAGTTTAATCTGACGATTCGAACTTCTTTTATGAATGATTTAATAATGTTGTTACTATACTTCATTCTTACCCAACTTCTCGAATATAATTTTCATTATCTTTTTTTTTTTTTTAACAGAAAGGCGAACTTTTAGTAAGAGGCCCCCAAGTGATGCGAGGATATAGGAACAACGCTGAAGCGAACGCCGAAACATTTACTGCTGATGGATGGTTCCGGACAGGAGACTTGGCAGTCGGGGACGATAACGGAATCATCACAATATCTGACAGACTGAAGGAGTTGATCAAGGTTTGCATCTGCCATTATTCTTACTTTTTGTCGGTGTCGTGAGAGCGTGGTAGAGCCAAGTGACGGTTTTTGCTGCTGCTCGAATGGGCTGTCTCGACCGGGTCGGTACCGCTTTCGTAGCTTGCTTTCGTAGAGAGAGGGGGGGGGGGGGGGGTCAAATCGGAACAACAGTGGTCGCACTGGTTATAAGCGGTCTTTTCTTATGATCCAACCGTTATTATGTATAATATACTTCGATAGTAATGACGTCAGTCGTCCATTAACAATATAAATACAATATTATATCCATATAGGTGTTCGCATTTGATCACATATCCATCGCTTATCATTGCCTATATGTCTTTAGTTCATTATCAGCCTGTCCGAGTTCACCGAACGAAGTTATCGCTAACGCGAACATGCCACGGCTATAAGTGAATTAAAGTTCTATATATATTTGTAATTAATAATGGAAGCTAGAATCAGGGTTCAGATCGTTCAGGGGCTTAGAAACCCGGTAGCATTAAAATTGTGAACTGTATTTTTTAGTGTCAAATTATCCACATAACGAAATCATCTGTATAGCTGTATGCCTGAGTAATACTCGTAATAATAACAAATATACTTCGTTGTATAAAGCTGTGGGTAGCCTAGTGCTCAGAGCGCTCGCTTAGTTTCATAGAGTGCGAGGGATCTGTGTTCGCTCCCCATTTGGGGCAATTGAGCAATTTCATGTGGGGCATTTACCACGTGCTCGGCGGAGAGGGAAACCTCGTGAGGAAACCCGCTTGACTGAAAAATAATATAAAATATTATTTCGACGATATGTGAAGCTCGCCAACGCGCACTGGAGCACCGTGGCGGGCTGTTCCCGGTTCCAAAACCCTTTGATATTTAAAAAGAAGGTATTTGCCCAATATGGACACTTACTAACTGCTACTTTGCTTTCTTTTATACTCTGTGAATGCACTGTCACAACCAGAAGATATCAACCAAAAAAAAAATGACATATCCCGTCTCACTTTACGGTCTCGTGATTTATTAAAAACAAATATTCTAAAACAGTATATCTCAATGTAAATAACATATAAAGGGCATATAAATGCAAACTTGAAATTCTAATAAAATCATCGTAATACCTCTAGACGATTCAATAACCATCATATTTCAAACATGTCGGTCTCATCAATTGAATACTTGTATTAAACATCGATCAATTTCCATTCCAGGTGAAAGGTTACCAAGTGCCACCTGCTGAGCTCGAGGCGGTGCTGCGTGAACATCCCGCCATCAACGACGCTGCAGTTGTCGGCGTTGCTCACCCTCTGAAAGGGGAAACTCCAAAGGCGTTTATTGTTTTAAAGTCCGGTAGTAATACTAATGCCAAAGAAATTTGCGATTTCGTTGGCAAGAAAGTAGCTCCGTACAAAAGAATAGACGATGTAGTGTTTCTAGACAGTATACCTAAAAGTGCAGCCGGTAAAATTTTAAGAAGAGAATTGAAAGAGAGATATTGTTAATTGATATTGTATATTGAAGTTAAAATATAGGCTTGATTTATTTTTGTAAACAAAACGAAAATTTTAATATATTTTTATTTTCGTAGTTCTCTTTGTGTACCTTCTTGTAATTTTAATTAAAAATATTGTCGATATACAGTGTGGTAAAGGAGAATAATCAGTGTAAAAAAGTGCAGTGTTTTTGCATCTGTGTTTTGATTATAATACATAAAAAACCTAAACTAATAAATATATTTTTTATAAAAAGAATCCCGCAATATTATGGAACCTTTCTACATACCAAATTACAATGTGGTGAGTAGATGAAAGTGAATTTTGACGAAAAGAAATCTCAAAAAGATTTCTTTCATTTTTATACAAAACCCCAAAGATGCTTAGGAGATATATGCCTACGTAAAAAAATTAAAAGATAATATTAATTATTGTAAATTAATTTGGTGTTTTATTTTAAATGCTAAATTTTTAACTTTGTTCTTCAATTTCTCCTAAGTTTCTCGGAAGTTCGTTAAAACAAACAATGGAGAAAAACCGGCCAACCCGAGTCGTGACCTGCTCTGTTATGTTTTGTACTTACGTAAAACCTAATCAATTTTTTTTAAAACTAGGTATTAAATTGTAACTAGTTCAGTTTTTGAGATCGTACGAAAATCGGCCTAAAATTTTAAAGCTTTGAAGGCTCTTCACTTCTTTATTTTTGAAGATAATATAGAAACATAATAGTACTTGCTATATCAGCTCTAAATAGTAACAACCCTCAAAAATTTTATGCCTCATTTTTCATGTGTTTGTTTCTTAATAATAACGTGCAGACAGAGTTATATCTATATTATTTAAATTTAAAATTATATTCAACACCCAATGTGTTGTATACAGAGTGGATGCGATCTCATTGACACTGAATGAAAACTTGGTTAGTATGAATGGTTTTATAACGGTATGAAACAGTTTTTCTAGCAGTTAAATACCCTAATACTGCAACGCAAGCGCCATTCGTCATGAATAATAGTCAACTGACCACGGCAAGGGCGGCGACCTCACAGAATTTCATTGTCTCCACTACGGCGACTGCAAACGCGGTGTCCGGACGCTCGACAAGGTCTTTGACCTAGCTCTCGTTAACTATTAGTGCAAATCCTGAGTCAAAGTAACTATAACTGTAAAATATGTACTAATGCGTATATACACAAATTATTCAACATGTTTGTATTACTTTAAACAAATATTAATATAAGAAAATAATTTTACAGAAAAACCTTTTTTTAGCTTTTATTATGTAAGTAATTAGAAATAAAACTTATGATCAAGACTTCTACTATAATTTTATATTTAT
The DNA here is from genome assembly GCA_029286595.1 of Bhutanitis thaidina. Lineage (NCBI taxonomy): Eukaryota > Metazoa > Arthropoda > Insecta > Lepidoptera > Papilionidae > Bhutanitis > Bhutanitis thaidina. Next base: position 3,778,258 of record JAGSMS010000012.1, on the reverse strand, counting down.
CTTTTACAAAGTGATCGTAAAGTATGAAATGCTTATTACTGTAAATATTTATTGAAAATAAATATATTAATAAATTAAAAATATCAGTTATTTATGTTTGCATTATCAATAATGAGAGCACTAACTCATATATGAGAATGTTTTGTCAGTTAGCTACTTACGTACAAACCTTTGAGTTTTGTCGACGTTTTTGTAATACTCTACAAATGGACCACAATCGGATGATGAGCCTCTGGGATTTTATTTACAATTCGATTGGAGTTACTTCACATGGAAGTGAAGCTATTTTTTAAACGTATTTGTTCGTGTTTATTAAACTTTTTTATTCCCGATGTTTCGGTATTTTTTTTCACGAGAGAATACGAGATGAGTACGAGAGAAGAGTAATGGAGACCACATTCACAGTCAAGCTTGTACTGACCTGTATCTTGAAGAGGAATAATGTACATTTGTCAAGTCCCATCAACCGGAACTAAACAGGATAACAACACTAATCTAAACTCTAGCACATATGTTATTTTAAAATGTTATTATACTCCATTATATACATAATTTTCCACTGAATATTTAGTTTCGGTTTCTGTCTCTTGAAGGTCATGGTGAAAAATAGGGCTTTCTCGTCTATCCATTTGTACATCAGCCTGATTTGTCCACTGTCATCTAGTCCAATGCTGAACATAGTACTCTCTAAGTAAGCGCCAGTCAAATCCGGCATGCATTTCTTGAAACTTTTGCCTATATTCCTTTGGTGGCCTCCCGGCCAACAACGGATATCCCTAAAGCATTTTCATTCCAACCCAAAAAAAAAAAAATCCTTCGAATTTTCTTTTTAGAGGAGAATTTTATCATTTCATAACTAGATTATGATTTATATACGTAAATTTGCAGATAAATGTTAGCATCCCTCCTTATGATGATATTTTATCACAAGTCCACTGCTGAACCTTTACTTTTGGGCGAGCCACGACGGCTGTCTGTAAATTATCTGTCTCGTGATATATCTCTCTGTGACGTATCTCCGTATGCACTTTGCGATTCGGAGAACATCGAGTTATTCCGTCCCTTGGCAATTTTGCATACAATCCCGTGTGCGTCTTAATGATCGAACGTTAGCACGCAATGATGATGTACTCGTGACTTCTTTTGTTTTTTGCTGTATGCATTGCTCTTTCTGCATCCCACGCATGTGAAAAATGTAGATGTAAACCCAAGAAACTGACTGGACTTGCATATTCCCGTTGATATCGCCCGGAGAGCATACGATTGCATCGCAACTGTAAGAGTGAGGATCGCATTTCATTCGATGATTCTTGGACGATACAGGTCATGCAATGACCCGCTGGTCCTTCGTATATAATATTGAATCATTCTTCATAGGGGACTCATCCTATCTTTATATTCTATCTACACCATCTGGCATACCGAAATCATTAAGCGCCCCCGCCGCGTGTTGTCCTTTAGAGACTTAACAGGCTTGAGGGGCTTCACCATCTTTAGTATGGTACAAACATGGTTAAAGTATTGTAAACTATATTAACAAATAAATAATTTAATACGATAATGCGCCAATAGCCTAATGGGTTAGGGTGCGGACTACGAAACATGACGCCGTAAGTTCGTACCCGCCATTCGACTATTGTCGTGAATCACTCCAGATACACAAGCTGTAATGCTTAGTTGGAGGGTTAACAGGAATATTAGTAATGTTGCTTAAAAATAAATAGCATTACTAGTATTCTTTAAAAGAAAAAAAGAAAAAAAATATTTACTCGTATATATGATAATAGATTGTAATTTCGGTATTAGCTCCTTCCATCTGCATTCATCAATTTTCTGATTGCTTATCCACCTAGCTCTGCAGTATCAAAAACACCTTACATTAATGAAATAAAGTTCCTTGAAGCTGGAATATAAACAGGGACTGCATACTTATTGCTTTCTTTGCATCTATATTTCTAGCATTTAGACAACGTTTTAATAAACGATGAAGAATTAATAAACAATAGCTACCATACTAGGTCTTATTCCATGACACATCGACCTCTGTCAAATTCATCAAAACACATTTAAATTATATAGATAATTGTTTTAAACAATTGTACGTAGTTGTACATCATTATGTGTAGTTTATTTTTAAAATTTTAACGTTCTTGTAAGGAACTGTGATAACATACTAATAAAACCAACTGAAACTATACTTTTTTATTTACGTAATTGACTGATATCACCAACATTATCATTGGACAAAGGGAATAATAATATACGTGTACATTTACACCGAAGCGTATTATGATTCATTAATAAATAAAGACGAATTAAGTAAAGGTGTTTGAACCCTTTGAGCATCTGGTACGTAAATTCGATTAAATGGATGTATAATTTACTTGTTTAAGAAAACTAGATCACACTATCTAATGTGCTTTTCTTAGTTTACTGTTGGCAACTGGCCCTTACTTTAATTATTTTAATAATAATATTTAAAGATAACTTATTTATTAAAATGTATTTTATGTTTGTATTCATATTTATATTCCACCCAACCAGACGTAAATAATCCCACAAAGAAGAGACTCATGATGGGAAGCAGAACCATAAATCCCAGGGGACCGGTTCTGCGTTCACCAATCTGTGTGAGCGGTGAGTACGGGCAAACATATAGTAAAGTTTTAGTTAACTTTCACGAGAATCAAACTGTTTGATACGTGTATACAATACAACTTTGTCACGGGCAGAATTTTAATATGTACAAATATTTTGTCACATTTCGCTCAGGAGTCAGAAACATCAAAACTTTATTCAACATCAGAACGATCCCTGTTTATATTTTGAAGCCTTGTATTTTTTACGTCTCTTTGCTCTTTAAGCGAACGTTCGTTTCCGGTAGAGTCGCCTCTATAGTAAAGTGGTCGGAATACATCCACAACCATTGCTGATTGCCTTATAGTCAGCGACGCGGTGTAAGAATTCTGTTGTATAGAGTTATTTAATAGCAGAATAGTATAGAATTATTTAAGTAGAATAATATTAATTCGCGGTTTAGTGTCTACCGCATTGTTAAGGCAATGCCTTCAATGTGATAACATATTAACATAATGCCTACATAGTTTATGAAAATGCTAACAATTACCAAATTCATAAACAAAACTTGCAAACAAGCTTATAGAAAGGTTTTATGTGTATCTGTAAATAAAAAACACGTGTGGACAAGTGATAAAGTTGTGAAATCTCCTTTTCAAGATATAGAAATTCCAAACGTAACCGTAGCGGAATATGTGTGGCGAAATTTGGACAAATGGGCAACAAAAACTGCTCTGGTAAAGATATTTGTTTTAATTTTTTACAAATTTAAGTGGTACAGAAGAAACATACAACACCCAAAAGTCTTTGAAAGATCGCCTGATATTTATGAGAAAAATGTAGTTCTTTATGTATTTATAATGTCCTGTATTGTATGAGCCCAAACCTGCTCATGCAAATTGTTTTTGGATTTAAAGCATGTTTAGAAGAAACGTTTAATTTACTGATATTAACAATAGCCTAACATTTGTGTTAAAATTTCAAACTTAGTAAGACACACGTAGTTCAGTTTATTGAAAAGACTGCTCAAAGTTTTATTTTATTTCACTCTATTATAAATAGAAAACTATGAGTATGTTTGTTCGCGTAGGTAATGTTTTGACTTTATGATTCCAGATGGTAAATTTCTTGGATCTATGGAGATATTATTTTAAAAAAAAATTGCGTTAGTCAGTTTGTATACACACATATTTAGGTATACTCATAAATCATAATACATTATACTCATGCAGAGTTTACGCGTAACAGATTTTTTCCCCTACTGTGACCAAAGAACTTTCACTTCGTAAAGGATCCGTAATCATAATTCCCTTGAATTTTAAGTTCAAAAAATTACCTTCTCTTTTTTTAAGAACTTTCTCCTGTGTCGTGAAGCCATTTTACAAACAATGCCCATGGATAAACATTTAGATTTGAAATACAACGTCAAACTTGCCAAGATTGCTTTCTGATATTGAATTCGGGCTGCCATGGTTATAATAATCTTTATAATACATCAACCAGGCCATTGACCTTGAAACATAATGGAGTTGTTGTAACCTTGTTGACGAATGACAATTACGTAATCTAACGTTATTTTTGACGAACCAAATACATTATAGGTATCAGAGACTCTTGGTAGAACTTAGCAACTTTAAGTTTTCAAGGTTGTTTAGGCATTATTTGATATTAATTTGAAATATTTTTGAAGGTGTGTGGCGTTACGAACAGGCAGTATACTTACGAACAAATTTATAAACAGTCTCAAGTTCTTGGAGCAAACCTAAGGAAGAAGTTAAAAGTTGAAAATGGGGATGTTGCAGCAATCATGTTGCCTAATTTGCCCGAATATGTAACTGTAATTATGGGCATACTTAATGCTGGAGGCTTGGTCACAACTATAAATCCAACTTATACTGCGTGTAAGTTTCTAATTTCATTGAAATATGTAATTAGGGCGCTCCCTTTAATTTCATGGTACGGAATGACTTTACGGTTCGATCCCGGCGCTGGCACCACTGAAATTGTAAACAGCAATTTTAAGTGCCGAATTTGCCACGTGTGCTTGTCGGCGAAGGAAACCTGAACATCGGCGAAATAATAAAGATACAATTTCGAGGAAAAAGGCTTTCTCTAGCGGTCGACTCAGAAAGTGGGTAAATAATTGTGAATATATCAATTTCACCATAGGCCATACTTTCGAATTATTATATCTTCGAATTTTAATTCCGCGCAAATAGTTCTTAAAATTGTTAAGTTCCTGATGGTTTATTGCATATATTTTTATTATTCTGTAAATACTATTTATAGAAGTTTCAGCATTATGTTTTACATTATTTTGAGACATAGAAATAAGTCATTAAAAAGTAAATAAGTCATTTAAAAATAAATGTATTTTTTTTTAAATGTATAAACATTAATTATTTATTTTCAACATTTCAGATGAAGTTAAAAGACAAATTTCAATGTCTAATGCTAAGTTAATTTTTGTCGTCCCTGAGATAGTTCCAACGGTCAAAGAAGCATTAAAGTTACACAAAAGAAACATTCCAATTTTAGTTATAAATTTAAAGGATAAGCTGCCAGAAGGAACAATATCTTTTAATGAATTCATTGAAGACATCCATGTAGATCTTAGTATACTGAAGGAAGTTAAAAGAAATGCCGAAGACATCGCATTTTTGCCTTATTCTAGCGGTACTACTGGGTTACCAAAAGGCGTTGAGTTGACTAATAGAAATATTGTTGCAAACGCTGAACAACAAAACACGGAATGTAGATATTATTCGTATACCACTGGTAAGTAATTCCATCATTAATCTACCTGGTAACGCCAAAATGTCGGTCTGTGGTCCAAATGTGGGCGCCAAAAAACGAAATGTATATCCATTAACCTGGCGAATCAGTAATGCACAGGTGGTGCCACCCTCGGCCGCAAACAATGGTATCCACACTTAGTTGTGAACTGCCGTTCACCTTTTCTGCTGTGAACAATTGTTCTTTTTGCATTGCTAGAGAATCGTCGAACTGTTGGAAACTGTGCGCGCACGTGAATCATCACAAGTTACTCATGATATCGTTGGGAAGCCGCTGACAACTGCGACGCAACAAGTAGGTAGACCTTCTTACGCAATTGCTCGCTGGTCCTTCGTAATATATTATATTGAACCAGCCTCTGCCGGGGGCTCTGCTTTCTTTCGTATTCCGTAAAATTTAATTGCTCCTTCTGCGTCCTTTGCCTTGTCAAAATCACATATTATAGCTCCTTCGTATTGCGAACGTTGCGTACGTTATTATTATTATCATGTTTTTTGTTTGTTTTAAATCGCTTATATTACGCATGTGACGTTTTTTTATAGCATAGTGTCAAGCGTTCCGCATTCGTCGTCTGTTAGGAGGTTATGTTTGAACTCTAGTTCCGTACCTAAACATTTTTGTTTAACAAGTGTAACTATTTATTTTTATTTTAATTAAATTTACATCGCGTTGTCTAAATCAGATAAACCACTAATGTTCAAAACTGATAAACAGAATGTAAAATTAAATTAATGAAAACTAAATGTTTTGACGCGTACAATCGATGTTTGAGTTGATTGCAAACATTGACGAAGCAATGGCTTTCTAGGTTCGAGCGCATACTATCGGAGCTGCGACATCATGCAAGGTACCTTATTGACAAAACTTAATACACCTTGTACGAGTATTTAACGCGGTCAGAATCAGAACACCACGTCGAATATTAATATACTATAGTTACTTTTGATTTTTCTTTTCTTTCCTATTAGTGAACTAACTTTATATCAATGTTTATTTAGAGAAGACATAAATATATAGCTAAACTGTATGGGGGAAGCCGCTGGCTCCTGAAACACAGTTTTTACTAGTTCGGGGGCCCATGGATTCATTGAATATAATTTGTCATTTGTTTATGTCCAATAAATTTATTATTATTATTTATTATGAAGGAAGTGAAAGGTTGGTAGTTGACATGATAATCTTCGTTACATTCTAATTGCAACGTTATTTTTTGTTGGAGTTTTATTTAAATGTCGTTCATTAAGTCATGATAGTAATATCTTATCGACGAGGTGTTCTGACCCTGACCGCGTAAAAAGCAAGGTTTATTAAGTTCAGTTACTAAGGTACCTCGTATTAATCTTACCACCTTCGATGGAGACATTCAAAAGTTTACTTAGTCTTACTGAGTCGGTTTCATAACTTAATAAGTAAATGGTAAGTGGTAACCCCAGTTAACTGGTAATGTCAAATCTGATGCAGTTGGGTTTGTGCCAGCAGCGGAAAAGTTTGTTTGTTTTCAGAATTATATTTTTGAAGCCATCCATTCATCATTTGAAGCTCCAGGTTTCGCAAATTTAGAGCAAGTGGTAGATAAATACATCGCGGTTATACCAGATCTTAAAAACGAAGAGGAATTAGCCTATTTCGTTTTAGTTTATGTTGGAAATTACTTAAAAATTACAAAGAGGTGTTTTGCACATATATATTATGCTTTGGTTGATATCTGAAGAACTCAGGACCATCAATCGCATTTACCACTCAGGTCATATAACAGATATAATTTAAATTTTTTCATCACTTTAATTATTATATTCAGAGTTACGTGACCAGATGAATGTTCTTTTTCCTCGTTAACCAATATGAGTCCACTGCCGAACATATGCCTCTACAAGAAACCAGCAGCAAAAGCCAGCATGCATTTCTTGAAAGCTAATGAGGTCTTTTTATTTTACACTTGCAAAGTATGTCTTTTACTATCTCATATTGAAATGGTACAAATTTGGTTCACAAAAAATAGCAAAAGCAATGAAACTATCAGAGTTGAATGAGAAGAATGAAACTCCATACTAACTGATAAAAATAAATAATGAGATTGATCCAGCAATTTGCCTCGCGCTTATTTAATATGCTTTAGAATAATATTATTCTCGGGCGTGCTTTCCTCTAAATGTTATTTAAACTGGAAGTAGATAACTCACTCAGAATTTACATGAAAACGTAACGTAACTTTAAAAAAAAAAACATAAACGCTTTTAAGTATAAAGAGGTTTAAAAGCACAGCGATATTGTTACAAGCAGTACGTACACTTCTTATTGCGTTACACGTCTGATGTTGTTTTCTACTCTGTACCATTTTGTACGTGGTAGAGCCAAGCGAAAAATAAGTACGCGTTTCTTTTGCGTTTCACTGTAAATGAGCTAATCGGAGGTATGTGCCACCCCCTCCCCAAATATCTTTAAACCCATCTGCAGCCCCTCTGGCGTTGCAGATACGTCGCTTGGCCATTTGCCCCCTGAGATATTCGACGTAATGGAGCAAAACTAATATATAATAGGGCTTTAAATTTTTTTCTCTGTAACGTAATACCGGGGTAAAAAGTATTCTATGACCTAATCCAGATCATGGTATACCTGTCTGACAAATTTCATTAAAATCCGTCCAGCCGTTAAGACGTGATTGATGAACGAATATCAAAATTCACAAACATCTAAACTTTAACATCTGTAATATAGTAGGACAGCAGGATTGGTATGGTAGTGGCGCTCTACTGTAACTAAAGAACATGGAACTAGATGATAAAGGAGGAGTATAAAATAAGTATGTTTGTTCAAATAAACTTTTCAATTAGTAACGAATTGTTTCATTGTCTTACAGGGTCACACCAAGATAACGTATTGGTTTGTTTGCCAATTTTTCATGTATATGGCTTATCAGTGGTTACGTTACACAAATTTTCTGTCGGCCTAAAGTTGGTAACCTTACCAAAATTCCACCCAGAAACATTTATAAATGTATTATCCAAGTACAGTTTTAATTTATTCTACTTAGCACCTCCTACAGGTAATTGTTTAATATATTACATTTATTATATTATAAATATATTCATAATGACTGAGTGGCAATAGGCTGGTCACATAGCTCGCAGAATTGACAACCGTAAGGGACGAAATATTCTAAAGTGACAACCTCGTACAGACAAGCGCAGTGTATAACGGCCCCTCCGATAAGTCAGGCAGATGACCTGCACGGTGTTGCAACATATCAGCGAATGCAGGTTACTTAGAACCGTGGTTTGCCAGAATCTTTAGGGGAACGCTTATGTATGTTTATGATGATGATGGTGAGAAAATGAATGAAAACAACTAGAAAAATACCAGAAAATATGCAAACTAGTGACAGACAGTAGAATCTATGTTGCGAATGTCTGGTTCTGATATTGAGCCATATGGCAGTGCCTTTGAAGAATCCGTTATCTTCCTGTGGGTGCTGTAGGAGGTGACCTAAAATTAAAAGCCTTGAGAATCTTATGCCAATCTCCCGGCGACGAGGTTCGCAACTCATCACATTATATCTACCGGGAATTGATAGGTTGGTTTCGACACGAGAAGGCTATCCAAACTAGCATACCAGATACTTTATCTACTAAAACTTTACTAATTTCGTCTAAGAGACATGATAAAGACACTTATCGTACTATTTTATCATATTAACACGATATTTGTATATTGGTTGTTTATTATCTATTCAAATTATTATTTTTCTATGCTGGTTTGAGTGTCACTGAAATATTTTAAAATGAGTATTGTACACATATTGATTCGAATACCACACGATGCGAATCTTTGTTCTTCTTTCTTTTTCTTTAGCTTGTATAAACCGATTGCGCGCCACAGGATTTTCCATGAGCCAGCTGAAGCAGGCATGCCGTGCATAGAAGATTTACTGCAGTACCGGAAGGGCTGGAACCTACGCATTAGTGATGCTGCGCACGCAGTCACTACCATATACTAGTGGTATTTTGGTTTGGCATATATGGATGTTTATCATACAGGCCATCAGTCGGTCGCCAGCGCCTAACCTAGGTTTAACCTAACCTAACATCTTTATAAGCTATGAATAACAATAAAAGATGATTTCGTTAATAATTTAACTTTTTAGTTCTTTTCCTTGGATCACATCCCAAAGTGCTTCCTGAATACTTCGAACATTTAAATTGCGTCACAAGTGGAGCTGCTCCCTTACCTAATGCCGATATTCAAAGATTCTTGGATAAAATCCACGTAAGATATTTACGGGCCTATTTTTGTAATTTTTATACTACGATAGGATCTTACTGTTTTTGAATACTACTTCTTCTGCTTCCTTAACAGAATGTAATATCCCACTACTAACGATTAGTCTTTTTATGGAAGCCCAAAACGGAAGCTGGCATGCTACATATGGAAGATTTTCCCATAGTCACCACGATAAGTAAGCAGATTTGCAGATTAGAGATGCTGCTCCTCATCATCTGATCTGTGGGATTTGGGTTCGTTATATTTGGATAGGTTTTCGCCCATTAATTGTTCACCAAATCTATATTCCCTCTAACTTTTCGTTTATAATACTAATAAAATTCATTGACCTCTTAAGATTGTCCCTTCCGCTAGACCAGCACGTGTATAATATATGCATATAAATTTCATTAAATAAAAAAAATCGTTCACAGAGAGTTCACTGAGTTTCAAATATCAAAACAATTCTAAATTTATCATTTTAGCCTGATGTTCACTTCAATCAAGCGTATGGCCTAACAGAGACCGGTCCACTCGCAACTTGCAGTCCAATTGGTTATAAGGATTACACAAAAGTTGGTTTTGCTGTACCCAATGCTGAACTGAGGGTAGTTGATGAAAACTTTAACAATCTTGGTCCGAATGAGGTGAGCTATAAACTGTTCTTTTATTCAATTTTACCTTCTTATAATAGAAAAGGAAATTTATCACTCGTTTCATCTCATGGTTCCGAAAGAGTTGACCGAGGAAAAAGCCGTGACATTCCCATGGCGACCTACAGATGGCAGGATATTAATACATAGATCCATAGCATCAGCGTCTAACAAGCGTGGGTCTGATGCAGATCGTGGTCCGGTTTGTCAAGCGTGGATTATGGGAAATACAATGGAAAAGGTGGACAACGAATAGACTGATGTTATGTCTAGGAATAAAATAGATTTTTAAAAAATAAATGTTCTGAAAGCTTTTAGTCCTTGTACGCAAGCTTGCAAAAACATAACATTGAATTTGTAGTCCTTTGATTGAAAATGTAAGATAGTCAGACTATTTTACTTTTTAAACATTAAATTCTCATAAAAAATAATAAAAAATAACATATTCTGTTTCACAGTGTAATAAATATAACTATAAATAAAATAATATTAAAGCGTGTTTATGATCTGTCTATATGAATCCGGATCTTTTGCTTGATTATTTAACGTAAAATCAGATTAAATAATCAAGCTCACAATATTATTAACCTTTCGAGCATGAGTAGGCGTACTAAATTTCTATAATCAGTATTAGCACATAAATCAACTACTATACATAGTTGTGACACTTGTAGACAGAGATACGTTACAATTTCTTTTACTATATGCGTTTGAAAATTTGTTAACGTTTAAACACATAATTAACTCAAGAACTTTTAGATCAATGTGAGAGATTTAGATGATTTATTAAACAATAATAATGTGATCAGAGAGCGTTGTGGCGTGAAAGACGATGTAGTGACACGAAATGCGAAAGGGATGCTGAGCTGGTTTGGACATGTGGAGAGGATGACAGTTAGAAATATGCAACTAGGTTGACGAAACAAATATATGAGGCGAGGGTAAATGGTAGAGTTGGGAGAGGAAGCCCTAGACGAACATTTCACGATCAAATCGGAGACTTTCTGAAAAAAAGCCAGGTCAAGAATACTCTAAACCAACGAGCATGCATGCGAAGATTGATAAAAGTGGAAGAAGCGAAAAGCGTATGTCAGGACCGTAAGTGGAAGAAGATTGTCACTGCCTACCCCGTTGGGAACAAAGCGTGAACATATGTATATATGAAACAATATTTTGAAACATGTCATATTTTGTAAATGAGAAATCTGAAGAAATACGAGTAGTCTCATCTAATTATTATTTACTGCAGGTGGGTGAACTGCTCATAAAAGGGCCAAATGTAATGAAAGGTTACAAGGAAAATCTGGAAGCCAATAAACAAGTGTTCGTAGATAAAGATTGGTTCAGATCGGGTGACTTGGCTAAAATCGACGAAAGTGGTGCTGTTACAATTGCAGATAGGCTGAAAGAATTAATAAAGGTAATTATTTGTTTCTTATATTAAAGGATACAATGACAAGTAGATATACATATACTTCAACTAAATTAGCCTATTTAAGCCCACTGATGAGCACAGACCTCTCTAAGAAACCACAAGTAACCCTACTCACCACGCTGGGCAAGCCTGTAATGTTGCACACTCAGTGTGGATGCTCCCCATCATAAGTCTGTGGGATTTGGGTTCGGCCAATTCGGATGTACCATTTATTTTGCCATTATTCGGTCGGCATAGAGTCGTGGCACTAGGCTAGCACTCTACTCTACGCACTATTTTATGGTAGCCTAGTTGTCAGGTCGCTCACTTTAGTTTCATAGAGCGCGAGTAACCTGGGTTCGATCCCCAGTGCCGGCACCACTAAAATTCTTAATCGAAATTTTAACTACTGTGCTTACCATGTGCTCGGCAGTGAAGGAAAACATCGCGAGGAAACCTGCACGTACTAGAAAAAATATTACTTCGAGGATATGTGAAGCCCGCCAACCCGCAATGGAGCTGCATGGCAGGCCTTTCCCGGCTCCCGGATATTTGAGAAGGAGGTCTTTGCTGCTGAGCACTTTGGCTGCTACTTTAATTTTTGTTATGATATTCGGTCCCCGGATCCTAATTTGTATACTAGCAGGGTGCACCACGTGCAGGTAAGGTTGGCATTAGGAGGAAAAGACCGTATGTGCCATTATGACCATATATTTTATACGTGTTAGCGGTAAGCGGCGGCTGTGATTCTGCGTTTCGTTCGGTGAATAAGGTAACCGGAGGATCACTGCCCATTTCCCTCCCCATTCTCCTTTCTATCTCCCAAATACCCTTAAAGGCCGGCAACTCACTTTCAGCTTCTCTGGTGGTGCAGTTGTAAGTGGGCGACGGTGATCATGCGGATCATCGCCTGCTGGTTTCACCTAGTTTGCCGCCTTCCCCTTAAACAAATATATGTAAAAAATATGTTTTTATATATTGCAGGTAAATGCTTTCCAAGTTCCACCAGCTGAGCTTGAAAGTGTGTGCAAAGAGCATCCGGCTGTGTTTGATGTTGCTGTCGTTGGTGTCCCCGACGCCAGTACTGGTGAAAGACCAAAAGCATTCATTGTGCTAAAAGACAATGTCAATGTAAGCGATGAAGATATTTTGACATTTGTAGCTGAACGAGTTGCCCCATACAAGAGACTAAAGGATGTATCTTTTGTAGACACAATACCTAAGAATCCTTCTGGAAAGATTTTGAGGAGAGTTATTTTAGAAAAATATTGCTAATATAATTATTATGAGTATTGTAATAATAGGATGATTACTGATAAAATAACATAAAAGTCCATTTATTTTAATAAGAACAAGATGAGTTATCCCAACAACTACAGTGTAGTAATGATGTAAAGCAATTTCTCATCTCTCTGTGGCCTATATTATTTAAACCATAACGGTTAGCAGCGCCTAGATCCGAGGTATCTGGTATTACCATCGTCACCACTCCTCCCAAGGGAGACATTACAGCATACACGCTCATTTCCGCTGAAGAAAAATAATTAGAACAATCCAAATAATATCCAGAAAGGCTCATTCAAAGTGTTTCTCGACAATTTATTGCAAAAAGAGTCATGTTTAACCAATGTCTGTAGTAAACAATTATTTTTGTAACATGTTGAAATACTCACATTCTTTCTCTTTTATACTGTGTTCTATTCAATCCCACTACCCCTCCTTACCTTAAAGAGCGGTTTGAGTTTCTCGGGGATACTCACTGTCGATCTCTTCGCTCTGACAATAACCTTACTTTAAAAATTCCATCCCATAACACTTCCTTCTATACTAAATCCTTTTCCATTGAAGCTGTTAGGCTTTGGAACTCCCTACCACTTCATATAAAGCGTGCGCAATCCCTAGATACTTTTAAAAGGCTGGTCAAAGCGCACTTCCTTCCTCCCTAAATAATTATTCCTTCATCTCTCGTGATCTGTTTATCCTTTAAGTTCCTGTATATGTATGGGTATATGTTGTGTATTTATTTAGATATATCAGTATATGTTAGTGTATATATATATGTTTGTGTATATATCAATATATATTTATTACATTATATTTTCACTTCTGTGTAACTTGCGTACACCCTTGACCCTTGCTCACTGGTCATTATTTCCTCTGGAAAATGGTTGCCTGGTAGAGATCGCTTCTAAGCGATAAGGCCGCCAATTGTACCTTTGTGTTTCTTTTTATTTATTTATTTTTTCCTATTTTTGCTATTGGTATACAATAAAGTGTATTTTCATTTCATTTCATTCCATTTCATTTCATGTACAACATGTTGAAATATAAATTACGACACATTTGCAACAAAAGTTTAATAAAAAATTACATGGTAATTTAACTTCAATTATAACAAATAGTAACAAACACTAGCGCTTACTGTTCGCCATTATTCGATGCTAATAAGTTTTCTACAACTTTTCTCTTAAGTGAAGAAACAAAAATTTTTTGTAGATAAAGCGAGGTAGAAGAACTTTTGAAGTTGAATTAAAGTTTTTCTTTTCATATTCAACTACTTTCTCGATAAAGCTATTGAAAGTTATAAATTATTACAGCTGGGATATATAAATACGTTTTTGTAATCTTTCAGATTAATGTCAAGATACATTTTTTATATTATAGTTTTTAGTATCTTATCCATAATCTGACTAAGTTATTGATTTCCGGTCCTGGTTGTATTGTGTTGTGTCCCGTATCAAGGTTGTAAGTGGTAGAGCCACTTACAACTTTCGCTGCTGCTCGAATGGGACGGCTCGAGCGAGGCAGTATCATAGCCTCGTAGAATACCGGCGTGAAGAAGTGGCATCGTGTGCTTCTTCGTTTCGTTCGTAATCGGCGCCTCACGCCTCCCTCTCCCATCCTCTGATCCTCAATATCCTTAAAGGCCGATAACGCACCTGCAGCTCCTCTGCTATTGCAGATGTTCGTGTGAACCGGTAACCACTTACGATCAGGTGAGGCGCTCGCTCGTTAGCCCCATTGTCCATAAAAAATGTCACTGCATCTGATCTTTCTTTTGAACTCATCGCAAATGCGATTGTTAGATGTATTTAATACTTTTGTTAGGTTAAACTAATATTATCTAAAACAAAATTGTATGAACAATTGATCTAATAATTAAAGAAATAGAATTAAGACAATGTGAATTTGTATCATTAAGCAGTGAGAGCAAAAATAGTTTTATATATTATTGTTGTTTTAAATATATGTTTATTATTACTTTTGTCTAAAATTGTTATTGTAAGAGTGTTAGAGTAGAGTAGTATTAATAACTAATACGATGATTATTGTGCAAATTAAAATAGAATTATGCTTGACAACATGCAAGCATCGATTTGAATACTGTCAACTCAAAAGTAGTGGGTATAGAATTATATGTAGGGCAATTGGTAACAGAAAAATGTAGCTGGGCCATTGTGAATAAGGACTCTGAGAGGACAAGAGCTATGGAGTGGCACTCAGCAGTCTAAGTGCCTATTAGACAGTCTGTGATTCTAATCTATGTTACTCTATGCTACATCCGGTAAGATAGCTATGCCATTATTGGTTAGCATATTCAATCTATTAGTTATAATTATGCTGTGTAATGAATCGCCGAGCATGTTGAAATATAGCTTTTGTTTTTTTAGTTTTACGTGGGGGAAAGGTGTTAATACTTACCTAATCACCGAAGGCGGTGATTGGTTACGTCGGAATCAACATTTAATATGTTGGACCGACTAAAACCCCCACGCTAGATACGATGTTGGCTGCGGTAGAGACTCGAGAGCAGTAGGCCCGTAGTAGGTTAGGTTATAGTAATTATAGCTCTGGCACTCTTTCACCTTATATGCGACATGGGAAGTTAAAGATGGTGAGTGTTACGAAATTTGCGCATCCACTTGCGGCATATAGGAATATCGCATCAATCCTTACAGTAGTATCACTGATATTAAACATTATAACGGAACTACGTAATATTATATTTACGTATTGAAGAAGTGCTGGAATAGATAAAGGTCAGGTAGATGTGCCATTACTTTCAACTCCAATGAATAGACTAATAATGTCTGTTCTAATAATAATAGGCTGTCAGTTGAAACATACAGATTTTTTTTTATGGGAAATGCGACAGATGAGCTAGCGGGTCACCTGATTAGCGGTAGGTGATTACCGTAGCTCACGTACATCTGCAACACCAAAGGTGCTGCAGGTGCGTTGGCGGCCCTCAACGGTATTTATGAGATCAGAGGGAGCATGAGGAGGGGATGGGGTGGGGAGTGGGCCTCCGGTTACCTTACTCACTGAACAAGACGCAAAAGGAAAAGACAAGACAGACAAAATACACACAGTCAGAAAAACCACCCGAGACAGAATTTGTATATAGCATATTAAGGCGCACTGCTGTTACTTGTTGCTATTATAATTTACACAAAATTATCTTTTAATTATTTAACTACCGTCATATTTGCTGAATTTACTGAATTGACCACGTACTCGACGGTGCAGGAAAACATTGCGAGAAAACCTGCACGTCGGAGAAATAATAAAATATAATGTCAAGTGAAATCCGCAAATCCGCATAGGATCACAGCGGATATTTTTCCGGCTCCAAAACCCTCTTCATATATTTGAGAGGAGACCTTCGCCCAGTCATGTTACCGTCATGTTATTAATTTAACTCAACTCAATGAAGATCTGATTGTTGCTAGATAGGTAACTCTTTACGACTTCCATTAAAAATAATATTGTAACTTGGAATGAAAGCGATGAAGTTGCAAAGCTATAATAATTCTAGAAGTTTTTAAATGAGCGCGCTGACGTTCTCGAGTCTATTTGTCACCACAAATGAGCAGCACAAAAGTAAGAAAACTTAAGGCGCATTGACTTCCCGCATCAAACAAGTTATGAACACGATAACGAAAACTATTACATCCACTAGTGAAGTAGGCACTTCAACGCATAACTATATTTTTTATCCATGTGTTATTCGTAACGAACAACGGAGGATTTATGATTGCAGTAAATTTAATGTGAATACTGTCCAGAAAAGAATTTCAGATGCCTCTGGACAGCCGGCTGAATGCAAAATGGGATCCATGTCGAGTATGCATGAGGTAGTGAAAAGCTGTGGTGTGTCATCTGAAAGAAATACATGAAAAAGAAAATCTAATAAATAAATATATTCTCACATTATTGAACACAAACGGTAAAACTAAATTCACAATAACTTTTGACATATTTGTAATTTAAATTTTATTAAATAATTAAAGCGACACACACACCACAAAGCATAAAGCTCTTCTTCATAAACAACAAACAAATGTATATTAATTCAAATAACAATAACAACAAAAATAGCTTTCTAGTTAATTAATACAATAACCAATAAACCGGAGACGACTCCTGCTCTTTTATAATGCAGGAGCCAGTCATCCTTTATAACCGAACAGTTACAGAACGCACTATCATTACATTCTAATCCAATTGAGTTAATCCAATAAGTACAGTTAAATAATGAATGGATGAATGAATATATTTTAAATGAAACTACGGACGGATTTTTACGCGTTTATTAATTTTGGGTCTGTTAAATAAAAGCTGAATGTAGCCCGAGTTAACATCATTGTAAAACCGAAAGAAAACATTAAAAAAAGGATGTAAATTAGGAGGTACACATTGGCGGCCTTATCCCTGCATAGCGATCTCTTCTAGGCAACCAAAGGAGTAGAGAACCAAAGCTACAGATACGAGCCAGGCAGTGCAGTATAAATGGACGTGCTATAAAGTTCAAACTAATATGTGCAATAAAAAAAAACATGTACATGTATATTTGTATTTAAGTAACATTTAAAAATAATAAACATACATATGTTCATATTTACACATTTAAATAAGTGTATAAATAAATATACAAATTACAAGAATCCTCAAAGACACTCTTAAAAATTCAATATAAACATAATTATATGCTCTTTAATTAATTTGGCGATGGATCATAGGTAACTAAAATTTTTTTTTTATCTTAGGGAGAAATTTCAAATCAAACAATTGCAATCAATGTCAATCATTAAGGTTACATTTATGTTGTCCTACCCCTGAAGACTAAATGAACGGAATGCCTCCACAGCCTATAATTATATTGGCTCCACTATTTCGTTCAAACCGGATGTGTTGAGGCGAAAAGTGTGTTGCAAAGGCCCGTTTAAGTACGCTGCCTATAGCCGTATTTTAATTTCGATGATGAAAATGTTGCTGCTCAATTTTCATTTGAAGTTCCATTTAGACTTGTACGATGTCGTAACGTTATTCCTAGTGAAGGACATCGCCTCGCATCATACGAGATCCTCGCATCTGACGAGATCCTCGCATCTGACGAGATCCTCGCATCTGACGAGATCCTCGCATCTGACGAGATCCTCGCATCATACGAGATCCTCGCATCTGACGAGATCCTCGCATCTGACGAGATCCTCGCATCTGACGAGATCCTCGCATCTGACGAGACAGAACGACGATCTCTATCGATTAATGGGTAGAAAAGTAAAGTAAAGTAAAGCTTCTAAGTTCCCGCTGCTGGGCAAGGGCCTCCTTCCCAATGATCTGAGAGAGTTTTGGAGCCGGATAGGGCCCACCACTTTGCTCCAGCGCGGATTAGCGGGCTTCACATGAATTCCTCGAAATATTATTTTCCACCGCCGAGCATGTGGTAAATAAAATGAGTATAAAAAGAAATTAATTTCAATTTCAATCTACGGAATTTTAGCTGTCAGCTTTTAGTTTTAGTTTTAGATTAAAATTTGATTATTTTGACTGATGGCTGATTTTGACACTAACAGCTGTTGACGGTGTTTTTGATTGAAAATAATCATTGTTTGACATTCAAGTCCAAGACGCAGCATAAAGGTATGTACTTTCGGCCACGGCGACGCGTATTTGTAATCGCGGTCGATCGGGCAAAAATAGATGCAGTGTGAACTCGACACAACCAGACTCAAAAAAAAAACTGCATTATGGCACATGCATGAGTGAATTTGGCCATCAAAGTTTGACATAATTAAAAATAACGACTACACATTTCAAATAAAACGCAATATTATGTGGTTTGCACAACTCATACACACTTTTTACTGAATTATTGCACTTAAATTATTTACATAGAAAATCTACTGCGTGGCAATATTAATACAAAGATTATTAATTACCGACAAACACTCTCTCCCTCGTCCGAGATGCCTCGGTATCCTAATTTGCATTTCATGCAAATTTAATTAATACAATGAATTCATTTACGTGAATTTAGCCATGTTGCATTAATTACCAGTATTAATGTTAACTGACGTGGAAGCAGCAGTTACAACAGAATTAAAAAAAAATTGTTCCTTGTCAACAAACTAAACATATACAAGTGTACGTGGGGCTTAAGGAGGGCTTAGAAGTGTTTAAGGGGGCTTGGATTAAAATTCAATTGAAAGCGGGAAATCTTCGTTTTGCTTTCTGGTGAAAGTTGACTATCGTTTCACCGTGGATATACTTGAACAAGTTTTCATACTCGATTGGATTATATCCAAAAATTGTTATAAGATTACGTTGACACTGGAATACATATTATTAAACAATGTGGTTGAGCTCGAAAAAAAATTTAGTAATAAAAGTAAATAAATGATTCCGATTATAAGACGAGAGTCTTAATTAAACTTACTTACGAGTAGATACACGAGGGGGCTTAGGCCGTTGAACAAGTGGGGAATGATTTCATTGCTACAAGTCTGTTCGAATTTGGCCTTGGACCTCACACTGTCGACCGATCACTCCCACATGCCTATTTGAATTGCTTCTGGAGTTCAATGCACGATTTATTTGCACGAATCGAAGGGACGTTCCAAAGCATGTTCACACAAGCATATATATGTAGTTTATATATAGATGCATGTGTGAACATGCTATACATACATACTTATATATATAGCATGTTCATGTAGGTCGTGATATTAGGATAAACTCAGCCTTTAAAGGCAGCTCCTGTTTTCGTAATATCACATGCAGTCAAGTACTGCCGGAAGAACACCAATGCGAATGGGCAACACTTACGATATGTCATTTTCTTATTATTCCTCAAACATGGAGGTTTGCTTCGTAGCCGATAACATACTAAATTCAGCACGCAAAATTAAAATTAACAATTTTAGCAGTGCCAACACCGAGATTCGAACCTAGACCATTCTCATATTATGCAATAAAATACCATCAGGTGAACCACTTGCTCGTTTGCCGCCTTTTCCATAAAAAAAACATAACTCGCCAATACTCCTAGCTATGAACTGTTAGTACAGCTGCTACGCAAAGGAATCCATTCCATATTTGAGACGATTTTTTGCCGATTAGCGGACTTCAAATGTTCTGGAAATATATTTTCAGTTATTTCCGAAACTTGTAGCATTGATATTTATATATAAAATACTAGCTACCGCCTATGGCTCTGTCCGTCTCAAGAACCTCCCTTAAATAAAAAATAAAGCTTCAAGGTTTAAAATGTCGTCAATGTCGGTTCAGCTGTTTATGCGTGACTAACCAACGAAACAAACAAACTTCCACATTATATAATACTAAAAGGACATAAAACACTTTTATTTCCATAGCAAATGTATTGTGTCTCAGACCCAATGATTTAAATACTTGATTTCTACCTAATATATAAAATATTTAGGCGCCACTTTGTTATGTTTCTCAAATTGTTAGACGATTTATAGCTCGTATATTTTTTTTGGAATGCCAGTTATGAGGTTAACTCCTCTCGTATTTCTCAGTTGGGTTATTTTGATAATATATTTTGAATACAAAAAAAAATATCTTATAAAGTTGTATACTTATAATATTATAAAGCAGATGAGCTTGCATGTTTCAACGCTTTAATCTCAGAAACTGTTGTCCGATTTGAAAAAAATCTTCTAAAGTTATATAACCCTTTTATCTATATTATAAAATGCGGCAAACGAGCAATCGGTTCACCTGATGGTAAGTAATTACCGTCGCCTGTACGAAGGCGACGGTAGTGCTACACCAGAGGTGCTGAGGGTGCGTTGCCGGCCTTTAAGGGTATTTGGGAGAAGGGATGGGAGCGAGGATGAGGAGAGGGATGGGGAGTTACCTTACTCACCGCATGAAACGAAGAAGCACGAGGTGCTTCTACAACAGGCAGATATTCTGCTCGGTATCAACCCGGTCTATCCGGCCCATTCGAGCAGCAAAAGCCGCCGCTTGGCTCTACCACGTATAAAACGTATAACATCAGGCATTAAGATGACGGAGCGGAACAGTAAGTGTATTTTATATATTTATTCATGTATTTTTTTTTAACAAATTTAATGTTTGGCACCCTTACTATATCCCTCCACGCCCCGGGTTGACTGGCAGAGAATGCCAAGAGGAATTAAGTCCGCCCCTTGTAAAACTTTAAAATTAAATTTAAATAAAGTTTAAATAAATAAATAATAAATAAACAGTAACAATAAACCTTGGTCATGTACTCATCTAAATTTGACACCGGTAAAACCGCGGGGCACGTCTGTTGCTCGCACGCGAAGACAGAGATTGTTGATGTTAATTCCGAGGTGCCAAACGGGCTTTCATAATGCAGCTTTCGCCTCTCCCGGATATAGAACGGCACGAGCTTCTTTGGCGGGTTTGCTCCCGGTGAAACCTACGTAAAGAATGTGAGTGGCGGATTCTTTAGCGTTTCAATTTCACACGTGCGATATTTTGTACAGGAAATATATAAGTTGTTTATGGAATATGTATGTTGAATATGTTAACGTGTTATAATGTGGTGGAGAACTAATTACTTTAAATAGTTTAAAAAAATATTGTTAAAAGTGAGTTATGAGCGATGATTTTTTCATATACATATGATCTAAATATAATATAAGATATACATACAAGAAAATCTGTTCGTTTGCTTTAGATGATTCGTATAAGTTTTAAATGTCAGGGTAAGTAAATAAAGTGTTACATACAGCAAATAACTCTGTAAATAAACACGAAACGTAAAAATAAACTTACAAACAAGAAACAAATAAAGAACTGACACTGTTTTGAATATAAAAAACATAATTTTTAGAAAACTTCCCATTACACTTGTATTTTACATTTTCCATTAAGGCGAAATATGAACTTTTTGTCCGCTAATTGACTTGAGAAGGTCAGTTATTATTTTAAATTGATATAAGCATCTCAACTATTTTTGATAGCACGCAGCATAGCAGTTAGCATAGTTTTTTTTTCATATTCTTATGACAAAGATCTGTCCGATTTTGACCAAGGCGATATTTTTTTAATACTATCGGCAGTAACTGGCCAGGAGATTACGCGGATACACAGTGCCGTGCAGGATATGCCTGAACACAAAGGCACCCACTGCCGTAATGAAGACCTTCTGGCTCAGTGATAAACTTAACTGCTGAGTTCCGAGTTTGAATCTCAAATCAAAACTCAAATAATTATATTAAGATTGTTGTGTGCTTTTGATAGTGTGCGTGCGTCACGTATAGCGTCCACGATATGTATCAATCACAATCATAGTGACAGTCACAATATTTCGCGAAAGAGGGTAGAATTCCCCGCCTCATGACTGTCTTCGATGTTTCGCAATTTGTGTATCCGACGAAATTGTTGTTCTATGATCATTCTCGTAGTTTACTTATCTCGTCCATTTTTTTTCCTTACATAGGCACCTAAGCTTTTCCACGAAAGCGCCAACAAAATCGGTATTTCATACATGGAGGACTGCCCCATGCTTACAACGCTGGGCGGGTGTGGGTTGGTAAGCGTAGGTGCCTCGCACCTGTAATGTTACTCCTTCACTGGTCTGTGGTGTTTAGGTCCGGTATTATTCGGCGTGTTTCTCCACCATCACTAGGTCGTCTAAGCCTCGTTCGTTAAACAGCGGGGTGCATCACGTGTAGATGAAGTTAACATGGAGGAAAAATAAAGTATTTTCCCCCTTACCTCTTGTTCACTTTCACTACTTACAACTCCTGTGTATTAACCCCGTAGGCTTAGTAATACACCGTAGTAGTAATTGAAGGGCATTGGTTAATCAAATGATTACAAAACGAATACTCTTTTTACATCGTTGGCATGAAATAGATCAACTTGCTATAAATATCTTGTGGGACAACCGTACTGAATGGGAAAATACACTCAAATAACGTATTAAAACAAACATAATATATCTACGCCAAGGTGACGTCAAAACGAATATTAAAACTTTGAACAAACGTAAATTACAGACATGAAAATAAAATATACTATTGAAATAAAACACAATTTTGTTCAATATTCCAGCGAACTTTTGTATTAAATCCTATCTTTGTAAGTACAAAGGCCGAAATGTGCTCGTAAATAGCTTATTAGCCATTTACGAGTATATGTCGGCCTTTGTATATTTGTCGGCATGATAATATGTTACTTTTGCCGGGTTACAATTTGGGCTTTCAATGTTTTATTCGGGCTGAAAAAGCGCTGTTCCGAGCTGTAAAGTGCTAAAATAGGTCTTTGAACGGAATCGGCGACACAGTGAACAAATGAAACAGCGTACGCGGTTGCAGACTTTGTGACATACTTTCACCTTACAAAATTATAATAAAATCGCACAATACATACGGACGTACATGCACGATTGAAGGAAAGGGTGAATAATCAATCCAGCTGACTGTTGAACGAGACTCTGGCGATAGAACCAGACCAGCGGCGCAGCGGACCTACTACTGGGTACTCGCACCTACCATCTGGCCCAGGTACAGTGCCCACTACCTTCAGTGAAAATATGAGCGCTACTAGAAGCCTCTACGCCCTAACCATGACAGATAATGTACTGTCTGTATAATGTTCTAATAAATTAATATATGGCTGTATAATGTATATTTATATATTCACGGGTTGTTCCCAACGGGGTAGGCAGAGACAATCTTCTTCCACTTGCGTCCTGACATACGTCTTTCGCTTCTCCCACTTTCATCAATCTTCGCGTGCATGCTCGTTGGTTTAGAGTACTCTTGACCTGGCCTTTTTTCCGAACGCCTCCGATTTGATCGTGAAATGTTCACCTAGGTTTTCCTCTCCCGACTCTACCATTCACACTCGCCGCATATATTTGTTTCGTCAACCTTCTTTCATTCATCCTCTCCACATGTCCAAACTCTGAGCTGAGCAGCAGCATCCCTTTCTCAATTCGTATCACTACATCGTCTTTCACGCCACAACGCTCTCTGATCACATTATTTCGAACTCTGTCAGTTATCTTCACATCAATCATACTTCTTCTGTATAATGTAATAATAATACCTAAGTACTGATTAATTTCTAAACTACTAGTAAAATAACCCTATCATACAACAACAAATGTCCAAAATACAACGAATCCCAGTTTGAGACGTGGACCCATACCCGTGGGTGCTTAAAATTTAATCATTGTTCATTTTTTTATAATCGTAGACAAACATAAGCCTCGATCACAATAATCAAATACGAGTAACAATAGCACGTAAAACATAATTTATGACATATTTACCATAATCTATAACAATCATTGTCCTCATAATAACAGTGGTAAGTGATTTATAAGCATAAATAATTTTCCTTATGTTTTTTGCTATCTTTATAGACCATAAAGTGCGACGTCTGAGTGACCGCAAATATGAAATCCGTATAACCGCTTTAGATCCGGTTATATAGTCTCTTATTCCCTTTTTTGAATTTTTTATTAGAGACATTTAACGAAATAATTTCAATGGTGCAATAGTTTTGTAAATACTTTAGTGAGAAATTATTTGTGTGGCAGATTGTCGCATACCCCTTCGCTCAAACTGGTATACCTACAGATACCTACCATACAGGTATGCTAGATAGCCTACTTGTTTAGAGAAATGAATGGTGATGTAATATGTATACAGATTCATGATCTAACAAACTTACTACGTACAGGTTTTCTACGTCATCATCTATATATATATTTACGTAACTTTGAATTTATGTAACTTGGTGCGTACAAATTACTGTTTGTTATTATTATAACACAACCTTCTGCTTCGAAAGTATTTTATGCGAAAGCGGGTAAATGAGCATACCCTCATTTATGGCTCACCCGATGGTAAGTGGTTACCATTACCCACGCACATCTGCAACATGAGAGGACCTGCAGGTGTGTTGCAGCTGATGTTTTGGGGATGAGGAGGGGATAGGGGAGGGGGGGGGGGAGAGAACCTGAGATTACCTCACGAATGAAGCATACTCAACAACAACACACCCGGTCGAGCCGGCCCATTCGAGTAGCAGCAGAAGCTACCGCTTGACTCTACACACGGTAAGGCTTAGACTATAGAGCTTTTATTAATTTCATAAAAAAACAAAATAGTGGAACTCATAATCATACACCAGAGCAGGTTTAGTAGATTACGATATCTAGCGAATTTTCACCACAGATTAGTGTTCCTGTCTCACATTTCGTAGGAGCATTTAATTTTGGAATGTCTATACCTTAAACGTGGTAGAGTCAAGCGGCGGCTTTGAACAAGTTAGTACCACGGCCTCGCTGAATACCGGCGTGAAGTAGAGGCAACTTGTGCTTCTGCGTTTATTTCGGTGAGAGAGGTAACCGGAGGCCCAACTCCCCTCCCCATCCCCCTCCTCATCCTCCCTCCCATCTCCCAAATACCCAAATACCTAAAGGCCGGCAACGCACCCGCAGTACCTCTGGTGTTGCAGATATCCGTACGCGACGGTAATCACTTACCATCAGGTGAACCGCTTGCTCGTTTGCCGCCTTTCCGATAAAAAAGAAAAACCTTGCCTAACCTAAGAAAAATACGCACTTAATATATTATTATAACATCTCACCGCGCCAAATACTTTTTAAAATCCTCAAACAAGGTGAACCACCTATTGAAGGAGTATCTAATAAAATAAATTCCTTAGATACAAGCACGCGGATCTAACGTTCACTATGTATAAAAATAGGAATCGAAAAAAAAAGTTGACGTTTGTTTACATCGGACATGATGAATCACAAGTAATTCCCATGACAAAAATTCCAATGGCGCGTCCTTCATTAGGATACCCACATACGACACGATACAAGAAAAGACATTACGTATTTTTTTTAATATTTTTGCGTTTATACCTACTAGCCTAGTTGTCAGGCCACTTACTTTAGTATCATAGAGCGCAGGAGACCTAGCTTCGATCCCCGGTGCCGGCCCCACTAAAATTGTTAATAGCAATTTTAAGTGCTGTATTTAACAAGTGCTCGGCGGTGAAGGAAACATCGTGAGGAAACCTCCATATCAGAGAAATAAAAAAAAATATATTATTTCGACGATATGTGAAGCCCGCCGACCCGCAATGGAGCAGCGTGGCGGGCTATTCCCGGCTCCTACACCCTCACAGATATTTGAGAAGAGGGCCTTTGTCCAGCGGTGGGCACTAACAGGCTGCTACTTTAACTTACTTTTTACCTACCTTAAACTACGTTAAAATATTATTCCCACTGTAGGAATTTCTCCTAAGACGTGGACGCCTTTTACATACATAAATTGTAGAGATGGACAAACATTCAGACTCGAAACAATTATTTAAAGATCATAAAGACAGTTCTCCTATGCGGAAATTGCATCGAACCCTGCATTCACAGCGCGGTCGGCTAACTGCTAAAGCCACTGCGCCACCGAGCTGTCATGTAAATCATAGACGACTCAATAAATATATTATATTAATATTTATCAGTGTTTCAGCATATACGTTTTTTTCCAATTGAATTATTAATTAATTATTTTTTAATTACAACAATTTAATTAACAATTACTTATTTTTTAAATTAAATTAAACAATTGTGAAAGCTCTTCTACTTTTTCTTAGATGTTAACGGCATAAACCAGCTTTTCATGAAGACAATATTTGAAATAAAATATCTACACCTTCTGCATCATAAATACTAGATTTTATAGCGACTGTGACTAGACTCACACCTGAACAGCTGTGACGATGGTAAGATAAGATCAAGATCGTTCGATTATTCGACATAGAGAGATAAAACTTCAGAACAGATTTTCTCATCTAGTCGGAAATGTGCAGATACTTTGACATTTAACCTCTCAGATAATATAATACTTGTTATTATTGCATATTGAGATTAGATTTTAAACAGTCACATTTATCAAATGTGCTAGTTTAAAATGAAGCTTGCACTTCAAAACTAACTGACAATCAAACATAAATAAAAGGAAAAAGTGACATATTTGGTATAAAATAGCAACAAACCAACTTTTTAGATCCACATATTCATTAATATTACTTCACAAATTTGGAAACTAGTGTCAATGAGGATATTATTTATTATTCAAGTTATTATCAAAATTGGCCTATTCGGACGCAAATTACAATAATAAATGAATACAAATTACTTCCTTTTAACAAATCTATTCGCAAATTATAAAAGGAAGATCGTACAGAGTTAAAATTTTAAATTAGAAACAAAATATTGCGGTGACAATAATGACGAATAACTAAAAGTCGCTAGTCTACAGACAGCCGTTAAGGAATAAAAACAAGTCGCCGAAAAGCAACAGGCCAGTGTGTGCCGAGGTGCGGGTCTTGAGTATATCTGAACATACGAACCTTGACACTGTATCTTACGCCACGATCGTGTGCAGTTAGTAGAATGGTAGCGAAGGTATTGTGCTTCATGTTGCTCGTGGGTTTGGCTTGTGGCGCCACATGGATAGGAAGGGTGCCGGAGAAACCAAAGGGATTCGGTACGTTCGTTTTAATATTTGAATGTTACAACAACCTTCTCTGTTATATTTGTATATAGAAAGTACGGTGGCGGTTCCGCCTCATAAATATAATTTTTTTATGTATTTACTAGATATGATGATAATAATTGAATAAATAACTTTTGGAATTGCATTATCTAATTTAGAAATTATGT
The DNA here is from genome assembly GCA_029286595.1 of Bhutanitis thaidina. Taxonomy (NCBI): domain Eukaryota; kingdom Metazoa; phylum Arthropoda; class Insecta; order Lepidoptera; family Papilionidae; genus Bhutanitis; species Bhutanitis thaidina. Next base: position 3,750,558 of record JAGSMS010000012.1, on the reverse strand, counting down.
GAGACTAATGGATTTTGAAAATTACGGAAGAGCATGAAATAAAATATAATGCCTCTGCGTGCATCATTAGTTTGAATTTAACAAGTAAATCAATTTATGGCCGGAATATTTGAAGAATAAATAATAGATTTGAATAGCAATGAAAATAAACTTTGTAGGTTTCTAATTATATAACTTTTTTTTGTCTGGTTTTACTCATTGTAATATCATTGTTTTAAAAATTGTATTGGCCAACTCTAAATAAATTATTGACTAGTACTTCAAATACTTATTATGATGACATGCAACGAAACCAAAGACTAACATAAATGGTTTAAAATTGTATATAATTTTGTAATTTTTAGTCTGGCCAATTCACTACTAATCATTGTAACATCATAGTTTTAAACATTGTATTGGTCACCTCTAAATACATTTTAGACGAACATAAACGGTTTCTAATTTTGTGTAATTTTGTTATTTTTATCATTACTACACACTAATAATTGTAATATTATTGTTTTTGTGTATATTTGTTTTGGGCACCTCGTAAAGAATTAACGCTGCGTTATTGAAGACATTTCTAAAAATGAAAAAAAAAAATATTCTTAGAAATAGAAAATTAATATTATTACAAAAGATAAGATAAATGAATGTCGTATTGCGGTCAAATTAAAGTCTACTAAATAATACACGACTACATTTCTTATAATTGTAATATTATTGTTTTAAACATTGTTTTGGGCACCTCGTAAAGAATTAACGCTGCGTTATTGAGGACATTTCTAAAAATTAAAAAAAAAAAAAAAAAAAAAAAAAAAAAAAAAAATATTATTGGAAAAAGAAAATTAATATTATTACAAAAGATAAGATAAATGAATGACGTATTGCGGTCAAATTAAAGTCTACTAAATAATACACGACTACATTTCTTATAATTGTAATATTATTGTTTTAAACATTGTTTTGGGCACCTCGTAAAGAATTAACGCTGCGTTATTGAGGACATTTCTAAAAATGAAAAAAATATTGTTGGAAATAGAAAATTAATATTATTACAAAAGATAAGATAAATGAATGACGTATTGCGGTCAAATTAAAGTCTACTAAATAATACACGACTACAATTCTTATAATTGTAATATTATTGTTTTTGTGTATATTTGTTTTGGGCACCTCGTAAAGAATTAACGCTGCGTTATTGAGGACATTTCTAAAAATGAAAAAAAAAAAATATTGTTGGAAATAGAAAATTAATATTATTACAAAAGATAAGATAAATGAATGTCGTATTGCGGTCAAATTAAAGTCTACTAAATAATACACGACTACATTTCTTATAATTGTAATATTATTGTTTTAAACATTGTTTTGGGCACCTCGTAAAGAATTAACGCTGCGTTATTGAGTACATTTCTAAAAATTAAAAAAAAATATTATTGGAAAAAGAAAATTAATATTATTGTTTTAAACATTGTTTTGGGCACCTCAAAGAATTAACGCTGCGTTATTGAAGACATTTCTAAAAATGAAAAAAAAAAATATTGTTGGAAATAGAAAATTAATATTATTACAAAAGATAAGATAAATGAATGTCGTATTGCGGTCAAATTAAAGTCTACTAAATAATACACGACTACAATTCTTATAATTGTAATATTATTGTTTTAAAGATTGTTTTGGGCACCTCGTAAAGAATTAACGCTGCGTTATTGAGGACATTTCTAAAAATGAAAAAAAAAATATTGTTGGAAATAGAAAATTAATATTATTACAAAAGATAAGATAAATGAATGTCGTATTGCGGTCAAATTAAAGTCTACTAAATAATACACGACTACATTTCTTGTATTGGAGCGCACATGGGTCACGTTAGATAATGCATGTCGAGAGATCACTTTAGAAAATCTATTAATTTAGATTTGAATAGACCTATTACAATATTATCTGAATACCTAGTATTTTACTACACATTTCTGGACGGCGATAGTGATACCGCAGTCGAAATTGTGAAGATCCTTACACATCAGAAGTATTCCAAAATAGAGCTTAACATTAGTTATATTATTGCTTTGCGTAGCAGACTTCAATATTTTATTAGGTAACTGGGCAATTGACAAAATATAGGTTTTAAGGGTTCCGTACTCAGGCCTATGCCGTCTGTCTGTCCTGTGCGTCCGTCAGTCGGTCTGTCTGTACTGTCTTTAAACGACTGTATCTTTTGAACCGTTATGGGTAGCCGGTTAAATTTTTTTAGACTTGGTGTTATTATGACGGATGTCCTAAGCAACTAATTAATAAAGTAAAAATTAAAAGTGGTCCCCGTACAAGAGACGAGTTCGTTCTTCAACGTTTTTTTGTTTTATTGTCTAACAAAAGTAATAAAAACAAGACGGACACTTACACCTTGACCGGTCACGTGCTAAGAATCCCGAACTAAATGAAGGAGAACACATATTTATGGTAAATACTTAACACATATATATCGTGTCGGTGCGCGTGTCCGACTCGCACTTGGCATGTTTTTAATTTTTACGGATCCACTGGTGTAATGTAGCCAGTTATTTTATTATAACGTGGGTGTATTAAGCGATACGGGATAAGCTTTTCATCAAGAACATGAACAATAAATAAAATGAATCAAATTAGACTATTTACGGATTTTATCGTGTTTAATTTTAGGTTGAATAATAAAATCCGTAAACAATAGTTTCATTTCGCATATGTAGCGTTCGCGTAAGAAATCATAATGTGAATCGAATTAATTATATCTGGTATTGTTGTTAGAACAGCAGTTGAGATATAACGAAAAAGCATATACGATTCTAATTATCCATGCATTGAGCTGTGATAGCTCAGGGGTTAAGGCGTTCGTTTTGATTTCATAGTGCGCGAGTGACTGTTTCGAATCTCGATGCCGACGTCACTAAGCTTGTTAATTCAATTTTTAATTATTGAATCGATCGGTTCTTCAGTCACATCTTCAGAAATGAACAGCCGACGGAGTGACATGATGTCCGCGGTCGGTGAAGTTGAAAGCCCATCACCGAAGCGTGGTAGAGCCAAGCGGCGGCTTTAACTGCTGCCCGAATGGGCCGGCTCGACCGGATTGGTACCACGACCTCGCAGAATACCGGCGTGAAGTAGAGGCATCTTGTGCATCTGCGTTTAGTTCACTTAGTGAGGTAACCGGAGGCCCACACCTCCTCCCTATTACCCTCCTCTTCCCTCCCATCTCCCAAATATCCTTAAAGACCGGCAACGCACATGCAGCATCTGTGATGTTGCAGATTAACGTGGGCGACGGTAATCAATTGCCATCAGGTGAACCGCTAGCTCGTTTGCTGTCTTTTCCATAAAAAAAAAATACCTAATCGTAGGATGGATCTCGTGAATAGTGCAACTTAATTTACCACAGTGTGCTCGCAACGTTGCGAACCGCCTAAAGTGGAGAAGCATTGTGAAAGCTTCAATCACTCGACGTTGAAGACTCCACCGTTTACATTATCTGTGTCAACCACGACCATTCTAACGAGAGTGCCCGACTGAGAAGAAGAGGAATTTAGCGGCGAAGGATATAATCATGAGGAAATATCAGAGAACTGTTCTCAAAACAAATGGACATGAGGTCGTGGGAAGTCCGCCAGGCCACATTGCAGTAGAGTGTCAGACTATACTCAGCTCCATAGATGAAGGTCCTCCACCTTTAACCTCCAGTCGGACATTTACAAAGCCGCTACATTCTTATATTATTAAAATTATAAATAGGTCTTGTGTATTCACAAGTAACAGACGGTGTTGATAGGTAACTATCTCGTTAACGATATTTTCCAGATCCGGATTTTATTAATAAACATAAATAAAAGAAGGTCGCTGTTTAGGAATTCCAATCACTAAAAACCACAGTTATAATTGAACGTAAAATACCAGCTATAAAACTAAATTATGAGGTTACTTCTCCATTGACTGTTTGAATAATTTTATGTTTTGCGCCTTAGTTTCATTGCGTAAAATCTTTAACGGTTTTATTGTTCGAAGTAATACGAGTAATACGAGTAACAATATACATAGCTTAGGGATTAGTGACAGTTTTTTAGTTTTAAAGCATGGATAATTTGCTACTCATAGGCAAGTAAAAGTTTATGTATAAGTATAAAAAATATTATTGACTTTCTACAGATAGGGGAATTACCGTCTAAAATATGCCGATGATGGGTAGCAGAATAACCTTGAGACTTCCTCATACGCCGTGCAGTGAAACACCATCTTAAGGCATCACTGGTAACACGCACTGTTCGTATTCGACACGCATTGTACTGTTTATATGGAGTTATAATTTTGTTTGATATATTTAGTGTTGATTTGGACATGAGGAGAGGATGAATGAAAGTAGGTTGACGAAACAAATATATGAGCCGAGTGGAAATGGTAGTCGGGTAAGGAAGACCTAGGCGAACATTTCACGATCTAATCGGGGACGTTTTGAAAAAAGGCCAGGTCAAGAGTACTGAAAACCAACGAGCATGCATGCGAAGAAGGATGAACACTTTGAAAAAAATTAAATTCCGTTGTTATGAATCATATCAGGATTTATGACTATTGCTTGATATTAATTTTAAATTTGGAAAAAGTTATACGCGTAGTTATTTGTCATTGATTATTACAAGGTAGTAAAGATATTAGGTTTCCTTTTACCTGTACTGACTTCTTTAAATTTCTTAGAAAATTTGATGATAAGTACACGGAAAGTCCCTGGCGGATTTGATGAGTAATTCAAGATCAAAATACATGTTATAAAATTAAGTACGTTTTATTGCATTTAATTAGATTTTTTTTTATTTATTTAATCGAATTTTATAATTCCATAATTTATTAACTAGGTGGCAGGATCTTTTTCTGTCTTCTCCGACGGCAAGAAGGTCTTGTCTATTTCTGTCGCCAATCGTAATCTGGTGTTTAATTACCCTAGTGTTCCGCTTTGAAGTATATAGATAGCCAGCTTAATAACATACCGAGTGGTATACCATCTAAGTTTCAAGATATGTAAATTTGTAACCTTCTTCGATCGTGGTGTTTACAGTTGTCCATAGGCTGCAATGGCTTCTGAAAACCAGGTGAACTGTAAGCTCGTTTGTCAACTCCAATCCAATAAAAATAATCATTATTATTATGGGTCTCAATAGAGCCACCTGCATCTATCAACTTTTCGGCACAACTCCATCTAGTGTCGGGTTATGTAGTTAACATTTCATTTTAGATGTACAAGAAATTGTGCGTTAGTGATCGTGCAACTTTTGAATGACTTGACCGATTGAGGTCATAATTCTACAACATATTTGCATTGTCGAAACGACGGGTCACGTCGTGGTTTGATGCGCTTTGGACGAGGTATTGATAATTTTTTTTCTCATACTCACCGCGCCATTTACCGAAAAGCGCAAAAGCAGCAAACTCCGCCGAGCTAGTCAATCGTTATATTATATACATGCATATTGTTGATAATTTTTATAAAAGACTTGTAAGAATAGCAATAAATAATATAAAATGTTAAATTTCGACAACAACAAAATGAAATGTAATTATCACTTTCATTTCGATTCGCCTGTCTGTCGCATGCAATTACGAGTTTTATATTAACCAAGCGAATGGAAAGAAACAACCGCGAAACAAGAAAAATTTAACGAAGTACCTCATTCATATTGTAAATACTGAGATTCACCGTGGACTATCCTTAAGTCGTTCGAAATAATTACTCGACGAGTGCATACACCACGCATCATTAAAACATTAAAAACATCGTATTTTAAGTTCACGTCCAACTGAGGCAACCAGGGCCCATTCGTGTAACATTTAGTTCACGGCCACCCTGATTAATATTTTTGAGGAAATTTTATGTAAATTTTATTGGAGATTTTAGTGATTCTATTTATAAGACTGCTGATTATCATGGACCTTTGAGTTTGATCTTTGAGACCAACAGAAGGTTTGTACTGAAAGATTAATTTTGTCCAATGTTAATTAGAAACACTATTATTTTCAACCGTCTTTAAAAGGAAGAGGTTATCGATTTGGCTGTATGTTTTTTTTTATCTATATATATCTTACGCGATATATTCGACTATTGTGAACCGATTTTAATAATTCCTTTTTTATTGAATAGGTTATACCCCCAAGTATGGGAAAGTCGGTATTTTATATAAAAATTGGCTTCAATTTCTTTTGTTTCTTTAAAGAACGAACTGTTAATTTTGATTAACGCGTGAAATCGATCAATTGAAACTTTTTGAATTGAAATTCGGCTTAAAATTATAAAAAGCGATTTTATAGTAAAGATACGCCTCCCAAACCAACCGAAAAATGTTCCGAACGCAGCAGAAGTACACTTATAATATTTTAAGTTTACTTACATTATATACAATTAATGAATTTACGAATAACTCATGACGGCATTTGAAGCTACAAAACGAAATCTAAACACGGTTAGTGGGAACTGCAAAACACGTGCATATTGCCAACTTATTCGACAAAGCGACTGAGGCCTGTGGCAACAATTATATCCTTTTGTACGCTTCATTTTCGGTGCGCTAGTAATCTACCAAAAAATCTACCTCATTAGGTAGTATATAAATTATTGTATACCATGCTAGCCAACAAACGAGATCAAGGCGACCAAATGATGGCGGAATATGCATCCGAATTTGCCGAACCCAAATCTTAAAGACTGGTTTAGCATAACGTGTCCGACCAGTACATCGGTCACCAAGCCGCTTGCCCAGCTTATAGAGTATGGGCAAACCTTTCAAGAAATCTAAATCGTCATTTTGTTGGCGCTTTTTGGGAGAGGCCTATGTTCAGCAGTGGACTAAGATTTGTTTATTAAGAACTTAAAGGCTCGTACGGAACATTTTTAAATGCCACTCTGCCTTTTTGGTCCATAGAGAAATCTAAGGCAACAACGTGTTGTAATATACTAGTTTATCAGCCTGTCTCCACTCGGTACTCGTAGCAAATTATGTAGATCATAGAAGCAAATAACTCATTTGATTGATGATATAAGTAGTGTGGAAAGGAATTGTGATTCATTCATTTGTTATTCAAAAACAGATTTTTATGTAACAAATAGTTTGAACAAAAAATTTAAAAAAAACAATTTTTTTTTGCGTTTATGTTATCAAGTATCAAATTTCAAGACTATCACGTTTAGTTATCGAGGGAGACGAAAACCAGCAATATTTAATTGGCTAAAGCGTTTTGTATGGAAAAGACATTTCACTTTATTTTACCTGCCTTAAACAGTATACACAAATGATTTTCTTATTTGTGCACATTTATGGCACACCTTGTTATATAGATTTATTGGACTAAATACTGGAGATAAATAAAGAACAAAAACTTAAGTTGATATAACTTAAATAACTTTCTTAAGATCTTTATACAGTATACGTGGTATAAGGTACGTGGTAGAGCCAAGCAGGGGCTTTTGCTGCTGCTCAAATGGATCGGCTCCAGCGGGGTAGTTCCACAGCCTCACAGAATCCCGGCGTGAAGTAGAGGTATCTTGTGCTTCTGCGTCTCGTTCGGTGAGTAAGCTAACCGGAGGCCCACTTGGGGAGGCGGCCATCTCCCATCGTCATTCTCCCTCCCAACACCCGAATTTCTTTAGAGGCCGGCAACTCACCTGCAGCCTCTCTGGTGTGGCCTATGTACGTGGGCGACGGTAATCACTTACCATCAGGTAAGCCGCTTGCGCGTTTGCCCGTACGTCATAAAAAAAAAAAAATTATATATCTGACTTTTGTTTTTAAAAATCTCGTGTCATCAGTCATATCGAACAAGTTGCGGACAACGGGCGGTGGCGCCACGATGACATTTTTGTCGTGACAATTAAATATCGGACTGACGCCGACTGAATGGCGCCCAACCGATTTATAAATTTATCGAGATGTTTACGTCTCGATTACACCGAGATAATATTCATCTGTTTATCGAACAGTACATCCGTTTCGGAAGCATCGTTATACTTGCTTTTTTATTACATTGAATAAAAAAAAAGCACAAAGGTGAAAGTAACTTGGTATGTTTGAGATTTATTTTTGATATCCTACACTTCAATATAAAAATTCTGTTATATATGTAAGTACATATTAACACGTACTACATATTACGTAATTGATTTCTCGCAAACAGCTTCAACGATTTGCATGAATTAGTGAATTTAGATTATGTTATTATTTAAAATTAATTAAGAACCCCATCACATAGAATATTGAGGTACATGTATGTTCAGAGTGTGGCGCTTCGTTAGTGATGTCATTGTACCCGATTGCACTAAAAGCGTACTCTACTGACTCTATGACTAACAGACGACCAGGTACTTAGTAATAATGTAAGGTAACCTTCTTGATACAATATAAAACTATTTTATAATTTTAATTCTGTTGTTCCTAACGGGGTAGGCAGATACAATCTTCTTCCACTTGCTACGGTCTTTCGCTTCTTCATCAATCTTCGCATGCATGCTCGTTGGTTTAGAGTATTCTTGACCTGGTCTTTTGCCAGAACGTCTCCGATTTGATCGTGAAATGTTCGTCTAGGTCTTCCTTTCCCAACTCTACCATTTAATTCTGTAATTTACGAAACAAAACAACAAGAAGACCAATGAACAATAGAAAACGAGCAAGACAGTAGTTGAACAAACGAATAGTAACGGCGAAATACAGAATCTCAATGTTTACTTAGCTATGAATTCAATATTAATAAAAAAATACAATGTGAAAACAAAAGCAGGTATTTGAACATGTGTTTTATTAAACTTCAATTCGTCGTGTCCAAGGTATTTGATTAAGAATAATATTGAGTTGGCGGCAATTTGGTGGGCTTCTTATCTGTATAGCAGTCATCTGGGTACCTACTCACCCTCTTACCTTTCACCAATTAACAGTGCATGTTAGTCTAGTTCTATGTTAGTCTTCTGTCTTTTACATGTGCCTACGGGCTTCAGTCGCCATTTACCATCAGGCGAACTGTTAGATCTGTTGTTAGAACAAACGACTAAAATAAGTTTGTAATTATTTCTTAAAATCTCATAGACTAGTGACAGGGTATTAGTATTGTGCTAACGTAACTCCTCTGCACAGCGCAATGAAGAGCAAAACCTTCAAGAAGCGTTTTCTGGTGCACGTTGACAGTAATTAGCACTTAGGTAGGAACATTTTAGACAGTTATTGTATTTCAATGCGCTTTACGAGATGCATTTCCATCGCATTATTTATAACCACGCTAAAGCATTAGGTAAATTTTGATAATCGCATGTATATTTAAAATGTTCACAATTTGGAGGTCAAGGTCATGCGCAAGAATAACTGAAGGTCACTTTGTTTATGAAACACTGTGATAAGTGACTGTAAATGAGATCGCGAGGGATCAACCGAATATTGTTTGTGAATTTATATTACTATACACATGCGAAAAAATATTTTCATTTTAATAATAAATAACAAACTGCAACTGCTGTCAGTAATGTAAAAGAGAATATACGATTTCTTATATTGAGAATGGGCAAATCTTTCACGTACCGATGCTAACTTTTGTCTAGCAGTGGACAGGTTAAGAAAGAAAGAGAAAAAGAGAAAGGGCTCTGTTAGGGGGTTGTGTAAGGAAATCTGCGACCATCCTTTATCCCGTGGACGTTGTAAGGGACTGTTGGATATTGTGCGAAAATATAACAGATCGAAAACGACTTATTTTCGGATCTCACTGTAGCTCGGTACAGTACGGCAGTCATAAAAAGAACATAGATATTTTAAGGCTCTCAGATAGTAATCTGTATCAGATATTGTCTGTGCTTAACGTTACATTTCTAACAGAGATTTCCAACCGAAGGTGGATTATCTGTATCGAATATCATCATCATCATCATCATCATTTCAGTCTATCACAAGTCCACTGCTGATCCTTCCCCAAATACTGCCACAAAGCTCGGTCCTGAGCCCAGTTGCATCCATCGACTTCCCGCGACACTGTGCAGGTCGTCACTCCATCCTGTTGGGGTTTGTACCACACTGCCTTTATCTGTACGTGATTGTCACTCGAGAACCTTTCTTCCCCAATAGCGATACTGTCGTTACAGACTCTATCGCGCAGCATAGCACTTTCCATAGCCCGCTGAGCAACTTTGCACAACCTCATACGGCCTGCAAGTGAAGGACCAAGTCTCGGTTCCGTCAGTCATCACTGGCAACAGAGTACCGACAGTTGACGGCTAGCAGAGTCACAAGTCCACTGTGAGTCCCGAGGTGCTCTGTACTGCGTCATTCATCACTGTATTCACAGGAGTAACAGCAGGATTTTTTTAAGTTAAATCGTTGCTTGTACAATATGCTTCTTGTCCGGTTGTTCGTGAAGTCAATGAAGGACCCGACTGAAAAAAAGTGCTGTGATATCACTAACACGGGAACCTTTTTGACATCTAAGAATAAATTAATCTTTTCTTTTTTTATTTTGTGTTTTTGCTGTGTGATTGCCAAATAAACGTGTTTCTTTCTTTCTTTCTATGAATTATTTTGGTCTTATTATAATATAGTAATTTTCTTCTTTTCCAGAGGACAAAGAAGGGTGTTTCGTCAAGGAGATAAATGACGTCGTTCCGTATGGCACCGAAGTAAAACCAATTGGCCACTGCTACAGGATCTACTGTTCTAAATCCATGATTGATTATGCGTCGTAAGTAATATTCAATATCGTATTTTTTTAATAATGTAAAAAATATACGTAATCTGTAAAATCCCCATCCCATAGGGCAAAGGCCTTATCAATACTTGAAAGTTGAGAGAGAGAGAGAGAGAGCGGAAGTATCCGTCACACTGCTCCAGTACGGGTTGGCGCGTTCAATTTTTGTTATTTCACAGACATGCAGGTGTTCTCACGATGTTTTCCTTCACCGCCGAGCAAGTGACGCTGAAAATTGCAATGAACTATATTTTGTGTTGCCAGCACCGACGATTTAGGGAATGCATCACTCGCGTACTATAAAATTAAAGTGTACACCTTGACCACTAGGCAAATTAATGTAAATCTTTATAACTTAGTTATTAGCCTAAGTTATACAATGTTTAATAAGTTAAGATTATGGAAATCATGACGTTTCCGTAAGGAAAAGGTTAATATCGTAAAGAAAGCGGTACAGAGGGCTTGGAATGGATTTATTCTGTAAGAATTGCCACACAAAATTGAACTAAGTGTTAATAGCAACAGAGAGTAAATTTTAGTAATCGATTTAAGACATAAGAAGGCTATCCGTAAATTATCAATAAAGTAATAGCGATACTGTCGTTACAGACTCTATCGCGCAGCATAGCACTTTCCATAGCCCGCTGAGCAACTTTGCACAACCTCATACGGCCTGCAAGTGAAGGACCAAGTCTCGGTTCCGTCAGTCATCACTGGCAACAGAGTACCGACAGTTGACGGCTAGCAGAGTCACAAGTCCACTGCTGATCCTTCCCCAAATACTGCCACAAAGCTCGGTCCTGAGCCCAGTTGCATCCATCGACTTCCCGCGACACCGTGCAGGTCGTCACTCCATCCTGTTGGGGTTAGTACCACACTGCCTTTATCTGTACGTGATTGTCACCGAGAACCTTTCTTCCCCAATAGCGATACTGTCGTTACAGACTCTATCGCGCAGCATAGCACTTTCCATAGCCCGCTGAGCAACTTTGCACAACCTCATACGGCCTGCAAGTGAAGGACCAAGTCTCGGTTCCGTCAGTCATCACTGGCAACAGAGTACCGACAGTTGACGGCTAGCAGAGTCACAAGTCCACTGCTGATCCTTCCCCAAATACTGCCACAAAGCTCGGTCCTGAGCCCAGTTGCATCCATCGACTTCCCGCGACACCGTGCAGGTCGTCACTCCATCCTGTTGGGGTTAGTACCACACTGCCTTTATCTGTACGTGATTGTCACCGAGAACCTTTCTTCCCCAATAGCGATACTGTCGTTACAGACTCTATCGCGCAGCATAGCACTTTCCATAGCCCGCTGAGCAACTTTGCACAACCTCATACGGCCTGCAAGTGAAGGACCAAGTCTCGGTTCCGTCAGTCATCACTGGCAACAGAGTACCGACAGTTGACGGCTAGCAGAGTCACAAGTCCACTGCTGATCCTTCCCCAAATACTGCCACAAAGCTCGGTCCTGAGCCCAGTTGCATCCATCGACTTCCCGCGACACCGTGCAGGTCGTCACTCCATCCTGTTGGGGTTAGTACCACACTGCCTTTATCTGTACGTGATTGTCACCGAGAACCTTTCTTCCCCAATAGCGATACTGTCGTTACAGACTCTATCGCGCAGCATAGCACTTTCCATAGCCCGCTGAGCAACTTTGCACAACCTCATACGGCCTGCAAGTGAAGGACCAAGTCTCGGTTCCGTCAGTCATCACTGGCAACAGAGTACCGACAGTTGACGGCTAGCAGAGTCACAAGTCCACTGCTGATCCTTCCCCAAATACTGCCACAAAGCTCGGTCCTGAGCCCAGTTGCATCCATCGACTTCCCGCGACACCGTGCAGGTCGTCACTCCATCCTGTTGGGGTTAGTACCACACTGCCTTTATCTGTACGTGATTGTCACCGAGAACCTTTCTTCCCCAATAGCGATACTGTCGTTACAGACTCTATCGCGCAGCATAGCACTTTCCATAGCCCGCTGAGCAACTTTGCACAACCTCATACGGCCTGCAAGTGAAGGACCAAGTCTCGGTTCCGTCAGTCATCACTGGCAACAGAGTACCGACAGTTGACGGCTAGCAGAGTCACAAGTCCACTGCTGATCCTTCCCCAAATACTGCCACAAAGCTCGGTCCTGAGCCCAGTTGCATCCATCGACTTCCCGCGACACTGTGCAGGTCGTCACTCCATCCTGTTGGGGTTTGTACCACACTGCCTTTATCTGTACGTGATTGTCACTCGAGAACCTTTCTTCCCCAATAGCGATACTGTCGTTACAGACTCTATCGCGCAGCATAGCACTTTCCATAGCCCGCTGAGCAACTTTGCACAACCTCATACGGCCTGCAAGTGAAGGACCAAGTCTCGGTTCCGTCAGTCATCACTGGCAACAGAGTACCGACAGTTGACGGCTAGCAGAGTCACAAGTCCACTGTGAGTCCCGAGGTGCTCTGTACTGCGTCATTCATCACTGTATTCACAGGAGTAACAGCAGGATTTTTTTAAGTTAAATCGTTGCTTGTACAATATGCTTCTTGTCCGGTTGTTCGTGAAGTCAATGAAGGACCCGACTGAAAAAAAGTGCTGTGATATCACTAACACGGGAACCTTTTTGACATCTAAGAATAAATTAATCTTTTCTTTTTTTATTTTGTGTTTTTGCTGTGTGATTGCCAAATAAACGTGTTTCTTTCTTTCTTTCTTTCTTTCTTTCTTTCTTTCTTTCTTTCTTTCTATGAATTATTTTGGTCTTATTATAATATAGTAATTTTCTTCTTTTCCAGAGGACAAAGAAGGGTGTTTCGTCAAGGAGATAAATGACGTCGTTCCGTATGGCACCGAAGTAAAACCAATTGGCCACTGCTACAGGATCTACTGTTCTAAATCCATGATTGATTATGCGTCGTAAGTAATATTCAATATCGTATTTTTAATAATGTAAAAATATACGTAATCTGTAAAATCCCCATCCCATAGGGCAAAGGCCTTATCAATACTTGAAAGTTGAGAGAGAGAGAGCGGAAGTATCCGTCACACTGCTCCAGTACGGGTTGGCGCGTTCAATTTTGTTATTTCTCAGACATGCAGGTTTACTCACGATGTTTTCCTTCACCGCCGAGCACGTGGTAAATACAGCAATTTTAGTGGTGCCGGCACCGGGGATCGAACCCAGGTCACTCGCGCTCTATGAAACTAAAGTGAGCGTTCTCACCACTAGGCTACCACGGCTCTCTAAATTATCAATATTACCATCATTTAAAAATTATTAGAAATTTGCGTTTAAGAATTGACTGGAAAATGTCAAAAAAGCTTCATGGCTTCGTTATGGGTACAGCGGGGGCTCTTCCTGCCCCGAATTGGCACAATGAAATGTTCTCAGACGATTTACTTTTCATACCATATATTGATAATTAACATATTTTTTTTACAGATGCGGTGTGGTGTATACTGATAATCCTCATTGTCATATCACGGAGACAGATCTCAGTCGGCCGTACCCTGAATGCTGTCCCGACATAAAATGCGACCTTGACAATAATCTTATTTAGTCTTAGAAGAAGTAAGTCACGGTGTTTGTTGACATTTATGGCACTGAGAAAATAATTGGAAAATGAAATTTTTGACAAATTTATACGAAATTACTCTAAAATCTGCCAACAAAGACCAAATAAGGCTAATCGAATTAGGGGTATTGTAGTAGTTATTTGAAAGCTATTATATATTGTAAAGTTAAACAGCATTTTTGAACTGCTATTGAAAAATCGTTTAATAATCTCTCCTTAATATCATTGGCAATTTAATTTATGTATTTAAAAAGGTCCACTGTATTAGCTAAACGTCTTTCAATTTATTATCGAATGCCAAATGACAGCAAATTAACTAATGCTAATTGAAGACTTATGGATAGAGTTCCTTATAGAAGAGTTTGAGTCATTTTCGTTAGTTATAACTCTAACTCTAGAAGCTATCTTGCCGCCAAATTGTTAAAATTATTTATTATTTATTATTATAGTTTTTGTGGATGCCGTTGTTTTTTTTTTACCTCCGACGCTACATTACTTGGTACCAGCGTCTTATAGAGAAGAAAGCTATTGTTTAGCTTTCTTCTCTATAAGACGCAGATTCGTATGTGAGCCGTATACGCTGTGATAAGTATACATTTTAATATACATTCAATCCACGCCCGGTACCCAAAGCAGTAGACAGAGATTACGGATTCCTTTATGGCACGACTCAGCGTAGTTTTTTTTAAATTATTTTTTAGACATGCAGGATTCCTCACCATGTTTTTCCTACAATGCCGAGCACGTGGTATATTTACCTAAATTTGCTATTAACAATTTTAGGGGTGTCAGCCACCGGAGATCGTACCCAGGTCACTAGCGCTCTTTGAAACTTAAGTGAGTGCCCTGTCCACTAGGCTAGTACAACTCTAAAAGCCGTTTAAAATTTAAATATTGTGTTTTATTTACACAAAACATGCTACTCGTATATACAATTAATGTAATAATTTTTATTTAATTTTCCTTACTATTTACAGCATAAAAGTGACGCTGGCGTTGGCTTGACTAATGAATAACTTTTTTCCATAACCCCCAGCTTATTAGCATTGTCCATGAATAGGATGCTGACTATCTGTTTAAAAGCATTTAATGAGAAAACTAGAATGGGGTTTGTTTACATAACCCGTAACGTTACGTAAAACAATGTTAGTATAGAATATGCGTAGCGGTATCAATTAGAAATAATATTTATGTTGTTACTAAACCGAATGTTAAGTCAGGCGAATATAATACAATACTTCTATGAGAAAATAGAAATAAAAAATATAAAACAAATCATAAAATTACTTTCTCCTATATGTTTACCATACCATCGTTGAACTACTTAAATGATTAATTGTGATTAAATGATTAAATAAAAAATAAAAAATCTAATTTTGCTGTTTTTACATATTAGTTATACTATTAAAAAAATCTTTATTTGTGTAATTAAATTTTGTAAATAATATGTATATAATATATAAGCACGGCCTGTTTTAAAAAAGTAAAAAAAATAATATTTTTTTACGTTTGCCTTAAAATAAAATTCAGATTCGGAATTTGTCATGAACGTCGGATATAATTGTATATGGTGCTGTAAAGTTTATTTATCACTTCATGTCTATTGCCCCTCACGTCTTGTGCTCATGCCATGGTGAAATGCTTCACAGCCTGTACACACTGGCCTACACTGGTATATCCTTAAAATGGGAATACAACAATGGTTGCATTGCTGATTGGCCGCAGAAATAGGAGGGTGGCAGCAGTCCGACGACTCCTGGAGCCTACCATCTTTTATATGTGTATAACGAACGATTTTATGTTCCGGATTTTATTTACTTAAAACTTTACTTAACTGCTAAGACTTAATGGTTCTTGGCATTCTCTGCCAGTCAACCCGGGGCGTGGAGAGATATTGTAAGGGTGCAAAACAATAAAATAAAATAAAAAAGAACTAAAATACATGAATAATTTACACTTACAATTAGATACATATAAACGGAATAAATACATATAAACAAATATGAATACATGTAAATAAATATATATATATATATACATACATACATACAGGATATAGCATTTTAGTATTTGTTCATGTGTTATTTATCAGGAAACGCCTTTACAGCACATCAAAGATTCCTACAGTTATGGAAGTCTTTTTTTAATTCATGTAACATACATCTTATGCAAAGCTACTTAAAAGTTATACCACGCTGGTGGAAATAATGTGTTCAATGCAAATAAGAGAGTCAGTGCGCTGATAACAACGGTAAAGCTGGTTATATTCACAGGAGCGACTACGGAATCATAATGAACTGAATTTGCAATGTATATTTTCGAAATTATGTAATAAAAATCTCTCGAATGTAATCTTATCTGAAGGTAGTATAAAGTATGTGTCTACGGCGTTTTTAATATTTTTTTTTATGAGTAAGGCGTCTAACGTGCTAGCGGTTCACCTGATGGTAATTGATTACAGTCGGCCACGTACATCTGCAACACCAGAGGTACTGCAGGTGCCTTGGCGGCTTTTAAGGGTATTTAAGAGATGGGAGGGATGGTGAGGAGGGGGATGGGGAGAAGGTGTGGGCCTCCGATTACCTCACTAACCTCTATTTCATGCCGGTATTCTGTGAGGCCGTGGTACCAACCCGGTCGAGCCGGCAAGGCTCTACCAGTAATAACATTTAAATAAATATGCAAATTTAACAATAATTTTAAATTTTAACGTACATTTTTACTGACAACACTAGTGATGACTTACGGAACTGAGACTTGGTCCCTTCACTGCAGGCTGTGTGAGGAAGCTCACAGTTGCTCAGGATGCTAAGGTAAGGGGTATGCTCGGTGTTTCTCTGCTCGATAGAGTCTGCAACGATGATATCCGCAGCAGAAGGTAACCGACATAGCCATAAGGATCAGCAAGCTGAAGTGGCAATGGGCCGCCCACATAGCTCGCAGAACTGACAACCGTTGGGGAAAAAAGTTTCTAGAGTGGCAGCCACGTACAGACAAACGCAGTGTGGGACGACCCCCCACAAGATTATTTATACGCGTTTGAGCCAAGCAGCGGCTTTTGATTCGAATCATTTATTTAATATAATCATTTATTTATCTACTTATCTTTTATGTATGTTTGTATATATTCACGTCTTGTTCCCAACGGGGTAGGCAGAGACAATCTCCTTCCACTTGCTACGGTCCTGACATACGTCTTTCGCTTCGTCCACTTTCATCAATCTTCACATGCATACTCGATGGTTTAGAGTACTCTTGACCTGGCCTTTTTTCAGAATGTCTGCGATTTGATCGTGAAATGTTCGCCTAGGTCTTCCTCTCCCGACTCTACCCCGACTTTACACTCGCCTCATATATTTGTTTCGTCAACCTACTTTCATTCATCATCTCCACATGTAAAATCCAGCTCAACATCCCTTTCTCAATTCGTGTCACTACATCGTCTTACACGCCACAACGCTCTCTGATCACATTATTTCGAACCCTGTCAGTTATCTTCACATCAATCATACTTCTTAACGCTCTCATATCTACTGCATTTATCCTGTTTTCGTGTCTCATCTGCCATACCCAGCTTTCGCTTCCATATGTTAGTTTTGGTACGAATACCCCTCTATGCACAGCCAAACGAGATTGTGAGATATCGTCTGGCTGTTCATAAGTATTCTTTATTGCACTAAAGAACTATACAAAAGGCGAGCTTCATGCTATATGACATTTTCTGCCATGGGTAAAACAGAGAGTGTGTTTTAGGGCAGTTAATCTAGTCGATATAAGCAGAACTAGAATATTGAAATAACGTTTACTAAATATATCCAACAATTGTATCGGATTATATACATACATTCTCAAATACGCACATGTATATAAATATTTACATTCACATGTAATTTTAGCAGTTCAATAGGCAACCTGTTACAAAGAGTGATGGAAGTTACTGTAAATGTTTGATATAAAGGTACAATGATGATGAATAAATTATGTGAAGAGAGAATATCAAAGGCATATGAACCACCAACTAACAATAAAATCTTTCTTTGAAATAAAAAGGTGAGAAAGAATCATAAAAGATTGAAAACAAGGTGGACAGGATTCGAAAGTTTCTCTTCTGACGTCAACCACTTCAGCTGAGGCGAAGTATGACACGTGATCATATTTGCGCAGGTCAAAGACAAATCGTATGCAGTTGTTAAGTAACTTATCCAGCTTGTTTAGCAGCTCTAGATATATATTAATGAGACAGACGACGGCATAGTCGAATAATGGAAAAAAATTAGATTGAACGAGAAGAAGTTTAGGGGACGAAGGCATAAAGAACTTAAGGCGATAAATGGAACGAATTTTGCCCGTGACCACGTGGCGGATCTCTGTGACACCTGTAACGTCCAGATCTGTAACCTGGGCCAGTCATTAAACACATATCCTTAACATTGCATAACTGTACAATTAATACCTTCGTGCACGACTGTGTCGTCAAAATTACTTGTCCGACTGGCGTTAATTATAGCTTTATTATTTAAAAAAAAAAGCTATACGAGTATGTAAGGCTATTATAGCCTTGTAATGTATAATTCTTACGATTAGGGAGACATAATATGATGAAAATGTTAAACACGTACTTACAGTTTGCAATTATTTTCATGTTTGTTATGATGTCGCCGTAAGCATGATAATGTACATTGCAAATTAACGCTGCAGTAAAGTTTCTTTGTAAAAGGGCACGACACGTATTTCACTCAATGCGGAAACATTATCCTATGACAGGTAAAGTAGCACGCATGTCCCCGTGGTTGTTATTAACGGACACATTATCAGTAACAGGTATTTTCTGTTTATTTTAGTAGCGTTACAGTATCATACCATGTGAAGGAGAGAGGTTTAGACAGGTTCTACCTATCTTTTTAGATTAAATCTTTAAAAATAATAGAGAAATTCAGCCTGCGTATATTTATGCACTCAAAACTCAAATTTAGAAGCTATTCAGTACTTACTAAAATGGTCCTGTGAAGCGTAAAAGTAAAAATAGTTTTGTTAAAGCTTTGCATCTATTTGGATACTGATCTCGAATGTCATTTAAAAAAAAATATTTTGGCATTTATCGTCTAGTATAGGGGCATATTGTTTGAGGTTTTAGGGTAAGGGTTATGTGGTAAGAATGGAGAAAAGTTTTTTTTTATAGGTAAGTGATTACTGTCGCCCACGTACATCTTCAACACCAGAGGTGCTGCAGATGCGATGGCTGGCCTTTAAGGGTATTTTGGAAAAGGGAAAGAGCATGAGGAGGGTTACAGGGAGGGGGAGTGGGCCACCGGTTACCTAACTCAACGCACGAAGCGCAGAAGCACAAGATGCCTCTACTTTACGCCGGTATTCTGCGAGGCCGTGAACTTGGTTGAGCCGGCCCCTTCGAGCAGCAGCAAATCTGGACATCTTTAAGGCCAAAGTGAACAGACACCTTCTAGGAAAACGTGTACCATTCTAGGCCTCATCTTCGCCTTTCATCAAGCGGAATTGAGGTCAAACGTAAGCCTATATTATATATAAAAAAGCCGCCGCTAGGCTCTACCACGTTTAAAATAGTTCAGATGCAGTGTCAAAATTAAGAGACGTACAAAACATAACCAGACCCGAAAACAAATAATTTGTGTTTTGCGCAAATGCGGCTGAAATTGAACTCTGAACCCACGAAAACAACTGGCAGGTGAGCTAACCACAATGCCACGGGAGCGTCAAGCTTTATGGATCCGGGTGAGAAGGTTATAGTTATGGACAATTGTTTATACCAGTATGTGGGCGGAAGGGTGCAGGGTCGGGTGAGGGGCTCCCTTTGAAAGAATCCTAGGCGGCTAAGACATGAGGCTAAAAGAGAGGCTCGTTAAGATTGGAAATATGAAAATAGTATCTCTCTTCTACTTTCTAGGCTGATAAACGCGGAGACGGAGTATACCTTCGAGGCCTGAGGGTGGAATGTGTGGTTTTTCCTTCTCATATGAAGTGCTCGTTTCATAATTTCAAGGGGATTCATTACGGGTCTGATGTCTTTTGGGGCGGTGGTAGTGTGCAAAAGCGTTGACTCGACTTTTCCCTGGAGGAAAAAAAATGGCGATAGTGACAGTTAGAAAATTTTACAAATAGATGTTGTATTTAAACATACATACACATTTCACATCAAGCCCAGTGCTGAACATAGAGCTCCCTCCCTTAAAGATTACCTCAATACAGTCTTAAGCCACCTGCAATGACTTCTCGCAACACTGTGCAGGTCATCACTCCATCTTGTAGGGGATCGTCCTACATTTGCCTGTACTCGAGAAATGTAACAATGTCTGTGTAAAAAATATCAGCATTTGTACTTAGAAATGTCTAAGTACAAATGTGTGATGTATTGGATAAAGTAGATGCACTACATGGCACTTACCAAGTCATTTTAATAATTGTGATAGAGGCCAATATATTTATAATAGATAAAACACAAGCAGGATAAATAAAGCAACAACTTGTCATTTGTAGACAGTCGTTAATCCTAGACGTGTAAGTTTTATGAACCGTGCTACCGGATAAATCCCGACTTGTAATTTGTCAAACGTCGCGATTTTACTGGCGTTCATTTACCCGTAGTCACTCACTCATTGTACGGAGTAATACTGTTCAGACGTTTTAGCAGCGGATAAGTTGTTGATAGATCATTCTAAATCCTTATTATTAAAGTAAAGTAATCTCTTTCCACAAATGCCAATCTCACTTGCACGTGGTGCTGCAGCTAAAAAAACGAGACAGCGGCCACCAAATGAACGCGGAATATCCATGCGAATTTGCCAAACCCGAATCCCACAGACTAGTGATGGGGAACAGTATTACCAATGCGAGGGTACTGGCACTGCGTTCACCAACCTGCTCCCTGAGTATGGGGAAACCATTCAGAGTAATTTATGTCAACTTTTGCTGATGGTTTCTTGGAAAGTACAGGTTGGATACGACGTTAAGACATTAAATTGAACTTCATATTCTACAGGCCATTTCTACTTCATGCACCAAATATCAATGACGTATAGTAGTAACAAAAATAGTTTAGTCGCAGGGTTATTTGCGCTAATAGCTAACTAGGCCTATAAGACCCAGGTCAAAGACCTCGACTGTCCACGCTGGCATTACCGACTCGCAGACATCCTATGACGCCGCTATATTTATAATTCACTTCGAATGACACCAGCGTTTTATTTGGATTATGTCTTGATGTTTTTCAATATTGAAACATTGAACAATCTAAATTCTATTTTTATGTCACTTGATTATGAGCTGTTAAGTTGTTAAAAAAAATATATTTTACGAATTCCCAACTATTTTGAGTACTGGTACTAACCAATTTTCCATTAAATGTAAATAACGTATCACAAATAGAAATACAATAAAATATAATATTATTCATTCGTTAGTCAAGATCGTTATCGTAGTATAAGTTTTATGAATCGTGCTACTGGATAAACGGCCGGCTGGTAATTTGTCAAACGTCTAGGTTTAATGGGCGTTTATTACATAATCGTTGTTCTTTGTTTGTATTAATAGTACTCGTATACTGGTGAAATTATACTTAGTTTTATTTTAGATTTCAGATCTCTCTACCTTAGTAATTATTAATTAGGTTTTTGTTGAAAATTCTTTTATGGAAAAGGTAGTATTATCAACGCTAGAACAGAATAAAGGAAAGAATGGCGCGTACTTTATTGCAATGTGGGGAGTATAGTACGTTAGGTGAATATTTCACAAATTATGTCAATCGATCGGCAGTTAGTGCAAATCATCCATATAGGGGAGGCCTTTGTCCATCGGTGGATTACTGACTGGTACGGACAAATTAAGTCGATCTATTATTATTTCTTGATTATTTCTTGCTTAACACATGCGAGAAAACATTGGTCCTTGTCATATGTTATAATCTTATAATAATAATTAAAAGGATCGCGGAACAGTGAATCTAAATACAGCATTTAATTACGCGGTTTAATTAAACGTTTTCTGTTTGGCGTTTCAGTCATTGTGTTTCCAACTTTTCTGGCATTAAATAATTTGTAACGTGCACCATACATTACCCCTATCGCAAAATGATGCAAGTACAAAAGTCGTTTATAACTGCAGCACAGACAATAATTTACAGCGCTGTATAGCTTTGCTTGTTACGCTAGTTAAACAAATCACTCATCAAGCTAGTTTTGTTATCATTAATAATGATTGCTAATATTTAATAATAATTATTTTTTGTCTTTTCATTTAAGGTCTGAAACTCGCGAAAAAATAGAGGAATTTGCGTGATATGATTTTAGCTACCAACATTTTAAGTAGTATTAATAATTCGCAATGTAGCGTTATTTATTTATATAAAAGAACATATTCTAATTGACTGATCTAAATGTCTGTTACGTGCTCAAGTTTTAAGTCACTGTGAATTGTTGTTTATGCAAACGATAAATATGCTAAAACACATTTTTTTTATTATATTTAATAATTACATTTGTTAATTTGAATTTAACTTATGTTATTATGTTGCTATACCCTAATGGGTATCGTGATATTGTACCATACGTTCTTAGACCATCTTATCTTTACTGATGAATGCAATAAATAATTTTAACTTCGACTGACTGATTCATCAACACCGAGACGAAACCGCTGGAGCTACATGAAATTTGGATCGTGGGTTTCTTTGGTTATGTCAGGATTTCTTCATCTAAGGGGGTAATTCAAGGAAAATAAATTTATATGATAATCCGTAAATTTTCGTTGAGAAATGAAGAAAGACATGGTTAAGGATTTTTGGAATTTGATTTAAGAGGATAAAACAGGGGATAAATTCTGTTATTTTGAAAATCAAAACGAGGTATTACAGTGTATTTCAAAATCATCATAGGTAAGGTAAGTCCATTACAATGGGTCGAGTCTTGGGTCAATGGGTCTTTCGGTAAGAAATTAGGAAAAATCCTTTAAGTCGACCATATCCAGCATTTTTTTTTTGACTTGAAACAATAACAAATGGTATTTAGTCTTTTGCTTAAATGAGATGAATTGAAAGAATAAGAAAGATGACCCATTTTTATTTATTTCGAGATCGACGAAGTCGCTGGCGGAAAATTAGTAACTTATAATAATTTAGTCGTTAACATTAGCGGGCGCATTTACCTCATTCAAAATGCAGCCTTATTCCAATTAGTACAAAAATCTAATTATTAAAACAATGTCTGCGAGATAGCTAAATGATAAAATACTCACGTAGCCCTATTTTCAGTGCAAGAGATAATTTTGTTTATATAGAGCAATCTTCTATAGCAGTACTTCTCAACCTTTTTTCGTTCCCGAACCCCTTAGAAAAACTTTTCATTTATATAATGATAACTCTATACCTACTCCTAAAAATGTACTGTATTTACCAACTCGACGCTCATAGTCCAGCATCTTAGTAAGTCATTAGTTATGAGGTTCATTTTAAACGCCATATTGTAGACATAATTCATTTTAATTATGTTTATATAAGTTAACTGTTTTAATTCCGACATTACCAATATAATTTTCACGTACCCCCAATAGGACGTCGCGTCACCCCTGGGGTACGCGTACCACAGGTTGGGAATCGCCGATCTATAGTAACCTACTAAATGATCACTAAAGTCACAGATTAATAAATAGTTACAACGAGACAATGAATTTAGTTTTATTTGTACTATAAAATCAGTCCTGATTTTATAGTACATGTTTTGATGGATAAGAATGATCTTATTTTGTGACATCCATTTGTTAAACGAAGTACAGCAATAGTAATAGTAGTAGCATAGTGTTACCTGCCTCATGCATTAGGCTGTAACTGTTTGATATTCTCTGGTGAGGTTAAGGAGTTAGCGTAACTGACGGCTGATACTTCGATTTGGGGTGCTAAACCAAGCCGGAGTCAAGATAACAGTCCACCCACCGGTAAATAGCTACTGCAGCCCATGTACACCTGCAACCAACTTCAACCGAATGAGGTTACCGATGCGATTATCACCACTGAGGACAAAGATGGAATGCCACACAGCCTGGAATCATACTAGTTCAGTATACCTTTCGAAACGGAGCACAATAGTGGCTGTTGAAATAGGTAAGAGTATGGTACCTACCCAGACAGCTTCTTGGCTACCACTCAATATAAGGAGCCTACGACCTAGTAGAAAATATTATTAGGTTTATGGTAAGTACATGGAATGACTTACTCTGTATTTGTGCGTCCACATGCAGCACTATAGATCTCATGCCTATTGATAACTGTCTATAGTATTCTGAAGCTGTAGCCGCGATCGGATTCGGCCTGGAGGACATCATATATTTTCTTTTTACTTTCCACAATTCATTCGTTCCACGTGTCCTAACCGCCGAGGCGTTTTCCTACATAGCATCATTAGGGCCGGCTCGACCGGATTGATACCACGGCCTAGCAGAATACCGGCGTGAAGTATAGTCATCATGTGCTTCTGCGTTTCATTAGGTGAGTTAGGTAACCGGAGGCCCACTCCCCCTCCCCATCCCCCTCCTCATCCTCCGCCCCATCTCCCAAATATCCTTAAAGGTCGTCAACGCACCTGCAGCTCCTCTGGTGTTGAAGATGTACGTGAGCCGCGGTAATCACTTACCATCAGGTGAACCGCTTGCTCGTTTGCCACCTTTTCCATAAAAAAAAAAAAGTTTCGATCCACATTTTTATCACATAATTTGATTTTATTCGATTACTATTTCACACGAGGTTTCGCTTCGTTTAATCAGTAATAACAATGTAAAATAAAAGATTAGCAGAAACAGAACCACAAAACAAATATAAAACTATCCTAGAAATCCTCCTAACTTAACATTAAAATATTCATGTTGCTCTAAAACTAAACCTCCAGGAACTGCTTTAACGATAATAATCAAAATAACTGGCTTACACTTGTGACGTATGTTTCGCAGTCCGCGTCTTAAACAATTGAAGTATTTGCTTATACAATACTGAATAACCTTCATTACTTTTATATAGCACTGTTTATGCATCTACCAAGCAAAATAAAGGTTTGCTTGGCATTGTGTGAAGAAGAAGCTGCGACATAAAGCTTTTGTCTTTTCACTAGGGTTGTGTACATTTATTTTCATAGTATAATTTCAAAATAAATCTATAAAAATATAGTGTTATGGAAGGAATATAAAGAAGACAAATGTATATTTGTTACCTATTTATGTCAAAGTCAGGGATTTGTTTGTAATTAGTTTCGATGTAGCTAAAAAACTACAAACAATGTAATTACTAACTAAATTCAAAACTATACAATACTATGTATCATAGCACGCACAAATAACAGTAATTATAAACAATGCATATATTTTTTATTTCAGTCTTTCACAAATCTTCAGTAGTCTCGTATATACTTAAATATAAAACTAAAATAGTAACTATAATTAAACATTTTTATACATTTAAAATGAAAAATTGAATATAGATATCGGAGCACAATCCGAAGCTAAATTTATTACGTGAAGTGATGGTAACACCGTAAAACCCTGGAAGTTATTTTTTATCCTGATATGAAATCCAGTGTTCAATTTTACATTGAAATTCGGGAACACAATTTTGCGTAGATTAAAATAACGGCAGTGAAATATTTGAAATACTTCATAGTGTATTTTTTGCTGTAAAATTGATACTGGCATATTTTTTGGAGTAAATATAAATTAAAAAAAAATGGGAACTCATTTTGAAATTGGACTTTTGGCGCGAACTCGAAGATTGATGGTTTTGTCTTACGAGTATTGAATTTTGTTATTTCTGTATATTTTGCAGCAAAGTGTTGTATGTTCGTTAAGAACGATAAGAGTAATTGGAAAATCCGTATCGTTTTGGTGCCTGTAGGAACAGGTCTTCTGTAAAACTCGATTATCCTTTCATGATCGATATACGAGTACTTGAACAAGTTTTTGAACTCAATTGGAATTATATTTGAAAATTGTTATACCACTTAGACACGTGCTGAGTTAAAAATGTTACCGCATAGGACCTTTTAAAGATATGAAACTAATTTATTGGATCAGTGCTATTTTCAAAAATTCAAATCTATATTTCACAGAAGTAATAGAGGATTAATAATTAAATCATTAATAACGTAACCGCAAATCTAAAATCAACCACATACCACAAAATGCAATAAACACATTATTTTTGTTACTGAGGCTCTTGTTTGTGTTAATACATTACGTCTATTCCGGATGTTAAATGCATTCTTGTTTTCACATATTAACAGTATGAGCAACTGTTGTAATTAGTGTAAAATAGCGACAGACTCTAGCCGGTGTTATTCAAATAACAACGCTCGTGTACATGTATTTATGCTCGAAACGATGCTGAAGAAATGTTCGTGTATTTATATTTATGCTCTTACCAATGGTGGAGAAATGTTCTAAATAAAGAATACACACATTTCACTACAGTGCATAAATCTTATAAAATGTGACGGATTGGATATAAACAATTGCCGGTTGGTAAATCTAGAATCTATGGAATCTGAAAAATGATGAATAAAATTATTCATATCCTTTCCGATTCTAGATTTCTTTTCATGTATTTAGGCGAAACAAAACAAATAAAAATATGCTCTCGACCGTATATTCAATACCGCGTTGGACATAGGTCTAGTATATTTTAGTATTTTCATGCCATGTTTTACCACAGCTTTATTGGGACAAAGTGGCAGATGGAGAGCCTGACGACGTTTTAGTGTCCCAGCCATCGATACAAATCAACTAAAATTCTTCTATTATTTGCTTTAAAAAAAGCAAAAGCTCTGGTCTTTATAACAACTATGTTAAATAACACATATTTTAAGCAAAAATATAGATGAAGTCAGATACCGTACTGGGAGTATAAATGTGCTCAATGCAAATGCGAGAGTCAGCTTGCTGATAACAAAGTAAAGCTGGTTTTATTCACGGGAGAGACTGTGGAATCATAATGAGCTAAGCTAGGTATTTTATTCAAACTTTAGTGCAAAAGTGTTAAGAGTAGTCCTATTAACGGGAATCATTAAAGGTCGTTATAAATTAATCATTCTCGATTTAAATCAGAACAGATTTTGGTCAGATATAAGCTGCACCTGCAAATAAGAAAATCATTGAATTTTGTGACGTCCATTTTAAAGTTACTTCTTTATTTGTTTCATAAGCCACATTTCGCGTACTACCTCTGCCGTTACTTCCTACTGAATATACTTCCTACTGAATATGCTTGTATTAATAACATTTGACGACTTCCGCTTATAAAATTACACCTGATAAAAAATTTATCCAAATTTCAACAGCAGTATCACATGTTAGTAGGGGGCCGGTGCTGCGCCAACAGACAGTTTTCCCAGCCCATTGAGTATGGGTAACCTCCACGCGGCATATATATAGTAACATAGTAGTTATTGCAATGACAATCTTTTACTAAATTAAGTTTAGCTTTAATAATATGAATAAACTTCCCACATAATTTTCTTTTATAAGATAAAGTATTTTATCGTGTCGGAGATAGCTAAATTTGAGCAAACATTGTAATCGTTAAGTTTATTGCAAGTTATATAATCGTAAAAGAATCAAACCTACTTAAATTCTCATTTCAAAGCAATAACTAAAAGCCGTTATTAAATATGTAACAACTATGAAAAAAAAAAAAATAATTTGCTTCTCTAGAGTCTGACGATTGCTGACAAAAAATTCATCCAAATTTCAACAGCAGTATCACATGTTAGTAGGGGCCGGTGCTGCGCCAACAGACAGTTTTCCCAGCCCATTGAGTATGGGTAACCTCCACGCGGCATATATATAGTAACATAGTAGTTATTGCAATGACAATCTTTTACTAAATTAAGTTTAGCTTTAATAATATGAATAAACTTCCCACATAATTTTCTTTTATAAGATAAAGTATTTTATCGTGTCGGAGATAGCTAAATTTGAGCAAACATTGTAATCGTTAAGTTTATTGCAAGTTATATAATCGTAAAAGAATCAAACCTACTTAAATTCTCATTTCAAAGCAATAACTAAAAGCCGTTATTAAATATGTAACAACTATGAAAAAAAAAAAAAAACTAACGAATAATGATTTTAAATTGAATGATTTGCTTTTAAATTGATTGCCGAACCATCCCGCATGTCCAGTTGGTAAATGTGGGTAAACGTTACTAGAAATGAATGCCAGCTTTTACTGGCGTTTGCATGGAGAGGTCAATATTCAGCAAAATAAGCCAAAATATATTGCTAGCATATATTAGTAGTAGTAGTAAATACTTGTTTACACGTTGGTATGTCTCGTGATTTGAGCATATTTTTGGAAATTATTCTTACTTAAACTATAAAGATACAGAATTTCTTTAACTGTGTTTCAAAAAATTACAAAATGCGATAGTAAATATAGAAGCCTAGTGGTATGAACGCTCGCTTAGCTCGGGGGTGAAGGAAAACATCGTGAGGAAACCTGCATGCCTGAGAAATAATAAAAAAAATGTATTTCGAAGATATGTGAAGGTCGCCATCCCGCAATGGAGCAGCGGGCAATTCCCGGCTCCTATACCCTCTCAGATATTTGAGAAGGAGGCCTTTGGCCAGCATTGGGCACTTACTTTAAATATAGAAGGCATTTAAAAAACATGCAATTTTTAAACTACAAAAAGATTATAAAAACGTTTTACAAATTTGAGGCATCTGCATTTTAAAATAAAAATGGTTCTGTAAACATGTATTTGATGCAATATCTGAATGTTAGAATTTGATATTTGTTATTGATGTATCTAAAAATGCCTGTGGAGAAAACGGAACGTAGGTATGGAAGCAAATACGGCATATTATGTGACCTAGAGCGAATGTGTCATAAAATTTGTAAATTGCCTCAGTGAGTTACGACACACGAGTGACTCTAGAGGCATCTTCTAAACAGAAATGTATTTTGTAGGAATCATTTGTGCCTACAAATAATGTACTACTATGTTACAGAAAAGAAAAACGTATTCGTCAAATAGTGAATAACACCATGAACAAAGTTTTTTTTCACAGACGTCCAAATACAAATATAACAATATAAATATGGTAATGTATTTTATAAACGTGTATCAGTTCTAACATATGAGTATCATAAACGTTATTCGTTAATAAAATCAAATATACACACAAATCGCATTATTGAATATGCAAATTATGAATAAATAATTTTTAGATTTGTATATATCTATGAAATATTGTCAAACTGACAATTACGATATAAATTGTTAATACTGTACTTTACGAATTAAGCAATTTATAATATTACTGACTGTGTCCCGCGGTTTGACCCGCGTTAAATTTGGGTTAAATATGCCTGTTTTGTACATATTTTATCTACGTATATATATACATGACCGGGCCTATAGTTACTGCTTCGCTCCTTTGGGTCGTAGCGTAATGTTGTAGCCTATAACCATCCTTTGTAAACGGTTATCTAACGCAAAAAAAAAATTCAAATCCGATTGGAATTTTTGGGGTTAGCGCGTTTAAACAAACAAACTCTAATGTTTTATAAAATGATTAGTAATTACCATTAGCATAGTTTAAGTGTAGCAACTTATTCGAACAACATATTAACCTCAAAAGCGTTATATTTAACAAGCATATTAAATTTTTTTTTACAGTTAACAATATATCGTATAAATCCTGCAAAATCTACTAACAACGAGTATAAAGAAGCAAGAACTTAATCATTCAGCCCGCCTACCGTTTTCCAATTTACTTAATCTGATCGCCTATCTGAAGCATTATTATCTGGAATTTTAAATTACTACTGGTATGGTCCATATGTAGATAAGTTTCATGTGCTTGGATTAGCTGCAATTACAGGGTTGAAGGGTTTATTAATGTAGAAAATCGAGTTCTTTTTAGAAATATTAATAAAGAACGAAGAAACAAGTTATACGGTTTTCAATCAATGTTACAATTGATCTTTTTTTCAGCTTCATAAACAGAATGTGATAACAGATTTTCATTCGTTATTAACCTTCTTTGTCCAGTCTTGGCGGTGAAAGACAGCAAAATCTGGAAAGCTCAGGAGGACGCCTTAACCCTAAGAGTTTAAAAAAAAATTAAATTAATAGTATTAAATTTTAAAAATAAAATATGACATAAAAAGTAAAAAATAAACTTATGTAATAAGAAAAATAATGATTATATTTATGTTTATTTTTTAGTATATTTCTAATAATAAAACATTAATTTAAAAATGATTTGTTATATATATGTTAATAATAATAATTCCAATAGTAGTAGCAATAATAATCTGCTCTGTAATTTAACGTATTTGTAATTTTTCAAAAGGGGAATAAAATACTATCTAATCTTATTCTTTATTAAATGATTTTTAGATGAAAGTAACAAATAAGAGCTTACATGCTCTTAGTACGCGAGTGGTCTGGGCTCGACCCTCGGCACCATAAAACTTGTTCATAGCAATTTGACGTACTGACTGGCTACGTGCTCGGCGGTGAAGGAAGTCATCGTTAGGAAACCTGCAGGACTTAGAAAAAATAAAAAAAATTCGCAGAGATGTGAAGTCAAACATGCGTCGGAGCAGCGTGACCGTTCTTGGCTCCAAAACTATCTCAAATATTTGACAATATTTTAATATACTACATATCCATATATAGTAGAAAAGGAAGTAATTGGCGAGCGTCTGTCCTTCTGTATGAACGCGCTAATCTCATAATCTACCATTACTATTTTTGCGTTAGATTTCCCCAGCTATATAGCGTCACGCCGTAGCGTGACCAAGGTTTATTGTTACTGCTCCGCTCCTATGGCTTACACGGTGATCATAAACCTTGACAATGTTCTAATCATGTTTCATACACACTGACATTTATAATACAAATTTAACAAGGTCCAAACGACGGAGCTGGTAGTTATTATTACAAGTATTGGTTCAGTAGGTGCGTCTTGGATTCACGAATATCCACTGCGCTGACAGACTACTACAGTTTAGTTAATCATTATTCAGATTGGTAGCATCTGCGTTGATCGATACACTGTACATAAATTAATTATACATCTGATCGTCATACAGAGGTTAGCACTTTGTAGCACAATCAACAGCAGTTACCGAACTTGTGTTTATTACAGCCTATGTATCAAACGATTTGTTGTTTTCTGTCTCGTGAGCACATATCAATCGTTACTTTGTGTTTTTGAACCTATATCCGGTTATAGAGGTATTGCAGGCCGTAATTCGAAAATAGATATGTTAAACATACTTATATTTATAAAGAATAACTACGTCGGCTTCGCATGATTAGATGTGATCTAAGTTATAGTGAAAATCACATTGAAATCCACTAAGAAGTTTAGAAGCTATAAGGGAATGTACAGACAAACGCGTGTTGCGATTTCATTTTCTACTATTTAAAGGTAAAGAAAATACGAACTTCGTAGAACTCTAGATCCTACACTAGGATTTAAAGATATAGAAGATTGTACATTGCATCGCACAGCAATATTGTTTTTTTTTATAGTACTCAGAGGTAAGATGAACAGATTGTTCATATTGTAGGTACACTCTATTTTTGTGAGCGAATGTGAGGCTCAGTGCTACACATAAGTATTTGGATATTTCGTATCTCAGGTACTTCCTTCGTTTTTTTTAAATTCGAGTACCAAACGTGATAAAAGTACAACTTCGGGTAAGTGGCCACTGCAGTCCATGGACTACTATAATTGAAGAAGGTTACAGAAGCGTCATCTATGGATGAGGACTAATGTGGAATTCCTCTCAGCTCATTGCACTTGCTCTTTTTTATGGGAATGAGGGCAAATGAGCTAGCGGCTCAGCTGATAGTAAGTGATTACCCATGCCCACGACACCTGCAACACCAGATGCGTTTCCGGCCTTCAAGGATATTTGGGGAAGGAGGAGGAGGAGGAAGAGTGAGTGGGAGGTAGAGTATTTAAAAGCCGGAGCTTGGCTCTAACACGTACAAAGATAAGGCTAATTTAAATAAGTATTACCGCGTACATTTGCAGCGTTATGTACTAACATTGCAACGACGGGGTTGAAATGTTTTAGAAGAACTTCATATACTGTGCACTGCGTCTAGGATCCTAATTTTCGTCTTATATATTGGTCTCGATTGCTATGTCGATACTTAAAGGGCTTGTTAGTATTGATTTGTTTGATACCGCAAAGTAGAATTTCATTTTATTGATATTTTTACTCAAATGAATGTAATTGATGACTTTAGATCCGGTTGTATAACTTCTCCGTAAAACACTTTGTTTATAATAAGTAACGAAATGAATGTGATAAATTATTAAAGACCATCTACATATGAGTAAATATTGATAAAATTAGACTCTTTTAGATTTTAAAGTAATACATAAACGTGCCCTTTATTATGCTATGTACAGAATTGCGTTATTATCTTATTTATTTTTACTGTTTATGACTAAGAATACCGTTATTATGAACTTCTCATCTTAGTTTTATGAACTTTCATACCTTACCTTAACACCCTGTAAATAGTCCACTGACATAGTTCACTCCCGTAAGGAGGATTTTTCTCGCCACGCTCGGCAAGCGGATCGAAGATCGCAACATCAGACATTTAGAACATTAGACGCACGGTATGCTTAATTTTAGTGTGATATTTAAACGAAAAGGTTACCCCACCATCGGTCGGTGGTCATTGAGATCTATTAAGTTAGTCCGAGTTAACTATGACAACGGGACGTCTAAGACCTTAGACCCCCGGTGACCACGGCTGCTGTAAAGCGATCGAAACGTCAGGAATATATAAACAAAATTAAACGCGTTTAAATCCGAAAATTATTGTTTCATTTCAAATGTGCAGTGTTCGCGTAAGTATAAGAAATCATTATGAAAAATAAATTTTTCACATTCAAATTCATAAAGTTCCCGATAGCTTTAAACTCGCACAGTTTTCAAATAATTGAAGTGTTTATTTATGTACTTCCTCACTTATTTTTGGTATAAATATCAATATGGAAGCTGTCTCGCTAACTTCTTTTTAGAAGTTATACTTCGCCATTTGTCAAACAAATTTGCAAAGTTATAAAACTAACGGCAGCCATCTAATATTCCTCGAGTTTTATCGAAATGTCACGTTTTTTCGCAAAGCGCTCAATTTTTTTTTTATTTCTCTCAAAGTGTATATAAGTGTATATGATAATGTATTTTTAAATATATTGAGCCGTGGTAGTCTAGCGGTCAGCGCGGTTGCTTTAGTTTCATTGAGTGCTAGTGATTTGGGTTCGATCCCCGGTGCCGGCACCACTAAAATTGTTAATAGCAGTTTTAAGTGCTGAATTTACCACGTGCTCGGCGGTGTTAGGAAAACTTCTTCTTGAGGAAACCTGCATGTTTGAGAAATAATAAAAAAAATGCAATTTCGTGGATACGCCCTACCTCTAAAGGTTTAGCACGTTTAGTAAGTTTAAATTAAATTGCGTTTATAAAATTTTTGTTTATGAACTTACATATATATTCACAAGTAAACATAATAAATTTTTGGTTCGAGAACATAATCTCTATCATTGACCGCATGCTCAAAAAATTCGGTGTGATTAGCAGAAGACTTGTTACAACTTACATCTTAAGGTATCCTACATATTAGCTTCCCGACACAGCGTATACTTATGTAGTTTTGGAACACTCAGCGTATAATACACTGAGTGTTCCAAAAATATTTGAAGAGGAAGGGGTTCATAATTATAGCACCCATTGACCCTCCCAGTATCTACGGCTGGTTGCATAACTTGAGCTTGAATAAACTGCGTAACTTGAGCATTATTATGTGAAGAGAACTTATTATTTCCCAGCGAAAATTAGGACCATATAATGTAAATCATAAGACTTCCGAATGGAAGAACATAATCTGCTTAGCAGCCTCGTTATGAATTCTGAAATTAAAATTACGAAGGCATCATTTCGTGTCTGGAAATGAAATATAATTAATTTTAGCTCAAATAAATGCGCACATGCGTTAAATTAACCTTTGAGTATTTAATAACACATCGTAATGAATCTTACATCATATCTGGCAATTAAATTTGTTAAAGAAGAAGCCGTTTATTTGCGTTAAGAATGTTAGAACGCATATTTGATTTACTTATTAACAAATGTTAAATTGTGTCATAATTAAAAATTGAGTCAGTATTCGTCACCTGGCAGATGTTTAACCGTTTACTATAAGAAGTGAAAATTAGTGAGAAATTAATATTTAGATGTTACACTCCCAGTTTACACTCTTTCTATTTCTGTCGACCACCATCAGTGGAACAACTATTGTGTTCCGGTTTGAATGGTATAGAGAGCTAGTATTACAAACTGTGAAGCATTACATCTTAGTCTTCAAGGGTGACGATGCCTCTTTAATTGAAATTATTCAATTGAAGTTGTTTGCTTATCGCCATCAGATTCACTGTTAGATCATTTGTCACAATAATTTAATAAAAACAAATTAAGATTTTGTTCGTCATAGTGTAAAATCTTCAAGGAAATATTAATTGAAATTTTAAAGTTTAGGGTAATGGTTAATGTTAAAAACGTGTAGGGCTTTCTCTGCTGCTTGAACGGGCCGGCCTCTCAGGACACCGGTGGAGGTTTTAAAAACTTACTATTAAGAAAAAATTGATTAGCCTAGGCTAAAGTGATAGGTCCTATCCTTAGTAGGAAGCAAGTTTGTTCTAATATAGCTTGGTCTTTAAAATATCGTTAATCTAACCTAATCGCAAGACCTGTTAGCGCATTTATGAAAACATTAAAACATATTACTTCCCTGGTATCCAGAGTTTTAAGAATAATATTCCATACTATTCTCCTAAAGCCAACCTCAGCTGCTCACAGTGCACTTTGTTCAGTGACCATAGAGTCTCTACTGTCTGATGGCGGATAATCTATACGTATTTGCCGAAATCAAATGTAACCCACTAGATCGGGTGCAGTATCTCCTGTGCGAGAGTAATGGCATTGCATTCATTCTAACCAATTGCCCTGCGAGGAGAGTATGAACAAATTTTTCATAGATCATTCTAGCTTAAATTTGTGCTTTCTTTCTTTCTTCTTTCTTTCGTAGAAATAACTATTTCCAGCGGGGAACGTTTCCTAAACCAGTTTGATAATTAATACAATTACATAAAATTTCTGAATTATTAATATTTCCTTTAAAATATGATACATTCAATTATCTTTTAGAAATGTAAACACCGACAATTACATGCCAGTACGGAAATTCTCTGGAGAATGCATATAATTCAAGATTCACAGTGCAAATGTGGAGATTTATCGCCATCGCTGTACATATCTACAAGTTTCTATTGTCAGGATAAGATAAATGAAATATGTCAACAGTAATTCAATTAATAATCACAATTCGTATTCAGTAGCGCCCATAGGCATTGTTTATGTTTTGGCAGCTAGTCTGTCACTCTATACAATCTCTACATATGCAAGATAGATTATGAATAAGAACATAATACAAATTCACCCATGTAATGCAGAGACAATATTCTTCCACTTGCTACGGTCCTGACATACGTCTTTCGCTTCTCCCACTTTCATCAATCTTCGCATCCATACTCGTTGGCCTTTTTCAAAACGTCTCCGATTTGATCGTGAAATGTTCGCTTCTAGGAAGACCTAGCTTCCTCTCCCGACTCTACCATTTACACTCCCCTCATATATTTGTTTCGTCAACCTACTTTCATTCATCCTCTCCACATGTCCAAACCTGCTCAGTGTCTCTTCAATCTAATATCGGATATAATAATAAAATACTATGAAAATTGGAGCATACACTTTTAATTTAAATTGTATTGTATACAGAACACACCTGTCACTAATGAAGGTAGGCGTTGTAAAGTGGTAGAGCCAAGCAATATTTTTTGCTGCTGTTCGAATGGGCCGGCTCCACCCGGCCAGCAACATAGCTGCAGCGCCTCTGGAGTTGCAGATGTATCTGGGTGATGGTAATCAATTAACACGAGGAGATACGTTGGCTCGTTTGCCCCCTTTCGCATAAAAAAAGGCAAAGATTACGAACTTTTCATTTGGCACGACACTTTAGTGTGGACATACGAGAACGCGTTATTGAAAAGAAAGTTTCCCGTAGACGGGAGATGTCGAGACGGGTGGTTAGTTTCAACGGCGGGTTCGCCCCCGGACTTTCTTTCCTCCGGTTACGAATTTAAGGGGCGTGGAAATGCATTTTGGCATTTCCACGCAGGGGCTTACAAGGATTTAGTGGAATACCAAATATTTTTGTACCAGGGGTTCATCTTACTGGACTATGTTACTTATCCGGCCAATTTTCACCTTTCAATGAGTACTGGCTGATTGTACTATTTGGGAACTCCATCTCCCCAGAAATTTGCATAGTTTATTGGGAGATGGATTGGGAGATCAGCTAGCGAAAGGTGATTAATATTGTAAGCTAAAACGGCGGTTGTATCGTTGTCATGCTGCCTAGAAATGCGGTGCACACCTTAATTAAGTTAGCCAACGACCTTACTTTGACCTCAAAGGGGAGAGAGGGAGATACATCGCAATACCGATAATCTCCCGAGGATTCTATCTCGTTGCAGATGGATCGACATCTCGCAACATCGCCAGTCCTCCCCACAGTTCAGGTGAAGTACTAGTAGTAGAAAAAGATTTACTTTAGAAGTACCTATGGTGTAAGTACCCTTTGTCTGCAACTGGTTCTCTAAAAATACAATTTGTTCAATATTAAAACTAAATCCACGTTCTACTGTAAGCACCCTCAAGGATAACTCTTAGGCTATCTTGTTTATTTACAGCCAATTTCCGTTCTGTTGGGTTGTAAACGTTCGGAAATAATGACTTTCCTCATTGCTTAATTCTTGACGTGTTGAAGTAAAATAAATTCTATTGTTTATAATAAGTTTGGGGTTAAAAGCATAGGAACTACGTATATACCTATTTTAACAAACAAATTATGCAGTAACATAACAAAACTTATTAAATATCGTATTTAATATTGTTTTTTTTTTGTAAAGTGGGCAAAACAAAAAGCAGCTCACCTGATGTGAAGTGATTACCGTCGCCCACGTACTTCTGTAATACCAGAGGAGCTGAAGGAAGGAAGAGGAGTTGCTGGCCTTTAAGTATATTTGGGAAATGAGAAGGATAATGGGAAGGGGGAGTTGGGGGAGCGGTGTGGACCTCCGGTACCAAACCCACCAAAATGCAGAAGCACCTCTACTTCACGACGGTATTCAGCCAAGACGTGGTAGTACTCCGGTCGAACTGGCCCATTCGAGCAGCAGTTAAAGCCGCCGCTTGACTCTGCCACGTACAAAAACATAATTTAGTATTCAACAAAGCTGTGAAAATCCTCCATGGAGTTCACTATTATAACCAGCCTCATTTTAAATTTGTAACAAATATTTTCTTTTATATTTACTTTTCCCTCAAAAGCAGACGCATTTAAAGTTATTGCACGTACAAATACAACATGATATTTCATAACATGAATGAAACAAACTTTTATTTTTCATATGTAACGCGTTCCTGTTTGCTTTTAAACAATATGGCGACAAAGTTCTTTAACTTCACGGCCACTTAAAGAAGGCAAACTTTCTTATGGAAAGATGTGGCTTAAAATAAATAAAAAGGTTAATCGGTATCTCGCGCATCATCCAGTCCTAAATTAGGATTCCCGTGCCTTGGAAACTGGATAGTGATAATGTAGTTTAACTTACCTATATTATTCACGTCACATGGAAAATCATTTGCCTGATGAATATTAATTTGTTACTAACGAAATTCGAACCGTACGCAGGGCTTCAAAGCACGGTCACCACCAACTAGGCTTTCGGACTGACAATAAATCGTTCTATAATATGTTACCTACTGAGGAGCGATGGATGAAGACTTCAATACTTCCCAGTCGTGACATCTTGGTCTCTTGGTAACGTTGAAACTGATCAACGTGCGACTGTCGGTGATGGTTTAATATAATTTTGTAAAATTTGTTAATGTGTAAAGGATTAAAGTAGTAGGGTGGACAGAGGCCTAGTAATTTATTTTAGCAGTTTCAATCCATTTGGCACCAGGGTTTGTTCGGGACAACGGAATGGGTGGTGACCCTGTCTCACCCAGATCCCTTAACCACACGGTTATCGTGGATTAGCTTTGCAAATATAAGCAAATTTTCAATATATAAATTACAAAGAATACTTTTACATGTAGTACACACTTGTACACCCTTGTCGCAGTTGATGGACAGATTATGTCGTGGAACGAGACAGGACACTTTTTATCACAATCAAGAGCTCCCTAGGGACAAAGTTTGTGACCCAGCGGTCGAAACAGCGGGCTGGTAGACGGTAGGGTTTCTTTTTTTAGTTTTACGTGGGAATGGTCCAGGGATAGATGCAACCAATATCAAGCAAAAATGGCTGCCTTACCACCCCTAAGTGCTAAAATGAAATGTCTCACAAACTTGCCTAAACAATGAGATTTCTTATGTATTAATGCAAACCGGAACGCAACTGTGGTTTTACTACTGTTTTAAGAACCTTGATAAAATGAAAAATGTGTGTCCCCTTTTACAAAACAGCGAACACAATGCATGAAGTCTTAGAAATAAATTGTATTAATGATCTCTACTAGGTTGTAGGCTCGTTGTTAGCCTAGAAGCCGTCTGGGTATGTACTACACTCTTACCTATTTCTGCCGTCAGTCCAAGTTATTTACATCTATGTCAATTTCATAAGCATTTTATCGGCCTCCTTTTTATTCTCCTACGTAGCGTACTATGATTGATAGGTGTAGATACTCGTATATTAAACGACACATTTATCATCCCGATGGTATCGTAAAAAGGAATATTAAATTATTATATGATTAAAGTAACAAAACTTCATTTTCTTTTTCTCCGATGTTTTGTTTGATGCTTACGTTTGATATTTGACGTGCTCAAAACACTTTCACCTCCCGATTCGTATCCCAGCGTAACAGTTCACATTCGTATTAAACAATGGAAGAAAAACTTAGTTTGAAACAACATATTTGAATAACGAATAATATATGTAACGTAATGTAAAACGAAACTTCAGGCAAACTATACATTAACGTAACGTTGTTTACTTAATGTTTGATATGTTTGTTGAGAACAAACGGCAGACAAATGAAACGCGCATTCTAAATTAGAATAAGATTCGTATGACTAAAAATCTGGTTAGTGATAAAGCTCATAATTCATATGTCGTGCTAAATAATACTTACTCGTATACATAAAGACAGGCGGGTATATTACTGTAGAAGTATAGTGTTCAGGGTCCTCGCTATAATTTCATATTACGCGAGTGATCTGGGTTCAAATCCCGGCGGTGACACCGCAAAAATTCCTAATAGCAATTTTGAGTGCGGAATTTACCATGTGTTTGGCGGTGAAGGGATGATAAGATAAAGAAAATAGGCATAAGAAAAGAAAAAAAAATATTTCGTCAAAATGTGAAGTTCGCCAAAGTTCTCTCAAATAATGAAGCTTCTTAATGTAAATGTGAAATTCAGTGAATGAATCCAGCAATGGGACAGTTATGGGCTGTTACTTTACTTTGTATATAAATATTTGCTTACATAAGTATAAGCACTTCTGTCACCCACAGAATTAGACAGAGATATTCATTTGGCAACACTTTGCGTAGCTAAACGGAGTTATAAACGGAGAGCTTTTCGCTTCTGCACTTCGAAAGTTCGGTGCCGTATTTGCTCCCGGAGATAGTTAAGAGATTTCCAAGGCTTTTCTCTTAATAGCCACTTAGGACGACCAGGGAAGAAAGAGGGGTGAAACAGAAGGTACCGCATGGTGACGTTTTAAGTCATGTATAAGCCAGTGATTTCGTATTGTTGTCTTAACATAAAAAAAAGTCACTAACTAAAACCGGGAGAAAAAACCAATTTGTTCTACGTTTAGTGAACGTTTACAGGTATAACAAAGTGGTGTAATATAAACTTACGTACTACAAAAAGACCAGTAAAAAGGGAATTGTTGGTATTATTATTTATAGCTCTATTGTATTATATCGGCTCGTTAAAACGAAAACCGTCTAGAGTAAAGATTTTATGCCTCGGTACGTAATCTTGATTATCCCTGAAGGCACATAAGTCCGTTTGTTTAACTTGTCAGTAGTACTAAACTTAATAAAATTAATTTGATCTATTATACTTAGTGAACTAACTAGAAGAGTATTCTATTAATTCACGATATTTATTATTTACATTAACACTGCAAAATATTATCAATACAGTCATTTTTAAAACTGTTTAAATATAGATATGCGTCGTTTATTTTCCTTACTTGAAGTTCATTAACTTGGTTTAATAGATTGTGAAATATTTTACGAAGCATAAATTAATAGAATTGTAGTGAAATTAAATTTTCAACGTAACTAAGAGCACGATCAGAGGAGTTTCCTGTAAAACAGCGAGCTCAGAAAACGGGGTGTAATATTACAGACAACGAGTATGTGGTTAATTATCATTTCCCGGGAAATGATTTTTGTTTTAGACGTAAAAGGGATACAACAAGGTTCATTTTTAGATTTAATTTTCAATGAAAATGTTTATTATGAAGTTTATTAGCCGTAGACTGGAATTGTTCCTCGACGGTGAATGTTTCACAGTTTCGATGACGTCATCGGTGAACGCACATTATCGGTCATTAAAAATGTTTCACTTGGAAGAAACTTATCACATCAATACACTTTTTGATTCTTTGCTTTATAGTTATGTAATATATTATACATTCGCATATATAATATATTTGCGAACACATTAAATTCACTTGCTCGAAATAAAATTACAACTATTCAGAATTCCATTATTATAGTGGTTGAAGTGATGAACTATTAACTTTTTTCATGTCAGTACAAACAATCGTTTGTAATTATATTAACATATAAATAAATTTTGATGCTTCTTTTTTCTTAAATAAAATCATTTAGACTCTAGCGAATCTGACAAGTATTGTATAAACTTTACCATTTAAACAAAAAACTATTGAAAAAATTTAAATCGAAAAAATTTATCTCTGATGAAAGAGAAACTACGGTTTTTGTTTAACGAATTTACTCGAATAATTATTAATAATATAAGATTTAATTATTAAAATTCATTCAAAATTTTTTTAGCTTACAAGTTTAGCGTATGCCTCTTTTGACATATCACTAAGCAAAAGAAAAAGTTGAAGGGGTCAAACCCCTTTTTATTACACAAATTTTCTCCTAATATCAACCTCTCCTGTTCGCGGTTCTGGACTAGGCGGAAAACTGGATGGCAAGTGATTCATTCGAAAATTCCGAGGCCAAATCTCACAAACTGGTGCCGGTATGAAGCACCTCTAGTGTGAGGAGTACTGCGGCTTCGTCCGCGTTGACTTTAGAATTAGATAAACGAATTATTTTTTGTTTGTTAGTGTAAAGTGGATCATACCATCTTTTTCTCAACTCACCTGCAAGCGGTGAGCAAGATGCGAACCTCTGACTGATAGCGATCGTCAGAGGTTCGCAAAATATAAATTCAGCTGAATATCAGTAAAATATTTTACTTAAAAATTAGATATTTGACAGGTTCGCCAAGCAGTTCTAGTGTGAGTTGGCGGTATTCACTTATGCATAAAATTATATATCTTTACTATTTCGCCAACATTCAGGTATACTCATGATATTTTTGTCGAGGATGTGGTAAATTTAGCAATTAAAATAACAATTAAGAGGTTTAGTGTCGCTGACAATCGTGATTCGAACAATGGTCTTTCGCGTACTATGAAATTCAAGCGAACACTCAGACACTTTCTGTGACACAACACTATAGATGAATATAGAGAATTCTACTCGACTGGAGCAAAAAAATTCACTGTTTCATTTTTAGTTTGTAAGAGAACGGAGTGCACAATTACCAGCTGGTTTATTATCATTTCCTAATTGCAGTCTTCGTCTTGTGAAATAAATTGTAACAGTGTTCCCAGAAGGTTTACTTCTTGAAAATACTGTTCAGTGACCTAAACAAGTCATATAACGAACAAAGTAAATGAAGGAAATTTTATCTCACGAAACGTCGACATCTTTCAACATTTTGATAGGTGGGATTCGCGTCTAACCACATACCACTTTAGGCCCTGTGTGGGTGACCACGCTGCTCTTACATTGCCTAGGACGCAGTTAAGGAGATATAGGTTGTGCAGGAGTTGAGTACTTGTATTATTCTCTGATCTCCCCTAGATACATGTGGGAACCAATTAACTGCATAAACCAAAACCTTCATTAGTTTCAGTCCTATTTATGTCTAATGACATTGGTTGTCATCATTGAATTCATAACCTGAACATATGGTTGAATTCATAACCTGAACAACGTTTTTATTATTATTAATATTCTTAAAAGAGATATATTCATAATATAAAATAAAACGTTTATAAATTTCACTTATAAAATATTTTTAGTTAATACGAAACGTCTATCAATTGGGATGAATAATGTTGTAAAATTAAGATGGCCGTTACCTCAACCTCTCCTCTCCTCACCCCACCACTCCTCCAATCAGCGCCTCCACATCATGTAACTTCTTCTTTACAATATATACATAATATCACAGTAACAGAACAGTAATATAAAACACTACAGCTTTAATTACCTTATTCAAACCACTCTACGGTGACGTGATCTAAAAGTTCATTAGAAGACAATTTTTTGTGGCACAAAGAAATTAAAATATTATATACTTCAATGTTCTTGTTATCTCTAATGATAGCTTTGTGGAATGTTTTTTTGTAATCGGCTAATGTATCAGCAATATTTAAAAGTGTGTTCTGTTGTTTTCCTTTATAAAAATGTTTTTGTTAGACTTAAACAAATGTAATTATGACTGAGAGCCACATTTGCAATATTTTTCTTTAATTCCATGGTAGATGATAATATTATTATTTCTTCTCATATTTGTTTTGCATATTATGACTATCACAGTTATTGGTTTTAAATGACCATATTAATTATACAAGTACATTGTACCGTGTCACTACATAGGATTATTATATGAAAGTGGAAGATAATGAAGGTGAAGTGCCTCTTTGACTGCTGTGCTGCAACCGATGCAAAATTATAATTTTCCAAGAAACTCAAAATCGATAATTGAATTCGATCAAAAACTTATCACCAGACTGTTTCCGATGATCATTGATACTATTGAAAAAAAAAATTAAGAAAAATTTAAGAAAAGGAGATTTGACTCTCTAATTACCATCACTCGCTTACTTATTGAAGGCAAGAAAATAATAATAATTAGAAAAAAAAGATTGCCAATACAAACAATATAAACAATACAAACGATATAAAAATAAATAAAAAAAAACAATTGCAATTGTTAACATTTCAAAAATTAAAAAAAGTACTAGTAAACATTAAAAAAATAGGTATAGTGATTATTGTCATTTTTAAAATCCAATCCAATCTAAAGATAATGTTTCAAATGTTAAAGTACTCAAAAAACGAAAATATACGTGGCTAGAGCCAAGCAGCGGCTCTTGCTGATGCTCGAATGGGCCAGTTCTATTAAATTCACTTTCATGTTATTCTGTAACACTTCACGAGAGAGGTCCACTGTTACTTAAACACCTCCACGACTTTCATATATTAATATTTTTATCTCGGATCACAAACGGTTAACGGGTCAGGGCTTTGCACCACCGGGAAAGCCACTGAACTGTCACTACCTATAATCACCTCTTTCATGACTCCTAATGTCTTGTCTCGATTAAACGTCGTGATCATCCTTATAATAGGTAC
This sequence comes from Bhutanitis thaidina, assembly GCA_029286595.1. NCBI lineage: Eukaryota > Metazoa > Arthropoda > Insecta > Lepidoptera > Papilionidae > Bhutanitis > Bhutanitis thaidina. The sequence goes on along the minus strand of JAGSMS010000012.1, from coordinate 3,706,417 downwards.
TCATGATACCCCTATCTATAATCTATATCTATAAAGTACGGTGTTGCAGTTTTAATGGAGTGGCCAGTTTGAAATAAAATGAAACCTCCATGGTCTAAAACTTATGATTTTAATATTTAAAAAAATCAAAAATTCTTCCTGTTTGCATCCTCTAATATTACTCATATAATGATAGTAAAAGCTTTCACATATAGGAAAACTTACAAAGAATCTAGTAAATTTTTCTTCGTATACACTCATGTAAAACAAGTAAAAACAAAAAAAAAAAATCATTTTCATTTATTATTTTGATATTTTAACAGAGCTGTTAAAACACTTAATATTTAAATGAAGCTTGTCGGAATTCGATTGCATAGACAATTGCTGTAGGGGATTTAGAGACAACTGCGAATTGTCGACCAGTGTTTTCGTTCACTAGTTCAAATGGAGTCCAATTGAATGAGCGTCCGGTATGGGATTCAACAGAAATTTGACACGAAATAGAAGTACGTTATTGTTATCTACTGAAGCACGAGTATTACTTTGTGTTTATTTAACACGATAGCACATGGGGCAGACTCTGAAGAAGAGCTCTCTTTAATTTCAAAGAACAATTGTGTCACAATAATGGAATTTACATTGTTGTAATAGGTCATGAGATAATATTTTAACGAGAGTCATTCTGAGCACAAATTATTTGAATGGGTAACACGTTTGCGTCCAAAAATAACCCAAACTACTGTCCATTTTTTATTAGTTTCTTTACAAAATTTGCAAATTATGGTGTGATTTTAACGATATTTGTGAGTTTTTAGATACATTTGGCATGGAAAAAAAAAAGGGGAAAATGAAACAAAATTATCTCGATAAGCTATCTGCTAGATACAGCACTTTTTCTTAAGCCTGAATTATATATGGATTAAATACGTAACGCATACTCACCCTTGCGGGAGCAAGGACAGTTTATGTCAGGCTTGCACCGACAAAAACCCCACGGTGTTCCACCTTCGCCGCTTATCGACAAGGCCTCGGAAACGCTTTCATACTCATCCGCGACCCCGCGCCGTCTACATCTCAGGAGATAACACATTCTCTCTCTCCCTCCTGGCTAGACGCGCCGAGACATGCACGTGTTTACCAACTCGGCCTCTAAACCCACGTGGGCAACTGAACCCCCGAGTTTGCCACCCGGAGGGCATGGGGATCAGAAAGTCGTGCGCTTTAAACACCAGCCCGCCCGGAACCCCGCGGCTGATTTTGGTCTATGGCTCCAACGCCAACTACAATTCGGTCGCGGAAGGGCAGTTAGCATCGTAATACCGTCACTCCTCTCCCACTGCGCTCCTCCCCCCCCCCCCCAACCGCGACAAGGCGAGAACCTGTAGAAGCTCCATCTCTGTGTATGAGATACCACCTTCTTACATATTTCTGCCGCAAATGTCACACCTGCCTGTATAGTTTCGGTTTGAAAGGTATACATCTTACTCAGTGAACAAAACTCAGAAGCACAAGATGCCTCTACTTCACGTCGGTATTCTGCGAAGCCGTGGTCCGGTGGAGCCGATTAATTCGAGCAGCAGCAAAAACCGCCGCTTGGCTCTAACACGTTCCAAACCCCTAATTCAAAATTAAATAAAACTTATTGAAAAGAAATGCTATAGTTTTACCAAACGCACCTGCTATTTGTTTGTTAAACCAGATTGTTTTATTAGTGATATAATTCAAAGAAAGGGGAAAAAAACCTTTATTAGTCAGTCTGTAAAACTAATAAATCATTGAATTAGAAAATGTCACTACCTTATTGGCATGACTGATCGAAGGTTCTGGAAAATACGGGACCTATGAACGTGTTAAATACTTTGAAACAAAGTTTTAGATAATCAATCAATTCAATCCCTATTACCTCCCTCTTGGGATAGGAACATTTTCTTCAAATTAAAATAAAAGTAATAAATGGCATCAGGACGCATATCCAATTCAGTAAAAAAGAATAATCAAATCGCTTCACGATCGGCGAAGATATCACGTAACCTACGAGAAAAACCTTTTGAAAAAAAACGAATTGATAACCTCTTCCTTTTTCGAAGTCGGGTGAAAATCGCAATACCCGTTTCTCTGTGTATTTGCTAATAATTTCCTTAACGTCTAAGCAGATTTCAATGCGGTTTCCACTATCATTTGGAACATTTCATGAGAAAGGATTGTGTATAATGCATTCAAATTCAGTCCTTATAATACAGATATTACCGTGCGAAGCATCTTTGTTGAAATGAAATGAAAATTCTATATTCTTCGACGTAAGAAAGATAATTTCGTTTGTCAAATGCCGATATAATTATATAATTTTTGTTTACATTCTACGACTGTTTTGTCAATTATCCTCTGTCAAAGAAGAAACAGGCGAAATAAATACTTTTTGTTGTTGTCCAATGTCACTTGAAGTTTATCCAAACAATCATGCTGCGAAAATGTTCATGTTCACGAACAGTCGATATGCTTTCGATTTACTAAGAAAACTACTTTGTTCTTCATGCGTAACAAATAAAATTAAGAATGAACAAAGGGAAAAAAATAATACACATAGATAAATTACACTCACATATCATCGAGTTCTAATAAACAATGTAACTGCCATGGGCAGGTGCTCCAATAAATAATCTAGTAGGATATAAAAGCCATTAGCTATTTACATTATTACAAATGGAAACAATAAAGAAAATAAAACATATTGACAAGATAGATAACAAGGGACTTGTACTTTTTAAGTAATATAAAAAGACTACGTAATTTAGGAAATTTTCGGTCTACCGTTCACCTGATGGATGCAATCAGCTTGTACCCTGTTTCTTTAACTGGATGTATTTTCGAATCCAGCATCACAGACCCAGAGTACTATAAAATCAACGTTTCACGCCTATGTTCTTGATCTATCAAAGGGAGGAGGGGTGAGGGGGGGGGGGAGGGGTCACAATGGTAGATAGCTTCTCGGGGAACAAACCTGGTTACGTGTTTTGGGGTCCACGTGTTTTGGGGTTCTTACAATAATAGTCTGTATGGCTTCGATTTTGTTCTTATGTAATAACTATTTCTAATTTGTACACACACACATCTAATTTGTTGCACACACATGCGCACACATACAATTCAAATAATTTGTCTGTTCTTTCCTGCTTTATTTCTTTTATAGTCTGTATTGTACAATTTAATTATGTCAATAGAATCGGAGGGGACTGCGGTGTTAGTTGGAGACGTGGAACAGAGTAGACGTGCATCAGACCTGGCTGTATGGACTAAAGTCCTTTGCCTTTCCCATTAGGGATAAATTAATATCATCATCATTATCGGAGGGGACTGACTCCTGACATACAGGATCTAGTTTAGTTAGTAAAACATATAATAATTACTATTGTATAATGAGTTAAGATATTCCATACACAAACACAATACAAAAATCCCATTATAATACTGCAGATGTTTTTAGGTATTTAAATTATAACGTTATTGTACCTGGAAACGGATTCAACATTAAAGTTTCAGTAGTTTAAAGTGTGTATAGTTTAAAACACAAAGAACAAGAACAAATAATTCATGTGTAAGGTGTTTGCTAACCTGTTCCACATCTTAGTTATTATTACGAATATAATAAAATTGTTTTTTATTTAACTTCTGGAAATGTTGTTTCTATCCAAATAGCTTAGTGGGTATTTGCATATGAAAGTAATATTAAATATGAACAAGTGCTTTTCGGTTGTTTGTTGTTCTAGTTTCAGAGAAGCAAATAATGAGCAAATACAATATAATTCCTTGTATAACGTACACGTACTGTGAAGTAGCCAATGTATGAATGAATTAGAAATTATAAATTAGACATTACTTAAATACAATAATTCCCAAATTCCATAATTTATTAGTTAGAATTTCAAATTAAAGAACAGGTAAGTCTATTTTGGCAACTAAAGGACATACTACATAGCACTAGATAATAGAGCATCAGCTTTTGACATAGGATGAAATGAAACATATTCACTATTAAAAACATATTGAAAAACAAACTCTCCGCACCGACGAAGACAACTTAACTAGCCTTATGATCCTAATGAATTCCAAGCGCCATTCCTTAAGAATAGTCCTCTGACCCAGCGATTGCTTTGGCTACATTCTTGTCGAGCTCAGTAAACACTCTTAGAAGTCTTTGTCGCCGAGTCGGCGACTTAAAGCGCTGGAAAGTAAAAAAAAATTATTCTGTGAAATAGACACTCATTTAAACCAATTAAATAGTACATAACCTAGAAATGGCATTTAGAATATAAGAACAAATGTTAAAACAGTATATACAAGTGAAGTAACCAAAATATTTTTGTAATTAAAACTAGAGGCAAATATTTAAAATGCATACCTGTTATTTTAAGCTCTGGTCTACCTATCGTGCAATAACGCATGCAATGTACGTAAACGCGCGAGCAAACTCGCTGATAACAGCTGAAAAGCCGTTTTTATTCACAGAAGCGACCGCAGCGTGGACCTACAATGAATTTTTAAACTCTAGCCTCGAGTGGGATTTAATCAAACTGATACAGCTAAAAAATGTCTTTATTTTAACAAGTAAAATATAGTTTGTATAGTAATGTGCAGGTTTCTGTACACCGGCTTTAATTTTTAACACATTTTGTGAGTTATTTACATTAGTTACATAGTTGGTATATAGCTAAATAAAAGTATTCGTAAATTTGAATCACAATTTATTTAGAAAAAATTATAACTGAAGTTAATGCTTCTACCAAACAACATGCGTAAATTGAAAAAGACGTTTTTATTGAAATAAAATTGTCGTCCATTAAAATTTATTTAGAAGAATTCATACATAGTTTATACTTCTAAATTTTAATCCTAAATGTAGGTAATAACGGCTCTTCTCATAGAAACGTAATATTACTATTTTGGGATTTAATCAAACTGGTACAGCTAGAAATTTCTTTATTTTTACAAGTAAAATATAGCTTGTCTATAAAGTAATACACAGGTTTTTATTTTTCAGTTTTCATTAGGGCCTTGTCATCTTGTGAAAACAATAGGGTTCATTACGACAAATGTAATGAGTCCAGACTCGATGGGTTAACTATCAGCCGTTTAACGGTTCCGTTAAGGTACTGGAAGGAAGACCTTCGAGCTTTATCGATAGACCAGTCCAATATTATTGTACTGTCGTCAGAACCAGAAAGAAAGAAAGAAAATTATGAACTGCCTCTACTACACAGGAGAGATTCATACGGCGAGTCAAAAGGGCGTTTTATAAAAGATAATAATTTTTCGAGATATTCTTTTCGTTAGAGACTTTTCAAATGTATTTGTACATTCTGATGACAATACAATAATATGGTAGCATCGAGCTGGTTTGTTTCAATAGCTTCCGTTCCACAGCTGGACGGTGGGTAATAGAACCCATCGATGGCTACCCTAGCATACCCATCCGTCTAGGTTGTGTTAATTTTTAGTTAAAATAAAGTGTGTTTTTTTAATTAAAATAAAGTGTATTTTTTAACTTAATATATTTTATAATGACGACTGAAATATTATCTGTTAATATAGGGTAATAACTACTCGCCAGAATTGAAGTTCGTTATGTACTACTGACGTTCTTTACCCGATATGCCGATAAGCTGCTATCGCACGTAGAGGATGAGAGTCTGCCACCCCTGTTTCTGTGGGTGTCATAAATCAGAAAAAAATCTTAAAAATCGGATGGCAATCTCCGGGAGCAAGCCCGGCGACGGGGCTTTCAGAGTTCATCACATTGTGACGTCATAACACCCGGAGCGGCAAAAAGTGAAGGGCAATAAAACCGATATATCGATTTATATGTAATAAAATTATTGAAAGAACGCATTTCAGCTAAAATGTTTTTTTTTTATCTAATTAACCATATGAAACGCGATATGTTATTAATATGAAAAAAATAGAATTTGAAATGTAATTTTGTATGGAAAGAGAATTTGATAAAAACGTGCTTAGAACTGGGTCATACTTTTTCACATTACATTTTTACATTCGCACTCCGGTACGTGTTTCTGCAGTGTCTTTATATACATTTTGTTAGTTATTTACAAAAGCTACATAGTTGATGTAGCTAAATAAAAGTATTTGTAAATTTTAATCAAAATTTGTTTTGAAAAATCATAACTGAAGTTAACCAAACACTTATGCTTTATTTAAAAAGAAATTTTTATTAAAATAAAAAATATCTTTCAAAATTTTATTATTTGTTTTGTGGGAAATAACAATTCTTAATGCTTTTAAAATAATATTTTAAATGTGAGAAATTACGGCTGTTCTTCTCATTTAAACTTTATATTAATATTTTAATTTTTTTTTTAATGAAATTGGGTAAATAACGAGCTAACAGTTCGCTTGATTGTAAGTGGCTACTATAATCCACGGGCACCTGCAAGCAACCTCAATCGAAGAAAATCACAGATGCGTTGTCACCACGGAGACGAAATATAGAATGTCTCACAACCTATAATTATACTGGCTCTATAAACATAGACACCTACAAACAAACTCAATCGAAGAAAATCACAGATGCGTTGTCACCACGGAGACGAAATATAGAATGTCTCACAACCTATAATTATACTGGCTCTATAAACATAGACACCTACAAACAAACTCAATCGAAGAAAATCATTGATGCGTTGTCATTATTGAGGAGAAATATGGAATGCCTCACAGCCCGTAATTATGCACGCCCTTACCTTTACTTCTCTATGTTAGTACATTTTATACTCTCAACCGATATCCATTGTCTAATACAATTTAAATACCTCAATCTACTTTAAGATACTTGTAAGAATATAAAAAATCTATTTCATTGTTTTCGTATTTTTATCTATATTTTATGAAAGCGTTATTCATTTGATACTTCGATGTTTTTAAGTAATAGTCGCTTTGTACTTCAAATGATCAGCCTCATCTGAACCTGATAGACAAGGGTCCGGCTGATGACGGAAAATCCATTCCTGTACATCAAGCCATTAAACTAACAGCGTGAGTGCGTATGCCCAAATCTTCCATTCCAGCTTTGGTTGACTAATCTTGGATGGGCGTAATGTTCGCAGTAGTGGAATCGAACGAGCTGATGAAGAACAAGAATAGTATAGTAACGTAGTTCGTTCGTAGTAAAAAGGCTAAATAACAAAATTAAATATGAAACAACTAGACCAACGGTCTGCACTGATTTGTCAGTTCCAACAAATTTCGAACCCCTACGAGCTGTCAAGAACTTAATTAAGCCGTCAATCAATAGCACACAGTGCGAAACACGAAGGCCGGCAACTGTCGATTCCTCCTACATTTGTTACAATCGACTATTCATTAATGCCCAAGAATATAATGTTATTAAATTCATTTTAATAAAAACAGACGACATGACTAAAATATTACTATAATATTAAAAATATATAAAATTCTACATTGTATACAACTACATCTATTGTATCTACATGTATTCTACTTGACGGATTCCTTCAATCTCATTGTATTCAGTAAATTCATTGCAGATGAAAGCACTTCTGCGATCTGTTATCTAGCGAACAGATATGGACCTATGTCAGCTGATACGAAGTTCAACTGCAATGATTATTCCTTTCCTATTGTGATATGTTAGACATCTACTATCACTTAGTTAACATGGCTCTCTCTAAATATATTTATAAATCGTAAATTATTAAATAATATTAAAAATTATAATTAATAATTTTTTGACCTTCATATAATAATAAAATACTTATATTACAAAAAGTAGACTTCTTCTGAAACACCTTATAAGTAATCCTCCTAAAAGCTTCTGCGGGATTTTCAAAACAATCCTAAAACTTTTCACTCGAAAGTTTAACACTAAGATGTGCTTAGCAACTGTATTTAAAATAAAATGTCGATCTTTCACTTTAATTTTGCACATTATTGAAAATATTTTCAAGAAAAACCATTCGAAATTACCATTGGTATATGTTAAATTTTCCAAAATACCTATTTCAGACACGTGGAAGTAAGTTCATTCACATGGCGATGCATTAAATTCTGTTTATCTGCGAGACAGAATCAACAGAGAATATATCCGCAACAGAAGAGACAGAGTTCGCAACAGAGTCAGCTGAAATGCTGAGTGGCAACATTGCATAAGAAGAAAGTTCGCAAATGGCAACTTCTTACAGGCAAACGCAGTATAGAACGACTCCAGACGATGATTTTTTTTGATTATTCTTTATGTGAAAAGAGGGCAAACGGCTCACCTGGTGGTAAATGATTACCACCATTAGCTAAGTACAACGGCAACACCAGAAGAGCTACAGGTACATTGCCGACCTTTAAGAATACTTACATGAAGTCACGACTTGTACAGTACGGGTCGAAGGATGCAGGTGCTTCAATAACTTACGTACTATACACACCCTGGGGGAGCCCCTAGTTCAACAGTGGACTTGTGACAGAGTGTAATGATAATAATGATGATGAATTCAATATAATCACTTTTGGCCACCTTGCTACAACACTGTACTGACAAAAATATTTTTTGAATAAACGCGACCAGCGGTTTAACTTTTGGACACCTAAACTGTTTTATCATCTAAAATTAGGTTAGGAGATCTGCCTACGAATCAGGAGACTCGAGTTCGATTCCCAATGTGAAGAGCGCGTACTAATGAGTTTTTCAAAACTTACGTACGATTTGTATCTAATGCTTATGGAATGCCTCACAGATTGTAATTATTCCGACTCATTGTAATTTTTAAAGCAGAACTCAACAGCGGTTGCGCTGTTGACCGACGTAATTCTCCATTACGTCAGAGGGGTAGATACCGACCTAACCAGACGACAGAGAAGGAGTCTATCGTGTAGTAAAAATTCATAATTTACAATTGTTGACTTTTATTCATCAGAATTGCGACAATTCGACAGCTTTTTACTGATGTATTTGTCGGTTTTATTAAACAACATCTATATGATCATCATACGAAGCCCGCCAACCCGCCACTGGACCGGCGTGGCGGGCCCGTCCCGGCTCCTAAACCATCTCTGATACTCGTATTTGAGAAGGAGGCCTTTGCCCATCAGTGGGCACTTACAGGCTGCTACTTTACTTTACTATATGATCATTAAACAGGGCCCAGGCCAATTAAAAGTGTATCCACAAAAGTTGTTGAGGATTAACAGTGTGCTCGTCATACGAATCATAAAAAATAAGTAAAATAAAATTTGTTAAAATTTATTGTATCTTTAGGTCCCTAAATTCGTCTGCAATAAATAATTTCGTACAACTGAGAGATAAGAAATGTCAGACAAAGTCTTGTCACGATAATCCTTGTTAAATCCTATTTTATCTCTTCCTTACAGTTTCGGAAATTCAACATATTCATTGTGTATATAGCACTTAAGTATATAAGGTATTTAAACATTATAGAATCGAGACGTGGTCTTTCATTTTAGGCCGTATGAGGAAGTACAAAGTTTCTCATATCCCGCTATGGAAAGGTTTTGCTTGATCTACCACGAAAATATTCGCAGTAGAACTAGGGTAACCGTCATAGCTATAAGGACCAGCAAGCTGAAGTGTCAATGAGCCGGCCATATTGCTCGCAGAACTGACAACCCTTGGGGATGAAAAGTTGTCGAGTGGCAACCACGTACAAGCAAACGTAGCATGAGATGACAAGATGCAGTAACGACCTGCACAGCGTTGTGGGACGTTGATGGTATGCAGGTGGTACAGGACCGTGATTTTTGGCGATTTTTGTGGGAGGCCTATGTTCAGCCGCGGACTTGTGACAGGCTGAAATGATGATGATGAATGAAGTATTTGGTCCTTTTAGAGAGTTTAATAAAGATACCTTTTTAGTTGCCATATAACATTCCATCTTCTTCTTTACGCTGCAGGGCATAGGCCATTCCATGAAAGTGCCAACAGAAGCTCGTAAGCCATGAACAAAAGATTTATGACATTTCATGCACATACGCTGAGCGTGGCGATTTGCTGAGCGCAGTCCCTCCCAATAGAGATAGTGATGAGATGACAGTGACAGAGATACCCATCTCTAGTCTATCTCTATTAACATTAATAGCTAATACTGACTACCTATATAAAATAATATTACTTAACATACAAGTATGTGTCAGATGTCTAGGTATGGTACGTCTAGGTATATTTTACATGAAGATAAGTTAACATATCCCCCTTACACCCTGTATGATATTTAGGTAAAATAACTAAGCATACAACATTTCTATATTCTACCTTTTATTTTGGATTAGATCAAGGTAATGGCATTTTTAAATACCTATTTCTAACTTTTTTTGAAAGCGTTAAAAATTTTGAAAAATTGGAAGACATTTTTTTAGTGTAGGTTTTAATTCCGCCGTGGCTTCCCTAACAGATAGTATTCATTTTATCGACGTTAATAGATTTAACCTAGGTATAACAAAACTCTCTGGACCGGCGACATAACGTACCGTCCGTAAACTTTAAAAAAAGTTATATTTTTACAATTTTTATCTACTTTTATATCTTTTGATGCCGATCTAAAGTAAATTGAATATACTGTCACCAATGAAAAATATACAAAATGTCCTGAATTGGAAGTAGATCCCGTAACCCCTCGATAATCGTGGTTTTATGTTTAATATCACACAAAATAAACGCTTTTATCGAATTCTACTAACTCCTAATCCATACCTATACTAAACATGGAATTCTTTATTTGTATGATTTAAATTGAAAAGTAATTGACGAATTTTGATGAAACTTTTTAAAATTACTCCTTTTGATTCCAGAAGTACTATATATATTTTACCCGATATGTGACATAACAATAGAAATTTATATAGTTGTAACATCTCATGTGATATTTCTTCATGTGTAGTAATAATAGAAATTCTTTTGTTATAATACATAAAGGTTTAATAGGTATTGGAAATGCGAAAGTAAGTACGTTTGTCGTTCAATTACTCTTAAATAGCTGTACGAATTTGAGTGAAATTTGGCTGAGAGAAATTTGAAAAGAAACTTTTTATCTCAGTTAAGAGTTCCCTTGGGACAATTTTTTCCACTCAATAATAAAACACTTGTTATGGAAACGGCATTCAAATTAGAACGTTTTGTATCATATTAAAAAGATTGCGCTAAAGTTATTATATAAACATAAAACATTTGCGTAATAACATGAATATTTAAGAAATAATTAGATATATCATTATGAAAATTTTTGAAAGTATTGTTAAACGTAATAAATTAAGTATAATGTGAAACGACCTGATGTTATAGTTGAACGTATTACGTACAGCTGCTTAATCATTAATTTTAAAAGCTTTGTGGTTTAATCATGTATGTAAGAAATCGACAGAACACCGCAGAAAACATCGGAGGTTGAAAACTAACAATTAATATAATTATATGTATATTATATAAAAACATTTAATTCAAATATTTCACAGATAATGCGAATCAATTGATACGTACAACATTTTTTTAATTCTATAAAATCTATTTTTGAATTTTTCATTCGATTATTTTTTTTTATTCTCAATGTTCAATATTTCAATAAAGTCACAGTATTACTAAGATTTATATTAATATAAAAAATGGAAAACCGATTTTCATTCCGGTGCTCAATTACAGCTGCCGCCTTTCATTACCAACATTTATTAGATTGCTGTGCCTATACTTACCTTTTAAACATTATATTTTTTTACTACGTTTAATACATTTCGGCATAGAATTTGGAATATTTTTTTTTTGCCGCAGCTCGAATGGGCCGGCTCGACTGGGGTAGTACCACGAACTCGCAGAATACCTGAGTAAAGTAGAGGCATGTTGTGCTCTCCCTCCACATCCACCTCCCAACTTTTAAATATTCTTTTAGGCTATCAACGCATCTCCTGCTCCTCTGGTGTTAGAGATGTACGTGGGGGACGGTAATCACTTACCATCAGGTGGGACCCTTGCTCGTTTGCCCCCTTAATGAAAAAAAAATATATACGACTTACTTACTCATTTCAGAGATAGTAATACTAAAAATAAGGATGTCTATTTTGCATGACTTAACGCAGTCAAATAGGCCTCTGCATATACTTTGTATCTTTGCGGTATATGTGATGGCTGACGAGCGTCTGGTTTTTATCCGTAGATAGCCTTGAGTTCAAGGCTTTTCCCTTTGTCACCTTTTACGGTATCACCGGTAGAAAGAGATACGTCGCTACCTCGAAACGAACTTGCTGATAACTGTCAAACCAGACATAGTAAAGTATATTAACGTATCAGCTTATATCCTGTTGCTGGTCAAAGGGCACCTCTCAATATTTCAGCGAGTTTGAAGCCGGAAAGGGTCTATCACGCTGGTCCAGTGCGGGTTGGCGGACTTAAAATGTCCTCGTAATAATATATATTTTTAAATATTTTTTCTGTTATGCCTGTTTCCTTCGACATTATTCTGCACCGCTGGGCACGTGCCCACGGTGCTGGCATGGCAACGTGCTGGCATCGGGGATCGAACCCGGTCACACGCGTACTACATATTCAAGCTAATGCCCTAAATCAGACCTAACTCAGCTACCACTGCTCCATCATACTTAATTAGCTTAATTTTTTGGCAAGAAATTTGAACGTAACTTAAATTAAGAGCGTATAACTTAAAACACATACGTGAAAGAAACGCGTAAAAGTAGGAAAATAAATGTCTTAAAAAATTTACATTAAAGATGTAAATTAATAGGTAAATTTTTTGACATTCTACGGCTCCCTAGCTAAATAACTGTTAAATACTACCGCATAAAAATTAATGAACTCGCTAACTTTCGGCATTAACGCTCTTATAGCACTCGCAGGAACAATTAGACCAGTTTCAGGGTTCTGTAGCAAAATGTAGAAACAGAACTTTAATTGTAATTTAATAATATCTATTACATTACAACTACATCAGGCTATTTTAGAAAGAAACTGCAGGCAAATGCCTGTATACATTTCTTTGTAGGTTTATCTATAGATGATATCCAATCCATTTTTCCGGCGTGATCACTATTCTGAGGGATTTAAATTCGTCAAATTCAAATGAATATTCATTGGGTTCGATAATATATGTAATAAAAAAAATAATCCATGGGCCAGATTTCTTTAAACGCATTCAGTCCTTTAAACGAGGTTGAATCGTACAGTTCACATGAATAATTATTGATATTAAACTCCACGTCCGGCAAGCCGTGCAGACGTGGAGTCTTTAGCAGGGGCCTATACCCTGCAAATTATTTACAGGCTGTTAAGAATAATGATAAGGAAGGCTTGTCCGTGTAGTCCACATCAGTTCAAAAGAAACATTTTTATACGATGCCATGTTAAAATGTCATAGGAGTAAGCTGAATTATTAGAATTTCAATTTTAGAACATTTTAAACAGTCATGTGTCTGTTGTTTGTTTAAACCAATAATTGTTTTCTAACATACTCCTATAAAGTGTATTGAGTACTAAGGATGTTGATCGATTTTAAAGAAGGCCTTTCTTAATAAATTTTCAATAGGTTTTTTCTTTAATTTGATGAAATTCTTTATATGTAGTACAGCTATGGTAGCTCAGGGATCAGGGCGCTCGCGAGTTTAAGCCCCGGCTCGGCGGCGAATTATAACATCGTATCTATCTAATCATCGTTATATCACGTAGTCGGCTCCTTTTCTACCAAGGAGTCGTCGGGGTATGTACCACACTTTTACCTATTCCTACCGCCAAGCAGCAGTGTGACCACTGTTGTGTTCGGGTTTCAAAGGTATACTGAGTCAGTATAGTAAGGCATTCCATCTCAGTCCTCAGGGGTGACAACACATTTGTAATCTCCTTCGATTGAAGTTCTTTGCAGTTGGACATAGGAAGAAAGAAGAAAGAAAGTACTTTATTCATTGCCACAACTCAAGTAACAACTTAATTAACATAACAAAAAAAATATTTTATTGAGTTGCAGCAACATAACGGTGTCCGGCTGCATACGCTGCATACGCCACTTACCATTAGGTGAACTAGCTCGTTTGTCACTTCAAACCAATAAAAAAAACTTCACGAGGAAAAGACACTACCAAAAACTAATGTTTCGGTTTGAAGGGTATTGAGAGAAACTGTAATTCCATATTAGTATACACTAATGGTTGAAAACACATTATCTGATGACGTGTTGCGAAAACATAAATAATATTAATATTATATTATTTAGATAAACTTTTCGTTTTATTACAATATATTTAAACAATGCAGAAATAATTATCGTAGTCAAAGTAAATTCTAAACAACTATCAACAAAGAGGCAACGCGCTATCCAGTATCAACCACTTGGGTTGAAAATTACAGTAATTTTCCGTGAAACCGATGCAAACATTAAAGTGATTTGTTGACCAGCGCATTGTATATCCACGACCGTGGCACGAAAATTACTGCCAGCGCTGCAGTTACTGGCGACATTGCTTTTGTGATAATTTAACTAAATAAATAACGTTCATACTCGGACGTATGGAACCTCTAACTTTTCAGTGTTGTTTATGTAGTTGCTTATTTTAGTTTTTATATTATTTAAAATAATTTCTTTGATATTTATGATTATATTAAAATAAAAACATTGGGGTGTCGTGACGGCGAAGATAATCCATCACCTCTTTTCTTTAGACACGATATATATTAGAATAGATTAGGACCAGCCTCCGAATCGATGACGAACACGACGAAAGTCGTCCCGAGTTCGATATTCTATCTAGAGAGAGGGCTCGTAACAATGAGTGTGTCTGTGTTTTTTTATTTAGTGAACATAACAATACATTTACAAAAAATTTGCAATATTAACAAAAATTATTCCGACACGAACTCCTATAACAGGACAATATCAATTATTTAAAAAATAATTGATACATTATTGCAGAGTATGAAGAACAACAAATACAAAAAGTTAACCATATTACGTAATGAACAAAACAAATTCCAACATATTTTTGAAAGTTATGTTGGAATTTGACTGTAAGCCTGACGCACTAAGACTGCGACGGACTCATCTGAAACTTTTTTCTAATAAGCTCTGCTGGAAAGTGGGTTGATACGACCAGAAAGGTTTTCAGACATCTGACCATCCCTTTTTTGGGTATACGGCCATTAAAGCTTATTGCTACTACTATCTACTGTAACATCAGCCTATTTTAGTCTATCGTTAAACTTTAGCCTCTCCAAGAAAGCGCCTGGTTAAAGAGTATTTCTTGGTTGTCCGAAACTTCTGTCCGAACACACCACGTTGCGGAAGCGTTGGTGAACTTAGTGTCGGTACCCTCACACAAGTGTCTTTTCATGCAGTACAATAACTGCTCTTTTGAGCACACGTCATACAGGGCGTCTAAGATTAAGCAGAAGATAAACATACATAACATTATGCCTACTTTAGTTTTATCACTACCCAGTTTGAGACAATACATAGAGAATATTAACAATGTAATAATAATAGTAACTATATTTATCCAAAATAATATCGCTGTTTCATAATTGCTGATGTCAGTTATGGAAGGACATACAATCGTCCTATATACGATCAATCGCTGAAATTAGTGAGGACTTAAATGCCACTCGTAATATTCCAATGCAATATATTTTTGTCACATTGGTATTCCACCGCACGTGACGTTTACTACACATATTTCATAAATCGGTAGAGCTACCCCTAAAATCAATTTCATGATATTATAAAAGTTATTCCATTTAGGATGAAAACGTGGCGCAATCGATAAAGTGCTTTTTGAATATAATTGGGTGAATTTCTTATTTGTACATCCATATTAGTACGTGGTAGAGCCAAGAGGCGGCTTTTGCTGCCGCTCGAATAGGCCGGCCGACTTCACCGTAATGGTACCACGACATCTTGTGCTTCTGAATTCCGTTGGGTGAGTGAGGTAACCGGAGGCTCACTCCCCCACCCCATCCCCCTCCTCATCCTCCCTCCCATCGCCCAAATACCCTTAAAGGCCAGCCAACGCACCTGCAGCACCTCTGCTGTTGCGGATGTACGTGGGCGACGGTAATCACTCACTTACCATCAGGTGAACCACTTGCTCGTTTGCTGCCTTTCCCATAGAAAAAAACATACGATATCGATGTACAAATAATAAAATTTTGTCAGCTATTTTAGATAAGAATTTCTCAAAATTATTTTACACAAGAAATAAAAGTTACAAGTCACAAAATTTGTAATTTTCTTATCGTCATTACTTTCTAAATTTCCATAAGTACAATTGAAAACATTAAGGGGCAATATTGCTTCATATAAATCTACGTAAAATATTTTATCTCGAGATTTATTTCGAAGTTATTAATTCTTGAGTTTGCGATTAGTAATAAAGAAGTACTACAAAATATTTTGTTAATAAGCCGTATATTCTGTTAGAATAAATTGAATCTTCTGAATTCAAATTTGTAGGAAAGGAATCCGTATAATATGTCCATGTCGATTTATAACCGAATGACAATACAATATAGGACGGTAACAAATTAAAAAAAAAACTTGTCTGGCTTTACGTGGCTATCACAAGTTCAATGCTGAACACAGGCCTCCTCCAAAGATTTCCACAAAGTTATGTAATAATAAGTATTAATAAAATATAGTAATGTAAAACATTTATTAGATTTATTAGAGGCTAAAACTGGTAATTTCACCTGTATGGAAGAGGAAATCGAAATAAATAAGACAATTTTAAATGTCTAAAGAAGAGAATAAAAGATGAAGTAGAAGGAAAAGAAAATAATGATAGAACATTATTTGATAATTTCCAGGTAAATATCAAACTGTTCTGGAAAGAGTCGAGATTGAAAGCAGTGCGAGACGAGAATGGCTGTGTTTTGTTTAACGAAGCTTTGATTTTGGATTTGGAAAGATGAAAGAAATATATTGAAAGTGTCTTCTTTGGTAAGTTATACTTATGTAGGGGGGAATAGGGTAATTTTTCTAAGTATATGTCGGAAGCTGCGCACGCACAGCATCGTTAGGATAATGTTAATGATGTAGTTTGTCTTTAAAGATTTAACAAATTTTCAATCAATCAATTGTAAGTGTAATTCTTTTCAAAGTTATATTGGTTGAGGTATATAATGGAATATATGGATGAGATAGGTATCGTATGTAGCTTAGGGAGGAAGTATTCAATTCGATATGAAGCAATACATAAACGTTCCGATATTACGTAGGCAGGTAGATTTATTCATTTCGTCGGGCAACAATACAAAAAGTAAAAGTAAAATGTGTACTTTGTAGATATATCGCCTATATGATCGCCTGCAGTAAAACGCAATAAAAACGTAAGATCTAAAAAAATCTGTTGCAGTCGAGGTGACTAATAAAATAAACAAAATGTAATTTCTTTATCTCTTTACTTTAACTACTTCTCGTGAAAATATTGCAATTCCTTATAGTAGTTCAACATAGACTATAAACGCTCAGAGTAAATTTTGAGTAATATACATAACTCCTTTACAATGCGAAAGTGTTTCGTTATAAGACTGAAGACCTTGACTTAAAACCACATGATACATAGAGCGGAATTAAACTGTCATGTTAATATATGTTAAAGCTTCGTCATCGCATTATTTACCCTCTTATAGGGATGAGTGGCTGGTCAATGGAGTAATAATTGTGAAAAATATTCGAAGATTATGTTAAAATAGAATATTCCTAAGCAACAAGCGTTTTCTTGAATGATATACAAAAATCTTTGTTAAGTAAATCAGGTAGAAAATATATACAGATCTGTTAATATATAGAGCTGTCCTTCTCCTGTCCGACTTCGGCCTAGCTAATAACTTGTGAATGTAATCATTTATGAGGTGCTTGTGTGAAAACCAAGGCTCTAAGAAGTTGACAGTCTACGGTCATTATCTGTTACAATCATTACATCATGTTTAAAAGACCACAAATCCTCGTAAAAGGGCACCAATTCCAGTAAATGATAATTTGCAAGTCTATTGTAATAAATTAAAAAAAAAACATCAATAGAGAACGACCCCAAAATAGGTACTGTATGATCTTTCTGCGTAGATCCAACAAAAATAAATTATTAAGACACTGACGGTAGCCGGGTTAAGTCTAACATCAGGGAGTCAAACACCTCAGTCCCCTGTGACTATGTCCCGTACAGTAACTTACATAGCTACGTTTGTTTTTTTTGTATCCGTCGTTCAGCCCCGTCCCTGAAAAAAACAATTTATATTATATAAAATAGTTGCATTTAAATATGGTGTTTGCGTTTATGTACATAATTACTCAGATCCCCTGTCATTTTCGTTACGATTTTCGGAGTAGGGAAGAGACCGATAAATAAACAATGCTTCTATCTGTAAGTTATGTTAAAATATACGCTCACATGTTCAAGGTTTATTTGTTAGATTACGGTTTTAAGTTAACGGTTAGCTCTAGTATTTAACATGTGCACAGCGGGCTGTTTATCAGTGTATGTCATAGTTTCCGACCTTTTAACTTACTACTTAAAGCTTGGAAACTGCGGGTGTCCGAGTATTTTGGTGTTATAATAATTAAAAACTTTTCACTTACAAAACAGACTGTCCTTCATTTACAGGATACAAAACAGTAATACCAAAGTACAGCCGTGGTAGACAGTTTACAGTTCTGACCATGGTAGAGCCAAGCGGTGGTCGCTTCATCACAACACCCACTAATGTGTGATACATATGTTTTAAAATTTTAATATAGCAAAATTTTAATTTCATTTTTTACAGTTTTTTTATGTTTGGTAGTATTATGTTGCGGGACAGAGATTTCCCTAGCCTTCGAAGATCTAGTACAAATTATTATGATGAATTTTTTTGCATAAATCTGAGTACGGTGCCGACAATGGGGATCGAACCAATGTCACTCGCACTCTATAAAACTCAAGCGAGCGCCCTGATCCTTAGGTTATGGAAGCTGGGTACGGCAGTGCAATGTAATATACGAGAAGCCTGTGCTAGATGTTTTTAAAGCTCTTACTTACTACTACGTTTAGTAACGGGATGCTGAGGTGGTTTGGACATATGATGAGGATGAATGAAAGTGGGTTGACGCCGTCGCTCCGTGCACACGTGTGCTCGCCTCCGGTACGAGCAGCCATAAACACTGTGCCGGAGTGTTTCGCAGCGGGATGAGTCATTAGTTCGCAATGGGTCGTTAGTGGCCCCGCACCTGCGGGTGCCTACTCGGCCCTATTGTCTTTCCGCGTCTTTGTCCGCGTGTTATTAAAGTGAGTGCCGCCCGCCGCCCGCGCATAGGTCCCGCTTGCGCCGTCGCTCCGTGCACACGTGTGCTCGCCTCCGGTTCGAGCAGCCATAAACACTGTGCCGGAGTGTTTCGCAGCGGGATGAGTCATTAGTTCGCAATGGGTCGTTAGTGGCCCCGCACCTGCGGGTGCCTACTCGGCCCTATTGTCTTTCCGTGTCTTTGTCCGCGTGTTATTAAAGTGAGTGCCGCCCGTCGCCCGCGCATACTGCACGGCGGTACTGTTTGCGACTTCGCCCCGCGCATACGTGTGCTCGCCCCTCGGTTTGAGCAGCCATGACACTGTGCCGGAGTGTCTCGTACTCAGTATTTGTCGCGTAGATCATGTCAGGGTCATCGGTCTCCGCGCCTCCATCTTCCCGCGCATATTCGCGAGCTATTAAGTAGTGAGTGTCGGCCGTGTCCCGCGCACGCTGCGCAGCAGTCCCGTTTGCGACTTCGCTCCGCATATAGGGTCACTGTGCTAAGCGTCTCACAAGCGGGTTCTGTCGTGTCGGTTTGTCAGGGTCATCGGTCTCCGCGCCTCCATCTTCCCGCGCATATTCGCGAGCTATTAAGTAGTGAGTGTCGGCCGTGTCCCGCGCACGCTGCGCAGCAGACCCGTTTGCGACTTCGCTCTGCTTATGTGTGCTCGCCCCTAGGGTTAGAAGCAGCCATATACACTTTGCCTGAGTGTCTCACAATCGGGTTCTGTCGTGTCGGTTTGTCAGGGTCATAGGTTTTCACGCCACTATTAGCCTCCCGCATACGTGTGCTCGCCCCCAGGTTTGAGCAGCCATAACACTTTGTCGGAGTTTCGCAGTACAATATGTCGTGTGTCAGTATATCGCTAGTGGGCCCCGTATCAGCGGGTCCCTACTTCGACTCTACCACTTTTCCCGCGTTCAATCGCGAGCTATTAAGTAGTGAGTGTCGGCCGTGTCCCGCGCACGCTGCGCAGCAGTCCCGTTTGCGACTTCGCTCAGCTTACGTGTGCTCGCCCCTAGGGTTCGAAGCAGCCATATACACTTTGCCTGAGTGTCTCACAATCGGGTTCTGTCGTGTCGGTTTGTCAGGGTTTACCGGTCTCCGCACCACTATTTTTGTCTTATCCTTCCGCGTATAAATCCGCGCGCCATTAAAGTAAATCGTCATCCCGCCAAACTCGCGAGCCAATCTGCTCGCGAGTCAATTCAGATGAGGCTGTGAAAGCCTCCGGGCTAACAGCGTGTGGATGGTTTTTTAGTCGGTATGGTCCTCCTTCAGGGGATTGAGTCCGACATAACCCAGTTGCTGGCCTACCGGCCAGCAACAGGGTATGCGTAACAGCATTTTCCATCCAGGGAAAAAAAAAAGTGGGTTGACGAAACAAATATATGAGGCAAGTGTAAATGGTAGAGTCGAGAGAGGAAGACCTAGGCGAACATTTCACGTTAAAATCGGAGACGTTCTGAAAAAGGCCAGGTCAAGATTATTCTAAACCAACGAGCATGCATGCGAAGATTGCTGAAAGTGGAAGAAGCGAAAGACATGTCAGGACCGTAGCAAGTGGAAGAAAATTATCTCTGTCTACCCCGTTGGGGATAAGGCGTGAATATATACATACGTACATACATACATACGTTTTGTAACTTAAATTTCCAGACTCGGACGAAGTAAATATGTAAATTTAGAAATAAGATCGCAACATTGAAACATGACTAACATTTTAAAGATTTGTACGAAAATGTCAATGCAACGAAATTAATATAAAATCAGTAATGTAACGACACATGTGGTGGAGAGCAAATGTATGTTGTAAAGTTCGTACATTGCGTCGGTGAGTTAAGAGTGTCTTTAAAGGCATCTTGCCTTAGTGGCACTTTATGACTTAGAACCTTCTACGTGAGAAATATAAAAATATATAATTTATATGACTCACCATGGCAGTAAATACAAAATTGAAGAGTATAATTAAAAAAAAAACTATGCATTCTTTTATCGTTTTTTTTTATGAGAAATGCGGCAAACGAGCAAGCAGTTCACCTGATGGTAAGTGATTACCGTCGCCCACAAAATACATCTGCAACACCAGAGGACCTGCAGGTGCGTTGCCGGCCTCTAAGGGTATTTAGAAGATGGAAGGGAGAATGAAGTGGGGGATGGGGAAGGGGAGTGGGCCTCCGGATACCTCACTCACCGAACGAAACGCAAGAAGCATAAGATGCCTCTACTTCATGCCGGTATTCTGCGAGGTAGTGGTACCAATCCGGTTAAGCCGGCCTATTCGAGCAGCAGCAAAAGCCACCGCTTGGCTCTACCACATTAAAAATATAAACGTAAGTCAATACACTACATTTTATGTTATCGTATTTATGTCTGTTACTGTAAAAACAGTAACTTATTTCGGTATTGTTGTACCGGTATTGTAATGCATTACGGTACAGTAATTTATAGCTAAATCGTTTCTACCTTTATTTAACCCATTTCTCATTTCTGTACAGAAATTTAATGGCGGGGCGAGGAAGAGAGTGGAATAATAAAGAGATATGGACTAATGAGGGCTGAGATTCCAGTGGTGGCTTGCTTTGTACGACTAACTTCTGACAAGGTCAAGCCTCGGTCTCCACTCATTATTACGGTACTGGAAAAATAGTGGTATCATTAGAACAAAAAAAAAACCAGATGACGTCACACGGTTAAACTACCCAACCGACTCAGACTCGATAAATTCGTCCAATACTAACACTGAATATTCAGTTAGTAATATAGACATGATTCCGACGCCTGAAGCACGCCTTATAGCGCATCGCAGAAACAATACACTCACGAACCAAGGCGGTTCTCACGACTGAACCATCCGAGACGAGGTCCGAACCTCTTTTGGGTGGTTGATAGATAGCATATAATATCAGCAGAAGTAAATTATAAGTATACCTACTTCTCTTACTACTGCTTGATCCGATGAAGCTGTAAAAGCCAAAAAAACTGCTAACGGCACAAACTTTTGACTGACGTTTAGCTTTACGCTGCTTAATCATCGTTAGAAACCTCGACGAATTCTTCACTCTTCGTCGTTTCTATTGGAGTGGTCTCTAGCGAATTTGTTTCAACGCACCATTTTTTTTTTTTTCCCTGGTTGGAAAATGCGGTTACACAACTGGGTTATGTCGGACTCAATCCTCTGGAGGAGGACCATACAGACTATAAACCATCCACACGCTGTTAGCCCGGAGGCTTTTACAGCCTCATCTGAATTGACTCGCGAGCAGATTGGCCCGCGAGTTTGGCGGGATGACGATTTACTTTAATGACGCGCGGATTTATACGCGGAAGGATAAGACAAAAATAGTGGTGCGGAGACCGGTGAACCCTGACAAACCGACGCGACACACCCCGATCGTGAGATGCTCCGGCAAAGTGTATATGGCTGCTTCTAACCCTTGGGGTATGCGGAGCGAAGTCGCTAACGGGACCGCCGCGCAGCGTGCGCGGGACACGGACAGCACTCACTAGTAATGGCTCGCGATTGAACGAGGAAAAAATGGTGGAGTCGAAGTAGGGACCCGCTGATGCGGGGCCCACTAGCCATATACTGACACACGACATATTGTACTGCGAAACTCCGACAAAGTGTTATGGCTGCTCAAACCGGGGGGCGAGCACACGTGTTCACGGCGCGACGGCGCAAGGGGGACACCAATTTTTGTATGTGGTTATACCATCTTTCCCGTTCATCATTTTGTACCCCTTTATTTTGCTTCTCATCTGCGGATGCTGGGTGTAGTGAAGTGTCCGAGAAATTTGATGTATATTTCAGATGCTACTGTTAAGATTTAATGTAAAGATGTAGGAAATCAAAGTGTATTCTATCGAACCGCTGAGGCGGGTATGGCCAGACAGCGAGCGGCGGACGTAATGGCCCGTCTGAATAGTGTCCATATATCATAGCTTCCGATCATTCTGTTAACTTTCTGGTATTAAAACGAAATTCACACGTGAAGCCCTATCTTGAAATAAGTCTGACCGTTTTTTTTTTTTAGAAGTTGATTTAGAGATTCACGTCTGCTTCAAATTTTAATTCGATTTGTAATTTTATGTTGATGTGAAATGTATATGATTCTTAACACTCCATGATTTTTCTTTCAATTTAAGTATTACAAGTACAAATATATTTTTTGTCAGTAAATTTCAAGATTCTTTTTAGTATTTCAGATATTCTTATTTTTAATAATCAATTTAATGGTCAATTACGTATCACTATTGTTTATTGTTATCGGTAGTTAAGAACAATATTGCGCGATTTATAATTTACGTCTTTATTAGATTTTCTCTGAACAATAAATTCAACTGAACGAGAAGAACTGTCAAGGCAATCTTTTTTTCAAAACTATGTTACAATGTCATTTAAAAAAACATATACTGTAATCGAAAAATACTCCTAGATTTTATTACCGAAATTTATATTTTAATTAATGTTTCTTAAAGAAACCCCGAATTTCTACCTTTATAAATCCTTCAACCCTTCAATTGTAATCCTACGAGTATCTGAGGTAGATTGACTTGAAGGTCGTACGATATTTAAAAAAAAATTCAAATCTAAAGAGATTTGGAATCAGATTAAGTAAATTGGAAAACGATAAGTAGACGGGCATTTTAATTATTTTTACAATTATTTCTATATAAAATAGATTAACGAGTCAATACACTTAATAAATCCTTTATCATGATCATAATAATTCCATAACAAACAGTTTATGTAAAAAAAAAAAAATACCCTCACGACCCTAAACTCAGTACTGGAGGTGGTGTAATGAGAGGTCTAGTACATTTATTATAGTCGTATCAACCCAATTTTTATCCGAGCTTATTTAAAATAACGTGACCGGTTGTGAGTCCATCGTCGTCTTAGTTTTTAGGCTAACGATAAAAGTAGTATAGTAAGTGAAGGCTTTTCCTTTTACAGTTTTTCAACTGTTCGGTATCAGCCCACACCTAGGGGATCGGTTATCCTGTTTCGGAGACACATCCCTTACCATTTGGCTACCGTGGCGAGGAATTATTATTTACATTTTATATATTACATGATTTTTCCAAATAAAAATTAAACTAAAGATGATTTGTGGTAGATTGTCGCACGTTCGCCGTCATGTTATTGAATTGGAAATGTGTAATAATAATTTGTATGTATGTATTACTTGTTTGTATTTGTTTTATTAATTGTATGTTTGTATGTAGTCTATTTCAGCAGTGAGTTATATTTATAGTTAATTAATATTTAGCGACTAATTAATAACTCTTGATGTACTGAGCAATTATTTTAATGTGAGTAGAAGTTTCAATTTAGTCACTTCTACATTATATACATTCTACTTCTACACATTTAAATTGCATCGTCGAAAACGAAAAAAGTAAAATTAAACGCTATGAAATCATTTCAAATATTCTTTCTAAATTATATAAGTTCATATTTAAAGTCATAGTTAAAATATCAAACTCCAAGGTTTTACTATTCTCCTGACAGTAGAGTAAATTAAGTTACTTTAATCTCATAAGGCTTATCTGCGAGCTGGCTTTCGCATTCGCTTTGAAATTGAGAATAGAGTTATAACCTCAAAGAGGAAATTTAAAAACTAAATTTATCACGCAGCGGCGTGTGGCGGAACGTCGTATCAATTACTATCACGTATTTATAACATTTTTTTTTTCTTATTTAAGTGTATTGTTTCATAAGTATGATTGATATCCACGTGGCAGATTGGGCCCGAATTCAAATGCCAATAGAAGCAAACACTGGGTGACAGAACTGCTTTTCTTTTCTGGGAGCCGTCTAGATACCGCCATTTTTAGCGCTAATTAGCAGAGCAACCAATTTGAAACCATGCCTGCCTTTCTTAGCCCGGCCGTAATTACAGGCTTTAGGGCATTTCATGTAAGTGTAAACTACACACATATAAAAAGTCTAAGCAACATGTACTAATTTAAATTTTAGGATGGTTATTCACATTATAACGTTGTATTTTATTTTTAAAATAATATTTTTAGGGTCCTATGATGTACAAATAACAGCTGTTGTCTTTATAAGTTCTTTAAATAACAGAAATTAACAATATTAGAATATTCTGCAGAAACTAAGGTACATAAGCAACTAAATATTTTTTTTAACAAAATAAAATTTCTAAAGAAAATGAATTTATTGTGAAAGAATAGGATAATTTAATACAAAGTATCCTCTGCTATTCAGAACTTGTCGGCAACGATTATTCATTGAATTAATGAGACTGTTTATGTCATCTTGCGGTATTCGCTCCCAATGGAATTGTAGCAAATCCTTCAGCTGCTGGGTTGTTGTCACTCCGTCCAAGTCCTTCAAAGCACGTCTCTGGAGCATGTCCCATGCGTGCTCGATGGGGTTGAGGTCTGGCGATTGAGCATGCCAGGGCAATACCCGTATGTTCTCCGTTGCCAAGTATTGACTGGTTCTGGAGCTGTATGTGAACGCGCATTGTCATGCATTAACGTAAAATCGGAGCC
Organism: Bhutanitis thaidina; assembly: GCA_029286595.1. Lineage (NCBI taxonomy): Eukaryota > Metazoa > Arthropoda > Insecta > Lepidoptera > Papilionidae > Bhutanitis > Bhutanitis thaidina. Next base: position 3,680,630 of record JAGSMS010000012.1, on the reverse strand, counting down.
AAAGGTTTATGCAAATGGATGTACATAAGGTCTGAGAATATCCTCAACGTAATTTTCAGCGTTCATGTTTCCATTTACAAAAACGAGCTCAGTTCGCCTGTTCTTCATAATACCCGCCCATACCATAACTGTTGTGCCGCTGTATGGATGAACTTCCTGAATGCACCCGAGCCTTTCAGTATTTCCGGGCCGACAGTACACTCGCACCCTTCTTGTATCAGGCCTAAAACCGAATCGCGACTCATCGGAAAACATAATTTTATCCCATTGTTCCTGGGTCCATGTTCTGCGTTCTCAACGCCATTCATTTAGACGAGCGCGATTCCCGTGACGTATCGGTGGGCACCTAATTGGGCGTCGAGCTCGTAGGCCGTACTCATGCAGTCGATTTCGCACAGTTTGGGGACTTACATCAACACAGTTTGACTTTTGTAGCCTCAAACTGATCTCTCGAGCAATTAACCTCGGCTGGCGTCTTGCAGTCAGTTGTATGTACCGGTCTTGCCGAGTAGCTGTACTCCTTTTACGGTCTGAATGCTGTTCAGCGGGTTCCCTTGTATTATTGTAGCGCTGCCAAAGACGACAAATAACACTTCTATGAATGCCAAAATGCCAAGATACCTGAGAATGATTTCTTCCGGCTTGCAACATCCCCACAGCTCTTTGCATTTCATTTGCCGTTAAATGACGTCGCTCCATGACGTAAAGAATAAATAACTTTATTTAAATGGTTGGTAAAATTATAAAATCAAGACTAAACGTAGCAATAAAACTCACTAAAATTCCCTTTCATTTAATTTTATGTTAAAGAACTTATAAAGACAACAGCTGTTATGTTTACAACATAGGACCCTAAAAATATTATTCTAAAAATAAAATACAACGTTATAATGTGAAAAACCATCCTAAAATTTAAATTAGTACATGTTGCTTAGACTTTTTTGATGTGTGTATATGTGACGGTAGTATTAAAAAAAATAACACATTTTTATACAGTGGTAATACGATTAGTATATATAATATATAATCCACAAGTTTTTTAGGTGTCAACGATCTCTTGAATTTGTGTAACTATGTAAGTGTTTTTCAACAGATTTTTTTTCTGTTATTTGAATTAAATTACTTCGATATCTATACAACACGTTTACATTCGGCTTTTATAATTTATTCAAGTCTGAAATTGTTATCCTGGGTGTATCTTAGACAAATTGAGTTGTAAGCCGCTCCGGTAATATTTTAAAATCTCGACCAAAACCCTTTAGATTTACGACCGGATTGTGTAAATTGGAAAGCGGTAAACGGACCGCACTGTGACGACTTTATTGTGTTTTCCTTTATTTTTTTATGTGAAATAAGATAGAGTATAAACTTTTATTGAAAAAAATGTGATAATGTTTTTGATACTTATTAAAAGCTGTTTTTATAGTTGAGCTACAAAAATGTATGTTCCTTATAAATCATTTACATGTTTTATAATAGAGTCGACCCGCGCGAGTGACCGGGGTTAGATCCCCGATGCCGGCACCACTAAAATTGTTAATAGAAATTTTAAGTGCTGTGTTCACCGTGTGCTCGGTGGCGAAGGAAAACATCGTGAGGAAATCTGCATGTCTGAAAAACAATAAGAAAAATATTTCGAGGATACGTGAAGCTAACCCGCACTGAAGCAACGTGGCGGGCCCTTAACGGCTCCAAAACCCTCTCAGATATTTAAGAAGAAGGGCTTTACCCAGCTGTGGGCATTAACATGCTGTAACTTTTAATTTTTTTTTAATATTTTGCGAAACAAATGTATTTATACTATTTTTGATATATATTTTATAAGTAACTGTAGTTCTCTGTTCGATATAGAAAGACTCAAGAGAGGCTCTTGGACGACCCGATAGACTATAGTCTAATCTTAAGTGCCTTCAAAACTTAAGGTTGCATATTCAAATTTCGCTACTATCAAAGTTTATTAGTATAAAATAGCAACCCATAAATCTCACTGCTAAAAAAGGGGGAGGCCCTTATTGCCGAGATGGTTTTGAAGCGAAAGTTTCATTGATGAATGCGAATAGAGTCTGTTAATGTTCAATATATTTTTGAAACTCTACGCCATTACGCAGGAAACGACGGACGTGAATTAATTTGATGTAACATAAACATTCTACGGCAATATCAAGTGAGCTCTTCGTATTTTAATACGTGGTCATAACGAGAGGGAAAAATTTAATGGTTTAACATAACGAGGAATGGGAGATGGTGGGCTCAGCAATCTAGAGAATGCCAGCAATGAACGCGCCAGATGTGATAGAGTGTCAAAATATTGATATGCTATAAAAAAATACATTGCCTCGGCGAAATATATATAATTGTGGTGGTGTGGATTTTGACGTTCTTAAGAGCTTAAAACAGCCTAAATCATATAAAGAGTTTTAACCTTATAGGCATTTATTAACTAATTTATAATAATAATAATAATGTATACCGTAAACTCAACACTGAAGTACTTACAACTTTTCACCCGAGCTTATTTGGGACAACGTGGCGTGTGGTGACCTTATCGTACGTACAGAAGTCGTTGTTACGAGCCGTTACATAGGGTTCGAACTCGACGCCTCTGATTCGAAAGCAGGTTCTCTAACCATTCGGCTATCGTGGCTCTAATTAACTAATTGCTTCCGCTTTTGCTGACTTTTTCCGGATAACAGTCGTACTCGCAGGATATATTACACTGCTGTTAGAAGCGAAAACAAAATGGCACTTTAAGTCTGCGCAATAGAGGCCATGGTGTTTACGAATTTGTAAAAAAGCGTTGGAGAATAATATATTGGCGCGTGAAGAAAAGTTAGTACCCACTGTTAGCTTTTGTACAAGCCACAGCAAATAACACGATTTCGAAGTTCGCAAATGTAACTAACCGGTCACAGTTAACAGTAATTTGATGATCTCAATTGAGAGCACGTCTTTGTCCAGCTGTGGGTTATTTATGGGCTGGTAATCTTAATTAAATAATATTTGTGTAATACACAATTGTAAAAATTTCAATAATGATGAATGTAGCTAGTTCTTTTTTAAAAGACGATTTGAAAAGAAAAATGAATATTATACATTTACCGACATAGTTACTGTCAACTTAATATATTGAATCAAATAATCGTGAACAAAATCAATTGATCTGCAGCTAAAATTCGAACAGAAGATATGGAATCAGCGGTTAGAGACGCTGACCCTATGCCATACGGTCAACAATAAGCATATGCAATTTAAGATATGAAAATGAAAGGAAAAATGGTTGTATCATCTCGAATATTAGACTTCCGGCGGTTTACCCCTTGATGAAACACCCCATGGCTATTATTAAGTTTTCCCCGTTCTAATCTCTGCGTTATTGCGTTATTCCCTCAAAGCACCTTTTGTGACCCTTCGGCCAATTATCTTAGTATTTAGCCGGATATAACTTTTGTACATTTGCATAATATACAGTAACACTTTGATATTGAGGCATATAATGTTATAGAAAATAATCAATGAAATGAAATGTATAACTACCTTATTCTACGTACTTAACTTTGTTATTCCGTGGCTTAATTCGCTTATAATTCGGACAGGAAATATATATTAGGTGGTAGGAAATAGCCATTTTACGAATCAAAAAGAAAGTTTAGACGGCCTAATACAGTACTGTAGCATTACAGGATGACTGTAAGTGTCATCTCTGACTGGCGGAGTGGTCGAGATATTAATATACGGGTGTCGATCTTTAACTCGGCTACCATGTTAGTTAATTACGTTAAATCTTTGCAGTGGTCTTATTAATAATTTAATTAGAAGAAATTAGAAAGATTCCGTAAGACGAAAGAAAGACGTAAAGGAACAGCCGTGGTAGCCTAGTGGTCAAGGCGCTCGCATTAGTTTTATAGATCGCGAGTGACCAGGGTTCGATCCTCGGTGCCGGCACCACTAAAATTGTTAATAGCAATTTTAAGCCCTGTATTTACCACGTGCTCTGCGGTGAAGGAAAACATCGTGAGGAAACCTGCACGACTGAGAAATAATTATAAAGATATTAGAAAATAGAAGCCCGCCAACTCGCACAGGACCGGCGTGGCGGGCGCTTCTCTGTTTCAAAAACCCTCTAAATATTTGAGAATTTTCTTCAGGCTGTTATTTTACTTTATAGAAAGATTTATTATGCGTATAGACCAAATGAAAAAAAAATAGTATTAAATCCATGGTGATGGAATATCTATTTGAATTTGCCTAACCTAAGTCCCGTATAAAAAAAGGTTTTCGAGTGGCAGCCACGTACCGGCAAGCGCAGTGTAGGACGATCCCCCACAAGATGGAGTGACGACCAGCGCAGTGTTGCGGGAAGTCGATGGATGCAGGTGGCTCAGGACCGAGCTTCGTGGCAATCTTTGGGGGAGGCCTATGTTCAGCCGTGGACTTGTGATAGGCTGAAATGATGATGATGATGATGAACTCCCGTATACGGAGAGCAGCATCAGTTATGCGCGAGTACCGCCACTGAGTTCACCAATTCGCTTGCCCAACGTGCTTATGGGCGAACCTTCCATATACGCGGTCTTTTCAGGTGATTTTTTGGAGAGGCCTATAATCAGCAGTGTACTAAAATACTGATTACGTTACAGTTTATGCAGAAGCAATATAGTAGTAGATAGTATTTTATCATTATTCTTATTCTGTAGCATCATTATTGACCTGTAAAGATCACATTAGCAAATAAATGAGATATTAATAATCATTGGCTTAAGATAATGTACCCATATTTGTCATTAGCCTACTTCTTCAATAATTTTACCATAATGATCATCCTGACAAACCTACTTTTTTTAAATATATATTCCCCACATTGCGATCGAGCAATCGCATGGTACATTTGACTAGCTCCCGTTACCTGCATCAATGCAAATTGTTAATTATTCGCATCGAAAGGTTGGCGTTTAAATTTTCTTTTTGAAGAAAAACTATATATATTATAATAATATTTGTTAATATCATCGTCGTCGTTACAGCCTTACAGGTCCACAGCTGAACATCTCTTAGTCTCTGTAACAATATTTGTGGTCGAGCCACCTAATTCCATCAACTTCCTGCAACACAGTGTAGGTCGTCACTTCAGTAGGGGATCGTCCTATACTGTGTTTGCCTGTACGAGGTAGCCACTTGAGAACATTTCTACCGCAACGGTTGTCAGTTCTATGAGCTAGGGAATCGGCCTATTGCCACTTCTGCTTGCTAATCCTAACTGCTTCGAAGGTTATCCTAGTTCTGCTGCGGATATTTAATTTTTGTTTTTTTTTTGTTTTTCGCTTTATGCAAATGGCGGGTTTTGCAAATTTAGTTAGATCCAAATAAATATTTATTAAGATATATTAATAGCGTGTGCAAGTACGAAGCTCGCCAACCTGTCTGCGAGTGACCTGGGTTTGATTCCCGGTACTTACTATACTATAGGTAATGAATACATCGTGAATCATGTATTATGTCTGTCACAGGTGTCACTGTTCTTTGTTTACTCTACCATGTTTACTATTATTATGTACTTTATTATGCAACCTCAATGTCATCATTCACTTATAATAGCATATGTTACTTTTAGTCGTTTAATGCTTTTAGCATTGGACTGTTAACTTTTGGCCAGTTTGCATGCACATGAATTTTAAATGTATTTATCTCTACATTGAATTTTACATTTAATCAATTTAAAATGTATGTAGTTTGTAAAGTTCCAGCTTGATTCATATAGGTGTCTATTTTGCATCCGGTCAGACGCCAACGAATTAATTGCCCCCACCGGGTGATACCGCCCGCGGACACAACACAGCCTTGCGGTTCTCTAAGCTACTCACAACCTCCAACTCGACGCTCCGGCAGCAGCGAGTTACGTTTTCATATTAACTAACTTTGCTCATGCAGCACTGGCGCCACGAGAATCTACGGCTTTTGGTGGAACTACTCATGGTTGATAACTCTTATATGAGAAACGGTATTCAAATGCCAGAACAGCCTGACACCATGTCCACATCCTCGACTTTACTAATCAAAATCAACGCTGCTTCGACGTCGAGCACAGTCACGTTAGAGTATAGCACTGCTGCACCTATGCAGTTGATGACAAAAATGCGAAAAATTCCAGCTTTTTAAATTTTTTAAAAATTGTTTTGACCTATATAATTTATTCTACGGGTGCCGGAAGCAGACAGCCTGATATGCTAGTTTACGAATAAAATCGTTTAGGTTATACACATTATTGAATAAAACTTCCTCGCTAGCTCTTTATAATAATGTCTAGCAATTGTAACAGACTTCAAGCAATTTATCGCATAAGATATTAGAGAAAACTGGAGAAGCTTTCTTCGAAGTCACGATGTTCACCCCTCCATACCCTTAAATAAGTGCCGGGCCAGTGGAATTTAATTTGAAATGGAGTATCAATCGTAAAAGGTTGGCGGAATACGTTTCTTTAATTCTCGTGTAATTTGAGTACCCTTCTACACTTATCTAATCCCTATAACCATTTATCGGATCGCATTGAGTTAACACTAACGTGTAATGTATTTACAACGTATTTTGTTTGGTGCACGCAGATATTTTTAGGCTATTATTAAATTCTCAGAAAAGATTTACTCGTATATTATTAACAATCGACCCCACATAAGATTCGAAGATTCAAACAGTAGACTCCCGTGGGTGTAAATTAAACTTAAAGAGAGAATGAGAATTCACATCTTATTACTTATAATAGAAGACGTGGGGCGCGTTTTCCTCCTTTTCTATGAAAAAACTTGCAGTGCGAATCGGACTAGCGCATCTAGGGTTCCCTATAACACAATGTATCTGTGTTATATATTTATCAAAAAAAAAACTTTTGTTTTTTTTTTTTAAATAAAAATTTTACCTATTATTTATGACAAATCTTTAATCTGTAATTTTAGAGTTCGAGGTAATAAGTGAAAAAGATATTACCATGAACGAGCTCGGAACAATTATTACACTGAACGGAGGAAGAACTTCAAATGCTTCTTAAACTTATGCATATATCATAAAACAAACATACTGATAGCGATGAAGATTTTACTTGCCCACACACTGACATAAATTAAATTTCTTGGAGCGTACCTGTAAAAGAAATTTTACACAGACAAAGATCGTTTGACAGTTTTGTACAAGAGCGGTTACAAGCTATAGCTCCGTCCTGGTCCATGTGAACAAAAAGCAATAAGTGTGAGTGCAAGATGTGGTTGATACAGCGAGATGAGCGGAATAGATAGACACAAGAAGACAGGCTGTCGACAGACTCTCTGTTCTATTACGGAGATAAACGAAGTAGGCTATGTGCAAGGCAATATAAATTAAGACTAAAAGCATTAATTTCTGTTGATTTCTTATGAAATACAAGTCATTTTTACTTCTCTATATGCTTTTATTCTTCTTAATTTAATATGTATGTAAATATATTGTATGGATTTAAGGAAGTGTTAATTGTATGGGTAATATATGAAAATATAAATTATTATTATTATTAAAATACTGAAATAAAAAACCAATAAGTTAAAATTAATAATACTCAATCAGAATGATTAATCCTACATTGTTTCTTTAAAAATTATAAAACCATTAGCACATTATATACATACTGAGGAATAGTTTTGCTAAAGGCCCGCCGACGGAATTACATCGTTACGTTGGCTTTATATTTTCGACGAACTTTGATTAAATTTTACTAGGAACTATCAAAAATAAAACGATTTTGCGCATGTGTGGAGAAATTAATCTATTATGAGCACATATAGTTTTTATTAGGAAACTGCGCCAAAGAGTATTACTTCCTATTTAAATGAAACACCGAATTATTTTTTAATGTTGTTTAGAGTTTCGGGTATTCTATGGCCGTTTCACATCAGGTTAGAGCAGTCAGCAAAACAGAAATGCTATTATACGAACGCGCTTACTGTAAGAGAACATTACCGTCAGAATTTTTAAACAATTCTGACTATAGACCATAATAAACTCACGATTTTGAATACTGTCTACTGTTGGCAATTTTATTTCTACTAAGTGGTTACTGCAGCCCATGGATAAAAGTAAAGAGTAAAGTAGCAGCCTGTAAGTGCCCACCGCTGGGCAATGGCCTCTTTCTCAAATATCTGAGAGTATGTAGGAGCCGGTAATGGCCCGCCAAGTAGCTCCATTGCGGGTTGGCGGGCTTCACATATCCTCGGAAATAATACTTTTTTTATTATTTCTCAGATATGCAGGTTTCCACACGATGTTTTCCTTCACCGCTGAGCACGTGGTGCAGCACTTAAAATTGCTATTAACAATTTCAGTGCTGCCGGCACCGGGGATCGAACCCCTTGCGCTCTATGATACTAAAGTGAACGCCTGGGCCACTAGGCTACCACGGCTCAGCCCATGGATACCTGCAAACAACTTCAATCCGAGAAGGTTACAAATGCGTTGTCCACCCAGAGGACTACAATAAGATGGATTGCCATACACCTCGTAATTATACTAGATGTCTATTCCTTTCAAACCGGAATACAATGGTTGTTACACTGCATTGCGGTAGAAATGGCTATGAGGATAGTACCTACCCAAACGATACATAGGACAAAAAGGAGCACAATGATGTTTAGTAATAAAGAGAAAGGAAAAATTAAGCTAAATAAATAGTTTGCTCGGGAAAAATATTATATCACTTCGCAAATACCAACCATACAAATATTTTGATTAAGTTGAAAGTTTGTTCATAAAAATGGTTTAAAAATGGTTGGAGCTGAATAAATGTTTTTTTTTGTTAAGTTTTTTGAAATAAACTGTTTCCACAACCGAATGATTTCTTCTAGTTTTTATGTTTGTATTACACATTTGAAATTAAACTAATATTTACGGATTTCGCTTTAACCTAAAAATTAAAAATAAACACGATAAAATCCGGAAAATAACAGTTTCATTTCAAATGTTTCCACATCAGCTTTCAGAAACACCTGTGTCATCCTATTGAGGCAAAATGAAAATCTTATATACTCATACCTCAAACACAACTGACAACAATATTTTCTTACGCGTAAATTGAATCCAATGTCAAACCGAGGGAATTCAATTTCGTGAATACCTGCCCGTTTTCTGAAATAAAGAAAATACAATGACACAGCATTAAATATTAGTAGGGTAATGGTGACTTAAGATTCTGTCACAGTATCTTACGGAAATGCCTGGATTACGTCAAATGTCACAATGGCCAACCTAAATTATCTATACCAGTGATGGGCACTAGCGGTATCTGGTACTGCGTATGGAAGAGTCTATGGCACAACAGGCTATTAAGTAAAAATAAAAAGAAATATTGCTTTTACTCTGTGGTACAGTTTCAGGCCAATTATCATCGCTATTATCATGATCCTGTCTAGAGATTTTTTGTGGGTTGTTTGAATTCAGAATGAAATATTTTGAATTAAGGGGAAATTATTAATTTAAATATGTTCGGTCGTTGTTCATTGTCAGTTAGACTAAGCTACTAGAAAGCTAAAGAATAAGCCGTTAAAACTCAAGTTTACCGCTGAACGGTAGAAAGAGTTTAAGGTTTTTTTGAGAATTTTGAAGCTTGAGGTGATGGTGTAATATACATGTTTTTATTAAAAGTATATTAAATATGATGGTGATGATGTCTGAAACAGATAGAGACATGCCGAAGGATAGTTTTTGAAAAAAAACTCAATGCCCGCGCATTTGTCTTACTTTATTTGCGATTAAGGTTCTAATAGTTCCAAAGTGGGTTGGAACTGATCAGCTTCTACCATCCCATGCGATTACTCGTTACGCCCTGAGGGTAATATGCCATCTTTTCCTCTAAAGGTGCATCTCGAGTAGGTGAGGTCGACTTCACCTGCTCGAGATGCACCATGCTAACTAACCCACGAGGCTGCAACGACCGACTGTTCAAAGGAACCGCCTATCCAGCGTATTTAAAAAAGTAAAACGTAGCTCTCACTATTTATGCGATGTTAGCTTTCATGCAAAAGTAAATTTAAAGAAATATTTTCGTCTCCCCCGTTTGTGTTAAAAGGTAAGAAAAATTGTTAATCTCTTTTTAGGTGTATGCAAATTTACGACATATGTAGACTGACTAAAAGCTGTAGTGCGTGAAAATCCTGTGACACTTGCAGTTGTGCCATTATAATTATAAGTTTTAATCACAGGATACCCGAAATAATTTTCGCTAAGTGTACCCACAAATACTCAGTAACATGGGTGATTACAAGTTTCTTGGTCAAACAGTTTAGAAATTACCCAGAGAGATTGCTAACGAATTTAAAAATACAGCTGAATGTCTATCTGAATATCTACAATTTTTGCACTCATTTTTTAACACGCATCCAACAATACTGTACTATGGAGGGGGAAATCGCATCCCTCAGTTGTATATAAAAAAATATATAATATAACCTCACGATCGACTGGGATCTAAGGTCTAGTAGATATTTCAGACCTATCGACCCACTTTTCACCAGAGCTTATTTGAGACAAAGTCACAAGGGGGAGCCTGGCGCCGTCCTAGTGTCCAAGCCAACGATACAAATCGTATGTAAGCTCCGAAACACCCATTGGCCCTGCACATAGGGGATAGAACTCGAGTCTCCTGATTCGCAGGCAAATTCCCTAACCACACCGCGACCGTGGCTAATCTATAGCTCTTTGCATAGATAATTATAGGTAGGTTTTTTTTAAATTTCATTTAATAAGTGGTTTGTATAATACAACTATTTAGAATGTTGCTTAATTGACATGAACATGGCAGTTTCATAATCCATTGAAGTATATATATATATGTATAATTATTTATACCATATTGATCGTAGAGAAATACGGACACATCGATCATCAGAAAATTTCATTTTCCATTTTTATGAATTCACAGCAGAGGATGAGAACATGAGAGCTTGTTCTTGAATGTCAAGCTTACTTAATCACCGAACAGACGATAAATACAACAGCAACAACCACCTCTCATCATTCATCATCTTTTCAGCCTATCACAAGTCCACTGCTGAACATAGGCCTCCTCCAAAGATTGGCTCAAAGCTCGGTCCTCAGCCACCTGCAACTATCGACTTCCCGCAAAACTGCACAGGTCATCACTAGCTGAAACTATTGAAATATGTGTTGGAGATAGAGAGCAATGACATAATAACCACTACATTAAACAATTAAAACATTAGACGATATCAGCATTGATTCTGGGAAATCTCGATCACGAATATTGGCTTAGTCCAGGATTCGAAACAAGAACCATTGCTCCACAATCAAGTACTCTGACCACTAATAAAATCATTAAAATGTAATTGACCGTTAATAAAATCATTATCATTAAACAGTTTTATTTGTACTTTTTAGATAACTTAAATTCAGATTAACTAGCTCTACATAATTTCGTAATCAACTATCTGGCTTGGCAGACTTTGTTCTGCCCTGTCCCTGGCGCAATGAGTTTCATTATTTATAATTTAATAACTCGACCACAGCGTCACCTTTCGTCCAGGGATTGTGATTTTCTTTTTTGGCACTAAACCAACATATACTGTGTGTGAATGTGAATGATGCTCCTTACGTATAGGATATGTTTGATAACTTGATTACAGCGCCACCTATCGAATTATAGCATAGGTCTGAACCATCGTCTCGACAAAACACATATATTATGCGATATGACCTCAATCGTACAAGTTCAGAACTTACACGATCCCTCACAGCAATGTTTATATAATATTCTAGCTAGAAATCCATCGACTACTTTTCGAGTTTCACGACAAACACAAACATACGCAGGCTAATATATATATAAAGATACTAGTATAAAGATAAATTGGACACTTCAAAAATTACTTTTGTTTGAAAACAGTACTTACAGAAACAGATACAGAACACTTAAGGAATTTCATTTCCTTTTCAGCGACTGTTGTTAAAATAAATTGTGTACTAACTACTTTGCAATTGAGTACTCATTTCAGACTTTCTCTCACTAATAATACAGATAACTATATTATTACGTAATGATTTCTTATATTTACGCGAGCACTACTCATTTGTAATTAAACTATTATTTACAGAATTTATCGCGTTTAATCTGCTTAGGTTGAACCAAAATTAATCAATAAAAGCTAAAGGTAGCCAGAGTTACCTATGACATCTGGATGTCTAACACCACAGCCCCCCCGTAACCACGTCTGCTGTAAAGCAATCAAAACGTTGGATATATAAAAACAAAATTAAACGCGATAAAATTCGTAAATAATTCCAAAATAGAAATAGAATTAAAGTATATCTGTGCACGAGTCATAACGCGAAATCACGATTTACCTAACTTAAATCCCTTCTACGAACTTTCTAGTGCATTTGTGTTCAATAAAAAACATCTCATTATTAAGATAACATTATAATTAACACACGTGATGCTTTTTCATAAAATTTTTATTAAGAATTTTTTTTAATAAAAAAAAAATTGTTGGAAAAAGAATGGATGATGTCAATTGGTCCGTCTGTGCTGTGATACGTATGTAATCACGTCCGAAAAACTTGACGCGCATTTCTATTATCATTTATATAAATGCATTCCGGAACACTATTGTAGTTGCCACACTTAAAACTTTAAGCGTCACATGAACCAAAGACGACCAATATCAGGTCTCTCCCGTACAGCGTTAAAGCAAGTGTCGTGATCCCCCTGGTACCACGGCTCTTATCTTTAAATAATAAAACATTATATAATATGCAGACTTCATCTAAAACACCTTGCCACTAAACCTCCCTAAGTGCTCTCGCAAGATTTTCAAGACAATCTAAAACTTTGCACTTAAAAGTTGTCGAGAAAGATGTTCTTGGCAACACTATTTAAAACCAAAGGTGGATTTTTGTTTTAATCTTAATACAATTTATAAATCATTTTAAACTTAAAAATTTCAAGACAATTAATATTTGTCTTTAAATCAAACATTTTGTTAAAAGTTACAATTGACGAATAAGATTTTCTTTAAATTGTGTTATGTATAACGTGTGGCAACACTTACAACAATAAAAAAAAAAACTGTCATTTGTCGTGCATCAAAAATTTTATTTTGTGGATTATGACACACCGATAATGGCTATTGTTGTATATGCGCTACACCTGCGTCTATCGTCACGAATTTTTTCTTCATCATTGGCTATCGTAGCGTAAGTTCGAACCGCATCCCAGTTACCGCTCGGGTGGCGGCACATCAAAGAGTTTTCAGCGCCCTAAATATGCACGACCACGGAGTACGCTGTAGGACTAGCTTCGTTCATTTCGACTGTTGTTCTCGAACTGATTAGACGCGTGTACTCGTAAACGAGGGAGCGGGGCGCCGGAATGGTGTTGCGTGTTTTTACAAGCTTTGAAGTTGAATCTATCACAACATCATATAAGTACGGAGTACATCATATAAAAAAATATGGTAGATGCATGGCACGACGCGTAGTGTTATTTAACACCTTTACCAATAAAAATATTTTTAAATTTAGTATCCTATTTGTTAATTTAATTTTGTTTGTATAAAAACTACTTCCACCACAACAATAATTAACATCTAAATAACAAAAAAATAGCTTTGAATAGGGAACAAATAATTGTGGAAATAGTAGAGAAAATATTAACAATAATTACAGTGTTTTTAAGATTTAAAAAAATACTGTAACTCATATCTGTACCTTTATACGAATAGTAAAATGTCATATATCTTATAGGTATATTCAGCAATTCAGTCCATACCCTATGATAGATCGTATTAATTTGATTAGGGTACATAAACAAGTTAGGCTAACGAACATATGTACGAATGCTATGCCTTAAGCAATAATCAAGATTATTCACTGAGGCATGATATCTTGATACTGGCCGGTTATTTTGTATTTGCCGTACTATATTGGGATATGCATTTAGAACGTGTCAAAGGAACAGAGTAAAAAATTACTGCTCGCGGACATGTAAGTGCCTCGGTGCCACTTTACAACGCTATCAACACACTATAGTATAGATTCGTTGATGCATCCCATTTCAGCACTACTGTGAATTTTAGTTTTGGTATGTTAGTATAGGTCGTGGCAAGGAATCAACCACATTTCTTTCTTTCTAAAAGACCAGTTTAGTTGTTTGGTGGCTAACGTACATGAACGTGTACTTATTCAAGATTCAAGAAGGCTTAGTATTTTGTGCGGGAAGTATTTTTACCATCCCGATGTTTGTTCGTTCTTCGTTCATCATATTAGCGCTAGTAGCAATTTTTTGTTATTTATTTTGGTCTCTATGAAAGGTATATTCTCGATTCTTGTATAAAGTTATTATTAGCTCGCAGTAGGCCATATAGGAAAATATTATAATATGTAAAATGTTTTGAAATGCAGATTTTTTTTAAATTGGCAAATGACGATACTGGCAATTTTCTGACCAACATTTTTTTTATGGAAAAGATGGCGAACGCTGTTACGGGTCACCCACGTATATCTGCAACACCAGAAGAGCTGCAGGTGCGTTGCCGGCCTTTAAGGATATTTGGGAGATGGGTGAAAGGATGAGGAGCGGAGGCCTACTTTCGCCTCTGATTCGCCTGATAGGAGAGGGGAAAATGGGCTTCCGGTTACGTCACTCACCGAACGAAACGCAGAAGTACAAGATGCCTCTACTTCATTAGAATAGCAATAAAAACTGCCGCGAGGCGATACCACGTAATAAATGGCTTAATTTTTAATAAAGCAAAGGCTTAATAAAGCAAATTTTGTGCTAGACTTATGTATTGTGTATTATATATATACTTTATCATTCCATCTCATATTTTATTGTATACCGTGACATTAAACTTTATTTATGAAATATGTAGAATATGGATCGCTGGTGTTGCAGATGTACGTCGGCGACGGTAATCACTTACCATCAGGTGAACCGCTTGCTCGTTTGCCGCCTTTCCCATAGAAAAAAATAAACAAAAAATAATAATAAACTATGGTCTTGTTTACTAAAGCCTTTCAATAATCATATATCTAATATTTTCTATGTCACTGCCTGGATGATGAATATGTTGTTCGATAGATCCATCAATCATATCATGCTAGTAGATAGAAAATTTCGTCTGAAGTTACAACTTTAACCACAATAACGTCTAGTTCGTGTGAATCAACATTTTATAATTCTTAAAATATTGTCATTTAATTACATATCATACTAGCTGAAACCATGTCACGCTAACAGTGCTAATTTTAGGAAGTACATTTTTTTTTCAGATTCTGAACATTTCTAGTAATGAGAAGAACATACCCTATAAAATTGAACTCAATCGATAAGCAGGCTGATTTTTTTATATATGTAGATGAAAAGTGCACTTTACTTTCGTCATCACAGATTGAAGATCAATATGTGCTGGACTAAGGGCTCTCTTTATGGGAGCATTTTCGTAATCTTATGTACCAGACACTTCACAACATAGACTGCCTGTCGGCGGACTAGGTGACCAAGGTCTGAAGCAATTGAAATGGTTCCTTTTTGACTATGGGTCAAGATAGGGTGACAGATTCTTTTATGCCAGACTATAATGATAGTTTGTTTAAACACAAGCAAGAGAAATGGGCCGGCTCGACCGGCCGGCCTTTCGTTCGGTGCGTGAGGTAACCGGAGGCCCACTCCTCCCCCCATTCCCCTAATCATCCTCCCTCCTATCTCCCAAATACCCTTAAATGTCATCAACGCACCTGCTGCACCTCTGTCGTTGCAGATGTATGTGGGCGACGGTAATCACTTACCATCAGGTGAATCGTTTGCATGTTCCATTCCCTTAAAAAAATATTTATTTAACTTGCCTGTATAAAAAAACTGTAAACAAAAATTTGCAACTTAACAATATATTAACTGTTGGTAAACAGCGTAGTAAAGCCGTAGCCTAGTAGTCATGGTGTTTGCTTTAACTTCATAGTATACGAGTGTCCTGGGTTCTATCCCCAGTGCTACCTGTACTGAAATTGTTAATAGTAATTATAAATGCTAATTTTGCACTGGCTCGGCGGTAAAGGAAAACTTCGCGAGGAATAAATAAATAATAAACAATATTATTTCGAGGATGTGTTAAGTCCACCTATACGGCAAATGTTACGGATTATTAGAAAGAAGAAAGAAAGAAAGTACTTTATTCATTGCCACAACTCAACGCATAACGAAAACTTAATTAACATAACTAAAATAATAATAATATTTTATTGAGCTACAGCAACAAAACGGCGTCCGACTCAGCATAATGCTCTAGCAATGCTAAATATTAAACCACAACTACAGCGCTCTTATTCTGTCAGAACCCCTGTTTTTTTTCGGGTTCAGATCACTTTAAAAAATGTAGGCTGCTACTTTTAAACAGTTGCTAATACTGTTTATTTAAAATACAAAAATCTTATTTAAAGAAAACACTAATGCAAAATTGGAGCGTAAAATACACACACTATGTTTCTAATCAAATTTTAAAACTGGAACGTTAATTTACTTACGCCACCATCGAATTCCAATTACGTAGATGACACATTGTTGTGTTGGCCGTCCGTAAAGAAGCGCACAAACTTTTAATTTTATCAAGACGCGACAGCACAAGGCTGTATGCCGAGCATACTTTGAATCTGTAGCTTTACTCAATATTATTAAAAAAAAGAGTAACTTAAATTTGAAATGTAACTACATAATAAATAATCTTTTATACTTAAATTCATATTATCATTATTTTTAAGTAATTTGTATGTATCAAAACCTTAAAAAGGAGGTCAAATGTATCTTTTTTAAGCTAGGCACTTTAGTTCCGACTTTAGCGAGGCAGCTCAGTAGCTGTGATTCACAGTGGGTGCCCCGAGTGGGATTGTCGAGCTCACTTTGTCCCCATTCTACCAACTCACTACGGTTGGTAGACTGGGCGAAATGTTAGCGTAGTTAATTGAAAGGATCAACCAGGTCAACCAGGATGGGAAGGAAGAGTAAGACTCCGCTCCCGATGGATGCTTAGGACGGCTGGAGACGAGGTTGAGGTTATAAGTGCGAGCTTCCCATAGTCAAGCCAGCCAATTACTTTACATACCCACTATTAAAAAAAAAAGTCCAGTACTTGTGCAAAATCATAGATTATCGTTTTTCGGAGTTGGTTGTGTTGTATCGGATCTTATTGGAAATGCGTTACTCAGGATAAGGGAAAATAAAGAAGAGCAAGTGCCTCTGTGTTTGCGCGTACGCATACACTACTATAATAACGTCTGTGCAGAAGATAATTGCCGAGTAATCGTAGTTTTAGAATTCAGCCAGCGGTACGTCATCAGATAATTTATTCAATATAAGTGTCAGTGTAAATAGTTGCCTAGGGCCCACCTCTGGTGAAACAAACACGTCGGTGTGGATCACCATCATCACCAGAACATCACACAGAAACAGAATATTTTTTTTTATTTTTATTTATTTATTAAGGTTTACCAACACGGTTAACACATAACAAATATTTTTTTTTATAAAAATGTTTTAAAAAAAGGCATGTGCCACCTTACTTAAAGGCAACCACGAAAAGCCAGTAGACATAGTCTAGTAAAGTTAAATGAATATTAATATTATTCAGATCTATTGCTTATCTAAAGTAACACTATAACAAAGAAAGGTAATAACCAAAATAATGAAATAATTAAGCAACCTACGATTTTCTTCTATAAATTATTGTATAATGCCCTCCGCATTTTAGTCCTAGGCTCAGAAATTTTGGTTGAGAGAATGTCCACGTCCACTTTTTATATTCCTCATTATATTTTCTAACCATTTTTTTTCGTACGAGACATTTTGGTACAGAAAGGGACAAAACGAGATAATCTTACTGACTTAACTGGTGCTGAAAATTACAGTTTTGAGAGTAGTAGTATCTTGATGTCATTAATTTAGGTGTGTAAAAACTTTTTTCAAAACTTTTGCCCGAGGTGCATTATTGATTATGAAAAAATTGTCTAAACACTTTTGTATAAAACTTATAAATGCTTTAATAATATGAAAGAACAACCAGCCAACCTTTTACAGAACTGTAGTTTGAAAAAGTAGAAATTTAACGAATACGTATGGTACCAATAAACAATGGTTTTATGGTGTGAATTCAGACAGATAGACTAGGTTCATACAGATGAAATATGCTCTACATTTTCATTTCTCTGTAACATACGACTAGAGTAACAGGTGCAACTACGAGTATATGCTAAGATTGGTTGTTGCGATTATTAAAGTTTCGTTTTTGTTGTATTTAATACAGCAATAAATGTAGAGAAAATGAAGGTTAAAATAGGTTATAAGTATACATTTTGGGAAGCATACTAAACAAACTTGCTCAATTTGAATAAGCACTAATAAACTGTATGATGATATGAGTGGCTGAATATACGAAAAAAATTATATTTAACCTTTCTTTAGATTGATTACAAAACGTTCGATGATGATCTACATTATCAGAGGAGATAACACATCAAATACATTTTATGACATATATAAAACAAAGTGTAAAGTTGAGCACACGAGACGCTTATATACAAGCGCGAGTTAGTGCGCGCGCGCGTGTGTTGTTGTGAGGTTGTGTGTGCATGCGTGTTTGAGTGTATGTATGATTGTGAACGCTTGCGTGTGTATTTTTTTAGATATGCTTATTTGCATGAGTGTGTATGTGTGTGTTTGTGTATATGTATGTATGTGTGCGTGTGTTTAATCAAATGTAGTTCGGGGTTAAAACGATTAAAGTTTCATTCCGCCATTTAACAACGTAACTATAATAAGTAAGTAACGAGTATCGCTGTGCTACAGCCACAAAGTATTGACCTTTCCATGATGTTAGAATTTGCCCATACCCACCAAGTTTCGATGCAAAATTGGTGAGCCCAGTTTGAGGGATTTCGTCATATCGGTCACCGCAATCGAAACGTCGAGAATATAAAAATAAAATTAAACGCGATAAATTCTTTAAATAATACTTTCATTTAAAATAAGTTATTGTTTTATTTTTATGTATAGTTTCCTGCGACCATGACGTACTGAAACTGTGTATAAATCATTTCAATGAAGTACTACATTATGAAAAGTTCATGAAACCGCATCAAGTAAAATTGGATATGTTTCATACCACAGAGTGATAATTAGGTGTGATGTTAATTTAATTCATTCAATCTTACAATAAGGCAGTTATATTTTCATAAAATATCTATAATATAATATTTCATATAAAGTGTTCCGTTATGAAATATTTTATTACATTTTAATATTACTGGAAGCTAATGCAACTAATATATGAAGAAAAATAAACTTCTTTCTGAGGATAGCGAAATTATTAAATAAAAAAAAAACTTGGGCATAAGAACCCTTTTTCTGGATGAGAACTAAATATTGTGGCCTTACTAGTGAATTATTAAGTTAATTTATATTTTTAATAATATCGTAATTCCAAAAATGGTCGGTTCGAACAAGAAGAAATTCGTTACTTTTGTAAACCCCAAATTTATTCGTCACCTGCCTACATCTATATGTATATTTTCGTCTCTAGATATTTGATCACTTCATATATTTCCATATTTATTCCAGTCCCGCTTGCGCCGTCGCTCCGTGCACACGTGTGCTCGCCTCCGGTTCGAGCAGCCATAAACACTGTGCCGGAGTGTTTCGCAGCGGGATGAGTCATTAGTTCGCAATGGGTCGTTAGTGGCCCCGCACCTGCGGGTGCCTACTCGGCCCTATTGTCTTTCCGCGTCTTTGTCCGCGTGTTATTAAAGTGAGTGCCGCCCGTCGCCCGCGCATACTGCACGGTGGTACTGTTTGCGACTTCGCCCCGCGCATACGTGTGCTCGCCCCTCGGTTTGAGCAGCCATGACACTGTGCCGGAGTGTCTCGTACTCAGTATTTGTCGCGTAGATCATGTCAGGGTCGTCGGTCTCCGCGCTCTCCATCTTCCCGCGTTCAATCGCGAGCCATTACTAGTGAGTGCCATCCGTGTCCCGCGCACGCCGCGCAGCAGTCCCGTTTGCGACTTCGCCCCGCGCATACGTGTGCTCGCCCCCAGGTTTGAGCAGCCATGACACTGTGCCGGAGTGTTTCGCAGCGGGATGAGTCATTAGTTCGCAATGGGTCGTTAGTGGCCCCGCATCAGCGGGTCCCTACTTCGACTCTACCACTTTTCCCGCGTTCAATCGCGAGCCATTACTAGTGAGTGCCATCCGTGTCCCGCGCACGCTACGCGGCGGTCCTGTTAGCGACTTCGTTCCGCATACGTGTGCTCGCCCCTAGGGTTAGAAGCAGCCATATACACTTTGCCGGAGCGTCTCACGATCGGGGTCTGTCGCGTCGGTTTGTCAGGGTCATAGGTCTTCACGCCACTATTAGCCTCCCGCATACGTGTGCTCGCCCCCAGGTTTGAGCAGCCATAACACTTTGTCGGAGTTTCGCAGTACAATATGTCGTGTGTCAGTATATCGCTAGTGGGCCCCGCATCAGCGGGTCCCTACTTCGACTCTACCACTTTTCCCGCGTTCAATCGCGAGCCATTACTAGTGAGTGCCATCCGTGTCCCGCGCACGCTACGCGGCGGTCCTGTTAGCGACTTCGTTCCGCATACGTGTGCTCGCCCCTAGGGTTAGAAGCAGCCATATACACTTTGCCGGAGCGTCTCACGATCGGGGTCTGTCGCGTCGGTTTGTCAGGGTTCACCGGTCTCCGCACCACTATTTTTGTCTTATCCTTCCGCGTATAAATCCGCGCGCCATTAAAGTAAATCGTCATCCCGCCAAACTCGCGGGCCAATCTGCTCGCAAGTCAATTCAGATGAGGCTGTGAAAGCCTCCGGCCAACAGCGTGTGGATGGTTTTAGTCGGTATGGTCCTCCTTCAGGGATTGAGTCCGACATAACCCAGTTGCTGGCCTACCGGCCAGCAACAGGGTATGCGTAACAGCATTTTCCATCCAGGAAAAAAAAAAAAAAAAATTCCATATTTATAAGTTCCATGAGTGAAACTTTTAAAAGATTGTTTAAGTATACCTTTATTTTCAACTTTCCATGTAGAAGTCAATAGTTATTCTATATCTGGAAGCAGATTTCATCTTATATTTTAAGCAAGGCGAGAAACATGGGCCAATAGTATATTTCAGAATCTATGTGGTTGTTACAGAGTCATTAACGTAAACCTTTGTCACATTTTTGATGAGATTAGAGATCGTGTAAGACTTCTATTTTTAAGTGAACATTTTTAGCTACTTTCATATTTTTTTTTTCATGATAGACGTTATATAAATCGTGTTCCTGTTAAAATATCTATTATAGATCAGAATAATAGAGGCGGATTGTCAAAGGAATTATCTTAGAAATTTTAAAATATAATATTAAGCAAACCAATAAATAATAAAAATATTCTTATATTGTTGTCTTTCTCTCTTATGAGAAACAAACTGCAGACTCCGTAGATGTTCGTATTCTTTTTCAAGGTATTTGCACTCTACTTTCTTTTACACTCTACTCGTGGATGTCATACCGAATACAACCATTAGTAGATTCATCAACTTAGTTCGAATTATATCAATACCGCAAGTATAATTTCGAAACGATTGAAAAACTGGCAATCTATTAGTGGATTATTTATCTATAACGGTGGTATGACATGGTATGGTATGGTGTTTTTTTATGACATATTATTACCGTAGAAGTATTTACGTAAATAATAAAATTTAAGTACGTACAACGTAAAGTAACGTACGTAAGTAACTAACTATATAACGTAACGTACGTAAAAAAAGTACTTACTTAAGTGGTGTAGGAAGAGGTGCAGACTAATATAGTAATTATGGTGGTCCGCGGAAACGCGTAATTTAAGGAAGTCTGTAATGTTTTACTATAGTGGCGGAATGTGATGATTATGGTGATATGATAATTTATGTTATGATAATTTAAGTTAATTAATTATATATCACTACCATAACGTTATTCTTAAACTTATTCATTAAGTTCTAACTTATTCATTAAGTTTAAGAATAACGTTATGGTAGCATTATTCTGATCTTTACATTTAATCAACCGGGATCGAGTCCGGCATTGGATGTCCTCCAATTTACGCAAGTTTGTCTGTGTTAATGCATCGATAAATTTCACCAACTACTGTTAATAGCCTCCAATCTAGCTCTTATGTTGGAGTGCTAATACATTAGCAATTTCCAACACAAATGCACTTAATCTCATGCGGAAAAGCTTCTGCAAATGCTAATGCTAATGCTAATGATATGGAGATATATAATATACTAATATATAAACCTGTGTAGCTTAATTTTTAAATTACAAGCGTCAAACAAAGTCACGATTGTTTTAACGTAATTATGATAATAATGATAAAGGCCGATTTTGACCATGGCCCCGTCATTAAAATACTATGAGTAGTTGTCACCTGCGCAGGAGATATTAGATCGCGTGTAAGTGTACGCGTAAACACAGGGGAACTCGACAGTCTTTACTAACTCACGTCTGTAACGCTTATGCGATATGATCGGATGGAAAGTCTGGAGCAACAGAGGTACACGAGTGTAACACAACACAACCAAGAATCGCTCGTTTAATGTAATAAGATTCACACGCACACAGACATCTGTAAATTATAAACATGTAACTTAGAGCCACTCAAGTTACACGAAGGCCGAGCACGGCCTTTTCAAATTTCATACTTCGCGGCGAGTTTATTCACCGGTGGTGGCACTAAAACTGTTAATTGAAATCTTTCGTGCTGAATTTGGTATGTGCTCGGCGTGGAAGGATTTGAGTCCGCCAACCAGCCAAATATTTGCATAATATTTTTTTTATTAAACAATGTTTTTTCTATTTCTATAATAAGAAATGTGCTGTACCGTGAATAATTTACATAATAAGAAAAAAAAAACATTGTTTGTAAGTAATATTTAATAAGTTAATATTTTAATATCAGTTAAAATGTTTTTTTTCCCTCGAACTTCTTAAATAAAGATACCGATTTGTCTTCGCAAAATCCTGAGAAATGCTCCCGTAGGTATTCTTAATCTGCAATTTGACATAAAGCCGATCTCATTCATTTCATTTTTATTCTTTTCCCATGCGAATAGGTTAATTTAAAATTGATTTAGATAGATTTCACGTTATCAAATATTTTACTTCAATCAAAATAATTAATGCGTAAATTGTATATAAAAGATCCTATATCCCATTATCTTTTTATCCAATTGCTAACTTCACTTGCCGAATGATAGAGAAAATCAATCTGAAATTGCCTAACCCATGCCCACAGACCAGTGCTGGAGAGCAGCATCACTAGTACGGTAATACCGGTACTGCACCCACCAACCCGTTTGCCCTCGGTGCTGGACTTCCCTTTTCTTCACCTGCGCCTTGTCGCCTTGCTGCACCTGCGCTACCCGCGCAACATTTGCGGGCCAGCCGACCTATAGCCTAGTCCCAGTCCGGGGGCGTTATCCTCTCTCTCCTATCCCCTGATTGAATATGACTACTACCAGAAACTACTAGTTTTTCCTATTACGTTAACGCTTTATCGACCTTTGCCCCGCTGTAGGGCATTTACAGGCTGCTATTTTAACGGTCTTTGCTTATATATTTAAGATCTTATCATTCATCATCATCATGACAGCCTGCCACCATGATTCCACTGCTGAACATATCCCTCCCTCAAAGATTGAAACGAAGCTCGGTCCTAAGCCGCATTCATAGACGTTTTTTTAAACATTCTTATCACAAACCTAACAAGAAATAAATGTGGGTTTTTGCAGGCGCTTTATGGAAGAAGTATTTATTCGGCAGTTTATTTCTGTAGGCTGATGAAAAAAGATTATATAGAAAACGTATGGGATTATATGAAAATGTATTACGTCACTATATTATAATAGAGATGTGAGTGGTAAAGATATTTATGAACAACAAGTAATAATTTCGATGGGAGTATATCCCAAAATGACGGATTCAATATTACCAGCAATATGGTGTCTCGTTTAATATATTTATGAATGACAAAGGCTTAGTGGTGTTACAGGTAATTCGAGAACAATGCTTTTAAACTTTTGGGAGGTTCACGTTCAAAGGGACGGAGTAT
Organism: Bhutanitis thaidina; assembly: GCA_029286595.1. NCBI lineage: Eukaryota > Metazoa > Arthropoda > Insecta > Lepidoptera > Papilionidae > Bhutanitis > Bhutanitis thaidina. The sequence goes on along the minus strand of JAGSMS010000012.1, from coordinate 3,656,474 downwards.
TTGAATAATGTTTTTGGTGTATTTGTATGATAATCAGTCATATTATAAATTTAACATTATAAATATCATGTATCAATGTAATCTCGCGAACACTACACATTTGAAATGAAACTATTATTATCGGACGAAAATTAATAAATAAAAGCTGGAGGTAGCCCGAGTTAACTATGACATCTGGACGGCTAACATCTCCTCCCGTGAGCACGGCTGCTGTAAATCAATCGAAACGTCAGAAATATAAAAACATAATTAAACGCCAAAAATAATATAGATAAGTAAAAAATAGTTTAATATCAAATTTCACCTTCTTTGTCAATCTTCATAAAATTCAGTACTGGATGTAGTTGAGACCGTAGGGATGTTTTGCTTAATTGCCACTCTTGGCTCAGGAGTAGACGGTTTCAACCGTTTCAGTTTAGGTATGGAATATTTGAGATAACAATTCAGCCGTCTATTGGAGGCCATCAGATTTAGCTGGCATTTTACACGGAATGAAATGGGTATCGGCGTGAGAGAATCTCTTTACCACGTTACCACCGTTTGGTGGGTGCGGTGTGGTGTTGGCAGGTCTTACATTAGCCTTTTAGGAAAAAAAAATCTCAAACATGTTCAAACAATATCAAAAAGTAATAAATCCAGACCGTTGACAAGAAAAGAATTTAAGGACCTCTGAATATTCTGCGAGCGATTATAGACGCGAATGGTTTTGAACTATAGGGTATTGTCGGACCATTTTGTACTGGTAGCCTAGTGGTCAAGGCTATCCCTTTAGTTTTATAGAGCGCTAGAGACCGAGGTTTGGTCCCTTTTGCCGGCACCACTAAAAGTCTTAATAGCGTTTTTAAGTGTTGTATTTACCACGTGCTCGGCAATGAAGGAAAGCATCGTGAGGAAACCTGCATGTCTGAGAAATATTAAGATTATTATGTCGAGGACATGAGTAATTCGCCAACCCGCACTGGAGAGGCTTGGCGGGCCCTTCCCGGCTCCAAAATCCACTCGGATCAAGAGAGGACGAGACATTTACCCAGCTATGGGCACCAACAGGGCGCTATACCACTTTTATCAAAAGATATTAAATTAAATTTTAAACCTCCTATAGGGCATCGATGATTGATGATTCTCCGTAACAAAGGATTCAACTTTGTATAACAATATTAAAAATTATTTTGAATAATTTCGCTTTAGAGGGAATTTAGTTAATGAGAGTGTATGATATTAAATATTCATTTACCTCACCTCAATATAGTTCCAAGTACATTTTAAAATATGGAAAATGGCAGCCTTATGACAAAGCTAAATTATTAATATTATCTGGAAACTTATAGGAAGCTTTTATCTCGCAACTCATGTTCTATTTGAACGACTTTATTATAGGTATTCCTAAATCTGAATTAAAATATAAGTTTAAAGTAAATTATAATCTATATATGTTTCTTTTTGGTACAAGGGGTGAACCTGATGGTAAGTGACTACCGTCGCCCACGTACGTCTGCAACACCAGAGGGACTACAGGTGCGTTGCCGGCCTTTACGGATATTTGGGAGTTGCGAGGGAGGATGAGGATGGAGTATAGGGAGCGGGAGTGGGCCACCCGTTGCCTCACACACCGAACGAAACGCAGAAGCAAAAGTTGTCACTAATTTACACCGGTTTTCTGCGAGGTGGAGCCGGCCCATTCGAGCCACAGCAAAAGCCACTACTCGGGTCTTCGGCTTATGGAAAACTGTCACGTTATCAGAATAATCTGAAAAGTGGCTAGAAGGGATTTAAATGTTTTAACCTCTCACCACTTCAGCATTAATTACGGTCCTCATGAGGTTAGTTATTTAAAATTTATATACAACTACCGTATACCACAAAACCTCAAGAGCAAAGTATACCAAACCAGTGCCTGTTGCCATTGATGACTCGGAGTTTCTCTGCGCGATAGAGTCTCGCAGCAGAACTAGGGTAACCGACATAGTCGCAAGGTTCAGCAAGCAGCAAGCTGGTGAAGTGGCAATGGGCCGGCCACGTAGCTCGCAGAACCGACTACCGTTGGGGAAAAAAGGTTCTCGAGTGGCAGCCACGTACAGGCAAACGCAGTGTGGGACTACCCTCCATAAGATGGGGTGACGACCAGCGCAGTGTTGCGGGAAATCGATGGATGCAGGTGGCTCAGGACCGAGTTTTATGGCAATCTTTGGGGGAGGCCTATGTTCAGCAGTGGATTTGTAGTAGGCTGAAACGATGATGACAACTATCGCTTCTACTACTCATATTACAGGTGATGCCATCACCGGGATTAAAACTCAGGTCACTGATGTATTTCGAGGTAAAGCGAACACCTCGATCTCACAGCTACCGTGGCTTGAAACCAGTTCAATATATTTCATAAAATAGTCCACTACACCCGGGGTGTTTAATAAATTTATAATGATAATAAATAATTCATGTCCACTGTATTCTGATAGTAGAAGATTGCAGATGGGTGTAACTCCTCGGACAATGGGCATTGTATGAATTGAATTATATTTCTGCTGTGACAGTGAGATCTATTGTTCTTGTAAGTCCTTCCGTAATATAATTAAATTATACCTAAATCACGATAAATTCTGGTAAGAGACTTGGTCGCATAGAGGCGGAGCTTTCGTTCTATATAATTTAATCTCTCCTAAAATTTTATAGAACGTGAGATAGAAAGTGAGCTCGATTATGTGCCGACACTATCAAAATGTTTAATTACAAATTAAGTGCTGGTTTATTACTTGCTCATTGGAAAACATGGTGAGAAATGTAATGCAAGAAAAAAACACATTACTAATACATCTGAAGTTCGCTTACTAGTTCATAGGAGCTGCGTTGCGGACATTTTTGGGCATCAAAATCCTCTCAAATATGAGCGAAGGCTACTATATGTGGTACTTGTTTAAAATTATTTATAAAAAAATATAATCTATTAGCATCATAATCACTTAGTTTCAGATAAAGATAACTCAATTGAGCGTGTAACACCGTGGTAGCCTAGTGGTCAGGGCACTCGCTTAGAGCGCGAGTTACCTGGGTTTGATCGCCGGTGTCGGCACAACTATAATTGTTATTAACAATTTTAAATGCTGTAACCTCGTGCTCGGCGGTGAAGGAAAATATCGAGAGGAAACCTCCACGTCTGAGAAATATTGTTTCAAGGACATGTGTAGTCCGCCAACCCGCATTGGAGCAGTGTGGTGAACCCACCCTTCCCGGCTGCAAAACCCTCTCGTATATTTGAGAAAGATGCCTTTGTCCAGCTGTGGGCATTTGTAAGCTGCTACTTTATCGGTTGTTGGTTATTTTTAAGATCCCATCATTCATCATCATCATTATAGCCTCCGCTTGTTAGGGTGTCGTCCTTCACTGCGTTTGCCTGCATGAGAACCTTACCTCTTGAGATTACCCAATTCCGCACCTGCGAGCTGCAGATGATTAAATAAGACCAGATGACAATTACCCCAGTTCTTATGCTGATATCCTTTTTGTGAGTGCAAGAAAAACGCTATAAATAACAGTATAAAAAGAAAACGCTATAAATAACAGTATAAAAAGAAAACGCTATAAATAACAGTATAAAAAGAAAACGCTATAAATAACAGTATAAAAAAGAAAACGCTATAACCCGTGCTCATGTTTGCTCAAAGTTACTCGGACTGTTTTTTTTTATGGGAAAGGCGGCACACGAGCAAGCTGTTTACCTGACGGTAACTGATTGCCGTCGCGCACGTACAACTGCAACACCATAGGTACTGCAGGTGCGTCGCCGGTCTTTAAGGATATTTAGAAGTTGGGAGGGAGATAAGGACGGGGAGCGGGCTTCCGGTTACCTCACTCACCGAACGAAACTCAAAAGCACAATATGCCTCTACTTCACGCAGGTATTCTGCGACTGTAGTGAAAGACCACTTCTGGGTGCCATAAATGATCATTTGCTGCATTCTCTTTTCAATTTACTCGACGGAAAAGGTGATCCCTGTTAGAATATGGTGTACAATAAAGTGTATTTCATTTCATTAATTCAATATGCGAAGTCGGACAATTTGTCCGGGGACGTATTCGACGACAACTTCAAGCGCAGTGTGCACAGCTCCGCTCACGTTACGTCAGAGTAATTCATTTATTAAAGTACCCAGTTGGTAACTCATCCAATAACACGCCCCATAAAACTCACTTAAGATTTACGATCTTCTGTGTAAAAGGTAGGAAGGATAACGTGTTGTTATGGTATTTAAAGTGCTGTTCGTTAGAGAAAAAATTAAAATATAGAATTTAAAAGAAGGAGCCAGCCCAGACGTGGGACGTTAACCGGCTACCAATTTACTTTTATAGATAAATAAATTGAGTTTTGATATGTGTTAGGATATGTGTAGGCTCACATAAAAACAGTACACTCACTTTATTTTTATCCATGAACAAAATACTTTGACCGATGTGAATAATAAAAAATCTAAATACACTTATCACGAAATCTCAAAAATTATAAATCTAGATAAAGAAAAAAACAATATTTTGTTTACCGCTGTCGGTGTCCTATCTGCCTCCCCAATTTTCCTTCAAAATACCAGTCAAAAATAACGAGGCCGATGATGGGCAGCAGTGTCTTAGGTGCGACATATCTGGTACTGCGCTCATCAATCTGTTTACCGAGTGTTGCTGTTGTGATAAATCCTCCTAATGGGATAAGCATACGTCCTGCAGTGGACTATTTACATACCGGTAAAGTAAGGTGTGCTTTGGTTAATTCACAAAAATAATAATTGTTTCTTTGTTTGATTCTTCTCTGTCAGTGGAGCCATATGATGAAACGGTTGTAGTATTTTTTTAACACCACACTGCAGTTACACTAATCCGCAACGCATTCACTGCATCCACAGGTATTCGTTTTGATTAGCTTTAAAATTTCATCCTACTACATTATATTTTCACTGTTTAAAAAAAAAAATCTCATTTAAGACCAATCAAAAAACACTGTACTATGAGACTATCTCAGTCTTGCAGTACATTATTATTTTATTAAATAAATTCCCCGTCGGAATTGTCCTATTTTCCTTGATGTTCGCCGGCTTACGTTGCCTCTTAGACGTTTCTCCTAGATAATATTCTCAATTTAAAAATTATTCTCCAGTACTGTTCAGTGATGTCTCTGTGATCACTAGGGTAAAAACCGGCAGTGATCACCGAATGGTAAGAGGCACACTGAACCTTAACATTAGGCTCGAGCGGTCTCGTCTGGTGAAGTCTACGCTCCGGCCACCACGTGCCCTTATCCAGAACCCCGAGAGCTTTCAGCTCGAATTGCATAATCGCTTTCAGTGCCTAGACGATTGCGTTACAGTGGACGATACGAATAGCAGGCTAGTGGAAACTGTCCATGCGGTAGGAGCTAAGTTTTGCAAGACACGCCGCACGAACAAGCCCCAAAAGCTCTCTGATCACACTCTTAAACTCATGAAAGCCAGGCGTGAGATAAAGCTGCAGTCTACAACGGATGCGTCAGCGTATCGGCTACTGAATAGACAGATCTCCAAATGTATGCGGCAAGACTTACGCAAATTCACATACAGCCTGTATTGAAAAAGCGATAGAGCGGAACCAAGGCTCCAAAGTCTTCGCCAGAGATCTGTCTATCGGAAAGAGCCAACTGACCAAGCTGAAGACCGAAAGCGGCGCAGTCATTTCCGCTGGAGCCGAGATTTTGAGTGAGATCGAGAGATTTTACGGACAGCTGTACACAACGTCGTTGAAACCACACACTGATGTGAGTAACGACCCAACAGCCAAGCTTATCCGACATTACTCCGATAACATCCCGGACGTCAGTCTGAGCGAGATTAGGATGGCTCTCAAACAGCTTAAAAACGGCAAGGCACCGGGTGAGGACGGAATTACAGCTGAGCTTCTGAAAGCGGGTGGAAAACCGATACTTGTTGTCCTTCAGAAGCTGTTTACCTGACGGTAACTGATTGCCGTCGCGCACGTACAACTGCAACACCATAGGTACTGCAGGTGCGTCGCCGGTCTTAAGGATATTTAGAAGTTGGGAGGAGATAAGGACGGGGAGCGGGCTTCCGGTTACCTCACTCACCGAACGAAACTCAAAAGCACAATATGCCTCTACTTCACGCAGGTATTCTGCGACTGTAGTGAAAGACCACTTCTGGGTGCCATAAATCATCATTTGCTGCATTCTCTTTTCAATTTACTCGACGGAAAAGGTGATCCCTGTTAGAATATGGTGTACAATAAAGTGTATTTTATTTCATTCATTCAATATGTCGGAGTCGGAAAATTTGTCCGTGGATGTATTCGACGACAACTTCAAGCGCAGTGTGCACAGCTCCGCTCACGTTACGTCAGAGTAATTCATTTATTAAAGTACCCAGTTGGTAACTCATCCAATAACACGGCCCATAAAACTCACTTAAGATTTACGATCTTCTGTGTAAAAGGTAGGAAGGATAACGTGTTGTTATGGTATTTAAAGTGCTGTTCATTAAAGAAAAAATTAAAATATAGAATTTAAAAGAAGGAGCCAGCCCAGTCGTGGGACGTTAACCGGCTACCAATTTACTTTTATAGATAAATAAATTGAGTCTGGGTGTTAGGATATGTGTAGACTCGGAAAGTGTGTCGAGTAGGGTCGCGTACCTTATACTCAGAATAACCAAAAGGTATTCGCTGAAGGTCATACAGGTATACGCACCAACCTCGACACACCCTGATGATGAAGTGGAGGCAATGTATGAGGATATTTCAAGAGCCATGCATTGCTCTAAGACTCACTACACGGTGTTGATGGGAGACTTTAACGCAAAACTAGGTACGAAAAAAGGCGATGAGCTGATAGTGGGGAACTTTGGAGTAGGGCGACGGAACCCAAGAGGGCAACAGCTGGCCGACTTCATGGCAAAGGAGGGATTCTTTATGATGAACTCCTATTTCCAGAAGCGGCCCCACAGGAAGTGGACATGGATGAGCCCGGACGGTACCACAAAAATGAGATCGACTTCATCATGACGACCAAGCGTCAGCTGTTCAGTGATGTCTCTGTGATCACTAGGGTAAAACCGGCAGTGATCACCGAATGGTAAGAGGCACACTGAACCTTAACATTAGGCTCGAGCGGTCTCGTCTGGTGAAGTTCACGCCCGGCCACCACGTGCCCTTATCCAGAACCCCGAGAGCTTTCAGCTCGAATTGCATAATCGCTTTCAGTGCCTAGACGATTGCGTTACAGTGGACGATACGAATAGCAGGCTAGTGGAAACTGTCCATGCGGTAGGAGCTAAGTTTTGCAAGACACGCCGCACGAACAAGCCCCAAAAGCTCTCTGATCACACTCTTAAACTCATGAAAGCCAGGCGTGAGATAAAGCTGCAGTCTACAACGGATGCGTCAGCGTATCGGCTACTGAATAGACAGATCTCCAAATGTATGCGGCAAGACTTACGCAAATTCACATACAGCCTGTATTGAAAAAGCGATAGAGCGGAACCAAGGCTCCAAAGTCTTCGCCAGAGATCTGTCTATCGGAAAGAGCCAACTGACCAAGCTGAAGACCGAAAGCGGCGCAGTCATTTCCGCTGGAGCCGAGATTTTGAGTGAGATCGAGAGATTTTACGGACAGCTGTACACAACGTCGTTGAAACCACACACTGATGTGAGTAACGACCCAACAGCCAAGCTTATCCGACATTACTCCGATAACATCCCGGACGTCAGTCTGAGCGAGATTAGGATGGCTCTCAAACAGCTTAAAAACGGCAAGGCACCGGGTGAGGACGGAATTACAGCTGAGCTTCTGAAAGCGGGTGGAAAACCGATACTTGTTGTCCTTCAGAAGCTGTTTAATTCCGTCATTCATGGCGATGTCTCGCCAAAAGCGTGGAGTAGAAGCGTGGTTGTCCTATTCTTCAAGAAAGGGGATAACAGCCTTTTGAAGAATTATAGACCGATATCGCTTCTAAGCCGCGTCTACGTGCTGTTTTCGAGAGTCATCTCAAATCGTCTAGTGAACAGATTTGATGACTTCCAGCCTCCCGAACAAGCCGGATTCCGAAAAGGCTATAGTACCATAGACCACATACATACTCTTCGCCAGATTGTATAAAAGGCCGAGGAGTACAATTTGCCATTATGTCTGGCGTATGTGGACTATGAGAAAGCCTTCGATTCAGTCGAAATTTGGGCGGTGCTACAGTCTCTCCAGCGGTGCCAGATAGACTCTCGGTATATCGAAGTGCTGAGGTGTTTGTACAATGAGGCTACGATGTCTATCCGAGTACAGAATCAGAGTACGAAACCAATTCAACTTCAGAAAGGTGTAAGACAGGGTGATGTCATATCCCCGAAACTCTTCACCGCTGCATTGGAAGATGTTTTCAAGCAGCTGAACTGGAAAGGATACGGTATCAACATCAATGGCGAATACATCACTCACCTTCGATTTGCCGACGACATAGTTCTTATGGCAGGATCGCTGGAGGAGCTTAGGTTGGTCTTAAGATGAACATGGACAAGACGAAGTTCATGTCAAACGTCCATGTCACACCAATACCGGTTGTTGTTGGGAACAATAGGCTCGAAGTTGTAGACGAGTACGTATACCTGGGACAAATTGTCCGATTAGGTAAGTCCAACTTCGACTCAGAGGTCAATCGACGAATCCAACTCGGCTGGGCTGCGTTCGGGAAACTACGTCATATCTTCTCGTCGAGTATACCGCAAAGCCTCAAGACGAAAGTATACAATCAGTGCGTGTTGCCAGTGATGACATACGGATCCGAGACTTGGTCCTTCACTGCAGCCCGTATGAGGAAGCTCAAAGTTGCTCAGCGCGCTATGGAAAGGGCTATGCTCGGTGTTTCTCTGCGTGATAGAGTCTGCAACGATAATATCCGCAGCAGAACTAAAGTAACCGACATAGCCGTAAAGATCAGCAAGCTGAAGTGGCAATAGCCCGGCCACATAGCTCGCAGAACTGACAACCGCTGGGGAAAAAAGGTTCTCGAGTGGCAGCCACGTACGGGCAAACGCAGTGTAGGACGACCCCCCACAAGATGGAGTGACGACCTGCGCAGTGTTGCGGGAAGTCGATGGATGCAGGTGGCTCAGGACCGTGCTTTGTGGCAATCTTTGGGGGAGGCCTATGTTCAGCAGTGGACTTCTAATAGGCTGAAATGATGATGATGATGATGATGATGATTAGACGTTTCTCCTAGATAATTTTCTCAATTTAAAAATTATTCTCCAGTACTGTTAATAATTCCTCGATTAGAACTATAAAATCTAAAAACTCAGGTGACGGGCAGCTCTGGTATGTCTGATACAGTTATCAAGGCATATCCTATTATTGGCGTTTACGATGCTACTGGATGAGGCTGATGTCCAACTGTGTGATTGTACTAAGACAGAAGAAGCATATTTTTTAATTATCTTTGGTTTATTTAAATCTCGACCTTTCAAAATAATTATGAAAATCTTGAATACACATGTATTAGAATATTTTGGAGACAGCTGCTGCTTGAAATTTCTCAGCGAGGTAGAATCTGCCACGATAAAATCCGGGATAGCACAGTAGTCTGACGTGGCAATGGACCGATAAACATTAGGGAAGTAGGTTCTTAAACGGTAAATCTGTACAGGTTTAAAACGACTTCAACAGGATGCAGCGAATACCTACAGATTGATGGATGTTGATGACTCAGAATTATGCTTTGTGATCATTTTTGAAATAGGCCTAGTAGTAGACTTCATGTGAAATATTATGATGATGTAACATGAGGAGAAAGAAAATAATAGTAACAACTTATGTAACGTACAAGACCGTAATGTTTTCACTGATTGAGTTCAGAATGTCGTCGCCGTCTAACGGAATGTGTGTGATGTGAGTGACGAATGTATGCGTCGATGTAAGAATGAATGTTTCCGCAGTCTGCTGGACACGATAGCGGAAAATGGACGCGCACATTACATATTATGTATAAAAGGGACCGAGCGCGAGGTGACGACAAAATTATTCTGATTTATTTAAGCGGTTCTCCGTAAACGTTAAGGAACTATTTAGGTTTGTATAACTTGTTTAATAAATATATCAGGCCATGTAGCTACTAGGTAATACCTGCATATTAAATTAATATCCTAATTCATCGAATTTTATATTTATTACCTATACTTAATTAGACTCAGAAATATTTGTATGCCGAAACTTAACAATACCATTATGTGTACATACCCCATTAATATTTTTGTATAATTCTAATATTGTAAAAGCCTAATTTCTAATATTTGTTTCGAGGCTATTTCCTTTGTCGTCTCTTATGACATGTGCGGCATATTCTTACCACAACCGTGTGATCTCTTAGGTTTTTTTTTTGTACAGGAATATATAATGTAATTCTGATTGATTTAACGTTCCACGTAAATTATATACAAAGTAGTGAAACAGGTATGCAGCGTAAATGGATTCCGGGAAAGTTGAAACGTGAGGTAACCGGATGCTCACTCCATCCCCTTCCTCCAACCCCTTCTTCTCCATCCTTCCGCAAATATCATTGAAGGCTGGCAAGGTACCTGCGTCGGTAATCACTTACCATCAGCTGAGCCACCAGTTCGTTTGCCCCCTTTCCCATAAAAAGTACTAAATATCACCATGCATAACATGTTTATCAAGGATAATGATGCAAAACATCTACGTTACAATATTACACCATATAAAACAAAACACTAAATTGAGAAAAATGTACGGTCGAACGCTTCTTCTAACAAACAACATAGTGATTGGTTGGCCCCACCCGACTTATCGCTCGATGTATTGGTGCAAAATTTAAAAACAAATCTTTGCTGGTGGTTCATTTCTCCCACGGCAAGGCAAATCCTCTGGACGTCTCCTTCTTGTGAATGTGGTGCATAATTATATAACAAAAATAGTATGATCAATATAACCGAAAACTTTATCAGGTGATTCACTAAATTTTAACGTCTAAAATTTTATTAATATAAATAAGTTATTAAGAAGTCATATGACTTCTTAATAACTTACTAGTATTATAACTTATAGTATGATTAAGATAATGGTAGCAATCGTCCAAAGACAATTGGGATATTGAGGAGACTCAGCGAAAAACATCGAATCTCTCATGTTAATCTCCGGGAGCAATCGTTCTATCGCGCCCAGAAAGGCAAAATGCTGGTTGCGGAATACCATTTGGCTACCCTGCGTCGTGCTAAATAGAAATTCATCATCTTTTCCCATCCCTTTAGGTATATAATATTCGTGGGTGGTGGTGGGTTGGCTGTATCCGAAAAAATGTACTTTTGACTCAATGAAAAATTTTATGTATACAACAATTTAATTCCCAGCGGTAGTCGCTATTGTAGAGATTAAAGAATCTGTACCACTTTCTGTTAAATTTGTACCAGAATCGGTTACCGTTTTATCACTATGGATATCTGTGTTAGCAACTGTTATCAGGTTACTTTCCGTACTTGATATTCTTGGAACTGTTATTATTTTAGTTGTTGTCATTTTGTTCTCACATCCCACATATATGTTAACAGATATTGGAAGGTTGTATGGTGACCTTAGGCGGAGGACCAGGTATTTATTGCGGATGCCACCTCGAATGACCTGCACCCCTGGGCCATTGGCCATGCCTAAGCGATCAACCACTCTGAAGTACGTTATCTATAAATTAAATTATTTAATGTACAAAAAAAAAATCAATATTTTTCAAATTGTACATTTCTACAGTGAAACTTACTGGACATTTAAAGATTCTTCCATATTTTGCGTACATATAGGAGAACGGTACTTTTTCTTTGTACAAACGATCTTGAGCTACTAGAAAATCGTTCCTCTTAAACATTCCCGCGTAAAAATCTCTGCACTTAACTTTATTAAAAAAAAGTGTCGCTAATAACAAATAATTCACGATCATGTTCATCAAGCTCGTATACTGATTATGTAATAACTAAATCAGTATTTGCGGTCGTAAAGTTTTAGGGCGATAAAGTTTATCTTAATTATAGTTTTTAATTACATTTTAAAACTAAACTCGATTATCAAGGGAAGAAATTACTTTTTTATCATTAAATATTTTTAGAACTCTGGTAGGGGAAAGAACAAGAAACTTTTAGCATTTTCAATGTTTTGCAATCTGTTGTCAGGATGTCCGCGAGCGTCAGAAGGGGTAATTTAACGTAATCCGAGCATACCCTAAGAACAAAGTTTATCAAGTTATTTTCGATTATATTCTAAAATTATTTTAAGCTGATGTGCGTTTTAAGTGCATATTTCTTTTCGAATTATTTTTAAAGTGTTTGAAATAATTTATTACTAATGATATTATAAAAATATTTATTATAATTTGAAATAAAATTTAATTACGTAGTTTTCTATAAGAATTAAACTTTTTGATATTTAGTAGCAATCGTCATAAGCCTATAAACAGTCCACAACTAGACTTAAGTAATTCCTACGCAGGAAGGATTTGTTGCAAAACACCAGTGCACTGCGTTCATATTTGTATAAATAGGTGATTTATTCCCTCTTTGAAACCCTTTAATACAATAATTATTTTTATATTAAATTGAATCTTCTGTACATGTATATTAACGGTAATTTGGAATAAATTTTACAGATATGATTTAGTAAGTTAATAAATTCAAGTTTTTTAATCGATCATATTTTTGACCTGTATAATTTTACAATTAGGAGTCTATGTTATACACACGAGACGCCTAGGTTAGAACTTTAAATTTTACTAGTATAAGTAAAATGTGTTGTTTGCAGACGTGGATTATATGTCTTTATCGCACGGTCAGAGGGTAATGCGTTTCACTTTCCGTTACGAAAATGAAACGTACACCGCCCTTCGCGTCGCTACTTAGTCCCCGTTCGTACGCCGGACCGCGCATACATACCTACGACGGAGCGAGGTTGCCCGCACATTACGACCTCACATTAGTGTTTTATAAAGTTTGCTTTATCGTTTCAGATGGTGCGTCATTGCGTTTGAGACTAATTTCAGCTCAATTTGCACCACTTAAATTCTTTCAGGCGCCATTGCACAAAATATGCAGGTTCCACGAACGTGGTGAAGTATCATACTTCACCCCAAAGGACTTAAATAGGTCGTCTCTGTAATTCTACAACTATTGACATAGTATATTTATTATGCGTGGTAGCCAAGTGGCGGTTTTTGCTGCTTCTCGAATGGGGCGCCTCTACGTGATTGGTACCACGGCCTCGCAGAATAGCAGCGTGAAGTAGAGCCATCCTGTGTTTCTGCGTTTCGTTCGGTGTGTGATGTAACCGGAGGCCTACTCACTCTCCCCATATCCGTCTTCATCCACCCTCCCATCTCCCAAATACCCTTACAACGCCGGCAACGCAACTGCAGCTCCTCTGGTGTTGCAGATCTACGTGGGCGACGGTAATAACTTACCATCAGGTGAACCGCTAGCTCGTTTGCCGCCTTTCCCAAAAAAAGTCTAAAAGTTTTCCAAGCAGCTGTCTTTTGAACTCTAGAAATAGAATCACGCCGCGAATGAAAAGTAAGGGTCCGAGTTAAAATCCTCGACAAAACCAACAACCACCGTTAACTACGACAGATCAGAGCCGCAGGTATAGAGAAAAAAGTGATAGAATCAGACAACCGAGAAAAAAATTATGGGATCTCAAGTGTGCAAAACTACAGGTGCTACTTCTCCGCTACCGGGTCCTTCGGAAGTTCCACCGAAATGACCGAGAATATCGGTTATGTATTTAAGGAATCGAGACGAACCTCTTAAGACGACTAATGGGTCATTATCCAACCCAGCACAGGCTCGACAACTCTGTTAATAAAACCACTAGCACCGACGTAACATTACTCTAACGCAGACAAACAGTTAGTCATGCCGTTTCTGAACACTCCCTTTGAACTAATACGAACGAACTATAAGACAGACATGTAATCCATGTTCGGTAGCTGCCCCAAACGCGATCACCAAAGGTAATTTTTTAGGCCCGTGAAGGATGGACTTGGCTGTCTGGCACTATGTCCGCATATCAATAAAAATTTATAAAATTGAAAACTCGGTATGTTAAACTTTCAGTATTATAGCTAATGTTCTCAATTATATATGAAAGTGCCATGTAGCATGAGAGCATCAGAGGAGAGCAGCTCTTCCAACATTTAAAGAGTTGCCCTGTATTCTAGCGTTCCTTGCCGATGAGTGTGGGGGATAAACAGTCCTCTCTAGAGGAAAACCTGCCGAGGGCGCCGTTTAAGGGGTTGCGATTCGTGCATGAGGGTTAACGATTTAGGTATACGGCAAAGAAGATCCCCCGTGGGTTAATACCGGTGGAAACGCGATGTAAATCGTACCTGCGTCAGGCATACATGTGTGAGTATACGTTTGATGATGAGAAAAAGTCACACTATGGTGTTCTACTGTCATACGACTTGATTGTGAAACAAAACTAATACAAAATTACTTTACAAATCTTAAAGAGAATTATTTAAACGTTTTTGTTTCCTTTGTTAGCGCTTCAGTAGAATGAAAGAGAAATTTACCGTTATCTGAAAGTTGTACAGAGCTAAGACTTCGTGTTGCTTGGACCCACTCCCTTTGTGAGACGTAATGAAAAAGTTTGGAAGTCACTTGAAATTCTCACAAATACTTCAACTGTTTTACCCACAAATACTTTAATTGTTTTATCTACTCCTATTAGAATTTTTTGAGCAAAGTAAAAAATGTCTTTCCGTTTTTCCGCATCATTTTTGTCTGTTTTTCAGTTATAACTTGAATATATTTTAGCCTTTATATTTCGGGTTCTTTTCTTTGTATAATATTGTAACCGTTTATTAACTATAGTGCTATGAGATAATCGTATCCTAGCGGATAACGAAAGCGAAGGTTTTTACTGCAAGTTCGGACTGGGCTGTGACTCATCATCACATCGAATAACTCATGGAAACGTGGAAACTCACAAAAGTACGAACGGAAGTTGCAACGCTCCTCATTGGCTAGGATGCGAGTGTTGTTGCCCACGTGAGTGAACGCGACAGGGCTGTCCCACCTGTTGCTCTATTATAAACAATTTACTACCATAATAAAATTAAATTATACTAAATAATGATTGGATTTTATATTTAGAGCGTGATACGCTTCGCTTCTGACGGGTGTCCTACGATAACTACCGCTGTTTTTATATGCTATTTCGTTTCTCTTGATTCTATGAAGAACCATTTTTTTTTAAATTACTGATTTACGGATACAACTATGTGCTCACAGTGTAGTTTTTGGCCTCGAGACGACTTTCGACTTTTTTCTTCTAGTTGAGAATGTCAGCGTGACTATGTTTTATACTTTTGGACCATGCTAGTGATCAGTATTTGAGATTCACCTTGGTACTTCTTTATGTTTTTAGCTATCAATATCTACCATATAATTTTGTGATTAAATAATGAATGAATGAATGAAATGAATGAATAAATACCAACCATTAAAAATATTCCTTCGCTAAAGTTAAATTAATTTTGTCGAGCAAGCTTTGCAGGACTTCAGCGTAGTTTGCTGGTTAAATTTAATATAAATATACACTTGTCAAGCGTTGAAAAACTTTAAATTTATGGGAACATTATTCAAAACTGTTTAATGGATAATTATAAGTATATTCAAATGTAAAATGTATGAAAACATTGTTTAATATTTTCATACGATTCACAATTTCCAATTCCTGTGAAAATCTTCATAGATACTTTCACTCATACTATATATATTAGTGTAGTTTAACGACCCTTCATCATATTACATGAAAGATTTTGACCACCGCGATGTGTTCACCTTTTAACAAAAGAGAGTGGTTTTTACGCGTGGTAGAGCCAAGCGGCGGCTTTTGCTGCTGCTCGAATGGGCCGGCTCGAAAGGTAGGTACCACGGCTTCGCAGGATACCGGCGTGAAGTATAGGCATCGTGTGCTTCTGCGTGTCGTTCAGTAAGTGAGGTAACCGGAGGCCCCATCTCCCAAGTACCCTTATAGGCCGGCAACGCACCTGCAGCACCTCAGGTATTGCAGATGAAAGTGGGCGACGGTATTCACTTACCATCAGTTGAACCGCTTGCTCGTTTGCCGCCTTTCCCATAGAAAAAAAGACGTCAAATGCTCAATATTTAGTGGCGTAAAATGAAATAATAAATAAACAAAATAATAACAAAAAGTCGAAAACAGACACGAAGACAAAATATCTGACCGACATGTTGCGTGGTATGGCGACCGAAAATGTTCCAATAACCTCAGCGAGTGTTATGAGTTAACTAGTCAGCCTCTCGGAACATCTAAGGTGGCTGGAACTTCGTGACAGACTGTTCCGTTGTAAAACCGGTGCTCCTAGCTACAGACCGCATCGTACTCCGGTTTCTTTCCCTTTCCTCCAATCCCTTTGCGTTTGGTCTCCATGTCTAGTGCTTCCATTTGGTTGGATTTTATTTATTTCTTTATTTTATTATATCTTACTTTGTTGTATTTGAAATATTTATATGCATTTGTATATCACCCAACACATTATTAGGCCTTATTCGTTATACCACAACAATTAAAAAAAATCCGAGTGAAATCGTTCCTCTATGAAACGATACCGTGTTATTTTTTGACATGGTTTAGCTTATCCAAAATATGGTTATCAATAAACGAAACCCTACTTTTAACAGTAGACTATAATAAGACAGGCTATTACAGAAAGAAACAAAAAATGACTCAGAACCGGGTATGCCTTTCATCAAAGATGTACCCATACTTACTTAGTAAGATTTGGTCTTCCAATGCAGGCCGTATGTAACTCCATCTCGTGACCTTCCTAGTCACGAGATGGAGTTACAAACTGCACAGTGTTGCGGGAAGTGGATGAATGTAGGTGACTCAGGACCGAGCTTTGTGGTAAACTTTGGGGGAGGCCGATGTTCAGCATCGGATGATGATGACTCAGTAGGATAGTTAGTAAACGCTGCTCACAATTAAAAATCTGTATTATTAGAGCTAGGCACATACAGGATCGATTTTCCGCCATTAATGAACAAATCCTCGTTTAGCATAATACATCGAGTGAGTTCGGCAATTTGGATTAAAATTTTGTATTTTAACCCTTCTTCTAATTATACTTAATTAGCTAGCCAATAGTGTACTTCTGGAGAAAGGTCTCGCCAGATGCGATGATTTACCATAATCGCTACGGTTGTCCAGTGGGTTAACTTTTGCAGTACCAGATACTTGCCTCAAGTTCCCTGTGTGTTTATGCACAGACATTTATTGAGATGGCCACCATCTACCATCTTTCGGATGCCATAGGATTTCATGGCTCTTCCCTTAGTCGATAACTACTGGAAGAAAGTGTTATAGTACGATCTGTGAATCATACACAGAGCATACGATATTATAGTGTGTGTGTGTTTTAACCGACTTTAAAAAAGGAGGAGGTTATCAATTCGTTTGTTTTTTGTACGTATGTTACGTAGTAGATTCTATGATTGATTGCAAACGAGGTTGGAAAATAGAGGACTGAATTTTCGTTTTGGGCTATATGTTTACTTAGTAGGCAGAATTAGACTATATAAATTGATTAAAGTCAGTTGTTATTCTAAAACTTTGTTTTAATTCGCTTGACGGTTTAGCTCTTACTCTCACCTTGGTTTATTTTCTCTCAGTTCCAAAACACTGCCAATTCCATTTACCATTACATCATATTTTTACGTGGCCTTAATACTCTCTACTAGATACAGGAGAAAATATCATTGACTTTGTTTTTCTTAATTGAGTTTTCGTCTTATTCATTACTTTTATAACAAACAGGGTAATAAAAGCAGCATCTTCGAATCTTAGCGTACAATAAACTGTAGAACTGGGAGACGGATTTTTATGATTATTATGTCTTTAAAAGAGGCGTCTTCTGCGAAGTTATCCTATTTCGCAAGGTATTCACTGGTAAATGCAGTCTTTCATTGCCTTTTCTCAATTTAAAAAGTAATCTTGCGCTGCGCTTACGTTTTTTTTTGATGGTTTATATTGAGGTTGAGCTTAAGATTTTTAGTATGTATTTAGATTTTTTGAGGTAATTGATACTAAAATTTTGTTAATCATTTGATATTTACAAGTTGTATACTTTATATGAGAAAATAAAAATATGAAGAAATTATTTTAAAATACAAACAACAATATAAGCGGCGCTGTGGGTCGCGGGTTCAATTCCCGCACGGGAATAGTTTTTGTATGGCAGACAAATAATAGTTCCCTGTCTGGGTCTTGTGTCCATGTGCAATTCATGTATATAAACTGCCTCCGCAACACCGGAGAAATTCCTACAGTGGAATGTAACGTTTTTAAAAAATAAAGATATAAATACAGTACTAGAAACTGCGAATTAGACGCTGCTGCTTGTCACCGATCTGCGTATTTTCGGTCTGAAATTTTTCTAAATGGTTACGTTCCCATGTTCTCTTTTTCATCCCGGAGATTTTCATGACGTCTTCTAGGCATATAGCGTAGACAACTTTTACGATACCCATAATATGTGACAGACGAGTTAGACATATTCTCTTTTTCATCCCGGAGATTTTCATGACGTCTTCTAGGCATATAGCGTAGACAACTTTTACGATACCCATAATATGTGACAGACGAGTTAGACATATTCTCTTTTGACATTACCACACGACGTAGTGAAATAAATAAAACTAAATTTTGAAATGGGGCGGTAAACCCTTACGCCGATACCGCTCAAACTTTCTATTAACAAGTTTAGGGGTCTCGGCACGGGGGATCGAATGCAGGTCAGGCCCTGACGACTGGGTTAGCACGACGCTATGACGACTTTTACGCACCCACGGAATTCTTTTTCTGTCCGTTTATCTGTCTTTATATATAAAAATCTAGTATGCTTCTGTAAGAGACAGTGTTTTGAACAATTGAGACCATATTCCGACAATATATTTGTACTGTTGAGACGATGGTTCATAGATAAGCGTGGCTGGTGGCGAGCATGTGCCTATTATAATATCCAGGACAACTATACACATAACTTTCAAATTACTATCACTCGACATGAATATTGAACACGCTTTTCCTGATTCGGAGATCTCTTATCTTCAGAGTCTTTACAATATAGTGACATCTCTATTTCCTTCGCTAATACGTCTTTTTCTTTCTACTTTTTTTTTTTTTATTAATATTTAGATGAGCTGTATCTATTGCAGACATTACCGGCTCAATAGTGGTATAAGGCTGCGCTGAAAATCAGTGTTGCGAGAATCCGTAACAAAAACTGAGTAGATCCATTTGTTGCATCACACTGTAGCGCAGAAAAAAAATATTTTAAAATCTTGATGTTTTTTTTTGTTTTTATTATTTAATTGTTTTATTAGGAACTTATTAACTAGTTGTGGTGTAATGAATAAACTTTCTTTCTTTCTTTCTTTCTTACTAATATATTCCAAGAGAGTGTCAGCGAGCCAGCGCATATTTCTAGGAATGTTTGTCCATACTTACCACGCTATTCAAGCCGTTGAGCGCATTGCCAAAAGCTTCGCACTATTGACGCTGCTCCCCATCACTAGTCTTGGGGTTTAGGTCTGCCAAATTACGGATGGATAATCCGCTCGCCAGGCCCTTGTTTCTTGGCTAGCAAGGTACACCACGTGCAGGTGAGGTTGGCATTCGGAGTAAGCGATAGTATATTTCACTTTACATCCCTTCGGTACAATGGACTAATTTTGTTTCTACGTTCAAGTTACCTCGCGATAATTTCCAAAAGTATTACATTTGTTTATGGTTAAAAAAAAATGAATTTCACCTTCAACCAATTAAGTCATATCAAAGCAATAGAATTCATTTTTAATATGATAGCTTGGTTATCGGTAAATAACGTTGCCTTATGGCAGTGAAAGATTCTGTCACATTGTACCTTTCCGAAGTTATCAAAAGAAGATAACTAAATGAATTTTTTTTTAAATATCAGGACTAATCTTCTGAGCTTGCTCGGCTCCGAAACTAGTCACCCGTCACGTTCTGTTATGTCTTACGGGGAGGTGTGAAGTAGATCGCGAGAAGCCAGTTTAGAAGTACCCTGCCAACTCCTTAGGATGCCAAGCGTGATATATATACATTTAATGTTACTGATACCCTTGAAACAATAATGTGTTTGCTGCAATTCATTACACAACATTGTATCTCGTCCTTTAATGCGATGTAATCGTTTCATAAAAGTTTGATGTTTAACCTGAAATTACCAACTTGTTTTCATGTATTCACGTTTAAAGTTCCCGTAGCTTATTTTTCATATCGGCAAGTGATTGATAGAGCTTAACTGCCAACGTATCCATTAATCAATCTGAACCAGATATCAATAAACCCTCGGGCTTTAAACTATTTCGTGGTGTATTTTCAATATTCGAAATATTACATCAAGTCTAACAGTTAAGGCTCGCAACATTTCATTCATTGCACTATAGAATTTTCCTTGTTTATTTGCAATATAATGTAGTGAAAATCACGGAGTGTGTAATATCGAAAAAATTCAGACATTTTTGGTTTATGTACGGCAAGTGTTAAGGGGAAATGTACAGTTTTATTCAAATCCATAGCCCAATGAAACAATCATGCCTGTAATTCATGAATGCGTTTAAATCATAGTATTTCCATACTATCGTATTTGATACCTCAATAGTGTTATGATCGTCATTGTAATGTATTTAGCACGTATCAGGAATCATTAATGAAAATATAACATAATGCGATTTCCTGAAACGTATCTCTCTCAGTAGGTAAAATATATGTTGCATTCACTTATATACGAGTATGCACTATTTATATAGTGCCATGCTTATGGACAGGTTGGCGTTATCTGTATTTTACGGTTTGGTATTTCAGCGTGTAAATGAATAGTGGTAGAAATAGAACCAAATTAAAAATCTTGTCATGGCCCACTATCTATCTTTGTAGCTTCGTTTATTTAGACAGTTCTATTATATGTATACATTTATATATGCATTGATTTAGTCTATTTATGTACATGTATAGATGTATATTAATAATTTTTAAAATGTGTTTGTATTTCTATAACATGTGTATATTATTTTGATGTACTTTATTCATTCATTAATTTTTAACAATCCTGTCCATCCAAAGGTTGCCTGGAAGAGATTGGTTTTAGCGATAAGAACGCCCATTGTACCACCTCTCATGTTTAATTACATTTTAGTTTTTTTTTTTCTATTTTCGGTGTGCAATAAAGCGTACTCTATCTATCTATCTAGAACTAAGCGGCGGGTTACTGCTGTTCGAATGGGCCGACTCGACCGGGGTAGTACCTCAGATTCGCGGAGATATGAAGTAGAGGCATCTTGTGCTTCGTGAGTAGGTAACCGGTGGCCCTCCCCTCTTCTCTGGTGTTGCAGATGTACGTGGGTGACGGTAACCACTTACCAACAGGTGAGGGGATTGCTCGTGTGGCCTCTTTTCGATAAAACAAAAAACGAATCGTGTAATAGCATATTAGGATTCCAGAACTTCTTGGGGTCGACTCCTACGCCACTTCCACGCCTGCCGGTTATACTGTTTGCTCACCTGTATTTCATAAACGAATGTGCCCACAAACTGGAGGAACCAAAAGTCGGTCACGATGTTAAATTTTACGTTCGCGTTTTTCTTATTAATAAAGGAGACAGC
Source organism: Bhutanitis thaidina (assembly GCA_029286595.1). Classification (NCBI taxonomy): domain Eukaryota; kingdom Metazoa; phylum Arthropoda; class Insecta; order Lepidoptera; family Papilionidae; genus Bhutanitis; species Bhutanitis thaidina. Next base: position 3,634,756 of record JAGSMS010000012.1, on the reverse strand, counting down.
GTAATAAACAATGAACGGAATAATCCCCGTACCTTTTTCAATTTCGACCTTTTACTCGCACCTGCTACTTGATGTCACAGAAAAATAAATATATTTGGAACGCATTTCGTGAAAATATTTAACGCTACGGTAATAATATGTTTATTTTAGTTCTTTCTTTTATATTCAATATTAGTTTGACAAACACAATTTTTTTTCAAATAATTTGCGTTAAAATTTACTAAAACATGAATAAAATCTTCAGACTCTTTATAGTTTAATAATTTTAATTCTTGCTTTCTCTTTTCCCATTCACTTAATCATATTTCTCCTTTTCAAATTTCAAAATGAAACGCCTTTTCATATTTACATAATTCGGAAAATTTGAATTTGAATTGAAATTTTGAGCATAATAAATTATTGATTAATTTATTATTTTATCACAAAAGTTTAAATAAAAACTGTGAACGTTAAAAAATTTGATGCTTTTTTTATTAAAAAACCCTCTTCCTGAAACACATAAAAGTTATAAATAGGAATTCATACTATGGCTAATGACTTTTCTTTCACGCTTTTAAAAAAAATCGCATTTTATCCACCGGTGGTTCCTGTCATTGGAGGGAAGAGTAGAGAAAATGGACACCTGTCATTTGCATATACACTAAGGCCATATAACCAAAATATTTTAGTACACAGAGTTTAGTATTCACAGATTTAACACGTACAAATATTTTCAAATAGTTCTGAAAACAATAACAGCTTCTTGAGATAAATATTTTTTCCTTTAAAATTAAGTAAATTGCGGAATAAATTGTAATCAGTAGGAGATAGGTCTGTTGAGTATGAAGGATGACGTATGGTTTCTATAACTGTTTGATTCTTATCTCTTAGAGTTTTAGTCACGAGACTATGCATGTTTATTTTTAATTAAATGTGGCCACTCCCTTAAAATGGCAACTTAACTCTTTAACCAGGATTATATATAAATATTAAATATAATGAACAAAAAAATCATAAGATCTTGCCAAATGGAAGTCCGTGGAATCTGCCTACCTTTATAGGCGACAGATGTGAGAGTTTATGGTTGTTATGTAATTGTAGCCCGACAATGTTCCAGTGTTTTCACGAATGCTTAATAAATTAATAAGAACCAAAATCTCTTTTTGCATTTTAATATTAATTTTCAGTACTACAAAGTTTTACAGAAAACTCAACCGAAGAAAAACTATTCTGGGAAAAAACTTCCAGAAGTTAAATTAATTTTCTCGGACAAGTTTAAAAGTTCTTGGGTATACTTTTCTAGGTAAATTCATAGTAACGACTTCTGTACATATTCCTCATTAAAACATAAATAAAAAACCGATGTACACGTTAAATATATTAAAATTAATTAAAGGAAATAACATGACTATTTTTGTAACTTTTTAACCTTTAAAAGAGGAACTAAGAAAGTGACAGTAATAGCGCTTGCGAACAGTTCACTTTGATACTTCATACTATTTTGAAAGGGCTAAAGTAATGAAGCTATGCATGGTCGAGTCAATAGATTTAAGTACTTCTTCTTCATACAGTACTAAGACAGTTTGACCACACAATGGTACCCTCTCAATAGAGAATAGCAGAATGGTTATTTGAGTGTATACCTAGAATCGTTAAATGTATTACTAGGCTATGAAATAGTTAAGAAGGAGCTATAGAAATTTAAAACTTACTTCTGCTTGCCGTTTTGCTAGTGCCTTCTAGTTGCGCTTATGCCTTTGTTCCACCCGATGGTATGTGGTTAAGCCCATCTACACCTACAAACAACTTCAATCGAAGGTGGTTACAGACGCGTTCTCTGGCCTCAAGGGCTCAAATGATACTGGCATAGTATACCTTTCAAATCAGAACACAACAGAGGATGCATTGCTCCTTGGGGGCAGCAATAGGAAAGAAGTAGGTTACCTACCCAGACGGCTGCTAGGACGGAGCCTATCGCCTATTAAAGTAGTATGCAGATGTAATATTAATAATAAGGTATCTTAATGAATGAAAGTAAAATATAATATCACAAAGTAAAACAATGGTAGTAAAATAAACAACTACTATAATAGTTTTTTTTTTAATACTAAGTTGAGTAATGCTGATCATTGTTTTAAATATTATTTCAAAACTTTACTCTTTGTACTCCTATGAAAACATGCGCAGTACGCAGTATAAAAGATGAGAAAACTGATAGTTATCTATCTACCAGTTCATCAAAGTGGGAATAATGTCTGTAGCTGTCAAATCACTGATTGTTTTAATTGAACTACTACTTATATTTGTCATAGGACAAAACCTTACAGAATTAGCAATGTTCCACGAGAATAAGAACTTCAATGATTTTTACGAAGAAATAAGAACAATTCACAACACTTCAAACCTTTTTAATCCAGAATCATACTGTCGCAATTTCAACATTTGTCAAGAATGTATCACTAGTTCTTGGCTTTCATGCGGTTGGTGTCACAACTTCGGGTGCACAGATAATCCAGAAAAACTATGCCCCCGTGATTTAGATAATAAAAAACAGGTCTGGACAACATCAGTAAATAAATGTCCTTACATAGGACGCGTAGGACCTATTCTAGTGCCCGCTGATGTTCGTACTAATTTGAAAATTAAAATATTTTCTCCAGAACCTGCTGTATGTAATAAAGAAATCGTTTGTGAATTGAAATTAAAACAAACAGTTACTCATTTGAAAGGAATCATTATAAAAGATATTGTGTATTGCTATCCTGTTACATTAAATGCCAGAGAAAACGGAGAGTTGAATACGGGATTATTACGACTTATATGGGGCGGTGCAGATTCATACTCAAATAGTATACCAGTAGTGGTACATAAATGTGAAAGTTTAGCTCAAGATTGTGACTCACGTAGATTGATACCTTCAGAATATGGATGCGGTTGGTGTGATGTTTATCATACGTGTGTTCTTGGCGTTAAATGTGTTGATAATTTTATAAAATGGACACTAAATAGATTATCGTGTGACGCGTTCGAACGTAAGCTATTTTATGTTTAGAAGTTTTATTATAAATTAAAATATTATCAAGAAGTATTGTTCATTCTTGGAATCTTAATAATGGTTATTCAATATTTTTTATTATTTACTATAGTAAACCGCGATACAATACAAATATCATCACGTGTGAAAAACAGAGGTACGCATTGTTTGATAAATAATAAATAAACCAACTTACGCTCTTTCTTCATATATAAATAATAATCTATTGGCCTTTTTGCTTTAGTTGAACTATAACATGTGCACAAAGACCACATTTTTCCTAAATTGGTATAGACATTACATTAAAATGTATTTGGAATTGGTCAACGTACAAAGTGTAATAAATTGCAGTATTTTGATCTTACTACTGATAGAGCCTGCAAAACTACATTTTAAACCCCATGAATTCGATAATTCACTACAAAATTCTTGTTTCTCAATGCGTACGTGTCGTGAGTGCAAAAAATCTGATCTTGAGTGTGAATGGTGCTACGACTCGGGTTGCACCAAACATCCACATCTGCACTGTCCAAAAAAAGTTTTGTTCAATTATCTATTCAATAACGCAAGGAAAGATTCTTATAATGAATGCACAAGGATCGTCACTAAAAATCCTATTTTTGTTCCTGCTAATGTAAGACGTGTTATAAAACTCGAGCTAGAAATTGACGACGTCACAATGTTCAAACGGAAAGTTTTTTGTGAAATAGATATTCAGCAGAATGTTATAGAATTAGATGGTTATTTCGAAAATAATACGATTTACTGTGACTCACTTACTATTAAAACTGTTCGCAGTGTTGCAATTGGATCTATTCGCCTGAGATGGGGAGGAGTTGAACCGTATTCTAATAGTATTCTCCTAATGGCATATAATTGTCATGTTTTAGCTGAAAATTGTGATCAGTGTAATATACTTAATAAGAGATTTCATTGCGGATGGTGCAAAGAAACGTCAAAGTGTGGCTTGATTGAAGAATGCCCGCGAGAATACGAACCTTGGATAGATGAAAATTATACGTGTGAATCGTACGTTAGCATTTTGGAATAATTTATGGTATCCTGATACTTTGATTTTTCTATGTATTTAATTCATCTTATATCTTTTGTGTAAATAAACAATTTTAAGATGTTTTTCATACCTTATTGTTTATGTTAAATATGAAATTAAACTCTTACTATTTTAAGTTTAAAATTCGTCTTGCTCTTGTCTTGCTCCTCCACAGGCGTAAAGGTATTAACGGGCGTAATAACATTGTAACATTTCAAAAATTGTATGTTTATAAATATGAGAAAACTACTACTACTACTTAATAATTGCAGAAAGTACTCTAGTGCAAATTCGCTAATACTTCACTTTCACACAGTAACATTTCCTGTGCTGTTGAACTATCAAATTAAACTAAAAGCACGACGTACAAATTTGACTGCATAACCACAAAGTAAGGATAATAGTATAGCAGTAATAATAATTATTTATACTGTGATTTAAAATAAATAATAACATTAAAAAAAATATATACAACCCAACTAGAAGAGAATATAAAGGAATACCCCAATTACTGTAATAATATATTATGTATGTATAAAAACTATATTCGAGACCCAAGAAAAGCCGTCTATTGGTAAATAAATAAATTTGTCAATACGGGTATACCTCTGATATCGATGTCATCACAACGACGGCAGTCGTTAAAACTAATTGGTGTTTCCTTAGATGTTACGAGTAACTAAAAGTATTTGCGTGAAAGGAGAATGATTTTAGATAATTAAAGTAATGTCGCGTAATGTATTCTTTACGACGTTTTATCGAATTCAATAAAAATATTTCCATAACTATGCTTAACTATGTATAATGATTATCTAAAACCTTCTTACTGAAACATAGCAGTGATGGCATGACACGACATGGAACGTAGTAGAATATAGAGAGCTCAAAAATAAAAGTAATTTTCGAATATGAATTTCGTCATGGTTCTAACGCAGAAGGGTCAGCTAGCAATATCAATGCTGCGTTTGAAACGAATACGACCGTGCACTGTGCTTTTTTGGTTTAATCACTTTCGTAGTGATAACTTTCACATGAAGAATGAACCACGTGGAAAGAGGAAAGACCAGATACTAAGGTAACGAACAACCAAGAAATTACCGTCATGGTTTGACGTTAGTATACCTACAATATTTATTAATTTGTACTGAGAAATGGGTGCCTCATGAATTAACTAATGTATATAGAAGAGCACGCGTTGAAACTTGCCTAGCTTTGATTAGTAGGTACATAAATGTCGGAATTTTGAACAGAGTTGTGATGTTTGATGAAAAGTGTATTCTCAACGATAATAGCAAGCGAAAAACGTAGTTCATACCGGAACAATGCTCTAAGGCGAAGCTCTCCCATAGAAAAGAAATAGTAAGTATTTGGTTGCCACTTCGTGGTGTAATTTCATATAGCTTTTTGAAATCGGGTGTATCCATAACAGCGGAGGTTTACTGTGAAGAACTTCGAACAATAATGGCAAAATTCTCAAAGAAACAACCTTGATTTTTCAATCGGTAACGCAAGACCTCCTTCAAGGGACCTTTCTGTGAACTGAGAAATTGTTCTCAGGAAGCGATACAAAATACCTTCATAGACTTTCTAGAATCCAGATGTAGACCCAGTGTTCTCAAAGCATAAATCGTTCATTCTTTCCTCGAGATGGAAAGGCTGTCAATAATAAGATAGATGCTTAAATAAGTAATTTATTCTTAGAACAAAAGTCGGTTGAATTTTTTCACCTTTATAATATGGTTTAATTTGTTTTAGTTTATCTTTGAACATAACGCAATGTTGTAAATTCTTTCCTATACTTTCCATGTGGCGTAATCTCTATGATGCGGTTGCTTGTTAGTTAGTTATTTTAAAATTAAGTATGCATTTATTTTAACTCTTTTGACGATTCTTATATAAAAGAGCAAATAAAGCAAACTGCAGCTACAAAATATTCTCAAATCCTTTGCAGCATACCAAAAACGACGCTGCAAATCAAATCGTTTGATTCAAAGGCGAGTCAAGAAACGTTAACAACAAAGTAATCCCATTTCGCCAGTACAAGTAAAATAGTCATCGTAAAATCTGCGACAATGTTTCATGCTTTTATCTTTAAAAATAAGCAACTCAAGGCAAATTTACTTGTTCCATCATCGAAGGAGCAAACCTTAATCACATGAGTTTATGTGTTGAGATTGATATTCACAAAGTCTACAAAGCTGTAAAATCAAGGCAAGGATTTATAACCGACTAAGAGAAGAGTTATGATTTTAGTAGTCTATGCATGTAAGTTTATTCATTTGTTCCCGTGTTGAGCTCCTAAGGTAGCTATCACATTTTACTTTAAAGCCTCGTGTGTCCTATGCTTCTTATCGCAGGAATAAATTCAATTTGTACTTTTCTATAGACCGATTTTAGTTTTTTAAACTTATAATTAAAATAATATAATATTATCCTGTCGAGCCGTTAAAAAATTAATAAACGTTACTCTCGTTATATAAAAGGCGCGTCAGGCAATTTACAATGCTGTGTTACTTCTCAAGTTAACGTATGGTAATGAAAGTTGGCTATGGCAAAAGAATCATGAGACTAAAATAAATTGATTAAAATCAAATATCATTTGAAAATCTGTTATTATTTTGTGACAGGGTAAGTCGATCTTCTCTTAATGATAATAAGATATGTATTCTTAACTCCTTCACCGTACAAGCCACACGCCTTTGGAACTCCTTGCCCGACGATATCAGAACAGCTCCAAGTAGATGCTCCTACGAAAGGTTGGTTTTAGAGCATTAAGAAAACCACTAAGTTGTCCATGAATACCATCATTATCTTTTACTATAAGTATTTTTGTATATGTATGTATATATATTTATATGAGAGTACGCACTAAGATTTGTTAAAGAGTATTTGTATTTTCGTGTATGCTTATTATTTTAATTTAATGACTCTTCATCATAGTTGCTGCACATTTTCTTACCAACTTTAACATTAAGTCCGCTATTTTGTTGTATTTCTTGGTCGCCTCTTGCGGCACTCATGGAAAGAAAGAGGGTTACAGTTTCTTTCGCCAAAACCAAACAGCTACTTATCTTATATACTTATGTGTACATATTACCGAAGTCTAATAATTAATTATATTAGAGTTTTTTTATTTAACATAACCAAGAAGACATACCTTAAACGTTACTTTACATAATTTTAAACTTGGATTAAAACTAAATGTTGTCCTAATTATAGGTTACCACGATATGCAATGTAATAATAATAATAATAATATATAATAATAATATTTGTTTATTTTCTCCCCACAAAGACAGACCATACATTATTATCTAATGAAAAATTTATATACATTTAGATAACGGTGTGTCTAGTCAAGGATGTGTGAGGAGCTGGTGTCTGAGATAGGCATAAAAAGCCTGTATTACAGATCACCAGGTCCCCACCCCACGGAAAAAACAAGAGCATTATTTAGCATTAGTGGTACTGGTGTTTAAACTTAATGTATAAAGAGCCAACTTATTTAAATATTATTGCCTATAATGTATCGATATGTGGATAAGTTTATTGTAATAAATAAGTATTACTATAAACTTATCCAGTATATAAGTTAATATATAAGTTTATTGTAATACATAAGTATTACAATAACCTTATCCACGTCGTAAGTAAGACAAAAGGAAATTATTAGGCTGTTATAAGTAAATATGGGTTTGATAATTACTAACACAGTTTGACCGATCACCATGAAAGTTGACACAATAACATAAGTGTTTTTTTCATGGAGAAGGTTTTTACGCTATCCATTTTGTTGTAACTTGTCACTAGATGGCACTGCAGCAAATCAACTTCTAAACAGTTCAACCATACTCACCGCGCCACCTACCGGAAAGGGCAGAACAATGTCTGCAGGGCCAGCTAGTTTAATATATAATCGTCGGTGCTTCTGTCAGTGATCGTGTAACTTTTGAACGACTTGACCAATTGAGGTCTTATTTAAACAATATATTTGTTTCGTCGAGTTTATAGCTATGCTAGGAGCCGATAAATACAAATATCATCACGTGTGAAAAACAGAGGTACGCATTGTTTGATAAATAATAAATAGACCAACTTACGCTCTTTCTTCATATATAAATAATAATCTATTGGCCTTTTGCTTTAGTTGAACTATAACATGTGCATAAAGACCACATTTTTCCTAAATTGGTATAGACATTACATTAAATGTATTTGGAATTGGTCAACGTACAAAGTGTAATAAATCGGTATTTTTGATCTTACTACTGATAGAGCCTGCAAAACTACATTTTAAACCCCATGAATTCGATAATTCACTACAAAATTCTTGTTTCTCAATGCGTACGTGTCGTGAGTGCAAAATCTGATCTTGAGTGTGAATGGTGCTACGACTCGGGTTGCACCAAACATCCACATCTGCACTGTCCAAAAAGTTTTGTTCAATTATCTATTCAATAACGCAAGGAAAGATTCTTATAATGAATGCACAAGGATCGTCACTAAAAATCCTATTTTTGTTCCTGCTAATGTAAGACGTGTTATAAAACTCGAGCTAGAAATTGACGACGTCACAATGTTCAAACGGAAAGTTTTTGTGAATAGATATTCAGCAGAATGTTATAGAATTAGATGGTTATTTCGAAAATAATACGATTTACTGTGACTCACTTACTATTAAAACTGTTCGCAGTGTTGCAATTGGATCTATTCGCCTGAGATGGGGAGGAGTTGAACCGTATTCTAATAGTATTCTCCTAATGGCATATAATTGTCATGTTTTAGCTGAAAATTGTGATCAGTGTAATATACTTAATAAGAGATTTCATTGCGGATGGTGCAAAGAAACGTCAAAGTGTGGCTTGATTGAAGAATGCCCGCGAGAATACGAACCTTGGATAGATGAAAATTATACGTGTGAATCGTACGTTAGCATTTTGGAATAATTTATGGTATCCTGATACTTTGATTTTTCTATGTATTTAATTCATCTTATATCTTTTGTGTAAATAAACAATTTTAAGATGTTTTTCATACCTTATTGTTTATGTTAAATATGAAATTAAACTCTTACTATTTTAAGTTTAAATTGTCTTGCTCTTGTCTTGCTCCTCCACAGGCGTAAAGGTATTAACGGCGTAATAACATTGTAACATTTCAAAATTGTATGTTTATAAATATGAGAAAACTACTACTACTACTTAATAATTGCAGAAAGTACTCTAGTGCAAATTCGCTAATACTTCACTTTCACACAGTAACATTTCCTGTGCTGTTGAACTATCAAATTAAACTAAAAGCACGACGTACAAATTTGACTGCATAACCACAAAGTAAGGATAATAGTATAGCAGTAATAATAATTATTTATACTGTGATTTAAAATAAATAATAACATTAAAAAAAATATATACAACCCAACTAGAAGAGAATATAAAGGAATACCCCAATTACTGTAATAATATATTATGTATGTATAAAAACTATATTCGAGACCCAAGAAAAGCCGTCTATTGGTAAATAAATAAATTTGTCAATACGGGTATACCTCTGATATCGATGTCATCACAACGACGGCAGTCGTTAAAACTAATTGGTGTTTCCTTAGATGTTACGAGTAACTAAAAGTATTTGCGTGAAAGGAGAATGATTTTAGATAATTAAAGTAATGTCGCGTAATGTATTCTTTTACGACGTTTTATCGAATTCAATAAAAAATTTTTCCATAACTATGCTTAACTATGTATAATGATTATCTAAAACCTTCTTACTGAAACATAGCAGTGATGGCATGACACGACATGGAACGTAGTAGAATATAGAGAGCTCAAAAATAAAAGTAATTTTCGAATATGAATTTCGTCATGGTTCTAACGCAGAAGGGTCAGCTAGCAATATCAATGCTGCGTTTGAAACGAATACGACCGTGCACTGTGCTTTTTTGGTTTAATCACTTTCGTAGTGATAACTTTCACATGAAGAATGAACCACGTGGAAAGAGGAAAGACCAGATACTAAGGTAACGAACAACCAAGAAATTACCGTCATGGTTTGACGTTAGTATACCTACAATATTTATTAATTTGTACTGAGAAATGGGTGCCTCATGAATTAACTAATGTATATAGAAGAGCACGCGTTGAAAACTTGCCTAGCTTTGATTAGTAGGTACATAAATGTCGGAATTTTGAACAGAGTTGTGATGTTTGATGAAAAGTGTATTCTCAACGATAATAGCAAGCGAAAACGTAGTTCATACTGGAACAATGCTCTGAGGCGAAGCTCTCCCATAGAAAAGAAATAGTAAGTATTTGGTTGCCACTTCGTGGTGTAATTTCATATAGCTTTTGAAATCGGGTGTATCCATAACAGCGGAGGTTTACTGTGAAGAACTTCGAACAATAATGGCAAAATTCTCAAAGAAACAACCTTGATTTTTCAATCGGTAACGCAAGACCTCCTTCAAGGGACCTTTCTGTGAACTGAGAAATTGTTCTCAGGAAGCGATACAAAATACCTTCATAGACTTTCTAGAATCCAGATGTAGACCCAGTGTTCTCAAAGCATAAATCGTTCATTCTTTTCCTCGAGATGGAAAGGCTGTCAATAATAAGATAGATGCTTAAATAAGTAATTTATTCTTAGAACAAAAGTCGGTTGAATTTTTAACCTTTATAATATGGTTTAATTTGTTTTAGTTTATCTTTGAACATAACGCAATGTTGTAAATTCTTTCCTATACTTTCCATGTGGCGTAATCTCTATGATGCGGTTGCTTGTTAGTTAGTTATTTTAAAATTACATGCATTTATTTTAACTCTTTGACGATTCTTATATAAAAGAGCAAATAAAGCAAACTGCAGCTACAAAATATTCTCAAATCCTTTGCAGCATACCAAAAACGTCGCTGCAAATCAAATCGTTTGATTCAAAGGCGAGTCAAGAAACGTTAACAACAAAGTAATCCCATTTCGCCAGTACAAGTAAAATAGTCATCGTAAAATCTGCGACAATGTTTCATGCTTTTATCTTTAAAAATAAGCAACTCAAGGCAAATTTACTTGTTCCATCATCGAAGGAGCAAACCTTAATCACATGAGTTTATGTGTTGAGATTGATATTCACAAAGTCTACAAAGCTGTAAAATCAAGGCAAGGATTTATAACCGACTAAGAGAAGAGTTATGATTTTAGTAGTCTATGCATGTAAGTTTATTCATTTGTTCCCGTGTTGAGCTCCTAAGGTAGCTATCACATTTTACTTTAAAGCCTCGTGTGTCCTATGCTTCTTATCGCAGGAATAAATTCAATTTGTACTTTTCTGTAGACCGATTTTAGTTTTTTAAACTTATAATTAAAATAATATAATATTATCCTGTCGAGCCGTTAAAAAATTAATAAACGTTACTCGCTGAAAGGCATAAATATACTCGTATTTATTACTTTTCATAAAAGGCGCGTCAGGCAATTTACAATGCTGTGTTACTTCTCAAGTTAACGTATGGTAATGAAAGTTGGCTATGGCAAAAGAATCATGAGACTAAAATAAATTGATTAAAATCAAATATCATTTGAAAATCTGTTATTATTTTGTGACAGGGTAAGTCGATCTTCTCTTAATGATAATAAGATATGTATTCTTAACTCCTTCACCGTACAAGCCACACGCCTTTGGAACTCCTTGCCCGACGATATCAGAACAGCTCCAAGTAGATGCTCCTACGAAAGGTTGGTTTTAGAGCATTAAGAAAACCACTAAGTTGTCCATGAATACCATCATTATCTTTTACTATAAGTATTTTTGTATATGTATGTATATATATTTATATGAGAGTACGCACTAAGATTTGTTAAAGAGTATTTGTATTTTCGTGTATGCTTATTATTTTAATTTAATGACTCTTCATCATAGTTGCTGCACATTTTCTTACCAACTTTAACATTAAGTCCGCTATTTTGTTGTATTTCTTGGTCGCCTCTTGCGGCACTCATGGAAAGAAAGAGGGTTACAGTTTCTTTCGCCAAAACCAAACAGCTACTTATCTTATATACTTATGTGTACATATTACCGAAGTCTAATAATTAATTATATTAGAGTTTTTTTATTTAACATAACCAAGAAGACATACGTTAAACGTTACATTACATAATTTTAAAAACTTGGATTAAAACTAAATGTTGTCCTAATTATAGGTTACCACGATATGCAATGTAATAATAATAATAATAATATTTGTTTAATTTCTCCCCACAAAAACAGACCATACATTATTATCTAATGAAAAATTTATATACCTTTAGATATCGGTGTGTCTAGTCTAGGATGTGTGAGGAGCTGGTGTCTGAGATAGGCATAAAAAGCCTGTATTACAGATCACCAGGTCCCCACCCCACGGAAAAAACAAGAGCATTATTTAGCATTAGTGGTACTGGTGTTTAAACTTAATGTATAAAGAGCCAACTTATTTAAATATTATTGCCTATAATGTATCGATATGTGGATAAGTTTATTGTAATAAATAAGTATTACTATAAACTTATCCAGTATATAAGTTAATATATAAGTTTATTGTAATACATAAGTATTACAATAACCTTATCCACGTCGTAAGTAAGACAAAAGTAAATTATTAGGCTGTTATAAGTAAATATGGGTTTGATAATTACTAACACAGTTTGACCGATCACCATGAAAGTTGACACAATAACATAAGTGTTTTTTTCATGGAGAAGGTTTTTACGCTATCCATTTTGTTGTAACTTGTCACTAGATGGCACTGCAGCAAATCAACTTCTAAACAGTTCAACCATACTCACCGCGCCACCTACCGGAAAGGGCAGAACAATGTCTGCAGGGCCAGCTAGTTTAATATATAATCGTCGGTGCTTCTGTCAGTGATCGTGTAACTTTTGAACGACTTGACCAATTGAGGTCTTATTTAAACAATATATTTGTTTCGTCGAGTTTATAGCTATGCTAGGAGCCGATAGATCCAAATCGCTCGTATCATATTTACAACAGATTTGATTTGTTTTGATTTTTAGGCAGAACAACGGATGCCGATCCAGACAGTATAATATAAAGACGTTACTGTATTACAGGATAATCTTCAAATCCACTGAACCGATTTTATAAATACCTATATCTACATCTATTAATAAATTACATCGACGTTGAGTTCCGTTCAAAGTTGATAGCTTAGGTGTTTTAATCTGCTCATCCAAACAGATTTTCCATCATAGTTCCGAAAAGTCTAAGTCTTCATTCATTAACTTGAACAGTGAAGCAAGATTAATTCGTTCTTTAACACAATATAACTAAAAGTGATTTAGCCAGTCTTGATACGAATGTAGGTTACACTGTTAAGTAAGATACTTAACGAAACGTTTTTGCACCATTTCTGTACGTTTGATATCCCACTTAGTAGTGATGATTTCACACTTGACTGGAGTACTCAAGACCACTTATAATTAAAGCATGTCGTTATCTTTGTAGATAGTTTTTTGAAAGCCTTAGTGTTTATTAGGATGCAACGGAGCATTTTAATATTTATATTATCGTGCCATATTTTTATTGAAATATTTTTTACTGTAAATCTTTATCAGGCCCGATGCGGGGGACTAACGGCATATTTATATTAGAAATAACACACAATATATTTTATTATGTGATTATTCAGAGATATTCAGGTAGTCAGGGCGCTCACTTTAGTTTCACAGAGCGCTAGTAACCTGGGTTTTATCCCCGGTGCCGGCACCACTAAAATTGTAAATAGTAATTTTAAGTGCTGTATTTACCACGTGCTCGGCGATGAATGAAAACATCGCGAGAAAACCTGCATATCTGAGAAATAATAAAAAATATTATTTCGTGGGATATATAGTAAAGCCCGCCAACCCGCACTGGAGCAGCGTGGCAGACCCTTCCCGACTCCAAAACTCTCTCACGTATTGAGAAGGGGCCTCCCCTTAGGGGCTCAGAAGTGAGCACTGACAGGCTGCTACTTTTACTTTTATATGCCTTATCCTTGCCATATGCCTTATGCTCGTATTTATACACAACATTTTTAGACTAGTGTTCAGTGCGCTAGTTTTAATTTTATAGTACGCGAATAGACCTTACCTAGGATAGATCCCCAGTGCCGGCACCATTAAAATTGTAAAAACTGACGTGTCAGGAATAATGAACCATGTCATTTCGAGAACATGAAAAGTCCCCTACTTGGCATTGGAGCAGCGAAACTTTCCGCTAAAACCAGCTTAAATATTTGCGAAGAGGCCTTTCCCCAGCTGTGGGCATTTACAGCCTGCCACTTTTCTTTACTAATGATTAGCGGCATAGGTGAGTAAGATACCTAACACCGAGCAAAGTCTCTTCATTCATGAAAGTATAGGCACCTCTGATTATCTCACAAGGCACAAAAGGCCTGGCAAGTTGGTATTATCGTTAAACTAATGATTCATCCACTTTAAAGCCTATAGTATGTAATTCTAGACTTGTCTTTTAAACAAACGACGCAAGACAGAGAACTATAATTTGTAGAAATGGCCTGTTTCATTAAGACAATGGGTTTTAACTGCAGCGGTTAGATAGTATTATATGTCTACAAGTTGTGATGGTTTAAATGTAACAGTGTAAGCGACTTAACTTGATATCTATACTGTATATAAGACAATTATATTTTAATAGTGAAATTAAAGATTAAATGAAATCTCTTACAAATTCCCAACTGTATGTATGTATATATACAAGCCTTGTTCCCAACGGGGTAGGCAGTGACAATCTTCTTCCACTTGCTACGGTCCTGAAATACGTCTTTCGCTTCTCCCACTTTCATCAATCTACGCATGCATACTCGTTGGTTTAGAGTACTCTTGACCTGGCCTTTTTTCAGAACGTCTCCGATTTGATCGTGAAATGTTCGCCTAAAATGTGAATTTTTTTAAAGGTATAAATATTCATATTAAACGATGTCATCTTCCAACTATTTTGGTTTAACAGCCTACCGTAAATTCTAGTGACTCGATCAGAAATGTTACTAAATGATTATCTTCGTAATGTATCTGTATTTTAAGCAATTCCTAGAATTCCTAATACTTTATCGAAAGCCATACATTTTTTTTACTCTTAATACTGAAACCAGATGGCAAAAATAGTTTATCTTTCTATTTATCTATTTCCAGGTTGACAGAAAACACATAGTCGTAGCCGTCGCTGACAAGAGGACTGGTTTTTTTTCTATCAAACAGGATAAGCTTAACCATTCAGGAAATACAACCGGCAATCTTTGTACCAAACCAAGAGCTTTACGACAATTTAAATATAATTGTTATTTTATAAAATGTCACTTAAATAATATCTTCATCCATCAGCTTATCACAAGTACACTGCTGAACAAAGGCATCCCCCACAGATTGTCGACTGTGCAGGTCGTCACTCTATCTTGAGAAGGGTTGTCACACACTGCGTTTGCCTGTACGTGGCTGCCACTCGAGAACCTTTCTTCCCCAACGGTTGTCGGTTCTGCGAGCCTTATGGCCGGCTCATTACCACTTCAGCGTGCTGATCCTAACGGCTATGACGGTCACCCTAGTTATGCTGCGCATAACCTAGTTATGCGTCTCGGTTCCGTAAGTCATCACTGACAACAAAGCACTGGTTACGATTAGTCTAATCAGTCATATTAAGGTTTCATAGACGACAAAGCGTAGCAACACTTTTACCCTAGCCAAGAAATAAAACGTGACAGGTGACGAGCGTAGCAACTGGATTTGCTACCGTTGTTGTAATATTTTCAAAGCGATTTCCTTAGTCAAGAGACGTGGTAGCCTAGTGGTCAGGACGCTCACTTTAATTTCCTAGAGCGCGAGTGACCTGAGTTCAATCCCCGGTGCCGGCACTACTAATATTGTTGATAACAATTTTAAGTGCTGTATTTACCACGTGCTTAGCGTTGAAGGAAAACATCGTGAGAAAATCTGCATGTCTGAGAAATAATAAAAATATTATTTAGAGGATATGTGAAGCCCGCCAACCCGCACTGGAGCAGCGTGGCGGGCCCTTCCCGGCTCCTAAGCCCTCTCTGATACTGGTATTTGAGAAGAAGGCCTTTGCCCTGGAGTGGGCATTTATAGACTGCTACTTTACTTTTTTTACTTTTGCCGTTAGTCGCCTATTACAACACCCACGAGAAGAAAGGGGGTGGCTGATTCTTAAACCATTAATTCTTAAGTGATTAAACTCTGCGACGTACAACCGCCGGGTTCAAACGTCGGTGGCGTAAAGTGATGAAGGGGCTTTATGTGGATGACTTCTTCTCTTCGAACTACTTTTATTATTTTTGCACGCGAATTGTGCAAAGTAACTTTATTCGAACATCTTTAAAATAATAGACATCCGTAGAGTCTGATTCTATTAATTATATTTTAACTTAATTCAAAGATTTTACATTATCATTAAAAGCGAAATATCCGCCATCGACCATAAATTATACCGAAGATCTATAGATGCATGGATAAAATAGCTGCATTGTCAATTCATGCCAACGGAAATAAAGACCATTAGTCAAATGCACACAGGACTCCAGTATAAGCATTCATTTCCTGTTATCTACTAATTATTTATACACTTGAATACGTAGGAAGTTTATGGGAAAGGCGGTAAACGAGCAAGTAATGACTCACCTGATTACCGACGCCCACGTACATCTTCACCAGCGGAAAGGGGAAAGGGGAGAGGAAAGGGGAGGTGTGCCTCTGGTTATTGCACTAACGAAACGCAACAACTCTACTACACGCTGGTATTCTGCGAGGCTATAGTACTACCCCGGTCGAGCCGGCCCATTTGAGTAGCAGCAAAAGTTGCCGCTTGACTCTACCACGTAAAAAATGTTTGGTTTAACTTTCAAATGCCAAGGAATTTAAGGACAGTGACAATTATCACGAGAAATACGTTGGAAGTCACGTTCCTCCATTAAATATGCAGATATCTCAGTCATTTTGTGAATAGATGCTGCTTGTGGAGGCTGGATTTTGCTGTGCACTTGGACTTTAAACTTTCCGTTTCCTGTATTATTGTGATTTCAGAGAGCGTTATGGCGTGAAAGACGATGTAGTGACACGAATTGAGAAAGGGATGCTGAGCTGGTTTGGAGATTATGAGAGGTAGAATGAAAGTAGGTTGACGAAACAAATATATGAGGCGAGTGTAAATGGTAGAGTCGGGAGAGGAAGACCTAGGTGAACATTTCACGATCAAACCGGAGACGTTCTGAAAAAAGGCCAGGTTAAGAGCGCTCTAAACGAACGAGCATGCATGCAAAGGTTGATGAAAGTGGAAGAAGCGAAAGACGTATGTCAGGACCGTAGCAAGTGGAAGAAGATTGTCTCTGCCTACCCCGTTGGGAACAAGTCTTGTATATATACATACATACATTGTGATTTCTGTTGCCTATTGGGCTTTGCCTTTACTTTTTGTGCTTTAAAATAGGATACCTAAAGAGTTTCTTTCCATAATACCTTTACCGCTTTTAATTAATGTACTGCAGGACATAGGTCTCCTTCATAAGGAGGATTTGCAATAATCAGCGGATGGGCCATCGCGGTAGCAGACACTTCGCACTTAAGACGCTACTGCCCGTCATCGGTCTGCTTAATTTTTGTTTGGAATTTTACGAAATGGTTATCCCGCCATCTGTCGGTCGCTATTGCGAATTATAAGGCCTTTCCTTCAGTCGGTGCGGAAGAAAAGGGTTGGCGAATTCTTAAGCAGATACCAAACGGAAAAATGATAAATTATTTACATTTTAATTTCCGGATTCCAGATTTCAGTTTTACGCACGTCTAAAGCTTTCTTATTACGTAACTTTTTTTGACGGGATTCGTGTTAGACGACTGAAAAGTACTCGTAAATACGTGTAAAGTACGCTTAACAGAACTTATGTGTTAAATCCCTGATTCATACTCAATTGGTTAGAATATAATCGCTGACACCCACATATACTAAGTTCGGAATCAACAATAGTAAAAATAAGAATTCGTCAGTATTTGACCAAGTTGAATTGCTGCACAGCCACAGACCCGGTTTCTGCCTTGCTAGATGGCTTTCAGCGTTTATACTTGTTAAGATAGCTACTCCTATCAATAAGCTTTCTCTAAGTATCTAAACGTGTAGTCGGTTATAAGTGAGTTGTGTAATCCACGAAAATAATAGTACAGTGAACAATAACAAATACAAATAAATAATAGTGTGTTTATATATAAATTGTTTTTTTTAAGTAAGTGTAAGTAGCAAAGTGTTGTCACGTCTTTACAGTTCTTGATTTTGCTGAGGCAAAATAATATATTAACGTTCGAGTTTTATTAAAAAATGATAAAGACAAGTTATTACTAGTTTTCGGTATACATATTTTAATACAAAACAAATCAGTGTTCATTGACTTCTGTAAGTTTTTCGATATCCGTAATAAAATATTATTAAACAAACTTTCACTCGTATTCAAGAGTCTTTGTTAGATTGGAACAAAAGTTATCTAATGGATCGGCAACATGAATATTGCTTTTGTCGTACGGAGTATATTGTATCAAATTATAAATGTTTCTGAAGACACGGCACAAAGATCTGTACCTACGATTTGTACATTATCTGAAAGTCAATGAATGGCCTTAAAATATTCCTGATATAGCCTTAATTTCAATCCTCTAATAAGATGTGTAGCGTACCTTCTATTTAAATTATTTAAATTGTAAAATAAAATGTTTCAGTTATTAAAATAAGCTTGTAACTTCCGGACAAAACTATCTTACTTTGTTATTAGTAATTTTCTGTGTATCGAATGCAAGAAC
Source organism: Bhutanitis thaidina (assembly GCA_029286595.1). Classification (NCBI taxonomy): domain Eukaryota; kingdom Metazoa; phylum Arthropoda; class Insecta; order Lepidoptera; family Papilionidae; genus Bhutanitis; species Bhutanitis thaidina. The sequence goes on along the minus strand of JAGSMS010000012.1, from coordinate 3,615,849 downwards.
CGGTCCACGCGCCGCGATCGACGCCTCCCCGCTATCGGGTTGCCCGAGCGCACGGTCGCGCGGGCAGTCGGAATACAGGACCTAGCCAAAGCGCATGTCGCTCGCCCCTAACCGATTGCACTCGAAATACAGCTCGTAAATAATATACGCTGTTCTACAACGGACGACTTGTTTGTTTTCTCCGCTTCCTACTCAACCGCTTCACTGGTGACCCTGAATAACACGAGCCATGGACGAGTCAACCTGAGGGCAAGAAAGCGGCAACGCCTGGGGATCCACAGGCAAGTCACACGATGTTCAACGTGTCGGCATACGTGTACCTCCATTCTACCCCGAAAACCTGCATTGTGGTTTTATCAGCTGGAAAGCCAATTTTTCCTTGCCAATATTACGGCAGAAAGCACAAAATTCCATTATGCTATGGGGCAATTAGATCCGATATATGCGTCAGAAGTGGAGGATATAATAGCCGCCCTCAGCACCTGATAAGTACGAGCGCTTAAAATCGGAGCTTATTAAAAGACTTTCGGCGTCTCGCGAGAAGAAGAAGATATTGCAGCTGGTAACGAGGGAAGAACTAGGAGACCGGAAACCTCACAATTCCTACGGCACATCCAGCATCTTGCGGGACCTAATGTACCCACCGAGTTCCTGAGGACGATGTGGGCCAGCCGACTACCCAGCAACATGCAGTCCATAATAGCCTCGCAGTCAAAATGCACGCTAGAGGAAGTGGCAGACCTGGCAGACTGCATACAAGACATCGCTACCCCCGGCCCGCTAGTATCGCCGGCTACGGTGGCGGCAACGGCGTCGGGTAGTTCCGATTTAAGTGTACAAGTCGCGGAACTCACACGTCAGGTACAGATGCTGACTACTAAATTGACAGGATGTCGCGGCCACAACACCGAAGATCAGGATACGCAAGACATGAACGTGGAACCTTCCGTTCGAGCCGTTCCCAGTCTAACCACCGGAAACATCCCTTATGTTGGTACCATGTGAAATTCGGCGATAAGGCTATAAAGTGCATACGCCTTGCGACTATAAGGGAAAAGATTAGGGCAGACTGTGATGGCGGCTGCCGCCTGCCCTAATACCGGCTGACTATTTATCACCGACCATAGGACCAAAGTGCAATTTTAATAGACACTGGTAGTGATGTGTGTGTATTCCCCGTAAGTTTGCCAAAACACATTGTTTAAAATCTAATTATGAATTGTTTGCCGCTAATGGTTCTACAATAAATACTTACGGGTACGCTCATTTAGTTTAAATATAAACTTGCGCCGCGACTTCGCTTGGCGATTTATTATTGCGGATGTGACCAGGGCCATAATAGGTGTTGATTTTCTGTCATTTTAATCTTATTGTTGACGTGCGTAATCAACGCCTAATAGACGGTAACACTATGCTTGCTACCGCGGCTTCGGTCGCAACTTTTCTGAGTATGTTTCGGTTAAAGTAATGTCGGGTGATAATTCTACGTATCACGCTATACTAGCTCAGTACCCGACATTACTCGACCGTCAGGTATACACCGTACACCTACACACAATATACTACATTACATACGCACTACACCTGGACCACCAGTATCTTGTACACCTCGCAGGTTAGCGCCGGACCGACTGAAAATTGCGAAAGCGGAATTCGCCTTGGCCTCCCCTGCCTCGCGCTCAAGAGGGACAACAGCTGGAGACCCTGCGGAGATTATCGCATGTTAAATGCGAGGACAATTCCAGACAGGTACCCTATTCGCCACATCCAGGATTTTGCACACAATCTTGCAGGCTGCACAATATTTTCCACCCTGACCTGGTCAAGGCGTACAACCAGATACGTGTCAATCCCAGCGATATCGAGAAGACCGCTATTACAACGCCGTTCGGCATGTACGAATTCCTTACATGACGTTTGGGCTTCGTAACGCCGGTCAAACATTCCAACGGTTTGTCGACGAAATGCTTCATGGTCTAGACTTCGCTTATGCTTATCTGATGACATTTTGGTCTACTGAAAAGACCAGAAGACCCACGAAGACCATCTGCACAAAATTTTCACCAGGTTGAGACACTATGGTATGGTCATCAACACGGCAAAGTGCATTTTGGGGCGCCTGAAATCACTTTCTTGAGCTACCGCATTTCTGTGGCCGGCACTAAGCCACTGCCAAACAAAGTAGAGGCAATTAATAATTTCCCTGCCCCAAAACAGTCAAGGAGTTACGTAGGTTCCGGGCATGGTAAATTTTACCGAAGGTTTATTCCGGATGCTGCGCAACACCAGGCGCCATTGAACGCCCTCTTGATTGGTTCCGTAAAGGGCTCACATCCAGTGAACCTCTCACCCAGCGAACTCCTTGCTTTTGAAGCTTGTAAGCGAGGTCTATGCCAAGCTGCCATGCTCGCTCACCCGGACTGTAACTCAAACTCGCTTTAGTAACTGACGCTTCAGATACAGCCGCGGGCGCGGTTCTGCAACAGCTTAAGGATGATACTTGGCAGCCGTTAGCGTTTTATTCGCGTGTTGTGCCCCTCGCAGACCAAATACTCCCTTATGATCGCGAACTCTTGGCAATCTACGAGGCAGTTAAGCACTTTCGCCACATGGTCGAGGCCCGTGATTTTGTGGTGTACACTGATCACAAGCCACTTACATTCGCATTCCAATCCAGGAAGGATAACTGCTCACCTAGGCAATTCCGTCACCTGGACTTCATATCACAGTTTTGCACAGACATAAGGCATATTTCAGGGAAGGATAATGTGGTAGCTGATACCTTATCTCGTATCGAAGAGATAGGTCAACCTATTGACCTACAAAGGTTAGCTACCACACAAATTAACGACCCTGAACTAGAGAAACTCCTGAGTAGTAACTCCTCTCACGCCTGGACAGAGTAAAACTCCCTGGTACCAACTGTGAGCTGTTTTATGATGTAAGTGGTACCACACCCCGACCTTATGTGACGAAAGAACTACGCAGACAAGTTTTTGACAGCTTGCACTCTTTTTAGTCACCCTGGCGCCAACGCTACAATTCGTGTGGTTACCGACCGCTACATATGGCCGGGAATACGAAGAGATTGTAGAGAATGGGTTCGTACCGTATCGTGCGTATAGCGTGCCAGCGGTCTAAGGTACATAAGCATGTGTCTTCACCGCTGGGCACATATAAACTTCCCAGAGCTAGATTTAGGACTTACACATTGACCTTGTTGGTCCCCTGCCACTATCACAGGGGTATCGATATTGCCTTACAGCTATAGATCGCTTTACGCGATGGCCTGAAGCGATACCCCTGCAAGATATCACGGCTGAGACCGTAGCTAAGGCCCTCCTTAGTGGGTGGATATCCCGTTTCGGCTGTCCCTCTCGCGTTGTAACAGACCGAGGGAGGCAGTTCGAATCTCTGTTCAGCCATTTGGCTCGGATTGCTGGCTTCCAGCATAAAAGAACGACAGCCTATCATCCAGCCTGTAATGGCTCGTGGAGAGGTTCCACCGGCAACTTAAAACAGCCATAACTTGCCACGCCGATGGCAGTTGGGTGGAATCCCTTCCCCTGGTACTATTAGGTATACGCAGTTCTTACAAAGAGGATGTAAACGCATCACCTGCGGAACTAGTCTACGGAGAATCACTAAGGCTTCCAGGAGACTTCCTTAGTCCAGAATACCTTGTAGAACCCGATATGTCTGACTACATAACGCGCTTACGTAAGTTTGCAAGTAATCTGCAACCCGTTCCAGCGTCACGTCACAGCGGGCGTCGTTCCCCTTTATTTTTAAGGATCTGCCAACGTCTTCCCGTCTTTTCTTCGAGACGACACCATGACTGGTTCTCTAAAACCAGCCTATACCGGACCACATGAAGTTATCGAGCAGGAGATAAAGTATTGAAACTCGTTGTTAATGGTAAGATGGTCACTGTATCGATTGACAGACTAAAACCTGCCTACATACTGCGTGATCCAGACACCACAACACACATTTCTTCCTCATACTCCCACCTGCACTTCTACTCACACTCCCACGCACACTTCTACTCACACTCCCACGCACACTTCCACTCACTCCCACTCACACTTCCACACCTGACACCGAGGACAGCATAGTCAGAAAACTCGTTCAGGTCGCGGAGTAAAATTCCCGGACTATTATCGCCCGTAGGATAATCACTGGGGAGGGTGGTGTAGCGTACCTTCTATTTAAATTATTTAAATTGTAAAATAAAATGTTTCAGTTATTAAAATAAGCATGTAACTTCCGGACAAAACCATCTTACTTTGTTATTAGTAATTTTCGTGTATTGAATGCAAGAACCGGTCCACGCGCCGCGATCGACGCCTCCCGCTATCGGGTTGCCTGAGCGCACGGTCGCGCGGGCAGTCGGAATACAGGACCTAGCCAAAGCGCATGTCGCTCGCCCTAACCGGTGCACTCAAACACAGCTCGTAAATAATATACGCTGTTCTACAACGGACGACTTGTTTGTTTTCTCCGCTTCCTACTCAACCGCTTCAGATGTATTACGTTTAATAAATTACGCAATTTACATCACTTTTAAATCTTTATTGAACTTAAGTGTAGTCGCGTTGGAAATATTAAATTGTTTTACCCACCATTTGTTTTGCTTTGAAAGTTATACTCATTTGTTTATCGTTAATGGTCTTAGATTATTGCAGTACATTGAAAGCATGTCCAACTTTTTAACAAACAATAATCTTGTATTTTTTGTTCGATTTGGGTGAAAAGGGAGCTAACAGTCCACTTGATGGTAAGCAGCCCATGGTCACCTGCAAACAACTTTAGCTTCCTTATACAGATAATAGGTATATGTCGTTTCAGAGTTACATAATATCTTGAAACTTTGGAGTAAAAAATTGATTGCTACTTTTATTTTGATATATACTTTCATACACTCAATCTCAATAAAAAATTAAGGAATTGGGTTATAAAAAATATTTGACGCAGAAAATCAATTCATTTATTTCTCATTACAAGAACAGTGTTTATTTTTACGTGCAATATTCTTGATAACAATATTTTCCAAGTTCTTGTCTTTTAAGCTGTGATTATATTATCTTCAAGAAGTTCTTATATTACATTTCGAGTGGAAATAAATCTCTTATGCCAAAATATTACATTACACATTGAAAATATTGTTTTGATTATATTGGGAAAATAATTGTTATCAGAAAATATTAAATAAGCTGTATTGGAGAATACTTTTTTATCTGGTATATTTATAGTATGGGCCTTAATCCTATACTGCTTATCAGCTGTTGTTAGCATTGTCTTGCAAGAGCCAGTCAATCTCCTGCAGTGGACTGAACATTTAATTGCCTTAAGAAAAACGTTAACTCACTAGAGAATATTCCCAAGTGTCGTGGTTGTGTTTCATAGACATAAATATCAGAAGGCCAAATAGTAGCCTTATCTTTCGATAGCCAGTCAGAGTCCAGCAGTGGACTAAACATTTAATCCCTTAAAAAAAGTTATCCTAAGTATAGTATTTTCACATGTGTCGTCATGGCTTTTTATAGACATAAATGGAATGTTGACAAATATCGAGAACCAGAAAATTTACTTATAAGTTAGACAAACACTTGTTCGTGCCGAACTTCTCATATCGCAATACTGCAGCTAAACCTTTAACTATTGAGCCAATCGTACTGACGAGTTATTTTTCTTTTTCAGCTGTAGTAGAAGAAGAGGATGTAAGAGTGTCATTGTTATCATCACCATTAAGACCTATCACATGTTCAATACTGAATATAGACGTTTTGCATAAATGTCCATAACACTTACGTGGTAGAGCCAAGCGGAGGCTTTTGCTGCTGCTCGACTGGGCCGGCTCGGTCGAATTGGTACCACGGCCTCCCAGAATACCGGCGCGAAGTAGAGGCACCTTGTACTCCTGCGTTTCGTTCGGTAAGTGAGGTAACCGGAGGCCCACTTCCCCTCCTCATACCCCTCCTCATCCTCCCTCCCATCTCCCAAATACCCTTAAAGGCCGGCAACGCGCCTGCGGCTTCTTTGTTGTTGCAGATATACGTGGGTGTCGGTAATCACTTACCATCAGGTGAACCACTTGCTCGTTTTCTACTTTTCCCATAAAAAAAAATCAAGACTTAGGTTTTCGCTGACGCAGAACCTTTCTTTTCCAAAGATCATCAGTTCTCAGTGCTATATAGTGGTCTATTACAATTACAACTTGCTAGATGTATGTACAAATCCGTTATAACTCGCAAAAACAACTTTTAGCTTCCTTATACAGATAATAGGTATATGTCGTTTCAGAGTTACATAATATCTTGAAACTTTGGAGTAAAAAAATTGATTGCTACTTTTATTTTGATATTTACTTTCATACACTCAATCTCAATAAAAAAATTAAGGATTTGGGTTATAAAAATACCCTATCCACTGATCAGGTAATGAAATTTCATCCTTACTTGCCGTACTCGAGTCCCGCAAACTAGTGATGGGGAGCAGCTAACCCTAGTGCGAGGTTAACGGCGCTATGCACACCAACCCGCGTGGTGAGTACGGGCGAAGCTTCCAAGAAGTGTATACCAGTTTATGCTGGCGTTTTCTTGGAGAGGGCTATGTTCAGCTGTGGACTAAAGTAGGCTGATGTAGTAGATAGCTTATGTATATAAGTCGAAATAATACTCGGAAAAAAAACCTTAATTACACTTATTAACATTCTTTTCAAAAACGGCTCTTATAAATACTCCTCAAGGTATTGCTTAGCATTAAAAATAAACGAGTCTTTTAAGATCCCTAACGACCTGTAAACCCGCAAACCAAAGTTTTCATGATTATTGTCACAGTGGTCTCATTTACAAAATAATTATTATAACAGACAAAATGTGTTTTCTTAACGAAATATCTGTTTGCTAGAAAGAACAACGGATCAAATGCCCTGCCAAGAAGAACAAGAACGTCGCCAAGAGAAGCAAACATGCCACTAGAAAGAACAACGGATCAAATGCCCTGCCAAGAAGAACAAGAACGTCGCCAAGAGAAGCAAACATGCCACTAGAAAGAACAACGGATCAAATGCCCTGCCAAGAAGAACAAGAACGTCGCCAAGAGAAGCAAACATGCCACTAGAAAGAACAACGGATCAAATGCCCTGCCAAGAAGAACAAGAACGTCGCCAAGAGAAGCAAACATGCCACTAGAAAGAACAACGGATCAAATGCCCTGCCAAGAAGAACAAGAACGTCGCCAAGAGAAGCAAACATGCCACTAGAAAGAACAACGGATCAAATGCCCTGCCAAGAAGAACAAGAACGTCGCCAAGAGAAGCAAACATGCCACTAGAAAGAACAACGGATCAAATGCCCTGCCAAGAAGAACAAGAACGTCGCCAAGAGAAGCAAACATGCCACTAGAAAGAACAACGGATCAAATGCCCTGCCAAGAAGAACAAGAACGTCGCCAAGAGAAGCAAACATGCCACTAGAAAGAACAACGGATCAAATGCCCTGCCAAGAAGAACAAGAACGTCGCCAAGAGAAGCAAACATGCCACTAGAAAGAACAACGGATCAAATGCCCTGCCAAGAAGAACAAGAACGTCGCCAAGAGAAGCAAACATGCCACTAGAAAGAACAACGGATCAAATGCCCTGCCAAGAAGAACAAGAACGTCGCCAAGAGAAGCAAACATGCCACTAGAAAGAACAACGGATCAAATGCCCTGCCAAGAAGAACAAGAACGTCGCCAAGAGAAGCAAACATGCCACTAGAAAGAACAACGGATCAAATGCCCTGCCAAGAAGAACAAGAACGTCGCCAAGAGAAGCAAACATGCCACTAGAAAGAACAACGGATCAAATGCCCTGCCAAGAAGAACAAGAACGTCGCCAAGAGAAGCAAACATGCCACTAGAAAGAACAACGGATCAAATGCCCTGCCAAGAAGAACAAGAACGTCGCCAAGAGAAGCAAACATGCCACTAGAAAGAACAACGGATCAAATGCCCTGCCAAGAAGAACAAGAACGTCGCCAAGAGAAGCAAACATGCCACTAGAAAGAACAACGGATCAAATGCCCTGCCAAGAAGAACAAGAACGTCGCCAAGAGAAGCAAACATGCCACTAGAAAGAACAACGGATCAAATGCCCTGCCAAGAAGAACAAGAACGTCGCCAAGAGAAGCAAACATGCCACTAGAAAGAACAACGGATCAAATGCCCTGCCAAGAAGAACAAGAACGTCGCCAAGAGAAGCAAACATGCCACTAGAAAGAACAACGGATCAAATGCCCTGCCAAGAAGAACAAGAACGTCGCCAAGAGAAGCAAACATGCCACTAGAAAGAACAACGGATCAAATGCCCTGCCAAGAAGAACAAGAACGTCGCCAAGAGAAGCAAACATGCCACTAGAAAGAACAACGGATCAAATGCCCTGCCAAGAAGAACAAGAACGTCGCCAAGAGAAGCAAACATGCCACTAGAAAGAACAACGGATCAAATGCCCTGCCAAGAAGAACAAGAACGTCGCCAAGAGAAGCAAACATGCCACTAGAAAGAACAACGGATCAAATGCCCTGCCAAGAAGAACAAGAACGTCGCCAAGAGAAGCAAACATGCCACTAGAAAGAACAACGGATCAAATGCCCTGCCAAGAAGAACAAGAACGTCGCCAAGAGAAGCAAACATGCCACTAGAAAGAACAACGGATCAAATGCCCTGCCAAGAAGAACAAGAACGTCGCCAAGAGAAGCAAACATGCCACTAGAAAGAACAACGGATCAAATGCCCTGCCAAGAAGAACAAGAACGTCGCCAAGAGAAGCAAACATGCCACTAGAAAGAACAACGGATCAAATGCCCTGCCAAGAAGAACAAGAACGTCGCCAAGAGAAGCAAACATGCCACTAGAAAGAACAACGGATCAAATGCCCTGCCAAGAAGAACAAGAACGTCGCCAAGAGAAGCAAACATGCCACTAGAAAGAACAATAGCGCTATTTGCTAGAGGATCAAATGCCCTGCCAAGAAGAACAAGAACATCTCATACAAGAGAAGGTGTTAGGAGTCATTGATCACAATGCAGCGAAAGTAAAGGCAATAGAAAAAGGAATGGAAAACCTGAAGGTGAACGTATGCTGAAGTGGTGTGGAGGAAATAGTAAAATTTCATGTTTCCGGTGTATGAGAACGGTGACCTCTGATACCATTAACAATTTTAAAATAACCCAATTTGACAGAACTTATTCGCAGGCAGCTTATAAACTCCAATTTAAAGCTATGGCATGTACAAATGGCTGCACAGCAAGCTCTAACGATGTTTACTTTGGGCGTGGGCAAATAGTCTTTTTCGATATTAGAAGCTCTCGGGCAAAATGTCACCTACGACCAACTAATGGAGGCACTAGAGGGAAAATATGGAGACAGCCATCCAAAACCTGTCTACACTGCTCAGATTAATGGCTACTCAGCTTATGCGGTCCGCATTTAACGTAGAAGTTGGTACGCAAAGTCCATCAATCGTCACCATCTCATTTCGTTGACTGTATTCTAATACAGGCTTTTGTGGATGGAATACCGTTATCCTAAAGTACGCACTGCAGTACATTTGGCACATCATACGTTTATAAAACAAGCAGTTGCTCACACACTGGAGCAAGAGGCAGTTCGCCGAGATCTACGTTAGAATTAGAGAAATAACAGCTACTGGATGCAAATTCCGTCACAGATTCTACTTGAGAAATTTCTGGTGCCGACAAGAATTCAAAGAAGATCTTCGATATAAATGTCTAAAAACAGAGGAGGTAATATACTAGACTAGTCGCCGAGAAGCAGACGCAGCGACTGTATGTAGCAATGTAGCTCTCAAGATGGAAGAAGAAGACAAGGCAGAAAAGGAAGAAAAAAAGGAAGAAAAGGACAGGAAAAGGAGGAAAAAACAAGTGAAAGCAAGATGACCAGTGCAGTGAGAGACAGAAGTGGTTATTGGTAGAATGACGCGTGGAAGATAGTGCCGTCAATGCGAGAGATAGTACATCGAGAAGAAACTGCACCCTTTCTAAGTGTTTACCACTTTATAAAAAAAAATATATAAGCTTTAAGGTACCAGGCCTTTTACTCAAATCCCACAACCCATAGCTTGTAACAATAATATTGGAATCCATAGGTAAGTGCCGAATGGCGGTGATGAAAGAATCTCCCATCTCTTTCTTCTCGTGGGTTTCGTAAAAGGCAACTAAGGGAAAAGTCTTTAAAGTTTTTTGCAAGTCTTCATCAACATAGCAGGGGACGAGGCTCGCCTCCTCCCATGTTCTATCTCAAGAAAAGGTGAAAAGTGGGTGGTACAAATTTACCATGTCTCATCTCACCTCTGACCATGTAGTATTGGAACTCTAAGAGTAAAATTACAGAAATCTAAACAACTAGACAATTACAAGTTTGTAACAAATTGTCTTTGGGTAAAATAAATAAAACAATACGTTTACTTATACTTTTTCTCAGTAAAAGTCGGCATTTCGAAATTAAGAGCTTTCATAATTTTGAAATGCCGTCTTTATAAGTATATTAGGTTTTATCTTCAAGAATTTATTGCAGAGCTCGCTTCAAAATGCAAAGTTGATATTTAATCTCATGAAAGAGTCCGCTAGACTAGAACAAGTATATTTCATATTTTCACATAATATGGAGACAAAAGAATGACGAACTTTCTTATTTGCTCACGTCTCTTTATTTCGTAATTTGTTCTCTTTAATAGCGTCTAACTTTTTTTTTACTCCAATAATTTTGTCACAATTATGTATATGTTCATAATTTTCTTCTAAAAACTATTCTTCTTATTAGTAGTATTCTTCTATAAATCATTTTTGATATCGTTTTAATTTCTTCTGTAACTAATTAACTCATTTTAAACTTAAGTTGGTGTTAAAGGTGGAATATAACAACTTCTTCATAAAATATCGAGCACCCAGCACCCAGTTGATTAACAAATCAGCTCCTGGTAATCGATTGTCGGTAGAAATTCCATTCTAATTTACCAAAGCTTCATTCCATAAACTATTAATGTGATTGTTTTATGGTATAGGTGGCAAACGAGCAAACGGCTCACCTGATGGTAAGTGATTATCGTCACTCAAAACATCTCCAACACCAGAGGAGCTGTGGGTCAGTTGCCGGCCTATAATGATATTTGGGAAATGGGAGGGACGATGTGGAAGTTGGTTTGGAGGAGTACAAAATGCGTTTACTTCTCGCCTGTATTCTGCGAGGTCGTGGTACTTACCCCCGTCAAGCCGGCCCCTTCGAGCAGCAGCAAAAGCCGCCGCTTGGCTCTGCTATGTACAGAAATGCACTTCCAATTCCAACCATCAATGTTCAATTCCAACCACATCAATCCGTCTGCCCATCGAAGTTAGTAAAGGCAGATTTTCCATGTAAGTTAAGCCGGTATGTTAGCTACATTGGTACAAAGCAGCAGGTGGTGAGCTTGTCGCCGTTTTAGTTTCCAGATCAACTAAACAATTCAACATTAGTTTAGGAAAATAGTGGTACGAGCGTTTTACTCAGGGGATCGAATTTAAGTCTTCAAACTCGGCTACAGGCTCACCGCTTGTTCCTATTTCCAGCTCTGGCGAAAAGATCTGGTTTTTAAGGTCTAAAATGTGTAGAACTATGACCTCCCCAGTATTATATATATAGTAGAATCTAAAAACTTTACTCTTCACGTGTCATAATAACAGAATTGAAATTGATTTCAACACTAAATTAACTAATTAATTTTGAGAATTCTAGTATTAAAAAAAGTAAGCATATTCGATCGCCATCACGACACACAATAAATAAAGAATATCTGAAGTATCAGATAGCCATGATAAAACTTGTACATTGTCCTCATTTCAGCTTTGCAATATTACATTTCTTTATTGATTGTAACGAGGAGGGAGTTTTCATTTTAATAAAGCTCTATTTATAAGAATAATTGAATTAAGTAAATTAGTAAGAAACTAAAGTACTTCATTCAAAACATTAATATTTTTATTTAAGCCTCTAAATCTCACGACCTACGCTTATACTAGAAGTGGTTTCAGAAATGAGCAATAATTTATTAAATTCTTGAGAACTTTCTACCGGCAATTTGAAGAAGGTCTTTGATTAATAAATGCTATACAGTAGCGAATATTACATTTAAATGAGTTCGAGTATGTTTTTTATTTGTTACGTTATATAAGTGCACACATCTTATGTCACCCATAGGGGTAGGCAGGGATGACGGATTTCCTTTCGGCATGACATAGCGGGCTACTGCAATTGAATTTTCGACTCTCCGGGAGAAAAGGCGTGACGGGTGTCGAGCCTTGTCCCTGGATTATCTCCCATGAGCCATGAGATTTTCCAGGGTTTTCCCTTAATCACCTCTTGTAACTCAAACTGAAAGATAGGCAACCACAAGACTAATTGTTAGGTGGATAATTACGATTACGATTTAATGAATACGGCTTCAAGGAATTTTTTCTGCAAATTAGTTCCTCCGTCCTGTAATTCTGGTATGCTAACGAAGTTCATTAATCGTTTCAAATCAAAGACAACCATCAACAATGCCATGCATAATACTACTACTGGAATAAATACTTTACCAAAAATAAGCATAATAAGCATGAAATTTGCTTCGGCTATATCCAGCTTATATAGTATCGAGGAAAAACCTTTTTGAGCTTAATATACGGACATTTAAAGCTAAACTTAGTTTCAGTGAATCTATCTAAAATTTGATGAATTACCTACTTTAGTTTGTTAATGTTTTGCATTTTGGTGTAAAGAACATCCTAGGTTAAATAAACTTAATGTATTTTATAATTTAAAGGACGATTTAAAAATTATGCGCAGAATGGAAGCATGACAGATCGAAACACTAAATCTCTCACCGTAGGCCTCCCCGGACCCCGATTGATAAATGGAAGAAATAAAATAATGCAAGATAAAACAAAGTCGATACTTTTCGATTTTATCCAAACTAGGTTTATAACCAAACAAGACAGCTGTCACTTCATCGCCCCAGGGGAAGAAATAACTTTTTTTTATTAGACTGGGTTGATAAACGAGCTAATAGCCCACCTGCTGGTAGACGGCTGCAGCTTATGAACACCTGCATAACTTCAATCGAAGAAAGTTACAGATGCGTTGTCGCCTATGACGATTAAGATGAAATGACTCACGGGTCATGAAAATTGGAAGACAATAGTATCAAAGCTGTTGTTTGGCGGCAGAAATAAGTAAGTGGGTTGTGCAGGAGCACACCAATCTTTGGTTAGGTGTTACACGATTCTAACTAAAGAAATAACTTACTGAACCGGTCATACGGTTCGACTCCATAACGAAATGAATGAGAGTACGTCAAATGCGGTCAGTTTAATTAAATAAGTAAATTAGTTGTGGAACTCTACATTTTTGAATATTTCGTCCAATAATAAATGTGTATTGATTCCCTGTCAACATAAGTTATAGTCGAAACAAATAAAAACGTTTAAATAATACTAATTTAATTATTGTATAGTTATTTGTATTAGTTATTGAATAGGATAAATCTGCTCACTGGATTAAGTCCTCTGATTATGTTATCCGCAGCAGAACTAAGGTAACCGACATAGTCGCAATGATCAGCAAGCTAAAGTGGCAACGGGCCGGCCACATAGCTCGCAGAACCGACAACCGTTGGGGAAAAAAGGTTCTCCAGTGCCAGCCACGTACAGGCAAACGCAGTGTAGGACGACCCCCCACAAGATGGAGTGACGTCCTGCGCGATGTTGCGGGAAGTCGATTGATGCAGGTGGCTCAGGACCGAGCTTCGTGGCAATCTTTGGGGGATGCCTACGTTCAGCAGTGGACTTGTGATAGGCTGAAATGATGATATCGATGATGAATACTCACTCTAAATACAATTAAAACATTAAATAAAACAGATGTTTATAAGTTAATAAAAAATAAATCTATTTTGTATCAAACTTTGTGTAAACGTCTTGTTACAAACTTTTTATGCAAATTAAATGGAATGTTTTTAATTACACAATTTAAATTACATCCGTAAGGCATTAACGCGCAGTAAAGTTTGGTTTGAATTGCGTCCGCAAAACAATTAATAGTTGTAGACGCTCTCTATATATAAACGTAGATTTCTCAGTAAAATAACGAAAAACTTCAATCTAGGAGGTAAGAACGTACTAGAAGCTAGGCTTGTTTTAAATTCAGTATAATTACAGTCAAAGAGGCATTATTAGTACTATGATGTGTTATCACATCAAAAGTCTCCTTCGATTGTAAACCTGATAGTCTCTACAATTAACCCGTTGTAGAGCGGCTGCTATTGTTGCAGCTTGAATAGGCCGACTCAACCTTGATAGTACCACGGCCTCGCAGAATACTAGCGTGAAGTAGGGGCATCTTGTGCTTCTGCGTTTCGTTCGATGAGGTAACCGAAGGTCGTCTCCTCCCTTCCCTAACATCCGTCCCTACCATCCCACTCATCCCCCAAATATCCTTAAAGGTCACCAACGCAGCTGCAGCTTCCCTGATGTTACAGATGTACGTGGGTGCCGGTTATCACTTACTATGTGGTGAGCCTCTGCTGTTCTTTAGTTACCCAAATTCATGAAAAAGTGAAGTAATGAATTAAATGAATGAGTTGAATGAGATGAATGAAATGATTGAAATGAATGAAGTGAATAAAATGAATGTAATGAAAATTCTTCATTCTTGGACGTAAGCAAATTTTTTTTTTGTCAAACATTATTATTATTTTTACAGTCTTCCACCAGTTTGTAATTCGTCGTTACTCCTCCTGTAGGTTGACAGTGACTGATATTTAATTCTGTTTACTATTTTGCAAATTATAAAAATATATTACTATAATATTTATTTCAATGTAATTATTTTTATCGCAGAAGTATAGAAAATTTTTAGATAAAATTTTCAACAAAATTTAATGCAACGTATTCTTGTATTTCTTAATTCGCTCTTCATTTTTCCATCTCGTATATTCTCGTACCACTCTTCTGTATCGTTAAATTCTGACTATTACTATGTGGTTCATTGTAAAATGACCAGTACTATTTTTTTATCATTTATTAAAGATAAAAGATTATGTATTATATCTCACGAGCGTATACCCAAATACATGGTAATAAAAAAAGGAGAGCCTGTAAGTGCCCACTGCCGGGCAAAAGCTTCCTTCACAAATATGTGAGATGGTTTTTGGAGCCGGGAAAGGTCCACCACGCTGCTCCAGTGCGGGTTGGCGGGGTTCACATATCCTCGAAATAATATATTTATTTATTATTTCCTAGACATGCAGGTTTACTAATGATGTTTTCCTTCATCGACGAGCACCTGGTAAATACAGCACTTAAAATTGCTATTAACAATTAATGGCACCGGCACCTGGGATCGATGCCCAGGTCGTTCGCGCTCTATGAAACTAAAGTGAGCGCCCCGACCACTGCTCTAAATATAGGGTGGTCAGAGATTTTGACATTTTAGTCTTTGTAACCCAACTTGGGACAACGTGAATGGCGCAGTACCAGTCGCCGTCTTAGTATCCACACTAATGATACAAAAACGTACATTAGTGTCGAAAAAACTGTACTATTATACTTAAAATAAACAAAACTGTAAAGATTCACAATTATTACCATGCTTGGTAAGCGAGTTGTCGTTTAATCTTTTTTTTTTTATGGAAGAGACGGCAAACGAGCAAGCGGTTCACCTGATGGTAAGTGATTACCATCGCCCACATACATCTGCAACACCATAGATGCTGCAGGTGCGTTGCCGGTCTTTAAGGATATTTGGGAGATGGGAGGGAAGAGGAGAGGAATAGGGAGGGGTCTGGGCCTCCGGTTACATCACTCATCGAACGAAAACAGGAGCACAAGATACTTCACGCCGGTATTCTGCGAGGCCGTGGTACCAATCCAGTCAAGCCGGCTCTTCGAGCAGCAGCTAAAGCCACCGCTTGGCTCTACTTCGCTCTAAATCTACCAGGCTGATTGCACTTTAGACGATATTGATTGTTAATTGTAAGTTATTTATTCATGCTCTGAATGCAACATCCTGAAGGCGTGCGTTGAATCTCATTCTTGGAGTCCTATTAACTTCAATTAGATTTTAGTATCCCTTACTCCGCGCATAGGTAATGCAATAAGGGTTTTATTATTTAAATTAATTGTTGACCTCTTGTAGCAAGGGACCGTATAATGAGGGTGAGTATAATTATCCCCATTCAGACCGTTTTAACGGCCCCGCCTTTCGCAGTTGCTTCATAACAGTGGCGTACGAAAATCTAAATTAGAGGAACGATATAGGCATCCAAAAGTTTAGATGACTAATCTTGGTTTGTAATAAGTGCCGTCATTTAATCGTGGTTAAATGAACAGAATTTGGAATTTAATTTTTCTTTCTTTATAATATTTCGGTTAAAGTTATAAACAGTTATGATGACTGTAGAATATTCCAGTTAATATACATTTAGCGTTTTAGCTTTAGTATGGGCAAATCATCCATGCTTAGCATGCCAGAAATTGTTAGTACTTTAATGGATAGTAATTATCGTTTATGCAAAACAAAAGATATTAAAATGTCTATGCAAATTATTATAGCGGCGTAGAATATATATTATAGTATAGTGACCCAAGTGTAAGCGCAAATAAAGGGGCTTTCACTCGTGTTTACATTACAATCAGAGAGGACGTAACAGAACACAAGCAGTTTTTATCAAATATTTTTTCATCGTTTTATTATTCATTATTATATGTCATTCAGTTCTGAGCTTTGTTTAAAGAAGTTAGTTTAAAATCGATTTCGAAATTTGTACCAAATAGACAAACAAGCAGACATTCAGTTAGACAAGAAAGCGAGATAACATTACATTGTCATTCATTTCTGAGCTATGTTTAAAGTTTCAAGTCTTTATGTCATCGAGAAGTTAGTAAAAAATCGATAGCAATTTTTTTCTCGAACAGATAAACAAACAGACAGACAAGAAAACAAGTTAATAAAACGTGGTAAATGAAATGTAATCAATAACTTAAGGGTTGGACAAAATATAGCTATAGAACTTCAGAAACTAGTTGTATAAGTATTGACTCCCAATTTAAATTCAAAAAACCAAACAAATATGTTATTCTGAGGAAGATGTGTATATATACGTGTTATAAAACAATTTTAGAATTAAAATAAAAACAGTTAAAAGTAGAAACAAGAAATACTATAATAATAGCCACGACACTTAGCCGTGTGGTTAAGGGATCCACTACCGAGTTCTCCGAAACAGATCCGAGTACAGTCCCCCATGTGGAAGATTCTCGAAACTTAAGTACGATTGGTATTATTGGCCTGAACACTAAGACGGTGACAGGCTCACCTCCAATCACATTTCTGCAAATATGCTCTGTTGAAAAATGATCAACCCACTTTCATCAGAAATCGATTAAAATAAATGTCCTCTCCACTCTCTACTAACTCCTAGACCTCAGACCACACTTATCTTGGGTTTGGTATACGGTTTAGAAAGCTTATAGTTAGATGATAATTTTAAATCTTTGTATTGCTAATGTACCGTACAATACGATTAGCTTCTCAATATGTATTTAATATTGAACATTACCAATTTCTGAAACATTTAGTTTTTGACCAAGAACTCACTCGTTATAAATTGGCTAAAATTATTGCTATATCTATTTACACGGATGGAAAACTATGAAATCTACAGAGCAGACTTTTGATACCCACGTTAACCTATATCAAAAACTTATCGCAGTAACATAGACTTAAAGAGACTGTTACAAAAGAAAAGGGACAGGGCAAGAAAATCTTTACGTAAAAAGAATATAAACGTTATAAACCCGTTAGATATTTTCCGTTTTCACCATTACAGCATACTCGTATAATGATGAAAATATTTATTTAAATATTTTTATTCAACAGTAGAGAATTTGATTGTTTTTAGAGATTTTGTAGAAACCAATTTCTGTTATGACTAATAGTACGTCTCGTCATATGGTCGAGGTGCCTTGCTAATAAAAGAATAAGCTAAAGACACTTTGAATGTTAAATCATATATTTTCCAAAATAAAAAAATCTCTAGATGTCATATCCCTCTGCAAGAATGTAGATCGTACAAAATACCGATATCACTTTACGCACCATTTAGTAATAAAGAGGGTCCCACGATATTATTACGCCATCTCTTTTCATCTTGAACAACGAAGAATATAGTCTCCTAAATCACGTACAAATTTCAAATGACGATAAAGCACATTTCCTGCGGGATAAATGTAATACGTTTTTCATTTACTTAAATTCACGGTTGAAATTATGGACAACGAAGACAAACATTTGATATATCAATAAAAAGAATAGGCAATAAGTCTATTTTAATTTTGTTTTTTAATTCTTCATTAAATTATAACTTCTAGTAGAACTATTTTGTGTCCGTGTTAAACTAAAATTTGATTAAATGATAGAACTGCACAATTTCTGTATTAGAGGATCGAATAAAAACTTTAAATGATCTAGTTTTAATTTAGATTTTCATCTCATACCCACACTTACTTTCCTTTTTCATCAAATGTTGATAATTTTATACACTTTGATGATAATAGTAAGGATCAAGCATGACGATACGAAGCGAAAATACATTGCAGTACTTGTAAACTTCTGTCCTATACATAACAATCTATGAATTAAGCCAGAAAGCACTTATACACCCATTTCATAAGCAATTAAATATTTATTCCTTGTTTTCCCATCAGATTATTGTTATTAATATTTGAAAGTAATATATTGGAGAGGATATCTAAGAAGAGATATAACATATTTGTTATAACAATCTTTGATAAATACAAAATAAACCGGGGTAATTGTAGATTAATAACATCTTTCAAATAAAATCGATTCTCATAAAATTTTAATAGATAACTTTTATGGATTCCTGATCAAGAGCCTTTTGTCAAATATTTATTTAAAGAAGTAAGAGTTTCGGCGTTCTCTATTGTTGTTAAATATAGTTAAAATGTATTGTGATCTTTTTTACACCTTTAAGCTTTTTAAATTTTGAGTAGAATGGTATTAAAGAAATATAAAACTCCTATAATTTATGTAACTAAGCAGCACCACCAGGAAAAATTAATTAAATAACTAGTCTGATAAGTAACAATCCAATGTACTAAGTTCTTTGTCCTTTTTTTCTGATTTCAAATTTCGAATACGTTTATTAATCCTTCGAACGACTTACCGCCATTTGCTACATTATTTTCACCGTGATTGTTAACTGACATAATGTAGTGGTGTGTTAAATAATTACGTTTATAGAGCGCTATAACCAGCAAAATGATAGTACGTAGATCGATTGATCCATGGTCAGAGATATCAAAGGCTTGTTTGAAAGCCAAACGCGGTCACGTTAAACGAAATTGTTTTTAATTATTTGTGTAGACTAAGATTCATGTAAATACATTACTTTTATTATTGTTACACAGTTTCTTTAAAAATATATGCAGTTTAATGTGTGGAAGGATGAAAGATGACCACACTAGGAAGACAAAATACACAAATTAAAAAACTTGGCTTGTTTTAATTAGAATAGAATTTAGTTTTCCACGATTCCGTTTAACTTAAACAAAAATACGTATTGCATGCTGGATACGCCTAGGTTGGTGTCTGTGTATTAATACATAATTCACCATCAGTGGGAATTGTGCTAATATATCCGAGCTTCGCCTAGCATCGGGAAGGGAGTCAGGGACCACCCTACGCCATACAGACCGCAACGGAACGCTATAAATGAATGTGTAGATTTTTTTTTATATTGTTTGATCAGATAACAAAACGTCGTCTATAATACATACATAATAATTACATTTTACCAAACGTCGATTTTGATTTTATTATTTATTAGTTATAATTGTCTTGTTGTCAACTTTACTCCGAAGATAAATTTTTCTTGTGTCAAATTTCACAACCGATAGCGTTGCATTAACAATGTGTGTTAATTAATTAATATAAGATATTTCTGAGTAGACCTGCTGCCACTACCTTGAATTAAAAACTGTATGTTTCGCGTTACAGTGTTGCGTGCATCGCTGGAAGATGTCGTCGATGTAAAAGGAAAGCAAACACCATTAAACAAAAAAGGGAAAATTACCATGAACTTTCTAACTAGACAGAATATTCGTATATTAATTACATAGACTATTTTTATAAGTCATTTCCTTTTATGGAATAAAGTACCTACTGGTAGCGACAAGTAAAAAATGCCCAACACCTATAAGTTAAGAATGCGTAATAAATAAATAACAAGGCTAGTCAATAAACAAATGTTTTACACATAAATATTTATAAAACGCAATGCATAATTTTAAATAAAATATAATAGTCATAATAAATAGGAAGTAACGAACAATATAAGTACCATCTTTTTTTCAAAATTCCTAACTTAACTGCACGCACTGCACCCTGCTTACTAATGAACGAGGCTCTATTGACTGACTGATGGCGGAAAATTCATCCGAATATGACCCCTTTTCCCAATGGGTCCTGGGTAAAGGTCTTTTCATCTCTTTCCTCCGGTTTCTATCCGATGCAGTTCCCTGCCAAGCTTTTTTTAAGGAGTTCAAGTCGTTACGCTGTCACTTTTGAGACCGGCCACATCAACGGCCAGCTGTAAGCTCCCACTAAGTGACTACTCATGCCCACCTTTCTGGGTGCATGCGGATCGCGTGTTCCGTTCAGTTCCATATTAGTGCCACCCTCCTTCTGCTGCTCTAGCACGATGGTTTCTTTTATACATGGAGAAGTTCCTAACGCATACTACGAGGGCAAGGGTTATGTCGGTCTGGCACCGAATGGTGACACGACCTTTGCCGCATATCGGAAGAGGTAGCGCATACTGTCCTGGCTGTCCAGGACTGTCTTTCTTCGGTAGAGGACTCTTCGTCTCTGTCTCCTGCTAGGTTAGAAGCGACGGAACACTACCTTTAATTCTACGTGGGTAAAACCATGGGCCAAAGAGTTCTTGTGTCCACCGCCCATGGTTCCGCCGCCACTTTTCGAAAGATTGGAGAGAGTGGGACATTGTAATACCTACAAAGCTCTCCCTCTGAGCACCCACCACGGTCGCATCAGGGTTACGAAGCATGGGGAGCATGGAATATCGCAATACCTGCGGAGGGTAGGTTAACATTTAAAAGTTACTTTGCAAGGTCCATTTTATGGACACACATGAGCTTGCACCGGCACAGCGTGCGAGGAGCTGTGCTTGTGCGAACCCGTGCGTCTTGCGTTCTCGTCCTGAAACCTCGCAACGTCGGAAGATACCTTAACAGTTGAACGTTTTCAGTGTAACGTCACGGCAGACAGAATAATATGCAACGATGTTAATTACTACGCCCAAACTTCTGTCGATAGGGGTTCAGCTATACTTTAATTCGGACTGCCACGACGCATCAATCAGCAGGTTGCATAACGTGCTGGTGAGTCGGTCCTCGCATCTCCAAATATCCTTAAAGGCTGGCAACGGACCTGCAGAGCCTTTGGTGTTGCAGATGTACGTGGACAACGGTAATCACTTACCATCACGGGAGCCACTTGCTCGTTTGCCTCCCTTCCCATAAAAATAAAATAAAACCCTGAAACCATTTATCGTTAAATATATTTGTTTACCCGCCTATCTAACACATTATCTAAATTCTATCAGCGACGAGTGTAATTTCTTTTCGATTTTGACACTAGAGAACTCGAAATGCATTCATTACATTGCTCTTATCTTAAGAGTTATTTCGCGCTGAGACAAAAACGCCTTTATCGTCCCAGAACTTTCGAACTGAGGATATATTTTACTGTTATTTTGTTCTTAAAGACATTTTGTTCATTCAAACTTATTCCATTTAGAAAAATGTTCAATTTGAGCGACAATATACGACTACGACGTAAGTTTCCATTAATTTCAATCCATTTATTCACGTTATTATATTATACAAAAATAATACTTTGATACATTAAATAAAATAATAAAAATAGTATAATTGTTTTTTTTTTAATGGGGAAGGCGGCAGACGAGCTAGCGGCTCACCGGTTTGTCTTGGTGATTACCGTCGCCTACGTACATCTGCAACACGAGAGGAGCTGCAGGTGCATTGCCGGTCTTTAAGGATATTTCGGGGGGGGGGGGGGAGGAGAGGAATAGGGAGGGGGTAGAGCCATGCGGCGGTTATGGCTGGTGCTTTATTGAGCCCGCTCTCACGGCCTCACAGAATATCGGCGTGAAGTAGAGGTAACTTGTACTTCTGCATTTCGTTCGGTGAGTGACGTAACCGGAGGCCCACTACCTACGTCCCCCCCTTACTCCTCCCCCTACATCTTCTTTTTATCTTCGCAACGGTGCTTGACAACGACAAGACTGAACAATATAATAAATTATTTTTAGGGTTACTGTATAAAAATTACAGCGTTATAGTGTCTGTTTAAAAATTATTTAAAATAACATTTCGTTTTAGACTGTGGAGTACCGGTTAATCTAGATTTATACGTAAATAGCAAAATAATTCTTAAGATATTTAATTTACTCTCATTTCTCTACTTACTACTTAAAAGAACCCTTCAAGTCTCCTCAAATTATTATGCGCTTCGTTATACAGGATCAACATTTTCTCTTAGAACAGCTCTCCGGGAGCTCTCTAAGAAAATAATAATGTTGGTAATTATTTCTCGTCCATGAAATCTCTTCTGTAGTAATATTTGTATATTCTTTATATATACTAACTGACGCATACATGGTTCAAATAAGCTGCATACAAAAATGATTGAGTGCAATTTATATCGCAATTCTTCGTCTGATGAACAAGTTATATTTTATTTATGTGTGAGAGAATAAACAAGTTTACTATATTATAATTAAAAGGTGAACCATCCTTTAGTTATTGAATTTTCATGTTAATTATTTTCTTTAACAACCGTCCGTCTCATATCCGATTCCGATTTAACTGTTCCGCATTCATCGGGACCTCCTCGATAATAATGTTACGTATGACCACCTTCGAGCTAAACAGTATTTACGATATAACTTCGACGAACGAACGTAAGCAATGTTACCCTTTTAAACGTTTTGAATATATAATAAAAGTACATCTTCACCTAATAAAAAAAACCTAAAGTGACAATACTTTAAAAAATTAATTCAATATTTTTTTTGGATAAAAATTATATTTCTTGTCATAATAAATATTTGACATCTGATCAAAAAAATTATTATCCTTATTACGGACACTGGTCAGTAATATGAACATATAAATAGCCATGACAGAGAATAAATATTCATATTTAACATAGAAAATGTTAGCTACTAGCGGGATTCGAACCCTTAACCACAAACGAGTTCCTGTCTTAAGCTCCTCTGGTGTTAAGGATGTTGAACTGTTGGCTGCGATATCACTCACCACTAGGTGAGCCACTCCTCGTTTTCCTCCACATATATTAAACAAAACATTATAGACATAATTTTATAAGAAGATAAATAATGAAACGTTAACGTCAAGTGAATTTTAGGCCAGTAAAATACATTTAAAAATACATTATCTCGTAAATGAGACCCAAATTTTTTTGCTCCCAGTCTAATTGTATTACACTAACTTGTTTACGAGCCCAAAAATTTTTGCCTATTTTTCGACCACAATTTTATTTCTACGTTCTGCTCCAATCGAATAACATGATTTTGCGTTGAAGTATTTTTATGAGAACAGTTTAACTATTATTCCCTTTATTATACACACTTGTATGCTTGATCTGCTGTGGGGTCTCAGTGATAGAATCAGCCACCCCCTTTCTTTCCGTGGGTGTCGTAAGAGGCGATCAAGGGAAAAGCCTTCAAAATCGCAATGGGTACCGGCAGATGGCGGGATAACCATCTTAAAAAATAGCAGACCGATGACGGTCTGCAGCGGCTAAACTGCGAGGTGCCTGGCGTACCAAGCGTGGCGACTATGGCAAATCCATTCTGATCGGAGAGGCCTATTTACGGGCTATTAAGGTTAAGCTTAACTTATGTATGTTTGAACGAATTTAACTTGAAACGTAACTTACTGATTTCGATTAAACTTTTTAAAATGTTTCTTAAGATTCCAGAAGTACGCTAAAGTGTTATGTTACTTTATACTTAACATGTTATAGAAATATAATTTCTATTGCTGCAACACGTCATGGGCTAATACTTTCGTCGCCCAGTCACGTTCAAAGAATTGTACAGATTTGAATGAAATTTGGCACAAATGTAAATTATGATATAACCATTGATGATTATTGAATAGAGCTCTCTTGAGACATAATTTGTTGACCGCGTGGGAGAAGGCGCGGGTAATCACTGGTGCATAATACGTGATTAAAATTATATACGCTTCGACAGCTGAGTGGTTATCCCCTAACTCTGTCTCTGTATCAGTAGATCGGAGTTCGATCCTCTATGCCGGGGGTTCGTAACGTTGAGTTTTACGAAACTTATGTACGATTTGTATCGTTGGCTTGAACAATAAGACGTTGATAGGCTCACCATCTGTCACGTTGTCCCAAATAAGCTCTGGTGGGTTGAAATAATCGAAAGCTGGGTTTAGGAAGTCCACTTGACTATGCTGATTCCCCATATTTTTTCCTTTATGTTATAATTTTATAATAAAATATTATTGTATAACATTGGTTTATTTTAACATCCTTGAATGAATGGATTGAATGTCAATCAGTAATTTAGCTACTAAAAAGTACTATTTTCGCAAAATTTTAGAATATTCAGAGTAATATATTCAATATTCAGGGTAAACTACAAAATAATTTTACGAACTTTAGGCTTTTCTGCAATAGTAACCGTTTTGTCTGGTCTTCTTTTGAACCACTTTAATATTATTTCGAAATTCAGTAAATTCTAGGTTTTTGAAAATATTTAACTTTTTAGGATTCGATAACTTTAGAAACAATAATAAGAAAAACTAGACTCTATGAGAAAGGTCTCTTCTTGCCCGACTGCCTAGAAAAGCGGTTCTCAAGAGATCGTTGACTCCAAGTGGTCTCGAGTCATCTGGGGCTAGCGTACACTCCCTCCTTCCTTCCCCCAACGGGGGGCCAAGCGATGGAGTAGCCATAGATTCGTTTTGAACGGGGATCCCTTGACGTCTCGTCAGTAATAAAGGCGATCACCGTTAGGTTTTAGTCGGCTGCAGATTTCGTGAACTTAAAAAAATATATTTATAATTTTATGGATAAATTACAACTCACAAATAATACCTCAATAGTTACCCGACGCAGCCTTATTTTGAATTATTATAATTAACATGACAAATTGTTATTATTGTCTAAAATTTAGCCACAACTTTTTTCTTACGGGCTGTAATTAAGAAAAGTTCTTAGCTTACTATAAAATGTTCTTTCAAGAAACCACATAATATATTATGTATTGTAAAAACATGCAACTAGCTACTGATCGATTATAATATAATTTCGCGCATCAATGAACCCATTAATACCGGTGATAAGTAAATAAAAACTCACGACTGAAAATTTGGAAATAGGATCCTTAATAATTTATTGTTTATTTTTCGAAACATTACGCTTACTAATTTCTCAGCTCTGTTTTTTTTATGTCTAAAACAATATGATTTTGAAATAATGTGTTCTTTGATAATAACGGAAATCATTCTGCAAAACATACAACATGAGAATGATGAAAACATGGAACAAACACGAACGTTACAAATAAAATTAACGCAACTTATATATTTTTTCTATAAATTTTCACGAAAAGAGCCTCCCATGTAACGTACACCCTTAAGTCAATATCATAACTTGGGCAATCTGCGATATTCTCCAATGCATATTGGCTTATCCTTTCACTACGGCATATACGAGTTACGATTACATCGACATACACAGATTCATTACCTAAATAAATGGGTCGTTGAATGACATGGAAAAAAATGTGTTATTTATTTTTACCTTTCTACCTATCGTGTTCGTTTTTCTTCTCGTATGTTCTATTCGATAAGAAGGGAATTGCTTACAAATCTGCTCATTACCTTCGGCAGGGGATTCAAAGGATTAATAGTGATTTGTTAGGCTTACTTTGTTATTTATATACGAAATCTCATACCACTTGTATAAACCAATCTTATAACGTGACTTTTAAATAGGTTCAGCGAACATTAAATTTTATACTAGGTATGCATGCCTGCTATGTATAATATACATACAAATTAGTGTGTATTTGAAAATATCGTTTTTAAATTTACCTATGCACTGTTCAACTGCGCAAGGTAAAGGCGCAAATATTATAGTTCCGCAAGCGAACGCCCAAACAGGCAGGAACTCACTCGTGTTCACCTTCCCTACCCCATCGGGTACACATCTAACGCAGTAAGATCGGGAGAATTGTTAAAAGCAGTTTTAAAGACACGGGACCAGACCAGACCAGAAAACCTAATAATTGAATATACGTAATCGCTTTATTAGAGCCTTAGTAGCCACGGGGTCAGAACACTTGATTTAATCTCATTGTGTGCCACTCGCACTTGGATTTGCGTGAACTTGAGTGTGAGCGAACGAATTTGTGAAATAACAAAAGATGTTTTGATTTTTCCAGGCCCATAATCCTCCCTAAAATTAAAGGTCTTTGCCCATTAGTGCGTTATTTATACAAATATACTGCTTCGTTAAACAAACGCAATTCCTACTGCAATAAATGACCTCCTGTAGAGTTATGCTACGTAAAAGATGTCGAAATATAGTTAAAACAATAAATACTTGTCATTTTCATTTTAATACAAGCGCTGTGCTAATGTTGCAAAATTTTACAAATGAAATAATTTTCTATTCTTTTATTTCAAATAAATACTTCTTAGAACAGTATAACATAAGATTTGGCAACAAAAACCTTTAACGTTTTATTCAATCTTGGCTGGATAGATCTTTTCACTTTTTCTAGAAACTTCGTTTACGTTTATGTAAATTTCATTATAGTTTTACGGTACCTTAGAAACTTTTACTGGTTTATTTCAATGATTCCGTTAAAAATATAAGAAGAAGGTTATAATATAACTTCTTTACACTTCGTATTCTTTTCAAAATGTTGCTTCAGCTTGCAAAATCTGATCCGAAATTCTTCTCTTTACATCACGGTGAATACTAGAAATAATACTACCAACTACCACAACGTTATCGTTAATTATCAAATAAGACTCAATCACAATTACATTGACCTTTTAATCCTTATCCACGGCCGCGAGTGACGACGTCCCGATGGCCTTGACAGCTTCGGCGGTAGAGACTCCGAGAATTATTACTGGCATGCTTTTATTATGAAAGACTGGAAGAAGCGACAGTGGTGACAACACTGTTCGGAACCGCGAAAACAGATTCTTCACCACCAGTGGTATCGTGGACGTTTGTAGACTTTCCTTGGTTGAATTGTTGCAGAATTCTGCCTCACTATCTTACACTAGTTTTCTTTTGCCCTTCGGTATGTAGATGAGGCTGATCGAACGGGACATATTGTTCAAACCGATCTCCTGGCACAATGTCTTTTGTATTAGCGTCTCTGAAACTCATGTTCTAGACAAACGGTCTCTTATGAATGCTAAGGTTAAAGGATATGAATGGATGGATGAATGAATGATATTTGAAATTGTATATCAACCGCAAAGTCATTGCCACGTGTCGGTGACATGATGCTGTTTATTTTATGGATGCTACTGCCAAAAGTATGTATGTATGTTTGTTTGCATTTGTTTATGTACATATGAAAGTATGTATGTATCTATGTAAGTATGTATATGATTTTAGTTATTCCATTAGATTTAATTTATGTAATATATGTACAAATATTTATTAGTAATATAGTTAGTAGTTTAGTAATTAGTTCTCTAACTACTTTTTGCGCCTACCATAAAATTTCACCACACTATAGGTTGAATGGTAGATAATGCCTATAGGCATGATCATGGTTAAGTCCACCTTTTATATCCTTCTATGTAAAGGAATGCTATAGAGTTAAATAAATTAATTAATGAAAATTATTTATTCTTCGATGTAAGAAAGACTGAAGATGTTTTGTTAAATGTTACATCTTATTTTTTTAAATCTACCACCGTTTCGTAATGAGAGATCTGACGGAGAAGAAACAGGCCAAAGAAACTCCGTAGGTATCCTCTTTTTGGATTTTTCCAATAACTATAATGTATATGATAAAGTAAACAAGAATGCGTTGATCCACAAAACTAAAGCACAAGTGCACTGCAAACTCGAGAAGTACCAGCCTATCTTTTGACACACCTGTGTCTATGCTGAAATTGCAGCTAAAGTCCTTCCAACGTTTCAAAATACGGCGCTATACGAAATCGGAAGTCTCTTCAAAAAACATTCTAATCGTGTTAATTTTCTTTGGAAATCGTAGAAAATATTCGTCCGCAATTTTTCTTTTGTGAATTACGTTTCATCGATAACCTGACAATTTTCACAAAAAGCTGTGACGGCACGTCTGTTCTATGTAAAATTTTGGCCAAAATTTTTATATTTTATTTTTTGCTTTATTTTCTCCGTATCTGAGTCTTCATGGCGATATCTTTATTCCCACGTCTTAAATGGTTTTATTTTTGGAAAAAACGTGTGAAGTATACGTGACGTTTCATTCCAACGATGTCAAATTAAAACTTGAATGTTTTGTACAGCTTTGTGTAAAACCACACAAAAGTAATAGTACTAAAGGCGGTGTTTAAAATTGGCTAAGTAGAAAGTATTTACAGATATCGTATCGATCGTACATCGCGACAGAATTCGAAGTTCCATCGATACCACCTAGATGGTTGGCATTCCACCACGGTGCGTTTTAATCGAAGTTTTCTGCCACGCACTTCGACTTTGTGGAATCAGCTGTCGCCAGCAGTATTTCCGAACAGTTAC
The DNA here is from genome assembly GCA_029286595.1 of Bhutanitis thaidina. NCBI lineage: Eukaryota > Metazoa > Arthropoda > Insecta > Lepidoptera > Papilionidae > Bhutanitis > Bhutanitis thaidina. The sequence goes on along the minus strand of JAGSMS010000012.1, from coordinate 3,586,887 downwards.
GACTTAGGGACCTTCAAGAAAAGAGCTTATTCCTTCCTTAAAGGCCGGCAGCGCATCTGTAGCTCCTCTGGTGTTGTGGATGTTCGTGGGCGTCGGTGATCGCTTACCATCAGGTGAGCCGTACGCTCGTTTGCCCCCTTCTTCTATAAAAAAAAAAGATATGAAATATCCGCTTCTTTGTGGAAAGCAACTACCACTACTACCATGGGTTCATTACTAAAAAAAAGATATGAAATATCCGCTTCTTTGTGGAAAGCAACTACCACTACTACCATGGGTTCATTACTTAAAAAAATGTTTTCGTGTCATTTGCGATGTAACACTTGCCATGTCTCTATGTTGTCAAAACTGCCTAATTTATTATTATATTGTTAAAATAAAAAAAACTATTTAAAACCACACAATAAGTTGTTTTAAATACTGATATCCGCAAAATAGCACCGGACTCCATTAACTATTAAAATACAAAAAAACGAAATACAAACCTATATTTATTAAAATATACGTAAAATAAGTCAATGCGAAAATTCGTAAGCTGTGTAAGCAAAATAAACTTTAAGCATCTAGCTTGTTGAAAACGATTTCATCGTATCCAGAGATCTTTTTTTTCAAATTACAGCGGGGATGATCGCTCGGTAAGCCTTCATAGATTAAATAAGACTTTTGCGTACCTCTGAATATCTGACCATGCATTATATTATTCGAATGCAGAATATTGAATGGGCGGTTCAATTTCTTAACGTAAAAGATTTCTCAGTGTCAGTAAATGAAAGAAGATATCTGTTAATAAAGTAGTGACTAATATTTATATTTTTTAACTAGCTGTACCTGTGAGTCCGTTCGCATTACTTTTGGAAAATAACAAAGTCTTGTTTATACTCGTAAAGTGAACCACTCTCCCAATCCCAAACCCAAAAATAAAAGTGAGAATAATTCATCCAGACTCATGCCTTTTTTTTTTTTTTTTTTTTTTTTTATAGAAGAAGGGGGCAAACGAGCGTGCGGCTCACCTGATGGTAAGTGATCACCGACGCCCACGAACATCCACAACACCAGAGGAGCTGCAGATGCGCTGCCGGCCTTTAAGGAAGGAATAAGCTCTTTTCTTGAAGGTCCCTAAGTCGTAACTATTCGGAAATACTGCTGGCGACAGCTGATTCCACAAAGTCGAAGTGCGTGGCAGAAAACTTCGATTAAAACGCACTGTGGTGGAATGCCAACCATCTAGGTGGTATCGATGGAACTTCGAATTCAGTCGCGATGTACGATGGTGAAACTCAGCAGCTGGGATCAATCCGAACAGTTCCTCAGAACATTCCCCGTGGAAAATTTTGTAAAAATGCAAAGAGAAGCAACATCTCTTCGCAAGGCCAAAGGATCAAGCCGATCAGAGAGAGCTTGGTCGCCGACAATTCGAGCCGCTCGACGTTGGATGCGGTCAAATGGAAGGAGTTGGTACTGGGGTGCCCCTGCCCAGAGATGAGAACAGTATTCCATGTGGGGCCGAACTTGCGCCTTATAAAGTTGCAAACGGTGGACCGGCATGAAATACTGTCCCGCTCTACAGAGCACACCAAGCTTTTGGAGGCCAATTTGGCCTTTCCTCCAAGTGACCACGGAACTGAACGTCGCTCGATATGTCAACGCCAAGGATTCTGATACTGGCTGAGGCAATAAGGGAATGTTCTCAAAAGAGGAGAAACGACAAAGGATTCTTTTAGCGGTGAACGCGCAAACCTGTGTCTTTTGGGGTTGAATAGGACCAAATTACGTCGACCCCAATCCGAGACTTTGAATAACAAGGTCTCGACTTCAGACACAAGTTTGTTCCGGCACTCGTCGACGTGTTCCCGAGAAATATTCGCACGGCCTGTATATAGGGCATCACCCGTGCTGTCGTCTGCATAGCAATGAATGCTACTGATTTGTAGCATGTCGTTGATATGCAGAAGGAACAGAGTGGGAGATAGCACACAGCCTTGTGGAACACCAGCATTCACGGGTTTGGGGTCCGAGCATGCACCGTCGACAACAACCTTGATGCTCCGATCCGTGAGGAAGCTGGTGACCCAGTTGCACAATCTCTCAGGAACCCCGTAAGATGAAAGCTTTGAAAGAAGCGCTTTATGCCAAACCCTATCAAATGCTTTAGCTACGTCCAGACTAACCGCCAAAGCCTCCCCCTTAGACTCAACTGCTTCTGCCCATCGGTGAGTCAGGTAAACTAGAAGATCACCAGCTGATCGTCCGCGACGGAAACCGTACTGTCGGTCACTGATCAGCTGGTGTTCCTCCAGGTACCTCAGGAGCTGGGTGTTGATGAGTGACTCCATTATTTTAGATAACAAGGGGGTGATGGCAATAGGCCTGTAGTTGGACGGATCAGAGCGGTCGCCTTTTTGGGTATTGATGCACAAATGCTGTCTTCCAAGATTCCGGGACGACGCCTGAAGAGTAGGAGTGCCGGAAAAGACGCGTGAGAACCGGTGCCAACTCAGGGGCACACATCCTCAGCACAATTGAGGGATTCCGTCCGGCCCACTCGACTTATGAATGTCCAGGAGCGGAGTGACTTTCGCACTGAGCTCTGCAGAAACTGAATTTCCGGCATGGAGCACTTACACCACGGGATGGTAGGTGGAGAGTTTCCCGGTCATCAAGAGTCGAGTTGATGCAAAAAGAGAGCCCAAGAGATCGGCTTTCTTTGCAGTATGGGCCAGCGAATCATCCTCCTTGTGTAGAGATGGGAGAGATGGCTGACAGAAATTCCCTGGACGGCCTTGGCGAGAGACCAGAATGCGCGGGATCCCGATGGGAGGCGAACTAGTCTCTCGCCAATTCCGCCAATGTGCTTTAACTTTGCCGCAGCGATAACTCTTTGAAGGACCTGGAGGCAGAGTTGTACTCGTTTTAAGAGCACTGGTTTTGCATCCCGAGACGCCGATGCATCGGCCCAGGCCTGGTAGCACTTCCGCTTTCGGCGTGACGCTATTTTGCAGGTGCGACCAAACCAAGGCTGGGATTTACCTCCGACAGGCACTGCAGAGAACGGAATAAAAAGTTCCATTCCCTGAAGTACCACATCGGTGACAGAATCTGCAACGACGTTGGGATCATCCAGCGAGAAGCAAACCTGCCCCCATGGGTAGGAAGCAAAGAAAGACCGCATTCCATCCCAATCTGCCGACCTATAGTGCCACACACGGCGAAACCCCGCAGATCGCGTTCGGGATCGGCGCGCGATAGGCACTACACTCCGGATCAGACAGTGGTCCGACGAGCCAAGAGGGCATCGACTGAGACCAAATATCCGTCCGGGTGTGAGGTCAGCAAAAGGTCCAACAGGGAAGGTGTATGACCTTCCACGTCTGGGATCCGCGTCGGCGAGGTTACCAGTTGTGTCAGGCCATATGCTAATGCAAAGTCGTGAACAGATCTCCCGCATGATCGGTTATGCGAGAACCGAGCCAATCGGTGTGGTGGGCATTAAAATCGCCGAGAATCACGATCTCTGCGGATGGGATCTGTTGTAGCACGGAATCTGTAGCCATTTGGATGTGGTCGATGAGTCGGTCAGTTACGGTATTACCGCTATGGGACCTGTAAAGGCACGCATAGACGCGCGGATGGTCGTCGCTGTCGATGCGCAGCCAAAGGGTAGAAAGGTCCAAACCTTCAAGACTACCGAGGCGTCGAGAACAGATATCATCTCTGACGTATACGCAGACTCCGGCACGGGGCACAAAGGAGTGTTCCAGTTTGTACCCCGGGTAATGGAGATAAGAGGTATCAGCCGGAGACGATATCTGAGTCTCTGTAAGAAAAGCAAGGCCGGCTTCGCCGTTTCAAGATGGTAATGAACGGCGCTAAGGTTCGAGTGGAGTCCCCTGATATTGCAGAAATCCACGGCGAGCGCGGTAGGGGATGCCATAGTTTCTTTGCTGCGTTTGCCTCGAGTAGGAAAGAAAGAGAGCGGAATATTGCCCCCCCCAGAATACGCGGGGCAGACTGAGCATCCACGATTAGGTAGCGTAGGAAAGCCTGAACGTGGATGCTCAGTGAGGGATTCTCCAGAACCGTAGGTACTGGTACCCTCCTGGGGTAGCTCAAAATTATATACCGCTACCATATTTGGGGAGGGGGGAGGGGGGAGAGGGCCTCCGGTGACCTCACTCACCGCACGAAACGCAGAAGCACAAGATGCCTCTACTTCACGCCGGTATTCTGCGAGGCCGTGGTACTTATCCGGACGAGCCGGCCCATTCCTGCGACAGCAAAAGCCGCCGCTTGGCTCTACCACGATAAGTGGCCTAACGGGCCCCTGTGATAATCTAGAATACATTTTGAATAGTAGTAAGCATGGTAGAGCTAAGCGGCGGCTTTTGCTGCTGCTCGAAAGGGCCGGCTCGACCGGATTGGTACCACGGCCTCGTAGAATACCGGCGCGAAGTAGATGCATCTTGTGCTTCTGCGTTTCGTTCGGTGAGTGAGGTAACCGGAGGCCCACACCCCCTCCCTATTCACCTCCTCTTCCCTCCCATCTCCCAAATATCCTTAAAGGCCGGCAACGCACCTGCAGCATCTATGGCATTGCAGATGTATGTGGGTGACAGTAATCACTTACCATCAGGTGAACTGCTTGCTCGTTTGCCGTCTCTTCCATAAAAAAAAAAAAAGATTGTTATAAAGTACTATACAACTCGGATGCTGTATACAATTCTGGTGCTATATAGGAAAGCTGTGGTGGTTTTTGGAACATGTCTCACCGTTCTTTATCTGAGAAACACATTTCTGGAGAAAAAATAAGAGATAATAAAATACCTAGAGCGATTTGGCGATAAAATCGATAACCCTTTAACGTGGCAATGAAATTGCCTTGTTAACAATAGACAGTATCAAAAATTCTAGAGTTCTTTACCATTGTCAATAGTCAATATTTTTCATATAATTTAATCCAAAAATTGTATTGCGAAGATCACAGTGAAGCTTCCATAATCAAGAGTAGTTTATCATCGCGTATACCCAGTATTCCACGAAGTCGTATCAACCTAAGATCGTACAGAAACAACAACAACTCTGAAAGGGTTTATGTAACGATTTATTCACCGACATGTATTTAACAATTACTTACGATCGCCCGCGGCTCTGTCCGCGTAGTTGCCTAAAAAATTAAAAATTATATCAAGTTTTACTGCTAAATTTAATCAAAATCCGTTGTCGTGATTGAGCAACAAACATTCAAACACTTAATAGACTTCCCATTAAAAATATTAGGAGAAAATTGGTTAACTATATGTTTCCTATACACATGCTGTTATATTTGCTTCCCATAATATTTTTTGGGATCACACATGGGAATGGTGGCAAACGAGAAAGCGGTTCACCTGATGGTGAAGTGTGAAGTGATTACTGTGTGAGGTCCTGTACAACGTACCTTGCCTGCCTTTAAGGTTGTTTGGAAGATAGGAGGGAGAATGTGAAAGGGGATGGGGAGGAGTAGTGGGCCTCCGGTGACCTCACTCACCGAACGAAACGCAGGACCTGTCCATTCGAGCAGCAGTAAAAGCCGCCACTTTGCTCTACCACGTCAAAAGGCAAATAAGTCCTACTTTATTTTAAAACTGTGAATTAATTGTAGGCTAAGTTCTGGTAGAGGCAAGTTGCTTCAATATTTGGTGTCAAGTTGTTTCAATACTTGAGGCTTTCACGAAATGCGGCTGTGCAGCTTGGAGGGTACAGTAAATTAAAAACAGACGATCTCGTACCTTAATTTATATTAAAAAAACCTAAGTTTATTTGTGTTTGATTACTCCTAACAGCATCGTTGCAAAATTAGTTAAATTTTGCCTACGGTACTTTATCTTTGAAATACTCGTCTGGTATGTTAAAGCAAAAATGGAACATGCATTTTGTATGACTCCTTGTATTCGCATTAGAAGCCACGGTCCTATAAGAGCATTTACGTAATTAGTTAAGTTTTGGTTTTGAAATGAAACTATTATTTACGGATTATATCGCGTTTCATTTTGTTTTTATATTCCTGACTTTTCGATTGCTTTCACGCGGGGGACTGAGGGGTTAGATGTTCAGATTTCATATTTAACACGGGCTACTTTCTGCATTTATTACTACTACTGGATCCCAAGCTGGTGGTAGCACCCAACCATCATCTCTATTGAAATTAGGTTGTTTTTTGATTTCAATCGCCTCGCGAATCATCCTTGGCAGGAATCGGTGTCCTTTTGCGAGAATTTGTGATCTATCAAATCTGTTGTAATGTTTGACAAGATCAAGGATATGATCACAGACTGCAGACTTCCGAGACTTCACAAAGTGTAATACGCAAGTCTGTGCTCAAGAAATCACAGATTCAATACAGTCTTCAATCTGTGGAAGCAATTATGTGAAGTGTCTTTTTATTCTTATTTTGTTGAATATTGATTTAAAAATTGGCAAAAAGTTTCATTTTAAATGAAAAAAAAAAATTAATCGAGCGCCAAGGCGGTAAAGAGAATCCGCATCGATAGGTTTTATGCCTGCAAAAATATTGCCTTAAAAATTTAAATAAAATGTTTCTAAACTGTGAAATAAAATATTATTTAATTCCAGTCAAACAGAAGCCTAATCGAATAGGATTTTAAGGTTAATCGCCGCAAAGTGAAACCGACAAATATAAAACAGAAATCGTTTAAATTAGTTGTTCAAATGTAAGACTTAAACAAAATTAGGATTAACAATACCTGAAAGCATAAAATTACATATTTTTTTGTAAGGACTGATAAAATGTATCAGGAGACGGCGGTAAAAGCAAAGAAGTATTGACCTCAGGATCATTCTGACGAAGATGTTCAAAAATTTCGGCATTCGGAGATGATGTCTTGCATCATTTGCGAACAAAATACGCAACGCATTTTTTGAAACACCATCCATAAGTTTAGACTGAAATTTCATGCTTTCAAATATGAGGCGATAGTAGAGAGACGTTCAGAGGCATTTCAAAGGATCTTTAGAAACGGAAACCACTCAGGAACTCGTTGATTAATTTGGGTACGTGCAGGACAAAGTAGCTCTTTTTTTCGCTCTATGTCCCAAAATGTTGTTGTTTATGAGCGGTTTAAGTCAAATCTACGAAATTCTACTTGGGAAACTTAATACGCGGATCGAGCCTTACGTTTTAGGAAATGAGAATACTTCCATACCAATTTGAAATGTGTATTATTAGTCTTTATCACTAGATAATCCTAGTTATCTAACCTTATAAGGCAACTACTAAAAGGTATTCAATTATTATTGAGTCCTTTTTAAAAATAGAAACTTGAAAAGATATTTATCTTAAACTTTAGGGACTGCCTCCAACCATCGCATGCGGTGCTGGAGCCTTGTTACCACCTAACTTGTACCTTGCACTATTTCAGGGTTCTCCTTTCATCTCTTTTACCTTTAACCTCCTGGGCATATGGAAGCCTTTTCGGCGCATCTACGTGCACGGCTGCTATACCGTCTGAGGGTCCAGGGTTGACAGAAGACAGAAGGAACACCACCCTTCAAGACCACCTGGTCACTCAACACCTAGCCGATCCGCGAACCACTGACCCATTGACGGTACCTAGCTTCTTTAACTGCAACTATGAGTCCGAGTATAGAGTGAGGGTGTGGGCTCGAATACCACGACCGAGCCGTGGCTTAATGAATATTGAAAAAAACTACGTTCTGTGACTCTAAATTATTATTTTACGAGACCCACTAGAGACAAGACTCAATAACTAGTAAAAGCTAATCTACGTCACAACGGATAGAACCAACTCACACTTGACCGGCACTAGTATGTGATACAAACAGTTTGTAATTAAAATAAAGTAGAATCCAAGTTTAGAAACCAATTTAAATAAATACATCTTCATGTTTAATGACGTATCTTAAATGCTTTTAATGAAACATTTGAAATTCAAATATAGAGGCAGGCCATCCTGAATCCTTCCCGCACTTTTCCAATTCACTATTGCAACTAATTAAAACTTTAGTTAAATCCGAGACTACCATTATACTTTCAGAAACGGAGACGGGTTAACCTACCACAGCACGTACTGTGGAGGGGATTAGATGACACCGAAGTGTAATTCAGTATTATATTAACTAAGAACAGAGAAAAAACAACTGTAACTCTGTAAAGGACGACCTGTGGCGAACCAGACCCCATTTTCTCACGTACAAAACTTTGAATATCATAGACAGTTTATGGTCGTGTGGAGTCGGTATAATAACCTACGACCTCATTTCTTCTCCGGACGTCTTATTAGATTAGAATTTCAAACTATCTGGATCTGATAAGTGACGGTGTTTTTAAGTTATTTATAAATTTAAATTCTCATAGTCGTCATGCCACTCACCGGAGAGAGCGGAACAACGTCTGCAAGAGCAGCTAGTATTTATATATATAGGATAAGTGTATTATCAATATCTGTAAGTTGTACTAATGAATTAGATTCGTTGTTTAGGAAACTGACATTGTCGTAGACAACATATAAATCTATTCGAAACAATGTTATCACATTGAATAGTGAGACTGTGTAAATGTACACCATTGTTTAATAAAAGGGAATGAAAACAGAGTGACTTAAATGGTTTCCTCTTAACTCTGGCTGGTGTAACTTCGTAATGTTCTTATTTTCGACTGTTGACATTCTGATAGTGGCTTTTCTGGTGAGACGTTCTTAAATACATAGAGCTTTTTTTAAAAATAAAACCCGATATAATTAAGTTTTAAACATTAAGAGCTTGAAAAATTGCTTTCTTGGGTATCCATGGGTGTCGTAAGCCTAAGGACCTTGAAAATCGTACCGTCTACCGATAGAAGGCGGGTTAATGATCTCGAAAAATACTATACAAAATGAAGCCGACAGTTGACAGGCCGCAGCTACGGAGGTGCTAGGCTCACCACCTGTCATATTGTTATTAACATTGCCAAATAAGATCATAGAAAAAGTTGATTGAAACGACTAAAGTACTGCGTAGACCTCTGACAACCCCTGCATTGACTAAACAGCTGAGAGCTTATTTTTTATTTTGTTTTGTTCTTCATTTATTTTTTGCGTATGGATGACCTATCAGACAAATTGTGGCTAGTGTGCCTCTATGTGAACAGCAGTTTTAGTAGATCGATATGCAAAACTTCCGCACGCAGGTGTTATAAATTCGGGGTACGTTAGATGGGCAATCGTAAGTCAAGGCGATCAGATACGTGAATCCACAACTTTACACGTTTTGATCACACCGACCGACCTGGGTTCTGATTGTATTCAGACACTTCTAAGGTAGTGAATGCAATTCATGGCTAGGTGAAAAGTTTTCCGAAGATGTTAAAATTTAATATTATTATGTAATAATATTATATTAATATTAAAACCTGCACGTCTGAGAAATAATAAAAATATAATTTCGAGAATATGTGAAGCTCATCCACCTGCACTGGAGCAGCATGGCGGGCCCTTCCCAGCTCCTGAACCCGCTCTGTACTCGTATTTGAGCCCTTTGCCCAGCATTGGACACTTACAGGCAGCTACTTTACTTTACTATGTTCATCGGTGGAGAAAGAAGAATATAGGAATGACTCAAGTGCACGCGCAAACACAGATGGACTTATTCGTTTTTCACTTCCTGTACCCGACGATAAGCAAGAGTCGACAATATTTAATCTTTCAGAAACATATTGGATGCTTGCGCAGGTGTCCTAAATGCAATCATCCAAATAGAAAACTTCATGGTGCTCTCTTCATACCTGTTTGACATTCACAACTTTATCTGTAAGCAGCAAAACGACAAAACTTTGGCTGTTAAGGTCGCACGTGACTGTTGCTCCGTGACGTCGGCATGTGTTGCTCCACTCTTTACTAAAAGTAAGCATAACAAGGGCATGGTGTACCCAACTTTGTACCAAATTATCTATCATAATATTACTTTTTAGGGTGACATAAATTTTATTATATTACTCACTTTACTTTCACATTAGTAAAGAAATAATTATGATTTAGAGAGTATTTAATATTTTCATCTGTCATATTTATCTTAATCTTACCATACCTTATCAGCCAGTGTAAATAGTCCACTGCATAATCGATACACATGGAAAAAGGGATTGGCAATCGCAGTGCCAGACACTTTACAACTTAGACGCTACTGCACGTCATCGGTCTGCTTATTTTCAGACAAGTATATGTCTTGATTGTCGTCCCTGGTTTTTAGATAGGAAAACGAATGTTAAAGAATGTTCAGTTTGAGAAACAAAAGTTATTGAAAGCAAAGGTAATAATGACATGACTTCCGGAAAAGATCGAATGAGGTTACATGAAATGAATATATTATTTACGGCTTTGTTTTAATATCCCCGACGATTTAATTGGTTTCCAGCAGCCGAGGCCACGGCTGCTCAAATGTAGTGTTCGCGTAAAACCAAGAAATCATTAAGGTTACATTATTTAAAATATGAAAGGCAAAATAATTAAAACACTGGCAAATAAACGATAAACTGAAAACAGTCTGGATAAAATCAATATATAAAAAGGGAGGCACCTCGAGTATAATAATTATAGTCCAGTTTTAATCTAATCAGTTATCAATAAAATTGTAGATAATTGGTCTACTAAGTACATTTTTAGAGAGGCATTATCTGATGATAGATTTGCCAACATGGTTGTTTAAGGGATAGGAATACTACTACCCCACTCATACAATTTACTGACTACATTAATGAGAAACCTAACGATAGGGACCAAATGAATGTACCAGTGAAGCAGAGAACCCAGTTTAACAACTTGGTGTGCCCACCGGCCCTGTTTATAAACCAGTAGGGTATATGATACACGTATACAGTGTGGTAAACGATGTCTAATATTGTAGAGTATTTATGTATGCCGACAATTTTTTTTTATGCGAAAGGAGGCAAACGAGCATTCGATTCACCTGATCGTAAGTGATTGCCGTCGCCCACGTACATCAGGAACACCAAAGCAGGTGCGTTGTCGGTCTTTGATTGAGAAAAAGGGGAGTGGGGACAAGATTCCTCTACTTCGCGCTGGTATTCTACGAGGTCGTGGTTGTACCCCGGTCGAACCATAGCAAAAGCCGCCGCTAGACTCTTTCACGAAAAATCATAATTATGTTTGATGGCATTTAATAGATCCATAAATAATTTAATGGTACATATACAAAATGCCTTTGACAAACTAACTAAATGTATTCACGATAACGGTATTATACTGAATATTAGCAAGAGGAAGTGTATATACGAGGTCGTGAGTCTCAATATATTTGTATACGTAGTATTGTAACGAGCTACGGGTCGTGACATTGGAGTAAAAGGCTTGTACTTTTAACTTCTATTTATTGACTACGTAGTGTACAGAGTTTTTTCCTCAATGTGATCTTTTACGGGTCTTCTTGCCAGTAAGCAATGCTCTTGATTTTCTTCGTGATCTGCCTCTTCCACTTACTTCAGAACTCATCTTTGAACTATCCGCTAGCGTGATCGAAAGCTCTTCTTTTAATTTTCAATTATTCCAGAATATTCCCGAAACGATGTTTATTTTATTTTAATAAATATAATGAAGGATTGTATACAAATTATTGGACACTCATATGGCTATCTACATAGTAGCTATTTACAAAAGATTAGTTGAAATTTATTTTACAGACTGGTTGTCAAAAACCCTTTTGAAAACATGTTAGAAAAACGTAAGAACCTTCTTAATAATAAATAATTTGGAAATATTAATACAGATATTAAAGCGTGCATTGTGAAAATCTATTAATTTAGGTACTTGACAACTTGTTCTTAGGAAAATCTATTTTATATTATTTCACAGTCAGATATAAAACTATAAAGTTTTTTTTTTATGGGAACGGCAGCAAACGTGCAAGCGGTTCACGTCACTACAACACCAGAGGTGCTGCGGGTGCGTTGCCGGCCTTTAAGGGTATTTGGAAATCGGAAGGAGGATGAGGAGAGGGATGGGGAAGAGGAAGTGGGCCTCCGGTTACCTCACTCACCGAACGAAACGCAGAAGCATAAGAGGCCATGGTACCAATCCGGTTGAACCGGCCCATTTGAGCAGCAGCAAAGCCGCCGCTTGGCTCTACCACGTTTAAAAATTGTAATAGTTAAAAATGTAAATGTATTAAAAGTGTAAAAAAACTACCGACCGTCTAATTTTGAATCTGTGTATATTTTACACAGTTTACACCCATATCATATATACACGCTTGCACAAGTCCTAATAAAATATCTTTAATAACATCGAACTAAGATAACCATAATTATTTTGCTATATTACTTTACTATCTCTTAGTACACTGCAACGTGCCGGTTCTCCAAAATAATGATTTAATCTAGTAGTTCTCCTTTCTGTTGTATAAGGTACTCTTGTAGTTAATAATGTAACATGTCTACAATAAACATGTTTATTATAATCAAACTAACTCACGCTTTGTTATTTGATAATAATTCAAAACAGCCAATAAAAAATTAGTAAGTAGGTGATTTTATCTAATATTGCAAATTGCCATAACTTATACTCTTCAATAATTAATAATACCTATAGTATGTAAATTATATTCTTAATAGGAAATTAGATTCGATTTTCTTTACAACGTAAATAAACTTCTGCTCATCATTCATCGATTTAAGTATATTGATTTCACGTACCATAAAGTCGTTTTAGCAAACATTATTTCTTTGAAACGGTTTCCATATCATATTTTATCGTTTCCATCTTTTAGATACACTAGTATATTGTATAGTAAAAGATTAAAGCTAATTTTAATGATATTAATTCACTCCCTAAGTAGGTGCAGGTATTTTTTTTCAGTAACAGGTTTAATGAAAAGTGGGTTGAAAGAACGAAAAATGTTTAGACTTCTGACAAACTCAGCATTGGGTATACAGTGGTGATAGCTTATTTTTTTTAACTCTGATTATTCAATTTATGATTAAATAATTTTAATTACCTAATAATACAAAATTTACCCTAATCTATTCCTTAATTATACCGCCTATTGTAACAACACCATCTTGGTCAATAGAAGCCAAAATTGTAATTACAGATATGGTTGCTCTGCGTTTATTTCTGTACATTTTCAATGCTTGGCTTGCCCTAATTTATAATTAAGCATCCTTATTTCAAAATATTGTTACTCAAATACAGTTTATTTTTTATTGATTTTTTTAATTCTTTGTAGCATAGCTAAAATTAAATTTAATTTGAATTTCATATTAAATTTAATTTAAAGTAGGTAAATTTATAAGAATGTGAAATTACATAGCCCAGTTTCTATTTTGATAGGTTCTTGATAAAATTGATATTTATAAGAAATTCTAGCGAAAATATCTCAATTTTCATAATTTACATACATATCCGATACATTTCTGTAGTATGGACAAAGATTTTTTCTAAATTAAAAAAAATATATTTATTTTATGAGTGATGTCGAACAGAACACAACCAGTTTTTTACTTTTAAAATTACTCTAATTAAACTTTTTAACTGTTATAACTAAGCTACCAGTTGATTATATATTATATTTTAACTATTTGATCATTACGATCGGTGTCCTAGATTTGAACAGGCAAGAAATAACAATAACTTGTTAAGACCAAACTTCTGTTCAAGCGCGTTTCAGTGGAGAAGTTCATTTGTACAGTGGAACCTTCGAGAACATAACGGAGAGTTAGCTTCGCGAGAAAACGGTACTCATCTTAATTGACAGATATCTGAATACTTCTTAAAGGTAATAAGAAAAGTAGTTTTTTTGGTTGCTTTTATTTTATGCACGTCAATTTCACCGGTCTGTGACTAATCTTAAATATAATAACACAAATATAAATAGCCGGAAAAATCGATCAACATATGCTATATCAAAACCCTTTCTTGTTATTTAGTCGTTTAGCCCACCGAGTGTGGAAAAATCGTGCTTCTTAATTTTAAGGTCTTAAGTTTAACAGAGAGACAGTTTGAAGTAGCACTTTCGTGCAGAAATTAGGAGCAATCGGTCTTATATTACTATTTTCCAACGATGTTTTGTCACGAAGTAACGGTTAGCTTGGTAACATATTAAAAGCGTTCACATCATCTTGTGGTTATAACCTAAGCTTCAACGTTCATTTGCAACATAATTTCATTAATGTCTTCATAGGTTTCAACGCTATGTTTGCAGGTTATCTTGCATTCGCAATTTCAAACTCTACATTCAAAATCATATTTTGATTTTTCTTTATCCGTGTGTATGAGTCCACTGTTGGACATAAGCCTTCCTATGATACCACTAACAAAAGGAAGCTGTTATGTTATGATAAAAGTCTATACTCATCACCCACTATTTTAGGAGAGATCCTGCTTCCCATTTGAGTCTATGGTAGGTTCCGTTTTTCCGGATGGATTATTCCCTTCCATACTAAAATTTTCGTATTGCAGTAAAATAATGACTAACATGGTTTACCATCCCTTGTTTTCCAAAAACAACGTTTAAAAACTGCACATTTAATATACCTAGAACGAATGAATGAATGAAATATACTTTATTGTACACACACAGATTTAACATACAAAGATTATTTAAGGAAACAAAAAAAACGTACAATAGGCGGCCTTATCGCAAGAAGCGATTTCTTCCAGGCAACCAGAAAGAAAAAGGAAATATGATAAGTATCGGGTTCGGGTGTACACATAATATAAAGTAAAGTGAACATATAATACATACAGATAATATGCAAATAAAATAAATAGAAAAAATATACATAATATGAATATATGAAATACATATACACGTACATACTATTACAGAGATACAAGTCAACGATATTAAGGAACAGGAAACAAAGATTAAGGAGGCATAAAGTATTTTTTTAACAGGCGCTTGAAAATAGGTAATGATTGTTCTCGCTTAATATGAACGCTAGAACGTATCTAGAATTTAAAATGTAAACAGTTCCCTTTATCTCCGCTTTGTATTCGCTCTTTAGTCTTTCACAGGTGCACGTCTGACTGCTTCGATTATGACATCGAATCGAGTTCATGCACTACATTAAACAATTGCTACTCGATTACACCCGAAGGATGTTATTCTTTAAAAACGGAGATACGAGGTATTCTAAAGAATTTTTCGTCTAAAAAGTTCCATTATCTTAAAAAGCCTCACTTTTTTACATATGGTATTATTTGGCGTGTTACGGTGTAAATCGTAAATGACTTCATTAATGTGATAAATATTTAGAAGGTAAAATTTTACATACTGGTGTATCTTCAGAGAACACTACGCGTTGGGGGGCACTTAAATATTGCGGAATATGTAAGACGGCTCAGGCCTTGGTCTGGTTCAATAGATATTTCACGAGGGTCCAGCGAGAAGGATAAGTGAGTAATCGAACGAGAAGCGGGTCTAACTCCAACAATTGAGATGTGGTTCTCTGCGGCTGCGGTGAATTAAACAGGCGCGTATGGAGTTCCTTGTTTTCACTTGAATGAAATCAGAGCAATACAGCCAGCAGAAGAGCCAAGCACCGAGCGCGGTCGTTCGTCTGTAACCACCCGCGATTGCATAATGTGGCCGAGAGATGGCACCACATGACGTTCTCCGAATTGAGGTGAACACAGAGACATTTCACATACAATTTCCGCCAAGATATCTTGTTATTAGATACAATACACAGACGGCGGTTTTCTTCTACTTCCCCGGGACTGGAAAGGTACCACTTTCAAAAGAAGTGAAAACTATGAAAGTATAAGAGATAGGTAACATGATGCGGGAGGTAAATGTATTAACCAGATAGATTGTCTTATATACGACAATTATATATATAAATCTATGTATAGAAAAAACCTTATTGCGAATAAAAGATATGCGACGATTGGCTGTTTATTTTAGTGCCTGTTAAAACATAACGCTAAAAATAATATGGGCTAACTTATAGTTCCATCTCCCAAATACCCTTAAAGGCCGGCACCTGCAGAACTTCTGGTGTTGCAGATGTACGTAGCCGACGGTAATCACTTACCATCAGGTGAACCGCTTGCTCGTTTGCCGCCTGAAACTTAAAAAAATGTTATAGCGTAGGTTTTGCTCATCGCCTCCTCAAGGAAGAAAACATCTTAGGGCCTGCATAGTCACAACCCATATGCGACAGACATACACGAGGGTTTGGAAGGTCAGCCATAACAGGATGAATTGAACTTTATTTGGGTCTAAAGCATAAGTTACATTTAAAAACTATTTGACCAATGACGCAACTCGCGGTCAATCTAAATATGTTTCCTTAGAAGCGCTGTAAGCTAACTTGGATCAGTCTGAATTATTTGTTCGTGATAATACATAAATAATAAATAGTCATGCTACGGCTATCTCACCAATCCATTGGTTGCCTGGCAGAGAATGCCAATAAGCATTAAGTGCGCCCTTTATCACCTGAAATTATAGGGTGTGTAAGCAGTAACGTTTTTAAAATATATATTTAATAATCTATTTGAGTATGTATAAAATGGACGTAAGTTTAATAAATTTTAGAAGATTAAAGTTAAGTTAGTAGAAATAGATGTCAAAATTCATTAAATAAATAAATTTGTGCAAAATTAACATGTTGGATAGAATGCGTTGCTAATGACTCATTAATAAATACTAAGGCTACCAAGCCATAGTAGTTACAAAGTTTCTATAGTTTCTTGACAAGTTTAAGTATAAAACAAATAGCACTCAAATACTGGGCTATACTCCAACCGGAGAAGCGGTTAGTCAAATCGTAAATTAAATATTCTGCTATCTATAATGTAATTCACAATTTAAGGTTTTAGCTGAGCGTTCGACGAAATCACTTCCGACATGTTATTAACTGGCGATATATTCTAACGTAGTGCGATCGGACTTGACGGTTTTGACGTGGATTTTAAAATGTATTAACTCTGTGTCAATTGTCATTTGTAAATTTGAAAGTTGTCTCATATCTAAAGGTTGCGCCTGCGTATGTCGTTCTTTTCACCGGGCTCCATATTATGGTCATTATGTAGTGGCATTTTAATATAGAGCTTTTCTATGTGATTACTGTCATCGTTGTCAGGATCTACAGGATATGAGACTGAGGGAGTGCCAGCTGAGGCACTCTAAAATTCGGCGATTCGGTAAAAAAAATATCTTGAATGTTCTAGCCGTCCACATATAGTTGTATTTAAATATAGTATTAAGATCAATTGTTATCGTTCTTCTTCCGTTTTTTTATTGAACTTTTTTCTCAATTTTGATTATATCCATTATCGCCTTTCTTTCACTCTTATCAATAGGGCATATTAGAAAAAGGAGTGCATAGCGGGGTTTTTAGGTATTGTCATACCTACCATTGAAGTCATGTTGGAACGACAATGGCAACAAGACATTTGTAGGGGAATGAACGTATGTTATTATCTATGATGTTTTCACCTCTGAAGTGACGAACCTTAGATACATCAGCTCAGTCATCCAAGGAAGTTCTTCAGAGTTAGAACCGTAGAATCTTGTATAGCCCGCTCGTGGCGGAACTAACCTTCTCATAGTGGTAATAAATATGAATCAACTTCTGTGTATTGGTCTTAAGAAATCTATTTTCACAAATTATAGGTAATAGTACTTAATATTAGTACTAAGGTTGGAAGCGAATTTGCGTTGAAGACTCAAGAAACGTCGTTTCGTGACATGAAAGAAGTCGCCAAGAGAAAAGGCCTCCATTTTGCGAAACCACCTGGAACCAGCCGGATGGTGGTTTCTGCTGACTGTAGAGGCAAAGAATTGCTCACAGTGCTGCTGCAGAAAAATTACCACAGAAAGTCGAGAATGATGTTTGACGACCGTGGCTTCTCCTAGTACGATGTATCGTGAAAACTGTCTGTAATGCCTTGAGATTTCTTAGCAGAAATTTTACCTGGTATTTAAATATGTGCAATAAGACGAGTCGCCTTATAAAAGTAAATTAACGTCATTCCGAATAACCCGTCTGGAGTCATCGTCTAAATTATGCATATTTGTGACATTTTTTGGGTTTGAGTAAGCGGAAGTTGACCAGTTATCTGGATTGTCACTAACAGCTTTAGTGGTGTACCAGATTTTATTAACAAATAACATTTTGTATTTTGACTGAGGTTTGACTTTCGAGCAGAAAGAAAGAATAGCAGAGCTAACAGCGCGGCGTATTTTTTATTCTGCCACTTTCTCTAAATTTGAGGAACTTGGAGCATGAAGGTTCCATTCCAAATTACATTCGTTAATAAACCAACGTTATCTATTTAATAAATTTATAATCTCTGTCCACTCTAATCTGCTATAATCTCAATCCACACGCAGAGGCTGGTAACAGTAGGGAGTAAATTTATAAGTACTTAAACAAAATGCTTAGTTACTTGTTTTATACTTTTGCGATAAATAATTCGATTGTGAATAAAGTGAATACAAATAACTCTCTGTTCTCTAATGAAGTAAACCACCCTGTGGTTAAATTAGATTACATGAATTAATACCGCTTAAATTTACACGACATATACAATAATATTACGCGAATGTATAACGTAAATAAACTGATCCATGTGTGGTTAAATTAGGGGGCGTGTTACATAATATAAATAAATCAGTGAGTTCGATTTTTCATTAACTTATAACAAGTTTTAATGTACCTACTTATGTTTAGTTACGTCATTATCCTACATTTCAATCTACGGAATATGCATTCCTTTAAACGTGATCATAAGTAGGATAAAATAGGAAAACATCATAGTACTTTATAGTAGTAAATCCATAAAGAACACTTCAAAAATAAGTTCCATCAAAATTTGTGAAGTCAAAAGTTAAATCCTTTCGTGCATACAAGATACATAAAGAATTTTAAATAAACCCACTTTTCGTCTCATTGGGTTCCTACTGAAAGAAGGTCTCGTTATTAGAAAATAAATCAGATGTTGCGCTTCGAATCGGATGTTGAATTGCGGCTCTGAAAAAAAAATATTTGTAGAAATGAGTTGAATTGTTTTCTTTTTCATATCTCACTAAGTATACAAGTTACATTATGTTTTAGTCTAAGTTTTGTTATCATAAATGTTTAAATAAGTTACATATAAGCAAACAAACGCCGCGATAGACGAGTCGATAGGGGATTTGCCTTCAAATATTTTAAATGATGTACCCCAGTTCGATCTCCTGTGTTTAAGGCTAGTATCAGTGGGTTAAATGCGGTTTTGTCGTTGGCCTGGACACAGAGATGGTGATAGGCTTATTACCAGTCTCTTTGATGCTAGTAAGTTCTGGTGAAAAGTGAGTAGAAATTACTAAAACACATGACCTCTGACTACCCCAGTATTGTCTAAAACATGAGCTCACAATGGGTTCTTTTTATGAGGCAAACGAGCAATCAGCTCACCTAATGGTAAGAGATTACCAACGCCCACGTACATCTGCAACACCAGCGGAGCTATAGATACATTGCCCGCCTTTAAAGATATTTGGGGATGGGATCCTCATGGGCCTCCGGTTACCTCACTCACCGAACGAAACGCAGAAGCACAAGATGCCTCTACTTCACGTCGGTATTCTACGAGGTCGTAGTACTACCCCGGTCGAGCCAGCCCTTTCAAGCAGCAGCAGCAAAATCCGCCGTTTGGTTCTACCACGTACATAGCGTAGCACATATTGAGCTAATATATAGAGTGTAATAATTTATTCGGAAAACATACATAAGTTGATAAATTGAAATTGTTATTAATGCTACACACCATTTTAATTGTTTTCGCATATCGTAACTACTTAGTTTATAGATCAATCTGCTTGTTCACTAAATGCAAATAATCAAATCACAATCATTAAGAAATCGCATCGAACCATTCCTTTGTAATATAACAATCGGGGAAAAATTAAAAATATCAAAATTGGCAATGCCATCCGATCTATTAATAAGGTTTACTGATCTGATAAAAATTTATTTTGCTTATAATTTGTGAAACTATGTAAAATATTAAGATGTCTTGGTTGTCTTACGGACCTTGAACGAATCTTCAGACTTATCTTAGACAATATCTGTGGAGAATCTACTATTATATAAAATTTAGTTGTAGTCTCCTACATCTTGATTCATAATCAGCATCCTATTTCTTGCATCTAAATTGTAAATGCTTCAATAATCTTCGTTATATATAAACATTAACTGAAGAAATCCCTTTTGCGTTGATTTGTTTTATTAAATTGTGTTCGTCTGGAACCAGACATAAGTTAATTTGAATTAGTACGTAGCAGCAAAATTTATTAGAGAGTCAAGCACTGTAGTGAATTAATTTGAAACGTGCCAATGATTTACAACTGCTAGTTTGAAGGTAGTTCAGTTACGAATGGCGAGGCCGGCTAGTTTGCCAAGTGCAATTAGCATATAAAGGGTTGAATGTTTTTGTCTGTGTGCAACTCGATTAGATTCCTACAATTAATAAAAATTAGTTTTAGCTAATTGCTAAAAGCTTTATATTGACATTTAAAACTATTGTAAATTCGTTTACATGCCCCAAACAACAGTTAATACAAAAAACTTTTTATCACAAAACTGAAACATTCTCAATCTTATACTAAATATTTAAAAATAGGTGTTACTCGCAACTTTGCAAATTAGAGTTGGTAATCTTATAAATTTAATGTTAATAATAAAAGTAAATTTCATTTTAAAACGTGATAGAGCCAAGCGGCGGCTTTTGCTGCTGCTAGAATGGGCCGGCTCCACCGGATTGGTACCACGGCCTCGCAGAATACCGGCGTGTAGTAGAGACATCTTATGCTTCTGCGTCATCTTTTGGTGAGTGAGGTAACCGGAGGCCAACTCCCCTCTCCATCCCCCTCCTCATCCTCCCTTCCATCTCCCAAATACCCTTAAAGGCCGGCAACGCACCTGTAGCACCTCTGGTGTTGCAGATGTACGTGGGCGACGGTAATCACTTACCATCATGTGAACCGCTTGCTCGTTTGCCGCATTTCTTATAAAAAAGAAAATCCTCTACTCCTATGCCCTAATGAGTTGCTGCTCAAAAAGCGCCTAACCTAAACCTAAATGCCGATTTTGATATCTCTATCTTCAAAAATATTGGACTGCCATCAAATCCCCATTTCACCCATTTAGGGGAGGTTTTTCCTAAAATCCTTTCTTGGCGTATACATCCGTATATAGTTCCGAGATGTCGTGATTAGTCAATGGTTAAGATATTGTTATCCGCCATGCTGTTCAAGTTGGCGAGCTTCACATATCCTCGAAATTATATTTTCTATTATTTCCAAGACATGGTTTGGACATAAGGTTTCCTCGCGTTGTTTTCCTTCACAGCCGTGATCGTGGAAAATATGGCACTTAAAATTGATATTGACAATTTTTGTGGTGGTACAATTATACTCATAGCTGTTGCACATTTTGGGCAACGTTACTTTAGAGTCAATATCGTAGCAATGTTTTATGAACGAAAAAAAAAAGTCAGTGACGTCTCAAAATGTCGTTGGATGGATTATTCGTTATCATATCTTATTACCTTTCTTTTAGTAATTTATTGTCATATATTAGTTCTGGAAAGTTATCCTATTCAAGATTTTATAGAAGATCCGGACCGGAATTATTATTTATTAGATTGCAGATCAAGCAGACATTCCAAGCTGATTAAAGATCCAATTTTTAAAGTTGACTGTAAGCATTTTAAAATTTTAAAGTCCAAATTGCGTAATCTGCATACAAACACAATCCTGGATTAATTTGAAGTGTTTCAATGATTTGTTACATCCATTTCGACGTAATTTGGTTGTGGAGAGTACAGATGCAAAGTTTATTGAGTGCAATTTGCATTTTGGGTAACGTGCCACTTACTCACGGAGCGAAAATAGAATTGAATTGAAATAATCGATTATTACTATTATTGAAAGATTGTTCCAAACGTATAAAGTAAAAACTAACAGCCCGAAAATGCCTACTGGGCAAACTGGGCCACCCTTTTTATGGAACCGAGAACGTTACGATTCGCTACTTCAGTGCGGGATTTTACATGTCCTCGGGATAATATTTGTACATCACAGACATGCAGGTTTTTTCACGATGTTTCCTTTCATAGACAAGCACATGGTAAATTTAATACCAATTAACCTTCCCTGCGTAATAACTTTGAAACTATTGAAATTCTCTTGTTATGAACCATATCTGGAATTATGACACGTGAAAGATACAATAAAATGCTCGCTTACTGTTTCTTTACTGATTTTTTCTTATTTATTGTCGAGATAAAAGTATTTAGAAGATATGTGTAATTTGCCAGTCTATGAGATCAGTGCACATAAGCTACATCCTTCTCGTCCATCTATAAGCTATACTTTTCCATCTCATGAAATATCCTAGGGATTACGATTGTTATAAATAACAAATAAAAATTAAAAATGTAATGATTTTTCTTCGACATCCCACAATATTGGTTCCGCTGTTCGTCACTCCACCTTGTAAGGGCTCAGACTTTCATCGGATTTTTTCTGTACCAGGTTGTTGCTAGACAACCTTTCTCCTCCAATAATTAACCTATTCTACGAGATATGTATCCAGCTCACTACTACCTCAGTTTCCGCCTCCAGCCCAGCTCCAGCCCACCAATACACGTCTCGATTCCGCAATTGATCGTTGGGGACACACAATGCTTGTATATAAAATATGTGATGCATACATTGTGTAAGTAAACGACCAACTCGGCGATGTGGCTCATATCCCACCTCGCGGACAGGCGAAACTGGTACGTATGTTAGTTTAGTCACGCTGAAATGGTGCCAAGTAGAAATTGGAGGAAAGGTGACACAAAATGGTACACAGGGACCGTTACCCCCGTTAATTGAAGAATAGTTTTGCATTGTGTAACAGCTCTCTTAACAAGCGAATACAATGAAAATATAACCACTTGAATCGTGGTACAATATTATCCAACAGACATAATGTTTGTTGTATGTAAATGATATGACATTACTAATCAAAGTTCAGAATGTCAGTTCCCCAATGACATATATGTATTTACTGTTTGAGTGTACCTGCTACAAGAAATGTTTGCAGAAAATTACAATCAAATTTTTAAACCAAGCTCACAGCCTTGCCTTACGGGATGTCTTATTAACCCTAGTTGAGATATTTTGAATAAGCAGATATACGTAGACCATGTACCACGTAGAGCTTGAGATTGACAATAGACTCAACAGCGTCTCCTATTAAGCTCATTTATAGATACATATATGTAATAGAGCCGTGGTAGCCTAGTGGTCACTTTAGTTTCATAGAGCGCGAGTGACCTGGGTTCGATCCCCAGTGCCGATCTCCACTAAAGTTGTTAATAGCAATTTTAAGTGCTATATTTACCACGTGCTCCGTGATGAAGGAAAACGTCGAGGAAACCTGCATGTCTGAGAAATAATTTCGAGGATATGTGAAGCCCGCCAACCCACACTGGAGCAGCGTGACGGGCCCTTCCCGGCTCTTAAACCCTCTCTGATATTCGTATTTGAGAAGGAGGCCTTTGCCCAGCTGTGGGCTGCTACTTTACTTTTTACTTTTATATGTAATAGTAATAAGTTTGTAACAACCTTTAAAAGTAATATTGACGTCCAACACCTCAGTCCCCCGTGTCCACAGGTGCCGAAAAGAACTAGAAACGGAACATAAAAAACTAAAATGAAAAACCATAATATTAATAAATAATAGATACATTTCCAAGTTTACAACAAGCTTATCTTACAAATTATACTACTAATAGTTTTATGAGGCCGAAGTCAAATAATTTGACTAGATTTTTATTAAACCTAGATGTACATATGTAAGTAATCGAAACTTAACTATCTCATTCTTTTTTTACTTAACTGAAACACTGGGAAACACTAAAATAAAAATAAACTGTATTTTTTTTTGTGTTGATGGCAAGTGATCACCGACGCCCAAGAACATCCACAACACCAGAGGAGCTACAGATGCGCTGCCGGCCTTTAAGGAAGGAATAAGCTCTTTTCTTGAAGTTCCCTAAGTCATAACTGTATGGGAATGACCATGCCTGCTCGTTTCTCAGATCGGACTTGGGTGATTTCTGTTGCATTGGAGTAACATTTGTATAATTTTAAAAATAAACAAATAGATATTAATCCCTAGGGTGTCATTTAATTTCGTTAGTAGTCCAATAATAACATTGATTTGAGTTTATAATTAATAATTTAAATAAAATATTCAACTTTTCAGTAATTTAAATTTCTTTTTTGTATAATAAGAAAGATAAATGTCTTTCATGAAAAATCACTATATCACATTTAACAATAAATCAAAAACAAATCGTATGACCGTATAATCCAGATCAGGCAATTCACTTTCGGGTTATTGGTTTTATGCCAATGCTCACGAAGTGGAAAATACGTCCTATTTGAGCGCCTTTTACCACCATTTTACCTAATGTGAAAATGTCAAAAGGAATTGATTGTGTCGAAAAATACGTTGCCAACAAATGTAATACTCTTGTCAGTATTTGATTTTGTTTCGCAATATTTATCTTATTATTTGGTATATACTAGAGGTACTAGAGGTACATGTATCTATAACCTAGAGTAAATGCATTAAAATTTCATTTTAAATATACTTTTTCATAATATGTGCGTAGCAAACGGGCTTACAGTACGCCAGCCCGTGGACAACAACCTCATATAAAAGAAAAAAAATTATAAATTCGTTTTCACCTCTGTAAACTCAGATTGAATATTTCGCAGCTTATAATTAAACTGGTCCTCCAAACCGGAACGCAACGAATTGCTATCTAGAGATAGATTCTAGAAAGAAAAGGAGGTCTACGATGTAATGAAAACATACTCACTTTTCTAAGATTGGTTAGGTGAGGTGTAAGAGAGAATATACCATCATTACCATCTCTTTCTCTAAATTCCAACCTCACTGGCACGTGGTGCATTCCGATAACTGGTGAGCGAATGACAGCGAAGTGTCTATACTAATTTCCCAAACTGAAATCTCACTTGTGCAAGGGTTCCGGCACTGCGCTTATCAACCCGCTTCACTAGCGCGGTGATTATAACCTAACCTTCCCAGAAAGGCTTCTTCGCCAGTTTTTGCTGGCGCTTTTTTGGAGCCCATGTTCAGCAGTGGACTGAGAAAAGATGATCTAGCTACTAAGATGTAGGCTAATCATTGATAAAACCTCGATTAAATTCACAAATTATTTCTACATTTCAAGTAAACAATACAAACAGAAACAAAAATGACGTTAGTCAGCCACTACTTTCATGTTTGAAGGTAATTAAACACCTGGCGTGTCGATAACCGGTGTTAAACCTATCGCGTTCATTAAAGTCTTTTGATTACATGCAACGTCAGGAAATCTATAGACCGTATCGTTTTTAATCGCTTTCATTTCACAACCATTTCACTTCAAAATCAATGGTATGATAAAAATAAAGAAACTTACGTACGTGCGTATTGTTCGCCTAAACATTACAATGGAGACAGACTCATCCCCTGTCACGTGATTCCCAATGAGCTCTTGTGAAAAGTGGGGTTGAAATGAGAAAAATAAATGTCTAGATCTTAGACTACCCTGTTATTGGGTATACGATAGGCAGAGCTTTCTTATTTATCTTATCAACTTGCACTTGAGCAACGTGGCGATTGGAGATCTCAATGCGAGTAATTAAATCAGATTTTTATATTACGCTAAAATAAAAGAGATGATATTGAAATGATACAAAATTTGTTCAAAATTAAATTAAAAAATTGTTGAAACTGTTATAATTTATTTTGAAATAAGAGGTTTGTAATTTCCCCATTTAGAATAAACATGTTAGGTTGAAAACAACGGCGCTCTCATTTGCGTATTAGTTCACACTCGGGAATCTTAAAATAGTGAAATTTAATTTAATATTTCTTCCATATAAGGACCATTGTAACTGACGGTATCCTTGTTAAATGGTTTAATAAATTTTACTTCAGTGACATTCGTATTTCCCTATATTATAAAAACACTACCCACATCCTTCCCGTAGGTATCCTAAGAGGTAAATGGTATCATTTTGATACTTTTTTACGTGTCTTTAAAATAAAAAAGGTCAAACCAGCAAGCGGCTCATTGCTTTTGATGGCAAGTGATTATCGTCACCCACGAAGAGAATATGAGTAGGGAGGGAAGAGGGAGAGGGCCTCCAGTTACCTTACTCACAGAACGAAAAGCAGAAGCAGAAGATGCCTCTACTTCACCCAGTTATTATTCGAGGTCATGGTACTACCTCGCTGTCGCCGGCCAATTCGAGTAGCCTCTTTTCTTTAAACATTTTCTAAATTGCTGATATAGTCTCGGCCTAAAATTCTCATTAGTCTTGCTGTTTGAAAGAAAAGAGGTCTAAATATGTATGTACTTTGAATAATAAAGTGGAGTATCTTGAATATGTTTATTTTACTGAAATCTTCGCAGCTAAACCAGCCTTTGAATTGATGGACCTGTAAAAGTGATGCTTTCCTATGAAAACAATATAGAACAAGTTTTGAACACACCCCTGGTGCTGTTTATGCGCGAGGCAGAGTTTTAGAAACTTAACAGCTCACAAAGGGCAGAACAAGGGAGCGGTCAATATCAGCGTGTGGAGTATGGAGATGCGGATATCTTCTAAGTCGTAAGAAATAGAAGACAACTGATGGTATAATTGAACTCCGTTTACAGTTGAAAGAATAATATCTACTTACCCCATGTGAGATTTATTATATTTCATAATTTTTTAGTAATTGAGTTTCTAAGGTTCTTTCTAATTAATTTTAGAAGTTCTATTGGGGTATTAAACACGTTAAGGGGAATTGAAAAGCTAACATTAAACCTTTTATAAACGAAGTTCATGAACATATATTATTGTCATAAGCTATTATTCTATGGTTCGTATTAAATAGTTTAGTACTGACTAGGTTCTATTTTCAATGAGACTGTCGTTTTTCTCCATAGAAGAAAATTCCATAATAAAAAATCAACAGGATGAATAACAACATTTAACGAAATAACAAGAGACATTCGTAAACAACAAACTGTTGTAAATAAGATCGCATTAAAGTCAAATTCTGCATGTTGCTGCTTGTTCAATCGATTGCAATTTAAACTTCGCCTGACTCTAAACATTAGTGATATCGCTTTTCCACTAAGTTTATTAATCAATGTTATGAAGAAATTTATTATATTGAATTATGATAAAAAAAATCTAAATTCGTTTTACCACAGAAGACTTCACTTTTTTTGCTGATATATTTATGTACTACGAGGGTGGTCTGAAAAGTTTACGACTTTAATGTCAAGGTCTCTCTCGACTCACTCGTCAATAAAAGCTAGGGAATGTGGTTGCGCATCGTTTGACAAGTACTTACCAAAATTTGCAGCCATTTTACGCGGACGTTCCAGGACGCGCAGATATTGTTGACAATCATTTGAGTGAGTCGGTGTGAGTTTTTTGTGAAAATGAATGAAATCGAATATCGAGCTATCATTAAATATTTGTTTTCGAAACGCAATACGCCTACATAAATCTAAGATAAGTTGGACGCTGTATACGGGGACTCTGCACCATCATAGACCACCGTGCAATTTTGGGCAGCTGAATTTAAACGAGGCCGTGCCAGCTTGGGAGACGATGAACGTTCAGGACGGCCAAAAACTGTAACCACTGACGATAACGTCTCTTAAGTTCACCAAACGGTCAAATTAAAGTCAGAGAGATAGCAGAGGCTTTGAATGTACCCCAAGAAGTTTTGGCGCCGATAAATTATTGTAGATGAAACTTGGATACACCATTATAAGCCCGAAACAAAAATACAGTCAAAACAGTGGACTGCGAAGGGGGAATCAGCGTCAGAAAAGTAAAAACTGTATTTTCGGCTGGGAAAGGGAGTGTTTTTTTGGGATAGTCGTAAAGTTATCTTAATCGATTATCTTGAAACATGAAAAACAATTACTGGAGAATACTACGCATCAACGGCAACATTTACAGAAAAGTCAGACAGAGGATTTCATCAAATGAGGAGGCCTTCGTAAACAAATATTTTGCAGAGAAAGACGCCGAGTACTATTTGGACGGGTTAAAGAGATGTGAGCATCCCTGGGAGTAGACTATGTAGAAAAATAAAAATGAATGAAAAGAAAAAATATCTTGCATTCTTGTTATTTTGGAAACATTTCTGAACACTCTCTTACTTCTCTATAAGATTCACAAGATGTATTGAACACGTGCTTTATTTCAATAACCGCATAGCAAATTTATTCTTAAAATACTTCGAGAAGTGTGCCTAGGTCTACGAATTCAGCGATCAACTAGACTTTTAAAGTTTATCGAGTAAGTAACGATAAATCGTCATTAACTGAGTTTACATCTAGACTAGAAATCGAATAGTTTAAAATATTGAACATCGCTAGTTTTCAACTCCAAAGCTTTATACTTAGAATCGTAATTCGTTGACCAATGAGAAAGGCGATCTAAAATACTTTAAAACATACTGACGAGCTGAATTAATAGGGTTCATTGAGGCGACGGCAGCTTCAGCTCCAAGGGAGCCAAAGCGTGACTGAAACGTATTCTGGGCTGTTAGGCATCATTACGCAGGTAACATGGCCTTCTCGTATATCCAATTGAGTACGTATATTTTATTGCAAAATAACGACAGAATTTGTAGAGTTGATGATATGTATAGCAAGGATTAGCAATACCACAAAGCTGAAAGTATAATTAGTATGTTTTTCTATTTATGTTGTATTACAAAACATTCAATGAGTTTTGTTAAATACGATTGAGTAACAATATAGTTATAGTTGCGAATCACCTTTGAAGTCTGTGTCACGTGAATAGAATTTACATCCATTACCAGTTTATCTGATTCGGTTTCAGCGAATTCGAATGGATATTGCGTCATTTTGCCATTGGATTATGGTGAAGAACTAGCTAACAGTCCACCTGATGATAAGAAGCCACTGCAGCTCCTCGCAAACAACTTCAATTAAAGAAGGTTAAAAAAATGTCAAGTCCAAAAATGTATGTATGTATATATTCACATCTTGTTCCCAACGGGGTAGGCAGAGAAAACCTTCTTCCACTTGCTACGGTCCTAACGAAAGTGAGAGAAGCGAAAGACGTATCTTTCGCTTCTCCCACCTTCATCAATCTTCGCATGCATACTCGTTGGTTTAGAGTACTTTTGACCTGGCCTTTTTTTAGAAACTCTCCGATTTGATCGTGAAATGTTCGCCTAGATGTAAGTAGTAGTATAGTATAGTAGTATAGTTATAATAATAATTTAACTAGTACAAAAATACTGACCGATAATGGGCAGCAGAGTCGAGGTGTCGATTACTGCGATCAGGAACCGGCTTGTCAACTAGCGATTGCGGTTGGGGAGCCGGGCATAAAGAGGTATAATAGATACCTATTTACAGGATATAATAGAAATAGAGGTTTTATGTATATTTTGTTTTATTAAGCTTCTACTCTATAACTACGTGTTTTCAGTTCTTTATCGGCCTGCTTATAGTTCACAGCTGGATATACGACTCGCCTAATGGTATTCATTTCCGTAACCTCCACGCTGGGTAAGCGGTTGGGCGATTGCCGTACCAAGTTCCTCGCATAAAAGACGATCCCAGTCTATGTATACTTAGGTTTGGCATTTTCAACGTGAAAGAACCAAGCGGCGGCTTTAGCTGCTGCTCGTATGGGCCGGCTCCATCGCTTTGTCACCACAGCCTCGCAGAATACCGGCGTGAAGTAGTGGCATCTTGTGATTTTGCGTTTCGTTTGGTGAGTGAGGTATCCGGAGGCCCCTCCTCATCCTCCTTTCCATTTCCCAAATACCCTTATAGGCCAGCAACGTGCCTGCAGCACGTCTGTTGTTGCGGATGTACGTGGGCGACGGTAATCAATTACCATCAGGTGAACCACTTGCTCATGTGCCGCCTTTCCTATAAAAAAAAAAAGTGTAACAACAAAGCAGAAGCACAAGGTGCCTCTACTTCACACCTGTATTCTGCGAGGCCGTGGTACCGAGCCGGTAGAGCCGGCCCATTCGAGCAGCAGCAAAAGCCGCTGCTTGGCTCTACCACGTTGAAAATACACGTGAATATTTCTACAAAATTTGTGTTAAGCACTATTAAATTTTTACATTAAAGCTCTAAATTGTTTAGAAATCTAACTTCGAACCGGACTCTGAATTAATTTGAAGTATTCTAATGATTTGTTACTTCAACTCGGGCTTAATTTGGTTGTGGAGAGTGCAGCAGCGAAGTTCATTGATCAATTTGCATTTTGGATAACATGCCACTTACTAATCAATTTGAATCGCAATTATCACTATATGATTCTATTAAAATACAAACGTGGAAGATGTAATATAGCAACAGATTTTATTTAGCTTGACGGTAATGGAATCTTTTAATCAAATTTTTACCCACTTCCAGATGTCCAAATATCTTGAAATTTTGCATATCTATTAAGAATTATCTATAATATAAATATACTAACGAGCTGATCTAATGATCGCGCTGGAAGGTAACAGAACCCTTGAGTAGCTCATTAGATTTGACTCAACAAGGACCTGATGTAAGGGGGAAGAGAAAAGAGTGTACCATATATCATTGAATGATAACGAAATATCTATCCGAAATATGACGAATCCTCATTCCATAAATTAGGCGTATCGAACAATATACTACTCACTGGTGGTAGAATATAATACTGGCACTGCGCTAACCTTTCAAGGAATGAGTTTTATTAGAGAGGCTAACTAAAATAGATTGATTAAGATGAAAATGTAAAAGATATAATTTATTACTTTTTTGTAACCGTTAGCTAGTGACGACAGAATCTCCTGTCCACGTCGTAATCGACGACTAAGGGAAAAGCCTTGCAAATCTCCACGAGAAAACCCTGTGACAAGGCTTGCCACCTGTCACGTTTTATCTCCCAAATACTAAACGAGCGGCCAAGTTCGAGACGTAACATAAACTACGCCGATCATGGTAAATTAAAATCCGTAATATACTGTCTACTCCAATAGGTGACAGGCGTAAGTATTTCTTTTTTAACCATAAAACCATTTCAATAGTTTTGAAAGATAAATAATATTCTCAACAAAGAATAGATATAGTTCATAAAACAATGATTTTTGTTCAAATTGCTTCTAGTAAACGAAGTAGAGAATTTATATATTTTTCCGTATCCCATCGTATATGCATGGAAAAATGCAATTCTGGTGCGATAAAAATTTAATTTTAGGTATACAGAACGTAAAGTTATTTGACTAAAGTTTGACTGCGTATAAATTATTAAAATACCTCAAGCAATTACAAATTTTCATTTTATTTATTTTTCACGTTTACTAATTAAAGTCCAAAGAAAATTCAATTTAGTCAAAAAAAATGCATATATATTTTTAGTAAAAAAATGAGCCCTCCTGACTGTACAGGTTGTACTGGGGTGGGGTTTTATGGTCTTTTCAACCCGCTGTTCACCGGAGTTTATTTGTAACAACGTGACAAGTGGTAAGCCTGTCGTCGCATAAAAACACTTATATCCATTTAATTCGACGTATAATTTGATTTCGTCCCCAACGACAACTTCTAAATACTACGGCACTTGCTAACTGCGCCGGATATAATATTATCGAGAGGTTATTATATACACAAATACATTTCGTCTATACTTTCCCGTATCATGTGTAAAGTCTATGCGAAAATATTGAAAGAAATGCCAGATGCAGTGTTAAGTTTTCATTGAAAATTTTCAGTTCAAGGACTTACCTATGGTTGACAGATCTACCTTCATGGTGATAAATACATATATAAAAAAAAAAAATTATCTATTTATTTTTATTCCAACTTAATTTTTGTCAAATATATTTTCGAGTTGGAATCAGTGGGTGTAAGAAACTGGATCTCTCCGGTTAGATTATTAGTTAGGTATTATTGAATACAATCTACCATCTCTCAATCGCCAGGATCTCATCTGTCTGAGGTAACTGTAGGCCCATTCCTCTCTACATCCTTCCTCCCTTCTCCCAAATATCCTTAAATGCCGGGACCTGCAGCACCTCTGTATGTTGCCTATTTACGTAGGCTACGGTGATTACTTACCATCAGGTGACCCGCTTGCTCGTTTGCCGTCTTTCCTATAAAAAAAAAAAAATTATCTATTTATTTTTATTCCAACTTAATTTTTGTCAAATATATTTTCGAGTTGGAATCAGTGGGTGTAAGAAACTGGATCTCTCCGGTTAGATTATTAGTTAGGTATTATTGAATACAATCTACCATCTCTCAATCGCCAGGATCTCATCTGTCTGAGGTAACTGTAGGCCCATTCCTCTCTACATCCTTCCTCCCTTCTCCCAAATATCCTTAAATGCCGGGACCTGCAGCACCTCTGTATGTTGCCTATTTACGTAGGCTACGGTGATTACTTACCATCAGGTGACCCGCTTGCTCGTTTGCCGTCTTTCCTATAAAAAAAAAAAAAAATTATCTATTTATTTTTATTCCAACTTAATTTTTGTCAAATATATTTTCGAGTTGGAATCAGTGGGTGTAAGAAACTGGATCTCTCCGGTTAGATTATTAGTTAGGTATTATTGAATACAATCTACCATCTCTCAATCGCCAGGATCTCATCTGTCTGAGGTAACTGTAGGCCCATTCCTCTCTACATCCTTCCTCCCTTCTCCCAAATATCCTTAAATGCCGGGACCTGCAGCACCTCTGTATGTTGCCTATTTACGTAGGCTACGGTGATTACTTACCATCAGGTGACCCGCTTGCTCGTTTGCCGTCTTTCCTATAAAAAAAAAAAATTATCTATTTATTTTTATTCCAACTTAATTTTTGTCAAATATATTTTCGAGTTGGAATCAGTGGGTGTAAGAAACTGGATCTCTCCGGTTAGATTATTAGTTAGGTATTATTGAATACAATCTACCATCTCTCAATCGCCAGGATCTCATCTGTCTGAGGTAACTGTAGGCCCATTCCTCTCTACATCCTTCCTCCCTTCTCCCAAATATCCTTAAATGCCGGGACCTGCAGCACCTCTGTATGTTGCCTATTTACGTAGGCTACGGTGATTACTTACCATCAGGTGACCCGCTTGCTCGTTTGCCGTCTTTCCTATAAAAAAAAAAAATTATCTATTTATTTTTATTCCAACTTAATTTTTGTCAAATATATTTTCGAGTTGGAATCAGTGGGTGTAAGAAACTGGATCTCTCCGGTTAGATTATTAGTTAGGTATTATTGAATACAATCTACCATCTCTCAATCGCCAGGATCTCATCTGTCTGAGGTAACTGTAGGCCCATTCCTCTCTACATCCTTCCTCCCTTCTCCCAAATATCCTTAAAGGCCGGCAACTCACCTGCACCTGTGTTGCATATGTACGTGGGCGATGGTAATCACTCACCATCAGGTCAGCCACTTGATCGTTTTCCCCTTTTTGCAAAAAAAAATTATCTATTTATTTTTATTCCAACTTAATTTTTGTCAAATATATTTTCGAGTTGGAATCAGTGGGTGTAAGAAACTGGATCTCTCCGGTTAGATTATTAGTTAGGTATTATTGAATACAATCTACCATCTCTCAATCGCCAGGATCTCATCTGTCTGAGGTAACTGTAGGCCCATTCCCTCTCTACATCCTTCCTCCCTTCTCCCAAATATCCTTAAATGCCGGGACCTGCAGCACCTCTGTATGTTGCCTATTTACGTAGGCTACGGTGATTACTTACCATCAGGTGACCCGCTTGCTCGTTTGCCGTCTTTCCTATAAAAAAAAAAACTTTAGAAATGATTGCATCCGATGGGTAAGGGTATGTTTTTATACGCTAGGATTTATTGAACTCTATATTCGAGTTCGAATATATCAAATATTTTATTGAATTACATTGTTAACATGTCATAACCCTCTGGGTATGACTTGATTGCTTCGAAGCCGCTTCTAAATACATAATTTCAATATGACATTATAAAAAAAATTATACAAAAAGAGTATATCTGCGTAGTTTCTTTTGCGTCTTTCATCTCTACCACAGAAACCTTGTTACGAAACGAAAATATTGGTTTCTTCTGAATTCCTATTCTGTAATTTTTTATTTCGAATAATAAATAATTTGATTTCAACAATTGTAGATCTCTTGTATATTTTTTTCAATTCAATACATATATAAAAAGTATTAATATACGATAACAAATACTCTACATGGAAATTTAACATTATCAACAGCGAACGTAGTTCAGTGGTTACAAATTATCCGACGGAAATTCTCTTGATTTTGACGATGTTGCTACCTGCATTTTACTGGAAGTATGCTCGTGAATATCAATAAGCATTTCGTATCTCCGATCCCATGTGACTCAGTGAAGAAAATATTCAAAATTCCTAGGTAAGTTAGAATGTTGAATATTTTGCTTGCGGTATTGCGTTCAATACCAATAAACTATGAGTTTGTTTCTTTTTATATCTTAACTGGCGACATACTCGTATATAAATGTATTAAACAAATTTGAAATAGAACAAATCATCTAAAGTTAAGTAGTGTAACAACAAATTTGAAATAGAACAAATCATCTTAAGTTAAGTAGTGTAACAACAAATTTGAAATAGAACAATTCATCTTAAGTTAAGTAGTGTAACAACAAATTTGAAATAGAACAAATCATCTTAAGTTAAGTAGTGTAACAACAAATTTGAAATAGAACAAATCATCTTAAGTTAAGTAGTGTAACAACAAATTTGAAATAGAACAAATCATCTTAAGTTAAGTAGTGTAACAACAAATTTGAAATAGAACTAGTCATCTAAAGTTAAGTAGAGTAACAACAAATTTGAAATAGAACAAATCATCTAGTTAAGTAGTGTAACAACAAATTTTAAATAGAACAAATCATCTTAAGTTAAGTAGTGTAACAACAAATTTGAAATAGAACAAATCATCTAAAGTTAAGTAGAGTAACTACAAATTTGAAATAGAACAAATCATCTAAAGTTAAGTAGTGTAACAACAAATTTGAAATAGAACAAATCATCATAAGTTAAGTAGAGTAACAACAAATATGAAATAGAACAAATCATCTTAAGTTAAGTAGTGTAACAACAAATTTGAAATAGAACAAATCATCTAAAGTTAAGTAATTGTAACAACAAATTTTAAATAGAACAAATCATCTAAAGTTAAGTAGAGTAACAACAAATTTGAAATAGAACAAATCATCTTAAGTTAAGTAGTGTAACAACAAATTTGAAATAGAACAAATCATCTAAAGTTAAGTAGTGTAACAACAAATTTGAAATAGAACAAATCATCTAAAGTTAAGTAGTGTAACAACTAATTTGAAATAGAACTAATCATCTAAAGTTAAGTAGTGTAACAATATAATGTAACACACATTTTTTTTTTATTTTGGCAAACTTATAAGCGGCTCTCCTATCGATGACTACGTCCATCTGCAACACCAGAGGTGATTTACGTGCCTTGCCGGTCTTAAGGGATATTTAGGTATGGGGAGGAGGTAGTGGAAGGAAGGGGAATGCGGCCTCCGATCACTTACTACTCCATGCCTGCATATACAGCAGCAGCACTGAATCTGCAGAATACAGATTCGGCGAGGCCGTGGCGCTACCCCAGTCGAGGCAACCCGATGCTTGGATGATAAAATTCCAATTTACAAAATAATTCAGGCGTATTCAGATCTATTTGTAGCTTAGTTTAATTTTAGAATACATGTCTTAATCTGTTTTTGTAACATGGCCGAGTGTTTTCGTAGTATAAAAAAATCATGATATGCTGTTAAGGTATGTAGATGTAATCATGTAAGCCCTATCTTTTTATGCGCTAGCGTAGAATAGAGGGAAATGTAAGTGAAGTAGATAAGCCTTTCTTCATAGGAGCTCGGTAACAGTAATTTGTTTTAAGTAAAGTGCTTCTCGAAACGTTCGCTATAGTGACTTCATATCAAAAATAGAGCTTTCTAGAAGGGACCGTAATAATCTCCTAACGGAATAATTCAACGTATACAAAGGATTATAATTCTTATATATTTACGAAAATAAATCGTTGATTTATGTAGATTATAACGTTATTAACATGTCGGAGGAGTTTCTTGTAGATAATGTATGGGCATATCGGCGTAAACATCTGCCACCACCTTTCTTCCAGTGGGTATCGTGAGAGGCGACTGAATGGAAAATCTTGTAAATCGCAATGGCCACCAAATTAAACAGACCAATGTCGGTCTAAGGTGCGAAGTAGTATTTTTTTAACATAAGCATCGTCATCTTTTCAGCACAAGTCCACTGCTGAAAATAAGCCTCTCGTGCTCTGTGGAAATCTTTGCCCGGTCATGAGCCACCTACATCCATCACTTCCCGCAAATACTGGTAACTGTACACGACTGCCGCTCGAGAACCTTTTTTCCCCAACGTTTGTCACTTCTGCGCGCTATGTGTCCGGCCCATTGCCACTTCAGCTTGCTGATCCTTACGGCTATCTCGGTTAACTGAGTTCTGCTGCGTAACATAAACATGCTGATCCCAATATTACCACATTTATGACATATACATACGCCGTATTAGACATACGCTGATGGCCAGGCGACCTCGAATAGATTCACGAGCAGGAAGCAACTACTGTATACCAAGGTTGCAGGATTGCAAACAACTTCAATCGAAGAAAGCTGTGTTCTCTCCCCTGAGGACTAAGATTAAAATACTCACCGCATATCATTATACTGGCTTTCTATACAATAGTTTCAATGCTGAATTGGCTGCAGAAATAGGTAAGACCTACCCAGACTCCTAAGCAGAAATGGTTTACTCGGTAGTGTCTAGTGTCACCTTAAAATTTGATTTTAGATTTACTAATATTTGTATGAATGTAACTTTCTAACAAGTGTATGTAAAAAATCACACATAATTTAAATTGTCACTTAGTTATATTTTGATTACATCAAAGAAACATTGAAAGGCAAAATTTTCAGATGTTCGATTCATTGTTAATCCTACGGCTACAAAAGCTAAGACCTTGTTTTGTAATTAATTAATTTTCAGCTTGCCACGTCTTAAGCCCGAAATTTGGCTACGTTTAATTTATGGACTTGCGGCCTGCTGGCCAACGAAGTACCATTAGAGTTTATAGTACTTTACAAGTTACAATCGAAATTACTTAAAATTTCTTAATAATTTTCACTTACAACGTCGAAGTGTTTATTAATGTTACTTAAGAATATGCCTTTTGTCATAAATTATAAGTATTTTTAAAGAGAATTATAATATACATTCTAAATTTGCGTCTCTCTAATTCAAAATGTCCAAAACATAATTATGAGAAAAGAAGAAGTTAAAATCAAATGTTAAATACTGAAACAGTAATATTGTTTCAAATAATTTAAAGCTTTAAACTCTGAAATATAATGAATATATTATATCAACGCACAAATAGATCTTTAAAACGTCAATCTTTTCACGAAAGCCCTAATAAAAACTGTTATACAATGAATTAATAGTCTAAATTCGCCAAGCTGGACAAGTGGGCGCTGTGGCTGCACGCCCATTACTAGTATGTGAAATTTGGTTTCAGCATTTTCGGATGATCTTTACGCCGTCATTTGGTCACCGAGGTCTCATCAGTTAGTCAGCAGGTAGCACCGTTGGCCCAATGTTGACGGCTCGGTGGCGTAGTGGCTAAGCGTTTAGCTGCGGCGCTGTGGGTCGTGGGTTCGATTCCCACATGGGACTAGTATTTTTATGGACTAAAAATAATAGTTCCCGGTCCTGGTGTTTGTCCATGTGCAATTCATGTATGTAAACTGCCTCCGCGACACAGGAGAAATTCCTACAGCGGAAGGTAACGGTTTTTAAAATAAAAAAAAGACATTAGAGACTGACTGCCAAGTCACGGGTTATCCTAGTTTGGGGGTCTTTTGGTAATTTAAAGAAAAATTATACATTTTCTTTTGGAACAAATAAAATTTTTATTTTTATTATACCTCGTAATATACTTTAAAAGGGTTTCATTAAAATAATTGTATAAAATATAATAATAATGGATAAATTATGGAAACAACTTACTTGTTATTCATAGTCTATGGCGCCTTTACAAAAACGATAGCAACCTAAAGAAAGTTAATGTCGTCTTATACACGAGCATAAAACAGGCGTAGCATACTAAGTTATTATTTAAAGTGTAAATTTAAAGTTTGGATGAGTGTATCTCAATAACAACAATATAAAATTTAATAAGAAATTTATAATAGGAAATAAAAAATACAAAAGAAATACTGTTAATTAAAAAAAATTATAAAGAAATTTGGTAGTGATCTCGATTCTGACATAGTAGAGTTCAATTGTGCAGTATTTTAAATTACGCGAGCTATCGCTAGTGATAGACAAATATAACTTATTTAGATAAAAATAAAGATTTAATTGGACACACAAAAGAAAAAAGGAATTCATTTAAAATGAACAAATAATGTTTTTTTTTTTTCATAAAAAGAATACTAGCAATGCTATTTAACTAACATTACTAATATTCCTGTTAACCCTCCAACTAAGCATTAGAGCTTGTATTTGGAGTGGCTCACGACAATAGTCGCATGGTGGGCTCGAACCTGCGACGTCATGTTTCGCAGTCCGCACCCTAACCCATTAGGCTATTGGCGCTGATGTGTTAATCATAGGGATTCTATTCAGGGTAGAGTTGCAGAAATACTGCTGCGCTTGGTTTCTGTTGGGATCTAGTTGCAATAGCTTCATCAACAAGCTTGTTCACGAAATTATCATAAGCGTGGTTTTGGGCATAGTCGTATGTGTGCATTCAATAAACCATTATATTTTCAAACTCGTGGGCAAAGGTTTCCACGCAATTTTCTCTCGAAATAATATGTTTATTATGTCGCAGACATGCAGTTTCCTCATGCTTAATTTCTTTCATTGATCGATGAGCAAGTGAGAAATACAGCATTGAAAACTGCAATTCAAAATAGACCTATCATCGGAATTCGATCACAGATCTCCAGCATGTGAAATTGAATCGTGTGTTCTTAATCCTGCAGGTTCATGTATTAAAACCAATCAGGAGAAGATTATCATATTATTCGTCAGGGTATAATACGATTTAAGCTCTACCACTTGATTATTAGAGTTTAATATCATATATATATACCTTCCTAATACTGAGAATACAAATACATGTTACACAGAATTACATTTCTGCTGTACGGTTCCGTATCGATAACGGAATCCTTATAAATTCTATATGTATGTTCGTCAAATGCCATTTCGCTGTTAGATGTCTTATTATTTCGCTATATAATTAGAATTTATAGACCGACTCAGAAACTTGTAATCACTCCGTAGTGTGGTCCATACTCAGAGGTTTCAAACAAATTTATTTCGAATACCCCGTATTTTCAATTTCGGCGCTGAAAAACGTGCGATATCTGAAAATAGCGTGAAACCCTTCAGTACCCGACGCCTAACTCGCAATTGGTTGTTTTTTTTCTTATATTCTAAATAAGGCTCCGTGTTTTCGTTTTATTAAAAGGGCAATTTTAATATCTAGTGTTGACAGACAGCAATTCATTATCGCATTATAATTCTAAAAAAGGTTTCTTACGCCTGTTTCTTCTCCAACAGAGGAACTTCGTTACAAAATGGTGGAAGATTGTTAAATCGATACCAGGGGACATTGCGATTGCCAACCCGCTTGATATGCGTATGTGTGGTTTTTCCTATAACATATATAAACGTAATAAAAACGAGCAAATACTAGATATTAAGATATTAAAACCCTCTAAAAAAAGGAGAGGCCTTATTGAGCAGCCAATCCTCAAAAGAGTACCTGGGAAAGTATGTTTCCTCCAGTCAGGATATTACTTTGACGTTTTTCAAATAGTTTCAACTGCAGAAACTTTGAGACTTCATTTCCTTGTTAAAGTCTGCCAGTTCATTTGTCTTAGAGCTTCTTATGTATACATATATAGATGTATCTATGTATGTATACATAAGAAAATAAATTTGTAATTTTAACAAAATACAATTAAACTTTGATTTTAAAAATATCCCTATGGATGGAAATATTTACACTTCTTTGAAATAACAAAGACTTTAAATATAAATTCGCATAAAATATAATATCTCAAGGTAATTGTTTATTTCCAAGGAATATTTAAAAAAAAACACAAAGTGTAGAAAGGGAAGATGTGAAATATTAACCATTATAAAATGACCTCCTTATGCTATGGTGCCTAAAATGGCCGCGCAAAAACAGATGTGCTAAATGGTGCAAACTGGTGGTGGACTCCTCCTTTGCTTAAGAGTCATCTGTATAAGCACCACACTCTTACTCATTTCAGCCGCCAAAAAGAACCAGTACAATTACCGGGATGTGAGGCATTCCGTAGTGTTCAAGAGTGACAACCTGCGACCTTCTTCCATTGAGGTTACTTGCAGATATCCATGGGCTACAGTAGTCACTTACCATCAGGTGGAATGTTATCTCGTTGGGGACGGGGAAGGGATGTAACGAAACACAACGACATCTTTTTCTTTTATACTTGGAGAAATACTTAACGTACACCCTCTTCCACAGGAGCAAGGATAGGTTATGTCAGAATTGCACCGGCCAAAACCCCACCATGTTCCGCCTTCGCCACATGCCACATACGCTACTCCATCAGCACCTACCGCCTGAAGCAGCTCCATCTCGGGAAAGAACATTTCGTCCCCATTTTCCTCGTGGCAAGGCGCCTCAGAACACAGCCGTGCTTTCCTACTCGGCCACCGAACGCACATGGGCAACGGGACCCCCGAGTCTGCCATCATGGGAATCAGGAAGATGAGCTGGCAAGTACCGCCGGCACCCCGGGGCAGTTTTGGTCTATGGCTCCGCTGCAGACTATGTTTCAGCCGCGTGATACCAACATTCCTCCTGCCACCGACACAAACCAATAATTTGTGTTGCGTAAATATTAGCTAGGCTGGAGTATGTAGCTGACAGCTATGGCTCAGACGACACGTACGCAGATCATTAAGCCACGCTGTCTTCAATAAATAAATGACCAATTTGACTTTAAAATAACATGCAAACAATAACCAAACCATACGGAAAACAGAAAGGTTATAAACCAACCTTTTTCACCACATAATTTTTGGCACTCACGTAAGTTTCCAATGCCGCAGCAAGAGCCAAATGTTGGCAAAGCTTTTCAACAATGCAATTCCACAGCAAATTTTATCGTTTTTCCTTAATAGCAAACACGGACATTTTCACTACATAATGATGACGATGTTCTCCTGGTAGGAATCGGCGTCTACGACGAATACTATCGGCAGTTGACAACTGCACAGATGATATTATAGTGTCGTAAGTGTACGCACAAACACAGAAGGACTCACTCGTTTTTACCTCCCCATATCCAATGTAACGCTTATGCGATAGTACTCACTATACTACGATAGTACTAGTACGGGCCTCACTCCTACTACTACATACTACTAGCTTATTTTAGTCCACTGCTGAACAGCGATAGCCAAGTAATCGCCAGCAGTAGCTAGCATATATTTCATGAAAGGTTTGCCCATACTCACCAGATTGAGCAAGCGTATTAGAGAGCACAGTGCCGCTAACCTCGCAGTGATGCTGCTCCCCTGGTTTGGGAGATTTAGATTCAGCAAATTAGAATAGATATCGCAAGAAGTTCGTTTGATGACTAGCAAGATGCGCCACGTACACACATTGGGGGAAAGAAAAGATTCATTCCTCCTTACAACTCTGCCCCACTTACCTCAATCATTGTCTGTTCTAAAAATTTACACAACACTTCGATATATATTGTTTTTTTTTAACCATTAAAGTCGTAGTGTATGTAGTCAAGTTATGGTGCCATTAAAAAAATGCAGGAGCCATGAAAGAGAGTAGAAAATAAGATATCAACCAAGCGAGTTCCCCTAACGGCATCTTCAGGGTATTGAACTATTTATCTTATGAGGTGTTGCAACAGTAGAATATTCTATTGTTATGACACTATAAGGTACCTATAATTTGACGGATCCCACTAGTGTTACCCACAATAAATGAAATAAATCAATAATACTTTGGACGACGGCTAGCGATGATACATAATTATTTTGTAATATACTTTTTTTCACAGCATTTGAGAGAAATGTAGTAATTAATAATCAAAGTAATAAACCAGCACTCTCAAGTTTCAATTAAAAACCAATTTGAAAATATACGTCGATGTCAATATCAATATTATGTCAGTAACAGAGGTCAAAATATAATATTAATGAGGTTGTTACGTTAGGAGTCTCCTGTGGCAGGTTTACCCTACTATAATAAACATAGCGCTATATAAATATAAAATA
Organism: Bhutanitis thaidina; assembly: GCA_029286595.1. Lineage (NCBI taxonomy): Eukaryota > Metazoa > Arthropoda > Insecta > Lepidoptera > Papilionidae > Bhutanitis > Bhutanitis thaidina. Next base: position 3,544,443 of record JAGSMS010000012.1, on the reverse strand, counting down.
CATCTATAGGCAGGTATACCCCAAATACCCATTACTTTTTGTATATCGGAACCGACAATTTTTTTCCAATCGTAGCACAACAGAGGTTGCACTACTCTTGCATGTTGTGGTATACCGAACCAGTAAAATTCAAGCTGGGTAATATTTCATGTTAATCCTCGAGGGTGACGCATCTTTATCCTCCTACAAAAGTAGTTGTTAGCCACTTTTTCAAACCAATCGAAAAAAAATATTACTATCATATTTTTTTTAATTTTTTCAGGAATATTAAATTAATTTTTTTCTAAATAAAAAATAAATTCAGCAAACTAAAGAGGATCGCGCCCGAACGTTATAAAATTTGCATATATACGTCGTATATCATGAATTTCAGATTGTGCCAACACAATAATGATTATTTAATATTGTAATAGGGGTGGGGAATAAAAAAATATCATTCTAACAAGTACAATATTATCCAGAAAAAAAACATAATGAGATTTTAATGACATTGTGTAACTGTAATTTTCGTTTACTAAATATAATAAATAATAATAATTGTTGTTTTCATCAATATAACACTAAATATGTAAAATTGGTCAATGTTCAATGATGCTATTAGAGGTGAAGTGATATTTTCGTTTTTTCTAATCAACTTTGATCTTCTTTTTCTTTTCCTCCGCGAGGTTTTACCATTATAGGTACAGGAAGAAGATTTTGTTAACTTATTGTTAATGGTCAATCTCTTTTGGATTTTCGAACCATTCTTCCTCCACCATCTACTGTAGATGACTTTCACCCATTGGTTACGTAGAAATTACTTATCTTCATTTCACACGATTTAGTACCAAACAGGCTCTATTGTATAAAGGTAAAATACTCGTATTATAATAACACTTTTATTGTACTGTTCTCTTTAAGCAGAGTATTGGAAACAAAAGCTAAAATATTAAATAATATTCCCGATTCAAAGAGGTTCAACTATATCCATAACTGTTAAAGTGAAACTAAAATCATGTCTTATATCCAATCCATATTATCCTTTCATGTTTCATAACTTTGAAACAATTGAAACTCTGTTGTTATGAGTCATATCAGGACTAATGACACTAGAAGGGTAGAAGTCTAGACTAGATGAATAATTTTATGATAGTGAATTATATAATGATTTCTTGTATTGACGCGAACGCTACACATTTAAAATGACTATTATTAACGGACTTCATCGCGTTTGAATTTAGTTTTAATGTTCCCAACGTTTCGAGCGCTTTACAGCACCCGCGGTTACGGGAGGACTGAGGTGTTAGACGTTCTTATCTCATAGTTAACTCAGCCCGAGTTCCGAGAGAGACCAGCCTTTCATTATTAATTTTTGGTCAGATCTACGCTGAAACAGCGCACAATATCTTGAGGTCATTTTATTTATTACTGTATCCCAAGTCACCTTCTTTAATGCAATTATGATTTTTTTGATTTCAATCGCCAATCACCCTTCGCAGGAATCGGTTTTCTTTTGCGAGGATTTGTGGTCTATCAAATCTGATGTAATGGTTGGGGCGATCTAGAACTCTAATCGTGGTAGAGCCACGTTGCGGCTTTTACTGCTGCTCGAATGGGCCGGCTCGACCGGGTTGGTATCACGCCTCGCAGAATACCGACGTGAAATAAAGGCACTTTATGCTTCTGTGTTTCTTTCGGTGAGTGAGGTATCCGGAGGCCAACTCCCCCTCCCCACCCACACCCCTTCCACATCGTCCCTTCCATCTCCCAAGTACCCTTAAAGGCCGGAAATGCACCTGGAGCACCTCTGGTATTGCAGATGTACGTGGGCGACGATAATCACTTACCATCAGGTGAACCGCTTGCTCGTTTGCCGTCTTTCCCATAAAATAAAATCTCTAGATTGTGAGATCACAGACTGCAGTTTTTTATTAAACACGATAAAATCCGTAAACAATAGTGAATTATTTTTAAAAGTATTTTCCATATTTGTTCAATAAATAATTAGAATTTTAAATTGTTTATATTTCTTGCTATTTTCTTGCCGTTACAAAATATGTCACACACCTAGACTGGAACATGTTTATATTCAATCGTTGCTATTTCATGACCTATTAATAAGTTACGTACAATCTCATTACATGTATTACTACTACCACTACTCTTTTAGTTGAACATTCGTCTCTCCAAGAAAGCCCCAGCAAAAGCTGGTGGATATTTCTTGGAAGCTTTGTCCATACCCACCACTCTGGTGAAACAGATTAGTAAGTGCAGTGGCAGTACTCTCACGGTGTTATATATGCTGCTCCTAATCACTGGTCTATGGGATTTGGGTATGACCAATTTGAATTTAGTCGCCAGACCCTTGTTAGTTTGCTAGCCGGGTGCAACACGTGCCATTGAGTTTGGCATTTGGAGAAAGAGATGGGGTAATCCTTCCTGAATGTATTTATAATGAGACAGTCCAATACTGGTCACGGCCCAAGACACACATGCCTTGCTCAGGTAGCATTTAATAGAAACCAGTTCTTCAAAAGAGGAGAATTAACCAACCTGTTAGCCAATACCTGTATCTGTTACTGCTGGCATGTACTCGGCTAAGTGGATTGGCGCACCGCTTTCTTACTATTGCGTAAAATCCATCGACGAATATCCGTCAATAACGTCTCTTAGGTAAAAATTTAAACAAAGAAATATTATAACCTAAGATTCCTAATATGAAAGTGTAATGTATGTTTTTTTACAGGAAAGGGGCGAATGAGCAAGCGGCACAAAGATTACCGAGTGACTACCGACGCCTATATATATTTGCAACCCCAGAGATGCTATAGGTGCGTTGCCGGTCATTAAGGATATTTGGGGAAGCGATAGTGGGAAGGAGGAAGGGATCGGGCCTCCCATTACCTCACACACCGAACGAAACGCAGAAGTACAAGATGACTATACTTCACGCCGGTATTCTACGAGGCCGTGGTACTACCCCGGTCGAGCCGAACCATTAGAGCAGCAGCAAATGCCGTCGCTTGTACGCACGTACTTACATAAATACATTTAATGAGAATAACTATATAAATATGTGATGTACATAATAAAAATTGTATTGACTGTTATTATAAATATGGAATTATAAAAAATAGTCTTTTCAGATATTTTTTCATTAATATTACTAACTCCACTCATACGTATTCCCAAGTTCTAATACAAAGGAATACATAGGTGATTAGAAAGAAGAATAAGTTGATCGCTGATGAATTCTTCTCAGACTGATGAATTCCGTCAGAGGAACCTTATTTCATTATGAAACGGCGGTTTTCAAAATAACGTTGCTAAGCGAATGTTGTGTCATATCAAGGTAGTCAAAACAGCAGCCTTCACGCGTTATTGCATTGGCTCTCAAGAGGGAGCAGATTCGATATGTCGGATTCCAACCAACATATGCAACCCTCTCCCCGCTCTCTACCTTGAGGCTAATATAGCCATGTTATGGAAGGGGTTACAGACCTAGGGGGTAGTCTACGAAGGTAGTTAATTTACTGGACGTCCGGAGCCCTCTCTCCGAATGCACGTAACTTCAGAGGTCCCCGTGGCAGAACTGTCTGAAATTTAAGCTAGGTTATGAGAGAGCAGGCCAGTACTCATGCAGCCTTGTCTCCGAAGATCTGTCCTCTCTCTACCCCCCTTATCAACCTCCTTGTAAATCCTCCACTAAATAGTCCTCCACACCCGTATCCTCACTCAGCACGGCCGACACAACTGCTGATAGAAAGCGATGTTTCTGAAAGAGAAAAGTTTTATATAAATTATGTAGTGCGAAAAATACGTCCTCGTGTAATCTACATTTTTATCGTGACTTTATGGGGAGCCGAGTCTTAAAGCAATTTTCCACTTGATCAGTAACCCAACATTCCCGTCTATTTTTACTTGCTCACAGCAAGTCGAGTGTAACAAAGTTACCCTACATTGAATTCTAATAAAGGTAAGTAGCTTTTTTTTTCATAAATATTATATTATGTAAAATGCAAATGCAATACAAATTTCAAGATATTCTTGTATTTTATATGTTACGTCAATTGAATTCTATACTGAAACTTATTACATTGAGTAACAAATTGATCATGTAATAATTTTTCATTGGATTGGGGCGATAAGCGAGTTAACAGTCCACCTAATAGTAACATGCTACTACAGCCCATGGACACCTGCAACTTCAAATTTAAGAAGGTTACCCTGCGTTGTCACCTTTGAAGACTAAGATGTATATGTCTCACTGTCCGTAATTATACTGGCTCTCTTTACCCTTCAAACCGGAACACGTCAGTTGTTACAAGCACTGCTAACGGGCGGCAGATATGGGTAGGAGGTTGGTACCTACACAGAAGACTCCTGGCCAGAGTAGGAGCTTTCCAACTAGTTAATACCTTTTTTTTTATTGACATGGGGAAATGCCTGACGCATACCCGCCCTCTCGGGAGCAAGGACGGGTTATGTCGGGTTCGAACCGACTAAAACCCTATGGTGTTCCACCTTCGTCGCATGTCGGCAGGGTCACGGGAACGCTTTCACACGGTCGCGGCCCACCAACGCCGGCCGCTGTAGGCGGCCCCTTCTCGGGAGAGAACGTCCTATCACACACCGCCCTGGCTAGACGCGCCAGAACACAGACGCGCCTACCTACTCGGCCTCCAAACCCACGAGGGCAATGGACCCCCCCGAGTCCGCCACCCGGAGGCTATGGGGATCAGGAAAGCTGGCGCTCATAAGGACCAGCCTTTCCGGCACCCCCGGCGGATCTGGTCTGTGGCTCCGCCGCCGACCTCGTTTCGGCCGCGGAGGGTAGGGAGAACGGCCATCGTAATACTGACACTCCTCTCCCCCCGCGGCCCCACCACGGCCGCATCAGCGCTGCGGCCCCCTGCAGAGTCACGGAGGATAGGGAGAATGGCGAAACGCAATACCAAAACTCCTCTTCCCCCGCGACTCCAACTCGGCCGTGGGGGGCCAGGAGAGCTCTAAGCTAACACTCCCCCCACAGTCCACCAACACGCATCCGAAGTGGGCTCACCAAGCCCACTCGGAGCGACCTCCTCGGTCCGGCGATCCCCGCAAAGACAGGCCGGCCATGTAGGTTCCTCTTGGTTCACCGTGGGAGAACAAGCCACGGTTACTAAGCCCCCCCGCCACGACAAGGCGGGAACCCATTCGGGGGGGAACTAGTTAATACCTAACTTCACGTCATATTTCAAAATAGTTTCGACTTTATTTCGGGCATCAGGAAATTGATAGTAGAGCGAATTTAACTATTTTCTGAATAATCCATCTACATATTACATTCCATCTACCATTATGTCTGGCGTATGTGGACTGTGAGAAAGCCTTCGATTCAGTCGAAATTTGGGCGGTGCTACAGTCTCTCCAGCGGTGCCAGATAGACTCTCGGTATATCGAAGTGCTGAGGTGTTTGTACAATGAGGCTACGATGTCTATCCGAGTACAGAATCAGAGTACGAAACCAATCCAACTGCAGAAAGGTGTAAGACAGGGTGATGTCATATCCCCGAAACTCTTCACCGCTGCATTGGAAGGTGTTTTCAAGCAGCTGAACTGGAAAGGATACGGTATCAACATCAATGGCGAATACATCACTCACCTTCGATTTGCCGACGACATAGTTCTTATGGCAGGATCGCTGGAGGAGCTCAGTACAATGCTCAATGACCTCAATAACGTCTCCCAACAGGTTGGTCTTAAGATGAACATGGACAAGACGAAGTTCATGTCAAACGTCCATGTCACACCAATACCGGTTGTTGTTGGGAACAATAGGCTCGAAGTTGTAGACGAGTACGTATACCTGGGACAAATTGTCCGATTAGGTAAGTCCAACTTCGACTCAGAGGTCAATCGACGAATCCAACTCGGCTGGGCTGCGTTCGGGAAACTACGTCATATCTTCTCGTCGAGTATACCGCAAAGCCTCAAGACGAAAGTATACAATCAGTGCGTGTTGCCAGTGATGACATACGGATCCGAGACTTGGTCCTTCACTGCAGCCCGTATGAGGAAGCTCAAAGTTGCTCAGCGCGCTATGGAAAGGGCTATGCTCGGTGTTTCTCTGCGTGATAGAGTCTGCAACGATAATATCCGCAGCAGAACTAAGGTAACCGACATAGCTGTAAAGATCAGCAAGCTGAAGTGGCAATGGGCCGGCCACATAGCTCGCAGAACTGACAACCGCTGGGGAAAAAAGGTTCTTGAGTGGCAGCCACGTACGGGCAAACCCAGTGTAGGACGACCCCCCACAAGATGGAGTGACGACCTGCGCAGTGTTGCGGGAAGTCGATGGATGCAGGTGGCTCAGGACCGTGCTTCGTGGCAATCTTTGGGGCAGGCCTATGTTCAGCAGTGGACTTCTAATAGGCTGAAATGATGATGATGATGATGATATTACATGGAGCATTCGAACAAAACACGTAAGCTTTCAATGGGCCGCAAATAGATAATATTATAAAGTAAGTATTATTATTAAACTTTGAGAATAAGAAATATACTTAGGTTACATATTTTTCGTATACTCTTATATTCTTTGTGTAATCCGTGTTCCTATATTTTTAGTTTGTCTGTGGTTAAAGGTAGTTTGGTTAACTAGTTAGTTAGTTAACCAAAGCTCTCTCTCTCTCTGATTGGCTTGATCCTTTGGCCTTGCGAAGAGATGTTGCTTCTCTTTGCATTATTTACAAAACTTACCACGGGGAATGTTCTGAGGAACTGTTCGGATTGATCCTAGCTGCTGAGTTTCACCATCGTACATCGCGACAGAATTCGAAGTTCCATCGATACCACCTAGATGGTTGGCATTCGACTTTGTGGAATCAGCTGTCGCCAGCAGTATTTCCGAACAGTTACGACTTAGGGACCTTCAAGAAAAGAGCTTATTCCTTCCTTAAAGGCCGGCAACGCATCTGTAGCTCCTCTGGTGTTGTGGATGTTCGTGGGCGTCGGTGATCACTTACCATCAGGTGAGCCGCACGCTCGTTTTCCCCCTTCTTCTATAAAAAAAAAACTTTCTATTTGTCTTCTTGTTTTCCTTTTTAGTTTACCTCTAAGTCCCGTGCTAAGTCTATGCTCAATTTTCCAGGCTTTGTTGTTCTAGGAAACTGATCACATCTTAGACGACGCTTTGATTTTGCTATGCTATATATTGATACGTAAACGGTCTGTGTATTTTCGGTTCTGACATATTTTAGTGAGTTTGCCCACTTTTCTTTTTCGGCACCCATGTGAAAAAATGCAATACAGTTTAAAATTTCCTTTTAATAAATTTAAGAAATTCTTATCTCCCCAATAAAAAAATGCAATAACGACCAGAAAGTTGAACTGCATATTATGTAGGAAATTACCTCGCTTTCGACAGTCGGGAACATCAGCCCTATAGTCCCGCATGCCCAGTAACGCACTAGCTTCAGTACCCTTAAACTAATAACTCGCTTTCTGATGCTTGTGGGTAGAATAATTGGAACTGCAATAATACCTACGAAAATGGATCTTTGAATTGTAGTGTTATAGAATGATTATACCATTTCTATAGAAACTGTAGACTAAAAGTACACTCAAAGGACTTACTGAAAATCAGTTATACTCATATAGACAGACCTTTGATTGAGCCGAGGGGACCTTTTTGCGTTTGTGCTGCAGCGCGGAAAATTTGCCTTGACAAAAGGAATAGTTTAAATTGACGTACTAGGTATTAGCCTCATTGTCTGCCTTGGAGTCGTCTGGGTAGGTTCATCACCCTCTTACTCATTTCAGCAGCAAACAGCAGCGTAACAACCCCTGCGCTCCGATTTGAAAGGTAAAGAGAGCCAGTATAATTACTCGCCGTGATGCATTCCATCTTTTTTTTTTTATGGAAGAGGGCAAACGAGCAAGCGGTTCACCTGATGGTAAGTGATTACCGTCGCCCACATACATCTGCAACACCATAGATGCCAGGTGCGTCGCCGCTCTTTAAGGATATTTGGGAGATGGGGGGGAAGAAGAGGGGAACAGGGAGGGGGTGTGGGCCTTCGGTTACCTCACTCACCGAACGAAACGCAGAAGCATAAGATGCCTCTACTTCACGCCGGTATGCTGCGAGGGTGTGGTACCAATCCGGTCGTGCCGGCCCATTCGAGCAGCAGCTAAAGCCGCCACTTGGCTCTACCACGCTTAGCTCGCAGAGGTGTCATCGCATCTGTAAACTTCTTTGATTGAAGTACACAAAAAAGCTATGGGCTGCAGATGGTCAATATATTGATAATATCTTGTTTTTCCCCAACACAAGAAAAAAAAAATCTTTAGTTTTTTTCTTTATTAAAGTGCTGCTGTTTAATACGAAAATAAAGTTTTTCAGTTGAAATAAATAATAAAATATCTAACTTCTGGTTTTCATCCTCCTCTTAATATTCAAAAGGGCTTTAGAGCTGGGAAAGATTTGCCACTCCAGTTTCTATTAACAATAATTTTACATAGATCGGACCAAAGTTAATAAATAAAAGCTGAAGGTAGCCCGAGTTAACTCTGACATCTGGAAGTCTAACACCTCGGTCCCGCCGTGACCACGGGTACTGTAAAGCAATCGAGAAGTTGGAAATATAAAAACAAAATTAAACGCCATAAAATCCGTAAATAGTTGTTTCATTTCAAATAATTTTGTGTTGCCGTAGAACCGGGTAACGATCCCAGATCATTCGCGTGCAATGAAATTTATTTACTGACTGTATTTATGTAACTGTGTTCTTAATTATTATCTGGGATACGATCTCTTCTGTCATCATTTACGAGTGGCGGCGTCCGGGTATAGTGGCAACATCTTTAGTAACACGTCGTCATTCTAAGCGGGTGGCTGAATGGGGCGCTGCTTATCATCGGTACGTTACATAGTTAGTAATACCTATCGCGCTGTTGAATTTATCCGCTGCTTTACATATGGAATAACCTACATTTAACGTAGCTAGTAGAGGTGAAGCATTCGAATTCAACTGTCGTCCATCATCCTTAGCACTGTATATTCACGCCTTGTTCCCAACGGGGTAGGCAGAGACAATCTTCTTCCACTTGCCACGGGCTTGACATACGTCTTTCGCTTCTCCCACTTTCATCAATCTTCGCATGCATACTCGTCGGTTTAGAGTACTCATGATCTGGCCTTTTTTCAGAACGTCTCCGATTTGATCGTGAAATGTTCGCCTAGGTCTTTCTCTCCCGACTCTACCATTTACACTCGCCTCATATATTTGTTTCGTCAACCTACTTTCATTCATGCTCTCCACATGTCCAAACCAGCTCAGCATCCCTTTCTCAACTCAATTCCATCCTTTTTCATCCTTAGCACTACCCTGCGTTTATACACCATTCTCCATTTTTCTTCCAGAAACTTCTACGAGATGCTGCAGTTAGACAAAATTTTATTCAAATAAAATAAATGTTATTTGAGTTTCCTTCTTTATTTTCCTGCATAATTATAATTCAAAATTAAATAAGTGAAATGATATCACATCCATTATGCGAATCTTTTTTGACTGGTGATACGCCACTAATATGACTACGTATTTAAAACTGCCAATTATTTGTTGGTTTACAAGTGAAAAAGTTTTTAATTATTATTTGATATTGTTCTTAAATATTTAATATAATTAAAACATCACAAAAGGAAATATAGAAGATAACAAGAGAGAAACTTATCATTTTCAAATACAATTTTGAAGCGGGTTCCTATGTAATGTTTTCGCTGAAAGTTGTAGAGGAAAACTTATTTCGTAAGAAATACCCGAACTTCGGAATATATTTTATTACTCAAAAGTTCCGTTTGCCTTTTCCTGTTTTAACTTAAAGTGGTGAAATAGGAAAAAAGAATCAATACAAAATAATATTAATAATACGAAACATTATGATTTTTGTGAAATAAGATGACGTACGTAAACGTAGCAGTTGGTTTAAAAGTGACAGCACAATAATTTATTAATAAACGCGAAAAGAAACTGTATTTAATATATACAGATTCTTATATTGAATATCTCATATTATAGATTATACAGATAGTTTTTGTTTTATATAATAAGTGTTTTGTATAAGAAAACGTACCAGTAGGAAACTTGGTTATATAGTAAAATGTTAGGTTTTTTAATTTAGCTGGAGCATATGGGACTGCGGTCGCAAATCTGTCAGACATGCATTACGATTACAGAAAAAACCTACAACTTGTTGAGATTTATAATAATAGGTCTACTATTACTAAGAGACTGTTAAAGAAGAATTATTATAGACGGATTTTATCGCGTTTCATTGCATCATGATTTTTCTTTTTATGTACGCGACGTTTCGAATGCTTCACAGCACTAGTGGTCACGGGGGACTGAGGTGTTAGACGTCCTGATCTCATAGTTAAACTCGGGCTACCTTCAGCTTTTAATTATTAATTTTACTCCGATCTACGTATAATGTGCTCGATCTCGTGCTTTTCAAGAACTCATTTCATCAATTTCTTACTTGGTAGCAAACTTGGTACTATATTTTTCGTCAAAGAGTAGTGCCACCACTGTCTTCCGGTTTGAAGGGTATAGAGAGCTAGTATAATTAATAGGCCGTGAGGCGTCCATATTAATCCTCGCGATTGACAACCGCATGTAACCTTTTCTTCGTTTGAAGTTATTTGGAGGTGTCCAAGGGCTGTAGTAGGCACTTAACTTCTAGTGGACTGTTAACACTTTGATCACCGCAATGTAAGAAAAAAGATGGATGTGATATACTTCATTATTTAAATAATTTTACATCATTTAAAACCATGCACTGTTTAGTTATATAGAACTATATTTAATAACCTCAATATCCTATTACTTCTACCAATAACTTAACTTAATGAAGTACCAAACAAAAATGTAGTTCGTGACTGATTAGGTAGCTCCGAACCGGTGAAAGTTGGGAAAAGTTATTACAAAGTTATTGGAGCACACAAATTTCTTTAGATGAACTTCGATAACACACGAGTACCGAACCGAGCTATGTCTCTTGTAAGTAATACGTACAAAGTATATTAATACTTTCTGTAACTTTTCATCTATTCAATGTTAAACATAATGTAAATGAATTTACGTATATTTAACGACGTTTATATTGACATAATATAGACCTATTTAAGTAAGTATATATTTTGATATTTATATAATTTCACTTTACACTGTATTATATGTTTATCTCTGCTTAGCCTAATGGTTGTCTGGCAGAGAGTGCCTTTTGGTATTAAGTTTTACATGTGTACAACTTTGTACATAAACGTTTAAATAAATAAATAAATATTTATCATTAGAAGTTTATAAAATTGATCAATCTTGAATACAATATTAAAATTCTAACCTTAAAATTACCCAGGTCATCGGCAAACGAAGCTCTGCCAACCAATTGATGGTGGAAAATTCAACCAAATGTGAGACGAACTCGTATATTATAGACTAGAGATGGAGAGTAATATCACTAATGTCTAATTTCATCAGTGCGCATCCCAATCCACCCGTCAGGTATGGTGATTAACTAAATCAAATATTTCACGTAAAAAATACCAGCTATCTTTTGTGTTTCTTGACAAGACCTAGCAATGGACGCGGATAGGTTAATGAATAAGAAGAACATCAAGAACATAAGATCTCACAACCGTATATTGCCAATACAGAGTCTAGACATTTTGGTCCTTACAACCACTTTCGCCGGTCACTTTCGGTGGTGACCTGTCGCCGTCTTCTTGTGTCCAAGCCATCGATACAAACTTACCGGTATATGCCTTCCATATAGAGTTACCTCATTTGAAGGCAGATGAGAAGAGGAGAAACAAAATAGTCCACAAATTGAACAATTTACATTTATACGCTCAATTAATATCTCCCAGACTATATATGCATCACCATCGTCATCATCAGCCTAACAATTACCACGGCAAAATATATGAAAAAACGTCAGTGAGCTGAAGAGGTAAGAGGGGTTCCATACTCACGACACTCGGCAAGTGAACTGGCGAGCGCAAATCGATTACCATACATGAATAATGATCTTAGAAGTTTGTTTGTTTAATTACCGTGTTCGTTCCTCTAAGATGCGAGGCCTCTGATGATGTAATTGCTTAATACATAGCGATTATGGAAATGACTACCATGCCAATGATCAGTTTAGAGAGTGTTTTTTTTTTATGGGATAGGCGGCAAACGGGCAATTGGCTCAGCTGATGGTAAGTGATTACCGTCGCCCACGTACATCTGCAATACCAGAGGTGCTGCAGGTGCGTCGCCGGTCTTTAAAGGTATTTTGGAGATAGAAGGGAGGACGAGGACGGGAATGGGGAGAGCGAGTGGGCCTCCGGTTACCTCGAACGAAACGCAGAAGCACAACATGCCTCTACTTCACACCGGTATTCTGAAAGGTCGTGGTATTGACCCGGTCGTGCCGGCCAATTCGAGAAGCAGCTAAAGCCGCCGCTTAGCGCTACCACGTTAAATGACCAAACGACATCAAACCTTTCAAGAAATGTATGCCGGCTTTTGTTGGTAAACTTAAATAGGCTCAGGTATTAGTAGTTAAACTTTCAGTACCAAAACATCGACTAAAAGTAACGATAAAAATTAAATACACGTTAATAAAAATTTCGATTTGTAATTTAACGTAAATGCAAATATTCAAATAAATATTAAAATGTCGCCCTTCAAAGTTACTTTACAGTTAAAATAAGCGGGTCTTAAAATGGAGCAGTAAGCAGGTGTCGGAACGTATACTCTCTTAACGAGTTTACTTGTGGTCGTACTAAGAACTTGCTACGCTGCTCAACAATTCAACTAATTAGCTTACACTTTTACACTTGCATTTGAAAGAAGAAAGAAAGAAAGAAAAACCATTTATTCACGACACAAGTACAACACATTGCTTATTAAAAAAAGAGAAAAAGAAACAAATGCAAAACATAACAAAAAAATAATCCATTTAAATTATCCTTTTAATTTTCCTAACAAACCACTTGGGCTTCATTTTTAATAATTATTGTTCATAGAAATTGTGAAATAATGAACCTATATGAAATTTACCACGCGGTAGAGCCGAGCAGTTGCTTTTGCTGTTGCGCAAAGGGGCGCACTGGGGAAGTACTCATATCACGGATTCGCAGAATACCGGCGTAAAGTAGAGAAATCTTCAGCTTCTGCGTTTCGTTTTCGTCTCTCTCTTCCTCCTTCCCGAACCCCACTTCCCATCGGCCTTTTCTTCTCTCAAATATCCTTATAGGCCGGAAACGCATCTGCAGCGCCTCTGGTGTTGCAGAAGTGCGTGGCCGGCGGTAATCACATACCATCAGGTGAGCCGCTTGCGTTTTTGCCTCCTTTCCCATCGAAAAGAACATTTGTCTCAACAATATTATTAAATGAATTCATATTATTAAATGAATATTCCGTGCCAACTTTTGTGTAACTAACATCTACGAGTATTAGTATGTAACACCTTTAATGTCAGACTATTAATTATTTGTAAATATAACTTTTCACTCTCCAATAGTCGCGTAGGGACACCGGACCGGTGACTTCTCCGCTCCGGCGCTGCAAATATTTTTATTCTCTGACGGAGGAATAGAGAGTCGTTTGTCAAATGTCAATTCTTATTTTAGCAATTTGGAAAATGTCACACCCGAACTTAGCATATTCTTGCATGCCTATCATAGATTTCATACACTATATACCAGAGTTCTTTATACATAATCATGATAATAATATCCCACCTGGAGCTGGCTCAAGAGGTGGATGGTATGCCCACTGGAAGTGTTCCGATAGTCGTGTCTGCGAATGGGTTAATCACGGGATATCTGAGGCGGCTGACATATATCGAACAGACCCTCACGTCATCCAGTCCCAAACAAGTATTCCCTGTGTCTTGGTAACCGGTAGAGTCAAGCGGCGGCTTTTGCTGCTGCTCGAATGGGCCGGCTCGACCGGGTTGGTACCAAGGCCTCGCAGAATATCGGCGAGTTAACCGGAGGCCTACTCTCCCTTTCCGTTCCCCTCCCGCATCCCCTCCTCATCCTATCTCCCGAAAACCCTTAAAGGCCGGCACCGCACCTGCAGCACCTTTGGCGTTGCAGATGTGCGTGGATGACGGTAATCACTTACCATCAGGTGAACCGATTGCTCGTTTGCCGCCTCTTCCATAAAAAGAAAAAAACCGGTTGGTGATAAAATAAATATCATATACATCCATAACTCGGACACCAACGTTTATATTCGTCATACAAATGTTTGCCCCTAGCGGGATTCGAACCCACAACCCTCAGCTTCGAAGTCAGAATCACTACCAACTAGACTATTGGGCTGTTAATTAAACTTTTTTTTTCCTTCCATAATCAACCATTGTAATATATATTACAGGGGTTATTTGTTTGCGCTTGTATATCATAATCGTTGTATATAATTTACTTTCCTAATAGAAATGAAATATACTTCACAAAGTAAATCGCGTAATTGGATAAAATTATATCTGTCAATACTTATTCTCGTATAAAATAACAATAATTCTTCCCTAAACCTTTATTCTGATATCCCCCATTGAGCTATTGTGGCGAATAACGACTCAATATTATTTCTTCAACAATGGCAATATAATCGGTAAACACGATTAAAGGGATATAGAGAATGTTCGCATTGCTTTAGATTTGAAAATAAATCATCTTTTTAATCGCATTAGAGCCCAATGCCATAATGTTTGGTGTTTTGTGTGAGAATATGTCTATAAAAAGTACCAGCCTGTAAGTGCCCACAGCGGGGCAAAGGCCTCCGTCTCAAATATGAGTATCTAAGAGGCCGGGAAGGGCCCGCCACTCTGCTCCGTTGCAGGTTGGTGGGCTTCATATATCCTCGAAATAATATTTTAATTATTTCTCAGACAGCCATGGCTGCCTCACGATGTTTTCCTTCACCGCCAAGCGCGTGGTAAATATAGCACTTAACTCTATTAACAATTTTAGTGGTGCCCGCACCGAGGGTCGAGCTCAGGTCACTCGTGCTTAATGAAACTAAAGTGAGCGGCCTGACCGGTAGGCTACCACGGCTCTCTGTAAATTTATAGGTAATTTTCGTCTTTTAACCCCCGGGAGTACCACAGAAACGTAAAAAGAGGAGGACTCTAAACTTTTTACCAAATTTCAGCTTTACCTGCACGCTTTCAGATATGAAGCTCTAGTAGACCGACTTTAAATGCCGATGTTAAATTAAAATTTTAAACAAAGTGATGGGTCTTTTCAGCTATTTTAATTTATTTAGGAAAAAAACGCAGTACACTCAGCTTTTATAAATCCAGGCTAGTTTGAATAAACATATTATTTGACCACAATTTGTGTAATAAAAATTTTAATAAATGATAAATGTTTAACATTTCATACAATGATATTAGGTATAATTTTTTTTTACTTACAATGTCCTTGAGCTAGTGAGACTTTAATCAAGTTATTTGATTTAGTTATTTCATCAGTTATCAGAGTTATTATTTGGTACTTCATAGAACTCAACACAAGTAAATTTAATTAGTCTAGACCGTCTATTTATCGTTTGATCAAACGAGTAAGTTTTAACTTACTGTTTTTAATAACAAATATTAATTGACACAGTAACACTCAGTGTTTGCCACTCAGTTTTACACACAGTAATTAAAATTAATTTTAAACATTGACGTTCTTTAACGTTAAACGAATCGTGACTTCTCTGCATTTACCACGTACACGGCGGTGGAAGAAAACATCGTGAGGAAATCTGGCATGTCTTAGAAATAACACAAAAAAGTTTTAGAGAACATGCGAAGTCCAAAAACTGGCGAACCCTTCCCGGCGCTATAATCTCTAAAAAAAAACGCGATGTGGCGTTAGTCCCGATATGGGCATTTACATGCCGAAAGTTAACTTTTCTTTATAGCTTATATAATAAATATACACAAAACTTTATATATAATAGCAATATACAGCATACATAGTTTCTTTGTGCTAAAATAAGCTTCAAATGCTATGCATCACAAATGTGTATGGTTTTTAGAACGATAAATACAAACCTCATACGTTAACGCAATAGTAATTACTGAATGAAACACCGAGGATAATTACTGGGTAATTTGCTTTATATGTCGAGTACAGTTACGCTAGTTGACAATTTCATAGTTGTTCCGGTTATTCATTTATATGTTAGACTTTATGCATGTGTGGTGTAAGTAAACAAACCTATTTTATCAAAAACATTATGTATTTAATGTGAGTCAGCGGCGTAAGATTCTCCTCACTCACCTTCTTCTAGTGGGAGTAGTAAGAGGCGACTAAAGGAAAATCTAATGGCAACACCGACCCGATAGCCTAGTTGGTAGTGACCTTGCCTTCGAAACTCTGGGCTGCTGGTTCGAATACCGCCTGGGGGGAATCATTTGTATGATAAATATGTATGTATGTAACCGAGTTATGGATGTTTATATGTGTTGTGTTATTATAGGTAGGTATCACCATCAAGTTGTCATCGAGTGAAACCCGGATTAACTTTCAATAAGGTGATGCTGTGCTACGCGGCGCTACGCGGCGCTACGCGGCGCTACGCGGCGCTACGCGGCGCTACGCGGCGCTACGCCGAAAGCGTGGGGTTAAAGCGCGATTGTCCTATTCCTCAAAGAGTCTACTGAACAAATATAGATCGATATCCCATCTAAGCCGGGTTTGAGTTCTGAACACATGTCTAACATCCATGTCACACCAATACCGGTTGTTGTTGGGAACAATAGGCTGAAAGTTATCGACGAGTACGTATGCCTGGGGCAAGTTGTCCGGTTAGGTTAAGTCCAACTTCAACCCAGCGGTCATTCGACGAATCCTAATCGTCTGGGCTGCGTTCGGGAAACTACGTCATATCTTCTCGTCGAGTATACCTCACAATCTCCATAGCTAAGTATACAACCAGTGCGTGTTGCCAGTGACGACTTACGAAACTGATATTTTTTTATTTTTCTGCGCAATAGAGTCTGCAACTATGATATCCGCAGCGGAACTAGGGTAACCGACTTAGGCGTTAGCATCAGCAAGCTGAAGTGCCAACGAACCGGCCACATAGCTCGCGGAACTAACAACCACTGGGGTAGAATTTTTTTCGTGTGGGAGAGACGTACAGGCAAACGCAGTGTGGGACGAGTGTGGGACAAGATCGAGTGATGACCTGGGCAGTGTTGCGGGAAGCCTATGGATGCATGTGGCTCAGGACCGAGCGTTGTGGCAATCTTTGGGAAGACCTGAGTTCAGCAGTGGACATATGAAAGGCTGAATACAATGAATGAAGGTGACGCTGTGTGTATCATAGGATTGGACGGACATCATTCATTATGACCGCCGGACAAAATCATCGATTTGGATCTATACTGCAAGAAACAGAGAAAAAAGCGACTGGGATTGATCAACAGAAAGAGTGTGATTTTTCATCATGATCACGCCAGACCACTCACATCTTCAGCCACTCAGCAAATATCGAGAGAGCTTGGTTGAGAAGTGTTAATCCATTCACCGTACAGTAACAATAGCCCTGTCCTTGCACCTTCAGATTTTCACCGGTTTCGGTCTCTTCAGAATTCTTTAGGTAATAAACTATGATAAAAATATCTTGAATTTGTATATAAAACACGAAAAACCTTTTCCCGCCTCCTATTATGGAGTTACTATTATAAGCAACAAATTTTGTTCTTCCATTTTTTTCTAAAATTAAGGGTTTAAAGAAACTTTAGAATTTCATTATAGTGTACAACCCGTACGCGGAATTTAGCTATTCTTCGCCGCACCTTTTCACGAACCTGTTTTTAAGTTTCGAAAAGTAGTGACGAAACGACAATGCCCACGTAGATTCTAATACACACTTTACTTTGTCTCCCATGTACGTAGCTCTTTTGTTGGCGCTTCCTTGCAGAGGTTTATGTTCAGCAATGGAACTCCACAGTAGACTGATGAAGATAATGAAAAAGTTATCAATAATTTGTGTATGTACACAAGCACGATTTCTTCGGTAGCAGGTAAGTCGCTTGCTGCTTTAAAAAGCTCTTTTTCTTCAAATGCTATTTAAAATTTATGAAAGCATTTTACCGCCGCAGAACAATTTTTACGTGACGCAATAAATATGTGATAAATGTTTATTTAGTTTTACACTCGAAAACAGTCGCGTATCAGATGGTGTTGCCCATCTATACTGTAATCGCCAACCCGTCTGTCAAGCATTATGACAACGATTATGTCGAGTCCTTTTATTGGGTCATGCATATGACCTGAAATGGATTACTGACAGATAAAAAAAAATGTTACAGCAATACGTTTATAACTTACACTAAGCGATGAAGTATCTTACATAGACTTAGGTTACGTCAATGTAAGATAAAGACAAGTAAGTTTTTAATTGTTAGCTTCGAAATAGAAATTCTACAAAACGTATAATTTATAGAGACTTGATTTGCCCCTGCAACAGTACCATTTAGGCACTATTTTAAACGTCTTTTAGAAATAATAACTGTCTTTGTAATTACTTCAAACAGTTTATTTTTCTTTTTAACAGCTAAATTGTTATAAATATTGGAATAGATATTAAGCGCTAGTATATTGCATAAACAGTTAGCGTCATTGAAAAAAATAAATAATTATACATGTATGTTTATATATTCACGCCTTGTTCCCAACGGGATAGGCAGAGACAATCTTCTTCCACTTGCTACGCTCCTGACATACGTCTTCCGCTTCTTCCACTTTAATCAATCTTCGCATGCATGTTCGTTGGTTTAGAGTACTCTTAACCTGGCCTTTTTCCAGAACGTCTATGTAAAAAAATTATACATAATTATTTATTTTTTACTACTCTCTGTTTGTCACCCATATGGGTCGGCAGAGATTACCCATGGTGAATGAAGAGGTACCTACATTGCCGGCCTGATGTAGCGGAAAGTTGACTGTTGTCCGTTGACTACGTGTAATTGAACGCCATGTAGGAATGAGGGACCTTGTTGCAGGTAACTTTGCAACGAGGGAGAGGATATGTTCTCTTCCGAGCATGGGCTGTCTAGGGCCGCCGGTGCTCGTGGGCCCGAGAAACTGTGCGCGAGCATCACCGTGGCCCTGCCGATATGCAGGGAAACACTGTAGGGTTTTAGTTAGTTCAAACCCAATACCACCCATCCCTGTGCCCAAAGCAAATGCTTAAAAAAGGCAAATGCAGTATAGGACTTCACCCGCGACTCATAGCCAAGTATTTAAAGTTAGGGATAGAACCCTTAAAATAACGAAAATAAGAGCGATAATTGCGGGCATTAGGAAATACTCTAAATGCAAACAAAAAAACCGTTTGTAAATTAAAGTAAAATGTCAAATTTAAATTAAAAAAACAACAGCTTGCGACTAGAAGTATCAAAATTTCAAATTTATATCTAAAACTATCAACAACGTTTAAAAACAACGATCACCTAAAATGAACAGCACAATAACAAGCAGCAATTTACAATAACAAGTGTTAGTATAAATTGTATACCAAAATAACATGTTATTGAAATTTTTTTTTTTACAATCACACATGGTTATACGGCATAAGTTTCATATAGTTAGAGCAAAAATAATTCGGTTGATTTCAGCGGAGCGAAATATGAAGAAATATGATAAAAATTACAACAAATTGAACAAGACGGAAAATATAATCGTAAAAAAATATAAGTTCCTGAAAAAAAAGTGGAACCACGAGACAAGAGAAGACTTGGTAAAAACTTTGGTTAAAATTGATAATATTGTGAAATCACCGATACAACAACTTAACATTTAAGAATATATTTCACATACGGTCTAAGTCGACAAAGAGAACTGTCGTTATTGATTTAATAAATGTAATAACTAAGGAAATAAAATATTCAATAAATAAAATAAAAACGTAAAATTGATCAGCTCCAAATTGCAGCTCCAAGCAACCTATTTACGTCTCTAAAAGTCTCACTTCTAAAAGTAAATGTCTATTTATTTTAGCTCGTGATTTTGCAATTGAGCAGAAGTGTAAATACTGTCGGATGTTATTGAGCAAAATACTTCTTCCAAAGCAAGATCTAAAGGTTCGACTATACGTATTACTTCGGAACATGGTATTTATAAACTGAGCAAAACTACGACTAGCTGGGTCTAATGTGAATTCCGCTTCAATGTTTACTAGATTACCTAACTAACAGACAGCAATGTGTGTGTATCAGTGGAAAAATTTGCAGTGGTACAATCTGCAAATACGGTGTGCCCCAAGGAAGTATAACTCTACTTTTGTTATATATTAATAATTTATGTAACAGCGATGCGATTGGAGCTGAGATAATAATATTTGAAGATAATTCTCGTATTCCATGACAAGACGGCAGAGTCATGCGTCAAAGACTAATAAAACAAAATATAAGTTTCAGCAAAACAAACCTATCTAAACCGAGCATTGAATCTAAATGAGATATCTAAACACCTACGGACAATATCAAGTATCTTGGGCTAGATTCTATTGATGAATAGCTCTCATAGAACATGCAAATTCTGAGGATAACAAATCGATGCAGAAAGCTTATTTATGTCTTACAAGTATACAAAAAATATTTAAAATTAAAGCTTAGTTGTTAAACTGCCTTATCAATAAGTATAATTATAAAAATATCTATTAAAATAAAACGACGCAGTAATGGAAACAAATTTCTTACATACGCAGACATAAAACTAAGTAAGTGTATGGCTGCCCACTGCAACTAATCGAACTCAAGACTAATAGGGCTATCTCCTACATCCATACATACTCCGCTATGGCGACTACACTAACCTATTATTATCCTCATTCCACTGTTACATACACCTACACACACACTCTCTCACACACACGCACATGCACACGCACATATACACGTTCTTACTATTGGCTGTAGTTATTTAAATAAACAATTAGTTAATATTTTACGTACAAAAATATACCGTACCATGATTATAAATCAATGTTCGGTAAGCCACTGCAACCACTGTGACATAATTTTCTACTAGTACAGGCTGCAGGGATTCAATTAATGTATGTCTATGTTGTGTCATAAAAGACCTTTTTTTTTAATTCTTTGTCCATATTTTTATTTAAATACTTTTTTTTTTATTTATTAATACTTTATTGTGTCCCTAAAAAAAAAGATATTCCTATACAATGGGCGGACTTAATGCCTTTTGGAATTCTCTATCAGTCAACCCTGGGTGAGAAAGAAAACATGTTGGCAGGTACAAAATAAATAATACATATAAATTAAATATATAACCCTTATAATATACTTACATACTTATAATATAATATACATAATACACTATACATAAACATATAATACATACGTAAACAAATTAAATGTGGAGAAAATTCTTAGATGGCATTTGCCTTCAGATAGTGACGACGGAGCAGGGTTTTGAAGGAGTTTTTGTTCGGAGCTTACTTGATATCATCGGGGAGAGCGTTCCAGAGAAGTGTGGCTTGAACGGTGAAAGAGGAAGAAAAGAAATACTCATAACATATAAAAATAATGGCAATGTCTTCCTGGTCGATTGCATTACGGCATCTTCTGAACCGCTAATCCCCGCGTTCGCGGTTTAACTATCATAAGCTGTGACAGAACTTAATAAAATTGTTCCTGGATTTTGTATGATATAATAATACGATTCCTGGCCTCCCATTTTTCATTAAAAAGATAGATACTAAGAAAATAAATTTGTCTATACGAATGCGCCTCGAAGGAGCCTCCTTGTGTAGTTTTATTGTAAATTATTTATACGTTAATCTTATATCGTCATTCTCAGACAAAATTAGGTCGTGAAGTTAGCGAAGCGTTATTTATATAACTTAAATTATCGTGAAAAATATCTCCTTTGTTTTAGAATATTTAAGAATTAATCTGTAACCCACCTTTTTAAAAATAATTCATCTGCATTAAAATTGCTTTACAGATTATATACTCTAAATACATTACTGCTTGTTCCTCTATGCCGATATCATGGCTAAATAGCTAGCATAAAGGATTGCGATACCATCCACAGACTGTCTGATGTTTCACGTAGCTCTTTCTGTCAAGTTACGGTTTTCACCCTAAATGTTGAGTTCCCCGGGTTCTTCTTTAACTGATCAATTCTTCAGTTAGACATAAGCCTTACTTAGACACATATACTCCCCTTAGAGTACACTGCTGTTACCGGTATTTATAAATTTGGTCTTGCATATTTAAGATAGTTATTCCGCCAACAGTTGGAAGCCTCGAACATTTTTTACATTTCCCTCTTCTACAACCTCAATGGGATGAGATGCGATAGCAGATTGCCGTCACCATATTTTTGGGTAATATATGGAATGGAATTTAACAGTATTCAACTCACCTGGTACGCTTTCCGTTGCCGGTTCGTTATTTACTATTTTATGGACTCTCTCTATAATCAAGGTCAATTGGTGCTTTAAATTTTTCTTTCAAGAATATAATGCTACATGTATATTGTATTGATCTCTGTAGTATTGATTTGATTTGACCAGAGCGTGTCTTTAGTGTTTACTTGACCATTCTTCCGATCTTAACGCACAACCGTTAAATCGGACACGAGTACGTGCTCCTGTATTTACCCGTACACTTACACGCAACTATAACATACTGCATTATGACTCACTTGATCAAATACCAAATGTTACACTGCTGTGATCACTTTTATAATATTTACTTTTAAGTTTTTTACTAAGATTAGGTTAATATTTGGTTTTACCGGGTACGCCCCCTTTAAATAATTATTGTTAAAGTTAATATCAAATACGGCGGATAATGTCTTTGTTCTTCACTTCTCTAGTAGCGTCTAATAGTTCACTGGTGTATAAAGGCGTCCCCGGTCTATGAGAGGAGGATTTGCCTTAATCGCCTCTCTTGGCCGGCGGATTGACGATCCCAACCAGATACGTCACTTAAAGAAGCTGCATCCTGTCAGCTGTGTGGATAAATATTGGAAATGGTTACTCTGTAATAAGTTTTTCACTTAGTCGACTAGACTGAAAACTCTAGATATACAAGGTGGTAGATTCTATGACGCCGCAACCACATGACATACCAGAAGTACTAAGATTTTTGATAAGAAATGATCTAAGAATACCTAAAGGCACTGCGCATAGCATTAGTTCCCTTGCATTAAATGAGCTAGACAATGCTGTGAGGGTGTTATATAAGCACATTTTCGAAAATCACATTTCTTTTTAATGAATAAGTAACAGATTGCGATAAAACATCTTAAATTCAATCGGATTTGTAACACTAATAAACAGATTTATATTCTAAATATTATCGTAATGAATTTGATAAATTATTTATATTATTGTGGCATTGTCACTTAGCGGGTCGTCCACCTCCTTTTAATATGATTGAAGAGAGCGATGACTGCTACACGGTCATGCTGCTCCTCGAGCTTGCAGTGTACTTATGTTTTTATAATGTCAATTTTTATATTCTTATGGCATGTTTTTAGTTGACAATGGGACTACGCCTTTCATTTTTATGACATTGTCAAGTTTTAAATTATTTCTCTTGTTTCTTCTTCAATATCATTATGAAATGGTAATATAAAATTAAGAATTGAGGTACAGTGATAAACAAAATAGTCATTAGTTAAATTATAAATAATTTTCATTTTCACTTAACAATTTGTGAATGATATTCAATCGTGACATGTATTATTATCTGTTGTATTAGTTTCACAACGTGATATTTTCATCGTTCAATAATTTACTACTTGTACTATTTTACAATGGTTGGTATGAAAGTGAGTGTAAAGAAAATATTACATTCAATTGAGACAGTAATCTCGGAAAAGAAATATATTTCTTGAGAAATAAAGAAATAGAAAACGAAAAAAAAAATTGACACATTTCTGTAAGTAATGAGAACATCAGTTAATTAAAGAAAATGGTCTATGAAGATACAATATTCAAGTTATGTTCAATATCTGACTATTAATTAATAGAATTTAATATTCAGGTGTAAGCGTCGGAACTGACTACAAATATATTATTCATAAATTAAGCTACAGTTAATATAATGCAGATATTATACATGAAAGAGCTGTGATATATATTGTGTAATAAAGCATATCCTAGCCTTTTTGTGCAAATAGATTAGAAAATTCACAGAATACCTGCTTGAAATAGCAGCGTACTGTTGCTGTCTGTTACCATTAATAACACAAATATAATCTTTATTATTAACATTATTAACATTATTATTAACACATTATAAATATTATGGTTTTGGTACACTTACTATTAACATTGTGTGAACTTGTCATGAAGAAGAAATATACCATCTCATATATTTCACTGCAGGCCGTATGAGGACACTCAAAGTTGCTCGGGGGACTAATGAAAGCGTTAGAGTCTGCAACGATGATAACCGCAGCAAACTAAAGTAACCGAAATAGCCGTTAGGATCTACAAGTTGAAGTGCTAATGGAGCGGCCTAGCTCGCAGAACTGACTGATGTATGTGGGCGACGGTAATCACTTACCATCAGGTGAACCGCTTCCTCGTTTGCCGTCTTTTCCATAAAAAAAAGATGAAATGATGGATGCAGGTGGCACAGGATCGTGCTTCGTGGCAGTCTTTGGAGCAGACCTAAGTTCAGTAGTGGACTTATGATATGCTGAAATGAAAATGATGAATGATACCATTATTGCCTCCAATCTCACTATCATGCGGTCCACTTTGCTGACTTACGACGAACGTCGACTTGCGGACGAATCTCTGCCGATTGAGTGAAGGCAGAAAATTCACAACCAAAACCAACCCAAATACTATAGGCTGGTATTAGGGAGCATCATCATTACAGCGAGGATACCGCGATCATTAATTCACCCAACTAATATGTCACGATAATGCACATCTTCCTTGTGCAAGATGCCAGCTTTTGTTGAAACTTTCAAGACCCATGTCTAGCATTTTTTGTGCTTAGATTGTGCACTAATTAGACAAGGGTGATTGTGACATCCTGGCCGATTTCGACCCTTGCGGCATCAACTTCCAAATAATTTTGATAGATATATCGTATTACAGTATCAAGTGTACACGCAAGCCTTGATGTACTTATTCATCTTTACCTTCCTGTACATCGAGTGCCATGTATACGGGACACGACACAATTTATATTTTGCTCATTTGAGCATTAGTATTTACTAACTTCGGTTGTGGCTTGAATCAGAAGCTTCAGTCAAGTACGCTAACCCTTTAAGTTATGTGGTCATTATACTAATGTTTTAATGCAGTATACAAATAAATGTCTTAATACAGAAATATTTTTTAAACATATCGAATATTGTTAAAGAATGCCTCTAAATATTTCAGATATGATGATAATTATAACAGAATAATAATTCTGTTATAATTATCATCAATAATTTATTAATCCTTTTGTTCTTGCCATGACAACATGATATTTCTATTTTGATATCTACCATTTAGTAATCGTATAAGGGATATTTAAGAACATACAACGTTTAACCAGTAATATTCTTTAATAAAAATCAAGCATTTATACAGCGGCTAATTCTATAGTACATGTACATAATAATTTTATTCACATTAAAACACGCAAATTCGAAATTATTTCTTAAAACTTCTACTTTAATAGTATTTTCAATTAATGATTTAAATGCAATTCTGATAAAATAACTAGCGTAAGTATTAAAAATAGGTTTGATAATGTTTGTGAACTTGAACTCCGTCGCCAGTAACTTTCGTCTTTGGATGATAACATAAGCGAATCTTCACTATTTAGCAGTGTTTCACCAGGACAAGGTAAAGATTCTGTCAACTGATCAACCAATGATACTTCATTAATAATAGGTTTTGTTGAGGTATCAAATTTGTACAATGGATTATCTCCGTATATATTATCTTCATCGTTCTGTTGAATGACGTCACCGTTACTACCAAGTTCGAAAACATCGTCAACTTTAGTATTTTCGATATCGTCGCGTACTTTTGATTTGAATTGATTAGGGCCGTTTGTTTTAATATCAAAACTGCAACTAACTTCACCTAAAGCTAATCTAAGAGGTTCACTTTTAGTTTCATTCCGAAGCGCCTGCATCCAATTTAGACGGCAATCGCAGGTGAATTTGTTGCCTGTAACAAAAACGATTATATTTAGCTAAGATTGTAACATTATTTATTTATATTCTTGTTTTTTAAGAAGTGTTTTTAAATCATATATATTTGTAAACCGTGTGATAGCAGAGTAAGGATTTGTCACCTCCTTTGTTCTCGTGCTACGTACGAGGCACCTAAGGTAAAAGTCTTGAAAATCTCATGGCAACCTCCGAGAAGAAATATTGTGACGAGGTTCGCCACGTATCACGTTCTATTTCTCTTTGAGGCTAAAAGTCATTTTCAGAAGCCCATTTGCTTATGCTGAGTTATGCCAAATGTAGATCAGTTATCTCTACCTACTTGTATTTTTTTTTAAGAAAAGAATATGAAATTCAGTAAAATATTATGATAAAGACTATTTAAAATATTTAAGGCCCGCTACGTAGTTTTTAATAAAAATTATCGTTTTCATAAAAATATTTTAAAGTACGTAAATTTAGAAATACCAGCAAAAGTACTTTAGAATACATTACCCTCAAAGGCACCGTCAGTTACTGAACAAAACATGAGTACAATTCAAACTTGTTTGTTGAGTTTTAATAATTCTCATTTAGTGCACTGAATAATGTTATTATTCCATCGTTGACTTGCTAAAGGGGACTTTTACACCCATTAATTGTCTATAATGTGAGTAGGGTGCCGAGGGATTAAAGCTCTGATGGGGAGTGCAGAATACACGCCATTGTTTGACCAAAATGTAGTTATCTTCCCATGAGTGTGCCGTGCATAAACATCACGCGCTAGAACTTCTGATAAAATATCATTTTTTTTCCACGTGCTTTATAACAAAATAAAAATTCATTTTATTTGATTTTTTGTATATAGACATATTTATAAACACTACATAACAATTTACAATCAATATTTTTTATGTTACAATTTGTTTAATTTTAGTGGCATCATTTTATAATAAATTTAATTTGAAACTTACCACTCAAGTAAATGACTGATATTTCTTCTTTTAGATTTTCAAATATTGGTTTAATCGTTTCTACAGTAAGGGATTCCAATTCATTATTTCGTAAATCTAATAATTTTATCCCTCGAACACCTTCTAAAAGTCTTTCATTGATTGATTGTAATTGATTACCGGTCATAGACAATTTCTCTAGTAAGGCGAGCCCATCAAAAGCCCTTTCAGATAGATATTTCAATTCATTGTTATCTAAAAGGAGCTCATTCAAGTTCCACAACTCCGTGAATGTCAAATCGCCAATCATTGATAACTTGTTTGACCTCAAGTCCAATCTTGTCAAGTTAGCAAGTCCCTTGAAAGTATCTCTAGTGAGAACAGTAATCAAATTCGCCTCTAATATTAAATCGTTAAGTATAGACAGATGCTCGAAACAACCATCATGAGCGAGGTTAATGCTATTATATGACAAATCAAGATATTTCAAACTCGGTAAATCGACGAAAACATCTCTTTGTATCTCTGTAATTTTATTTTCTTTTATTGTCAAATTAACAAGTGATGGGAGTCCAGTGAACGCAGAAAAATCTAGAACGGTTATTTTGTTGTTCATCAATGTGATTTCTTTCACAGTTGACATGTTCGTAAAAGTCAACTTTTCTATTTTATTGAACGTCGCGTAGTGTATATACAGCTTTTGCAATCTCTTGAGTCGATGAATTACTGGTAACGGAATGAATGTAAGTGCACCGTCCGATCTTACATTAAACGTGAGTTTCTCTAAGTATAGTTGAGAGTTGAAGCTAGCCCATATTGGGTCGCTTTCGTCAATCCCACCATTGAATACCCAGCAATCAGCTCTAGTGGCAGTATTGATTTCAGTTCTCTCACAGTAGCAATGAACTTTAGATTCTCTGTTTGCTATTTCGCACAAATTATCCTTAATCTGCGCTGAATGATATCTCCTAACAGTTTTGTCTCTGCGTTTTTCATTAAGCCGACTCTCAGTATAGGATATTTGAACAGAGGTCAGAGCTAGAGTTATAAGTAAATATTTGACGACAGTCTCCATATTCCGGGTTAACCTGAAATTGTAAAAAATATATAAATTTATTCTCTATCAAAAATATACTTAAATACAGAAAGTTACATACAGTAGAATACTGTATCTTCAAAATTAAATTTAATTAGAAACCACTCGAAATGAAGGGAATAAAAATTAAATTAAACGCTAGAAAATTCGTGAATAAAAGTTTTATTTCAAATGGGTAGTTTATTAATTTCATTCGTTCATTTAAATATTTGCGATATTCTAACTAAACTGTTAATAAAATTTAAACTCATGTCTTAAAACAGAGATAAAAAAAATTCATTTCAAATTGTGTCTGTACTTTTCAAGTGAAATGTCTTGGCCTTTTATTACTCAACTTCTAGAGACACTCTACTTTGGTTCTAAAAAAAGTTATGACAATTTCATAAAGGACTTGAAGTCGAGAATCAAGTCTTTTGTTTTTAAACTTAATTTTTTTACTAAGATTGTACCCGATCGTTTCTCTTTTGAAATAAGCTGTAAAGATATACAGTTTAAAAGAAATGGACGAAATCATTTTGCTTTTGATATATTCTTTGTTTGTATTGTGCCTTTATTTTGTTGTTCTTTGTGAACAAAAGAAGAAGCGTATAAATTTTAATATAACAATGCTTTTGTATTGATACAGGCTTCTCTAAAACGTTTGAAGTGTTCATTGCAAGTTCTTTTCAAGGTGGATATTAGTGTCAAGTTTTGGTGAGCTCTCTTTTATGGACGCACTTAACTTTTATATAGCACTCTATATTCATGTTATAAATTTCATTATTTAATTAGGCAGAGATAGAAGAAGAGTTAACTTTAATAAAGCTGCGAATAAGTATTCTTATTACACTCAAATAGTATTTAATTGACACTACGTAATAACAGTGTTCGTCAAAATCATGTTATCTGTGTCGGTAACGTATATATATATATGTGTGTGTGTATATTATAAAATTTCATAACTATACGCACATATTGCCGGTTAAGGTGAACGGTATGTCAAATTGTTCAATTTAAAAGTATTAGTAACGTAGGATGTATCCATTCCAAACGAACGCTAAAAATCTGCTTTCTAAGACTACACACATTGATGTTGTTACGAAAATAGACTATACAATTCAAGACAATTTATCTCGAATAACCCCCGAGATCCTCTTTGGCAACTCTCAAGAACATTAATCCTGTGAGTACAGTGTTCTTCATGCTCTTTTGGAGATAAGCCCTTTAAGTTGCTTAATATGTCTTTTGATAATGAAATTCTTTGACGGACTTTGGACTAATTTAATTAAGTATCATGGTATTTTAGAGCCTTTGTAACTATATGTATGTGTAAATACTTACGTATTTACTTCAATTAGTGTATTGCTAGAGTTTATTTTTGAGTGCGTGAGTGTGCACCCATATTGTACAGTCCTCATCGAATGAAAAAACGTCTTAATATCCCATGGGCTACAAATACTCGACAACATTCTTTTCGTAAGTACCTACCTGAGTTTCAACAAAGAAGTTTTTGTGGAATATACCTGGGGCTTTTATAAAACGACATTTTACCTGAGATTTACAAATTTTATAAAACTCAAATTTAATTAGTTATTTGAACGGCTATTCTGAATTTTCCAACAAAGTTATTTGCTAAAGATAGTTCCAATATCAATAGTAACATTAATATTTTGTATAGTAATTATACACTTATATTTAATAATTTTATTTAAAAACCATCTCTCATGTGATTTTCCTGTAAAGTATATTTTAAAAAAGTAAAGAACTGTATACCCAATACTGGTGTGGTAAGAGGTCAGACATCTATTTTAGTCGTTTAGTCGTTCCTTCAAACTTTTCACCAGAGCTTTTTTTTGTAACAACGTGACTAGTGTCGAGCCAAACTTAGTACTAGTCCACCACAAAAGTGGAGGCAGATACCCTAACCATTAGGCTATCGTGGCTGATATTGTGGCATAATAACAATGTCCTTATTTTAATAGTCATTCTGTATTGGTATAAGAATCTTCCACCTTCTTCTTCTTCTACCAAGATACTTCCTTGCGTGGGTCCGTCAGAAGCAACTAAAGGAAATGTCTCGAAAATCCCAATGATTACAGATAGATGGCGGGATAACCATTTCTAAAAATACCAGATCAATTTTATGCGGATGTGCAGCTACGTCTGGGCTAGGAAATGTCTGGAACTGCGATCGCCTATCCCCTTACCGAGCCAGGCGTTTATGAGAAATTCTCAATGTTAAGGTAAGGTAAGGAAATAGTTATCCGTATGCCTTTAGGTAAATTAACCTAACAAATGTATATTTCGCTTAATACTCGTAGTTTCGAAAGTCACTGAACCTAAGAAAATATTAATTGTACGCTAGTAAACTAAAAGCATATTATTTATGCTCCAAGGCATGCAAAATTCAAGTAAATCAATTTTAACTTACTTGAAACTAGAGCTACGAAGTTGATATAACTTACATTTGAGCAGTAGCTCTTGTAAGCGCCTACTCCCGCTTAAGGTAATTAGTTGTGAAGTATTTATGTGAGGGATAAAATTTGATTGATGTGCGAAATTCGTCGGTACAAACGAGTTAAGTTAGCGGTAGTTATGCATCTCAAGTTGATAATTACCGGGTTTAAATTTACCCTGATTAACTTGATAGTCGATATAATATTATGATTGATAGTATATTAAATTTTTGTAGGATTGATTCTGTAGCATTCTGTTAGCGTATTATTTTGTAGATTAAAGTTTGTAGACATGTCAATCGTTTGTGTGAATATTCTTTTGATTTTTTTGTATAATAATCACATATTTGTCACATCTAAAATTATTAAACCTATAGTAAAGTAGCAGCCTGTAAATGCCTTCTACTGGGCAAAGGCCTCATTCGAGTAAAATATTTTACTAATGGTTCACTTCCAAGGTGTAACTAGACATTGGCAGTCTTGTATTAGTACACAGTCTATATAAAATCCGTAAATAATAGTTCCATTTCAAATGTATGGTATTCGCGTAAATACCAGAAATCAGAAATATGTTTGATGTTAACTTTAATGCGATAACTATTGTTCTATTTCATACTAATGCCTTTTAAACCAATTTTAACTAAGGTGATAACTTCCGGTCGCTAATCTTGACTTCTAAATTCCGGTCTTCTTATTTTCTCGAGACGAAGTCATTTCGTTTTGACCGCGTTGCATAGTGATTACCTGAATGTTGCCAGCCGAAATGAACACTTGTGCAACTTTCATATCTGTCTTTCGGATTTTGTTGCGTTCGTATTTCTAGCATTGCAATTGACTAACACGTTCTCACAAGCGCTATATCGAATTGAAGAAGGTAAAAAAAATAAGTACCTCTATGGTTGCGCGTATACTTGCACTTCCGCAATATTGCAGTTCTGCAATACTCATCTTCATGCGCAGGATATAGATTCCTACCGATCCTGCGCTGAAGTTATTTCTGTTAGCCGTTTTGACTTTTACAACTTCATCGGATATTGCACCTGCGTCCTTGAGGCCGCCCGTCTTTTATGATAAAGCCTGCGCTGTTACAACTGTTCATTGTATTTATACGCCAGCTTTTGGTCGAAATCCGCCTGGAGGACAGTTTCTGTTTTAGCTAATAAAACTTGCGTGCAGGTCAAGGCGTTATTCTGAGTAAGACATCTTTTGGTGTCGTCAATTTACATCACAACCTAATCAGGATTCCTTTCTTCGGCATAACCTTAGTCTGAAGTTTATTTTAAGACTTCCAGATCAGCCTTAGCAACTGATATGCTGTGGGGCTTCTCAAGAGGATAGTCGATAAGGACAGAATATTGAGTTTGGATCGAACTACAGTATCCTCTGCTTCAATAATTGTACAAGATACGTATTATGAGAAAGTATAAGAAAAAATGTACAGAATAAAGTGGAAATTCTAACTTGTCGGTACTTTCGTCTGACGAATACTTTATGTGACTAGAGAATTCAGATAAAATAGTCAGCAGCGAAGTTATAACACTCGGCTACGAAATAAGGCCATTGTGAGAAAATTATGATGAACACTTTGGGACGTATAAGTTAGTCGCAGAATGCTGTATCGTTGCATCATTATTATTGTTTCTTATACAATATTTTTCTTTTAAAAAAAAATTTGTTCTAATATTTAAAAATTAAAAGAATATTTAAAACAACAAATTATTCCAGATTTATAATGTTTCATAAAGTATACTAGAAGTGTTCAGTGCTCTTAGAAGTATCCTTACACCAAAGCTTCGAACTAATAAACGAGTGACACTAATTGGCGCTGAGATCGTGTCTCCGGGAAGACCACTTACAATGAAATTCCTGTAAAAATCTCTCGAAAAATTCTCGCTTTTACGACACCATCGTTTATTAAGGAGACAAAATTTTTACTTTAAATTCAAGAAGATGGAGGCTTTTAAGACTTTTATTATCGAGAAAATATGTCCGTACCTAAGTATTTTATAATGTAAACTGCACCAGGCTCAGATTATTCTACAAAAAATAGCAAAATGGTTAAGTATCATGTTTAGCCTGTAAAAGTCTCCTGTTGGACATATACGGCGGTGATATAAAGGTTTCACATTACTACACACTTCTCAAACACCAGCCTTTTAATTTTTTATTCGGATGCCACATATCTATGTCAGCATTTCTCACAGGAGGAGTGGAAGAAATTAAAAGTACATTGCTTAATTCAGTCCTCTCTAAGAAATCGCCAGGAAAATCCATCACTTATTTCTTCAAAGCTTTGCCCATACACACCACGCTGTGCATACGCAGTGTCTATACCTTGGCACTAGTTTGAGAGATATGGGTACGGCAAATTCCGATGGATATACCACCATGATTCAATCGCCAGAGCCTCGTCTGCTAACTAACATGATGCATCGCGTGCAAGTGAGGTTGGCACTTGGCGAAAGAGATGGTATGTTCCCCCTTAAACTGGCCTGTAAAATGGTGAATAGTTTTTGCATATACACCCAGTGGCTGTCCGCTGACATACTCGTATGTCTTCGGCTGCAATGCATCAATTCGAAAGCCGCGTTGCGCAGATCGTCGCTCCATCTAACCAAGGCCATCTCTCACGCTACGTTTGCCATAGGGTTATACTTGAGAACCTTCTCATGCCGAACGCTGTAACTTCAGTCAGGGACTCTGGCTTTCAGGCAGAGTTTTTCGTTACTCATGAATTTGAGGAAATAGCTCCTTCTAGTCGCACTCAGCAGCCTAGTTAGTGCTGAGATATAGCTAAGAGAAAATTTTAGAGGGCTTATGTTCGATTCCCGTTGCCGGATAGACAATAATTATTTATTGTACCACCTGCTCGGCGGCGAAAGAAATCATAGTTACACCGTAGCAACATCCGTATCAAACACATAATAAAAAATAAATTTCGGTAATTTATGAGTTTGCGAAGAATCTTCATTAGTATGATTTATTCTTTTTTTTTAATTTTTTTATAGAACCGTATTCTTAAAAAGAAACTTTCAGAAACAGCATGGGGACCGATCTACTTATTCCCTGGGGTTATTATCGTCTTCTTTCGTTATATGTTATTTTATATAATGATAACCCCTTTTTAAAAAGTCTTTGTTTAATATTTATTTTAAACTTATTGATAGAAAGACTGCGCACTTACTGGGATTTTATTATATGAACGCCCCATGAACAAGTTACTAACTATGGAGTCTGCTGACCCATTCCAGATCGGGGTGGCGGACACTTCCCGGCCAATAAGTCCTTAAAAGTAATGAGAGGAGGCCTTTACTTTGCAGTAGGACTGATATATAGGATGGATTTACTTTTTCTTTCCTATTAAAATCATAAGGGTACATGCACAGTGAGGGTTTAGTTTTATTATTATGATGTAGTCTGGCCAATTTTGGGCACGGTGACAACTTCTGAATAGTACAGCCAGTTGCCAACTGCATATGATATATTACAGTGCTGCATGTGTCTCGCTAACATCAGTCACAGAGACGCAACGTAAAACAACTAATATGACAGTCTGTATGTATATAGATCAAACATTGGCATAGCGTAGGATTCATACTCGATCCAAAAAATCTAAACGACTTACAGAATGATTTGCCGACTGAAAAAATCATATTATTGATGAGTGATCGTAGAATAAAAAAAAACAATGTTTATTTTTTAGCTGAGCAGATAAGAAATTAACTCTGAAAAAGGAGACTAGAGTTCGATCTTCTATAGGATACGGCAATGGCTTCTACCAAAGAGATTTTCGACAACAGTCTCACTATCTGTCACGCTGTCCCAAATAAAGCCTGGTGAAAGTTGAGACTATCAAAAAGGACTTAAATGTCCTGTGCTGGGTATATGGTTGCATAATACGGGTGCTGTTAGCGTAATTTTTTTTTTGTTTTCTTTATGAATTCATTGCAGTATTCGTTTTATTTTCATCGTGAGTTATCTCTTAATGCTATAATATTTTTAGGAATCAAAACAAATTCTACTTATAACTAAAAGTAACGCCTATAGATTAAAATCTGATATTTGCTCATAACAATACACTTTGGCATTTATGTATTGCGAAAATACGGGTGTTAGCTGGGACCCGATCCTAACATGCGTAAGATAAGACTCATAACGTTCGAATTTCAATTGTTTCAAAGGGTTGATAGGCCAAAAGGATAGACATTAGAAAATAAAAAAAGCGTTCTTGCATTGCGTATTTTGTAATGTTCAATAATTCGTACTATTTGATAATAAATATTTTTAATCACATACAAATAAACATAAAAATTGCGTCATTGTATGCTATCTAAAATAGAAATAAAACGTATAATATCTTAATATATTTTGTATTGAATTGATAGGTATTTTATATATCTCTTCTTAAAGTTTAGAATACGTTTTATATTATTCTTTCATCATTCAAAACATTTTTCATGTCTCATGTATGTGTCAGATGCGATCATTATTCAATTTGCCTTAATTCTGACCATATCCGTAGTCATTCATCATATTTACTCATGCATTAAAATTCGTCATAATACTGATTAAATATGAAATTTACTCGTTTTAGTAAAAAATAAGTATATCAAGAGGCAATAACTGATTATTCCATAACCATTGTGCTTAACAAAAGCAGAAACATTTAAAAACTATTTATTTTAATGAAGTAAGAGTTGCGAGCAAAAGTTTAAAAAAAAGGAAAATAATTCTCAGTTTATTTAAAAAAAAAACACTTTAGTTAATATAGAGGAAAAACAACGTACCTGTAGCACGAAATAATCAAGTACACCTGAAACACGCACAAACGGATAAAACGCCGATGACAAGTATCGTTGTAAAGTTCGTTCGACACGATATTAATACGAAAGTTATGTTAAATTGTCGAACGGGACGTTCGTCCCGGGACAAGAGCGCGGCCACGACTGAACATTAGGGCGTAGATGATTCATTCGGAAGGGAGTGGACACCACAGTGCAGGACTTCGTGCCAAAATTAGTACATAATTTTCGCGGACTTTTGTTGTTGCTGTTTATTCCAGCCAATGTTTATTTTTAATAGAACATATAGTAATTTTCGGTAAAGACTGTATTTACATTAATCATTTCATACAAACCTTGTGTTATATGTTATATTTATCTTACAAATAGATGATTTGTAAGATAAATATAATATACAAACGTGAATTGTGATTACCAGTTTAAAGATAGTTTTTGTTTTAGCCAACTTTGTTATGCTAATCTAAATACTTGAAGTTATATTACATATTTATACATATAAAAATGTGTTGTCGTATCGGAAACGGCTCTTACGATTTGGATGAAGTTTTGTATTTAAACAATTTTCAAGTTTAACTGGATAGGTGTCATCTCCATCCATATGAATTAAAACACCATCTCATAGAATATTAGGAACCGTTATATTCAGAGTGTGGCGCTTGGTTAGTAAAGGACGACTGTCATGTATTGGCACAGAACTTAAGTGACACTTCAACTGGTAGTTCAAAATGGTCAAACTCGGAGAGCCCAGGTACTATTCATTTATAAACAATCCGTATATTATTAAATTATATCCTTATATTCGTTACTCTTACAAAGCTTAGATAAACCTGTCGTTATGGATTTTTTTTTATTTTTTTTTCTACGAAAAATAGGCTTGCGTTTGACCTCAATCTTGTCCGATGGAAGGCGAAGATGAGGCCTAGGATGGTACACGCTTGCCTAGATGTCTGTTCACTTATATAAATTATATTAAACAGCTATTAAGTAACGTTGCTAATATTCCAGTTGACCCTCCGACTAAGCATTGCAGCTTGTATCTGGAATGGTTCACGACAATAGTCGAATGGCGGGCTCGAACTTACGACGTCATGTTCCGTAGTTCGCACCCGAACCCATTTGGCGATTGGCGCTTAATTGTTGCTCTAAACGAGATATACTTTTTTTTTGGGTACAGTAGCCGCGTAGCAAGAGGAGCTGTCTCTGATGCAGGAAACTCGAGTTTGATCGCCAATCCGGAAGGACGTTCCATTAGGTTTTTAGGAAGTTGTATCGTAGACCTGGACGTCGTAGACAGCGACTACCTCACATGTTGGTCCAAATGAGTTCTGTAGAAAAGTGGGGTAAAACGACTAATCATTAAAGTACTAGACCTCTAAGCACCCACCGAGTATACTGGTCATTAGAGATTATTTTTATTACATTTTTTTTAAATAGAATTATTTTTCATTATCTTTACAACATTTATAATTTATTACAATTTAAATATTTGGAGTGCTACGAAATTATAATAAGTATAAATAAATTTTCATAGCTTGTATTACTCGCTAAGATTGTTAAAAATTATTCTTCAATACGATGCTTTCTTTTCATTTTCTAGGAATAACATAATAGCACTTTTCTAATTTATGCAAGACTCGATACTGTCAAAGCGAATTTTGTTTTATTTCACCTAAATTCTGGAGGTTTCTGCTTTTGTATTTCGTAAAACGCTTCTGCGTATTCCCAGTGGTTTTCATTACATTAATAATAAAAGTAACAGTCTGTTAATGTCCCACTGTGGGTTAAATACCTCCTCTCAATATTTAAGAGCTGCTAAAATGTGGATTGGTGGGCTTCACATATTCTCGTCATAATATGTCACAGACACGCAGTTTTCTTCCAGAAGTTTTCGTTCAAAATCACAAAATCGGGGAAAATCAGCCTTAAAGTGACAGCATTACATATCATACCCCATCTGTGTTCTCCTAGTTCCTTAAAAAAAATCGTATATCACTGAAACGTCACGTACTCATGTCAAATAGTCTCAAGTCAAATATCAAAATTTATTTGTAAGCGAAAAGCTTTGGATTCCTTTCTCGGTTACGCCACATGCATTGGGTACAGCCCTTATATACTTTATGCGATAAGTACTATAAGATAACACACACCCTATTAGTCCGAATTGTCTACTGTTACGGAAAACGACTGCCCTGTCGGTTTTTCACCCTCGGGCTATAAAGCCATGACTCACGAATGGCACCTGCCTTTTATAATATTATTAAGTGAAGTATTTTTCTTCTGAGGGAAAGAGGGCAAATGAGCATACGGCTAACCTGATGGTAAGTGATTACAGTCGCCCACGTACATCTGTAACACCAGAGGTGCTGCAGGTGCGTTGCTGGCTTTTAAGGATATTTGGAAGGTGGGAGAGAGGATGAGAAACGGATGGGGAGGGGGAGGGGGCCTCCGTTTACTTCACTCACCTAACGAAACTCAGAAGCACAAGATGCCTCTACTTCAAGCCGTTATTCTGCGAGGCCGCGTACCGGCCCAATCGAGCAGCAGAAAAAGCCGCTTCTTGGCTCTAAGCTATTGAAAATATGAAATATTATTTAGAATCAATCTGAGGGGTGTAAGTGAGATTATGAAGGTATAATCTCACTTACACCCCTATTCTTCTTTTTCCAAATGCCAACCTAATCTGCGCGTGGTGCAAACAAAAGAGACCCCGGCGACCGAATGATGGCGGAATATCGATTCGAATTTGCCGAGCCCAAATACCATAGAAGTGATGAGGAGCAGCGTCATCAAAGCAAGGGGTGGCGGCACTGCGACGACAGCCCGCCTATCTAGCAAGGTGAGTAGGAGCAGGCTTTCTGTGAAATATATAATATACTGGATTGACTGGCGCTTCCTTAGCGAGGTGTATGTTCAGCGGTGGACTAAAATAGGCTGATGGTGTAATAGTAGGAGTAGACTAAGGGTCAGGTCAGTATGTAGAGTTGTAAATATTACGTATAATATTATACATCTAACTTAAGAAGTCTAGTGGCCGTTGCTTGGGTAAAGTGTGACAGTATTTTCCCTTGGACATTATTAGAGTAAAAGTTAGAAAAATTTATGACTACTCCTACAGATGGCGTATTAACTATATTGCACAAGAGGGATCTTCAAGTAAAAATAACTAAAACCCGACTACGGAAAAGCACAAGTATAAGTTAACCCTACGAAAACAAGTGATAACGATAACTTATTTATAATATTTTTAAAGGAACAGCTACACGGGAACAGATGGACGTACTATCAAACATAAGTATATACATGTATGCTTAAATATTGGATCAGATATTGGAAGATAAAGTCGAGTGTGCGTTTCTGAGCTTGCGCGTACACTTACGCCATTATAGTATTCCCTGTCCAGTAGACAACTGCCTGATTAGTATTTGACAGTAGACCGAGGTCGAAATCGGCAGAAGAACATCGTACATAGATTCTTTCCGATTTCGATTTCTTATTGATCCTCAGCGAATGCTTAACAACAATTTTACTCGTTTTAATCAGTAACTAGGTTCAAGTTCCTTACAATTTAAAACATTATATTGAAACATTTGTAGCTTTTAATGAGAGTTAAAAGTTGTTCAATACGAAAAAAAGTTATGAGATTACCACGTATCAACCAATATACCCTTTGAAGATGAAAAGGAATACTCTTGTCAAATACGTTAAGAATATTTAAGTATAATAAGACAATTAAAACCTAAATTGAAAATTTAGATTGAAACTAGACAAACTATCGAGAATACTACTAGAGATGAGTTTGAATAAAATGTCAAACACACTTTTTTAAAGTGAATTCGAGGTGTAAATAGTAGTAGTATAGTATAATAGTCGAAGTTAAAATGAAATGACTCATCATATAGAAATGACATACCTCAGACATACTTATTATGATGAAATAATAAAGTATTTTCATGAAAAAAAATAGAAGTGTTTTTTCTAAATGGGTCTCAAATGAGATTCAACCTTTAAGAAACACAGAATGTAAGTAATTTAACTAATTTAAAAGCCGTGAAGGGATAGAATTTATCCCCCTATTTGATCACGCTGGTATCGTAAAATTCAACTTAATTATATACTAAGGGTTTAAGCAATTTCAACCGTATAAAGCCTGGTATCTGGACAATATTGTCCTTTAACGGTACGTTCATTTGAGAAGTTTTATATAACACCTATCGGACTATGAAGTTTTAAGGCTTTTACACTGAACCCACAACACGGCAGATTAACAACAAATACATAGGAAATGAAATTAAAAAAATCCATATTATAATTCTGCATTTCGTATTCCATTCAATATGAAATTTGAAACCTTATTATCGGATACACAAAAACTAAGCACATGAAGTATTAAAATCTCCGCACCCTCAGCTATAACATGCTATTACGTATTACGACTATAAATATAAGAAATAGCATATAAAAGAAATTCTATTAATATTGCAATAAAAGCGAAAGTCTTTTTGCCTTACAAACCTATAATTGAAGGGTCGCCACGTATGGTTCCCTCATTCATAAAGAGATTATTAGAAAAAATATAACACATATTCACAAAGCTCTCTATTTGAATAGTTATTACATCCGAGATCATATTTGATTTATATTGTGTTGGCATAAGTTTTAACAAACAAATAATAATGTTATTACTGGTTACACATATTATTAAAAAGTTCTGTAAATTCGGTGTAAATTTCATGTTTTTAGACAAATATGAGATAGGCAACTTTCACTTATTTGAACTGGTGTTTGCAGTTTTATTTTCTCTAATTAAGTAAACGTGTGCTTTTTGTGTGTAAGGTCAAAAAAGATAATCGATCAAACTTGCAAAATGTACCTTCCTTATAAATTATACCTATGTCTGAGGGGTATTTATTGCTAAGCCCCTACTTAAATCAGGTAAAGGCCATTTGTAAAGGGCTTCTTAGAAGAATAATCCCCGCAAGATTTATTCACTTCGCGAAAAGACCGCAGTCATACCCGGAATTATATTGTTGTATAAAATAAATAAGAGGTAAAGAAATAGTAAGGGGCAAGTGCAGTTGTCCATTGTCGTTGAAGTATACGTAAGTCATATTATTATTAAATTATGTAAAAATCAAAGCCTCACGCCGTGGTGCACTATTATGTTGTACTGTTTATTCACCCTTAAGTAGATTGCTTTATGCTCTCGCTTTTACTTGCAGTGTATAACTATTGATTTACTTTTAATCGTAAAAGGCACTTTGTCCATTCCAGTCAGTATTTTTATGAGTCAGCCATTAACCTACATGAAATTTTACAAAAGACATTTTAACTAAATTATAAGAAAAATGGAAAGTAAAACGTTTAAATTATTTGTATCTTTCTTTCTTTTATCTTTAATTTATTTGTTTCGATAAATATTATATCGCTAACCTAGCATCAATAATATTGTAAGGGGAAATATAACATCTCTTTATCCAAATACGAATAACCGTGGTGTATCCTGTTAGTAGACAAACGAAGCTCTGTCA
The DNA here is from genome assembly GCA_029286595.1 of Bhutanitis thaidina. Lineage (NCBI taxonomy): Eukaryota > Metazoa > Arthropoda > Insecta > Lepidoptera > Papilionidae > Bhutanitis > Bhutanitis thaidina. The sequence continues at coordinate 3,503,456 of JAGSMS010000012.1, read as the reverse complement.
GAGTATTCCGAGGCTTTGGGTATTACCATCCGATTGTTCCGTAACCAAATCCCACTGGTGACGGGGATCAGCATCACCAGTGCGAGGGTACTGGTGATGCTGATCCCCGTCTCTTTACCCATACTCACTACGCTGGGCTGCACCACTAGCCCTGCCTAGTGAGTATGGGTAAAGTTTTCAAGAAATACATACCGGCTTTGGCGCTTTCTCGGAGAGGATTATGTTTAGCAGTGAGCTAATAAAGACTTATGCAGCATATAGAACATGTATCTTTTAATAAGAATTTAGATTGAATCCGTAAATTACTTTTTATAAGATATTTCTAATAAATTTTAGATTAGTAATAAAACATACGACGAGAGTTCATATACAAGAAGAAAGAGAGAGAATAATAATAATACTATACAAAGAGAGCACATACAATGTAACGTCGCCTGTTGACAACAAAGGACAATTGCACGCGAAATCCTAATCCGATGCTCGTGATCGATCTCCAAGCTGACAATTGTAAATTGTACTTAATAGCACCGCAGATGTTAGAAAATATTGAAACTGGAATCTCATTCTCGTTAGCTCACAGCGGTGTACAATTGCAATAACAGAAAGAATAAAAAACTTACTCCGACTGGTACAAAAACTGTTAAGTGAGACAATTCTGACAGCCTGATATATTTTTCCCTACCTTCAGCAGCAGCTCGATTGAATGATAAGTATGTGGTTTCGAGTTCTAGCCCTCAAACCTCAGTTGGTTTTTAATATGTTTTATTTATCATCAATTATTAAACCTTACTAAATTGTAAGTACATGATACACATAATATAAGGAATTGCCTATATGTTTCAATCAATTTCAAATTTATTTAGACCAATAACATGAACCAAATCACGCGCAAGGAAGGGATACTTTGCTAAAGCCCTTTTTAATATGGTATAAGTAATGAGCTTTTCAGCTGTTTTGAGAAAAATGTTATATGAATATTGAAATAATTTTGTCCCATAATACGTAGCTAGATGAAATTTTCACAATAATATTTTTTTACGTATATCTGTAACACCAGAGGTGCTGCAGGTGCGCTGTTGGCCTTTAAGGGTATTTGTAAGATGGGAGAGGAAGAGGGGGAAGAGACTGTGGGTAGGGAGAGTAAGGTGCTACCGGATACCTCACTCACCGAACGAAACACAGAACGCACAAGATGCCTCTACTCCACGCCGGTATTCTGCGAGGGCGCCGTACCAACCTAGTCGAATCAACCTATTCGAGCACCAGCAAATACATGAAACACATATATTGTCTGTGAATGTAGAAAAATTTTAAAAATAAAACCACCTCCAATTTTTTGGGTAATACCACGATTTTTTTAAACATGTTAAACATTTAGATTCCGCTCCTAACCGTAATATCCGATCTCAAACTACTGATTTTATTGCAACATGTTTAAATTCCATCTTTACTTTTACCCCTGTAGACCAGAACTAAATTAAAAAGTCTGCATTAGCTTCTTAGTCTAATGATAAAATAAGCTTCATGGTTGTAATCATATTGGAGCACCTTCTCCTTGCATTTATCATAAACTTTTCTCTTGTTTCTGGTCAATTTCCTCTTTTCTGGAAACTTTATGAATTTATCGTACAGATTTGCAACATTAGATAAGGGACTCGTATTATTTTTGCGGAAGTCAAGAGTATATTTAAAGTAGCAGATATACTTTTGCCACGATTGACGTTAAAACAAGGCGGAATACTATCTCCTATCATATTTTCGATTTTTATTATTTTTATTACCTCTCGTATTAACTGCTCATATCATATGTATGCGGATGACCTTCAGTGACAGTATAATCTGGTATTGAAGAGCTTTATGCACCATTTGGAAACCATCAAAACGTTAAATGAAAATTTAAATCTTAATTAGTTATAACGACTCGCGTAAAAGAACAAGTAGCTGATGTGAAACATAGACGCTCTGGGAAATCTGCAGTCTGTGATTATATCCAAGATTGCCCCAATCATTACATCTCATTTGATAGACCACAAATCCTCACAAAAGAACACCGGTAAGAACCGGTGTTCTTATCGGTGTTCTTTTCTTTAACTTCAATAGAGAAGATGACTGGGTGCCACCACCGGCTTGGGATCCAATAAGGTGTTTCACGTCAGCCTTGTGTTCTTTCACGCGGGTCCTTACAGATGTTTTAGTTTGCCCTATGTAAGAAAGACCACATTCACCATCAAGCTTATATATGCCTGCATCTTATAGAGGGATATTGCACTCAACAGATGGTAAAAATTTACTTATCTATTTCGACGACTTGAAAAACGTTTTTATAGAAGCCCTCTTCAAGACAGAGCCAATCTTGTCAGTAACGCCTCTGATGTACGGTAATACAGCAGGTACTCGCTCGACTCACTGTCACTCGGTTGGTATAATTATCATTTCGGATCTTATAATCTACCATACAAAAGCTGAAATTGTGATCAAACAGCTCAAAAAATAGCTATTTACATTAAAACAAACAAAATACGCGAAGATCTGAAAGAAATCACTTTGCCTTGTTACTGTGAGTATATTACTTTATGAGTATGCACAAAATCGCTACCCCTCTGTCAATTGCTCCACAGCAATTGAATAAAAGTCACTCACTTGGAACAAGAAATTTCTTTTTGAAGTTCAATAGGTCTATCGTATTTTAAACTTATAATCATAATGGAATTCTTCCGGATCAATTGTATTACTTTTGTCTCAGTGAATTTCTGTAGAGAATGAAATTGATATTGTAATAAATATTATTGTAATAAGCCGGTATTACATATAGTATAGTAAAACAAGTATTATATTTCCTGCGGGACTTTAAACAATCTGTTGAAAATATATTACTTTAATGTACATGCGTAAAATATACCAGTGTAAAATTTGATGTTCATGAATAGATGGTAGGTGGTAAACATACTAAGTGAAAAGAACCTTTTCCGCCTAGGAGGCGTTTTGGTAGGTTAGGTTACTCTTTACTTTTTTCACTTTACTTACTTCTGTCGTCAACTTTCGTGCTTCGTTTTGAAAGATATTCGGAGCCAGTTTAATTACAGGGTGCTTGGCATTCCACCTTAGTCCTCAGAGGTGATAACGCATCTGACTCGAACGTCCTTCTATTGTAGTTATTTACTTGTATCCATGGACTGTAGTAACCAATTACCACCAGGTAGTCTGTTGGCTTGTAAGTTATCCCTATCCAATAAAAATATTGCGATAACGGTGTACCTAACATTTACTTTATTATAAAAAAGTTGGATTTTTTTAAGTTATCATATTCGTTACAAATTCGTATTGTGTGTTGTTGCTAATATTTTTAATCTGTTTATCAAAGCTCATAATCATACTTTTTACGTAAATTTTATATCACTGATGGTAGAAATATTATATAAGAGACTAGACTGGTGCCGGCACTGTGCCCGTTATTCTACCTTCAAACAGAAGTGAGTAAGTGTTTTTGTTTCGGTTTAAAGAACACTTTTCGCTGGGCAAAATAAATTTGTGTGGTAAAGGTGGCACTTATTTATTTATGATCAGAAAGAATTTGACGTAACTCGAAGGATATTCGTCTCTTTATAAAGACAAAACGGAGCCAATGATTGACGAGTTTTTTTTTTTTGCACAGCTACTATTGGAGAGTCGGAGAACGACGAAGGCTACTTTTTATCCCGAAAAAAAAAACTTTTGTCTCCTGGGAAAAGTGGTAAAGAAATTCCACGTAGACGAAGAGGCGAGTAAAAGTGTCACAAATATTATACATTTTATCGCAATTTCACGTAGAGGTTAGATAATCATTGACAATTTCCTAAGAAGAGGTGAGCTCGAATGCACGCATTTATTTTATAGAAAACAGCGTGTTTTAAAAAAAATAAGCGCCATGGAAGATAATGACTGTTATGTCGAGATTTGCATTAAGCGCAGACCACAATCTCACGGTTAGGAGATAGGCTAGTAGGCCCGGCGACATTAACAGATTTGATAAGGATTTATATTTTTGTACTAAAATGTATCTCTCCATTTAAAGTTTGTACGAGTAGATAGAGATATGCTGCCTTTTTTGTAGTAACACTCTTGGACAAATCATTTTAACCTATCACGCAAAAAAACCTCTCTGACGACTGCTTTTTTGGCATCCTCAAGGAGGTTATTTAAAAAATACACAAAAATTATATACCGAAATTTTCCTATTGAATCGCTCTATTCATTGGCGAAACACCAAAAACAATCTGTTTGTCAAAGCAAATGGCTTTGCACAACTTTCTCCGAAACTTTACTTAACGTGTGACTTTATTTAATTTAATACTATGTTATGATGATAAACAATTATTGAAATTTGATATTTCAGTGTACGTAGTGACATTCTACATTTCTACTTTCTGTTCTTGCACTAATACTTACGGCACAATACTTTATCGTACACAGATGAAACCTTCATTTCAATCGGAAAATTAGCATTATCGACAATTGATAATCTAAATTTCATGATGATTTCCAAAATTTGATACTGAAATTATTGGCTAAATAATTTTATAATAAAGAATTGTACATAGTTTATGTGTTTTTATTTCTCACCTAAGCTCTGCGTGAGTAAGTAACATAAAAGTATGCGTGAACATTTGGAACGAACTGGATAATAACTCACCCCTGAAATTAAGTACATAGATACTCGTGACGTGATTAATTTTGAAATGTTTCTTTTTAATATTTTCCTAGTACAAAAAGTAAATCCTCCTTTTTGTTTAAAAATTCAAAAATCGAATTCCATAATATTGTATCGAATTCCCGATAATGTCTTGTCAACTCCTATGTCTTCAAAGATAGGTTAAAGGTTTTATAAATTATCGGTCGATGTTAACAAACTTTTTTGAAAGGTAAATAAGGGTAACTGTACAGTGGTTGAAATATAAGCCTATTTTTTTCAATAACAATTACATATCGTTTCGGGTATATTCCAGAATAATCGAAATTCGGGACTATATAATGAGCACTGGATCGCGCTAAGGGGAGGTCAGTGGTCAATTCTGAAGTAAGTGAAAGTAAAAGTGATGATAAAGTGATGATAAAGTGACCAGTGTAGGAAAAAATAGAGGATTGGTTATTGTCAGGAAGACCCGTGGAACATTACGTACGTGGGATAGCATCAGGAGGAAACTGCACCCCTTTGAAGATGGTAAAAATAAATAGAAGTTTAAGATTCGGGCCTTTTACTCACAATTTTGCCACATTAATTTTAGTTTGGGTTTGGTCTTTTTTTAAGGGAAAGGCGGCAAACGAGCAAACTGTTCACATGATGGTAAGTGATTACCGTCGCCCACGTACATCTGCAACACTATAGGTGCTGCAGGTGAGTTCCCGGCCGTTTAGGGTATTTAGGAGATGGGAGTGAGGATGAGGAGAGGAATGAGGAGGGGGAGTGGGCCTCCGATTACCTCACTCACCGAACGAAACGCAGAAGCACAAGACGCCTCTACTTCACGCCGATATTCTCCGATCCGATAACTCCAACAGTATCAAAAGTCGCAGCTTGGCTCTAACACGTAAAAAATCACCTTCTGTGTCACGTGTTCAAATCACAGCCTAATGTGCATGTGTTGTGACTAAGCAATGATTTCGACACAGTGGTCTTGCGCGGTATGCCACAAAAATATTTCACAAATCAATCGATAATACCATTACTCCCCCGTCACCTTATTATCTCACTAGCTGTCTAACCAATTTACATTGGTTATTTTGTAATTCTGTGAATTACTTCTTTGAATTGTCCTAACATTTCTTTCTTTCTCTCTTATTTATACTGATCTGGAAATACCTAAATTCTTCGGTTCAAATAAATAGATTTCATTACAATTGAATACCCCGATGACACCGTAAGGCAAAACCGGACGGTTACTTATATAATAAAATACAGTTGTGAAACTAGTACAAGAAATACTAATAATTGTCAACATGATGAAGTTTCTCCAGGTGAAAAGAATCGCAAGGATAAATTAAAAACAAAGTAGTGATGTGGCAAGTAGTAAACTTCCAGTACTTTTAGTAAACTTCCTAAATTTATATTTATAAAATTTACTTATATATAAATTAACGGCATGCGCCCGCGTCTTGGTTCTCGAAGAAAGTTTTGCTTCGGCATTTTGGGATAAAAATTATGTAAAAGAATATAAAAGATATATAATTTAAATGCTTATTTTTTAAATTTCAACATAATTAGTTCAGTGGTTTAGCTGTTAAATCGACCCAGACGTACTTCAGCATTTATAACTAAACTAAATACTGCATTGCTACATGACGTAGTATTTTTATAATTTTATTTTATTAACTTTTATTCTAATCAAAATCTTAATAAACGTTACACAATTGAAGTGTGGATAAAACTAGACCCTCAAAAGAGAGAATATAAAATATGCTGACATTTCTTCCATTACAATTTAATGGTTTTTCAACAACACCTTATAACCAGAGTCCAAGAACATAAATAAGATTTCTAAGTGTTTACTAGACCTTTTTAAATAAATTACGTTGCCTGTGTGTTCTTCCTTTGTATTTTACTTAATTATCTACGCCAAAATAAGCCGATCACTCAACGAAGGATCCTCACGCTAAATAAACAAGGGGTGGACACGTCTACATAGATACAACTCTATTGCTGGATGTGTTATCGCCGTTTAATTTGAATTTCATAAACGACTAAAATATTTGTATTACAATTTTTAAAACAAATGTCTCACCCTCCTGCAGTATTACAAATATTGACTGATACCTACTATAACTCTTAACTTATCCCAGCTATTCGTTTCTTATACCTTTTAAAATGTTCAAGAATCGAACAAATGGATAATTGTTACGACAGTTCACCTACCTAAGTATACGTTTCGTCGCAGGGTATAATGTGCTCATAGGAAACGGCTAGAGTAGGAGAAACTCGGCATCAAGTTCGTTTAGTTTTAAAGTTAATGTGTGCCGTATTTAAATACTACACATATGAACGTGTGGGTCATACTTCACTGCTGTGATACGGGCTGTGTCGTGGAATCCAAGCAGAAGTCATCATTGGTGCAAGAATACAAATTATGAGCTTTCAAGAGTCGTGTTGTGTTGCTTTCCTCTGACACTTCTTCACAATCTCACTCCTGACAATGCGTTACACCGGATACTAGTGAGTGCCTTTGCGTTTCCGAAAATATTTGTTGCACCATAAGTTGGCAACTGGCTACTAGCTATTTGAAAGTCGTAACCGTGGTCGAAATCGGCCAATTGCCCCTGACCCCTTCTTCGAAAGCGTATATCATATCGCAGAAACAGTAGCAATAGACAGTCAGCAGTTAATAATTCCGGTATAGTGTAATTGAATTATTTTTATATATTTCAATAATTTGGATTAAAATACATTGTTTTTATTATTTTAATATAGTTACGAGTGAGTATGCACGAAGTTTTTTTATACTTAATGTCACTCCCAGTTAATGCTGCTTCGTTGCGAATGAAGGCGGTTGTTTAATTTACCCATTGATTGCTCATTGTTCGAGGGCTGCCGATCCATTCCACGCTATTATATGGGGTGCATTCTAAAGGTGTTTGTGAACGTAAAATGTTTACTTTAGGGGTGCATTACTTACTGAATCAAACTTAATTTGAATTAAAATTATACAAGAAGTTTCATTAGCATAAACTTTTACTCTTATTTTATTTTTTTTAATCTTAATAATTATTATTTATGTTAAGGTATTAATGTAATAAAAAATTACGCGGAATATTTTTGTCTATCCTTCATTATGTATACATGATGTATCGGTAAAGCCCAAACTTAAAATGAAGTGTTTAATTAACTACGTGCTCGGTGGTGAAGGAAAATATCGTGAAAACACCTGCATGTATGAGATATAAAATATTATCGAGGGCAAGGGGTAATTATTTTACAGTATATAAGCGCCAGTAGCCTAATGGGTTGGGGTACGGGCTGCGTAACATGTCGTCCTAGCTTCGAGCCCGTCATTCTATTGTTTTGAACAACTCCCGATACAAGTAACGTTAAAAGAATTTCTAGTGTTCTTTTAAAAAAATGCTGATATATATACGCGACAGCACGAACGAGACGTCTCAAACGTGGAAGGACCACACTCTCACAAAATACTAGTCTAACACAGCAGAATAATGCTACTATATTTTATAAAAGAGAGGCATTCCGTCTTTGTCCTCAAGGGAGACAATACGTCTACATTTTGATTATCAACCGAGGATGGATATAGTGTTGCCATAACAACGATTTGCAATCAGGTGAACTGTGTGCTTGTTACTCTTGCTTTCGCTTTAGTAGCGCCCCGAGCGCTACTAAAGCTGGCTGGAGCGACATGAATAGATAATATTAAATTTTTTATAACTTAACTTTAGTTTATTGGTTGTATCCCTTTTTTATTCATATGGAAATACCTAATACATAACCGGCCTCACGGAATTAAACGAATAAAACAAACTCTGCCTGTCCCTCTCCCTCCAAGAAAAGATGCGCCAGAATACGGAGCTGTGAGCCGGTCACCAGCGAGTCAGGAGTGCACACTGAGAAGAGTCACCCAGGATAGACTACGATTAATCTTAAGAGAAAAATTATTGGACAATGGTTGTTTGTCTGTTAAAAGTATTTAAAGGATGCTCAATAAATAATAAATCAAACATTTATTTCGACTATCTAGGATCAAACGTGTTAGTAATACAAGAATCTTAAAACTCTGTATTAGTAAAACTAAAACTTACTTAACCTAAGACAGGACAGGGCTACAGAACTTATAATCACTTAAATTATAACTAATTAATTAACACGGTATTATGATAAAGGCGACGATTTTAATCACCTTTGATTTATTAACGACAGAGATATTGTGAAATTAAATTAGTTCGCTGCCAGAACCGTGACAATAACCTCAAAAGGATGGTAATAGTTCAATCAGATAAAGGACCAGTAACTCTATTTATAGCGAGCGACCTTTTTAATAAAACTGTACTGACTGTTTAATAGCAATTAAACACTAAATTAAAAGCATAAATCGAGTTTCGAACACTTTTTGAACTCTTTGTGCCAAAAACACAAAAGGCATACAGGAATGATAAAACATCAATCAGTCGGAAATAAATTCTCATCACTTACATTTTAATACGAAGAATGTAGGTACTAGCTTTTCAGAGGGGACTGGAATGACAAATGACACTGATCGTTTATCTTCTTAACTGTCAACGAAGCCAATCAACACACGTGAGCCACGGAACTAAGTTACAACAACTTGCTGTCGTTCCAATGGATATCCTATTCGCAATTTGCTTACGGTTCATATCTGTAAGTGATGAATTTGTAAAACATCCAATATCTATCGATCCACAAAAACTGCTCAATCTGATGGACGTAACGTTGGAAATGGAGATCAAATTAAATTGGCTCCCAATCGCTTTGAAACTTTCGCTACGTAGCCGCGCGACACCGTAACGTTCCGGTCGATCGGTCGCTAATCGCGCAATCGATCAAACTTTTCGATTGGGGGTAGGATTAATCTAAATTGAGGTAAAAAAAAAGGTGCGCGCAAGTGATTTTATGTATTTATTCAAAACTTATTTTCATGATGATGATGCAAATAAAATTTGTTCCTGAAACTAAATAACTTTTCATTTTTTTATAAGAAATACGGGCATACGAGCTAACTGCTCAATAACCATAGTAAGATTAACGTCGCAATGTACCCAAAAATCAACGCCTTTCTTCAAGCAAATGACGTGAGAGGCGACTAAAGTAAAAGCATTGAAAATCTTACAGCAATCTCTAAGAGCCAACCCGCTGTTCAGGATCACCATCACGTTTTATCACCCGGTGAGACGAAAAGTGAGGCGGAAACAAGTCTTGGCTACGCTGAGTCACGCTAAATGGAAACCCGAAATCCCGAGGTGTGTGTGTGTGAACTAGAAAAGATTTTATTTATGTTGCAAGTTAAAAAGTTCGTCGTCAGCAACTTGATTTATTAACTGTTTATGAAATTATACATTGTCAAAAAAAAATTTCTTACCGCCGAAGCTGCAAAGACCATCGGGTCTAACAGCGTATATTTAACCCATAAGGGTTTTAAGTCGGTCATCTTCAAAATAACCAGAGTCAAAGTCTCCGATATAACCAAACACTGATTTTAGTGTCACTGTTAGGAGACGAGAACCTTTCCCCACCTGATATAAAAAAATTGCATCGAATTTGAATGTTTGTTAAAATTGAACACAAACTTCAGAACTCATAAGTACAGTTATTTTATTAGACACTTTTAAAAATTAAGTATGCTTTATTAGTAATGGTCTAGTGAGTATGAACTTTAACATATTTTTTTCAAAGGTGTGCGTTTATTTTTAAGAAAAGCCTATTTAAAGTCAGAAAATTAATGTCATATTTATAGTGAAATAAAAGAAAATAAGCTCTTACAACCGTACACTCAATACTCAGAGGTCTAAATATTTATTTTTGTCGTTTCCACCCACTTTTCACCAAAGTTTATTTAAGGCCACGTGACAGGTGAAACTGTCATCGCCTTGGTGTCCAAGCCTACGATACTAATCGTACATAAGTTAAAAATACTCATTGGTACGTACCCTCCACATAGAGGATCGAACTCGAGTCTCCTGACTCGGAGACAGATCCCCAGACCACTCGACTATCGTGGCTGTAACAGAACGCGACATGTATTGATTTTGCATTTCAACGATATTTGAGGTATAACAGAAAAGAAAGAAGAAATACTTTTTTGTTGGTTCTCTTTTCTTTTTATTGAACTTTTGTTACTAATTAGTTAGTTCATTCGGTTACATAATATACAACTATAATTATTATTGTTCATTTACCTCATGCAGATATCATATTGAAGAAATGCAACATTACGTATATATAGTGTATTTCCGTTCCGTTAATTGTCGTTTACTACTTACTTTGTTTTAATAAAATAAATTCATTTAGACAATATTTTTAGTGTATACATATGTATATATAGAGGATTAGAGTCAAGCTTGTGTACCGCTTTTAACACTTTCCTATTAACTTTTATAACCGTCTTCGTGTGCCTTAAAAAAATAAAATAATCCGAAGTAACTGCCTCCTCTTTCGCGTTACAGGGATGAGTGCTTATGAAAGGAACTATTTTAGATAAATATTGGCACTCGTACGTAGAAGCTGTTGATTGTAAAGACACGTCAGGTATAAAAAAGAATTAAGCAAATCAGTTTACATGCACTTCTAACTAGGTCTTACAAAACTATTTACAATAAAATGTTACCAGATAAAATATATTTATCATAAAAAAATATACTCTAAAATGTTGTTCGTTGTTGTTTTAATGTAAGTGTTGAAATAAGTGAAATTTCAAATTTGTTTCGTACTTTACAAGCTCATCTCATGCAATAAAGTTCTGCGAAATGGGATCTTTGCTACGTGACAAAGATGCTCTCCTTAATGTACTCTCACAAATGGATATGTTATTTATAAATAAATATTAAGCACTTTTTTTTAAATAGAATAAGGGGGCAAACGACCATGCTGCTCACCTGATGGTAAGTGATCACCGACGCCAACGAACATCCACAACACCAGAGGAGCTACAGATGCACTGCAGGCCTTTAAGGAAGGAATAGGCTCTTTTCTTGAAGGTCCCTAAGTCGTAACTGTTCGGAAATACCGCTGGCGACAGCTGATTCCACAAAGTCGAAGTGCGAGGCATAAAACTTGACACTTGCAAACGTTATCATCTATGCAAGGGGGTATATACTACTTTAACTGTTTATTTTATAATAAACGTTACATGCATTTAGTGCACGTCGCTGACTAACGCACTAACAACAGAGGATCATTTTTTTCCAATTTAAAACCACACAAACGATGAAAGAGAAGCAGCAATTACTAAATTAGCCATATAGTTAGAAGCAGCATACAAATATACTTTAAAAAAAAATTCGTGTTACTCAAATATATACGATTTTTTACTGGTTATATAAACACGCCTTTACTGTTGTAAAAAATAGTAGGTGTTATCTTTTTTATAGGAATAGTCCTTACCTTATGGTAAGCGCCTACTGCAGCCCATGGATACAAACAACGTCAACCGAAGACGTTCAAAGATGCATTGTCACCAATGAGTAGTAAGTTGCTATGCCCCACTGCTCGTTGTTATACTAGCTCTCTATATCTTGCAAATCGGAACACGAAAGTATTCCACCTCTTTTAAGCGGCCGAAATGGGTAAAAATGTGGTGCCTACCCAGACGAGTCCTAGGTAGAGAAGGAGTTCGGAGAAGACCTCCGAAGGAGACCAGTTTAATGTTATTAGGATTCTTCTAAAATACTAATGATTTAAACATCAACCTCACCTGCACGTGGTGCTAATAGGTGGTAAATCACGGTCTCGCAGAATACCGGTGGGAGGGGAGGAGTATCATCTTGTGCTCTAGTTAGTTCACTAGTGGACTCACACAGCGCAATGAAGAAAATTTCAAATGATATTGAGAGATTGAAAATTATTTTTAAAAATAATCTAAAATATGATTTGAATTTTTTATATTATATCTGAATTTTATTTTTTAAATCAATCTCTAAAAATGATCAATATAACAATAAGTACATAATAAGTAATACAATATTCATATATACATTAATCACATCTTCTGTCTTAGAGGATAGAAGAATATGAATATGTTTTTTATCTAACTATGATAAGTACATGTTCGTACGGTCTGCAATAGTTCCGGTAGACAATTAATGTAACGTATTATTTTTTTATAAGAAAAAAAAACGTATTTCAGATTGTACCAATTTAACCAAAATTACACTAGAATTTACTGTATCTCTCAATCTCTATTGCCACCTTCAAAAGAATTATGGTGGATCTTGGTACGCGGCGTCTTTACACCACATTGAAGTAACGTCTATCGCTTGGAGGCTATTATTTAGAGATCAAATGGGCTATTCCGCTCCGGGGTTCGCGGCAACATTAAACAAAATTTTATTTTCGCAATACTTAAACTTTACCGACATAACCTTGGGGAATCGTTCGGATACAAAGTAATGTAGAATGATATCACAATGAGGCAAGTCTGTTTATTTATATTAAAATTTGGTCGACAATACCAATTAGATATTAATTTAGATCCCAGGTTACAATTATTCAGACGATAAGTGCTATTTGCGGTATTTAAATTTGGCTCTTATCTCCTAATCCGACGTGATTTTTTATTGCTTCATTGCTTCATTCGCCTTTGCACATATAATCCACGTAGTGTGAGTAGTGCTTAGATTCATTTCATGTCTTTAGTTTTCATATGCACTCAAATTTGTGTAAATATGTAAATTATAAAAACTTTTTTTACTACAACCAATACTTTTGTCCGCACAATGGGCATACCTGGTTGTTATTCTTCTTCTATTTCTTTATCAGCCTTATTAACATCAAGTAGAGGCTCGGTCAAAAATTTAACTCACCAAAAAGCTATAGCTTCTTCCATTGGGATCAGTTTCGTTCTATTATATTGCAATTGGTAACTTTACAATCTGTCATAGTCTGTGGTTTCTTTTGCTTCCTATTGTCGATTTGGTTTTTATGAGACTGGATGAGATCAGACCTTTAACAGCCACCACTAAGTAGCAATAGTTTTGTTTCATCATCGCTTATTAACGCCGCAATTTCACAGTGAAACAGTTAAATATTTTACGTCACACTTTCCGCAAAGGCCTACCCTATCTATTATTCACATAATTAAATTAAATCACCCGCGCAAACATGTAAGGGAACTTTGTGCGGAAGCAAAAATAATGCCGCAAAACCCAAATCTGCGAAATTATATCCATCCCTTGTAACCTGTTTCTCCATTAGTGGCACAATCAGTAAACTTTATACCTGCGTACGTATTATCACTTGCCCTTTTGTGTTGAAACATTCGTTCTTTACTACCTGACCATCTACCTGCGACTATTTACACGAAACCATACGATTTTTCATTTTAAGGTATTATTAGATTCAAAATTTGAACTCATAAATATTGATAAACACGCAATTACATTAATTTTTGATGAATGCCCTAGAAATTACCTTCAAAAAATGAGGTTCAATTTGACGTCGTAACTCGTCGTTTACAGTGCTTTATGAAATTAAATCTTAGGTGTTAAAAGGTTCTAATATTATTTCATATATGTAAGTGAATGACGTACCTACGATTTCAATACTGACATTACAATGCGGTTAGAGAACGATTTTCAAACCGCCGTTACAGATATATAGATACAGTGTACAGGAAATTACATCAATATGATTGCTATGTCATGACAAGTTTGATTTATATCATGTCCACCTTTAGAACTATTTATAGGTTCTATAGCGAAATGGTCAGGTGTTTCGGAATTTCGAAAACAGTGGCCCGAGTTCGACTGATTTGTCGTGCAACCTGAACACAAAAGCGGTCACGTTGTTCCAAATAAGCTCTGGTGAATAGTGGATAGAAATGACTAAAATAAATCTGGGCCTCTGACCAACCCAGTACTGGGCACACAGTCGTGATAATTTATTTTTAACTTTATGTTATATATATATAAATATATTAACAAAAAATATGTTTTTCGAAGATATTCTAATTTATTAGGAGATTACTTTATTTTACTCACTGTACAGCCTGAATGACTTTTATTTATGTAGCGTATTTCATTGATCGATATTCCTCATCCTGATTCCCGATTCCAAAGTTTGTACAAAACAAAAGCTTTTGGTTTATCGAGTCTAATTGTATTGTCACTAACGAAAAACTATCGCCACGGTAAAAATGGCCAAAATATCTGTATCAAATTGTCATCTCTACTACAGCAACCTGTTACAGGTATAAACCATATTTGAAGATGAAATGCCATACTTCTGTTTGCAAAAAGCACGCAATTTTGTTTTACTTAAAATTTTCTATTTCTTCATCTTAAATCTACTTATCTCAATCCTCCTTCTTTATAACATTGGAATGACAAACGAGTTTACATTCTACCTGATGGCAAGCGGCTACTGCAGAACATGGACATTTGCAAATAAATTTATTCGAAGAAGGTTAATGGATACTTTATCACCCCTGAGGACTTAGATGGAATTCCTCACAGCCTGTAATTATTCCAGCTCTGAATAACGGTGGTTGTGCTGTTGGTTCGCGGCAGAAATAAGTAAGAGGATGTTAGAATCTACCACATAGTAAAATTTCCTACCTAAAAAGTTCCTGCTTTCGGTTTCCATACCTTTCCAAGAAGGCTCTACCAAAGATGGTATGGCTTAAATAGGAATTTAAAAATTACTTCATTGGATTGACCGCTACCCACAATAACGGTGTGGTTTAGGTTGATGTTAGGTAGGATGGTTTGATTTTCCACAATCATTCGGTCGCCAGAACCTCGCCCGCCGATCAGTAATGTGCACCGCGTGTCATAAAAGAAGGCTTTTGGAAAAATTGGTTTATTGTCCTCTCGCAAACTATAAAAATATAATTTTTAGTTTCATGATATCAAATTTTATAAAGACAAAAACTATTTGATTTTTTCTTAATATTACAGCCTTATTTCCTTTCTGTTAAACATTTTAATCGTTGATACTCGAAACGTTCAATAAATTTTACGTGATTTATGCCTGTTTTATATGTCGCAACACAATATAATTTATCTATCTGTGTTCACTGTAACATCGTGAGAACTGGTGTGTTGTAGGCGCTGTCATTTTTCACACATAGTATTGACTTTCAGCCTAGTTTTATTTGATCTGTTACAAAACCAACTAAGTTTCGGCCTAAAAGCTTTGACAAACTTTAAATATTGTTCATTCACACGTTTGATTCTTTTCATTCTAACTTTATTGTGTTTGAACTTGTAAAGGAATGCGTATCATGTTGCATCCAAAAACAAGTCTAATTTTTTTTTTCATAACTGTATTACAACTTTTAAATACTAGTTCGGTTTTGATATGTGATAATAGTTCATTGACTAAATACTATTTATTTATAGTCGATGACGTGGATTTGAGGATTAAATTTTTTAAAGTGAGCGTTAATACGAAATTTGTTTTAAAGGTTAATAATTAATCATTGTTTTATGTGTAAGCGTAAAAGAATGAGAACTTATTAAAATGTTTAAATAAATTTGTATTAACAACCTGTCGAGTACGCATTGTTCCTGGTTTGAATGTTTTTTGTACCTCAAAAATACACAAGTCTCTGTAAAAACACCTTAATAGTTAAGAACTCGGGGTAACGTTTATCTTATAACAAAAAAATTGTTTACCGTATCAGTGGATCAACCTTGGCTGACAACCTTGAACTTTTTAAGAGATGCACCAACTGTGTCTGTAGTCCAAAGCATTGGTCTCACTGCCAACCTCATGGGAGTATACGCAAAGATATACATTTCATGCATATATGTATACGCATTGGCTACGAGAAAACTGTTTGCAATCGCTCAGACAACATCCTGTAAATTATTGGAGGCTGTCAAGGCCCGCCCGCTCAATATACAACGTTATACGACCCGCCCATTTTAATTTCCTGTCAGATTTCAGCGCGGCACGTTTAGCTAACTGGAATCTTTTGACAGCTTTATTTTAACGTGTGATATTCCTTCACCTATAAATTGTTTTGTAAGATCCTCTTTCCTGAAATACCTATTGCGAATACAACGGGACGATGTTTTCTCGGAAACAGCACTCGTTATACGTTGAACTATTAAATAATCTGTTATATTAGAAAATTAAACGAGGATGTTTAATTAAGTTTTTATGGATGTTCTGCAATGGATTTGGATACGCAGATGTAGAACAGTTTTAGTTATGTAATTTCTGTGGTGGAAGGGGGATTATACTATACTTTTCTTAAAATGCAAACCTCATCAGCACTCGATGTGCGCTGCTAGCTAACAGGTGACCAAATGATGATGGAAAATCTCTCCAAATTCGAACCTTAACCCCACAGACTTACGTTGGGAGCACCATCACAACGGCGAGGGTAGCGGCACTGCGCTCACCAAACCGCTTGCCACCACCTTAGTTGACTCCTTATAGTCAGTTACTCGTCCATGGAGTAATGTACGTGATGGGAGAATAGACTTTAAAAAAATATTAAGCGAAGATTTAAATTTTAATCCATGAGACTTGATTGTTTGCAAGCTGTTTCGGAAAAAATATTATAGAAGTGTATTATTAAAAAAATCCTAGGTAATATTTACGGAGATTCTTTCGCCTATTTCTTCTTCGTCAGAGAAACGTCTTTGCGAAACGGTGACAAATTTCAATAATGACGTGTAACCAGTGAATTTTATGTTTATTATATCGAATAATAAATATTTAGATTTGATTTTCCCAGCGTGATGATTATGAACAAACCTTTCAAGAAATGCATGCTGGCCTTTGCTGGAGCTTTCTTGGAGAGGCCTATGTACAACGAGGTCTTCAATAGAATGATCAGAAGGAATACCTATGCTATGAATAAATGCATTGTGATGAAGGTAATTTATCGCGGTATTTATACGATACGATACAGACATTTTTGTTTCATATTTTTGTTTTTTTTATATCAATCTACACTTTTTACGTCCGTATTTCATAATTGAACGGGGTAGCGGTTTTACATCAAATCAAAAATCCATCAACAGGGTCGCCGCTTCGGCAAGGAAATTAGTTGTATGAAATTTATTGAATAAGGTATTTATATTTTGTGTATATCGAGTATGTATGTATATCGTATACTGTATGCTATGGGTTATGTCAGCTATGTTCATAGAATTAAAGACTGTAGTCATCACTTTTAATTATTTAACCAGTATGTAAATTTATTTTATTACACCGGCATGCATAATACCTAGTGAATTAAAGAGAAATCTTTTTTTTATTTTTTTCTTAATCTTTGTTTTCTTACTTAATAACATAAAAAGCTTTTATTTCTGAACTTTATAAAAACGACTAGAGCTTTTAACATAAAACTGAAATAGATAGATATTACATTGATGACATTCTTTTGACGCTCTGTCCTCTATGCCACAAAATTATTTCACAAAATTCTGTGTGAATTCATTGCTCGATTTAATCCTGCCGTGTTATTTTTTACATCCAAGACATAGTTACATTTAGCTAACTAACAATGTTTTGGGATTTTTTTAAACATAGTCGATGAGGCCTGGATGAGATGAATTGTTATATTTAAAGTTTTGTTACGTTCTGTGGTATCGTAAAAGTCGAATTATGTCAAAAATTTCATGACTTCCGATAGATGGCGCTTTACTTAAAAGTTAAATCAAAATGTGTATTTATTATGACATTCATGGAGTATATTATCGCAAAGTTTAAATACCTCAGAGAGACCCACCTGATGGTGAGTATTTACCGACTCCCACGTACATCTGCAACACCAGAGGAGCTCCAAGTGCGTTGCCGGGCTTTAAGGATATTTGAGGAGGGGCAGGTGGGCCTCCGGTTACCGCACTCACCATGCTAAACGCAGAAGCACGAGATGTGTCTACTACACCCCGGTATTCTGCGAAGCCGTGGTACTACCACGATCGAGCAGACCCAATCTAGCCGTAGAAAAAGTCTCAACCAAGTGCACGTTTAGACAGGCTTATTAAGTATAAGCTAGGCAAAGTGTGAGTTAAATTTAAGTCGTGTTTATAAATTTAAAATGTAATCGCAGGCTAATGAAGTTCCAAATTTAAATGACACTAAAAATATGAAAAAAAAATCCTTCTAACTGTCGTATAAAAGTAATAAAGAAGACGCTATAAGTTTTGATATATAATATACATTTATGTATAAAACCTTTCGAAATCAATGTACCAACATTCATTGATATGTAGTTAAAGGAAAATCTTAGACCAAAAAGCATTAACGGAATTGATCGAGGAATTAATAGGCTTACACACATTCATGCCCGGTCTTTAATATTCGTTCTTCTCTGTTTTGTGTTGTGCCATGTTAATAACTTTCCAGATTAATATATCCTTACACCTTAGTTTGAATGGGCTCGTTCTATGGAGTTAATTAGGAAGAAAATATACGTTTTCTGCATTCGGCAGGATTAATGAAAATAACATTATTATTATTTTTATTAAAAAAAACTAATTTTTATAATTTTTAAGTTTATTATTAACTTTTAATTATTATTTCCAAGAATACGTCAGCAGAATACGTCAGCAGAATACGTCAGCAGAATACGTCAGCAGAATACGTCAGCAGAATTTTAGGTTTACGCTGCGTGGCCATCTTCAATTCTAAATTACTTTAAACTAATACCAAATATATCAATTTCTAATTACGAAGAAAGCTTATTAAAATTTTAAGAGTATTAAAATAAAGAAAAAAGGCATTGCCTCAAAAATGTGTATATTATAAGATTGAATGTCTAATAGAAGTCGTTTTAATTACTAATGATTGGAACGGAGCACAATTTTAGTAAGATGCACGTGACAGAGAACTATAGGCAATGTTTTTGTAGGTGGCACGACCGGCGTAGTATCACGACCTTGCAGAATACCGGCGTGAAGTAGAAGCGTTTTGTGTTTCTACGTTTCATTCGATGAGAGAGGTACCGGAGGCCCACTCCTCTCCCCAAACCCCCCTTCCATCATCGCTCTCGTTTCCCAAATATCCTAAGGCCGGCAGCGCACCAGCAGCTCATCTGGGATTGCAGGTGTACGAGGGCAACGGTAATCACTTCCCATCGTGTGAGTCGCTAGTTCGTTTTCCCCCTTTACATACAAAAAAAATTATTAAAAACATCTGCTTAAAATTGGATTATTTAGGATTATGTTAAAAGTATCGTTTGTTGTCATTAGAATATAGAATGTAGACGTAATGTTACATGCCAGTACTGTCATCATACTTTTAACATAATCCTAAATAATCCACTGAACATTGCTGTTTTTTAAAATCCAGATATAATAAACATTTCCACTCTCTTTCTCAATCTTTTCTTCCTTCCCATCCGTTATTGCCAAATTGCACAATGACCAAATTCCTCCGAAATTTGTGCAAATTGGATTGCATACGCCCCTTTTCTGTACCTCTGTGTAAATTCTGAGTATATCGGAATAAAATGAATAGACATGACAAATATCACTACTGCAAAGCACTCGCACCGACGGGAACAAAGAATTAAAAACAATACGGGATAAGACCCGTAAAAATTTGTTTTATTTCAATTTGTATTATTCGCGTGATTATGGAAAATAACGATGCAGACTAATTTCATTGTTTTAAATGAAATTAAAAAATATGTATTCGTTTATCTTCATTTGTATTTCTACGACTATTGCAATTTACTTTTTTCATTCCTTAATTTTATTTAACTTTTTAATTTACAAGCACGAATAAACACGTTGGAGCGCATAGTGGCTACAATAATTTGAAAGATAAAATAAACTACTTCGCACAACTCGTGTTGGCGAGAATGGAAAAAGATGCGCTGTTAATTATCAGTGCTTGAAAATGTTTACTAGGGAACAAGTCAAACTAGATTTACGGGATATATTGGGGGTAAATGCTCTACCCTATTCCGTTGGTGTACCGAATTTAAACGAAGAAGGACATCCACCATAGTTTTCCCTCGCTCGGGATGATCTACGACAGCAGTGATCAAAGAAATGGTTAAATAGCAGAATGTAGTGTCACAATACGTTTTATTGTTGAAGAAATTAATATTTCGTCCGGTAGAGTGAAAAAATTATCCACGCCGTGGGTACCTTTATACTTACCGATGCGTAAAAACAAACCAGACTGAATATTTCCCGAAGATTTTAGGAACGGTTGCAACATCAACATCATCATCATTTTACTGTCCACTGCTGAAGATAGGCCTCCCCCAAACATTTGCACGAAGCTCGGTCCTGAGCCACCTGCATCCATCGACTTCCCGCATACTGCGCAGGTCGTCACTCCTTCTTGTCGGGGGGCGTCCCGGTTGCAACAAGATACTGTGTTTCGATTTCATTTATAACAATCAACGAAACGAGGTTTCGCCATGACGATCTCGAAACATTTACAACCTATGAGTTAGATAAACCTTCATCTCTTACTCCTAAAAAAATCAAGGCGAGTTCTTCCGCCGGTAAGATCATGGACTCTCTTTTCTGGGATAGTCATCGATCACGGAGTTACCATTACGGGCACTTTTATGCAGAACAATTAAAAAAAATCCTCCACAAAATCTGCGTGAAACGGTGAGGCAAACGCGCTAAGATTTTTATTTCACCCCGACTCACAAGTCTGTCGTGGTCATAACAGAAATTGGAGATACTATGAAACACTTGAGCATCATCCATGTTCACCAGACCTTGCACCTAGTGGTTTCAACCGTTTTTCTGAAATAGAATTTGAAATTGAAATCTCTGCCTTCTCAGATACTCGTAGTGGTCAGAGATTTGAAGACGATGAGGAAGTTCGACTTTGTGGAATCAGCTATCGCCAGCGGTATTACCGAAAAGTTACGACTTAGGGACCTTAAAGTAAAGAGCCTATTCCTTCCTTAAAGGCCGGCAACGCATCTGTAGCTCCACTGCTGTTGTGGATGTTTGTGGGCGTCGGTGATCACTTACTATCAGGTGAGCCGCACGTTCGTTTGCCCCCTTCTTCTATATAAAAAAAGTAGTCGCTACAGTATAAGAACATTTAAGTGCTCAGTATGAAGAGTACTTTAGAAAGTCAATTTTAAAATTAGAAAAAAGACTAGGTGTAATTACACTCAGAGGTGTGTATGCCGAAATATAAAAAACGTTTTATAAAAGCTGTAACATACTCATAATTTTAGTGTAGCCGTCACCGGGGATCGAACCCAGGTAACTTGCTTATTATTATTTATAGTTTTTAAGCTTTAAATTAAAGGCAAACGCAGTGTAGGACGACCCCCAACAAGATGGAGTGACGACCTGCGCAGTGTTGCGGGAAGTCGTTGGATGCAGGTGGCTCAGGACCGAGCTCGTGACAATCTTTGGGGGAGCCCTATGTTCAGCAGTGGACTTGTGATAGGCTGAAATGATGATGATGATGATGATGATGATGATGATGATGACCAGAAGGTTACTATGGCTTGGCTATAAAAGTAAAAGTAAAGTAGCAGCCTGAAAGCCCCCACAGCTGGAACTCCTTTTCAAATATGAGTATCAGAGAGGGTTTAGGTGCCGGGAGGGGCCCGCCACGCCGGTCCAGTGCGGGTTGGCGGGCTTCACATATGCTCGATATAATAATTTTATTATTTCTCAGACATGCAGATTTCCTTACGATGTTTGCCTTTACTGCTGAGTACGTAGTAAATACAGCACTTAAAATTGCTAATAACAACTTTAGTGGTGCCGGCACCGGGGATCGAACCCAGGTCACTCGCGCTCTATGAAACTAAAGTAAGCGCCCTGATTACTAGGTTACTACTATATTGGCTGTGCTTTCTATATTTTAATCTAAATAACGATAATCTAACTTATCTGACAGACTATCGACAATCGTGGACTTTTAATGTCTTGAATAATTGACGAATGATATTCTAAATACCTAATGTTAATGCTAATCTCCAAAGATTAGCATGAACATTGCTAATCTGGCTGAACATAGGCCCCAGGGAGGCCTATGTTCAGCAGTGGACTTGTGATAGGCTGAAATGATGATGATGATGATTCCAAATATAATTTTAGAAAAAAGCTACAGAACAATATTAGTATTGAATGTTTTTCTTATTCTTATAAACGCCTACGGATTAGAGATACGCTGTTGTCCCGGGGTCATTACAGCTTCGGCGGAGGATACTTGGTACAGTGTGTTGATGTTTGTTCGCTGAGCGATTGACGCTACGATGATTTATTTTCTGTTGTACTTCTAGACATGATATGAGCAGAATATATTAAAGTGTGTGTTCAAGCTCGTATTAGCGTTAATCAAGGAGGTACTCACTCATATTCGCCTTATGCGATAAGATCTTAGAAATCAGATTTACAGGGTACAACACAATACAACCTGGTACAAAAAATAATAATTTGCTCCAAAAAACCAGCGGCAATCAACAACTTACACTCTAAACCCACACTTAGTAAACTTCCCTGTAACTTTACAAGTATATCAGCATATTAAAGAAGCATATTATGTACTTAGTTCTCCATGACTCTGTTTGCTTTGTCCGTATAATTTTAATTATATAGAAAATAAGCTACTAAATCAAGTAAATTCGTTTTCAAATTATAAATATAAAATGAGGTAGCCTAAAGAATAATTTGCAACAGTAAACAAAACCTTCATCACGGTTAATCTTATAATGTAGCGTTGTGATATTTTAATGCGGACTCTAAATTTTTTGACCGCTAATTCTTAATTGCCCGGAGTAATTTTAGAACGTTTAAATGTTATATTCACAAAACGCAAAAGTAAATTTATTCTTTTAGTTGTTAGTATATAAAATTATAACACCAATATATTTTTCAAGATTCTCCTCTGATGTATCTGGATCTGAATTGGTTCGGTTGGCACAGTGACTAAGCGAAACCCGTTGCGATACAACTAAGGTTAGAGAAAAATATTTGTATGACTTACTGATTATTTTCTGTATATATATGGGCCACGATTCAGGCAAAACTCTACAGCGCCATTTTATAATGAAAACTTATTTATAACGGTAACAATCTACGGGTGTATATATAGATATATATATGTGCAACTTAAACTTCATGATCCTGTTATTCTTTTTATTAGATTGGGATGAAAACCGAGGTTACAGTCCTACTCTCCTCACCTGACGGTAAGCAGCAATAGGAACAGCAAAGAACTTTAATCGGAGAAGGTTTCAGATGCGCTTTCACTCGTGTAGACTTTTCTTTCTTTGTGCGGACGGCTAAGGAGTGGAACTCTCTGCCGAGGTCGGTTTTTCCGGAGGCCTATAACCTGGATATCTTCAAGGCCAAAGTGAACAGACATCTAGGCAAGCGTGTACCATCCTAGGCCTCATCTTCGCTTTCCATCGGGCAAGATTGAGGTCAAACGCAGGCCTATTTTTTCATAAAAAAAAAAAAAAAGACTATGATGGAATGCATCACAACCCAATATACCTCTTAACCGGTAAAGAACAGTTGTAACGGTTAAGGGGGTATATCGTAGATATATATAATTTAAAAGAAAGTCATGAAACTAAAAAAGCTGGCACTATAGTAAAAATATCCGTTAATAAAGACAATAACGATTTTGCAAATTATACCAGCATTGAAGACAAATAAACCCCAAGATTTTGGACAAAATATAGGCCTAGCAAAAAAAATGTCAAATATTTAATAATGATTATATTTTGATAATAACTTGACAATATTTTAGCGAACCATTAAATACTTGCACACTCTGTTGAGTAAAGAATAATATAGCAAAGCAATGTATAATTCAACATCAATAACATACCTAATATTTCGTAAATAAATGATAATGATCATGATTACCTACTCTACTCCTAGACAGAGTCCCTACGTTTACAACAATGTAGCGTGACTCAGCCCAGCCAAAGGGTTTTCCACAACCCACTTTTGCTCTCTTCGGGAGATGGAACATAAGGGAGATCATTAACTCCGGGTTGGTTCTTTAAGATTGCTTTAGCAAATCTAATAGTACGACACCGTGGTAAAGCCTACCATCAAGTGATATCGTAGTAATGCTGCGTACATTATCGTTGCAGATTCTGTCTCTCTTATATATTTTTTATATGATTATGTCGCCTCGTTTGTGCGTCTTAGAGCCAAGCGGCTTTTGCAGCTGCTCGAAATGACCGTCACACCCAGGGTAGTACCACGATCTCGTAGAATATCGGCATAAAGTAGAAAAGCATCTAATGCTTCTGCGTTTCGTTTGGTGAGCGAGGTGAACCAAGGCCCACTACTCTCTTCCCATTGCCCCTTCTCATTCTCTCTCCTATCTAAATATCCTTAAAGGCCGGCAATGTATATGCAACTCCTCTGGTGTTACAGATTTAAGTAGGCGATGATAATCACTTACCATCTGGTAAGAGCTGATTAAGCCGCTTGCACTTGCCCATAAATAATAAAAAAGAGAAACATCGGGCATAGCCATATGCATATCCCGCTGAACGACTTTTAACTTCCTTAAAAAAAAACTTTTTGTTTATAATTAAAGCAATTTAAAACATACATATCGAGATTATAAAGTAATTATTAATTATTATAATAAAGAAAAATGATGGAATAATGGGGTATTCAGACCAGAGAAGATATGGTCTATGGTCTGAGGTCTAGAAATTTACTTTAGTCTTTCAATCGACTTTTCCCCAGAGCTTTTAAAGATCAACGTGACAGGTGCTACGTTACATACTACCGTCGTCTTCGTTTTCAGACCAAAGAAAAACAACGTACATACGTTTCAAAAAGTCATTGGTACTAAACTGCCCTTGGATCGGACTCGGATCACCACTCGACTACCGTGGCCTTATATTATTTGTAAGAAAAAAATTTAAAAATTATTTAAATTAAAGTTAACAAGACAAAAAAGAATGGTCATACTAGTATAACAACAGACGATGTAAAAGGAAAAGACATTTTTAAATTAGTTACAGGCCTGCTCTAAATTGTCTTACAAGTGCCTTCTGTTTTGAATCTAATTTAGAAACTCTCCCCGCAACAACAAATGGAAATTCCTTCTAATTGGCGACATCAGGCCACAGCTCTTATTTGCGTTAATCTTTACCATTTATATTTTCCGTTCATATTTTTGCCCGTATTTGGACTCGGACTAGTTGATAGTAACGCACAATCGTAAAAAAATATTAATAATAGAAATATTGTGCTAATTGGCATTCAATTTGACGATGCTTAATTTTCGGTCATACGTCATGTAAACTCATCATGTGATCTTTTAGGCACGGTTGTACAAAAACATCAACAAACATCGACTTATATATTTTTTTTCAAAACAACGCGTGACAGTGGGCGTAGGGATCACGGACGCGCGACGGTGCGCTTGTGGCAGTAACCTTGTGGCGGTCACGCGGGTTCCGTCGATCGACACCTAGCCCTCGAAGTGAAGCGCACGATATTTACAGCGCTTTTATATAAAGGAGTGAAGACCGCTTGCCACATCATGGCGATGAGAGGGTTTACTGAGTTATTTTTAAAAAAGTATTGACAATATTTTATCATACTAATCTATGTAAAATTTGTAGCAAGCTGCCAATTTTTTTTATGAGTTTTAAAACAGAATTCAAAGACATATCGAGGAAACGAAACTAGTCACTGATTATTATATTTAATTATACCGCAACAGGAAAATTACACGAAAGAATCGTGTAATTTTCAAAAAGTTGATAAAACTCTCCTTGTGCTAGCTTTGACATGAAATGGAAATTAGCCATGGAAAGTTGAAATTTAATTTTAAATTAACATGAAATAACTTCATTTTAAAATTTAATATTACTGCTATAAAATTCACTTATGTTTAAGTATGAAACCGCAGGAAGCTATTTAAGCACAAACTCAATCGCAGAACTGAACATCCATGATCCATATCTATGAAAACTTCTCTTCCACTTTATATACATAAGAAGTGCGCCTGTCCATTTGTCACTTAAGAATGGGTTGCGTTGTAAAGGGCTTTATTGTTTTGTTTCGGTAAATGACAAACAAATTAAGTGTATCCCTTTCATTGTTAACGTCACCGCGCTCCTAGTTCCATTGTTCTTGGTATATGTGTAACAATTCGGAAATACCATATACTTAACATAACCTCTACATCTACACATTGAGTTACGTGCAAACAATAGAATCATACATAAAGAAGTAAGCTCGAATATTAAATGAAGTTTTGCTTTCAATGTGTGCTGTTACAATTTAGTATACAATGTAGTAGTTGTTTTAAAATTACTCGAAACGTACGCACGTTTTGTATTGTTGGCCTGGCCACTTTTAAACGGAAATAGACTCACCACCTGTCACGTTGTCACAAATAAGTGTTATATCATCTGTATACAAATTGATATTCAATCTGTAACACACATTGCAACACTGACCGACACTTTATAGTTTATAAACACTGTCTCATGCGATGTTTTTTTTTTATAGAAGAGACGGCATACGAGCAAGCGGTTCACCTGATGGTAAGTGATTGCATCATCATCATCATCATCATCATCATCATCATCATCATCATCATCATCATCATCATCATCATCATCATCATCATCATCATCATCATCATCATCATCATCATCATCATCATCATCATCATCATCATCATCATCATCATCATCATCATCATCATCATCATCATCATCATCATCATCATCATCATCATCATCATCATCATCATCATCATCATCATCATCATCATCATCATCATCATCATCATCATCATCATCATCATCATCATCATCATCATCATCATCATCATCATCATCATCATCATCATCATCATCATCATCATCATCATCATCATCATCATCATCATCATCATCATCATCATCATCATCATCATCATCATCATCATCATCATCATCATCATCATCATCATCATCATCATCATCATCATCATCATCATCATCATCATCATCATCATCATCATCATCATCATCATCATCATCATCATCATCATCATCATCATCATCATCATCATCATCATCATCATCATCATCATCATCATCATCATCATCATCATCATCATCATCATCATCATCATCATCATCATCATCATCATCATCATCATCATCATCATCATCATCATCATCATCATCATCATCATCATCATCATCATCATCATCATCATCATCATCATCATCATCATCATCATCATCATCATCATCATCATCATCATCATCATCATCATCATCATCATCATCATCATCATCATCATCATCATCATCATCATCATCATCATCATCATCATCATCATCATCATCATCATCATCATCATCATCATCATCATCATCATCATCATCATCATCATCATCATCATCATCATCATCATCATCATCATCATCATCATCATCATCATCATCATCATCATCATCATCATCATCATCATCATCATCATCATCATCATCATCATCATCATCATCATCATCATCATCATCATCATCATCATCATCATCATCATCATCATCATCATCATCATCATCATCATCATCATCATCATCATCATCATCATCATCATCATCATCATCATCATCATCATCATCATCATCATCATCATCATCATCATCATCATCATCATCATCATCATCATCATCATCATCATCATCATCATCATCATCATCATCATCATCATCATCATCATCATCATCATCATCATCATCATCATCATCATCATCATCATCATCATCATCATCATCATCATCATCATCATCATCATCATCATCATCATCATCATCATCATCATCATCATCATCATCATCATCATCATCATCATCATCATCATCATCATCATCATCATCATCATCATCATCATCATCATCATCATCATCATCATCATCATCATCATCATCATCATCATCATCATCATCATCATCATCATCATCATCATCATCATCATCATCATCATCATCATCATCATCATCATCATCATCATCATCATCATCATCATCATCATCATCATCATCATCATCATCATCATCATCATCATCATCATCATCATCATCATCATCATCATCATCATCATCATCATCATCATCATCATCATCATCATCATCATCATCATCATCATCATCATCATCATCATCATCATCATCATCATCATCATCATCATCATCATCATCATCATCATCATCATCATCATCATCATCATCATCATCATCATCATCATCATCATCATCATCATCATCATCATCATCATCATCATCATCATCATCATCATCATCATCATCATCATCATCATCATCATCATCATCATCATCATCATCATCATCATCATCATCATCATCATCATCATCATCATCATCATCATCATCATCATCATCATCATCATCATCATCATCATCATCATCATCATCATCATCATCATCATCATCATCATCATCATCATCATCATCATCATCATCATCATCATCATCATCATCATCATCATCATCATCATCATCATCATCATCATCATCATCATCATCATCATCATCATCATCATCATCATCATCATCATCATCATCATCATCATCATCATCATCATCATCATCATCATCATCATCATCATCATCATCATCATCATCATCATCATCATCATCATCATCATCATCATCATCATCATCATCATCATCATCATCATCATCATCATCATCATCATCATCATCATCATCATCATCATCATCATCATCATCATCATCATCATCATCATCATCATCATCATCATCATCATCATCATCATCATCATCATCATCATCATCATCATCATCATCATCATCATCATCATCATCATCATCATCATCATCATCATCATCATCATCATCATCATCATCATCATCATCATCATCATCATCATCATCATCATCATCATCATCATCATCATCATCATCATCATCATCATCATCATCATCATCATCATCATCATCATCATCATCATCATCATCATCATCATCGTCATCATATCGCCACGAAGCTCGGTCCTGAGCCACCTGCATCCATCGACTTCCCGCAACACTGCAGGTGCGTTGCCGGTCTTTAAGGATATTTGGGAGATGGGAGGAAGAGGAGAGGAATAGGGAGGGGTGTGGTCCTCCGGTTACCTCACTCACCGAACGAAACGCAGAAGCACAAGATGCCTCTACTTCACGCCGGTATTCTGCGAGGACGTGGTATCAATCCGGTCGAGTCGGCCCATTCGAGCAGCAGCTAAAGCCGCCGCTTGGCTCTACCACGCTTAAAATGTGCTTTTTGTCTTGTCCCGTGTCGTACTGAATAAACTTTATAAATTGTGTTCAGATTTTTATTTAGTCACAAAAGATCACAATAAGCTCTATCTATAATGGTGAAAAGTAGGATGGAACAACAAAAATAAATGTCGTATACCTCTGACCACTCCAGTATTACAGACGTGTCAGTAAGCCTATTGAATTATTGTTATAATCATTTTTGTGTCAAGTGGTTAGGGGATCAAATTCAATTTAAATCCCCTATGTCGCATTATTTTTCGAAACTTACGAATGTGTACGAATTTTAAACGGTAAGACGGCAACAGGCTCAACACCTATTAAGTTGGCCCAAATGTGAGAAGTGGGTCGAAATTACCAAAACCTCTCTAGACCTCTGACCTCATCATTATTGGATACACAGTTGTGAAAACTTTTTTTTTTTTGGTCCTATTCAACCCCAAAAGACACAGGTTTGCGCGTTCACCGCTAAAAAGAATCCTTTGTCGTTTCTCCTCTTTTGAGAACATTCCCTTATTGCCTCAGCCAGTATCAGAATCCTTGGCGTTGACATATCGAGCGACGTTCAGTTCCGTGGTCACTTGAAAAAAAAAAAAAAAAAAAAAAAAAAAAAAAAAAAAAAAAAAAAAAAAAAAAAAAAAAAAAAAAAAAAAAAAAAAAAAAAAAAAAAAAAAAAAAAAAAAAAAAAAAAAAAAAAAAAAAAAAAAAAAAAAAAAAAAAAAAAAAAAAAAAAAAAAAAAAAAAAAAAAAAAAAAAAAAAAAAAAAAAAAAAAAAAAAAAAAAAAAAAAAAAAAAAAAAAAAAAAAAAAAAAAAAAAAAAAAAAAAAAAAAAAAAAAAAAAAAAAAAAAAAAAAAAAAAAAAAAAAAAAAAAAAAAAAAAAAAAAAAAAAAAAAAAAAAAAAAAAAAAAAAAAAAAAAAAAAAAAAAAAAAAAAAAAAAAAAAAAAAAAAAAAAAAAAAAAAAAAAAAAAAAAAAAAAAAAAAAAAAAAAAAAAAAAAAAAAAAAAAAAAAAAAAAAAAAAAAAAAAAAAAAAAAAAAAAAAAAAAAAAAAAAAAAAAAAAAAAAAAAAAAAAAAAAAAAAAAAAAAAAAAAAAAAAAAAAAAAAAAAAAAAAAAAAAAAAAAAAAAAAAAAAAAAAAAAAAAAAAAAAAAAAAAAAAAAAAAAAAAAAAAAAAAAAAAAAAAAAAAAAAAAAAAAAAAAAAAAAAAAAAAAAAAAAAAAAAAAAAAAAAAAAAAAAAAAAAAAAAAAAAAAAAAAAAAAAAAAAAAAAAAAAAAAAAAAAAAAAAAAAAAAAAAAAAAAAAAAAAAAAAAAAAAAAAAAAAAAAAAAAAAAAAAAAAAAAAAAAAAAAAAAAAAAAAAAAAAAAAAAAAAAAAAAAAAAAAAAAAAAAAAAAAAAAAAAAAAAAAAAAAAAAAAAAAAAAAAAAAAAAAAAAAAAAAAAAAAAAAAAAAAAAAAAAAAAAAAAAAAAAAAAAAAAAAAAAAAAAAAAAAAAAAAAAAAAAAAAAAAAAAAAAAAAAAAAAAAAAAAAAAAAAAAAAAAAAAAAAAAAAAAAAAAAAAAAAAAAAAAAAAAAAAAAAAAAAAAAAAAAAAAAAAAAAAAAAAAAAAAAAAAAAAAAAAAAAAAAAAAAAAAAAAAAAAAAAAAAAA
Organism: Bhutanitis thaidina; assembly: GCA_029286595.1. Lineage (NCBI taxonomy): Eukaryota > Metazoa > Arthropoda > Insecta > Lepidoptera > Papilionidae > Bhutanitis > Bhutanitis thaidina. The sequence goes on along the minus strand of JAGSMS010000012.1, from coordinate 3,471,910 downwards.
AAAAAAAAAAAAAAAAAAAAAAAAAAAAAAAAAAAAAAAAAAAAAAAAAAAAAAAAAAAAAAAAAAAAAAAAAAAAAAAAAAAAAAAAAAAAAAAAAAAAAAAAAAAAAAAAAAAAAAAAAAAAAAAAAAAAAAAAAAAAAAAAAAAAAAAAAAAAAAAAAAAAAAAAAAAAAAAAAAAAAAAAAAAAAAAAAAAAAAAAAAAAAAAAAAAAAAAAAAAAAAAAAAAAAAAAAAAAAAAAAAAAAAAAAAAAAAAAAAAAAAAAAAAAAAAAAAAAAAAAAAAAAAAAAAAAAAAAAAAAAAAAAAAAAAAAAAAAAAAAAAAAAAAAAAAAAAAAAAAAAAAAAAAAAAAAAAAAAAAAAAAAAAAAAAAAAAAAAAAAAAAAAAAAAAAAAAAAAAAAAAAAAAAAAAAAAAAAAAAAAAAAAAAAAAAAAAAAAAAAAAAAAAAAAAAAAAAAAAAAAAAAAAAAAAAAAAAAAAAAAAAAAAAAAAAAAAAAAAAAAAAAAAAAAAAAAAAAAAAAAAAAAAAAAAAAAAAAAAAAAAAAAAAAAAAAAAAAAAAAAAAAAAAAAAAAAAAAATCTCAATACCACAAATGTGAAAGTTCGTATGTTTATCATTCAATCACGCTTAAAGGTTTAGTTACGTGTAGTAGCAAAATTTAACTGAAATGGCAGTGGCGTGTGAATACAAGAACTTATTTAGGATGTTATTTGATAACCTATTTGTGAAATCACATCCACCCTTCAGTTCCAGTGATCACGATGAATACAATTAAATATTAATAAACGCCGTGTTAAATATTAATGGCAGCGTGGTACCGGCCTAAGAATCTGCCACAAAGTTCTTTCCCCCGGAGAGAAGAACATAGGGTTGCGAAAGCCCGTTTTGCTTCATATGTATGTTGTATATTATATATGAATCAATCAATCAATCAATATCATATGAATATTGTCGATGAACCATTGATCGATTTCAAGCGCGGCAACATCGTTCGATTAGTATCCGCGGTTAAGATAGTAAGTATTATAGTGCCCCAAGTATTTGCCCAAACACATAGACACACACTCGTCTTTATCTTCCTGTTTTCAATGAATACCTATACAGTCAGATCGGAGGAAGGGTTACTATAGTGCCATAGACATGAGACGCTACATAAATAGTGTTTTGCACTTATATTGACTCCGACTGGGATTCGAATCCAGGACTCATGGATCCGTGATCAGGTACGCTGACCTCTCAACCGAGGGGCTGTCACTATGAATATTGTCACTGATTCTCTACATTTACATTTTAACATTGAAGTAGGTAAATATAATCATATTTAGTAAATGTTGTAATCTCTTCACATACATTTGTCACTCTAGAATGGGTAATGTTGAATACGTATCCATTGTTTCATTCGTAATAATGTGGATAATCTGACAATGAAATATACGTACACAACTTATCCATTGTTCCAATTTGGGTGTTTGCTAATATACTCGTATTATAATGTAAATTTATTATTACACATTTAAGAAAAGAAATTTCTTAACTGTATTACGTTGGTGTAAGGGTTCTACCCTTTTTCTCCAAATGCCCGCTGCTGCTGATGGGAAGTAATTACAGACGCTCATGTGCATTGGCTACACCAGAGGAGCTGCAAGTTCTTTGGCGATCTTATAGGATTTTTGGAGAGGGGGAGTAAGGAAAAAAGGGTGGATGGAAGAGAAGGGGAGGAGAAGAAAGAGGGACCCTCCGGTTACCCCAATCACCGAAAGTAACACAGAACCACAATATGCTTCTTGTTTTCGCCGGTATTCTGAGAGGGCGTGGTACTACCCTTCTTACGAAAAGGCCCAGTTTTTCCACTTATAATTATTTTGGATATACCTGTCGAAAGTTATCCGAGCAACTGCTTCTAAGATGCAAGGCATCTGGAACTGCAATCACCAACCTGCTTAACAAGCGCAGCGGTTCCGGCACTAATAGGGTTGTTGAAAGCTTAAAAGTGTTTACCAACTTTTTACAGGATGCTAAAATAAAAAAAACAAGAAATTGTTATGATTAAAATTGAAAACAGTGCATGGTAAGTTTCAATAAATCTACTTTAAGTCATCAGACGATGCTTGAAAAAAATGATTTAAAACTTAAGCAACAACTTTCCTAACAATGCTTGTGAAAGTTCACCGGTTTAGTTAGTAAGTAATCTCATTAATAACTGATCAAGTATACTTTCAAAATAATCTCCTTCATATTTTGCAGAAAATACTTCATATTCTTATTTTTGCCATGTTGGATTCATAATAATTCGTTCAGACTCTTCACGTAGATCTCCTAAAAGAAGAAGTAATATAATGAAAGAGGTAAAAAGAAGGTGATATTTCAAATAAGTTAAACCTGTAATTCGTATTACTTTGCACCGCTTTACCTACTCGGCTCAGTGGTGGAACCACGAACCAGATCCACGGCCGCCTGTGGGGCTAGTGTTTCCAATTGCTCGATCTTTTGATGATTATGGCCTATAGGGGGCGGACAAACGGGAGTCCGTTGCGCACGTAGGATTACCCAGCGCGCCTTGGCTAGAGAGGAGAGAGAGAAGGATCTCTTTTCCGAGAATTCGGGTGGTGCTGGTAAGGTCACTGACTTGCATGAGCTTTGCATCTAATATAATAGATTTAACTAACGTGTAGTTTCATGATTAGCCTATCTGAGCTGAGTTGCTGAGCCAGACAGGTTTCTGTGGTTGTGTCTCAGCCAAGTCCAATATTTGTGTAAAACACGTTTATTGGTTTTTGGGTCTGGTTGTGTGCTGTTACATCCCGTTTCGCTGACACTGCGTCTGTCACTTCTTCCGATCTTAAAGAACATGCCTCCAATCGGATACGGTAAGGGAAAATAAAGTATCTTCTATACAGTTGACGCGATAAACTTAATCAAAAAAAATTTTAGATCTTCATCAGCCTATTCCTTTCCGTGTGGCTGTCGGAAGTAAAGAATAGCGCCAACCCTGTCTAACCATGGGTGTCGTAAAAGGCGACTAATGGTAGAAAATTATATTAGGGGATGGGCAGCAGCATCTTCCTGCACTAGAACAAAAAAAAAAAACTGCGGTTGCCAACCCGCTCGCTCGCTAGCCGCTAGTCCTGGCTATGGTGGCAGCCATGGTAACGGCGAGGTAGGGGTGCAAAGAATCACCGGCTGATTTCTAGTTGCCAACCCAAACGACTGGACCTGGCAACATATAACGCGCGCACATTGAGGACCGACGAGAAGATACTAGAACTGGAAGAAGAAGTAAGCAAGTTGCACTGGAGTGTTATGGGGTTGTCTGAAGTCCAAAGACAGGGAGAGGACTCTATAATCCTAAAATGAGCTGATAGTGGGGAACTTTGGAGTAGGGCAACGGAACCCAAGAGGGCAACAGCTGGCTGACTTCATGGCAAAGGAGGGATTCTTTATGATGAACTCCTATTTCCAGAAGCGGGCCCACAGGAAGTGGACATGGATGAGCCCGGACGGTACCACAAAAAATGAGATCGACTTCATCATGACGACCAAGCGTCAGCTGTTCAGTGATGTCTCTGTGATCACTAGGGTAAAAACCGGCAGTGATCACCGAATGGTAAGAGGCACACTGAACCTTAACATTAGGCTCGAGCGGTCTCGTCTGGTGAAGTCTACGCTCCGCCCACCACGTGCCCTTATCCAGAACCCCGAGAGCTTTCAGCTCGAATTGCATAATCGCTTTCAGTGCCTAGACGATTGCGTTACAGTGGACGATACGAATAGCAGGCTATTGGAAACTGTCCATGCAGTAGGAGCTAAGTTTTGCAGGACCCGCCGCACGAACAAGCCCCAAAAGCTCTCTGATCACACTCTTAAACTCATGAAAGCCAGGCGTGAGATAAAGCTGCAGTCTACAACGGATGCGTCAGCGTATCGGCAGCTGAATAGACAGATCTCCAAATGTATGAGGCAAGACTTACGCAAATTCAATACAGCCTGTATTGAAAAAGCGATAGAGCGGAACCAAGGCTCCAAAGTCTTCGCCAGATCTGTCTATCGGAAAGAGCCAACTGACCAAGCTGAAGACCGAAAGCGGCGCAGTCATTTCCGCTGGAGCCGAGATTTTGAGTGAGATCGAGAGATTTTACGGACAGCTGTACACAACGTCGTTGAAACCACACACTGATGTGAGTAATGACCCAAGAGCCAAGCTTATCCGACATTACTCCGACAACATCCCGGACGTCAGTCTGAGCAAGATTAGGATGGATCTCAAACAGCTTAAAAACGGCAAGGCGCCGGGTTAGGACGGAATTACAGCTGAGCTTCTGAAAGCGGGTGGAAAACCGATACTTGTTGTCCTTCAGAAGCTGTTTAATTCCGTCATTCATGGCGGTGTTACGCCGAAAGCGTGGAGTAGAAGCGTGGTTGTCCTATTCTTCAAGAAAGGGGATAACTGCCTTTTGAAGAATTATAGACCGATATCGCTTCTAAGCCGCGTCTACGTGCTGTTTTCGAGAGTCATCTCAAATCGTCTAGTGAACAGACTTGACGACTTCCAGCCTCCCGAACAAGCCGGATTCCGAAAAGGCTATAGTACCATAGACCACATACATACTCTTCGCCAGATTGTACAAAAGGCCGAGGAGTACAATTTGCCATTATGTCTGGCGTATTTGGACTATGAGAAAGCCTTCGATTCAGTCGAAATTTGGGCGGTGCTACAGTCTCTCCAGCGGTGCCAGATAGACTCTCGGTATATCGAAGTGCTGAGGTGTTTGTACAATGAGGCTACAATGTCTATCCGAGTACAGAATCAGAGTACGAAACCAATCCAACTCCAGAAAGGTGTAAGACAGGGTGATGTCATATCCCCAAAACTCTTCTCCGCTGCATTGGAAGATGTTTTCAAGCAGCTGAACTGGAAAGGATACGGTATCAACATCAATGGCGAATACATCACTCACCTTCGATTTGCCGACGACATAGTTCTTATGGCAGGATCGCTGGAGGAGCTTAGTACAATGCTCAATGACCTCATTAACGTCTCCCAACAGGTTGGTCTTAAGATGAACATGGACAAGACGAAGTTCATGGCAAACGTCCATGTCAAATACCGGTTGTTGTTGGGAACAATAGGCTCGAAGTTGTAGACGAGTACGTATACCTGTGACAAATTGTCCGATTAGGTAAGTCCAACTTCGACTCAGAGGTCAATCGACGAATCCCGGCTGGGCTGCGTTCGGGAAACTACGTCATATCTTCTCGTCGAGTATACCGCAAAGCCTCAAGACGAAAGTATACAACCAGTGCGTGTTGCCAGTGATGACATACGAATCCGAGACTTGGTCCTTCACTGCAGCCCGTATGAGGAAGCTCAAAGTTGCTCAGCGCGCTATGGAAAGCGCTATGCTCGGTGTTTCTCTGCGTGATAGAGTCTGCAACGATGATATCCGCAGCAGAACTAAGGTATTTTTTTTTTTTTTTTATAGAAGAAGGGGCAAACGAGCGTGCGGCTCTCCTGATGGTAAGTGATCACCGACGCCCACGATCATCCACAACACCAGAGGAGCTACAGATGCGCTGCCGGCCTTTAAGGAAGGAATAAGCTCTTTTCTTGAAGGTCCCTAAGTCGTAACTATTCGGAAATACTGCTGGCGACAGCTGATTCCACAAAGTCGAAGTGCGTGGCAGAAAACTTCGATTAAAACGCACTGTGGTGGAATGCCAACCATCTAGGTGGTATCGATGGAACTTCGAATTCAGTCGCGATGTACGATGGTGAAACTCAGCAGCTGGGATCAATCCGAACAGTTCCTCAGAACATTCCCCGTGGAAAATTTTGTAAAAATGCAAAGAGAAGCAACATCTCTTCGCAAGGCCAAAGGATCAAGCCGATCAGAGAGCTTGGTCGCCGACAATTCGAGCCGCTCGACGTTGGATGCGGTCAAATGGAAGGAGTTGGTACTGGGGTGCCCCTGCCCAGAGATGAGAACAGTATTCCATGTGGGGCCGAACTTGCGCCTTATAAAGTTGCAAACGGTGGACCGGCATGAAATGCTGTCCCGCTCTACAGAGCACACCAAGCTTTTTGGAGGCCAATTTGGCCTTTCCTTCCAAGTGACCACGGAACTGAACGTCGCTCGATATGTCAACGCCAAGGATTCTGATACTGGCTGAGGCAATAAGGGGAATGTTCTCAAAAAGAGGAGAAACGACAAAGGGATTCTTTTTAGCGGTGAACGCGCAAACCTGTCTTTTTGGGGTTGAATAGGACCAAATTACGTCGACCCCAATCCGAGACTTTGAATAACAAGGTCTCGACTTCAGACACAAGTTTGTTCCGGCACTCGTCGACGTGTTCCCGAGAAATATTCGCACGGCCTGTATATAGGGCATCACCCGTGCTGTCGTCTGCATAGCAATGAATGCTACTGATTTGTAGCATGTCGTTGATATGCAGAAGGAACAGAGTGGGAGATAGCACACAGCCTTGTGGAACACCAGCATTCACGGGTTTGGGGTCCGAGCATGCACCGTCGACAACAACCTTGATGCTCCGATCCGTGAGGAAGCTGGTGACCCAGTTGCACAATCTCTCAGGAACCCCGTAAGATGAAAGCTTTGAAAGAAGCGCTTTATGCCAAACCCTATCAAATGCTTTCGCTACGTCCAGACTAACCGCCAAAGCCTCCCCCTTAGACTCAACTGCTTCTGCCCATCGGTGAGTCAGGTAAACTAGAAGATCACCAGCTGATCGTCCGCGACGGAAACCGTACTGTCGGTCACTGATCAGCTGGTGTTCCTCCAGGTACCTCAGGAGCTGGGTGTTGATGAGTGACTCCATTATTTTAGATAACAAGGGGGTGATGGCAATAGGCCTGTAGTTGGACGGATCAGAGCGGTCGCCTTTTTCGGTATTGGATGCACAAATGCTGTCTTCCAAGATTCCGGGACGACGCCTGAAGAGTAGGAGTGCCGGAAAAGACGCGTGAGAACCGGTGCCAACTCAGGGGCACACATCCTCAGCACAATTGGAGGGATTCCGTCCGGCCCACTCGACTTATGAATGTCCAGGAGCGGAGTGCCTTTCGCACTGAGCTCTGCAGAAACTGAATTTCCGGCATGGAGCACTTACACCACGGGATGGTAGGTGGAGAGTTTCCCGGTCATCAAGAGTCGAGTTGGATGCAAAAGAGAGCCCAGGAGATCGGCTTTCTCTTTTGCAGTATGGGCCAGCGAATCATCCTCCTTGTGTAGAGATGGGAGAGATGGCTGACAGAAATTCCCCTGGACAGCCTTGGCGAGAGACCAGAATGCGCGGGATCCCGATGGGAGGCGAACTAGTCTCTCGCCAATTCTGCCAATGTGCTTTAACTTTGCCGCAGCGATAACTCTTTTGAAGGACCTGGAGGCAGAGTTGTACTCGTTTTTAAGAGCACTGGTTTTTGCATCCCGAGACGCCGATGCATCGGCCCAGGCCTGGTAGCACTTCCGCTTTCGGCGTGACGCTATTTTGCAGGTGCGACATAGCCGTAAAAATCAGCAAGCTGAAGTTGCAATGGGCCGGCCACATAGCTCGCAGAACTGACAACCGCTGGGAAAAAAAGGTTCTCGAGTGGCAGCCAAGTACAGGCAAACGCAGTGTAGGACGACCCCCCACAAGATGGAGTGACTACCTGCGCAGTGTTGCGGTAAGTCGATGGATGCAGGTGACTCAGGACTGAGCTTCGTGGCAATATTTGGGGGAGGCCTATGTTCAGCAGTGGACTTCTGATAGGCTGAAATGATGATGATGATGATGATCAGCCTATTTTAACCGTATCTAACTACAACGCTAGCTAATATTTAAATGCAATTCTTGTAAAGGTTCGCCCATTCTCACCACTCTGGATGAGATACACCAAACGGATTTGTGAGACAGTGAGCCTGCTGCTCATCATCAGTCTGTGGGATTTGGGTTCGGCCAATTAGGACGGATATTCCGTCATCACTTAGTCTTTAGAGTCTCATTTATTGGCTAGTAGGGTGCTCCACGAGCAAGTGTTGTAAGCATTTAGAGTACATAATATGATCTCATTACCACGCAAAAAATTAAATTGAATAAATTATTTAGATTTTACTGCTTATTAGAACTCAAGTTATTAAAATAATATTATTGTGTTTAATATTACCCGCATCTCTCTTCTTTCTACAATGTTTTGCACAGCTATTTATATAACTAACAATTAAAATAAGAATATAATGTTTGAATTATTATTCATTACATCTTGTTTGTTTAGGATAATCGAATATCGTCCGTAAATTTAGTTGCTTCCTCGTCTGATATTATAGAACCTTTCTGAATTTTCAAAGTAAATATGGAAATATTTTAATATTTTCATTTGATTATTACACATTAAGATTTGTTAAAATACTAGCGATAATACAAGGAATCGTTTGGTTTTGTTTAAAAAAAATTATAGCGTTCAAAATTTCAATTATGCGATTCACCATTGTACAAGTAGTACAAGTGAAAAGGGAAGATTTGTACTGTTTAGACCTGAATTTTCCAAGCCTTTTAAAATTTACTAAGTTCATTATTCAGACTCGTTGTATTTCGTGACTATCTTTAAAAACCGAATGATGAGAGAGATGCATATTGCTAAAATAGGCCGCTACCTTTAAATATGCAACTGCTTAGATGACCGAGTTTGCCTTTTGATAGACCTTCTCGTCCCGTGGATGTAAAAGTAAAAGTCAATTCTGGGAAATAAAAAAAAAATAATAGGAGATCAGCAGCTTCTACCTAATCAATACCACAAAAAAAAACTGCTGTTACCAACCTGCTCGCTAGGCGTGGCTACTGTTTCAACAGTCCCTTATGATAAGAGTAACAAAACAATAGGGGCTATAGTAGCGGCGGGCAGCGTTGCTAAGAATCTTCTGGCGGCTGAGATTTTCCTCCAACCTGCCAACACCTAACGCACTAAAGCTAAGAACCAACGAAAAGATCCTGAAGCTGGAATATTAGGTAAAGAAGTTTCACTGGAGTGTTATAGGGTTATCTGAATTCCAAAGACAGGAAGAGAGCCGTAGGGGAGAGTGTGGGACGACCGCTCACAAGATAAAGTGACAACCTACACAGTGTTGCGAGACGTCCGTGGATGCAGGTGCCTCAGAACCGTGATAATCTTTGGGGGAGGATTTTCAGTAGGGGACTTGTGACTGACTATAATGATGAATGTTTATGACGAGGCGCCGGGAAGGGTCCGCCACTCTACTCCAGTGCAAGCTTGAGGAATTCACATGTCCTTAGTATATAGTTTTTTTCGATTACTCCGATAAACAAGCTTCCTTGTGATCTCTTCCTTTCCGTTTTCTTTCACTGCCGAGCACGTGATAAATCAGCACCTAAAATGCCATTGAAAATTTCAGGGTTTAAATTTAGGTCACGCGCGTACCATGATATTTAAGTGAGAGGCAATGTGTTCATTCACCACCGAACACCTGGTAAATTTAGCACATAAAAATGCAATTAACAATTTTTTTAGTGCCAGCAACGGTATTCAAACCCAGGTACTTGCCCACAGACCTGTCCTGCGGTAAAATTTAGTATATCCATGCAACCGCAGGCTACAATATCTATATACGTTGAACCTACGAAGGCAACTGACATGTCGGCTACACGTATCTCTGAATACAATAATGAAATTAATATCTAATGACTTCGACACGGGTATTACGTAGGACAAACTAAGATCTATTCAGATATATGAGTATATTTGAAAACATTTAAAATATTTTAACAAACATCCTCCTTGTGGTTTCATTCGCCTACAAAGCAAACCACTTGGAAAATTTGAACATAAATCGCTGCTGTACTGTAAAATAAAGCCAACGGCCAGATACTGAGCTAGACTGAAACTCTGAAGAATTAGAATCATATTGACGACGGTTAAGAGTAATTCAATTACTTGTGTTCGATTATGCAAACGCGTGCCGTACCGCACATGTACTTCTTGTGATTAAGTTGCGAATCTCCGTAATTAATTTAGCAAGTTCATTCACTCGATTAACTTACTCGGAAATTGATTCCCACCTAAAGGTTAGGTGGATTAACTTAATTTGATGAATTGCTTGGTAAAGTTTCTGGTTTATGTTTCTCAAAAAGTTTCTTACTTCTTCATGTTTACTTAAAATTTTCTTCATATTTAACAGTCAATGTATTTTATAGATTTACTCCTCACGTCGCTGGGTAGATTGGGGCGGGTGAGCTAATTACCGCCACCGTCTAGAGATGCTGCCCCATCAGTAGTCTCTGGGATTTAGTACAATATGGACATATGAATTTTAAGTCTAGTCCGATAAAAGTATAGTGCACTAGTGCAAATGAGGTTGCCATTTGGAAAACAATTTGGTGCATTTCCCGTTATCGTTACAATAAATATCGGTAAACACAGTTTTTTTAACGTATAATAACAACTAAAGTACAATAATAATAACTAAAACTTTGGACCGATCTAAATAATTATAAAGCTGACAAAAGCCAGGTTAACTATGTCATCAGGACGGCAAACCCGTGAGCAGAACGTCGGGGCTTAAAAAAGATAATTAAACGCGAGAAAATCAGTAAATATAAGTTTCATATGTGTAGAATTCGCGTAAATACTAAAAATCATAAAGAATTCGTAAAGGTTAGGTGTACAGAGGTAAACTTTTTGTTCATTTCGTAAAATTTAGACAAGAGCATAAAATGTACATAAGAAACATCATTATCATTTCAGCCTATCACAAGTCCACTGCTGAATATAACTATTTATATATATTCTCATATGCTTAGTTAGCTCATAGTTGTATATATAAATATACAGATGCATATAACACGATAAAATAAATAAGATTAAATATACAATTAATGAAATAAATATAAAATAAAGAGAACCCAAACTCAAGGTCATAAATCATATCAGGACTCATAACACTAGAAGGGTTTCTTCTTCAATCGGACAGAGTCCATTAATTTAATCAGGTATTAGGTATTATTATAGGATAGGATATATTATTTTCCCTTAGTCAACTTTTCCGACACGATAAAAACACACAAGGACATTCCCTTAGCCATAAGGCACTCTCACAGGGCTATGTTGTACTGACAGTTGAAATATAGTTTTGTATAGTTAAGGAGATAGAGTGTAAAGGTAACGTGGAATCGTAGCTTATTAGTAAGGACGCCGTCATTAACTTCTCAATACTCGATGCTGGCTCCACTGAAATAAGATTTTGCAACTCTAGGTCCTCGGTTATCTCGTGCTCGATGGTGAAGCAAGGAAAACATTTTTAAGAAACCTGCATGTCTTAGCTATAACATAATTTTATTATGAGGACACGTGAAGTCCGCCAACTCGCACTGGAGCAGCGTAACAATAACTGTAAAAGACTTTCACTTATTTTGAGACGAGACCTATGCTCAACAATTTCGATGTTGGGCAAAGGCCGCCTCTCAAACTATGTAACATTTTACGTTACAAGTTACGTTTACAAGTTACTACTTCACTTTAATTTTTTCGATATTCTGGCTAATAACAATATTACAATAGAATGGAAGTAAAGATATTTTCACGTGGCAGATAACGATTTATAAGCAAAGAAACTATTTATCACTTATTATTTCGCATTCGGATCGTAAACATACTTAAAACTTAAGTAAACAGGACCCTTGTTTTCGGCATAATTAAGAAACTCTGTGTGTTTTACACCCCATACAACTAAAGTTATATCTTAAGTTACACGACTAAGTACTCTCGTACCCATAAAATAATCTCAAAGTTGGGTATAAGGAATTACCTATGGAAGGCGATATTTACTAGTGATGTTACTAAATTACAACAAAATATAAATCACTGGCATGCAATAAATGTAAAACGATTATATTGTTTTATAAATAAAATATTTAAGACTGAAACGTGAAGGAAATGTTACTTCAGATATATCAGACTCTAATTACATGCGCCAGTTAACTAACTGGCCGCTCCACCTGCATACCTGTTAAGGTTAAGAAATGGGGTAAACGAGCTGGCGGCTCCACTGATGGTAAGTGATTGCAGACGTCTATATGCAAATTAAGCGACATCCTCTAATGTTATCTCATTCGCCGAAAGAAACGCAAGATGCCTCTACTTGACTACGCCGGTATTCTGCGAGGCCGTGGTACTAACCCAGTCGAGCCGGCCCATTCGAGCAGCAGCAAAATCCACCGCTTGGCTCTACCACCTACAGAATGCCCAGCAGCATCCTAGGTTTGAAAAAATAATTATAACTCTGTTGCTGCTAAGGGTAACCTATAAATACCTAGTTCAATATTATTTTATAAACTTATTACGTGTGCCGAATACTTACAAATTTATTAAAAAAATGTATGCATAAGTGAAGCGGACGTGTTGAGTGTTTACTTTACTATTTATCTCTTTATATTAGATTAATAGATTTACGATTTCTGAGACAGAGATTATATGAAGATGATATTAAACTATATTATAACAAAGTAACTCAAGAAATAAGCGTTTTATTAATTCACCTATAAATTAAATTAAAAACCAGTAATTCAATTAAAACTTTTTAAACAGATTTCAGAGAAATACTGTTTAAAAATTACTTTATAATTAACATAAGAGTCAAAATAATGTTATAGTTCTAATGAATTAAATTGAAAAAAAGTTAGGAGTCGAAATATTTTACCAATAAAATCTCACAGAGGTTGGATCGAAGACCAATTAATTCCATACCAACCTTTGAATTGGTCCTTTGAGCCGGCCTATCAGTGACATGCGATATATAAAGAAAATTATACAAGAATGATCTCAGAATAAAAAGTAAAAAATTTAAATATCAGAAATAAAGTAAAATAAGGTCAAAAGTTTGACAGATAGGCTTTGAGAAAGGTTTCTCTGAATAGGCAAAGAATACATCCACAGCAGAACTAAGGTGACCGATATGGCCGTCAGGATCAGCAGGCTAAAGTGGCAATGCATCAGCCATATAGCTCGCAGAACTGACAACCGTTGGAAATAAAGGTTCTCGAGTGGCAACCACGTACAGGCAAACGCAGTTCTGGACGACCCCCCACAAGAGGGAGTTTTGCGGAAAGTCGATGCCCATACTCACACTGCAGGGCAAGAGTGTTGGCGAGTACAGTGCCACTACCCTCGCACTAATGTTGCTGCTCCTCATCACTGGTCTGCGGGAATTGAGATCATATGGTCACCAGAGCCTCTTTCGTTTGCTATTAAGGTACACCAACTGCAGGTGAGGTTGCCATTTGGAAAAAAAAATATGTGTTCCGCCTTACTCCCCATTACAGCATTGCTAGTGTTCAGAAAAAATCAAATTGGTAACGTAGAATCTCCTACCTCTATAGATGACAGATTTTAATGGTTCATATAACCAATAAAATCTGTCATATTCCAATAATAAGATAGGATCCTTTAGAGCCCTAAGAAACCTTTTAAACAAAGACTTAACAGTTTTAAATATTTATTTTTGGAAGACTATTTTTATTAATGTTGCCACGCCGATTACGTGCACTTTGTTTAGACTATTTATCAAAAGAGGCAGCGTATGTGGACGGCTTGCTTATCCGTCGGATAGGCTGATTCACGACCGACGGCAGTGCGAGGATCAGATTGACGTACAGCCGTTGCAAATTCGTAAATCAAACTCAACACTTCATGGCAATAATACTACACTACTGATGCAGTGCAATGTAATCTGTTATGTGTTTTTTCACCTACCAGGGTGACATAGTCACTGTGTGTCTAAACCCCTTTATTTACAATTAAACATAGATTTCACTCAACAATACTGATGCACTGTTTGTTAGCGCTTGGAATTTTTTTGATTACATTGATTATAATTATGTCGGGGTGTATGGAAAAATATGACATATTTTTCTCCCCACTTTAAACCTCACCTTTATGGGGTCAATGCTAGTGACTAACGGACGAGGCTCTCGCGACCGAGTGATCGATCCTACATACAAGCGATGGGGAGCAGCACCAATAGTGCCATGCCACCGGCACAGCGCTCAACAATCCACATGCCAATCGTTGTGAGTATTTGTAAATCTTCCATTTTGGATGATTCAGATGCAGTGTCAGAGACACGAGACAAACGCAACGCAACCGGACCCGAAAATTTAGCAGAAATAGTTGCTTCGAACCCAGGGCATAGCTCCCCAGTCAAGTACGCTACCTTCTTATCCACGCGGTCGTACACTGAACTTGAACAGGCTGTTCAAAAAATAACGAAATAGAATGTTTTTGAACGCAGATTTCGTGACTGTAATTATAAGAAGTTCTTATGTAATAACCATATGTCACATGTACTAAATATACCAGATAAGAATAATAATAGCCACGATAACCGAGTTAACCTTAACCTTCTAATCATGTGCAGGCCTTGTACCAATGAGTTCTACAAAACTTACTAGTACGTCGTTGGCTTGAGCACTAAAATGTGATCTATATTATTGACTGGTACTGTCATTGCTGAATGCCATCTAAGCTCCGCACGCGCCACGCACACCTCATGCCTATAATCATTTAAAGGGTAGACAGAGATACCAATATGTCCGCTCATCGTCATCGACTGCAAATATGTTAAAGTATTTTCTTACACCGTTGTCTAATTTTCAAGGCATAGTTGCATCTTATGCCACCCTCGGGAAGAAAGGAAGTGGCAAAATCGTACCACTCGGCATCTATGTAATAATATTAACTAATATTCGAGATAGTTTTGGCGCCGAAAAGATAACACTTTACACGCAGCTCCAGTGCGCGTGCGTTACCGCTAAATAATATTTTCTTTTTTTAATATTTCTCAGAAATTAATTCACAATAATGGGTGTATTGCGTAATTTTGGGAGAATGGCGATCAAATATTATTTAATTACAATAAAACTGAACACCTAGTCTCAACAACGCGTACTATTAAACTGTAGAATCTGTCAGAACCTCGAAGTAAAGGCCGGCAGCGCATCTGTAGCTCCTCTGGTGTTGTGAATGTTCGTGGGCGTCGGTGATCACTTACCATCAGGTGAGCCGCACGCTCGTTTGCCCCCTTCTTCTATAAAAAAAAAAAAAGATTACCCCCGCATTAGAGGGTCCAAACTAAATAATTAGTCTGATATTTTTCTTATCTGAGATCTTATTTTACGTACGTCAGTAAGTTTCTGTTAACAGAGTATAAACTTATCTCAACTAGCACTAAAGTAATAATGATATTCTGGGATTTTCTTTGACTAAAACCTGATACAGCTAAAAATGTTAGTATTTCACTTCTTATATCGAGCTTTTTAACCTTTGTATAATTAAAAAGTATTACCCGTATAATTATAGGACTTACAATATAATCCTTATAAAAGACGACATTCAAGGATAATTTCGTATAACATGGCTCATGTTACCGAAAAACGTGGGTCGAAGGGCATATTCTAAGGTGCCTCAAGAGTTAATTGGGTTGCGACCCGACCCTTGTATACTTTGGTCGGCAAAATCCTTACGCATTTGCCCTCTGTCCGCTTAATTTTATACGACTGGTTAATTTAACTTGCTTGCTACATATTTCACTGGGATTTCTTAATCACTACTTAGTTTTTTAATGCAAATTTTCTCAGATAGGCAAGTTTCCTCACGATGTTGTTTTTCTTCATCGTTGAGCAGGTGGATGTCTGAGAGATTTCGGAGCCGGGAAGGGTGTACGGGACTTCGGATGTCCTCGAAATAATATTTCTCAGACATGAAGGTTTCCTCGCAATGTTTTCCTTCAACTAGGCGGTAGTAAATACAGCATTTTAAAATCGCTATTAACAATTTTAGTGGTGCTAACCCAGGTCAATCGCGTTCTATGAAACTAAAGTGAGCGCGCTGACTATAAGGCTATAACGGCTTGCTTGTGGTATATCAATTTTATTTATATGTATGGTTATAACAGTTGTTTCCATTGTTTTAAACAGAAACTCTTTAAAATCTTAATATTAAGGCCTATCGTAAGGGATTACCTCGGCGAGACGGTCCCCTCGCGGTGAAAGGAAAGAAAGAAAGAAACACATTTATTTGGCAATCCCGCACGGTGCATCCCGCTAAATAAAAAACGAGGCTCTGGCGATCGACTGATGGACGTAAATCTTTCCAAATTTGCCGAACTGGAATCCAATAGACTAGAGATGGTCGAGCAGCATCACTAGTGCGATTGTACTGCCACTGAGCTCACCAACTCCCTTGCCCTGCTTGGTTAGTATGTAAACCCTTCAAGGTATGCATGCCAGTTTTAGCTGACACTGTCTTCCCAAAGCCTACGTTCAGCAAAATAGGCAGCAGACTTAAAAGGGCCGATAAAGAAAACTAGTAATAATAGATTTCACTAGATTTTTGTTTCATAAGCTTGTCGATAGTAGATTGTTGGACGAAGGTGGACCAATGGAAAGTTTTTCTCTAATAACCGCAATTGGCTGGCGAGTTGGCGATTTCAGCATCAAACTTCACGCAGCATTTTTATCAAACGTAATAGTTTTAGACCATCAGTCGGACGCCGTGGTTCACAGGAAATAGTGGGTACATTTTCTTATTTTGCCACACTTTCATAAATATTGTTTTGCTTCACGCTGTCACGAGGCGGACATAGGTTGGAACGATAATCACAGTGTGACGCAAGTATAGTTCGTAAGTAAATAAATGAATAGCGTGTTTAATATATAGTGAATATTACATACGAGAAACCGAAAGAAAAAAATAAAGGGTTATTATAAATTAGTACCTTGTCAATATTCTTTTGTTTATACATTCCATAGTTATTTAATACATTCCAGATTAACTTGCTCCATAACAAAGTGTGCGCAGCGAGCGCCAACACTTCGTTGAAATACTGGCCTGAACGGTCTGAATTTTAAGTGTTATTCATATTTGTTTTTTATGTTTTGCAAACGTAGTAAGAGAGAAGCAAATAATGAAGTTTTAGGCGATTTTAAGTCATTCTTATATTTATTCTTCACGTTCTCTGTATTTATATTTCTTTTAGCTGAGTGTTAAATGATTTCACAAGTTTGGGAAATATTTTTCACCTATATTTATGCAATTTTCAATCAGAAAGAACAACTGTTGTTATAATAATAATAATAATGAAGCCTCTTTATTCCTTCTATACATTTTAATATTTCGTATGTTGTTTATTAGCATTAAGCATTAGTAGCTTTGTTTTACACTAGTTATTACTAGTTTAGATAATTATGCATGCAGAAATTGTATTTGTATCAAAAACTTGGACCTCATAATAAAATACCATAAGTCATTAGGCTGTGAGTGTAACTAAAGTATACTGTTCGAGCAGTTGCTGACTGACAGTCAGTTGTCGTATATTTGAATATTAGCAAAGTATCTTTCATTTCTCTTTGTTTCCATAAGCCCACGTTTGGCAGTCGTATGGGACACTAGGCACGAGATAGACAATTGCTTATTACAGTTATCTTCATGTTTATTCTGTATCTTCCTTTTAGAACTTTCTTTAGTATCCTAAACTTTTTCCATGTAACGTTTTTTCTTCTTTCTATTTCATCTTCGTTCTTAGTTTATAAAAGATATTTGTTTGTCAGATGTAGTAGATTCCTTATTCGACAGTGTTTACTTTTACGTCTATTGGTATATTGTGTTTATTAGTCGTTATCTTAGCCTTGCTTACATTCATTTCCAAACCTACTTTTGAGCTTTCGTGGTCTCATGAATTTAGGACACCTACGAGTTGTTTGACAGTTTCTGCAAATATGACTATGTAATGTCAACTGAAAATGATTCATACAATGTCTATCTAATGTATAGATATTGCCATATATTTTCCTTTTTAAATATTAAATGTATTTTCCAACATAGCAATAAAAAGTTTCGGCGACAAAGGGTCGCATAGCTATTATTCCTTCAAGAGTCAAGTGGGGACACAAAAAGACTACCAAAGTCTGATCTGGAACAAACTTTTGCAAAAGATAAATTCCGTAAATGAGAGAATTTCAGTGTGAAGAATTCAAACAGAATAGCTCCAGCAACAGGTGCTGCTTACCAAGAATGACGCTTGTTGCCATCTACAACTGTTTTAGAGATAAGTGAACAATTAGCCTGCCATACAATTCCATTGTACACAGCCTTCACCTTCATCAGCCTATTGAAGCGCAAGCAACAGACAGCATGCATTTATTGAAAGGTTTGCCCATACTCACTACGCTGGACTAGTGGGTTGGTGAGCGCGCACTGATACTCTCGCACTAGTGACGCTGCTCAGCATCACTGGTTTGTGGGATTTGAGTTGTCGAGATATGAATGGAATTTCCACCATCGTTCGGTCGTGCAGATGAGATTGACAGTTGTTAAATTCGCCTTTATTGACATACTACATTTGTATTCTTATGTACTGGGTTATAATAAAATTCCATACGCCCTTTTAGGTACTCCAAGATTAACATCATAAACACTAACTTTTTAAGCGTGGTAGAGCCAAGCGGCGACTTTAGCAGCTGCGCGAATGGGCCGGCTCGACCGGATTGATACCATGGCCTCGCAGAATACCGGCGTGAAGTAGAGGCATCTTGTGCTTCTGCGTTTCGTTCGGTGAGTGAGGTAACCGGAGGCGCACATCCCCTCCCTATTCATTTCCTCTTCCTTCCCATCTCCCAGATATCCTTAAAGACCGGCAACGCACCTGCTGCATCTATGGTGTTGCAGATGTATGTGGGCGATGGTAATCACTTACCATCAGGTGAACCGCTTGCTCGTTTGTCGTCTTTTCCATAAAAAAAAACAACTATTGTCATCTTAAAATTCACACAAAAATAATAAAAGTTTAGATATAATTTGTACTCCGTGAAGCGTAACAAATAAACGGCAGACAAACGCGCGCTGCGTTGCCGTGCTTACTAGGTTATTGGCGCGTTGTCTAGAGTAATGAAAATCAAGAACTATCATAATTTTCTACAACCTTTAATTTCAGGAAAAGTATCAAGTATTTAGAAAAGTGTAGGATCAAAATATGTTATGACTTATGATATTAAATCAGATCTAAAGAGGTGCGGTATTAAATAACGATATAAAGAAAGCACAAAAAATTATTTACAAAAAAGCTGGGATCTGAAACTTAAGAATCCACATTTTCCATTGATTGCTTCCCCAACTAAATCTTATAAAGAACCCGCACACGTACACTTAAAGAAACGCACACGTTCTCATTTCTCATCTGTATGAGAAAATCGAAAGCAGCACAGTTTATCCCACGAACAAAATTCAGTATTCTGTGTGTTTGTGAATCTAACGAATCAAGTTAACTCGTGTTAACAAGCTTTGTTAAATCGAACGTGATTTGCAGAATGCTAACAGTAATATCAAATCAAAGCAAGTTTATCAACGAATACAGAAACCCAGATCTACCAGAAGTAGATAGACGGACTTCTACGACTAATGTAATTGTTTATGACATATGATGAGAATTACAAACATATTAAGAGTAAAAACACTGAATGACAAATGAAAATGCTTTATTCTTTGACGTAAGAAAGTTCGTTTATTATATTTCGTTTGTTAAATGACAAGTCCCATTATATTTTTTTTACAAACAACCAACCTAATGAGAGAGCTTAAAAACTCAACTTTACATCATAAAATAAAAAGCATGGTCCCATAGGCAAGTGAAACTATGCCAA
Organism: Bhutanitis thaidina; assembly: GCA_029286595.1. Lineage (NCBI taxonomy): Eukaryota > Metazoa > Arthropoda > Insecta > Lepidoptera > Papilionidae > Bhutanitis > Bhutanitis thaidina. The sequence continues at coordinate 3,452,212 of JAGSMS010000012.1, read as the reverse complement.
GCTAAAGCACAAGCGCACTGCAAACTCGATCAGACCAGCCATCGCAAGTATGACGCATGTGCACTCAAAAAATATCCGTAGATACCTAATTAAAATGTTCGCGTGGTAATCAAACCGGCGACCCGATCCATTAAAGGAACTGCATCAACAGATTCGACTCTGTTACCATGTAAACTTTCAAACTCTCATACAGCTACGTACTTTACGAATATATTTCTACGCACAACAGTCGCTAGTTACGTCAGGCCTATCGTCCAGGGTAAATTAAAAAAAAATCCTTTCTCTCTGAAAATAATGCCATGTAATTCTACCACGCTAATGAATGTGCTACTTGTACATGTGGTCGTACGTTAGACAATAGCAAGTTTATTGCATAGTTTTTAATTTTCATAACACCATTGTTTTTATTATTTCATTACACATACTCATAATCACAGATTTTTTTTATTTTAATTTTGATTATTAGGCTATCCAACAGCAATTTACAAAACAATTTATACATCACTTCTAACAATAATAGGGCCAAATACGGATTACACAAATATGTCAGAAGTTTATGTTTTTTTTTATGAGAACAGGAGGGCAAACGAGTAAACGGCGGAATACCCCACGCCCAGAATACTTCTGCAACACCAGAGGAGCTGCAAGTGCGTTGCCGGCCTTTAAGGATGTGATATGTGATATGTGGATGTGGTATTTGGGGGATGTGAGGGATTACAAAGATGGGAGTTGGGGGAGAGGGGAGTGGGCCTCCGGATACCTCACAGCTTCAGATTAACAGTAGAAGCCGTCGCTTCGCTCTGCCACAAATAAAAGAACACACACAGTTGTACAAAAACGATGAGCTTTACTAGCAACCTCTGGTTGTAGATATGTGTTTGAGTGTGGTGAGAGTGTAGTATGTGTGTGTGTGTGAGTGTATTTATTTGTAATTACTACTATTAGTTATTTGACATAATGTACATAAAACATTATTAGAAAGATGCATTGATCTTTATTCATCACGATAAGCGACAACACTGATGTGACGTACCTGTCATCACCATGAATACGGTAGTGATGATCGGATGGTAAGGGGTACATTAGGCTTTCAGCGTTGAATTGCATAATCACTTTCATATCACGTAAGGATCCCGATGTTCGCTTTACAGAGAACGATACGAAAGATGGGTCCACGTGAGAAGTGCTTTCTTCTGTAAGATCGCTAAATAACATCCAACAAATATCACATTTTTAGCTTGGGTAGAAATGAAGATGCAATCCTCAAATGATACATCAGCATGCCGGTAACTGAATAGACATTTCTCCAAATGTATGAGGTAAGACATCATCATCATCATCATTTCAGCGTATCACAAGTCCACTGCTAAACACAGGCCTCCCCCAAAGATTGCCATAAAGCTCGGTCCTGAGCCACCTGCATCCATTGACTCCCCCCAAAGCTGCGCAGGTCGTCACTCCATCTTGTGGGGGGTCATCCTACATTGCGTTTGCCTGTACGTGGCTGCCACTCGAGAACTCTTTTTTCCCCAAAGGTTGTCAGTTCTGCGAGGTATGTAGTCGGTCCATTGCCACTTCAGCTTGCTGATCCTTGGGGCTATCTCGGTTACCCTAGTTCTGCTGCGGATATCACCATTGCAGACTCTATCGCGCAGAGAAACTCCGAGCATAGCCCTTTTCATAGCGCGCTGAGCAACTTTGAGCTTCCTGATACAAGTAAGACATACCCAACTGTAATTACCCAAGTACTCAAATGAAAATTACTAACGCAGCATTGATATATTGCATCGATAAATAAATAACCAACGGCGTACCAGAAACGGGCAACACTGGAGCAAGCCCAGCGGACCATTCCAGGGTCCAAGAACCTTTCAAATATTGAGTCCGGCCCATTTACAGGCTACTACTTTACTTATCACATACCTAATGAAATGATTCCGTTGGAAAGGCTTTGAATTCAAATAGTATTGAATCACTGTATTGCAATTGTTTAATTAAATATTCCGTATAGTATCACTGGGTGTTCCCAGACCTATTGGGTGTTCTATCCACCCATCATTCTTTCATTTCCCGTCTGACGGTGTCGATAGAAAATCTACCAAATATTCTTCCCGCGAGTGACGTAATAGTCGATTAAAGGATATGAATATCTATTGGCGTTCGAGGAATACCTGACCAATACTGTTAATCGTAACGATTCTGGCAAACCATCTCGCTGAGAGAAGAAGAAGTCATATAAATAAAAAAAGAAGTAACTTTTTTTTGTACCGACAGCAGAAGTTGAGTCTGATTGTTGTTTTCTATTACATTTGTTATATTATTTATCAGTTTTAAAATACAACGAATGCAACCGATGACAAATGGATCAATCGAAAATTTTGCGATAAAGATAAAAAAGAATAAGTCCATGACAGGTTAGTTTAAAATAAAACGTATGTTTAACATTTTCAGTTAAAAGGTTTCAGTGTAATTTCACGCCTGATAACCATTGAACATTTTATTGCCTCTACAATTTCTCGTTAACAGTTAACAGCTGTGAAATTCTCTACGATCTCTTAACGCTCGGATTACCTTTATCTCTACAGATATATCGGTGATAACTAAACATACATTTTACACAAACATCAATATATTTTCACTCTTATTTTGCAAAATGTAGACACAATCTTTACGATATAACGTCTTCTTAATAACCACGAACTCTTAAAACTTCAATAAATGACAAATATTTTTTTATTTCTTATACAAATTCATTTCACGGATTATAATGTTTTTAATACAAATTATATATGTAGATGATCAAATAGTCCTATGGTCTCTCAAAATGATTGAAACATTAATAATGTATTTAACAATATTGTGAACATTAATATAAACTGCGAATTAGTGAGCTTCAATTAACACATCATAGGTATTTTGTAGATGCTTACTTAACCGACCTGACTTAGTGGAACGGGTTAAAGGTTACGGGTCCTAGTGGGCTTATGGAGCGAGCACTTTGGATACGTGTTGGTGGACTATGGTGGAAGGATTGAGGATTTTCGGTATTACAATGCACCGCTCTTTGCCATACCGGAATGCGGCAAAAGTGGAACACCGTGGGCTTTTATTCGGGTAGGCGTTAGGTATTTCCCCAATTATATAATCGAAAGAAGCATAAAAAAAAAGATATTTCTCCATGTATATAGGAAAAATTGTTATGCATTTGCGTATGATACGGTGCAGTGGCGGCGTAAGAAAATCTGATAGTCCAATTCCAAAAAGTATCAATGTAAACATTAACCTGCACAGAGAATGTTGAATGAAAGCTTCGAATCATTAAAAAAACGTAGCCGCAGTGGAAATCACTCTGAAGGACATCACTATCATCACTAATAACAGGATGTTTAAAATAATCTTCTGTGAGTAATCTGTTATAAATTACTTATCTAGTATTTTTCTGTAAATTCTACCATCTCTTGCACATCTTGCACCCTACTGCTGGTTGCTGGTTGACGAGAGAGGGTCGTGGAAAGCAAGTAATGGTGGAAAATCTATCCTTATTTAAATAACCCAAATCCCACAAACCTCAGATGATAGGCAGTGCGAGTCCGAGGGTCGGAGGTCTAAGGAAAAATCCGATTGTCTATAGTCGGCATAGAATTGCTGGTAAAGAAGTTGATGTTCCACTAAGAGAGGCCGATAAAGAATTATATAAGAGATTTCGAAAAAAAATTTAAAAAGTATCGATAATTGCGAAGTTTCTTTCTCCTTGTATTCTCTCAAGCTTCCTCATCCAATCTCATCTTATTTTTTCTCTCTAAATACTCAATACGAAAAGTCAAGAAATTAACAAAAATGACGTTAGACTATATTTTTCGATTCTTTCTTTAAAAAAAGGATTTGAAAGTAAGTAAAAATATTTTAATGTCATATCAAATTAAATATTTAAAAAGCATTAGAGCCGTTCGGCTCGTACAAATATTTACATTTTCCAAATGGCATTAAATGAAACAAACGTTCCACATTTGTTTGAGAATTCAAAGTTTTCATTTGTCTCAAAAGGATTTGTAAATCTAAATAAATGAACCGTACACAAAGCATCTGATGTTAAGTCCAAGTCAAAAGGTTTTCCTATTTTACTTTGAGTTGTGGATAAATATGAACGAACTAGCGATTGCCCGCGGCTTCGTCTGAGTAATCTAATGTACTCTTTCGATCGAATAAAAACATTTCGTATCCTATTCCATGATATGACCTAATTATGTCTCTTATTAATGCGTACCATCTTTTACATAAATATTCATACTTCAATATTCATTATTCACAATACCTTCAAAAATTAAAATACGATGACAATTGGAAGTACCGATGGGTTTTTTAATTAATTTCATTCAGATCAGTCAACAGCGTTTAACCAGTTGGCATACAACTGGTTACGGCGACGTGAAACTTTTTTTTTATGTGAAAGGCGGCAAACGAGCAAACTGTTCACCTGATGGTAAGTTATTACATCTTTAAACAGCAGAGGAGCTGCAGGTGCGTTGCCAACCCTTAAGAGTATTTGGGAGATGGTAGGGACGAGGACGGAGACGAGAGGAGCATCCGGTTACCTCACTCACCGAACGAAACGCAGAAGCACAAAATGCCTCTACTTCACGTCGGTATTCTCCGAGGCTGTGGTACCAGCGCGGTCTAGCCGGCCCATTCGAGCAGTGTCAAAAGCCGCCACTTGGCTCTACCACCTGTCGCCGTCTATGTTCCTAAGAGGCACACGTGAGTTTCGGTATTAGTTACGTTGAACTGTAGTAATCCCTAATCTCTACGTCAACAAATCAACGGGGTGGCCGATGATATTCTCGTTTGCAATGACATCACTATACAACACACAAATACTCCCGTCTGTTTTTATTAATAATAATAATACTATATATTTATTATTACTATATATATATTTGGTCGACATCACCATTCCATATGACGAGAACCTCGTGAAAGCCGAAACAGACAAGATGACAAAATATCTGAACCTGGCTCACAAGGTAACCGACATGTGGGGTGGTATGCCGACTGAAATTATTCCGATCGTCGTCTCTGCAAATGGGTTAATCCCAGTCAGCCCCTCGGAACATCTGAGGCGGGTGGGACTCCGTGACGGACCGCTCCGAGCTCAAATGCAGAATGCGGTGCTACTTGATACTGTTCGCATTGTCCGCCGGTTTCTTTCTCTTTCTCCCTAACCCTCGGCCGTCTGGTCTCCCCTCCCGGGGGCTTCCATCTGGTTGGGTTTTAGTTATCTATTTAATTTTATTATGTATATAATTTATTAAATATTATTTATATTATTTATTTAATCTTTATGCACTAGTTTGTACATATGGCGTCTTAATGCCTAGAGGCATTCTCTCCCAGTCAACCATTAGGCTAAGCAGAGATATATACGTAATAGAGGCGATACTGTTAAGAGAAAAAAAACCAGTTAAAGGATATAAATATCAAAATATATACTTACAATAGATACATACATAGATAGATATATAAATAACATATATACAAATATACCATAAATATTATGGTATTTATATTTATCTATATTTATTTATATATACAACCAACCAGATGAGTAAATATAGAAATACCCCATACATAATACTACAATAAAATAGTTACAAAAATATAAAAAAATAAACAAAGAATATTAACACTGTACTGACAGCACTAAGTGACTATTACATGATTTCTTGTATTTACGTGAATACTACACGTTTGAAATCCTTGGCATTAATCGGTGTTCTTTTGGGACGATATTTGGTCTGTCAAATATAATGTAATGGTTGAGGCATTACACCCGTTTGACATCAGGACGTAAAACGCCTCAGTCCCCCAGTGAACACGGCGGATGTAAAGCCCCTTGTTCACGGGTACTGTAAAGCCCACGTCAGAATTTAAAAAAATCTAATTAAATTCGATAAAATCCGTAAATATTATTTTCATTTCAAATGGCTATTATATTATTATAACCGTAGGGAGTTTAATGTTTGTTGTTGCGCGTGTAAATAAGTTTTTGAGCAACATTATTTTGTACATGTTACGAACACGACTAGAACTGGCGTAAATTTCGGTTCACCGATGTTAATATACGACTGAATGCTGTCAGCATGTAACTATGTGGTTAACCTCAAACTACTGAACGACAGTTCCAATTGAATATTCTAATGCTTATAGTCATATAAGGTATATAGGTATAAATTCATTCAGTGGAAAGACACTGAAGGCTGTATTCACAAACGTTATAATGAAGACTCAGAGTAAGCGGGAACGCACATGGGGACAAAAAACTATTCAAACGTATTTATATGTGCCTTACTTTGTTTCTGTACTGGATAAGTATTGTTTGTAAATGCGGGGCTAAGTCTTTCCAAGGTTCGTGAATTTTAGAAGGAATGTATATACATATAGAATTGAAACCAAAAAATTGGTAAAGGGGACAAATGACCAAGCCGCTCACCTAATAAATAGCAAGTTATTACCGTCGCCCACATACTCTCCAATACCAGAGTAGCAGCAAATGCTTTATAGATATTTCGGGGAGGGGGAAAAGTAGAGAAGGAGAAGGGAGTGGGCCTCCAGGTAGATACCTCATTCACCGAATGAAACGTAGATGCACAAGACGCTTCTACTTCAAGGCGGAATTCAGCGTGGCCGTTGTGGTAGCCCGGATGAGATGACCTTTCTAGCAACTGCAAAAGCCACCGCCTTGCTCTACCTATTCACCAACACTAGCGCTACCAGAGATTGAACTCTCTTTAACACTAGTACTCTAGTGCGATAAAACAAACTGACGAGTAAGTCCGACGTCAGTAATATTTTTAAATAATATTTATTAAGCGCATATAAAGATTTTTAGAAACAACATTACAAGAAATTCCAAATTTACAAAACTTAAGTGACACAGCTATATAATGAATAGTTTCCGTTGGTGCAAAGTGCCATAAAAACGGCCCTCTTGTGTGTATTAGAATCATTAATATTCGTAAGCCACCCTTACGTTTGCTCCCTCTTTAATGTTTCTATATGAAAAGGCAATATGCTAATATGACATGGACGTATTTTTTTTATTTAACTTTACTTAAGGTAAGGTAATTTTTGATGTAGAAGTAATTCATAATAATTAAAGCTTCTTAAACGACATTCAATAAAATCCGGGTCTATTCAACTACATTAATACGACTTTTTAAAGGTATTTTTGCAACTTATAAAATCGAATTTGATTCAATGAGGACAGACAATTTTTTTGCCTATTTATATACCATTAAATTTGATGCACCTGTCACAATATTTCTTCACACCCTGGGTTGACAGAGAATGCCAATAGGCATTAAGCCTTTTGTGATCTTATTGGTGTACATTAAAGTATCAATTAATATATCGTGGCATATTTTTTTTTCAACACATTAAGTGACGGCTGCGGCTTAGTGGAGAGCATACTCGACTACGTGACGTGAGTCCTGGGTTCGAATCTCGGTTAAAACCAATAGTTGTGCAAAAAAACACAAACCATACAATTTCGGGTCAGGTTGTGTTGCGTCCCGTCCCAGTGGTACAATATCTGATCCTTCCCTTGATCTTATCGCATCAGTATTATATCGGATACGGGGAGGTGTGACCAGTGAGTGCCTCAGTTGACATGTCTGCTCAGGAGACATGTTGCGCTCAGGAGGACATCGTCCCTATCGATTGAATCTTGTGATAACATTTTTTTTTGTTTCTTTTAATGAGTAAAATCACAAGTAAACTTAAAATAAAAACTACTCTTTTAATATTCATAAAATTATTTGTTACAGCATTGAATATTTCATGCCGCTTATATCTGGAATCTCATAATGTTAATTTATTACGTATTCTCTTAATTCTCGCGGCCCTCGAATACTCCTAATGAGCTACTTACGTTCCTTAGTTTCATAATTAATAGCCTCTTGACAAATTATTCAGAAATTTGAATTGAAATGCGTGGGCAGATGTCCTGTTCTGTTTTAAAATTTCGATTGCTTAGACAAAATAATATAATTACAGTAATTTTAACGTAGTAATGCTTAGTGGCTAACTAGCAGTGTTTAAAAACAATTGAATTATTTACGGGGTAGACAGAGTAGAGTAGAGTAGTGTTTTGCATTGAATGTTTCGTACGTTAAACTCGAGGCAAGTTAATAATTAAAATTATAATCAATAATTGAAGTGACACCTACACATACCTGGGTGATAGTCGTAGAGAAGACACAAAATATTTGTGATAATGTATTTAACGGAAAAATTGTGTTTTCTTTCGTTCAGTTCGGTATCCTTAGCCCAACCCATAGTTTTTTCGCTTTTTATTATTTTATATTTTATTTTTTAAAGCCTGTAATATGATCTCACTAATTTTGACGCTTGTATGTACGGTAATACAAGTCTGATTTTATGATAGAGTAAAAAAAAACCCGTTAAGAACAATTATAATTTATTGGGATACCCGCAATAAGTTCATTCTGTGAAATTTTCAACCGGTTACCTATTACGGTACAAAAGATATAGTCCATTAAGTCGGTAGGAGAGACGGACGGACAGACGGCGAAAGCTTAGTAATACCTCAGGCCTCCGTACGGAACCCTATAAAAACGTGGTTACGGCTTAAACTAAATCCCTTTTCATCATGATAGTGCCGTAAAATTTGTTCGAATTGGCATCTTTATTAAACATCAGTACTGTTAAGTCTATGACTTATTTTTTAAATTAAAAATATATTTGTCGGGATCAGTATTAAATGCTAACCAACAAAACGTCCATTGCCACGGCAGGCAGGAAGCCCACAGGTATAAAAAAGATTGTTGAATATTAAAAAAAACAACGTAACTTGTCTTAAATTTATTTCAGTTGTCAGTTACAATAATTACCCTTGCGTAAAACAAATATGGTATATAAAAGAAGTATATATATAAGTTTAAGATGTTTAGTATAAAAGTAAAGAAGCAGCCTATAAGTGCCCACAGCTGAGCAAAGGCTTCCTTCTCAAATATGAGTATAAGATAGGGTTTAGGAGCCGGGAAGGGCCCGCCACGCTGCTCCAGTGCGGGTTTGCAGGCTTCACATATCCTCGAAATAATAGTTTTATTATTTCTCAGACATGCAGGTTTCCTCACAATGTTTTCCTTCACCGCTGAGCACGTGGTAAATACAGCACTTAAAATTGCTATTAACAATTTTAGTGGTGCCGGCACCGGGGATCGAACCCAGGTCACTCGCGCTCAGTGAAACTAAAGTGAGCGTCCTGACCACTAGGCTACCATGGCTAGTTTAGTATATTATACCAGAATAAAAGTAAATTGTGGTACGATGCCGATTCAAAAGAAACACACCTATAAGCGAATGCTATGTAATTGCGTACAGTCGATATTTTTGCACAAGAATCTATTTAAAATTTATTTTCTGCCTCGCCTCCGGACGTATCGATATTAGCACTTTAAAGGTACTTATAAATGTACTCTAGAAATAATTTAATTATATCGTCGCTTCATCAATTTTAAGGTTTCCATTCGATACGATATTCAATTTTAAAAGCGATAATTGATAGTGACAATCGACTATTCAATTGGCAAAATTATACGATTAAAAAATTTACACAGACTTTTTTTAAAATAACGACTGTCGCTGTAGCAGACGCCTTATAATATTTTCGCGATATAATTATTGTATGTGTATATTTTAATGGCGTAGCTTAGTGGACGGTTAGAAAAATGGTTAATCTGTTCGAATGCTTACGATTCGAATTAAAAACTGTTACAACTCTCGAAAAACGCTGAGATATGCTAGAACATAACAAAACATCTAAAAAAGGTTCGTAATTCTATATACTAACATGAATTTTGATTAAGAAACAACATTATGAATAAAATGTCATGCATGTCGTCCTCATGAATTCGACGCGGGCGAAAACGCGGGCATCAGCGAGTTCTGCAATAAACGAGTATCTGTAAATACGAAAATTACAATTATAATCATAGCGGAGAATATAAATTTGATTTTTTACATTAAAATGTCATTCAGGACATGTAAACCGATTTACGGAGTAATTTTGGAGAAATTGGATAAAGTGGAAAGCTTTCCACTTATCGAATTTCTTTCAAACTTTTTTGGGGGGATTACCGTCGCTCACGCACATCTGCAATAGCAAAGGAGATGCAGGTGCATTGCCTTTGATTAAGGATATTTGGGGGATGAGAGGGTTTATAGGGACGTTAGTTGGGATAGCAAGGAGCGGGAGAACAAAAATAATAAAAGTGACTTGTACCCTTATTAACCCGTTTTGTTTCTACTCCTCATAGTATTAACACTCTGGCCGCAAACTTACAAAAGTTTTGGTTCTGTAACCTTGGCCTATTGCCGTTGCAAACCACAGCGCAACCATAACTTAATTGCTCGGTGGTTGTACATTTTTAACATCAGTTCGAGGTGTCTAATAATACAACCGGCACAAGAAATATAAAAACATTTTCATGCAATTTAATTTATTCACATACGAAATGTACGTTAAAATATTAATTTTGACATGAAAGCGATGCAAAGTTATACGTTAAACATTGCCACGTATTAACATAGTCGAACCGGAATTTACTCGAGTTCTGGTTATTCTATCAACACAAACAAAACAATATTAATGACAGTTGTGTATATGCATATTATAGAAGTCGTGTTTATTGTGTGTACCTATTAACTATTTAATATGTACAATTTTCAAACAAAATGTCGTGTGTGTGTGTTTGTCGGTTCGATAGTCTTATGATACTGCATTAAAAATAATTTCTGGTTTGAATCTCACAAGCGGCAAACGACAAAGTACTGCTGCTCGAATGGGTCGGCTCTACCGGGGTAGTACCACGACTTCGCAGAATACCGACGTGAAGTAGGGGCATCTATCTATTCTGCGTTTCGTTCGGCGTGTGAGGTAACCGGAGGACCACTCCCCATACCTCTCCTCATCCTCCCTCCCGCCTTTCCCATTGCTAGAGCATAGATACAGTACCGAGGTAACCCTAAAACCTAAGTGAAACATGTGTTTAAACACCTGTTCCAGGGACCAGTTTCTTCCCTAAATTAAAGACAATAAAAAAATCTTCACTCTATAAAGATATATTGAAGTTTCTTTACTAATTCAATATATGTTATCGAAAGTCAAATCTTCAAAACTATTTATTACAAGGGCTGTTGACAACCCAGTTTCGATATCAGGTGCGCGTCACTGCACAGAAATCACGTTGTTACAACGTGATTTCTGTGATTTTATTTTAGTGTAATAAATAAACTGTGAAAATGTATCTTATAAACTATAATGATTCCTTGTATTCACGAAAACACTTATTAACGGATTAACGGATTTCATAGCGTTTAATTTTTGTTTTTATGTTCCTGACCTTCCAATGCTTTATATCACCCACGGTCAAGGGGCACTGACGTGTTAGACGTCACAATGTCATTTTTAACTCAGGCTACCTTCAGCTTTAATTATAAATTTTTGGTCCGATCTACGCAGAAAGAGCTCACAATATCTTGAAGTAGTACGTGCACAGTAGTAACGTGCAGTGGTATACTTGGTTTTAGATTAAATTTTATTTAGTACAGGATCCCAAGCCCGTGGTAGCACCGAGCCATCTTCTCTATTGAAATTAGGATGTTTTTCATTTCAACAGCCTGGCGAATCATCCTTGGCAAGAAGCGATGTTTTTTTTTTGTGATTTATGGTCCATCAAATCTGATGTGATGGTTGGGGCAACCTAGAATATGATCACTGACTGCACACTCCCTAGAGCTTTGATGTTTCACGTCAGCTATGTAAAAATACCCGCGTAAAAGAACACATAGTGGACGTAATAGTAGTTGAATTGAAACTACTGCAGCTTACGTTACCTTAGCAAATGAACAGATATCTAGGCAAGCGTGTATCATCCTAGGCCTCATGCATTCATTCGCCATCCATCGGGCAAGATGGAGGTCAAACGTAAGCCTTCTATACCAGTTTTTAATAATAATTTCTTAAAATTACGCGAATACTACAGCATTTGAAACGAGAATACTGTTTACAGATTACCATGTACAGATTAACTCGTTTTCTTACCGTGGCCGTAACACGTCGAGAAAATAAATGTAATAATTCAACGCGATAAAATCCGTAAATATATAGTTACATACCATTTTTTTAACAAAACTAGAGACTTTTGATATAAATTCTCATCCCCTATTTTACCCTATTAAGGAATTATTTCCAAAATCCTTGGATTCGTTTTTCGTAACTTATTACCTGGACACCAAATAGGCACTTATTTTCATCGATTTACCTTCAAAAATGACCGATTATGATTCTAACATACTTCTCCTATTTTAGCCTGAATTACGTACAATCGTTTCTTAATGTGTAATAGAAACAATAGAAACACAGTGTCCAAATTTAATGTAATTTAATCTGCTGTGGCTTCAGCTCGCGATTATGAATCAGTCTGACTGAGATAGAAAGATTATCTAATATTATTAAAATTGTTAATGTATGAAAATATATTTTGAAAATTCCAGAATTTAAGTCTTAGCATGTTCTTTTACTAAGAAGGGTTTTTTATTGTATGTAGTTCCATCCAACCAGTCACAATTTCTTCTAATGTGCCCTTTTTGGTATAAATAATTACTAATTTGTCTGGGAATCTGATGATTACAGACTAACCTACATATTAAATTTATAAAATAGATTTTCATGTAGTTCCACATGTTTTCTTTCTTTAAGCAAATAGTTTTCTATTTAACATCACTTAGCGCAATCTTCAGCGTAAACAAATCCAGATAACGTCAATTGTTGCGCGTATGTGCAATAGGAACGATGGATTTTAATTCATTCACTTAAATCATACTTGACAATTATTATTTTGTCTTGTACTAGTTTCACAACACATTTCATTTATAAATATAACGAATCAACATGTTTCTCCTTACGGCACCTTCAACGCCTTACCCTGAAGTATACAAGTTTAAATGAAATCCTATTTTATGGCTATGCTATTAAACAGCTCCATGATAATCTCAATGGTGGGGATATTTTATCGCCAGAGGCTCAAAAATTTAAGCTGCATGAATAAAACATTTAATTTTGTAGATGCTATTTATTTAGAAATAAGGATTGGCCATATTTAACGTTGGTAAGAATTTGATTTGTTACGAATGATTCACCAATAAATAACTAATGTGCATAAGGGTGTAAGGGGAACTTACCCTCTCTTCCTATACATTATGTTTTACCTAAAAGCTTTTATTAATTTGCATCTCTCTAATAACTATACCAACTTTATAAGTATGCGTCTTTGTGTAAGTATGTAAACATTTACACGTTCTTCATAATAATTGGTATAAATATATTCCACCTACATCTTCTTCATCACATGAGTCATACATGACATTTCTCACATCGCACATTACATTCACTTATCATAAATAAATAAAAGCACATGGCTCGAGTTCCGCTCCTGCAGTTAATTAGGCCGCGATCACGACGACAGCGGAAAGCGTGGCGACGGCGGGGCGGGAGCGGTGGCGGGAGCGGAGCGATGAGATAATACTACCAACTTTGTCGGGTGTACTACGATACGTTTACAAAGAAAATGCATACAGTTTTCGTTCTCGACGACAAAAAAAAAGACACGACGAAATAAGCGAGTTACGAGCGGCGGGCGAAAGTAATAAGACCTCTGCTTTGTCGTACGAACTTTTTTTTTTATTAAAAAAAATTGGCTTACGTTTGATCTCAATCTCGCTTGATGGAAGGGGAAGATGAGGCCTAGGGTGGTACACGTTTGCCTAGAAAGTGTCTGTTCACTTTGGCCTTAAAGATCTCCAGATTATACAGTTCCGGAAAAACTGGCTTTTGCAGAGAGTTCCACTCCTTAGCCGTCCGCATAATGAAAGAAGAGACAAACCGCTTCGTGCGTAATGTAGGAATGTCTACAACATAAGGGTGAAACTGCTCGCCGCGTCTAGTCGTTCGGTGATGGAAAGGGGAAGGGGGTTTCAGGTTATGCAAACGAACTTGCATTATCGTAATAGATTTTAATTAAAGAACTGCTCAATGAAATTTTCTTGACATACATTACTTAAATCCAATTCAATAACTTTCACAATAATACTGATCTATATAATTTCTATGAAATTCACTATTCGGATTCCTTTTTAAGTTATATAGATATACGCCACATGTTTTTCACCTTTAATCTGTCATAAAACATGCTATGAAGCACCTTCGATTCGTCGATTGGATGCACACGAACACGTCATTAAGGTGTTGTAATTCGAACGATATGCCCTCTGCCGGCGAAAACACCCCAGTTCTCGCCGTTCCGCTTACCGCTGTCATCGTGAACGCGACCTTAGGCTCTAGCAAAATTAACAGCGCTACGGTTTGCTACAGCTTAATGCTGGGATCCCTCGTAAACCTTAAACAATATCTTAGACATAAGCTCATTATTACCGTAAATAGTCTAAAATTTAATTCTCTTTCTTCATGTGTTCTATAGAAGTATTATATAGTACTTTATAAAAGTATTTTGTACGCTGGCCTTGTGTGGTGAGTATTAGCAAATATTCCAAGAAATTCATGTTTTCTTGGAGAGGCGTGTGTACAATAGTGGACTAAATAAGGCTGATATAGAAGTAGAAGTAATTTCAATAATATTTTTCTGTTAATTGACAATTATTATTCTCTCTTGTACTAGTTTCACAGCATATTTTAATTACTATATAAGTAACTTACCGGTTTTGCTCTTCGACATCTTCTGAAGTGTAAGTATAACAAAATTTCACCAAGTGACAAAAATCGTAAGTATAAATTATATTTTGGGTAATGTTAAAATGCCTTCAACACAGCACCATAGTTAAATAAATATTCGTTTTTCTGTTTCACTCTCAATGGTATTTATATTTTTGTTATCTTTGTTATTATATAATATATATAGTTAGTTATTTTTTGTATGATTTTGTTTATTTACCTTATTTAATTATTAGTTTATTTTTTGGAAAACTAACAGAGACTATCCAAAAATTTAAAATTAATCTTTTAGAATACATTTGACGCCAGCACCGTTCACCACAGATTAATAATGATTCTTAACTTACAATGAGAGGTTAGTGGTGTACTTATTAGTGATATTGAAATTAGATTTATTGGTTCAAACACAGATTAAAAAAAAATATGTCAAACTTTGAAGTATGTGCCGTTAAACTATATATGACATTAGGAATGTTCGCCTTAGTTTTAATATTATCAACATATGTCCAGAAATATTTTTAATATTGCGAATACTATTGTCGTTAATTTTGTAGACTATACAAAGTTCAACAAGTACCCTTTTAGATATAGATAAATACACACATACATATATTCCAATGCCACAAAATGTCAGGACAGTTTTTTTAACATATCAGATATATAATATACGCACTCAACATACATAAAAATATATATACATACGTACAGTCAATACTCATACATACGCATACATAAGAAAGGGGACAAACGAGGATAGAGCATATCTGATAGTAAGTGATTACCGTCGTACTTACATCTGCAACGCCAGAGAAGCTACAGTTTGCAGTCTTTAGGGACATTTGGGGACGGTGAGGGGCAAGGGGAGCGGAAAATGGAAGTGAGCCTCTAGTTAGTCACCGAACGAAACGTGTCTCTACTTCACGCCGGTATTCTGCGAGGCCCTACTAACCCGGTCGAGGCTTTCCATTCCGTCAGCAGCATGTATGTATGCGGTAGAGCCAAGCGGCCAATAATTATCACTCTCCAGCGTGTTTTTGGAAAATATGAACGCCTCCTTTTGAGTACGGCCAATTCTATATTGTATCATGATCGCCTTTAAACTGGCAGCTTGTAAATATCCCACTGGTATTCAAAAAGCATAGGCCTCCTAATATTTCGAAGGGTTTCACAGTCGACTCGGAATCGAACCCAGGTTACTCGCGTAATATAAAATTTATAGCAAGCACTAATGACCACGCGGCTGCCACATATACTACCTATACATAAGTACAAAAAATTTCTTGTGATTTGCAGTAACGTCACACACTTCACTCTCCATTAGCTATTGCAGGACCAAACTTCACGTCTCTCTTTCTCTTCCCTGCTATTCGTTACATGTAATGGTGTCGTATTTAAGATAACCCACCATCAAGGTATCAGTCGAAATATCAAATTTTTGTCCGTACAATTGTTTTTGGTGGCAAATCCACCGGAATGTAAAAAGTAAAGTTAAGTACGGTAGAAACCTGTAAGTGCCCACTGCTGGGCAAAGGCCTCCTTCTCAAAAACTAGTATCAGAGAGGGTTTAGGAGCCGGGAAAGAGCCCGCCACGCTGCTCCAGTGCGGATTGGCGGGCTTCACATATCCACAAAATAATATTTTTCTATTACTTCTCAGACATGCAGGTTTCCTCACGATGTTTCCCTTCACCGCTGAGCACTTAAAATTGTTATTCACAAATTTTAGTGTTGCCGGTACCGGGGATCGAACCCAGGTCACTCACGGTCTACGAAACTAAAGTGAGCAGCACCCTGACCACTAGGCTATCACGACACCGGAATGTACCAAACCCAAATACCAGACGAGGGGTGGCATGCAGGGTACTGATGCGAGGGAATGTACTGGCTGTTGTTGACACTTAAGCTATGGCAGCCCAGTAGTCAAGGCGGACCCTACCCGGCTTCAAAACCCTCTCAGATATTTAAGAAGCCTTTGGCCAGCAAGTTCCAAAGCTTTGTCTGTTATTTTTTATTAAATTCAAATTCTTATTAATGCTGGTGTGCTAAATGGTAGTTTGTAAGTTTCAAATTTTACCTGCAAAAAATAAGAAAGCATGGTAATATACGACAAAGGCAGCATAAAATCGGTGCAGCTATTACACGTGAAGTTTACGTGTTAACGGTTAATTGTACTGCATTAGGGGAAAATTTAAAACTGTTTCGTCGGCCTTACTTTCTGGTTATTACCATAATTCATGGAATGAATTACCTCACAAGTGCACGACACACCGAAATATTATATTTATGCAACGGATACTGTAATTAATAATAACATTACAAGCTATTAGGTAAAGGACAGGTAAAATGTTAGAATAAATGATACCACACGTTAATTTAAAGAAATAAATGTATTATATAATAAATTATATATATACAGAAACTACAATAAATCTTGCTATTCACTTTCTAATGTATACCCTATGCCGACGAAATGAAATTTTTTAAACAGTACATCTGTTCAAATTTAAAGAATTTCTCCTCTTACACGAATATCTGATTAGATTAGAGAACTATTGTTATGATGAAATAGAGGAGAAAGGAAATCATAGTATAGTTAAATAAATTGTATCATTGAAAGAGTAGGGATTGGAAATGACTATGATTGAATGTAAGTAGTTAAAGTAAAGGGTTTTGGAGGCAGTGTGAATTACCAAACTTCTGGTTTCAGCATGACGGCAGACTTCACATGTTCTCCACGAAATCCAGTACCTTTATCAGCTTTAAAATCTTCTATAATATTGAGAGGAGGCCTTTTTACTTGCCTTCTGCTCTGTCTCTTCCGCCGAAGCTGTCAAGGCTACGGGGCCATCAGCTTGTCTCTAGCTTCCGTGGGGGGTTTGAGTCTGTCCGGCAGTCGTTGCTGATCCCGACATAACCTGTCACTGCCTTCAGTGAAATTATAGGTGTTCACACCTTTTCCAACAAGGGACAAAAAGATGAGGAGATTTTTTGCAAGCTATGGGATATTTAAGGGGCTACTACTTTTACTTTATCATTAAAATAATTATTTAAGATCTACAAGAATAACATTCGTCAAATTTAGTCTGAAATTTAATGAGTTATCTTAAACATTTATCCGCCCACGCCTATTTGGTTAGCTATCGTTTCAAAGGAGCTCAAATCACAATTTCTACTTATAATATATATATATTGGTTAACAAATAAATAAACCACAATGTTGTATTAATATGAAAATTGCTAAAACCAAAGGGTAATAAGGTTAATTAGAGTCGAACATGTAAATGTACGTGTAGGCGATATTAAAAATACAAATCACAATATTAAAGTTATGTTTTGACGTCGTTATTATAATTAAGGTGCCTGTGTCCGTGACTTCGAACGTTTGAACTGAGTACTTAATTAAAATCTAGACACAAGTATCAATTCATTTATGTAGAAGTATGTTGTAACTTATGTTTATTTACATAATTGTATTAATTTTATTTTATTAGCCTTGATATTCGAATGGTTGGTCTACCTTCGAATTATACGGATAGCTCGTCCCAATGACTTTTTCAATAGACACATTGAGCTTAACTATCTGTCATGAATCATGATGTACCGAACAAATTTTGACCTGGACCTCTGGCCGACCCAGTTTTTATTTTTTTAATGGGAGCTGAGCAAACGAGCAAGAGGCGCACCTCATAATGAGTGTTTACCGACGCCCACGTATATATGCAACACCAGAGAAGCTGCAGTTGCTTTGCCCTTTAAGGATATTTGGGGAAGAGGAAGGGAGAGGAGGACCTGGGAAGGGTGGGGGGAGTGGGCCTCCGGTACCTCACTAGCCGAACGAAACGCAGAAGTATGATTCTACTTACTACTACACCCCCGTATTCTGCGAGGCAGTGGTACTACCCCAATCGAGCTGGCATATTCGAGGAGCAGCAAAAGCCGCCGCTTGGCTGGGTGTACAGTACCTGTACCGTAAAATCTTATTTTTAAATTATTACATCTTCATTTAAACATAAAAACTACATCACTATATGTTATCTAAAACCTCAAGCAAATATAACCTTAAATAACAAAAGTAATTTTAATAGTTCTATAATATTGAGGCTTCAAATTATATTAAACTCCTTTCGTAACATAATCGTTCAACATTAGAAGTAACATTAACTTAAACTTGAAACTTTCGCGTCGCTTATTCTAATCTAGTTATACTCGATATTCTAAGTTAGTTCATACCACTTTTACAATTAATTTTGAACTAAGTCCTAAGATTGTATCACAAGCTATTAGAACTGATGCATAGTATTTATTAGCAAGAGTTAAGTTATTATAAATTTTATATTACTATTTTTAACGCATGTTACGTACACTGCTGGATATAGGTCTTTCTATGAAAGTGTCCACAAGAACTGGTTCGCCCTGCAGGAAAAATTACTGAGCGTGTGGAGTATGGTGGAACCAGCAACCCTCAGTTTCAAAGTCCGTCTTTGAGACTGAGGTTTGCTGGTTCATCATTACCAACCAGGCTAAATATTGAAAATGATAATTTGTGAGTTTTAAAAAAATATCCATACCAACATAAAAAATATATCGTATGTATGTGTACATTTGAACGAATTTAACTTTAAATCTTTTTAATGGATTTTGATCAAACTTTTTGTGAGAAACGCTATAGGCCATAACTTAACCTTGACGGTCTGTAATTAGTCCACTGCGGGAGATATGCCTCTCCCATAAGAAGGATTTTCTCTAATCGCCACGCACGGCAAGCGAATTGGCGATCCCAGTAGCAAACACCTCGCTCCTTAGACGCAGCAGCCCGTCATCGGTCTATTTAATTTTGTTCTGGTAATATTCGAGATGGTTGCCACAACTGCCCCACGCTGATTAAGTGGCTTGGAGGTAATTTTAATTCTGAGGGATTTAAGGTATATTTGAGAGGATATCCGCTGTTAGTCGGACGCCAGAGGCTCGTGAGTTAGTCTAGAGGCTGCTTCGCATGCAGGAAGAGATGACCTCTGGACAAACAGATTCTATATTCACCGACTTACTTTTTTGCTTACTTTATTTTTTTATACAGGCAATAAAGGAATACTTTATCTAAATTATCTCTATCTTCTATAGAGTACATATTTCAGAGCCATTTTATATAGTAGTAGCAAGTAGTTTGATACCAAAATTCAAATTATCAGTAAACTTAAGAAATTTAACTAGAGAGTAACTTATTTATTATTCACTACATCTATTAGTAACTAATCTTTGTCTTAACATTTTAGGTATCTCAATATTTTCCATCGAGTTTTGACTGCCGTTTAATCGAACGGTAAGTTTAATGATCTTCATGCTAAACTTAGCATAAAGCTTTATGTTAAGTGCCTTGCTTTGGACAGATTTATAATTTAAAATTGTAAAAGAAATACTAAAATAGAATTGATACAACTGGTTTCAAAAGATCGGTTATGTAGAAAAAATTAATACGCAACCGTCATACGACATATCTTAATGTAAAATAAAAAACGAAGTAGGAATTTTACTAAAAAAAATTAATATCTTTAACAATAAATCATTTTGTCAATCTTTCTTTACAATATGTTACTTTATTAGTGATAATGTTTTTACCATCTGCTGCTCACCCTCCGTCAATTATAATCGGGCGAGACTAATTAGCGTAGTATCCCATAAATAGCTTTCCTTGTTAAGAAGTAATATTGTAGGAAGCATACCCAAGCCAACACGTGTCGAATATGGCCATGTCTTTAATAAATTTACCTGTATACATTTGATTGATAAATACTTCTATGTAGTATGAAGCACAAACACAAATTACGTCAGCTTCTGAAACTTCGATGCCATGATGTTAGGTAAGCAGTGGCAGCATCATCATCATTTACCTACTAAGCTGCACTACATCAGCCAATTCTAGTCCACTGCTGAACATAGGTATTTCCGTGAAAGAAAAGTACCAGCAAATTCTTGTAAAGTTTGCACAGTATGGGCAAGTGGATTGGTGAACGCAGTTTCGGTACCCTAGCGTGCAAGGTGAGTGAGGCTGCTCCCCATCACCTGTCAGTGTGGATGGGATGCATATTCCGTCATCATTCAGTCGCCAGAGCGTCATTTAGCTAGCAGGTTGCAAATTGGGGAAAATATACCTATTCTCTCTTGCACCCCACACCCATCCAGAATTCCCCTACGCCACCATCACGCGATGCATAAATCTATGCCATTCGATAAGCAACCTGAATATTATATCCGCACGTACAACGCCATGTTAGCCTAATAGACAGAGCGCTTACTTTAATTTCCTACTACACAAGTAACTTGGGTTTGAATCTCAGTGCCAGCTTTAAGTGCTGAATTTACCATATGCTTGATGGTGAATATAAACATCAATATGAAACCTGCATGTCTGAGAAATACATGTTAACAATAGTTTCGAAGACATGTGTCAATAATCCGGCAATATACACTAGAGCAGCATGGCGGACATTACACGGCTCCAAAACCCCGGTAAATATTGAGTGATAGCAAACTATTACTTTAATCAAATTAACTAAATTAAATTTAACTTTACTTTTACATTCTTTCAATTCACTTTAACGTTACATTATATAATTAAAGCCGTATTGAAATTAAAAAAAAACTCGTTAAAGAAACGTAACATTACTTTATATGAAAAAAATATGTTTGTTACATTGAATGACTACTGTAGCGTAAGAAAGCGCGTTATCTCTAACCATAACCACGTATTGTTATATTTCGTGGTAGTTTTAATGTTACGCGAATCTAGTTTCAGGGCTTAATTTAAATGAGCTTATAAAAGATTTACGAGTACTTAATTTAAATGGAACTTAAACTTGAGCTCTTAGTACTGACTACAGTCTCTCTTTAGCGAACTACGATTGCGTATAATTGCATTACTAGTTTGAATTATTTATATTTGTTAAATATTTTTGTAGATAAATTCTATCTTTTGCTCGAATGGCCGGCTCGACCGGGATGGTATATCACGGCCTCGCAGAATACTGGCGTGAAGTAGAGGCATTCTGCGTTTCGTTCGGTGAGTGAGGTATCCGGAGCCCCCTCCCTTCTCCCAAATACCCAAGGCCGGCAATGCACCTGCAGGTTCTCTGGTGTTGCAGGTGTACGTGGGCAACTGTAATCACTTACCATCATGTGAACCGCTTGCTCGTTTGCCGCCTATCCCAAAAAAATAAAATATGTTACGTATTATACTCTAATATCAGTTATAATTACAAATATATTTTTATTCTTCTTCATTAATCTATTTAAATCTACTCCCGAAAGACATATATTTCAACCCGCTGGCTTCAGGATGTAAGGTGAGATAGTTCTGGGATTTTTCTTTCACCGTCCTGGGTAAGGGGGTTGGTGAGCACGGTGCCAGTAGCCTCTCGCTAATGACACTAGTCTGTGGGATTACGGTTCGGCAAATTCTGATGTAAATTACGCCATCATTCTGTCGCCAGTCCCTATTTCGTTTGCCAGCAGGGTGTAGCATTTGAGGAAAGAAATGGTACGATTCCCCTTACATTGATTATACTACCTAATATTTAATACATGTTGTTATTACTTTTAAATGTTATTGTTTGTGTTAGTAGCGTTAAAAAATATCAAATAAAAGATAAATTACAGGAAATCTATGCCGTCTTCAAAAGATAACTGTAAATACATATGCGCTGCCAAGCTTGGCTTCTTCATCAGTATCTTGCCACGCTCGGCCAGCGGGTTAGTGAGCGCTTCATGCTCGGCAATTGCAAATCAAAGTCTCTCAGCCGTTTGTCTTTGTAGCACACATTGTTTTTGAATTTACTATTGTGACCGTTTTTTTTTGTTAAGTGTTTTGTTTTGTGTGATTTCTCTTATTACCTTCACTTATTAATAAAGCACACCAAATGAAATAATTCTGGAAATAACAATCCGCATACTCAAATCACAGAAACAGAAAATTTTATTTCACTTTTTTGTGCCTTCACTTCACTTCTTTTATTTCAAGGTTAAAAATTTTAAATTGTTCTTTTTTTTAACTAAAGTGAAAATGCTAAAAACTGAAAATCAAGTGATAAATATGACGAATATTTCATATACAGTATTTCATATAACAGTTAAAGTGTTAGTTTATAAGCAAAGTTTTAAACTTTAATAATGAAAAAAAGTTTCCGTTTATAAAAAGTCGAAAAATCTATCCGTTGCTGGACAACAAATCTTATTATTTATGTCGGTCAAATTTTCTTTGACAGCATAAGCAAATTATAACAATTTTAAAAAAGTACCAATTTATTATTTCCACACATTAAGAATTACACAAATGTCTAATTCACAATATTTCTATGTAAATAAACTGAAAATGAAATATTTACAATCTTAAGAACAAAATACATTACATCATTTTGCTAGTACTCGGTGGGTTAATAACATGTACTAAAATAAAAAAAAAATAAAAAATTGTTGACGCATATGGCAAAGCAAGTATTTGGTATTAAATTATTTAAAACTAATAGCAGTCTTTAAATTAAAAAATAACCCATGAATTAATAACAAACGTATATTATTTATTCAGAATAAATGCTATTTGACTATTAGAAATTATGCGACAATCAGTTATTTATTTGTTAGTAACCAATATTTCATATTAGATGCATATATTTACACTAAAACGAGAAATGGATACAAATAGCTGTAATTTATATTCCGTAAGGCATCAACAGCATGCAGAATTTTTTAAGTTATTTGTTTATTAAGTTCGTTACATTGTATTTATTTGTAAGAGCAAACAATGTAATATGAGCGTCATTTTTGTTTCGGTATAATAATTACAATTTATTACATACAATTATTTACACTAAATTATTAATTACACTAAAATATAATTTAATTATAACACAAAATAAAATATCAGTTTTATTCATATTTCTTACACAAAATATAATAAAAATAACTAAATTTTAATTTTTAATTATAAAATTGTAATAAAATGTATGTTACGAAAATATGTTAGAATTAGTGCTACGACATGTAGAGAGTAAGCAGTGGTAATAAATAAGAGATGAATGCAACAATAGTCTTAATCGATGGTGACTTATAATATTTCACTTCATCCTGCGTTGGTGGTGAGAAGGACGCAGCGAAGCTTAGCCTACTCGGACACGGCAACGTATCCGAGGATATCTCTAACAATTTTCTGCGATATTCTTTTTTATATCCGAACAAATCAGTATCCTGATCTTGCAAAGTATCTTCATAAATAGCCTCATCATCAATATTTGAATCGGTTTCTTCGTAAACTTTCTCAGTTTCTTTTTTAAATGACGAAGAATCGCTTTTATGAGTATCGTTAATTTTTTCAAGCTTCATTTTATTTGGATTTGTTTTCAATTTAGTGTCACTGATACAGCTTAGACGAGCCAGGGCAATTCTGAATCGTTTACTACGAGTGTCATTCCGTAATTTGTGAAGCCAAGACAGACGACAGTCGCAAGTTAATTTGTTACCTGCGGGTTCAAAAATAGTTTTAAGCGAAGATTATTAAGTGTTATCTAAGAAACAAACATAAAATTATGTACTATAGACTTCAATATAAATATGCTAGCTTCCAATTCTGGTCATACGAGTATACAGCGAGTCACCGTGAAACCTACATCTGGAGAATAATTAAAAAAAATCTTCAGAAGTCAAGTGATTTACGTCAACTCGCACAGGGACAGCACAAAGAATTTTTCTTGGCTCCAAAATTAATTCAAATTGAGAGAAGGTAATTTATACATGTCATTTGTATGCTGCAACATTATGCTTTTAAGTACTACACTTTAAGAGTATAATCAATTCTTCATCCTAATTAGACCATTAAAGTCTACTGCAGTCTACATATGCTTCTCGAAGAAATTACCAGCAAATGCTCATAATGCTGCTACCCATTTGTATGTCAGTCAGTTGAATTTGGATTTGGAAAATTCGGATGTTTATTCCGCTATCATTAGCTCGCCAGGACCACGATTGTTAGCTAGCAGAGTTACACTACTTGCATGTGTGGTTAGCATTTGGATAAAAATGTTTTGTGTTCTCCCCTTACTTAGGTAAAATGAAGATGATTATTTTTATTTATCATAATGTAGCTGAAGATCTAATGCCCATAAGTACAATAAATTACAAAAATAATATAATAAATTTATTATGGAAATAAAGTGTACCGCTTATCTACATCTTACTTACTTACTTATCAGAAGCAATAAAAATCTACACAAATTGTTTTAAATTGTATCAAAACATACTTTTATAGTTTGTTTATTGCATTATAAAACCTACGAAACGCTGATTTGATATAATTAATTTAGATTGAAAAATAAAATTTTTCGTCGCTAACTGCCAAAAGTGGAGAAGCATTGCGAATGCAATAACCCAATCCAGGGACAAAGTCGACATTGAAGGTGTATACCGTTTGTGTCAATCTCGATCACACTGACAAGAATGTCCGACTGAGATGAAGATTTATTTCTCACAATATTAATTTCGAATTCAGATTGCGAATCATACTTGTTTTAAATTTTAAGCGAATATAGATAGAGTTACATTTACGTACACAGTCCAAAGACAATTTTACTACGAATATTCCTTTTCTTTAGTTCGATGTTTTTGATATACTATTATTGCATAGTGTTTCGGCGATCATCATGCTTTAATTTCATTATACGCGATTGGCGTACGAACGACCGGACGAGTCTATACTTTGACTCCCAGCGTTGGCAATAGTAAAATTGTTATTACCAATTTTACGTGCAGAATCGACCACCTGCACGTTCAGTTGTAAAAAAAACATCGTGGCTGCATGTCCGAAATATATAAAAAAAAATAATTATGACATGAGGTTAACTTCATTAATCAACCCACACTAGAGCTGCGTGGCGCCCTCTAGAATATTTAGAGGAAGCCCTTACCTAGCAGTAACTTGTTACATTAACCAAAATTAATTTATGGACACTTTAAAATTGTAAAATAAGAGAGACACAACATTTTTTTACGTCTTAAGAAAAATAATAAAAAAATATTGAATGATTTTAATAATAATTGCATAAAATATACCAAGCATGCAATAAATGAAACTAATGCTGTTACAGTACTAACCATCGAGAGCGATCAATGCGTGAGTCGATTTAAAATTTTCCAATACATTTTGCAGAGCTTCCCGCCTTAAAGTTTCTAAGTTGTTGTTTCTTAAATCCAAGAAATTCAGCTTTTGTACATCGTTCAGTACATTGTCGTCTAGAACTGCCAACTTGTTATCAGCTAAAGAAAGTTTCCTCAACTGACTCAATCCACCAAAACCTCTCTCCGAAATAAATTCTATTTCGTTACTGTCGAGATTGAGCTCTTGGAGGCTCCAAAGTTCGGCGAACGCTAAGTCGCCTATCATCATTAGCTTGTTGTATCTCATGTCCAAACTGATTAAATTGGACAATCCTTGAAAGTTTTCCCTGACAACGACCGCCAATACGTTGCTACTAAGATCAAGTTTGACAAGGTTATTCAGATGTTTAAAGCAACCGTCGTGTATGATTTCAATCTTGTTCTTAGATAGATATAACCTCTGTAGATTCGGAAGATCGTAGAATATGTCTCTCTGCAATTCGGATATTTGATTATCCGATAAACTTACGTTTGATAGCATTATGAGATGCGCAAAAGACATTGTTTCTAATTTAAATATTTTGTTTTTCGGTAACATTATTTCACGTAAAGAAGTGGAGTTCGTAAATGCGAAAGGCGGTATACTATAAATGTTAGCATATTGTATGTTTAAATTTTGCAAGCGTTCCAGGCGTACTATTATTTTCGCTGGTATGTACGTCAAACCACCATCTGCACGTACGTTAAATGTCAATTTTTCAATCACAGGTTGCGAATAAAAATTTGACCAGAAGGGATCGTCTTCGGCGATCCCACCATTAAAGACCCAGCAATCCGCTTTCGTGGCCGTTTTGATTTTAATACTCTCACAGTAACAATGAACTTTAGATACTCTATCCTGAATATCACAGATATTTACGTAATGGGAGTATAGGCTCTTATCATTTTTCCATCTTCTTTTGTCACTGTGGCGACTTTCTGTTAAATTTATTTCGACCGATGCAAATGCTATTATCAGAATCAAGTATTTATAGCCCATGTTATTTTTAAATCATACTTATATCATCTGAAACAAAAAGAAAATATTAGTTACAAAAATTACTGTGTATGTTTTGGTGCAGTGTGTCATCGTCGTACAAATCTGGTTGGAAAAGGTGGTGGTAGAAAGAGGCGACTAAGTAAATGTCCTTGAAAATCAGCAGGAAAAATGCGACGGCGTGGCTCCCTACCCGTCATGTTCTATCATCTGGCGTGATGTTCGGTGGGTTGTAGAACGTTCAGCTGTTGAATCATGTCATATAGAAATTCGGACTATCCTACTCTATAGATGAGACGTGAGTGCTGTTCACCTATGTATATACATAGTATATATTTTGGGGTAAAGTCTTAAATACGTATTATTTTTTTTTACTATAAACATACTTCATAGTTTTAATTCGAATGTACCAGCTCTTAAGGATCTTTAGGAGCAAAGTAGTATCAGATATTCGGGCGGTGTATCGGTGTAAGAATCTACCACACCTTTCTTCACGTGGGTGTCGCAAGTATTACACAAAATTTTCACATTTAAACAATAAATAAAAATAAATACAGTATTTATTTTATTGTACAAAACAATGAGCCGTTCTCCTACTTTTTGCTGTTTATCATTACGCATTTACGAAAGACAGAAAGATATACATAATACGATAGTACAAATATATACCGACCAACGATAGGTTTCAAATCTTAGACTCAGCAGGCACGTGTGCGTCCGCTGGAATCACACGGCCGACACTTTTAAGTCATTTTAATTGCAGGAAACAATAAAGTGGTAAATTAAGAGGCTTAAATAGCGTTTCATAGGTCTTTAAACCCGTATCCTGCCGCTTCACCAATTAAACTATTATTGTTTAATGATGGGTCTATGTGTCATATGTCGGACGCCATGAGATTTGCTAGGCTTTTTCTTTAGTCAACTCGTACAACACACAGGGATCGACTGATTTTCACAAAACTACCAAAACTTCTAACTGTCCACAGACGGAGTTACCAATATTAAAAATTAGATATGGTGTTGTATCACGACAGGATGTGTCCTTTGCCGTCCATCTGAACAATATAAGACTATGCAATACACAATATCTAAAGACGGTAAGCATATACCATTATTAGATAGGGGTGGGTCACTTCTTTAAATCCTACACCAGACCCGAAACTGCCAAGGTTTCGTTTGACAACTGGATAAAGAAAGGAAATAGTAAAGTTAGCATTTGAAGAAAAGATCTTTTATTATTTTTAATACCTCTCAATACTCCAATTTCATTTTAATGCCTAAAATTGACGACTAACATTTATATTCAAAGAAGATATAAGAATTTCTGTATATCCTAGTTGTGTCCGTCAATAGGGAATATTGATGTTTATATCAAATATTTGCTAAACGTAGACTTTGTTAATTCTTTTTACGAATTAAATAAAATATTTTAAAACTGTTGTAAAAAATCACTTTGCACAAATCCGCATGAAAAAAAAAACAATAAAATAGCTTGTATTATTTAGTCCGAAGAGAAGAAGAGCACGAGTGTAGTGCTTGTGTGAGAGATAGTTATGGTGAAGGGGGTTGAGGTAAAAGATGGATTCGTTGAACTTGATGGAAGTAGTTCTGCAAAGTAACACCTGATTCTATTTACTATCATAAAGTATCTGTCATAAATAGCATCGAATAGACAACACAGAGAAATGATCACCACAAAAAACACCGGGACCTGTGTGGGACATCTTGTTATATTAGTAATTAGTATAGGATACTACAAATGAGTTGGTCTACACCATGTAACTAGTATGAAAAAAAAAAAAAACACGATTTTATTTGAGCGTAGGTTTCATGACCTTTACGTACTATTCGGTGTTCCGTGAGCTTTATGACTAACTACAGCGAACAAAGCTGTCGGCTAACAAATTTATGAGCCCCGCGATAATTAACGTGCAGCGTTGTTTTGAGGCGATGGATATGGCTAATGACTAAATTTGTCACGTAAAAAGTTTCAGTATATCACGTTAATATTACTTTGTATTTAATTCGAGTCAATCGCTTTGATAACTTTAATTTCACGAACTCACGAAATATTAATTACTGTACGTAGGCTTTCGGTTTATAGAGACCTGTAAATAAAGCAAATAACTTTAAATAATTGAGAGGATGTTAAAATTAGTTTCTTTTTTCTTTGAGATAAATAACATTAATTAATTAACAATTAATAATAATTAATTAACTATAGACGTAAAGGCTTTATTTATTACAGTGTAAATATCAAATAGTAGAAAAAAAATCACATTTAACTTCTTAATTCAATATAGTTTATACTGGCGATTGCTGTCTCTTGATGGAACTTTATGTTTACACACTGCAAAAGTTTTGTTAAAAATTACCCACCTGTACTGGTTCCACAATTTTCTTTTGTACAGTATATAATTTAAGTTACCGAGCAGGCCTTTATGATATTATGAAGGTAAAATACACATTTATATTTCATAATATTGCCGCTAGCTATGCTAGCAATTTGTGTGATATTCTTACATTACATGCTAGACTGTTAGTCTGCAAATAGTTCACTGCAGGACGTAGGTCTCACCCATAAGGAGGGTTTGCCATAACTGCCACGCTGGGCTTGCGGATTGGCAATACACGATGACACACACACCTCGATGGTGCTGCCCGTCATAGGTCTGGTATTTTTCGAGCTGGTTATCCCGCCATTTGTAGGTAGCCATTCCGATTATCATGGCTTTTCGCTTAGTCGATAGAATTTCAATTGTTTCAAAGATATGACACGTCAAGGGTTAAGCAGCTGTGAAAGCGATGCATTCGCTGTTGGATTTTCAGTTTGATGAAGTGATGCGTCATTAACACCACCTGCTCTGTTTGAATTTTCTAGTTAAATGTATCAATAGGCTTATATTTGTTTCGAAGCTCGAAGCTAGATGTTTACGTGGAGATTAGATTTTTTTTAATGTTCAGATTATGTAATCTGACCTGACATTACCATTCTGTATTGTATTTCTTGTTTGAAATTATAAAAGTCGCTGTTCATTGCAACCGCGATCATTAAAATATTTACAAGTGATCAATCATAAACCGATCTTCGCTATAAACGGAAACTCTCTTGAAAACTAAATTCAAATTTTAAAATGCTCCATCTTTCTTTAGAACAGACGTTCAACTGAACTAAAGAAAGAACAACAAAACAAAATGACAAAGAAAACATTTTAACTCGTCTGCAATGGCAGGGTTATTCTTATGTAAATATTTAAGGAAGTAAAATCACAAACTGCCAGCGGTCGCTATTGTACATTTTTCAGAGAGATATTAATTTCTTTGGCTGCATTTTCGTGTCAACTGCGTGACGGGTGTAATGTAACAAAGTTTGGTGGCTTTGAAGTTAAAAATTAAGTTGCTATAGTGGATTAGAACGTCCGGAACGTGGGAATTGTTTTTACTATTTATTGGGGCATTTTGTTATGTATTCTATGTCCCACCGAAGGATGTTTTTCCTGTGACGAGATAGAAATTGCACATAGACAAAATTCAAAACCGAAAAAAACGTTTGTAGGTTACACTAACTTCGTCTAACGTCAGAACCTGCAAACCGCAGCATCGCATTCAATCTTAGTAGCTTAATCTGCCGAGCCGAACTGAATAGGTAATTCATTTCTGTAAACATTTCATAAACGCTTCTTATTTTTTTTAAACGCTAGTTATGAAATTAAAAAACAAAATTCTCGTGGGTGTCATAAGACGCGACTAAAGGAAAAGCTTTGCAAATCGTAAAAGCCACGGACAGATGGCGGGATAACCATCTCGAAAATAGCCAGAACAAAATTAGGCAGATCGATGACGGGCAGCAATGTCTAAGGTGCGAGATCTTTGGCACTGCGCGCGCCGATACAGTAGCCGAGCATCCGCTATGGCAAATCATCTTTATGGGAGAGACCTATGTCCTGCAGTGGCCTGTTTACAGACTGGTAAGTATAAGGTCCGTGAACATTAATGTTAGACTACAACAATGCCAACGTCTAATATAAACCGCGTTATACAATTATCATAAAAACGTAAAACTCATGAATTGTTGCAACGATACAAATTCTATTGTCAAGACACGTTAAGGCTATTTAACATAAAAACAAAAAACTATCGAGCTTTTCTTTCAATGAAATATATACTTGAAGTAGTATTAATGTTAAACAACTACAAAAGACAGCATATTGTCGATTATTTGAACGAAAACCGCATACGTTTCGGGTTCCAATTTAATTGCAGTGTAAAAACCATCGGTGTGTCTCGACAATGCCTTCATTAGCGAGAGGGCTTCCCATTTCGAAATGTATTTGGATGGTTTTACCTTTCTGTTACAAAAGTGCAATGAGTGAAGAACTTAATGATGATTATCGAACATTATTTAACCATTTATTTTTAGTGGATTGCGGTGACAATTAATCTTACAGTCCATCTGATGTTAAGTGACTTTTATTTGTACACGAGCAAACGGCTAACCTGGTGGTAAGTGATTACCGTCGCCCACGTACATCTGCAATACCAGAGAAGCTGCAGGATATTTGGAGGGTGGGGGGGGAGGAGAGGGCCTCCGGTTACCTCACGCATTGAACGAAATGCAGAAGCACAAGATGTACCTCTGCTTCACGCCGGTATTCTGCAAGGTGGCGGTACTATCCCGGTCGAGTCGGCCCATTCGAGCAGCAGTAATAGCCGCCACTAGGCTCTATCACAAAACAAAAATTAAGTGACTAATGCATCCCATGGGCACTTGCAATCCACTTCACTTGACCAAGGTTACAGATGTAATGTCACTTTGGACAGGATAGATATATAATAACATGAATCGTATTCTCTACCTTTGCTATAACAGCTTAAATGTTTGAATGTAAATAAAAATATTTAGGAAATGGGCTTGAGTTAAGGATCGATTGAATTTTAGTTACAAGGGTCCACTTTCTACAAATATTGGATCTTAACCTGCTTATTAAAATTTTAAGTAAATATGTAATTTTATTTCTCGTTATGAAACATAGCTTGACTAATCGATTGCTCGCATGACTTTAACAAATGATAATTAAAGGAAGCCTTGTGTATGTTTCGAAAGTTTAAATACACATTCTTTAAATGAAAACAAGGTTAGCTACTTGCGATAGGCTGTTAATTGCGCCCGGGTTCCCGTGACTAACTTACCTTTTCCACAACCAAGCCATGAAGTACGCAGTGTCGTAGCCGTGGTTTGTTCCCGTTCGGTGAACCAAACGGAGCCTACATGGCTGGTCTGATGCATACCGCCGGCCCAAAATGGCCTTTCCAAGTGGATGGGGGAGCTATGGGCGAGAAGAGGCAGAGAGTGAAAGAGAGAGGGAGAGTGGAGGAGACAGAGAGAGAGAGAGAGAGAGAGGAGGAAAGATGGAGAAAGAGAGAGAGGGGTGTTGCGAGACACCGCTTTCGAGATATTGTTTATCCCGCCATCTATCGGTAGACATTGCGATTGTATTGTTTTATACTGCAAAAGTAGAAAACACAATTATGGAAATGCTGTAAAAGTTACTGGTCATGTTCACAAATGCGACCCTTTCCCTATTTAGATTTTAATCTTTTTTTTTTTTTTTTATTGATGAAACGTTACCTTCCGCTGTAGGAATTTCTCCTGTGTCGCGGAGGCAGTTTACATACATGAATTACACATGGACAAACACCCAGACCGGGAACTATTATTTGTAGTCCATACATATACTAGTCCCGTGCGGGAATCGAACCCGCGACCCACAGCGCCGCAGCTAAACGCTTAACCACTACGCCACCGAGCCGTCAAAATCAACCTCAAGTACTAAGTTTTACTGCACGTAAGCGACAAAAGTAGATCGGTCTCGAGACCTAAAGATCGCATTCCATCAATACTATAGAGTCATAACAAAATCGCGATCAAAACCGAAAGAATTTTTTTTTTATGGCAAAGGCCGCGAAAGTGCAAGCGGTTAACCTGATGGTAAGTGATTACCGTCGCCCACGTACATCTGCAACACCATAGTTGCTGCAGGTGCGTTGCCGGGCTTTTAGGGTATTTGAGAGATGAAAGAGAGGATGAGGAGGGGGATGGGGAGGGGAGTTGGGCCTCTGGTTACCTCATTCACCGAACGAAACGCAGATGCATAAGATACTTCTACTTCACGCCGGTTGAACCAGGTCAATCTTACTTAAGACATTGGCTTCAATGGCTCTTATTACAATAATACATATATATATGTACATATAGCATAAGGTTTAAGAAAATTTTAGTCAGTATAGCTATGGATTCCAATCAGGTGAATGTACTCAACCCTCTATACCAGTTTATTTTTAGTACATATGTTATTTTATCGGTATACATTTTGTAATAATGTAACGAACTCCGTTAAAAGCACATGACTGATCAATCATTCAAAAATGACACTTCGTATAAGTGTAGTGAAAAAATGTTCATTAACACCAATTACAGTAGCACGTGTTTTAAGGTTACAATCACAAACGTCATTGTGTTAAAATTTATCTGTACGCAAAACATATCGTAAAAGATGTTGCAAAAACAGTATTTCGATTAATATATATTATAGGAACGTAACTTAAACTGACACGACTTTTGCTAGTCAAAGACAAAAATGTTTTATTCAATTTAGTATTCACTGTTCGAATGCTTAATCATAATTTGCACACCACTTGTTATTTAATTCTGTAATAATAGAAATATTTTAAAATAAACAAACCTGACGATCATGATCATCTCTCACGATGAAAGGTAGATTGCATAAGACATAACTATTCGAAAAAGTTTTTAATCACCAACTTCCCCAAAGGGCTGATAGGCGTAATTGTTTAAGAAAATAAAATAAATTTCAGGCATAGTTTAGCCTACAACTGTTCCAAGCGCCATTCAAGGAGGTCGAAGGCATTAAAATATATTAGTTAGTCTATGATTTTTCTTAATCTATGCCTTTCTTCTTTGTAGTAATGGCGGCTTGTTGTGCATATATTATAACGTTGTTGTATATTTAAAGTGTAAAAGTAATTCTGATCTTAAAGTAAATAAAGTTAGTTACCACAAAGTGTACCGCAGTTTATTTCTTGGATATATTCTAACAAGGGACAATTTTATTTTGTAACGTTCGTGCTCTTTTATAGATAAACGTATTTTCGTTACTTTAGCGTCATAATCCTTTCATACGCGGAATATATTACTTGAGCGCGCCAAGATGAGGGTCTTTTGAACTAAGAATTTCTGAATTATTTTCTGAATAAATTGTTTTAAAAAACTTAATCAAGCTTTTGAAAGACTCGAGACTCTCGTTTTTTTTTATTTCTAGATAGAAAGTAATATTTAGAATAGAATCATAGCCAGATAAAATTTTTAAATAAATAGATAAGATCTCGTGACCGTATATCCTTTGCAGGAGTGGGCTGTAGACGTTTGTTATAGTTATTTTAACCTTTTCTTTCTTTATCATACACGTACATAAAATCATAAGCGCAATTAATAAGAATGGTGATATTCCTAAGGTAAATACTAGGAATAGAAACACGCTTGCGATGCCAGTTACTAGACTCTATGAAGGTAGTAACTTGTTCATGGGGCAATGTATACGTTTCTACCACAAAATTCCAGCAAGTGCGCAAAGTCTTGCTATCTAATAGGTTTAAAAAATATGTTAAACAAATAATTTTTAAAAAGGGTTATTATAATAATAAGGAAAACTTGGATGATAACAACCCCTGGGAATGAATTAATCGCTCCCAAGCCGTTTCTATAAAATCTTTTAGTGTTAGATTATTAAAACATTTTGTATGTTTCAAAAAAATTAAGGACACTTACGGAGTTTCTTTCACCGGTTTCTTCTCCGTCAGAGTAATCTCATAACGAAATGGAGGTAGATTTTTAAAAAAATGACGTTGGACAAGTAAAATTTTTGTTTCTTATGTTGAATAAACGATTTGATTTTATTTGATTTGATTATCAGCACGCTGGACAGGCGCCTAACCTCTCCCTCTACCTACTATATAGCGTAAGCAAACCTGCTTTCGCAATTAATTAAATTTTCGCCTCTCCGGGAGAACGTGACAAGTGGCGAACCGGATTTCGCTACCGGTTAGCTACCGTAGACTGCAAAAAACTTTTACATCAATCGCCTCAACCACACCCATGAGAAGATGATATCTTAATGTTTTAAAGTTAGTGTTGTTTTATACTTTAACTATTACTATTTATTTACATGGGAACTATTATTTATACTAGTATCGTCTGTGGTCGAAATAAAACTCATTGTTTTTGAAAAGAAACGAAATGTAGGCTATGTATATAACTATGCTTTTATTTAATAGATGAAAGCGTCTTGTATAAAAAATCAAAGGATCATTACCTACTTTAACGGAAACTTACGCGTGATTTGGTAAATTAACTAATTTTGTAAAATAACTTAATTAAGTACTAAAAAGAGGTACATCAGTCTTCGATGTACATGTATAATGCATAATATAGAATTACTTCCAATTTAATTTAAAGACAAGATATATTGGCAAGGGAACAGTGAATAATATGATATCCGAACTTCATGTGAACGTGCCTTTGCAAATAAATATTTTTCTTGTTAAAACCAACCAAGTAATCATAAAATTTTCTCAAAGTATGTAACTGATTTGTATTTGCCGCTGCGACATTTATTAAAAAACGTATTTCTCTATTTCCACTTTCTCGTCCCCGCCTGCTAGTTAAGTCCCGTCGCTGTTAACCGATTGATGGCGGAAAATCAATCGAAACTTGCCAAACTCAAATCTCACAGACTAATGAAGAGGAGGACCATCATTTGTGTGAGAGTTCAACTGCAACAATCAACCCGTCTACCCAATGGGTTTCGGCCATGTCGTGGCGGGGGAACTAAGTAACCCATGGTGACCCAAGAGAAACCGACATGGCCTGTCTTTCCGCGGAGGGCTGGCCAGAGGTGGCCGCATTGAGTAAACTTGACGAGCACACGTCAGATGCGCGTTGGTAGACTGTGGAGGGAGTGTCAGTGTCTCCTGGCCCCGAAGTTTTGGTTTTGCAATCTACGCCTTCATCCATATACGTCCAGGTGGTGTATAAGGTGGGTCCGTACCACTCGTGGGTTTGAAGTCGTCTTGCTTGCTAGACGGAGAGGAGACGCTCTCTCCCATGGAGGGGTCGCGGTCTGCCCTGGTGGGGCGCCAGCAATAGTCGGCATGAATTTTTTGTAGTTTTACCTCGCCTCGCCGGGCAAGCGGTATGGTGAGCGCAGTGCTGATTGCCTCGCACTTGTGATTCTGCTCTCCATCACTAATCGAGGAACTTTGGTTCGGCTACTTCGACTGAAGTACGAATAAACCCCCAGAGCCTCACCAGTCTGTGGGATTTAGGATCGGCTACTTTGACTGAAGTTCGAATAAACCCCCAGAGCCTCACCAGTATGTGGGATTTAGGTTCGGCTACTTCGACAGAAGTTCGAATAAACCCCCAGAGCCTCACCAGTCTGTGGGATTTAGGTTCAGTTACTTCGAATGGAGTTCAGATAATCCACCAGAGCATCATCTGTTTACTAGCAGGGTGAACTACGTGCAGGTGAGGTCGATATTTGAAGAACTCCCCCATATATTAAGCGCGACCTAAATTAAGCCCGATTATTCCCTTCAGCAATCGACTGTCAAAGCTGTTAAAAATTACTACTTTTTGTATATATTAGGCTTTATACAAAAAGTCAGGATGCCAACTGAGAAACATGATGTCGCAGGTTCTAGTCCGCCATTCTACTATAGCCGTGAATCGCTTCAGATAGAACCTAGAAGTAATATAAGCTTTGTTGAAGTGATAGGAATGATAATAGCATTTCTAGTATCTTCAAAAAAAACTTACTTCATGTGTATATTATCATGGTTTGTATAGATTTCATTAGTATTTTTATGTCCAATTATTGCTAAGCTGTCGCAGTGGTTCGTGTACGAACTCCGCGTAGATTATTTTATTTTTTTAAATAGTATTTAGACACGCAGCACTGTTGTTACTTTGTTGGTTTAACGTACATTTACAATAAATGGCGTGTAGAAAGTGTTATAATATTTTTCGAATTAGGTCGTTATAGACCATATTAATAACCTATTTGAACTGTTTTGACCTATCTTAGCGGTTATAAAGCAAAAAATCGTTTAAAGAAAAAGTATTTTATTCATTCTTAAAAGATTTTTTTTGGTTATTTTTAGGTTATTCGCATCATACAAACTCTACAAAATTTATATTCAGTGATACAGAGTTATAGTTATTTTATATCAAATTTAAAAAACTGCATTGTGCTGTAGGTCCGAGGTAAAAGAATAAACTTTTATAGTGTATCGTTAGTTTGCCATTAACTGTAAAGGCCCCATTGGCTTCGATTTTTAAAATCGTATATTCCAATTCAACGAAGATAATTATCATAAAAATATATTTAAAATTTTCCATTGCCATTTCTGGAACGCTCTTTCTGTAAAGTGTAATTTCAATTAAAGTGCACTGCAGGTCTTAATTGTTGCCTCTGCTTTATTTTCACTTTTCGTTTACATTTGTAATCATCGGGAAACGTACTTTAATACATTATAGACTAAAATTTTATAAACTTTTAAGAGATTTGAGCAATTCAGACAGCGAGCAGTGGTAAATCAATAACCTTTGGCTCATATATAATTCACATTTATTTTGCTTCACGTTTACGACAGTTGAGAGGACAAAAGCAAGATTGATGGATTGATATCGATTAAATAATTGAAGATGGGTATAATTGACCTAATTTTTGAAACAAAAAAAGTAAGAAAAAAGCGAGTTTGTTTTGAAAATTTCAAAGATTTGAAAACCACATAACATAATCATATACACACAAATTAGTGTGTTTATTAGTCTGATTAGGTTATGTTGCGTCACGTGTCTCTGACACTGCATCTGTTATTAGTGAGAAGGTAAAGACGAGTGAGTGCCACTTACGGCACTATAAAATCTCCTGCGCAGTTGACACCTGTCTCTATAAATCGTGGCAAAGACAGCATTCAAATTTTATAGCACTTTTTTTGTTCCCTTTGCTTAGTTTTAATTTTTATTTTCGTTAAGTGTCGCTTTTATTTCTTTTTATCTTTCTATAATAAGCAATGTGTTGTACATGTGTCGTGAATAAATGGTTTTTCTTTCTTCTTTCTTTCTTTCTTCTTTCTTTCTTTCTTTCTAGTAGTCGATAAATTCGACGTGCTAGAAACCGGTAAGGATGACTTTATCATTATAAAGCTTTTCAAAGTTTTACGAACTTAATTATAAAAGAGCATTTACATAATACCATAACATTACGTAGTTACAATATTCGGGTTGGAAATAAAAGATGGCGTCGGAGTCGATATGAGTCACCGCATGTACCTATTAATGTTTATGTACTTTCTTTTCATGAAACACGGGAACCGTCAGATTGCGCGAAATATAACGAAAGTCCGGTTGAACGCAATTTCATCTACTGATTTATAAGCATTTCGTGGCGAAGAAAGAAAGAAAAATTTCTCCCGAGTCATGTGTAATTTACATATACAAATCGCACAATAGACCGACACCCATATCCGGAACAATTATTTGTAGTTCATACAATGCTTGTCTCGTGCGGTAAGCGATTCACGCACAACATCGCGGGACTTACGCTTGGCTACTTCCCTACAGAGTCGACAAAATATATGAAGTATACTACGCGATAATTTATCACTCTTTTTGGACATCTGCGATTAAATATCATATTGCAGGTGTGTTGTCATCCTGAGCTGATATACCTGAGACCGAAAGCCTCGAAAGCCTGACTGGCATTCAATGAGTATCCGGTTCCATAATTCTTCATACAAAACATACCAGCTTCACACTAGATGATAGGTTTATTTATATTTGCCGCTAAACAACAAAGTGCAAGCTCTCTTATATTCCGACTATTTTACGGAGTTTCTTTTGCCTGTTTCTTCTCCATCAGAGGAACATCATTACGAAACCGTGGTAGATTGTAAAAAACAATTGACGAATGAAAATTGAATTTCTTACGGCAAATAAAGGAATTTTATTCGTAAAATACCTAAAAATCCGGTCAAGTGCGAATCAGACACGCGCTCGGAGGGTTCCATAGGTTCGGGAACCTTAGCGCGAGCCCGACTCACACTTGGCCAGTTTTTATTATATGTTGTTTTACTACAGATATTTGATCTATAATCACATTGAGCCTGACGATGACTGAATATTGTATAAATATAAAATATTACCGTGTTTACGATAGAGCAATGACGTTGAAAAAACGTCCATTGTATGGTTGATTCACGCATAAGTTATACTTCTTTTGGTGCGTTTGCGACAAATTATGAGAGTAAATTTTTACGATGCGCACGCACACCGACACCATGAAGTTGGTTGGTAATCGTTTTTTACGATGCGCGCGCACACCGATATTAAGTATCGACACCATGAAGTTGGTTGGTAATTTTCTCTCAATTCTTCGTGAGAACCGATATTTAAGGTTCATATTTAAATATATATGAATCTCCAACACGTGTTTTATAACAATGAAGATAAAAATATATAATCATATATAAATATGTGTATTTATGTGTGATTTTAAACTATACGTGGTGATGAGTGTGAGAGTAATTTATTTAATTAAACCGTTATCAATTGCATTTAATGTCTTTTTTTCCCAAACAAAGAGTACTGGCACACGGGATAAAATTTATAGTTATTTTTGTTGTGTTACGTTAAAGAAGTATAACTTCTTACGTACACAAATGTTTTTTTTACTTCAACCTATTAAGATTCAAAAGATACAGCCCTTTAAATGTAAACAGGGGGATGGACAGACTACCGTCCCGTACGGAACTCTAAAAACCATTCTGTGATCTTAACATATGACAAAATAGAAATTGTTTAATCCTTCAAGTGTTATAACAATAGAATTTCTGTACGTCAAATGTTTCAATACGTCAATAATATTCCGAGATGCCTCTAATAGAGTCATTACTTTTCTGCATGTTTTATTCAAAATATACCTTTTTTAACATTAATATATACGTGATATTATACACTTCTCCCAAATTATATATTTATGCCTGAAAACTCTTTTATTTTATAAAACTTTCGTGACCTCGTAAATTATTCAACAATGTGTCGCGTAAAGTATATGGAAGGTGTAGTCTTGAGAAAATGGGATAATGCAAAACTCACTTATTAACATGAATATTTTCAATATACTTCTTAGAAGTATTGTTATAATTTATTTAAAAAACAATTGTTTATTTAAAAAAATATATTATCAGCATGACATTAATGATACAAATGCCTTTAAATTGTAGTCAAAAAGGTCTAACATTAAGTCCCACTGTTGGGACAAAGCTTAAGCTCAATATTAAAAAGTAAAAAAATAATAAAGGATATATTTACCTTTGAAATATAAACTTAATATTATTTAATTTTTTAAATTGGTTTTAACGGAAAAATAATGTTTAAGAATTCACATGGATAATAATTATAAACCACTATATCATTATCAAAACAAAAGGAAGATTAAAGTTTAAACTTCTGGCGTAATTATCATAAGGAAAAATAAATCAGATATCAGAAGTAGGTCACTCCAACACCTTTTGCGTGAGATCAGCCTTAAAACAAATAAGTCCAAAATAAAATTTCCTATTTCACATCGTACCAACATGAAATTTTAAAACCGAGGTCTCTTTTTCTGTGTGAATTCTTTATAAACTTGGACGATTTAGGTCAAACCGTTTTTTATTTTTATATTTAAACCACCTAAAAATTTCTTGCGGTAACGGTCAACAAATTTCTTGTTTAAAAAAAAACAAATCTGCATGCGTGTTTAAATGATGATTGTAAATAAGCAACACGTTTGTATAAACATCTTGCTTATATATAAAATATGTAAACAATAAATGAATCGTATAATTTTATTATATTAAAAACATCCCAAAAAATAATAGGCAAATCCAATAATTATGTGCACTTTTACAATAATACAAATTAATATATTTTTACTTAAAAACTCTTAATTTATTTAAGCAAATAGTAATACTTATTTTTAATAATTTTTATAATGAGTGACTAAATCTATAATTACTTAATTTTTTAATTACTTGTTTCACTTTATTTGTTCTACAACATTAAAGTAAAAGATGATGAAACTCCTGAATAAAATTACAAAACTGTTCTTTAAAACTTTTAAGATAACTTTTTGTGATTATCTTTTAGTTGCAATATATTTTTTTATTTTAGAGAGACTAGGTTAATATTGTGCTCTGAAAATATTTGAATTATTGTTCAAAAAATTATTAAATGCCTTGATCATTAATTGTTTAAAAGTAATTTAATGACAAAGGTAATTAAATAACAACATAATACAAATATACACAGAAAAAAAATTAAATTCCGTACCTAGGTGAACATTCCGACACTGTTGTTAGAGAAAACGCGTAACACTTTTAACTGTGAAACAATTGCCCCCCCAACGTCCGTTCTCCGCGACAACAGCGGCCAAACTGAGCTTCGTCCCATGCTTACACAAGCAAGTGAATATTTAACCGCGAATGAAATAAAACATTGCGACAGAACTCTTTAAATGGAACATAAATATAAGTTAAGAACATCGCTTATTTAAGTAACAGAAAAGTATAGTTGATAGCTTTTCATGCAGTCTTAGAAAATGTCTGTAAAAAACAAAGTCGCAATCCGAGTTTATCTGTATATTCGCTTATAACATCTAATCTTCTAAATGGATAACAATGCGGTGCCCATCAGCATTTAAAACATTTAATGAGGATGGTTTATATGTAACAGATTCACATTTAGCTTATATATTTTCCGAGCGAAAACGGCGCGTTCGCTAGCAATGCTACGAGTATATACACAATGTGTGGTTACAAGACATGTATGCTTTTGCTGGTGGAGAGTCCTATGTTCAGCAGTGACTGTAGCAGTATTATGTAGTAGTGAGAATAAAGTAAAGTAGCAGCCTATACAAGTTCCCACAGCTGGGCAAAGGCCTCCTTCTCAAATACGAGTATCAGAGAGGGATTAGGAGCCGGGAAGAGCCCGCCGCGCTGCTCCAGTGCGGGTTGGCGGGCTTCACATATCCCCGAAATAATATATTTTTCTTTTTTATAATTTTTCAGACATGCAGGTGTCCTCACGATGTTTTCTTCCGCTGAGGAAGTGGTAAAAGGAGCACTTAAAATTGATATTAACAATTTTAGTACTGCCGACACCGGAGATCGAACCCAGGTCACTCGCGCTCTAGAAACTAAAATGAGCGTCCTGACTAGACTACCACGGCTCTCCTTGTAATAGTAGTTTACATTTTTTTCATAATATTTATAATACCAAAGTGAAAGAGTATTCCATCTCTTTCTGTAGATGCCAACCTCACCTGCACGTGGTGCGCTCTACCAGAAATCAAACGGGGCTCGAGCAACGGAACGACGGTGGAATATCTATCCAAATTCGCCGAGCCCCAATGGAATGCGTAGATACCAGCACTGCACTCATATCAATCCGCTTGCCCAATGAGGTCAGTATTGGGTATTTCCATGAAATATACACCGGGTTTTAGCGTGTCCTCGAAAAAAAAAAAGAGATGAGAATTCAGAAGTGAACTTATATAGTTTGATGATAAAGACGAAGATATTTTTAATTAAAGTTTTTATGACAAATTTACAATATTCCTCTAACATAAAATACTGAATACATTAATCTTTTTTCTTCGTAATTTTTTGTAATAACCACGGGGTTGTATGCTCTGCAAGTAACATTTTCAGATAAAAAAAATCCCACAGTGAAACCTAACTCTTTTGTCACAAAGGACATGCACACTTGTTAATGGAATGTGTCTGGCGCGAGACGCAAACGAGACTCAGATGAGGGACCTGAACAATAACAAAAAATGATGAAGGTGCACGTTTCGCGAGAACTCACGCCGACGAAATGTGGATGGGGGGATTTGTTACCTCTTTATATTCATACATTCGATTGTCGTCTGTGAAATGCACACCGGAAAGTGGAAAGTCTGACCGACACTTATAAACAAAGCTTATTAGGTATTTGCGTATCTTTAAAGTGCCGTCAATAAACTTTCTGAGCTCTCTTATCTTAAATTTTTGTAGCCAAAAAATATCTAGAACGATAAACTTGTAAAATATATTTATACCTGTCACAATATTTATACTTATCGAATGGGTCGGCTCGACCGGATTGGTACCACGGTCTCGCAGAATACCGGCGTGAAGTAGAGGCGTCTTGTGCTTCTGCGTTTCGTTCGGTGAGTGAGGTAACCGGTGGCCCACATCCCCTTCCCATCCCCCTCCTCATCCTTCCATATCCCTAATACCTTTTAAGACCGGCAACGCACCTGCAGCACCTCTGGTGTTGCGGATGTACGTGGGCGACGGTAATCACTTACCATCAGGTGAACCGCTTGCTCGTTTGCCGCCTTTCCCATAAAAAATAAAACACACGCGGGTTATCACTTAACTATTACTTCACTTACTAAGAACACTTAAACTTACAGAGGAACCTAATTACGAAATAGAGGAAGATTTTAAAAAAAATATAAAGAAAATTTGACATTCGACAAACGTATTTTCCACGTCGAAGAAAATCATTCAAACATTTATTAAAAATAAAAAGCCTTGAAAATACAAAATGGCTACCGACAGATGACGGAATAATCGTCTCGAATTAACTGACCACTGATAGGCAGCAGTGCCCAAGTACGACTTTTCACCAGAACTTATTTGAGACAACGTGACATGTGGTGAGCCTGTCGCTATCTTAGTCTCCAAGCTTACGATACAAATACCCACGATAATCGTATGGTTAGGTTAGGCTTAGGATCTGCCTCCGATACAAAAGACTCATGTTCGA
Source organism: Bhutanitis thaidina (assembly GCA_029286595.1). NCBI lineage: Eukaryota > Metazoa > Arthropoda > Insecta > Lepidoptera > Papilionidae > Bhutanitis > Bhutanitis thaidina. Next base: position 3,408,293 of record JAGSMS010000012.1, on the reverse strand, counting down.
TTCCCTATGGGAGGACTCGTGTGGGTTTTTTTTTGAACCCAGGGTACAATTTGTATCGTTAAATGTAGTCATACTTTTTATTTAGTCTTTATTTCCTGTGACTGTTTTAGAAAAAGTTAAGTAAAAGCTTATAAGTACCCGCTGCTGGGAAAAAGCTTCCTTCTCAAATTTCTTAGAAGGTTCTGGAGCCAGGAAGGGCCCTCCACGCTGCTCCAGTGCGGGTTGGCGGGCTTCACATATCCCCGAAATAATATATTTTCTTTTTATAATTTTTCAGACATGCAGGTGTCCTCACGATGTTTTCTTCCGCTGAGGAAGTGGTAAAGGAGCACTTAAAATTGATATTAACAATTTTAGTACTGCCGACACCGGAGATCGAACCCAGGTCACTCGCGCTCTAGAAACTAAAATGAGCGTCCTGACTAGACTACCACGGCTCTCCTTGTAATAGTAGTTTACATTTTTTCATAATATTTATAATACCAAAGTGAAAGAGTATTCCATCTCTTTCTGTAGATGCTAACCTCACCTGCACGTGGTGCGCTCTACCAGAAATCAAACGGGGCTCGAGCAACGGAACGACGGTGGAATATCTATCCAAATTCGCCGAGCCCCAATGGAATGCGTAGATACCAGCACTGCACTCATATCAATCCGCTTGCCCAATGAGGTCAGTATTGGGTATTTCCATGAAATATACACTGGTTTTAGCGTGTCCTCGAAAAAAAAAAAAGAGATGAGAATTCAGAAGTGAACTTATATAGTTTGATGATAAAGACGAAGATATTTTTAATTAAAGTTTTATGACAAATTTACAATATTCCTCTAACATAAAATACTGAATACATTAATCTTTTTCTTCGTAATTTTTGTAATAACCACGGGGTTGTATGCTCTGCAAGTAACATTTTTCAGATAAAAAAAATCCCACAGTGAAACCTAACTCTTTTGTCACAAAGGACATGCACACTTGTTAATGGAATGTGTCTGGCGCGAGACGCAAACGAGACTCAGATGAGGGACCTGAACAATAACAAAAAATGATGAAGGTGCACGTTTCGCGAGAACTCACGCCGACGAAATGTGGATGGGGGGATTTGTTACCTCTTTATATTCATACATTCGATTGTCGTCTGTGAAATGCACACCGGAAAGTGGAAAGTCTGACCGACACTTATAAACAAAGCTTATTAGGTATTTGCGTATCTTTAAAGTGCCGTCAATAAACTTTCTGAGCTCTCTTATCTTAAATTTTTGTAGCCAAAAAATATCTAGAACGATAAACTTGTAAAATATATTTATACCTGTCACAATATTTATACTTATCGAATGGGTCGGCTCGACCGGATTGGTACCACGGTCTCGCAGAATACCGGCGTGAAGTAGAGGCGTCTTGTGCTTCTGCGTTTCGTTCGGTGAGTGAGGTAACCGGTGGCCCACATCCCCTTCCCATCCCCCTCCTCATCCTTCCATATCCCTAATACCTTTTAAGACCGGCAACGCACCTGCAGCACCTCTGGTGTTGCGGATGTACGTGGGCGACGGTAATCACTTACCATCAGGTGAACCGCTTGCTCGTTTGCCGCCTTTCCCATAAAAAATAAAACACACGCGGGTTATCACTTAACTATTACTTCACTTACTAAGAACACTTAAACTTACAGAGGAACCTAATTACGAAATAGAGGAAGATTTTAAAAAAAATATAAAGAAAATTTGACATTCGACAAACGTATTTTCCACGTCGAAGAAAATCATTCAAACATTTATTAAAAATAAAAAAGCCTTGAAAAATACAAAATGGCTACCGACAGATGACGGAATAATCGTCTCGAATTAACTGACCACTGATAGGCAGCAGTGCCCAAGTACGACTTTTCACCAGAACTTATTTGAGACAACGTGACATGTGGTGAGCCTGTCGCTATCTTAGTCTCCAAGCTTACGATACAAATACCCACGATAATCGTATGGTTAGGTTAGGCTTAGGGGATCTGCCTCCGATACAAAAGACTCATGTTCGATTCCCTATGGGGAGGACTCGTGTGGGTTTTTTTTTTTGAACCCAGGGTACAATTTGTATCGTTAAAATGTAGTCATACTTTTTTATTTAGTCTTTATTTCCTGTGACTGTTTTAGAAAAAAAGTTAAGTAAAAGCTTATAAGTACCCGCTGCTGGGAAAAAGCTTCCTTCTCAAATTTCTTAGAAGGTTCTGGAGCCAGGAAGGGCCCTCCACGCTGCTCCAGTGCGGGTTCACGGGCTTCATACATCCTCGAAATTATATTTTTTTCAACCAAACCAGAACCAAAGTCGCTCGCTCTCTCTATGAATCTAAAGTGAGCGCCCCGACCATTAGGCTACCACGACTCATCGGCTACCACCAGCACAACCGTTTAAGTAGCTGGAAACATTTGCCTATTAAGTATGAACATTTTTCAGACCGATTATCCTCAATTAAAAAAAATGAAAATTTATGTGACACTGTCGCTTGCCTTGTGTGACAAGGATATAAAGTTATTGACTGGAACGGTCCATCACATTGGCACGTCGAAATTCTTAAGCGCTTCTCAGACACTTATGTAAGGGAACGCTTTTTGTTCATAAAACGTATGAATCATCGTTTAATGTGGAAATGTTACCAGCGTCATATTATTTACAACTAGCGGATGGGAGCTCTCAAATTTCGTCCATAGTTAATTGTGATAAAATTATCTAACTTCCCTTTCAATGGCATAATTTATCTCTATCCCTAAAATTCGTTTGAATCTCATGTTTGAATAACAAACATTCAAGGAAACAAACTTAAAAGAATTGTTTAGCAACTATTATTTATTTATCTATTCTTTATTGTTGACATTAAACTAAAGGTTACAATAGGTTGACTTAATGCCAAGTGGTATTGTCAACACTTGTCATGGGGAAAAATAGTTGGCAGATGCAAAACAAAGAATATTATTATGTATTATTTATACTGTAATCAAAATCAAGGAGTTTGTTCTAAAATCGGATATTATAAAAAAAATAACGATCAAGAAATTCGTCGGGCTGTAATTCGATTGAAAATCTTTGGCATCTGTTAACGATTTCTCTACAAAAATTAAAGCCTATTTACGTTGATTTAGGTAAAAACAATTCTATTTTTAAATTAGATAAGAGTTGTTTTTAAATTGTATACTCAGTTGATATTTGCACGCCAAATGTGTGTAACAATTTTTTTTAAAAAGCTTCTATAAATATAAAAATATTACGCCTATAAACGATTACGAAGCGATTTTTCCATAACGAAAAAGCTCTTTTTTTTTACGCCAACATTCCGCACCTGGCACTCTGATCCTGTGCTGATGAGTTCTTGTAATTGTTAACCAAAAAATGATAAACGACAAATACAACTTAACTTGACTAATACGAGTACAGTGGTACGAGTATGCTTCATTTTTCTGCTCCGTCATTTTCGATTCCGATAGACGAATATTTTGACGGCAATTAACTGCTGAAAGTTAATGACATATTAAAGACACTGTTCGTATTGACATGTCATTAATACAAATAAATAAGCTCTCACAGCTGCGTACTCACTGCGTTCTTGTAAAATCGTTTCAAGCAGACCAACTTCTCAATAGAGCTTATTTGGTACAAACTGACCGGCGGTGAGTCAGGTCAACGATACAAACCGGACATACGTTTTGTAAGGTCATTGAAACCCACTTAGACGTCGAACGAATTAAAATTTTTATGACAGGAAATATTTTCTAACAATATTTTGCCTGCTGGCAACCAGTCGAACCAACTTAATGATAGCGGAATATCGTTATAGTATTCCTACAATTACGAATTAATGTAAGCTGTATAAATAAAACCAGTTAAAAATTACAATTAACAATTTTAGTAGTGCCGGATCCAGGATTCAAATCCAGGTCGAACGTGGATTAAAGCGAGCCAGCTGATCTACCACCTGAACGCAGCTCTATTCAAATAGGAATGATTGAAATCCAAATTCAAAATCCAACTAGGAACAAAAATAATATTACATAGTTCAGCTGATTACATGCCCCTTTCACATCGTTAAAAGGAAGCTCGGGGCTTCATTAGTGGCTGGGGACTTTATTCTATGTCCAATAGAATTTTTTAATTTTTTAAATTCTTTTAAAAAGTTAACTCTTTATTCCACAAAGCGATGTAATACAAATTCATATTAAGAGTCTGTACAAGGCTAGACTTATCTCTTTAACAGATCTTTACCAGCCTCCAAGGCAAAGGTACAACCTGTATACACATCGAGGACGGTCAGTATTGAGAACTACAGGAGGTAGTAAAATATTTCAGAACAATATATGTTCTGAGGAGTAATGTCGTGGATTCAAAACCCTTCGATTTCTTGAAAATCTAACGGTACACTAGGGTGAATGCACTCTGGAGTGAATGGTATTTTTTTTATTCCATGCTCACACGACTCTGACAAATGACATAGAAATGAAAAAGTTCTCGAATACGTAGTCGAACGAAGTTCTTCTTGGAAGTCGTTTGTGATCTGAAAATGATCACATATCATTTTATAGACGACTTTTCCAAATCTACGAAGAAAGATTGATAATTCTCTCAATATAGCGGCATCGTTCCAATTAAATACCATTTCATCGCATAGACACAGATGGACAGAATATATTTATGTCTGTCTATGGTCTATCTGCTACGGGCCGCGAGACAAAATGGCCGAACCCGAGTGAATGTTCTCTCCGCTTATATATAAGGGATATTTGTATTTTTGTTAAAAAAAACGCATTTTTTTTATTCAATAAAAATTTAAATAAAAGATCTATACGAGATTGTGCTAAACTATATGTACCTAAATGTATTTTAAAATGACTTTTCTTATATCCCCTTTTAAATAAACATAATACTACGGCTATTTGACCACCCTATGGGTTGACTGGCAAAGAATGCAATTTTTTTATAGTATAGAGCCAAGCGGCGGCTTTTGGTACTGCTCGAATGGGCCGGCTCGATCGGGTTGGTACCACGGCCTCGCAGAATACCGGTGTGAAGTAGAGGCACCTTGTGCTTCTGCGTTTCGTTCGAAGAGTGAGGTAACCGAAGGCCCACTCCCCTCCCCATCCCCCTCCTCAATCTCCCATCTCCGAAATAGCCTAAAAGGCAACGCACCTACAGCACCTCCGGTGTTGCAGATGTACGTGGGCGACATTTTTAAAGTTTCCTAAGGCAAGTCACAATCACAGTAGGCGTGACATCTATAGAATGATATGTACATAAGCAACTCAATGCTCATGAACAAGAAAGCTCGCTGCATGGCACCGAAAATTAATAATAAACTTCCAAACGAATTCAAGGAATTAAATTCAAATTGATTTAAGATTGTGCAATATGTTGACACGAAAATGTAATTAAAACGTTAATGAATTTCTGATGGATCAATATTTCTGATAATTTTATCATTGTATTTATAATTTGATTTATTTCTATTTTCCAAAATTTACATTTTACTTTCAATATTTATTAATTTATTTACATGTTTAATAATTAATGATTATGTGACAGTAATTTAGCGAACGTATATAAATATTTGCATACTCTGTTGAAAATAGTAGAATATAGCAAAGCAATCTACAATTCATATATTATGATTATGAATAAATACGTAATATTTTCTAATGAAACTACTTTCTAAAAAAAAATAGTTTTCAAAAATGGAATGTAGATCGACAAAATCCCTTACGAGTGCATGATGGAGGAAGTCAAGTTAGATTTTTATTTAACTGCTGTATTGGACTTTTTCATTATAAAGTTAGTTAAAATGACCGTTGAACAGAATCAAGTACATAGCAACATTTGTCCCTACAACGTACACTAGCAATTTTCTTAATAAAATTCTAATGCTCCTTTGAAAATCAACCAGGTTCGATCCCCGACGCGTGTATTATGTGTTTATTTTTTATCTTCAACATAGACTCATGATAGTCTGAAACATTAATAGAGAAATATGTTAAAAGCAAGAGCATATTTCTTTCATGTAATAGTAAAGTTTCAGAGTTCCTCATACTGACCCGTTCTCGATATTATACCTTGTTTATAAGGGACTGTTAGTCTGTTCCTTACATCCGAATCGCTCATTCTTTCACTCGAATTACTCATAGGTAGGCCTATATATCCATCAGTGAACAGACAGGACAGGCTGTACAAGAAAAGAAAAGAATTGATAAACCAATACATTCGCTTAGCTGACTGGTGACCTACGGATCCTAAAACTAAAGCCAAACTAACAAATTATTGATCTACTTGTGTTGTGATGGATCCTCTGTCTTTGATACTGTTCTGACCTTACCGTTCCTCCGATTCAAACGCGTAAGCATTACATTGGATACAGAAATGTGAAGGCTATATTATAGTGACAAAAGTGTACGCGGTACAGAATACTCACATTCTGTACCGCGTACACTTTTGTCACTATAATATAGCCTGTACTGTGGATCATCTAATATTGGAATGTGACTGTAGTGGTTGAAATTGTTCTGAAAGACATAATTTCCAGATCATTATATATAAGAAAACCTAAAGAATTATTAACAATATTCGGTTTATCTGTTTTCGGTTTTAATTATATATTTATCAAAGTATCTTTTTATGTACGTGTATATTTTTTTTTTTATAGAAGAAGGGGGCAAACAATCATGCGGCTCAGCTGATGGTAAGTGATCACCGACGCCCACGAACATCCGCAACACCAGAGGAGCTACAGATGCGCTGCCGGCCTTTGATATGTTTATGTATTTAAGTATTTTACGTTTGTTTTGCATCTTCACCAGCACCCTTATCATGGTGAAAATTAGTTGGCAGGTAACTAATTTTCACCATGATAAGGGTGCTGGTGAAGATGCCACTTGGCATTAAGTCCGCCCATTGTATTCTTTAGCTTAATGTCATCATTAAAAAATAGACTTACCAGTAATAAGACTTCAGAAGTCTTATACTGGTACGTTGTAATTTGCAAATTGTTGTGTAAACTAACAATAATGCCTCAGCGTGAAAAAACGTCTAAAGTTACTAAGAAATTTATACGGTCTTCGGAACTTTGAATGTAACAATTTCAAAGATTTTTGGTCAGTAACAAAGCGGATTGAAATGAAAAATCTTCTTATACGAAGTAAGCGGCTTATATGGAACGTCTTTGGTAGCCGTATGTCGAGCGGAGAGAGAGTTTCTCATTTGAATTTCTTCTTAGAACTTCTTAATCTTTGAAAGGTAAAGACGCAGAATAAATCTATTCGATTGTATTAAAATACAATGTTAAATAATATTCTCATCTAATATGTAAACTATATCGCGATATGTAAATATCTATTAATGTGTAAGCATTTGTAATGTGTAAAGCTGGTGAAAAAGGAGCTGACACTCCACCTGGAGGTAAGCGGCAACTGCTGTCTATCGGCACTTGCAAGCGATTTCATTCGAAGAAAGGAACAGATGCGTTGTATTGCCGCTATGGACTAAGATGGATCGCCTCACAGCTGGTAATTATACTGGCTCTCTATACCACTGCTACCCACAGCAGAAATGAGCACGAAGGTGTTACCTTCCCAGATGAATCCTAGACAGAGAAGGAAGACTTCTTATTCGATAAAAAATTTTTTCACCTTTATTTATTATTTTCTTTTTTTATTTAATTATCTGTATTAGTCTAAGAAATGATAACAAAGATATTACTTGAATAATGACGGATAAGAACTTGTTAAAACTATTATATAAGTACAACATGCTATTGTAAAAACTAGTAAATAAAACTATTGTAGGATCGCACATCGGCTTGTCGGTCACTTCACGAGGCTCCAACTGAAAATCAACCCTGCAACCTCTGCAGCATTACGCTGAGTTGGAGATCTATTTTAATTGACTGTTTTAAATATTATATTTTTATTATTATCATAATTATTTTTTTATATAAATATTTCTCTTTTAATCTATGTATATTGTATTCATAATATTTTAAATATGTGTACCAAATAAATCGTTCTTTCTTTCTTTCTTACTTACTTAGAGAATAGAAGTAAGGAGAAATTATAGATTTTCTATTTGTCAAAATTCGGCGCAACCAAACGGCCTTCCGCAACCCACTTTTCCTCCTATCCTAGAAAAATAACATAGGGAATGGCGAGCCTTGTCACCGGGTTTTCTTACCCATGGGATTGTCAAATCTTGACTTCAGTCGCGTCTTATGATACCCACGCCACGTACTTCTTCCAACATAAATTATTTTTAATTAACTGGAGATCTAGGGTAGCCTATAAGTCAGTTCTCGCTTTAATTTCATAGTACGCGAGTAGCCAAGATTCGATCTGGTGCCGGCATTACTTAAATTGTTAATAGCAATTTTAATTACAATAAATGAAAACATCGTGTGAGAGTGACAGATGTTAGTTCATGTCTGAGATTAATACATTTCGAGAAAGTGTGAAGTCCGTCAACCAGTACTGGACCAGCGCGGCTAACACTTCCTAGCTACAATCTCTCTCAAGAATATGTAAGTGTAAAATTTTGCCCAGCTGTGGTCGTTCACTGGCTGCTACTCTACCACTTCACTTTTAAATTTTAATTTAACACTACATTTATGTTGTGTTCCAAGTGGTTTTGCTTTTACATTGCAGATGTTTTCACTTGAAAAAGCCTTGGAGGAATGTCTGTACAAGCAAATGAACATCACCACCACCCCTTTACAGCGAAACAGCATGACGTTGTTGAGAGCCATAACAACAGTTAACGTGAGTAACGATAATTGGAAATCCAATTACAAACGCAACGTTGAATCTCGAGGATGCAAACGTAGTTTCATCTTAACTTTATATTTCATGTCCAATCAGAGACATAAATTTATACTTATTGTAGAACACTAGTAAACGAATAATTATTAGGTACAAAGTTGGATGGACAAGACAATAGTGCTTCTTCATCAACCTATTGAACTCCGCTGATGAACATAGGCTTCTATAATCGCCAGTAAAAGCCGACATTATTTTGCTTTTCTTGAAATGTTTGATCACACTCATCACGCTGGGCTTCCGGGCCAGCAGCAGCAGCAGCAGTCAGTAAGCGCAATGCCTCACACTGGTGATGCTGCTCCTAATAACCAATCTGTGGGATTGGATTTCGGAAAATTGGGACAGACTTTCCACCATCCTTCGATCACCAAAACATAATCTGTTACTACAACAAGGTCGTTAAGTAAAAAACAAGCTAACAGTCTAACTGGCTTTAAGTTGCTACAGCAGCCCATGGACACCTGCAAACAACTTCAATCGAATTAGGTTACTAGGTACTCTGAGGACTAAGATGGAACGCCCCTCAATGCATGTATTGTTATATAGAGCCCGCTGATTGATGAATTGATTATGAATTGTTATTGAATTGATTATGCTGACTGTCCTATACCAGGGATTCCCAAACTATTTTGGGCAAGAAATCCCTTTTCCAAAATGATACCAAAGACCCCCATAGCCAAATTACTTTAAAAATCTTATCTCAAGTTTTTTTCAAATTGATACAAAATACTTACCAAAATAATTGACCGACAGGGGTCAATATCTATCACTTTAGAAATCGCTGGTCCTTTCAAGCCGGAACACTACAGTAATAGCTGTTTAGCGAAATATGTAAGAATGTAGGTAGCATACTGTCACAGTAGACGACTTCTAGACAGAAAGGAATATACTTACCTCATAGATGATATCACCCCTTACACTCCTGTTTAGTTAATTTAAATAATGGCCCATAACTGTTAGTGTTAGCATTAACGCGTTTTTTTTTTCATTCTATTACTTATATGTAAACAACATCTGCCGGATACATCTTTATCTAGATGTATCGAAATGGTCCCGAATAGTTTAGCCACGGTTTTACGGGTGAATACTATCAAATTTAAAAACATCTGTATGAAATTGAAAACATATTTTTCAACCAATACATGTGAATCAATATTTCGCTCACCACTTTAGTAATGAAAAGACTTCCACGTTTTATGTCAAATATTGCTCAAAACATTTTAGGTTACGACCATGGTAACGATGTGATGAAAGTTACTACTCAAGTTTACACAGAAAGTAATACGTCTGAACATTATTAAATCTGGGGTGGTCAGAGATCTAAGCATTTAGTTTAATCATTCAAACCCAACTTACTCGTAAGACATAGCTAAAGATATGAGACATCTGGTACTGTGGTGATTTCAAATTTTAAAATCCCCCATTACCTTCGCTTATGCCCGATTTAGCCAGCTGTGGACTACGAGAGACCGCGTCGAAGTCTGCTAAGTATGACATATATATAAAATTATATATCACTTCCTTAAAAGTGGTCAATAACAAGCTTCATTTTGTTCAGTGTAAATCACTGAATATGAGATAACTTTATTTAATTGCAAGAATAATCTTCAATATCACTTTGCAATTAAAGTTCAGTCTGCTACTCATTTCCCCTTTATTATTGAAAGTCCTATGTTTATAATGATTGAAATATGACATGACAAAGTTTTATGAACGTTCTGTAAAGGAGTTCAGTTACAAAATACATCGATGAGTTTAAACTAACAAATGCATATATATACTCGAAAAAGATATTTTTTTACTGGAAATGCGGCGAACGAGCAAACGGTTCACCTGATGGTAAGTGATTACCGACGCCCACATACATCTGCAACACCAGAGGTACTGCAGGTGCGTTGCCAGCCATCCCCGGGAAGGGGGAGAGTGCTTCCGGTTACCTCACTCACCGAACAAAATGCAGAAGCACAATATGCCTCTACTTCACCCCGGTCCCAGTCTTAGGCCGAGGTACCAATCCAGTCGAGCCGGCCCATTTGAGCAGCAGTAAAAGCCGCTGCTTGGCAACTGTCCTGGCGCGCTTTCCTCTGGACATACTGGCGGACGTGCGCGAATGTTTAACCGGATTCTCATCCTCCGTCAGAGGGGTGGTAGCGAGCCAGAAGATGCGTTCGAGCCCATTAAACCCGCTTGAGCCGGCCTATTCGAGCAGCAGCAAAAGCCACCGCTTGGCTCTACCATGTTTTGGAAAATATTAAACATAGTATTATAACTGTTATAACATAACTTAAGATGGTAGGTGCTTTTGGCTTAGTTATTTTTCTTCATAAAAACCGCAAACAAAATATTGATACGATTTCCATTTTTGAGTAGCTAGATTCTAAAGTACACTATAAAGTTTTCAATTCATATACGAAACAAATGACAATTTTTTTAAGTCAAATTTGGTTTTTTTAGATTTTTTAGGAGTAAATTTCACTATTATTATTTTTTACTACGGCTACCTTCTGTGAATATGTGCATTGTTAATTTATTCACAATTAAAAACACAGAATTAAAATGCTTATTTTGAAACAAATTCAAAACATGTAATACTATATAGACTTTAAACTAACAAACATTTAGTCAAAGAACTCGTTAATGTGAATCATTATACTTTGATTTACAAAAATTATGCATAATTATGAATATTTATATTCTTTATTCTTTGTTACATGTTATGACAAATTTAATATTTAAATAATATGCTAGAAAAATATACGAAGCTTAAACCTAACCAGAGTGCTCTTCCAGCAATCCCTCGAGGAAAGAGAAAGACATTATCATTAAGCAAGTAGGTAGCTATTAAGATATTAACTAATATAATTGGCTGTATATTATACAAATTCACAAAATGTTTAAATTATATTATTAAAAATACATAATCGTACTATTACATAATCCCTATGCAGGAAATTACATTCATAAGCTTATTAAAATCTAATAGTCCTTCTTGTTTATCAGCCCCTGAATTGTCCACTGTTGTACAAAGACCTCTCTCAATGCGAGGAATCCACGCATGACTAGCGGGTTGGCAATCACTGTACTGACTTTGTACCTTGGCCGCCAGTTGCAGCCCGTCGATGGAGACCGTTGTGTATTTTCAGTTTGGGAATTTTTAACGTGGTTACGTCCTCATTTCACGGACGCTATGAGATTTACTAGGCTTTATCATTAGTTGACTCTTACTAGACCCATGGGCCGAAAAGGGGATGGCCGATCTCTGTACATACTTAGGTCAACATTTATAGTTTTGTTCATACGTAAAAAGAAGAATATATATTTACGTATGAATAAATATTTCACTTTAGCGCATCGTTGAAAGATAAGAGCAACGTTCATTTCTTAAAACGTGACACCAAAAGTGTTTTAGGATTCCAAACATAAACTTTGCTTAAGTATTATGCATTTTCTCTGTAATAGGGAAAATGTACCCCCGAATGTGTTGCAGATCTTTTTAACTTAGACTTTAACAAAGATTTTCTTTGCACAAAATAATTTGACATTTTTTAATATTTATGAGTATAAAACCAATTGACTTGTTTGTAGTTCCTTTATTCCGCTATTTCAAATTCCGCTATGACCAACATTTATTTGATCAAAACCAACATTAGTTTCGGATCCTTATTTCTTTCATATATTTTATTTTTTAATATGTTACTAAATCGGCTGATACTGAGCCCTCCCCCGGGGGGGGGCATGTCGTCGGAGCTCTTATTGCCGGTCAGCATTCGTGTCGATGTTGAGTTAACATATTGTAACACGGTTTATTTAAACTTTATTTATTTATTTAAATACCTTTAAACAAAAGTATTAACAAAGGGCGGACTTAATGCCTCTTGGCATTCTCTGCCAGTCAACCCGGGGCGTGGAGAGATATTGTAAGGGTGCCAAACTATAATAAAAAAAAAAACTTAAATACATGAATAAATATATAAAATACACTTACAATTACATACGTACAGACGGAGTAAATACATATAAACAAATATGAATACACATAAATATATATATATATACGTATATATATATATATCAATATGCATATACATATGTACACATACATACAGCATACAAAATTTCTGATTTCTGACGGTTCTGATTGATGGAGAAAAAACAGGCGATTTCGTAGATAATAATCGCCCTTGTATTCGTTAAAATTATATATAATAGCCCCATAAGTATAAAACTTTTTACAACTCAAAGTTAATAGATTTTTCATTTTCATTAAAATGATGTCGCTTTTACATTAACCCTTATATTTTAAATAAGTTATTTTAGCAGAAACGTTCACCAACTCGAACAGATTCAATTTCTTTTAAAATCGAGGGTTGAAGATTGACCGGAGGCAATTCTTCAAGTGAAAAGAAATAAGAAATATCGTTTAACAAAGTGGTAGTAATTAAAAGTTTTTAAAACGATCGTTTACTAGAAACTTTTAATTAGATTTTTTTTATTTTAAATAAATTAATAACTTAAACTTAAACAATCAAGTTACTAGATCAAATACGTATTTATCAGTCAAATACATATCTTAAAATTGGATGTTCTGCCAAGAGTTTATTGGTCTCAATACTACAACGTCAATAGTACAAAAAGGCGTTAGGATTTATCGACTCTCTTTCACTAGTCTAGAGTGTCTTTCACTAGTAAAAATGAACCGAACCAAGAAACAAATCCGGCATACTAAAATGTCACATCGCTATTCCTCTAATGCCGTAGCGATCCTTTGTATGTAAACGTCGAAACATATCATGAACCGGACACAAAACATGAAGGCGTAGAGTTCCCGGCACCACTTCTCAAAAACCTTCAATACTTCTAAACCCAACCCGATGACGATGATGATGTCCCGGAGAGGCATGATCGTTCTCAGTAAATATAAGTACTAAAAATAACAGGCATGAGACATATCTAATTGAAAAATTACAATTAGAACAAAGAATACTTAATAAAAGCTTTCTACACGCCTCGTACAAAAAGCAACGTCGGTCTCAACTCTCCGATCATTAGAATTTCTAACCTATATAATAATCCTTAATTATCAACCTTACAAAGTGGACATTTTTAACGATTCCCTTACATCTGTATCATTCTAATAAATTTTTAAATAATTGTCACAAATTGATGATGTCTGTACTGACCTATTAAAGGTGTTCATATCGGAATAGTTGTAGTTAATATTTTAAAAATTTTTGTAAATGTATTGTTATGTTCACTGCCGTTCGGTCTAAAAAAATAAAAAAGATAATGAAATCGGTGTACCATTTGTATTCATTATCCTCTATTCTATTCTTATTGTTTAACTAACTAAACTTTAGTTTGCTTTTCTAAAATGTAAAAAATCTCTAATGTGCCTAAATTTATATTTTCTTTCTCAGTCCTTTAATAGACAATTTAATAGGATAGGCACCTTCTCTGCTTAGGAGTCGTCTGGGTAGGTATACTCGTAACCATTTCTGCCACCAACCATCAGTGTAAACAACTGTTGTGTTCCGGTTTAAAAGATAGAAAGAGCCAATATAATTACGGCCTGTGCGGGCATTCCATCTTAGTCCACAGGAATGACAACGTATCTGTAAACTTCTTCCATCGTAGTGTCTATGGTCTGCAGTTGCCACTTATCAGCAGATGGACTGTTAGTTCGTTTTTCACACCAATCCAATAAAAAAACTCCACTGCTTGAAGTAAGCCTTTCCCAGTTGGAGAATGGTTTATAATCACCAAGTTTAGTGAGTCGTGAGTCGAGCACGGCGAACAGGGCAACACACTTCACACCTTAGACACTTCTGCCCGTCACCAGTTTTGGGCGTTAAGGTCTGGCATTTTCAGATGATTATTCCGCCATTTTTCTGAAAATTTGTGCTAATTGGATATTCTCATTATTTATAGTCCCTACAAAGTTATATACAAAAAAAATTAAGTTATCATTGTAGAAAGAAAAAAGAAAGTCGCAGCTATACACAGTAATTAAATACACGATTAAAAGATAGGGTTTTATTTCTTATTGCTTAAATTATCATAAACCCAACACCATAATATAGGGGCTCATTTCAACATTACGTATTTATTAAAAAAATTCGACGAAAATGAAACAGTTCGACGAGGGGGAATATGTCAATAAAATTTATTCAGAACTTTTGTACGTGGTAGAGACCGTTGCTGAAAACCGGCGTGAGGAAGAGGCATATTGTACGTCTTTGTTTCTTTTAGTGAGTGCGGTAACCGGCTCCGAGGCCCACTCCGCATTCCCTGAACGTTATTAAAGGCCGGCGTCACACCTGCAGCGGTCCTGGTGTTGCAGGTGTAAGTGGACATCGGTATTCGCTCATCATATGACACGCGAGTTCGTTTGCACCCCCCCTCCCATTTAAAAAATAGGGCAATTTTCTGTTAATAAAACTTTTACTGGCCATGTTTCCAATTTACCACGTGCAATCTATTACATTACATGCCCCATAGAACGAATCAAACCATTTTCTTGAAAAATGTGTCCAACAAACGCCATGCATTCATTTTCATATCTCTACGGGCATCGGCATTGATAAATGCAAGCCGTACATCAAAGTTGACGTTTTTGTTACTCCGTTTTATGTGTGATCTTAATGCAGAGAATTTTTTTATAGGTGAAAGTCAGTTTATTTTATATTTTCTTTACTGTTCCTAACATTGTTTGTACGGAAAGTGTTTGTGTTTTTTATAAAGACGTGGTAATTTATTTTTCTTTTCTGTTCTTTTCTCGCTTCTTGGATGTTAAGTAAAACTAATTAGGCAATTTTTTTATTTCCTCGATTAAAAGTACTGGTTATAATGACATCGCCAAAGATTATTTAAGAATATATATTTATACAGAATATACTCAAAGTAGAGAAATTCGAAGTTAAATTGAGTTTTCTTTCGAATGGATCCGAATATGCACTTATTTATTATAAAATAAAAAGTGTCAAGAGATGCTCACATAATAGAATAGAAATTATTTCGCTTAAAATCCACTTGCAACTCATTAATTAAAATTATAACCTCTACTACAAAATATAAACTTGCTTCAGAGCCACCCCTGAGAAATGAATACGACGTAAAAGAAAAAAACATTTTCAACAGAATCAAGAAGACTAACCGGATAATTAAGGCATCGGCTATTTTATTCGTTTCAATTGAAAAGATTTCATTTACGAAGATTATTTTAGTTCTTACTTCTTAAAATCTCCCTTGCTTCCAATTCAATTTAGCTAATGGCTATGGCCTTCCAAATGTTTAAACCATTTTCGATATTAATTATTTAATTGAGCATTGATTTTTTTGTAATCAACATTAATGAATATTATAATTAAAAAAAAAGACATTCATACACAACTACCATCGACACCAGGATCCCATCGACTCTTTGTATCGCCAAAAAAAAATTCGATGACGCTAAATCTGCCAAACCGCCGATCCCATTAGCGAGGTGGACACTTCCCAGGTGAAAAACTCTCAGGTATTATGTGGAGACGTTTCCTTAGCAGTGAGGTATTATCAAGTTACTACTTTACTTTTCTTTGCCATCCGCAGTGTTGATGAAGACTTTAAAGCAAAACTTGAAGAGAAACGATGTACTGATATCAATAATAAAACATTGAAACTCAAAAAGACAGCTGGTTGACGTTATATAAAGAGAGGGACTTTAGTTAAAACACATGTTATTTCATGAGTACACACAAAATTAACATGGTTGCTTAAAAATTACTTTGACTACTTTATGGTAACCAAGACACAGTTAATCTTGGATGTATCTGCAATGATGGAGTGAAAACAAGTTTTATTAAGTAAAACCAGCTATGTAGTGAGCTCAGCTTAGTATAAGTAGTTCAGTTTTTCATAGAGTAAGCTTTCTGCAATGCTAGTTTTTGATCGCCATTTTGAGTTCACCATACTATTTGTTCTATGTGGCACGAGGTTCAAACGTGTACTTGTTTTATTCGAATATACAAATAAAAAATATACTAAGAGGGCCATTTAGGGATATTTGGGAACGAGATAGAGGGAAGTGATGGGTGAGGACAGGGAAGTGAGCAACCGGTTACCAAACTCGCCGGAATTCAGCAGGCCATCGAGCCGGCCCTTTCGAGCAGCAGCAAAAGCCGCTCTACCACGTACAAATGTATTACTACTAAATGGGAAATCATCTCAATAATCTCAAAACCTGTACTGGCCTCAGCAACCCAGTGGGCGGGTGTGATTACTGTGGGCAAACACTCCAAGAATATATGATGGCCTGTGATTCCTTTCAGACTTCAGCTTGCCTTCAATTGGCAAAATAGATTGATGAAGTGAAGCTACAATGGAATCTACCCATTGTAGCGGTTTCAGGCGGCTTATAATTTATATGATTTAACTTCACGACAGCGAAATATATATTTAAAAGTGATCTCCGTATATAAATAGCAAAAGGTCGTATTACATGATTTCTCCATTAGAAAAGGTTTCCTTTCACTTTTACTGAAACTTATAAAAACAAAATCGACGTTTATATTTCCACAAAATCAAAAACCAATAACTGTCCATCTTTTATTTCCACAATAGATATAACGTAATGGATGAATAGTTAACACGGTACTTAAATAATAAGCATGCAAAATCAGAATAATTCAGCCTTCCTGTTTAACATCCTGAATTAGCCTTCTAGTGTCATAAGTAGTGGTTAACAATTTCAGTGGTGCAGGCACCAAGGAGTAAACCTCTTTTTTTTTGGCCACTTTTAATTTTTTTTCATAATAAAAATCTTCTGAAAGTTTTTGGATTGGATTGAGATTCAAGCTTGAAAGGCAGAAGGACTTTCGCCAAGCGATTTCTCACAATATCATGATGAGATAATTTCAAGATCCCGTAACATCCAACTACTGCTTCGTAGATACTTTTTTTTTATGGGAAAGGCGGCAAACGAGCAAGCGGTATAACCTGATGTTAAGTGATTACCGTCGCGCACATCTGCAACACCATAGATGCTGCAGGTGCGTTGGCGGCCTTTAAGCATATTTAAGAGATGGGAGGGAAGAAGAGGAGGGAGATGGGGATAGGAAGTAGGCCTTCGGTTAACTCACTCACCGAACGAAACGCTGAAACCACCGAACGCCTCAAGTAGCGCCGGTATTCTGCGAGGCCGTGGTACCAACCCGGTCGAGCCGGCCCATTCGAGCAGCAGCAAAAGCCGCCGCTTGACTCTACCACGCTAAAAATTGTTATTGCGAGTAACCTGTTGTAATTACTTATCGTTTACTTCCTGTTCGTGTAAATTAAATTTTCTTACCTACTGCTTGTGTCTGAATGGAGCAAGCAGTAGCGGCATGGAAAAATTCAACTTTGATGTTTTGAAAACTTTGTCATTTTGAATATATCGAGTTTAATCGTCGAACCTCTATTAGAACTCTTCAATAGTCAATTAGAACGTAAAGGCCAATCAACGTGTTGTAATAGAGATCACGGATCGAGGCCTATAAAAATTCTTTTAAATCAAATCGGTGAAAAAAATGTCATTATGAGTACCTATTAGCGGATTTACAAGAGTATCTGCTTCAATTCAATTCGCTTTTCACATTTCATCACATAAATGACAATGACATATGTAAATATAACTTTCTTATTTTCTAAAAATGTTATTTAATCATAATACTTCAATATTATCATTTAGTCATTATATAGTAATAAAATAAATTAATTTAACTATTTATCACATTTATATGTCGCGTATTCATATATTCATATAATCATTTATATTATTATTATTATATAACATCATTATTAATTATCCTCATAAATTTTTTTTACAAGGAAGTCTTTTACAGAGTAATAACATTTGTCATTGTTTTCTGCCGAAAAATAGTGATTTGCGTGACAAAACATGCCTTTCTAAATAAATAATTCTAAATAAGGTTAAACTGAAATATGTAATGAAAAAAAAAACCGAATTACCCGGGCAGGCCATATAACAGCGATAGATACTTACTGGCCTTAAATACAAAATTGCTACTTCAGTTCGATTTAATAACTTAGCTTTTATTAAGCTATCATCGACAATAGTATTCAAAGATAAAGTTTAAAAGTTTATAATATTATTCTACACAAAGACTTTTAATTTTTTTTATTATAATGTGATAAAACCGAATGGCACCGGAAGACAATCTGGTAATGCTTTTATATAATTACCTGTAATTATTAATCTTTGAAAATAATTTGGAAATGTATGATGCCTGGTAAAACCCAAAGCACTACATCCATCGCAATTTCTTAACGTTTTAAAACTTCTTTCACTTGCCAACAACGCAGGCCTTATGCGATGAATGCCGCTATCCGCCCTGCGCCAAAAAAAAAAATTACCGTAAATAGAAAAGCATTCCCGCCATTCCGTCGCATGTCATCCCAATCTCTTGAGTTATTTTACTACACACTCTCAAACATTATGTACAGATGTTTCTTGCACTTCATTTATTTACTTATGTATGCCTAGTACTAGTGGTACATAATCGCAATGACTGTTATAGGTGTACAAATAACCTTCCTTGACTTTGGAAAATTTAAATGAATTAAAATAAATAAAATAATTCGTCGATCGGTTATGTGCTGAACAGATTAAAAATAGCGCTTGGGCACTTATAATATAACCTTGGTAAATATTAGTATATTTAGAATGCTTATGAATATAATATTAATTATAATATATGAAGTAAAGTAGTAGCCTATAAATTCATGCGATCGTAGAAAAATTGGGCTTTGGAATACTTTTTTTAATGGTCATGCATACTAATAAATAAGTACGGAAAATATATCAACTAAGAAAAATAAATTACATAAATAAGTTTGACAAGGAATAATCCAATGTGGGTTAGCGGACTTCAATGAAATTTAAATATTTTTATTGTCTCCGAGATGCAGATTTCCTCACGATGGTTTCATTCATCGTCGAGCGTATGGCACTTAAAGTTGCCAGTCAGTATTCTTCTACAAAATATAATGTTGATGAATAAATTGTAAAATGTAATGTGTGTCTTTTAGTCTTTTTAATTTTAATAGTGCAAGCTTTCCATTGTCTTAAGTTATAATTTGTTTGTTATGTGTTCAATTCACGTAGTTTTAAAAGGTTTACTTAATAATTTTAAACCTTAATTAATAATGATGTTCTTCACATTTTGTTTTTATACATCTATCAAGGGAAATTTAATAAAATTATGTTTAAAAAGAATTACTAAAAATACTCATTTGCAAACAGAATGCATAAGGCTTGTATAATTAAACGCTGACATAATCTAAATGAAATCGAAAGTAAAACGACTTACGAACGAAAGGTGATAAAATAGTCGTTAAGCGCCTTCTTATGACCAATTTCAATAACAGCCATCGCAGGATTTGCGTAATAAAGATAGATTATTCGATTGTACTCTTTTTAGATGCTTGAAATAGCCTTAAACATTTAAAAGTCACTAGGCAGCACTATTCTGCTCTAATTTAATCGCGCCGGACGTAAATCATCTCGAGATTTTCAGTGAACCTTATTTTAAGTTTTACAAAACGTATCTCAGAATACGATAGGCATTATGTACTTGTATTTTTAGTGTACGCGCAATACCGGACAATAGCTCGTCTTCATCGTACAGTACCCTAAGATAAGATCACGCTTATGCAATGTAATCGGGGGAAGGGACAAATGCATTGTCCAGAGGGGATATGGGACGCTACTAACTCGCACACAAAAGTTAGCTTCGACTGGGGCAGTTATGCTAACCATTAAGTCACACGTTTACAAAAATACAATAGAAGCCACTGCCACATTAATAAACAAACGAACCCGCCTCCCACAGTCGGCGAAGGAGTTTCTTTTGTCACAATGCCATATATGTATGTATTACCGTGTATTATTTTTCTTTGTCCGTGATGGTTATCCCGCCATCTGTCGACAGCCATTGCTATTTTCAAGGCTTTTCCTTAGTCGCCTATTACGACAGCCACGGGAAGAAAGAGCGAGCCTGACTACATTAATTAAAATATGATTTTACATTGCTTAAAATATTATATAAAAAGTTTTAGTAAAGCTAAGCTAAGTTTAATTTTTTTTTTATTTTCAATCTGTCACAAGTCCTATACTGAACAATGGTCTAAACCATCTTCATCCATCGACTTCCCGCAACACTGTGCACGTCGTCATTACATCTTGTGGTGGGTTATTCTGCACTGCGTTTACCAAGGATGCAACTCGAGAACCATTCTTCCCGAACAGTAGTCTGGTCGACTAGCAATGTGGTCATTTCAGCTTGCTGATCTATACCGTTAGGTTGGTCATGCTTGTTCTACTGCTAATATCGTCGTTGTAGATTCTATCGCATAAAGAAACAAGATGGCCGAATGAGGTCTTGGTTCTACAGAACTTCTTACAAGCCATCACTGGCAACACGCACTGGATGTAAACTTTGATCTTGTGACATACTAGACGTGATGTGACGTACTTACTTCAAGTTGTTCTATGTAAATTAGTCCATTGAGTTAATAAAATATTAGAAAAGCCATTTATACCTAACGCGTTTAAGTGTTTTAATAGAAAATGTAAATTTAATGTAAATACTCTCTCCATTTAGGTATATTTACAAATTAATTGTTTACAATTGCCACAAGGCGCTGTTATTGTTTACGTTTATATAATTAGTTTATTCATTTATTTATCATTATCTTTCTTTGGATTTATTTCACATTATAAAATTAGATCAAGATATTAAAATAATAAATAGCGCAAACCTCATCGCGCGTTCAATGCGCGTTATTATTTAAAATTGTTTAATTAAATTAAAATATGTGGATACTTTGAGTCTTCATACTAGAAGTGGTAACTCTAGAAATACTGTACCGATTTAAAAATCATTCTAATAATGTTGATCTGTGTTGGCGGCCACTTCCACGTGGGCACGAAATAATACTTTTTTACTATTTCTCAGACACGCGCGTTTCCTCACCATGTTTTCCTTCATCGTCATGCTTGACATAAATTCAGCCCAAAAATGCTACGAACAGTTTTAGTAATACCATCACAGGGGATCGAATCCAGGTCACTTGCGCTCTATAAAACTAAAGAATGCGCCCTGACTACCACGTTTATATCCGCCATAATAACACATATTCTGTGATATTCTACATAGAGATAGAACATTTTGTCACCATAGACAACATAGATTTTGAAATCTAGAGATGAATTCGATGGCTCATTATCACAAGGTATGGCATTAGGATGTGTTTAACCAAAAATTGTAAATAATATATGTGTTCTGCGTGCAGATAATTTCTCTATAGTATTCCTGTGTACCTACTAAATAAAATAACTATTTATTATCTTAAAATCATACTAAACTATAACAATCTATAAAATTATCTATCAAAAAAATAAAAGGAAATTTAAAACTTGACATAATAGTGTGATTCGGGTTACATCTTTCATTATTCATCTTCATTAATAAAAATACTAATAGAACTGGATGATAATTGAAAGCTGAAATAGTAAAAAAAAATCGGATCTAACTCAGTGCAAGTTAGTTATGTATTAATGTTATACACGTATAATTAAAAATGAAGGACACACGACTAACCGACACGTTGCATTCAAATTCGCCCTTGACATTTTACTCTCATGGCGCCCAAAGAAGTTTCATTGCAAAAGATGTTCTTTCCGTTGTCTCATTTCATATATGCTCTCCGTGTACTAAAAATGTACTAATTTCAAAGCAGCAACAAGTGAATACTGCGCATGTGCACATGTCTGCCTTAGTAATAGAGTAATCCTATGGGGAAATAGTTCCGAAGTAAATAGACTTTTCACACTACAAAGAAGATGTCTTGGGATATTCACATTACCTAAAAAGAAATTTACAAACATTACTTTGTTCCACAATATTTTGCCTTTAACATCAATATATTATATTTATGACTTCAACGGTTCACTAAACTATACCAAAAAACTATGCAAAATATACAACAGAAAAACTATTAGTGATGAATATAAATTAAAATATAATTTAATTAATTTTTTTGTACATCTCATGACTATCGGAATAACCACCTCAAAAAATACCAGACCAAAAATAAGCATACCGATGCTTCATCGGTAGCGTCTAAGGTGTGAGGTGTCTGGAACTGCCATAGCCAATTCTCCTGCCAAGCTAGGCGATTATGGCAAAAGCTCCCTGTGGGAGAGACCTATGTCACGCAGGGGATTATTTATAGGTTGTTAAAGTAAGTGGGTAGAATGACATTATGTCTTTCTCCTTCTGTCTAGGGAACTTTTACATTTATACGCAGTTTTATTTAAGTTAGTGTGATTAATAGTTGTTCACTTTTAAGTTAGTATCATTCTTTAATTTTACTTATTTGTTATTTGAATCATTTTATGGTTTATTTTGTGTATATATAAATAGTTAAAACAGTTAATAATATTATATAAATAAGTTTTTAATAATAGTAGTGTTAATATACTTTAAAATAATTTTGATCAAGTTCTTAGATATTTTATATTTAACTAACTCTGTATCCGCAATCCTTAACTACGAAGACATAATAGGATTATTATTAACTAGCCTAGCAGACCAACTATATATAACAGGATGTAATTTGCTAACACCTATC
This sequence comes from Bhutanitis thaidina, assembly GCA_029286595.1. Lineage (NCBI taxonomy): Eukaryota > Metazoa > Arthropoda > Insecta > Lepidoptera > Papilionidae > Bhutanitis > Bhutanitis thaidina. The sequence goes on along the minus strand of JAGSMS010000012.1, from coordinate 3,384,797 downwards.
TTCTCTTTAATTATGTTCTGAACATTTGTGTAGGTTGAGTCGAACGTAATGTCTCGCTGAAAACACCAAGGGTGCGTGGATTACCGCGCGCCCTGTCTAGACTGTGATAATGAAAGTCTCAGACGTATACACATTAATGTATCGTCAGTTTTCCTCTTATACATAGAAAAGTTTGTCACTTATTCGAATATATTCATCGTTATATATATCGTATAAAAATATTTTATACAAGCCCCGATATACAAGTGGTTAGAGGATCTACCTCCAAATCAGGAGACTCGAGTTGATCAAACTCGGACCCCTATGTGAAAGGCTGACACTAATGATTTTTTTCGAAACTTATGCACGATTTATATTTCTGGCTTGGACACGGCACGTGACCGGCTCACCACCTGTCACATTGTCCCGAATAGGCTCTGGTGAAAATGAACTAAACATATACTAGACCTCTGACCACTGGAGTATACGCTTATTTTTTTCATTGCCACTGGTTGTGTAAGTTTATTTTTTTCATTATTTTCATTTTGATTAAATTTATTTTTAGTTCTTCTTTGTCAGGCTCTATGTGTCCACAGCAGTATATAGGCTTCTCCATAAAAGCGCCAACAAAAGCTACCATCCTATTCATGGAAGATACTCACTTGCCCACCATAATCATAATTGGTCTGTGGGATTTGAGTTCGGCATAGTCGGATGGATTTTCGGTCTTCAGTCCGTGTGCACCCAGCGCTCGTGAGGTGGACATTACTAGAAAAAGTTGGCAATACATATACCAAACATAAGTTTGGTAATACAATGCATAAAATTTTAAGATTGTTTATGTTGAAATATAACATTTCTATCGAAAACAAATGTTTAATTATAAAAGTCGTATTATGGATTGGCGGATGCTGTTCTTATATATTTTAATCCGGAATATATTGTAAATTTGTCTCCTTCGTATCGTTTCATTCTCGGGTACATGTGTACGTATAGTGCTTTAATAATACATCCAGAAACGTAGTGCATTGATGAGACGTCTCGCAAGTGCTAAAGTGTGTAGGTAATGTCTTTTAAGTATACAATCTATTGTGTAATCAAAATATGGATTACTAGATATATTTATTCTTTTAACTATCATCATCATTACAGTCTGTCACAAGTCCAAGTACACGGCTGAATATATACTTCACCTAAAGATTACCACAAGGCACAGTCTTGAGCCACTTGCTACTCTTGTGTGACGTCGTTTCGGGCTTACCCAACTTTTGTTTCACGATGAAGATGACTTCTAGTAGCCAATGTTCATGCAACCAAAAGATATCTTAGCTTCCACATCTACGCACTATCACTGCACTACAAGTAATAAAGGTCTTTTGGAGCAGATGTCTGCGCCTAACGCTTTTATCGAGCAATGCAACTTTGCGCTTCCATACTATTTTATTCTAAGAGGCGTTTATTTTAAAAGAAAAGTTTTCCCCACCTAACACATATCTAACTGACAACGTCATCGTTCTCACGTATAATATTTTAAACATTATACAACCACCATGAAACAGACTCCATGTCTGATCGTACAATATGGGTGACTGGTGGAGACAGGCTGATGAGCTGGTTATATATTATAAACAAATAAACATAACCGAGAAATAATCAAACAATAAACATGCCAATTTTCTTTCATCCTTGATTAACTTAAATTTAAAACGAGAATAAAAATAAAATACTTGAATATAAAGAATACTATTACATCAGAAACAATTCTATTAACAAATTTAAATATGAAAAGTAGAAAAGCTCTTTATCTACTATTAATAAATAGACAGAACGTAATTTCCCGAATTACCTAACGAAACAGAAGATAAACTCACCAACCAAATATACGGAACTTTTGATATTATTTTAAACATTAATATTATTCTATTAAATGAGGACATAGAAACAGGGGACATAGGACAGGAAAACGATATATTCGTTATTTAAATCGATATTTCAACTTAAATATACAAGAAAATATAAAAATTTCAATTAACAAACAAGAAATAATCTACGAACATTCTCGAGTAACTAAAACATCTGCTACAATTACTGATTTCATACACACTTTAACTATTACAAACGTTAGAAAGTGCATATGTAAAAGTCATTCCGACAGGAAAAGTGTAAATTTGAAAAATGTAATGAGAACCAAATACACCGAAAAAATTTCACGGTTTAAAATTCGTTGAAAGAAACATTTGACGACTGTATAAACATAATGAAAATAATGGCTTATTACTGGCCTAAAAATAAAAAGCTATTATTAATTATGCAACTAGATTATTGGTTAAAAAATATTGTAAAGTCTATAGTAAGGCAAAGAAAAATAAACCTTTTACAAAATGATACAGTACGTACGACACGCCAAATAAAAAAAACAGCAATAAAGTTAAATAAAACAATTTATAAACATATATAATGAAATTAAACAAGTAAACAATCAAATGAAACAGCATTCAAAAACTGTAGATTATATATTTATCGAAGTTTTCTGCCACATTTGATGAAACAACAAACATTCAACCATTTCAATCAACGTACGTGACTAAAATTCATGTAAATCAAGAAAAAATATTTCACTTTATATCGTCGTTATACAGTCGTTAAAAAAATTGCTGTATATTAAATAATGTGACGAAGAACTCTCAGTGCCGCTGACTTTATTAATAAACCAAAGTTTAAAACTTCAGTGAATTGCCTGATTTATTAAATTTTGCATTAATTAAACCTGTTCATGAAAAGAACGATGCTACAATCTGTAATAATTATAGACCAAGATTATCAAACATTTTCGATAACGCTTATTAATATATAGTCGGTTATAATACTACAAAATTCATATAACATTGAATTCAAAACATTATTCGATACAATACATTTACGTTAATAAACATCTTAATATAAATAACTAGTTGTTGTAGCCCGTAGTGCCTGGGTTATAAATTGAATAAAAAGGAATTGGAAAATAAAAATAAAATTGAGCATTTGTCCTACGTAATTCTATCGGGCAGTAATATAAAAGGCTGGTGAACTTGTCTCTTTTTAGCGGGTAATAGTGAGTTATTGAGGTATCAAGTAGTGATTGTTCGTACCATATGTATGCAGAATGTATGTGCAAACCGACGTAGATAACATTGTTAATCCGATCGGTATATTAAACGGCAATTTAAAATATGCTAATGACTGGTCTACACGCTTTGGGGTCTCAGTTAATACAACAAAGCAGTGGTAGCCCAGAGGACATGGTGCTCGCTATAGTTTCATAGAGCGCGAGTGACCTGGGTTCGATCCCGGTACAGTATCCACGAAGCTGTAGTTGTTAGACGTAGATCGCCTTACAGTGCCTAGAAGTTATGATGTCCTAGTGAGAAATCGCTTGGCCTTTCGGCTTTCGTCTTTTTAAACTTGCAACTGTAGTTTTTATATTATTATAATTAATTAAAAAATTAAAATTACTCAAAAAAAAAAGAGCGTTGTAGACTAAGAGTACATATACGCTAGTGACCTGGGTTCAGCCACCGCTGGCTCAAATTGTTAATAGCAATATTAAGTGTTGTATTTACCCCGTTCTCGGCGGTGAAGGAAAACATTGTAGGGAAACTGTCTGAGAAATAATAAAAATATTATATCGAGGATATGTGAAGCCCGCCAAACCGCACAGGAGCAGCGGGCCTGTGCCCATGTGACAGGCGCTCACCGGCTGCATAATCTTCTCAGATATTGGAGAAGGAAGCCAATGACCAGCAGTTTATTTCCCATCTAAAATGGCTCACTATCCAGCAGAGGCTTAACTCTAGAATTCTCTTTGCTCACTTTTTCATCTTGCATGATCCAACTTCTTATTTTAAGAATAAATTTCAGTATCTCTCTTCTGCCCGTGACAGAGTCCTTCGTTCTGTGCTAATTATAAGATAACCTCGCAGACTACAGTTCTCTAGAACGAAGTTGTTCTAGAGAAGTGCAGCCCGAAGACATAAGACAAGCCTGTAGTAAAATTTCTTCCAAACGATTGGTACACGAACACGTTTCTAATTCATCTGATAACTAATACATATGTTTGTATATATATATAAATATGGTAAATATTTATGTATGTATAAATATTTACACGTTTAAATCTGTTTAAATTATGTAGTTTTGACTATTAGTCCGTTACCCTATTTACATAATTTTAGGTTTGATGCACCTATCACAATATTTCTACACGCCCTGGGTTAACCAGCAGACAATGCCAAAAGGCATTAAGTCCAACCTTTGTAATCCTATTGGTACCCAATAAAGTATGAATAATTAAATAAATAAACAAATTATAAATTTTACAACAAAAAATATGTTTTCTCCGGAAGAAATAGGAAAAGCACCGGCCGAAAGAAGATGTTCCTTCCTTTAACGGCAACTCTCACTGTTAAGTGTCATTCAAGGAATTATTCGTAGAAACCTTACAAGACCGATTTGAATCGGATTTCAATCTCTCTAATCTAACTCTCACTGAAAATACAAAAACAAAAATTCGTTTACATTTTGGAACTGCATCTTCGACCTATTATATTCTTAGATATGGTATACTATACCGGGTAACAGCACAAATATAAACAATCTACTTATCATGCAAATGAAATGCAGGAGTACCCTTGCTAAAATAGATAATACACAATACAGCAAACAATATTTCAAAAAATATAAAATTCTAATACAATTACACAACATTAACACTCTGCGAAAAGATAAATTGCATCTACTAAACTGTGGGTTAAAATACTTAACTGCAGTCCCCAAAAAATTGCAATTAAAAATTTTAACACAGTACCGTTATATATAAAGTATTAATCTCTTTTTTATTAAATTGACACATATCTTATTATTGACATAGCAATGAAATGTTTATATTCATTAAAATAATACCTCAATTAAAATGAAATCAAAACATAATATGGAATACAAAATATATTTTAATAATTATTAAAATATTTCTGTTCCCTATCGTTATTATTTATTTAAAGATCCTATCCAAATGACATGAATATGAACAATAAACATTGAGCATCGAGTAATCGTTCAAACTTGAGAGTATTATTCTGCCATAAATTTAGAATAATATTTCAGGGATTTATAACAAAATTGTAATATGACTTGCATCTAACTATTAACATGCAAATTGTTTTGAGATATTTCAATTTTCTACATGCAAAAGTCATTCGCGTATATACAAATTACATTTATGCTTTGTGAAATAAATTTTTATGATGTAATTACTTTGATGTAAAAACCAATTTTCTTTAATTATTTAATCAAACATTCATTATGAATAGTTCTTTCTGAGACTCGGCATTGGTGTTTTGATATAATTAAATGGAGTAAAACACAAATAATGGAACAATTGATCAAAATTATACTTTAATGATCTGTAGAGAAATAGTACTAGTTAAATAAAAGTCTTAAAACTGTACAGTTTTGTACATTGTGGAGCCATGCGGCGGCGTTATCCGCTGCTCGACCGGGGTAGTACCACGGCCTCACAGAATACCGGCGTGAAGTTGAAGCATTTTGTGCTTCTACGTTTCGTTCGGTGAGTTTGGTGCGAATGCCAGGCCGAAAATAAACGGACCGATGACGGGCAGCGTTTGCCAAGCGGACTAATATTAAATGCCTGATATCTAAACTCGCGGGAATCAAAATATACGGTTGGTGTGAAATGACTCCAAAGTATCATGACCTCCGAAGAAGGCGAACAAATAATCAATTCAAAATTAATTCAGATCCAGTGACTGGCAGCGTCTCATCATCGTTAATCGCCTAACCCCCTACCAAGCATGGTGATTACGACAAATATTCCACAAGGGAGAGGCTGCTGAAGAAATATTGACGACACCACTTAGGATAACAACCGTGAAGGTATTCTCTCTTTATATTCTTTATATGTTTAATTAACTCGCTTACAAATTTTTCGAAAAATTTACTCCTACTCGGGTAAGCGGATTGGTGAGCACAGAGCTGGTTTTGGGTTGGGCAAATTCCGAAGGATTTTAGCCGTCTTTCGGTTCGTTTCGCCAGAGCCTCGATTTTTGGCTAAGTTAAAACAGTTGTTTTTTAAGGGGAAGGCAAAGGTAGAAGATCAAACGGGCAAGCGGCTCACCCGATGGTAAGTGATTACCTATACCAAGTACACTATACTACACAAAAATAAAATATAAATTGTATAAACGAAAAAAATAAACAAAAAACTAAAACTGTGCTACGCATAAGACCCCGATTTGGACTGGACTCGTTAACAGCCGTGATTTATAAATCTAATACTCGACACTGGTTTTCAGTCCGGTCTGAACTTTGAGGAATCTCGGACGGATGTGTGCCTGCGTGGCTTTTAAAAATCCAATGACTAATATTGAATCTTACAATGAATTCTAATTGTAAAAACGTAAGCCTACTCGATGTGTAATATGACTTATAAGTATCGTTATCGGTCATAAAAATATAATGTAGCTAGTGGATAGAAATAGAATGTAGCATGGTTATATTTCCACAGCGCTTTGTACCGAAGAAGCGGGTGTATGGGTCGAGTGTACCACTCAATAGTTTCCCCGCCATGCTAATGATCACTTCATGCGCAATGGATATTATATTTCTTTGCCGTCGATAATTATTTGTGATCTCGTCTAGTATACGATGAACTATAAATAACACTTAAAACGGTTCAATGCCTTCATTCAGCGATACACTTGCCTTCTGATAAAGTAACTCGAAGCCATTTAATTGTGTAAAAAGGTTTGATGAACAGACGTACTGAAAATATAGTGATCGTATCAGAATGAAATAAGCAGTTACTTGAAGCAGCCTGTAATGCCCACAGCTGGGCAAAGGACTTCTTCTCAAATATTTAAGAGGGTTTTGGAACCGTGAAGGGCCCGCCACGCTTGCGCAGGTTGGTGAGCGTCATATATCTTCAAAATATTTTCTTTTGTTATTATATCTCAGACATGCAGGTTTCCTCGCAATGTTTTCGTTCTCTGCCGAGCACGTGGTAAATACAGCACTTAATAATGCTATTTAGAATATTAGTGGTCTGGCCAGCTGGGATCGACCTGACCACTAGGGTACCCCATTACTTTCTCTTTCTAAATGAAGGGTAAAAAGAATTTACTTGTTCAATAATCATAAGCCGCAGTAGCTTAGTGCTACCATCTTCTGTATCCAATACATGAAACTACAAAGTTTATTTTAATTTCTTCTGGTAAGTTCAACACTAGAAAATTAGAAAAGCAATTTACAATTTTAACGGGCGCTGGGATTCGAACCTAAGTCACTCTCGTACTATGAAATTGGAGAGAGCACCATGACCTCTAGGTGTGAACCTTTTATAGTGTTTTAGAGCATTCACCGGCATTTCATATTCGTAAGAACTAATATGAGTGTCTGTCCTTGTTTATCGGTACATCAAGCTGTGTGGCTTCAGCTTATTATGGAAATAATGATGATGTATTTGTCGGAAGCATGAAATACTATTTTACATACATCGTTGCGTGATTTCTAGGTCAAAGTTGGTCTTCGTATTCTTGAAATTTGCTCTGTATACATGTTCGTCAATAATATGGAACGTAGTGTCTCCAATGAGTTCTCGTCTACTGCAGAGTATAACGGCCTCGATAGCCTAGTTGGTAGTGACCCTGCCTTCGATGGTGAGGGTTGCGGATTCGAAGCCCGCTAGGAGCAAACGATGAATTTAAATGTTTCTAACCGAGTCATATAATATATGTTTTATATATATATATATATGTTTTAATATATGTCTATGATACATCTATCTAATCACCATCCAGATACTAAGACACAGTGTACTTTGTCTTGACATACTTACTTGACATACATGTGTTCAGTATGTCAAGTTTTACTTCGGGTCTTGTCGCTCTTGTTCGCCCCTCCTCTGGTTGTGTGGCGATTTAAGGAGTTCCGTGGGGAAACACTGTTCTTGTGGCCAAACGTGTAATGGTGTGTGGCCTTGAAGAGACGCCTGGTCGCGTATATATTTATATTGTTCATAATCTTTGCGGATTTCGAGGGTATGCGTATATCCTCTATATTAGCGTTGACTGAAAGATTCGACGCCTATAAGATAAAAGAAAGAAAACAAGCTTACTCGCGATATAAATGCCACGCAAAGCTAGGCTATCTGTTGATTTATGTAGACATATATAGAAATAATCGATTTATATAAAGAAGAGGCACCGCTCGCGAAGCTTTGGTGATGGATACTATACCTAGGGGAGGCGAAGATAGCAGTCGATCTGGCTTCGGAGCTTGAATGGAGATGGTACTGGTAGATGGACAGAAGAAATTGTCTCCATCTCAGTACTAAGTACCTCCGTGAACTCGAATTTAAAGGTGAGTCAACAAAAGAAAGGTTGTCCAGTACAATAGCATCTAATGATACTGTTCCATTGTTAAAATATTTGCTTTTTACTTAGTTTTTTCTTGCACATAAGGTGTATATATATTACAACGCATTGTTAGGCTATATTATTTTATGTTATCTCAATAACTCTTAGCTTAAATGGTTAGGTGGACTTTTTTCAGGGGAATGGGTTAACGAGCAAACGCGTCACCTGAAGGTAAGTGATTACCGATGCCCAAGTACATTTGCATCACCAGAGGAGCTGCAGGTGCGTTGCCGACCGGTAAAGATATTTGGAGAAGGGGAAGAGGAGCCCTCCGGTTACCTCACTCACCGAACAATATGCAGAAGCATAAGATGTGAAGCATGTTACTTCACGCCGATTTCTGGTCCTCGCTCCACCTCATTCGAGCAGCAGCAAAAACCGCCGCTTGGCTTTACCACATATTGTCTATTAAGTACATACAGACATTTAGACTAGCAATTTTTTAGCATCAGCCTTTTCAAATTATTGGAATAATAATATTTAGTGGTTTTTCCAACGATAACATAATTGTAATATAAAATTTCAAGCCAAGATATTAAATGTAAATGTTGCACCGTTGTTGAATGTTCGAACTCTGAAACACTTTTGTCTTTACATTCAACAGACCGTAGGGTAAAAATTAAGTTAAAATTAATTGAGTTCCGCGGTGACTAGGCGTCTCAAACGTTGAGTTTTATGAATATTCTGATTATACAATCGAAAAGGCTATCGAAATTTGGGACTATATAAAAGCACTGGAGCGCGTTAAGAATTGTTTAAACTTGCGGGCCTTCTGCTCGCGAGTCTCTACCGCTGAAGCTGTCAGGCCAACAGCATATCTACCGTGGGGGTTTCAGTCGATCTTCTCGGCATCTTCAATGCTGATCCCGACATAACCAGTCACAGGAGACGGTGACGGGTGCGAGCATCTTTCCCCCTTGTTAAACAAAAAAAAGAAGAAACTGTTCAGTGGTGATTTCTGAAGTAAGTGCAAGAGAAAGATCACGAAGAAAAGAACGAGGAAAAGGAAAAGGAGGAAATAGAAAAGAAGTGAAGGCACATCAAATTAGAAACCCTGTTACCTCTGTAAGTTGTCAAATAAAAAGAAGTTTATGACACCGGCCTTTTACTCTAATCTCGCAACCCGTAGTTTGGAACAGTACTATATAATTACTTTGTATGTAGCCAGCCCTATCGCTCATAGAGGAAGGCAAATGACACGCAGCTGCATGGTGGATACGTTTGGTGCTACCTAAAGCCTTTGTGCGATTGTAAAATATTTCCATTTAACATACGCCGAGTATGAATTAAAATATGTGTGGCAAATGAAGTGTTGACTGAAAATGCCAGCTGCCCGTCAGATTTTGTGTTAGTGATCAGGAAAGGTTTCCTTCAACGGTATTCTATTAGACCTCGTATGTACAGTAATTTATAAATTCTGCTCATCACCTACAAAGTGGTTTCAAATAGGATCTCGCGAAACGTGGTATGAAACGTCGAAAATATATGTTTAGACTTTTTAACCACCAGTATTTGGTACACGGTCGTGAGAGCTTAGTTATAAATCACTTATCAGTTCCAGTAGTCTTGAAATACCTTTCTTACGTGCTCACAAATTAAGATAAATTTTAATACTACTCGTATATTTATATATAGGTTCTAAGAGAATATTTATCAAGTGATCATTAACCGATCCAATCTTCGCTTATTTTAATTATTTACAATTTGGAAAATATCTGAATATCTTTCAAGAACTTACTGTAATAGACATAAGTGCGTCTAAAGAGGATTATTACCTCGTATCTTGAAATCAATCGGTTTTATAACAGAGTTGGAGTTGATGCGATTTTGCTAACGAACTTATAGTATAAGTTAATGAATAAATGATGGAGAATATTATTAATGATAATTAATTCTAACTGTTCAGCTTGTTTATTATCTAAAGGTAAAGTTGAGTATCTTAAGATAAAACAAAAGTAATACTTACAACTATAGGTACATAGCTGATCATGTACCTTGGTACAAGGTGATGAAGCCTTTAAATATTAATCCCCACAATATTTGTGAGGGAATTTGGAAATCACATATATATTATTTCGAGGATATCTGTAGCCCGTCAACCCGCACTGGAGCAGCGTGGCGGGCCCTTTCCGGCTCCAAAACCCTCTCAGATATATGAGAAGGAGGCCTTTGTCCAGCAGTGGGCACATACAGGCTGCTACTTTACTTTACCTTTTAGACGCCTATTTAAAAACAGTTTAATTGATTGTGTATAGGTACCACAATACACAATGTATTTTGGTACCCACACATATATGTTTTAACACGAAATAAGAGATACTATCATTCAAGATTATACTACGTTAAATAAAACAATGTTTATTTTCTATGTGATCTAAATGACGCAATTAATTATTTCTCTGTACACTGCACTAAGCTCAGTGCGCGAATGCGCTCGTGCATTTTGAATCCTGTCTGTTGAACTTTATCGGAGAGTTGTTAAGATAACTATCACGTTAAAGGTCGATGCGCTTTTCCCTCGCAGTTACTGCAGTTTGTATCCAATCATATAAAGAAAATGCAATGACTTGTGATGTGGAATAGCGTAACTAATGTCAGGGTGCCGGCACTGCGCTCACACACCCGCTTGCCCTGCGTTGTTTTTGCTGACGCTTTTTGGTAAGAGACCTATTTTTTATTAATTTATTCGGAATACCAATCTAAGTTACGTGGGCGACGATAATCACTTACCATCAGGCGAACCGCTTGCTCGTTTGCCGCCCATTCCATTTTTTTTTTTATTAACATAGCTTAAATAATTGATTAGTGATTTAAAGGTTTTTACGATTTTCGAGTAAAGAGCCTTAAAAGTCGGCAGCGCACCTGGAGCGCACCAGCAGCGCACCAGCAGCTCGTCTGGTATCGCGGATGTCCGTGGGCGTCGGTGATCACCTACCATCGGGTGAGTCGCAAGCAGATGTGCCCCCATTTTCTTTAAAAAAAGTGTTTCAATTAATATTTATTAAATATTCATTACCATGTAATGGCCCACAGTCCTAATTTAAGTGCATGCAGCTATGCCTTTTAAATAATAAAGGGGTTAGCATTTAAGCGTCGGACGTATTAACGTGCATTATACTTAAGTCTGAAGAGCTGTGTCTGTGGAATACCGGATAAAGTACCAAAGACAAAGCATTAAAGCACATATTCAGAGTGGCTAGTTTACTTCAGCGATTTCTTATTGTAGACGACTATGAAACATTTTCATATTGTATGTATGAAGAATATAACATATACTACAGCTATGATTTAAAAAAAAACAGATTTCAGAGCTATAATATAACGCTACGACCCACAGAAAAGAAGCAAAAACTATAAATATTGGTCATGTATTCATCGCGTGTATGGAACAGGCATGAGTAATCGACCAAAAAGATTAATATAACATGTGAATCCGCGGGCCATACGTAGTATTATACATGAGCATTCTCGCCAGTCACCCATAGACTCGACTTCTATTTCGAGCAGGCTCCACAGGAGTGGTGATCCACGTCGCCGGTTTAAGCTCCCAGAGATAGCATTAAGCTTTCCAGGATACTCTTTTATGTATGAGTATTTAACGATATCTGCGTGAAAAATTAAAGGGGATCCCGCCGTTACACTGAAAATTTAGCACATATATGTAATATGCAAATCGATCCATGCACTAGTTGTATGATTCTTGTATATATATATATATAAATATAATATTTTCCAATTGCGATTACTTGGATATAAAATTAAAGCCAAAAAAACAACACAAAATTTAAAAAAAAGTTGTGGTTTATAGCTTTGACCCTGACTGTTAGTTTTAGTATTAAAGTGGATGACAATTAAAAAGCTCAATACCGGGCCATGGCTTAGTGTGCACTTAAGGAAATACTTGCTTGCTACTGAATAAGAAAGGTGTATCTTCCAACGCGTAACATAGCAATATTACCTTTATGCTATGGTAATACGTGCGATTTAAACGTATTTAATTCTTAGTTCTCCAATTCCAATGATTGTAATTAGATCTTGTACAGGAAGATTGATAACGATGAGAGAATAGATTATCAGATTTATATACTTACTTAATATTGCAATAGTGATTCGACTAATCACATTTAAGCTTTCATTTATTCCTGTCGTTTCAACCAACAGGTTACATTAAGCTGTAATTTTACATCGAGAATATTTCATGTAAATTAATAAAAAGTTACTACTATAGAATAATGTTTAAGTATGGACACTCCCATACTGTTGGGCCATTTATTGTCTAATGTTCCCATTCGCATGCCACAACATCGCATTCCGCTACTCATACACAGACTCTTTTAGAACTAACCTCGGTTGTTGCTTCTTAAGCAAACAAAACAAAAAATAATCAAAAAAAGAATATCTACGCAGTTTCTTTCGCCTGCTTCTTATCCGTGGGAGGAGCCTCATTACGAAATAGTGGTAGATTGTAAAGAATAACAATAAGGTTTAAGAATTGACGAAACGAAATTATCTTTCTTACGTCAAAGAACAAGGAATTTTCATTTCATGGCTATGTTGACTACTTAAGGAATCTGTCACCAAAACCTTAATATTAATATCTTCAATGGTTCAATAATGAATGTTCCTATATCATCTTTCTCCAAGTGACGACCTCATGTGCACGTGTAGAGCACCCTTTCTTTTTTTATGTATTTATGGTGAAAAAGGACTGGACATTGTCAATGGGTCTCATTTTTACTATTTTACTTTAATCACAGAAAAACAATATGGCATTGTACATACATTTTTTTTGACACAAAATGCCTTTTTAGGAATAGAACAAAAAAAAACAATGACGTTTCAATGTCTATATTAAGATAGGCAGTTGTCAAGATCATCAATTTTACATGTTGATAAAGTGGCTTGAGTAAGTGACAAGTGTAAATGGTAGAGTCGGGAGAGGAAGACCTAGGCAAACATTTCACCATCAAATTGGAGACGTTCTGAAAAAGGCCAGACAAGAGTACTCTAAACCAAAGAGCAAGCGAAAGACGTATGTCAGGACCGTAGCAAGTGGAAGAAGATTGTCTCTGCTGTTATGCTCGCTTAAAAACATTTGCTTGCGGCGGTGTTGTGTGGTCGTCCACCTTTAATATGGTCGAGAAGGGAGATGGCTGCTACATGCGTCATCCTCGAGAAAAGGCGCTACTTGTGAGGTATGCTTTTTTTTTAAATGAAGCTTTTTTTTCGTGTTTAATTTTATCTAAGTATGTGCTTTAATTGCCTGAGAGACAATTTGTTACTTTTCAATTTGTGATGTATCATTTGTAATCTTGAAATTTTTGTTTAAAAAAGAGGATACCCACGGAGTTTCTTTCGCCTGTTACATCTCCGTCAGAGGAAGCTCACTGCGAAACGCCGGCAGATTTACAAAAATTACAATTGACAAACGAAATCTGTATTACTTACGTCAAATAAAGATTTTTTATTTCATTTTCATTTCATATATCCTCGTTTATATTGTCCGAACAGAACATGTACTAGATAAATACTGTCATGCCTACCATGAAATGATACATAACACATAAACTTTTGTACGTTTGTAGCTGAATATGTGATATTCGGTAACAAAGGCTAGGACAGCCGCTAAAAGTTCGACAATGAGAAGACTGAGTCCTCTAGTGGGCTCTATGCTTGCTTGCTGATTGGGACTTATTTCCTTCTGAATAAGATCAATGTACGTCTTCTGTATAATTATGTAATGAATAGTTTATAATATTAGATTTATTATATATTAGATAAGTAGGGACCTTAAAGCTAATATTTTTGTAATTTGAAACATCAAAAATTGTCAGTTTTACCTTCTGCTCTTGCGAATTCTTAAATTGATTTACCCAACGTTAATTTCTTAAATGTGCATAAATATTTAATGCAATAAATTCAAATTAAACCATTTGATTTAGTCAAAGCAAGCCATAGGGAAACTTTGAGTAGTACCAATGGAATGGCGATGATGAAGCAGAAGTGTCTGAAGAAATAGTAAGGTGAAAGGTGGACAGTGGAAATGCACATATATAGTTTATTCATTCAAGTTCTTTAAAAAAAATGCTTGTTAATTGGAGGCTGCTTCTCTATTCAATTATTTCCAAAAGCATGGATAGCGTAAAAAAATGTTTTGTTTAATTGGGAGCCATAAAACAGTTGGTACTAGAGCTTGAAACAAATTGGGAGTCCTTCGGTTTTCTATTGGCAGTGTATCAATATGGATGCAATTCATATTCAACTCTTTAAAAAAAACTTTCAAGAACTTTCAAAACAGAACCGCAGTGAAATGAACGACTTCAGTGCTTTTGATGGTTAGTTTTTGGATTTATAAATTTATAATTTACTCCGAGGACGTCCCTATTTTCCTATCCTGTGTAGATTTGAGACGCTCAAAACAATCTTCGAAGAACCTAGTTCGAGTAAAGAAATGTTGACTTCGACTTGTGGTGCCGGCACCGGGGAATGATCCCAGGTCACTCTCGTACTTTTAAATTAAAACTAGCGCTCTCACTATTAGTCTACCAAAGCTGAGTAGTACAACCACTGTTTTCCTCTTCTTCTTGATTATACTTGACTTCTTGACTGTAAGGTATTCCATATTAGTCCTCAGTGGTGACACCGCATCTGTAACTTTCTTCGATTTAAGTTCTTCAAGTAAGACTTGATGGCTGTCACATGCGTCATACTTGTGAACAAGTTATGTTTGTGATGATGGTCTGCTCGAGTTTGCAATGCTTGTGTTTTAGTTTGGTTGTTCGCTGTATTCTTGTGGCATGCGTCGCCTTTTATTTTTTGATTTATATTAAAACTATATACTAAGAATATTAAAACGCACTTCTTATATTAAAATGCTACATGAATTGTATAGACTCACTATCACACACTCAGCTTATAGAAAAAGCAGTAATAAAAGTACATGACAACAAAGTTAATGTTTCTGTGTACTTGGGAAATAAATCGCTGGCAAAATCTTACTGAGAAGGAATCAAACTAGAAAGTTTTTTTATTTTCATTGTATCTCAGCTATAAGATGTTATATCTATAGAGCATTCATTAATTTTACCAGTAAGAAAAATGTTTTATATTTTCTCTAGAGTCGAATCAAATTTAAATCGGCGGAGGACCGTTACTTTTACATATTTCATTTGATTCTCCTTCATCATCATCATCATTTTAGTCTATCACAAGTCCACTGCTGAACATAGGCCTCCACCATATATTATCACAAAGCTCGGTCCTGAGCCACCTGCATCCATCGACTTCCCGGAACACTGCGTAGGTCGTCACTCCACGTGGGGGGTCGTCCCACACTGCGATTCTCTGATTCACTAAATCTCCTTAGTAGTGTATAGCTGTCTTACTTCTATTGTCTTTCTTCTGTCGTGCGGTATCGGCATAAGAATCTGCCTCCCCTTTCTTCCAGTGGGTGTCATAAGAGTCGACTAAGGGAAAAGTCTTGAAAATCACCATGGATATCGACAGATGGCGGGATAATCATCTCGCGTTGCGGAATGGGTTAGTGGTTCCGCATCGCGGATCGCAGGTGATTATTTTGAAAAGACTTATTCAGCAGTGGTGGGAGGCTGATCAAGTGAAGACCATTCATTCATTCATAAGAGTATTTCTTAGCTTAATAGGAAGGAACGAAGTTTATTTAAATACTTAGAATCGAAGAAATTTAATTCAATATAACATTTCACTGTTTTCTGTTAGGAATACAATCTCTACAAATTTCATGACAAAAACTGTAGATTTCATGTTAACGACATCATGTCTTAGGGAGTCATCAAATATTTATTTCTTATACATAATATCTGTATGTCCAAGTCAATATAAGGATCGTTCATCAATAAACTTAATAAATATATAAAAACACTTCAACGACAAATTCGTATTTAACTGTATTTATTTTAGGATCCTATGGAAATAACAAATTTAAACGGAATAAAGAACTCTCATTCTCTTGTATGGGCCTCCTCTTTAGTGCTATAAGTATACGCATACTTACGGGACTATAACGTCTACTGTTGACAACTGCCGACAGAAATAGGTAGTCGTCGCCATGGTCGAAATCGGCCAGGAGTATATAAACATGGACAGAGAAAAGGAAACGCTCTACGTTGTGTACGGACCTCAACCGTAATCAAAAGTTGACTACCCTGCTATCAATCATAAATAAAAACCGAACAATAAAACTTACATTTCGTAATTCCACAAAGCTCCATTTCCGAGTTACATTTACGACAACTTTTCGCTCAATAAGCGTTTCCATATTAAGACCCGCGCTGGTGCTTTGATAAAGCTTTTATTGTAAGTTCGTGATATTTGCGTTTTTACGTTTCTATATAAAGGTATAAACTTCGTTGTACTAAATCGTAAATAATTTAACATTGAGTAAAACATTGTTTGCGGGAAAACAAATTTCAAGTAGGTTCACTTGTGTGTTTTTGTGTGAATACCTGTGTGAGTTCGTGAATGTACGGTGTAATACATACGCTATATTTGTACTACTACTGCATAGATAAGCACGTATAGAAAATATTTTTATGTAATGTAATAATCTATGTACACAAACATTGATTAAGTAGAGAGTAAGTTGAAGACATTTTGTATAAAGGCTCGGCTTATTTTATTTTATTTTATTTTATTTTATTCGGAAAACATACAGTGATACATAGCTTGATAAATTAAAACTTATAATAAATGCTACACACCATTTTAGTTGTTTTCGCATATTGTAACTAGAAAGTTTATCAATCTGCGTTTTTGCTACTTGCACATAAGCAATTCACAACAATTAAGAAATCGCATCGAACCATTCCTTTGTAATATAACCTTTTAAAGCAATTGGGGAAATGTTAAAAATATCTAAATCGGGAACGCCATCCAGTCTATTCATTAGGTTTGCTGATCTGATGAAAAATGAATTTTGCCTATATTTTGTAAAACTATGTGAAACATTAAGAAGTCTTGGTTGTCTCACGGATCTTAAAGCAATCTTCAGACTTATCTTAGACAAGAGCTGTGGAAAATCTACCTGGCATTGCGCAATTTTAGTTAATAAGGCAATATCCGCTATTTTACGTCTTTCATAAAGAGGTAACATATGGTGTCTCCTACATCTTGATTCGTAATCAGCATCGTATTTCTTGCACCTAAATTGTAAGTGCTTCAAAAATCTTCGTTGTATCGACTCTAGCCTGTTAATGTAAGCATCATACTGCGGGTTCCATATCTGTGAGCAATACTCGAGTATGCTACGCACATATGCGCAATAAAGAATTTTAATAACCATACCTGATGTAGTAAAGTCGATAAATGTCAATAAATTGGTTGTTGTTGATCGATTACGAAGAAATCCATGTTGTTGATCGATAAAAGAAGCTGACAGGGTATTGTAAACTTGCGTGTAGACCAATCTTTCAAATATTTTTGCGAAGACACATAGTTTAGAAATTGGTCTATAGTTTACAATGTTGTTTTTGTTGCCACTTTTGTGAATTGGTGTTATAAATGCAGACTTCCAAATCTTTGGCACCATACCATCTGTTAATGAGCGTTTGAATAACAGAGTCAGTGGTTTAGTTAAAACGTCTGAGCATTTTATTATAAACAAAGGGGTTATATGATCCGGTCCTGCTCCTTTTGTTATGTCCAATGACTTAAGTAGTTTATTAACCGTCTCTGGAATGATTTCTATATCGCTAATGGTATTTATAGAATTCGAGAATTCTAGAGAATCGTGCACGCTGGAGCCTTCACTTTGCATGGTACAGGAGGAAAGATACGTTGATTGAAAATAAGATGAGAAAAGCGTACAAACATCTTCTCCAGAACTTGCTGTTTGTCCCTCATACGAAAGAGAAGAAGGAATAGTGCCATAACTTTTTTTGTTAGACTTAATAAATGACCAAAACAGTTTTGGGTATTTTGCTATAGAATCCTCGCATTTTTTGAGATAGGTCTTATAGCACTCTGACTCCAATACTTTAGCTCTCTTACGGAGTAGGGAAAATGTGTCATAATCAGATGAGTTACCATATATTCTATGTTTGTGAAGAAATTTTAACTTTTCCTTTAAAACTTTCTTCAGTGCCGCGTTATACCACGGGGGAAAAGAAGTAGTACTAATAAACTTATGGGGTATATTTCTCTATAGCACTATACAAGTGTTCGTAAAAGACACTGACAGAGTCCTCCAGTGAGTTCCTAATTAAGCAGTCATTCCAATCTACTTCATTTAAAAATGATTTTATTTTAACGTAATCGCCCGACTCGAAAAAGTATTTATTTCTGGAATTCATTTCTAATGTGTCGAATTGCTTTAAATTTAAAAAGATATCCAAAGACTATCTTCCGGCACCAGTGGAGGACTACAGGCAGACACTTGCAAATCAATGTTGGAGAATACTAAATCTAATAATCTATTGTTAATGTTGTAGCTAAGATTAAATTGAACTAAGTTACATTCTAGCAAGGATTCAAAGAAAATTGTTTGGGCTTCACCTGTAACACCTGAGTACTGCGAATGATAGTTACAGTGTTTCGTCCAAATGATATTACTTAGGTTAAAATCACCCATTATAACAAAAAAAGTCGTTTGGGCATGAATTTACAATAAGTGATAATCTTTCAGTAAAATTATTAAGTTGTGTATTAAAGGAGTTACCCACCCTTTCTCTACATAGATATATGGTACAAAAATGTATTTTTTTGCTATCGCTTTTGTTGGTAACGGTAACCCATATATCTTCAGCAGACGAAGACCATTCTGGTCGTTCTACAGCTAAGAGCTTACGGGTCAAAGCCAGTAGTACTCCCCCACCATATTTCTCTTGCGTGAGCGCATAGTTTCTATCTCTACGCCAAACCATATACCTGTCGTCAAATAGTTCGCAGTCATTAATGCCGTTAAGCAGCCAGGTCTCCGTTAACGAAATAACGTCATATGACTGTAAAAGTAAATTTCTTTTAAATAAATGCGTTTTTGTGCGTAGCCCTCGAGTATTTTGGTAATATATGTCAAAGCCATTGGAAGCCATTAATAGTACCAATCAACATAAGGCTAAATCGATTCAATTTATGATATATATTTTGTAACAGGCTATTGACGTATACAATCGAAACCGTAATGTTGTCTAAATTAAACTGTTTAGAATTAAAGAAGAACGCATTTGGAAAACATTCTATCATGAACCAAAATACGAGAATTTTAAAAGAATTATACATTACATATATTAATAAGTCATACCGCGTATAGATTGCATAATTTGCAAACACGGTAGTATAAAAATAAAATCTTACGGTAGCTAAAATTTTATTTCGATATTTAGTCTAACAGGCTTAACACCGGACAGCATACACAAAATAAAATCTCAGCTATTTTTTATTCAGACCTTCAATGTCACCTGCACACAGTGAGCTGTTTAACGGATGAGGTTCTATCGACCGATTAAACTCCCCGGACTAGTGACCCCATCGGAAGCACCATCTCTAGTGCGTGGTTATTGACATTGGACTCACAAACGCAACTGCCCTGGCCAGCTTTCATGGAAACGTCAACAGTGTACTTACACAGTCTGAATAATTAATTATATTTCGATACAACATCCAATCTTTACACGCCACAATTTTTATTTCTTTATATAACTTATCTATATTTTATCTATGCATTAACATTCACACTTCTAGCCTATTCGATCGGTGCTTATATTCAACTTACAAAGGCTGCGCATGAAATCCGCCCATTAAATTTATAAACTGTTAGTTCGTGATCATGAATGAATGTGATTACAATATCCTATACAAACTTTCTGTGTGAAAGAAAAATAGTACTCTTAAAGACTAGGCATTGGCGAGCACGAGGTATTTGAAGAGAACGTCAAGTAACTTTCCTTTCGACATCTTTTTAATATATTTGTCATACAGTGAGACTGTGAACTAGGCTTTATTTTATCCTTAGCAATTTATCGTGACTTTAAACTATGTTTGTTTCATATAATGCAAATAGAATACCCGGACACGCGTAAAATAACACATAGCTGATGTGAAACATCGACGCTCTACGAAGTCTGCAGTCTGTGATAATAGTCCTAGATCGCCCCAACCTAATATATCAGATTGATAGACCACAAACGCTCGCAAAGGAACACCGCTCCCTGCCAAGGATGATTCGCGAGACTATTGAAATCAAAAAACATCCCGATTACAATAGAAAGGAAGTCTGCTTCCAGCTGGGGATCCAGCAGTAAAAGAAATTAAATCTAAAACCGTCTAAAACCCAAGCATATTCACGACCGCAAAATGTTTTGATAACATTCTACGTACATCGGACCGAAATTAATAATTAAAAACTGAAGGTAGCCCGAGTCAACTAGGACATCAGGACGTCTAACACCTCTGTGCCCCCATGAGCATGAATGATGTAAAGCACTCGTAACACATACAAACAAATTAAATAAAATGTGTAGTTGTTTGCAAAATACAAAATATCATTATAAGATTCAGATAAAAGCATTAATATTCATCATACAAATTGGGGATTAACCTGTAATCAGAGATTATTTAACTGATACTACGTAGCCGCAATCCTCGGTTTTGAAAACGGGGTCAGTAGCAACTAAAGCTATTTAGCCGTCATACCAAATAATATCAATTTGTTGACAGTAGGTTCGAATTTGTTTGATTTAAAAACAATTGAATGTACTGTTTTTGTTATTTACATGCATACAACTTCGCGGAATTCGTAAAAAAAAAAGTAAAGTAACATCCAGTAAGTGTTGACTGCTGGGCAAAGGCCTCCTTCTCAAATACTAGTGTCAGAGAGGGTTTAGGAGCCGGGAAAGGCCCGCCACGCTGCTCCAGTGCGGGTTGGCGAGCTTCACATATCCTCGAAATAATATTTTTATTATTTATCAGACATGCTGGTTTCCTCACGATGTTTTCCTTCACCGTTGAGCACGTGGTAAATACAGCACTTAAAATTTGTTAATAACAATTTTAGTGGTGCCGGCACCGAGGCTCGAACACAGGTCACTCGAGCTCTATGACACTAAGCTGACCCCTGGGCTACCACGGCTCTTGGACGCACGGACGGACGAATTTGTAGGTAAAATAATTTGATCCGGCTTGTATAAGATCGATGTGACCTATTTTCTTTAGGAGAATTCCAATTTTAGGCACCAATCCACTGCTAACCGGTTACACTCGTAAATCTCACAGTACTGGTATTTTATTAAAAAAAAAAACAGTATTTATGGAGAGTTGTGCAAATGTACGGTTTCGTTGTTTGTGTGTAGATTCACAAAGTGCAATGAATGATTGCACGGCCTTATCACTTGTTCATCTTTTTTTTAATTTTGTATATTTCTTTAACTTCTTATTACAGTTATTGTTTTATTTATATGTTTCGTTGTTTTAGGAATAAACTTTGTTTTAATTATAAACCGTTTCTTGGCACTTACACAGACAATCAAATATGTTATCATGGAAGCTTGTTTCACTCACACTATGAAGTTTATATATCTTAACGTAGTCTAATCCTGCTCTAATGCCTTCGCCAAAGGGGCAACGCACGTCTTTCATGAGGAACACCTCTTGAACGACGGTGTTGATGGCCACCCCTTAAGCAGTTGGCTTCGAAGGGCTTGTACTCGTTCTGCTCCTAGATCAGAAACTTGCTACTAGTTTTTATTTTTTCATATCGCCTCTAAATTACACAAAATGCAATTGCTGGGAAAATTCGAAGCTATCCAATCCGTATCGTTGCTAAGGATTAACCTATTATCATGACCTTAAAGGCTCATTCAAAGGAAGAATAAGAAGATGTCAGACTCTCCGTCTTACCTCCGTCTACCTCAACGCCTCACGGGCCACAGTAAGTGAGATAAAATGCAGATAAAACCCTAAGAAGTCGTAATTTTTTTTTTCTTTTACATTGACCGGAACAATGCCCGCCTCATTTCTAAGGCTTAGGCTTGTGAGTACGCTATGTATGCGACGCGAAGCCGCATTCGACAGGGCTGCTACTAACTACTTTCCGCTTCCGACATGACTGAAGTGATCATCTCCCGTCTCAGGTTATCGTATTTAGATTTTTTCAACGCAGGCATCATCCCCTTTATGTCGCTATCTTTGTCTAAAAGGCAGAGCCACGCGATTGTCTCTCACTTTCTAATTAATTCCTACTCATATGCATCCATTTACGAATTGGTTCGTTCAAATTATAAGCACTGATCGAAACATTCTTCGGTTACATCATAATTATATCTTACAAAGTAAAGTACAGTAAAATTCTGTATTTTTAAAATGAAAAATGAACATATACTCTTACATTGTACATTCCATTACAATATTTTGCCACGAAATCACAAGCTTTGAAAGTTGTTACGCTGAAGGCGAAGAAAATCTTTTGCTAATCATTAACAACCAAGAGTTGTTCCCACATTGCGGTAAAAGTTTACTCTGACATACGGTGCTTAACAAAATAGTTATATATATATGTCTTTACTATTATCAAACTATAATTGAATAATATTATGCAAACATATCTACGCTTAATGTCGTAGAGTTAAAATATGGCACCTTTATAAACAAAACCAATTAAATAAAAGACAAACAAAACTTGAATACCGTTATGTTAATAGAGACCGAATAATTCTTGAAAAATACTATTTGGAAAAAAATATGTACCATACTAATAAATTATTACCACGAAATATATTATCATGACCTTAAAGGGTTATTAACATAGCTTCAAAATGTGGAAACGTTTACTGAGGAAACCTCGACGTAAATTGAAATCGGAAATGGAACGCTTTGTGGAGAACACGAGCCATTTCATAAGCTTTATTACTCTATTCTAACGTCGAAAAATTTCACAATTTTGTTTTTTTTTCTTTTACGGTATACTTACATGCGTAGCAATTTTAGAATTAATATGTCATCCTATTACTATAATTCTTAATTATTTTTTTTTTGTAATAAATCGGAAAAAGAGCGAACTGCTCAGCTGATGGATAGTGATTACTGACGCCCACGTACAACTGCAATAGCGGAGAAGCTGCAGGTGTGTTGCCGGCCTTTATGGATATTTGGCGAGAGGGGGAGTGGGTTCCGACTACTTTACTGATCGAACGAAACACAGAACCATGAGATCCAACTACTTCACGGCGACATTCTGCGAGGCCGTGGTAATGTTCGAGCCGGCCCATTCACAGCAGCCCGGCAGCAGAAAAAGCAGCCTCTAGACTTATAAAATAACATGAATGTATATACTAAAAATATTAACAATATATTTCAAACTTTAAATATAGTCTGGATTATGATATAATATCAGACTGTACAAGTTATATAACTTTCATCTTTGCACTCACTAAGCTTCTCGCGTAAATTGATCCCACGTTCTATATTTAACTAAATTCATCGACTTCCCACACACTTACACTGGTCTTTACTCCATCGCTTACCAGTCGTGGCTAATATGGGAAATTTACCAAATTTCAAATCACGTAGCTTACCATTCTATTTTTGTACTATTTTAATAGTTTATTAATTAAAATATCATTAAACAAAAATTAACGTAACTTTGTACAAATGTTACCACTCCTGTGCACGTCTCGGCAGATTGGTAGATTGGTAGACATGTGCAATGTCCACGACATATTTTTTATTTCCCGGACATACGGATTTCTACAAAAAGTTTCTACAATCAAATTCGTAATTAACAAGTTCAATGCCATTGTATCCAGTGTAGTTGCATGCCCTTTAAATAGCTTAAAGAGCATATATATATATATATATATATATATATATATATATATATATATATATATATATATATATATATATATATATATATATATATATATATATATATATATATATATATATATATATATATATATATATATATATATATATATATATATATATATATATATATATATATATATATATATATATATATATATATATATATATATATATATATATATATATATATATATATATATATATATATATATATATATATATATATATATATATATATATATATATATATATATATATATATATATATATATATATATATATATATATATATATATATATATATATATATATATATATATATATATATATATATATATATATATATATATATATATATATATATATATATATATATATATATATATATATATATATATATATATATATATATATATATATATATATATATATATATATATATATATATATATATATATATATATATATATATATATATATATATATATATATATATATATATATATATATATATATATATATATATATATATATATATATATATATATATATATATATATATATATATATATATATATATATATATATATATATATATATATATATATATATATATATATATATATATATATATATATATATATATATATATATATATATATATATATATATATATATATATATATATATATATATATATATATATATATATATATATATATATATATATATATATATATATATATATATATATATATATATATATATATATATATATATATATATATATATATATATATATATATATATATATATATATATATATATATATATATATATATATATATATATATATATATATATATATATATATATATATATATATATATATATATATATATATATATATATATATATATATATATATATATATATATATATATATATATATATATATATATATATATATATATATATATATATATATATATATATATATATATATATATATATATATATATATATATATATATATATATATATATATATATATATATGTCTTTACTATTATCAAACTATAATTGAATAATATTATGCAAACATATCTACGCTTAATGTCGTAGAGTTAAAATATGGCACCTTTATAAACAAAACCAATTAAATAAAAGACAAACAAAACTTGAATACCGTTATGTTAATAGAGACCGAATAATTCTTGAAAAATACTATTTGGAAAAAAATATGTACCATACTAATAAATTATTACCACGAAATATATTATCATGACCTTAAAGGGTTATTAACATAGCTTCAAAATGTGGAAACGTTTACTGAGGAAACCTCGACGTAAATTGAAATCGGAAATGGAACGCTTTGTGGAGAACACGAGCCATTTCATAAGCTTTATTACTCTATTCTAACGTCGAAAAATTTCACAATTTTGTTTTTTTTTCTTTTACGGTATACTTACATGCGTAGCAATTTTAGAATTAATATGTCATCCTATTACTATAATTCTTAATTATTTTTTTTTTGTAATAAATCGGAAAAAGAGCGAACTGCTCAGCTGATGGATAGTGATTACCGTCGTCCACGTACATCTGTAACACCAGAGGTGCCACAGACGTTTTGCTGGCCTTTAAGGGTATTTGGGTGATGGGAGGGAGGATAAGGAGAGGGATGGGGAGGGGGAGGGGCCACAAGATGTCTCTACTTGACCAGGTCGAGCCGGCCCATTCAAATAGCAGCAAAAGCCTCCGCTTGGCTCTACCACCTGTAAACCTCTACCTTTCTTTCAACCGACCGAACTGAAGTAAGAAAATAATAAATTTAAAATGAAACTATTATTTACTTTATTTGACGTCCTTATGTCATAGTTAACCCGGCTACCGACAGCTTTATAATTATAAATTTTTAAATTGATGTGCGTAGATCGGACCACTGGACCTATGGGACACCTCAGTCCCATTTGACCACGGGTAATATAAAGCACCCGAAACTTTAATATTTAAAAAATCTATTTAAACGCGATGAAATCCGTAAATGCCAGTTTCTTTTCTAATATATAGTGTTCTCGTTAATACAAGAAATCATTAATAAATTTAAGCTTTCTTAAACCCGAGTTCTTTGAAAAGGAGTATAGTAATAAATAGAAGACCGCTTTTTTTTAACACAACCAAGGAGTCTAACCGGATAATTAAAGCAGCGGTTGTTTTATTCGCTCCATTGAAGGATCGGCTTTTCATTTGCAAACTTTTTCTTTCCTCTACTGTCTACACTGTTATTATTAAGCTGCAGACTCTATAGCTGTATACTATGCTGAATTTTTTTTTATCATATCATTAATTGTTCTCAGCATTCATACTTTCGACTAATTTCATTTTAAACTAAATAAACAGAAATTTAGATGTTGTACTACCGATTCCGGAAATATTGTTGTTTACAATTTTATATGCTGAATTTACCACGTGCTCGGTCGTGAAGAATATTATCGCGTGGAAACCAGCATGTCAGAGAAAAATGTCAGAGATGTTCTGAAAAAGGCCAAGTCAAGAGTACTCTAAACCAACGAGTATGCATGCGAAGATTAATGAAAGTGGAAGAAGCGAAAGACGTATATCAGTACCGTAGCAAGTGGAAGAAGATTGTTTCTCCCTACCCCGTTGGGAACAAGGCGTGAATATATGTATGTATGTACATTGATATTTATTATAA
Source organism: Bhutanitis thaidina (assembly GCA_029286595.1). Lineage (NCBI taxonomy): Eukaryota > Metazoa > Arthropoda > Insecta > Lepidoptera > Papilionidae > Bhutanitis > Bhutanitis thaidina. Next base: position 3,357,795 of record JAGSMS010000012.1, on the reverse strand, counting down.
GCAGGCGTTACTTTGAGGAAATCCGTTATTTTAAGCGTTATTTTTAAAAATGCTTGCCTTATTTCCTCCATATTTTACCAGAACAATTGTAGTGATTGTGTGGGTAATTATCGTGGTGAAAGTGCATGATGAGGAAAGAAGTTATTAACGCATTTGAGATAAAGAAGGCAGTGCTCTTTTTCTCTTCGAACTAGATAATATTTACCATATTATGATTTTGTGCATACAGACTTAACTTTTTTGTTACTTCTTTAAAATTCGTTTATTGATGTTTATAATTGCACTAGGGCTCTTTGTTTATCGATGTAATTGTGAAAGCAACTAAAATAAGCATTTGCTTAGTCTTCCGTTTCTTCCTATTTCAGAATTTTTTTCTAAGGCTTATGACCCATTGATACCAGACTCTTTGAAAAACTTAAATAAACACCTTGTCGTGGCGGGAGGTTTCAGTACTCGTGGCTTGGTCACCCACTGTGTACGAAGAGCCTACATGGCCTGTCTGACTTAGAGGTGCGGGCTGGCCTAAGGTGTCCGCTCCAACTGGGCTTAGCGAGTCCACTTCGGATGCGAGTCTGTCGACTGTGAGTTGGCATCGTTGCTTTGCTTCGCTTAACCTGCACTCCTCAGTCGAGAGGCTTTAAAACAGTGATTTTGAAAAAAGAAGAGATTGGGACGTTATTAAATGCCTCTTAAATTATGTGGGGCAATTGGAGAAAATCGTCCGTCATTCTCAGATTATGTAATTATGAACAATTTGCATCTGTAAACCATTTTATTTTTAAATGTTTGTCTGATGCAGTGTTCGTAAAGAATTAAAAAAAGAATGGAAATGAAAGTGATTTACTCATTAAAAGAAGTACCGACACTTATATTACTCACTACAAGATCCATTAGTAGCGCAGGAACGGTAGTTAAAAAAGGAACGCTTAATTTTTGTTTTCCAGTCTTGTTATAAAACTTCATAATTTTTTTTTTGTTTTTGTGTTAATTTTCTTCTTCTTTAACATCATCTAAATAGGATTCTGCTTCTGGACAAAAATTTTTGCAATGGGACGACTTGCCGTCATTGCTAAGCGATTTGAGAATTCCAGAACTAGACACCTCGCATATAAGACAATGTTCATCGACTAATACAGAATAGCAGGAGTAAAAACAACTAACTTAAGTTAAACTATATATATAATTGCACTAGGGCTCTTTGTTTATCGATGTAATTGTGAAAGCAACTAAAATAAGCATTTGCTTAGTCTTCCGTTTCTTCCTATTTCAGAATTTTTTTCTAAGGCTTATGACCCATTGATACCAGACTCTTTGAAAAACTTAAATAAACACCTTGTCGTGGCGGGAGGTTTCAGTACTCGTGGCTTGGTCACCCACTGTGTACGAAGAGCCTACATGGCCTGTCTGACTTAGAGGTGCGGGCTGGCCTAAGGTGTCCGCTCCAACTGGGCTTAGCGAGTCCACTTCGGATGCGAGTCTGTCGACTGTGAGTTGGCATCGTTGCTTTGCTTCGCTTAACCTGCACTCCTCAGTCGAGAGGCTTTAAAACAGTGATTTTGAAAAAAGAAGAGATTGGGACGTTATTAAATGCCTCTTAAATTATGTGGGGCAATTGGAGAAAATCGTCCGTCATTCTCAGATTATGTAATTATGAACAATTTGCATCTGTAAACCATTTTATTTTTAAATGTTTGTCTGATGCAGTGTTCGTAAAGAATTAAAAAAAGAATGGAAATGAAAGTGATTTACTCATTAAAAGAAGTACCGACACTTATATTACTCACTACAAGATCCATTAGTAGCGCAGGAACGGTAGTTAAAAAAGGAACGCTTAATTTTTGTTTTCCAGTCTTGTTATAAAACTTCATAATTTTTTTTTTGTTTTTGTGTTAATTTTCTTCTTCTTTAACATCATCTAAATAGGATTCTGCTTCTGGACAAAAATTTTTGCAATGGGACGACTTGCCGTCATTGCTAAGCGATTTGAGAATTCCAGAACTAGACACCTCGCATATAAGACAATGTTCATCGACTAATACAGAATAGCAGGAGTAAAAACAACTAACTTAAGTTAAACTATATATATATTTACATTTTGTTTTAACATAAAACAATATTGTGTCATCTTTATATTTATGAACAGTAGCGCATCTCATGCCTCTGCGTTTCGTTCCGTGAGTGAGGTAACTGGAGGCCCACTTTTGCACAAACTATCGAATTCTCAGAAATAAATTACAAAATCATGATTAAAAAGCTAAGTAAGACAATGTGAGCTTTAAAATCGATTAAGTCTACTAGTCTGCTCTACATTTATGTAACAGAATATTTTTCTCAATTTCAATTTTGTATTCAAAATCACAAAACAAGAGATTATAATGTTTAGCTGAAATTTTACCGTTCTTAAATATCGCGGTAATTTTAATCGTGTTACATCATAACATATGACATCTAAATGAAAAAGATTAACAACAGAAAAACAGCTAAATGCCACTTACAGAAATATAACACACGAAGAAGCAATTAACATAACTATAAATGTTACACACGAAAAAATGCAACTGTATCGTAAATTGAAATCGGAAATGGAACGCCTTATGGAGGCACAAGCATTAATACGCAGGTATAAAAATTATGTAATTAAACTTTTGACGTCCCTCTATAAATTAGATTGTTAATATAGTGAGGCGATATTTTAAGGAAAGCCATAAGAATAAAGAGGGAAAAAAAACAAAGTTTGCCTTCAAAGATGATATAATATAATGAAGCAATACTTTAAGGAAAGCCATTAAAACCGAAAAAAAAAAACAATTTTCCGTCAAAGATGAAATAGTGGTATGAATAAGTAATAGCGCAAATACAGAGGCACTGGCTGATCCCCAACCTAAAACTCTTCAACTCCTCAACGAACTCCAACACATAAAATTAGAATGACTCGCTAAGAGGAGCTCCTAAAACCCTCTGTCGATAGGTGTAATTCAGGCTGTAAAACACTTTCGTGCTTAAGTACAGCGAACGTCCTCATAATTTATTAATTTAATTTTAAACATTGATAATGGGCGCACAATACAGGCGTTGCCATATTCGACTAAAAAACTACATGAATTAAAATTAAATCGTCGTAATTCAATTAATCAATATGATAAATGAATCATCATTATTGTATAATTCCATCGCAAAGAAATAGTTTGCGAAAATAATTATAAGAAACAAAATTATTTACGCAACCCCGAGTTAAATGTAGCAACGACTTCATTACAAACAAAAATATTGGATGTTTGCTTCTTTACAAAATTGTTTCTGTTTTTTAATAAATTTTACAAATGCGACAGATTTATACGCACTAAGAAGGAAGTTCAGCTACACATTATACTGTATCATAGTTTACTATATGGTTATTTTCAGTAATGTTCAGTTTGCGAACAAAAGGATACGATTGACTCAAAAGTATTTCTGTCTAGTCGAAGTTAAACATATTCTTGACCAAAAAAGTCAAATATGGCTTCGGGTTGAAAGGACCGACAAAAAAGTTACTTTCCTGAGAGTGTTATTTTTAGAAAATACTCTCGGTAATATTACGTCCCGTTCATATTGATAAGTACTCACGCCCGTCACCTCCACCTCAATTTGGCACGACTTAGGTAGTCAAGCAGGCTTTTGAAACCCATTATTTATCTCTTTGTGTGATACAACTTGATGGGTAGCGAGCATCGTCTTCTCGGTTTGATGACGTTGCCTTACCATATCAGTCATTTTTGACTCTTTGTAATCATTAGAAGCATTGAAATTGCAATTTTGATGTATAAGAGTTAAAGCAATAATAATCAAACTGGTATTATTTTTTTTTATAGAGTCAGTCGGTAAATATACCACAGTTGAAGACTGATCAACGCTTAAGTGATAAGTATTTGTATGAACTGACCTTACCCCTACAGGATTTGCTTGAATCGCTACGCTCGGCGTGCGGATTGGGGATCGTTGGACCAGATACAACTCACGTTGCTGCTGCCCCTCAAGCTGTCTGTTTATTTTGATCTGGTATTTTTCAAGATGGCTATCCTGTCGCCTGCCGGTAACAATTGAGATTTTCAAAGCTTTTGTCTTAGTGGCCTCTTCTAATAACCACGGTAAGAAAGGAAGAAAGATTTTTTTTATTTACATAAGCTGCAAGCAAGCAAGCCTTAGTTTGAACAACAGATCATTATTCCGGGTCTGGGTGTTTATTCATGTGCAATTTACGAGTACATATGTAAACTATCTCTGCGACACAAGTGAAATTCCTACAGTGAGATGTAATGTTTGTTGTAGATAGAGACCCTGCACTTATTTTCGATATGAAGTTTTAATTTACCAACGAGCTTCTGATACCTAAATCAAAACTTTCTTATCACCTTTATTTTTATTAGTACTGAAGTACGGACCCTCGAGTACTTTGAAATTTAAAGTAAGCACCCGACAGTAGCCTTATTCTGGCTTACCAACATCATTCTCATCGTTTCAGCCTGTCACAAGTCCACTGCTAAACATAGGCCTTCCACAAAGATTGCTACAAAGCAAGGTCCTAAGCCATCTGCGTCCATAAATTTCCCACAGTATTATGCAAGATGACATTGACAGACGGAGAGGACAAGGATATGTGTATATAGTTCTTACTCTATCTAGCTGTTGATATATTGTTAAAACTGACATTGCGTCAAAAAAAAAGACCTCGTTTTCTTTATAATTTCGTGCCGGTTCCATCCAGAGAAGGTCTAGTCTGCGAACCGGTGTAGATTTTGACATTCATAAGAGCTTTAAAACAGCCTAAATTTAATAAAAAGTTTTGACTTTGACCTTGACGATGACTCCATATTGTGAGAGGTAATCCTGCACTGCGTTTAACTTTACCCAAATTCCCCAGTGGATGTCAGTTCTGCGAGCTACGTGATCCATTGCCATTAAGCTTACTGATCCTTAAAGTTACGTCGGTTACCCTCGTTTTGTTAATTTTACTTTAATTTGCATTAGCCAATTACCACCTTATATTTCAGATTGGCGAGTAGTTAAGGAAAAATATAGTTTAGCTTAATTTAAACTTTTCCGTGAAAGTTAAAGTAAAAAAGAAAAAGTGCCTAGATGTAATATAAGAATTTTATGGTTACCCTAATCCGTCGTTTTTAAAATTAGAACCATATATTTAACAAAATTCTCCGTATTTTACATGACAACTTGTACATTATTTCTCTGACTAGGAATCGTTTGGTTTGGTACCACACTCTTACCCATTTCTGCCATCAAACAGCCGTGATATTACTGATCTGATGCGGTTTGAAGGATATAACAGCCAGTATAATTATGGACTGTGAGGCATTCACGTTAGTCCACGAGAGTGACAACGCATCTGTAACCTTCTTAGGTTGGAGTTGTTTTCGTGTCCATGGGATGCAATAGCCATTTACTATCAGGTGAACTGCTCGCTCGTTTTTCACCGCAATACAATAAAAAAGAATATTATAGAAGTACAGTCAACGGTTACAATGATTTAAGAACTGTGTATCTTTTGTATTTTACTAATAATGCTTTTTTTTATATACTTGTCCGGTTGTTCGTGAAGTCAACGAAGGACCCGACTGAAAAACAGTGCTGTGATATCACTGAGACGGGAACCTTTTTGACATTGCACAACAAATTAATCTTTTTCATGTTTTTTTTTTTTTATTAAATTTGTTTTTTATTTAGTGTTTTGTTGTGTGATTGCCAAATAAATGTGTTTCTTTCTTTCTTTCTTACAGAGGTACTCGTTATCATTTTCATTTACATTCGTGTATTCGTACAAACAGCTCAATGGAAACGATTCTGAAGAAGATTCCGTCGCAGAATCAAAGATAGTAAATATTAGTACGATAAAATACAAAAAGTGATTTTGTGATTTTGTGGTCTATAAATATTGACTTGCCCGGATTCCCAACCCGCAATCCAGGTCAGTAGCTAAAGCTGACAGCTAAGATTAGCGATCGTCTGAATAAATGTGACAGAAATAAACATAAACGTATGATTAAAATTCGATTAAAAGTGTATAAATAAACTTTAAAATGGATTTGAACCTATGCAAGTGATTTCACATTGTTAAACAATAGAAATATAAATTAGTTAATGTAAATAATATTATGTAAACTATATTAGAGCCATGGTAGCCTAGTGGTCAGGGCGCACGCTTTAGTTTTATAGAGTGCGCGTTACCTAGGTTTGATCCTCGGTGCCGACAACACTAAAATTGTTAATAGCAATTTTAAGTGCTATATTTACCACGTGCTCGACGGTGGAGGAAGACATCGTGAGGAAACCTGCATATTTGAGAAATGATAAAAAGCATTATTTCGAGGATATATGGAGCCCGCCAACCCGCTCTGGAGCAGCGTGGCCTCTCAAAAACCCTCATAAAATATTTGAGAAGGAGGCCTTTGCTCAGCAGTGGGCACTTGCAGACTGCTACTTTACATTACTTTTTAAATAATATTATGTTTATTTTGTCTACTAGCTACAATTTTTTTCCTTGTAGATGATGTGCTATTATATTATATTGGAAATAGGGGATTTATAAATACATATCTTGTGTTATGCTCACTTGCATCACTTTAAGTCGGTTTCACTTATTTCACACGCACTTTTCTCGAATAAAAGAGGATTTCTTTGTACAGAAATTCAAACCACGTAATTCAACCGTGTCTTTATCAATAGATAATACCTAGCATGCCATAAAGAATTAACATTTTTTACTAGTTTATTTACAAGACAACTTATGACGTTTCTGTGTAAGAAAACTGCTCCAAATTAAGTCTTATATTCTTAATTCTATCTGAATATACAAATATGCATCATTCAGCGAGTTTTTACACTTCATAAATGGGGTTCATTGTCATTTACCACGACTTTCACGTTTATGTGAATAAACGAATCTTTATATTTCTCGGATCACAAACTATTAACGGGTCAGGACTTTCCAGCGGGGAAAAGAGCAAGGCAATACTGAAGAAACAAATGCGATCCTGCTTTCTTCCCTTACAGGATACCGCGGTGGGCGAAGTAGACCACACGGCCTGGACTCTTTCTGCATTATCATTGGTTAATAACTTCGTCGGCGGTTCGTCATAGCTTTTACCTACGCCGTAAAGACATTGACCGTAAATATATTGTTTTTTACTACTGATGAACTCTTGTAGCGGAACCCCGGTCGAGCCGGCCCATTCGAGCAACCGCAGAAGCCGCTGCTTAGTTCTAACACGTAAAAATCACTACCGACTACGCAATCGGGACGTCTCTGAGGCCAAGTCTAAGAAACGTCTTCGCAACCCTTTTTCTCTTTTCCGATAAATGGACAAGACGGTAACGTGACGGACGGTTAACCTCGTCCCCGAGTTTATTACCAGAGGTTACCGAGAGATTTTTCAAAGCAGTGATTTCAATAAAATATTCACTACTTCTAATTAAGTTAATGTAATTCTAAATCAATTAGAACAGTACAATTTTAAATAGTGTTGCTGGATTTAAGAAGTCTCAGCTCATGCCCCTCGTCATCGGATGTCATTTTCTTTAACATTTGTTTGTTAATAAAATATTAATCTTAGAAAAAAGACGTGGAAAAAAAATATATTCAGATCAAAAATACAAGTACGCGGTCATACATTTCTGATTGTCCTTTCCTTTTCTACGGTTTTGCTTACATCGTTCCGTACAGAATATAAATATTCCTACTTTCCTAATATAATCCCTTTTACAAAACTTGATGCGCTCAGCAAAGCGGGACATTATTTCATGCCGGACAACTGACTGCAACTTTAAGATAGGATTAATATTGCAGACGCGAATACTATTTCCAACTCGGGGCAGTAGCACCCCAGTACCAGTTTCCCTGTTTATACGCTCTACGCTCGCTACGACGCTACGGTCTACGACGAATGTGATAGTTTCGACGTAGAGCGTCTCGAATCGGTGACAAAGTTTTTTCCGGTCGGCTTGATCTACAGGCCTTGCGAAGATACGTTATATCTATACATTTTTATCGCATTTGCTTCGGGGTGTGTTCCGAATAATTGTTCGACCGCTTAACTCCACCATCGTACATCGCGACATAACTCTACGCTCTGGATTTTGTTCCATGCCCAGTGTTTATCTTTGTTGACTTTGAAGAATCTGCTGGTGTCGGCATTATTTTCGTAGAGACAGCGCACCTGCAGCATCGGTAACCACTTACCATCAGGTGAGCCACTTTCGCTCACTCATCTATCATTTACATATCAGAATTAAAATGAAAAAGTTTTGTATGATTTAAAGCTTGTATCAAATTAATCACAATGTATTAAAATCAAAATAGGTAAGTGAGACTGATAATATATGATGAAATAGAAAGATGTGTGTGTGAGTGTGCACGCTATACCCTTTAAGTGCATCTATCTAGCACTTTATACTTGTATAATAAAGGGTGAGCAATTACATGTCTGACATTTAAAGTTGCATTATACTTAGGGTTCTAAAGCAGTATCCAAGTAATACAGAATAATGTATAAGAGTATATATAAGAGTATATTTTAAAAAGTTTTGTATGATTTAAAACTTGTATTAAATTTATCACAATGTATTAAAATAAAAATAGGTAAGTGACACTGATAATATAAACTATAAAAATTAAAATTTATTTTAAAAGTATTTGATTTTGATAATGTATTGAATTTATAAAGTATAAAAAAAAGGAACAGAACTTCATCCAAACTATGACTTGAAAAAGTAAGAAATAGACAATAGTTAACCCGCTAATTGAATCAATACATATCTATACAACTAACAGATCCATTCCAAAAAAAAATAAAAAGAAAAATCCCGCAATGCTGACAAATCTAGCGACACCCACCTTTTCTATGTTCCACCTCATATGTTAAAATCCATCAAGACGTTTAAACTACAGAGCGTACATACACTCGAGAAACTTTATCCTCCTTCTGGGGCAGTCGGGTAATAATGGAAATTGTATTAACGTAAAATACAGAGGGATAAGAATCAGCGATCCCTTTTTCTCGTATGTCGGAAGAACAGGGGCGACTAGGGGAAGAAAATCCCTGAATATGTCCAGGTACAGACTTGGCGACAAGGCTCGCTACCGACCGCGATCCCTGTGATGGTTAGTTTAAACTAAGCTGAACCGTGGCAAAAGGAAATCCATAATATCTATAATATTTTTCTTATTAGATGGGGTGTCAAACAAACTCTAACAGCCCATCTGATATGGTACATGGCTACTGAAGACCGTGTGCACCTGCGTTCAACAATCGAAGAAGGTTACGGATACGTTGTCACCCCTAACGACTAAGATGGAATGCCTCTACCACCGCTTGCCTCTACCACGAATAACACGTGGTAGAGGCAAGCGGTAGCTTTTGCTATTACTCGAATGGGCCGGCTAAACCGTGAGATACCACGATGTCGCAGAATTCAGGCGTGAAGTAGAGACATCTTGTGTTTCTGCGTTTCGTTCGGTGTGTGAGGCAACCGGAGGCCCTTTCCCCGCCCCCTTCCCATCCCCATCTTCCTCCTCATCGTCCCTCTCATCATCTTTAGCGGCCGGCCACGCACGTGCAGCTCCTCTGGTGATGCAGATGTACGTGGGCGTCGGTAATCACTTACCATCAGTTGAGCCGCTTGCGCGTTTGCCCCTTGTGCCAAAACAAAAAGCTTCACAGTCCGTATTTATGCAGGCTCTCTTTAACCTTCAAAACGGAACTCAACAGTCGTTGCACAGCTGATTGGCGGCAAGACGACTTCTAGGCCAAGAAGGAGTCTACCGCCTAGTATAACTTATATGCATAGCACACATAGAAATATACTAAAGGAGTGCTGTATACACGTGACGTTTTTACGTAAGGGGAAACAGGTCACCGACACGTGTCTGAGGTTTTTCCATGAACACGCGATGTTATGTATCACTTGCACGAGAACTTTCGTCACATGCTGTAAACATTTTTTGGTAAGTGTTTTTTTTTTAAACAATGCTTAAATAATAATAATTAAAAAAATTAAAAAAATATTAAATGTCATCTACTAGAGTGTCGAAGGGTAGTGGGGTGTTATAAGTGAGTACGGTCAACGTCAAAAGTAAATTTGGATTGGATAACATTTCAAAAGCGGAATTAATGAAAATATGCACTTTTAGAACCAATATATGGTGCAAAAAAGAAAGCTTCAAAAACAAACAAGGAAACATTATTACGATCTAAAGCTCTGCTGCCCGTTACCGACATGGTACATATTTCAAATGGTTAAATTATTTCGTTAAATGGCCCCATAATAACTTACGAAATTATACATCTTTGGGCACGTTATAAAAAAAAATGAGAGTGAATTTTTATGATGCGCGCGCACAGGCTTATCTACATCTACACGCTTCTGTTGCTCGCTAAACCACCAGCAAAAGGACAATATCAGAATACTATAAACCTTCTTCACTAATGCCTTCTATATGTAACCACGCCAAACAAATATAACCTCTAACTCGCAAAAATATACTTAAGAAAAGTACGTGCACATATTTTTTTTATTTCATTTTTACGATATCCATGTAAAGATAGAAGGTGACTGATCTTTACGCTGCCATCACCCGGGAAAGTGCTTTGCTTAAAATTAATACGTTTGTAACGTTTTTTCGTCCTAACTTAAATATTGGATTTATAAATAATTGAATTTTGAAAATTATTTTAACAAACAGAAAAACTATTTTAAAATACTGTCGATATCGGGCCGACTGGTGAAAGTATAAAAAATCAAAACTAAACTATTACTAATACGTTACAGGGAAGAAATAAATAAACTTTTCTTTCTCTTTTCTTTTGTGCTATCTGGCGCTGGGTTAACCACTCATTTTTCAGTTTTAATAGTTTCAAAATGGACTACAAATGAAAACTTCAATAACGTTAAAAACTCTTACAGCATTTTACTTAAAAGGAATGGAGTATCTACAAACTTTCGTACCACGGACTATATTGTAACGGTTTTCTATATTTTATTACATTCAGAGCGAGTGCAGCTTTCGATCTAATGCACAACGTAATCAAATTCATAATCTTTTAAGATCAGAGCAATGGGAAGTCTTAAAAGATTGGGATTGAAAAAAACAACAACATTTAACTCAGTTTGCACAGCTATTGGTCTGCGCTACTGGTCGCAAGTTCTATTCCCGCAAAAAACTACCTGATTTGTAAGGCTTACAGACAATCCTAGTCTAAATCACATTCTAATATAATACCGACGTCAAATAATGTAACCACTGTTGCTTTAGGTTTAGTGAGTGACCAGAACTAGAGACCTAATCAAAGGCGACGAGACTTTCCGTCATAATTGTTGGCCATTGTGACCACATACCGACAGATGGCGGGATAACCGTCTCGAAAAATACCGGACCAATAATAAGCAGACCGGTGACGAGCAGCGTCTAAGATGCTAGGTGTTTGATACTGCGATCCCTAATCCTTTAGCCGAGCGTGACTATTATGGCAAGTGCTCCTACTGGGAGCGGCTAATGTGGTGCAGTGGAGTATTTACAGGCCGTAACGTAACGTAACGTAACGTAACTTAATTTTTATATCCGTTCAATCCTTTGATCGCGATTTAACTACAAAAATACCAATTATCATACCTGTAATATTAAGTAAGATAAACCATAACCTTCTAGAATCAAATGGAATGTTTTCACTTTTAAATTAAATCCGTTAAAACATAAATACGTACAGAATTTCATATAATTAATTTCCATTAATTCCACTCCTTATTTAATTCATAGCTAACTATAATATTAATGTGCAAAGGTGGAGTTTTGGTTTCATAGGAAATTCTCCTTTCAATTACTCTACCAAGCTTTCTCGCACGATTCATTTTAAATTCTGTTCAAAATATTTAACGAAACAATCACCGTCTGCTTCAACATGTTTTCGCATGCATACTAATCATATTAACCACCGTCTGTATTGTATAATTACTAATTATCCCTGACTGGAATGGAAGAACCTTGGACAGGAGTAGGGAATATCAAGGATTAATACAGATAAAAAAAATATCCCATTAAACTACTATAAAATATTTCATTTTTACTAAATTTTTAGAGACTTTACTTTCTTAAAGTAGGTGTCAAGAAGTTCAGCGGGCACTTCAGCGGCGCAAAGGTTATTCTGAGAGGGTTTTGTTAACGAAAGAGACTGTTATACTGATCGAATTTGGATCTTTGAACACATTCCTCTTTTAGTCCTCGGACCGCCCCACCACCGCCGAGTACGTATTTACCAATTCAGAGCTTAAAATTCCAATAACCAAAGTTTTTCAAACCACCGGGTATTTGTAAGAACCACGTACTTTACAAAATAAAATCAAAGATAAAAGTTAGCTCTCGGTTTAAAACACTTGAATGGTCTTCCCACATAAATGTCGTATTGAACGTCCGAACTTCACACGTCGCCTGACGCGGGCAGTAGCTAATGTTTTCCTTCCGCAAACAATTCCATAAACGATACAGATCAGCTGTCTCTGATTCAACTCAAACGAGTTCGTTCAGAGTTCTTCTAGTGTCATAACTTCTATTATCACTTATAAGAATAGAATCACGTCACGTCACTGTCTAAGGTTTGACGTTGGAATAATGCCACTATAGTTTTTACTAATATCGGTATGTGGCTTGATGATAAAAATTATTACCATTATTGTTATAAAAATACATTAAATACAATAATACAATATTTGTCTAAATAAAAAATTATAGGTTTTATTTTCCTATCGATCGACTTTGCTTACGCTTCCCCATATCAAAAGCAGTGCCGTGACCCTCGTCAGATACTTATATCGCTATTCTATATCTTGAACTATTATTATAATTGTCGTGTCACCGGCTGCGTGAAAAGAAACGCTAACAAACTCAATACTCGATCGTTATTATTGATGTTGTAAACTTCTATTTAATGAAATTGTTAGAAATGAAATATTGTATTATAGCGAATAAGGTGTCCTCGGAGGTGGCTATTGTCAAAGACACGATATTGTTGTTGATGTTGAGACGATAGTGATTAACTTAACCCTTTACGCATGGAATTTCTATTCTATTCTAGTTATAGTTTATAATACTTTGTTAGAATTGGTGGTTAATTTTATAGGTTAAGTTTGTAACTTTATTGTATAAAGTAAATAATAAATAAATAAAGCTTCACTGCACTGATTCAATATGAATTAAACTAATTATTTAATGGTGTTTTACTTATTCTGGGGCCTCAAAAAAGTTACACAAAATTAAAAAAAAAATACACATTCTCTTTCAGTCCTCGCCTGATCCAGCTCGACAGCAAGTACTTCATCCACCGACGTTTAAATGTTTGCTGGCTCGTATGCTGTCGAAATTTTTCCGCATGCTATGATCGTGAACAAAATTGAGAACGTTCATCGTTTAATAAAAACGTAAATATTTTTTTCGCTTTTTTATCGTCTATCGCATATGTTCAAATCAAATTTTAAGTCTCTAACTCATTTCATTGTTGAGATAGGGTTAGTGGAATAAAAAAACGATATTTTACATGTAGATAATAGCACAATGTACTGAAAGAAGCTCACGTTCTTCTTCTTGATTCTTGCACATAATTTTCTGTCAGTTATGTTTCTTTAGCACTAAAACTAATACACTTATCATTTACCGGTTAATATCTCGGAAATTATTTCAGATATTACGAGATCAACAGATCACTGACGCATAAACCTATCACTAACCCATACGTACTCCGCTTCCCCCAAAAATTAAATCCACATACTAGCAGATGTTAAGTAATTGTGCTTTACTACGGAATCCTTCTTCTTTTTTTTAGCTTAGTAATTACCGATATCCACGAATTTCCACAATACCAGAGATGTTGCAGATACCATTAATTAGCTTACGTTAGTACCATTTTAAAGCCGTTTTTTTCTTTCAAATAAAACCTTATTGCACGACTATTTCACACGAATTACAACTTTCTAGAAGCTCCTGTTCTTATCAGGTATTTGACCTTAGAATTTACTGATTATTAACATAAAAAGAGTACTTGGTTTGATAGAACTTATTGGAAAAAACGAATTTAACACTTTGTTCCATTTAATAGCAACAATTAAGATAAGAATCTATAATGATAATGCACTTTTAAAGAAAATTGGCTTGGCCATAATTAAAACCTTACCAAAGTTCCAGTCACTAATGGGTCTTATAGTGATTAATGTCGGCGACAGTACCACGTTTAATGAAGATGAATTGAATCTCTGAGTGGCCCATTTAATGAATACACTGATATAATTATGGTTTTAAAACGGTTTTCGATATTTACCTCTGATGTAGGTATGTGTTAATAAAACTATTACGGTGATTGTGCGTGGTAGAGCCAAGCGGCAGCTTTTGCTGCTGCTCGAATGGCCCGGCTCGACGGGGGTGGTAACACGCCCTCGCAGAATACCGATGTGAAGTAGAGGCTTCTTCAGCTTCTGCGTTTCGTTTGGTGAGTGTGGTAACCTGAGGCCCAAATCCCGCCCCCCTAATCTCCCCTCCACATCCTCTCACCCATCTCCAAAATATCCTTAAAGGCCGGCAAGTACCTCCAGCTACTCTGTACTTGCACATGTACGTTGGCGACGGTAATCACTTATCATTAGCTGAGCCGCTTTCTCCTTTCCTCCCATTCCCAAATAAAAAAAAAACCTAAGTCATATGCATAAAACAGTTGTGAATATCATCATAGAACGACAAAACACTATATAATTTTCGAATATTTTTTTAATAATACGGTATTATAATACAACTTTTAGAAGCATCTTGCGAGCGATCAGCTCATTCCAATGGGAACAGTATATTTACTATTCCCATTTAAATATTATAATGTAACAGCGTAACAGATCTTTCCCTAGTCCAAATCCCTCTCTAATATTGAAAAGTAGACTTTCTCCAGCTGTGGCATGATCTTTGATAAACATAATGATAATTTATGGTCAACGAGTTTAAGTTTTATTAGTTCTCTATCATTTATTATTCAATCATTATTGTTGTGTTACCTAAAAGCCACCAAAACGCAAAATAATATTTGTATACTAATTTTATCAATTTCTAAATAGCAGTGTCTGGTTTAGTCTAATACTTTGTGAATTTTGTGACTCGAAATAAAAATTTGAAATTGAAATAATATTAGATAGAAATAATATAAAGCAGAAACCTTTTATTCCATTTGAAATTTGAATATGCGCATATCATATTCTTATTTAACATTTTTTTTTAAAGGAAAGGGGGCATCGAGCAACCCCCCAACTTAATGGTAAGTGATTACCGACGCTCGTACATCTACAACACTGGGAGCGCTGCAGGTGCGTTTCCGGCCTTAAAGGATTTGTGGAAGGGGAAAGTTGGCTTCCGCTTATTTCACACACCGAACGAAACGCAGTAGCCCTACTTCATACTGGTATTCTACCAGACCGTTGTACTAACCCGGATGGAGGACTAGAGCCGACCCATTCGAGCAGCAGCAAAAGCCGCCGCTTAGCTCTAACATGTATCATACGCGGATAAAAACCTGGGTCATAAGCTATGTGGGGTCCTGATGTAATAGTTAACTCGGCTACCATTAGCTATTTAATTATAAATTTTTGGTCCGATCTACGGAGAATGAGCGCACAGTACCTCGGGGTCGTGCAGTTGTATGCTGGGTCCTGAATTTAATTTTATCGCAGGATTACGCGATACAATTCATAAATGATAGTTTCATTTCAGATGTGTAGTATTCACTTTCATAGAATAAATAAATAATGAAAATATGACTATTTAAATTTTTCGATATATTAACAATTCGCAAACGATTTAATTTTATGATTTTTTTCTGAACTTTTTTTATCCTCTTCAGAAATTCAAAGTAAAATAAAAAAACGACTAATGAAATTACGTTATAAAGACAAAACGTAATCAAAACAATATTTTACATCTTTGATATCATTATATTTTCATTTCTCAGACTTTACAATTTACTTGCTAAAATGTATAAATATAGAAGCGATCTGACAATAATTATTGTACATTTACAAAATATATCCGAAAATATATCTGAAGATAGTCTCAATTAAATTATGAAAGTTGATTGAGTCGGGAGAGGAAGAGCTAGGCGAACATTTCACGATCAAATCGGAGACGTTCTGAAAAAGGCCAGGTCAAGAGTACTCTAAAACAACAAGTATGCATGCGAATATTGATGAAAGTGGGAGAAGCGAAAGACGTATGTGAGGACCGTAGCAAGTTGAAGAAGATTGTCTCTGCCTACCCCGTTGGGAACAAGGCGTCTAAATTATAGTTTTATTTAATAACATTATCTTCAATTAGTATAAAACAAAGTCGCAATATGCGTCTGTCTGTGGATTCGCTTATAACTTTTAAACTTCTAAGTTGATTTTAATACGGTTTTCACCATCATTTACAACATTTTCGAGGAATTTTTATAACAGATATCTTTATGTTCTCATCGTGATGAGGCTGGAGCGGTTTGTTCTTAGATCTATAAATATAAATAATGAAACAGCTTTAGTCATGTATCATATTATATCAAAATTTCAGACTTAATTTCAAAAGTTCTCGTCGGAATTCAATTCACATTCAATGATATTAACAACTCAATATCTATTACATTTCAAAATAAAGTCGACCATATAAGTTCGTTGGTATCTTCGATAAGTTCAGTCTGCACGGACTCTTGCAAAAATTATCTGGGAGACCGTTCTTTCATGGTTCTCAGAAGGACTTCAGCTAGAGGATTTTTTTAATTTGATCCCACCGAAGTTTACCTTTTTATTGTTACCAAATGTCATCAGTTATAAATCTGTCTTTCTTCCGATGGGTGTTGTAAGAGGTGACAACGGGAAGAAAGGTTTAGGTAATATCATGGCAATCTACGGAAGCAGAACTGCTCGAGGCTCGTCACCCTCTATCTCGTGGAGAGGTAAAAAGTGGGTTGCGAAAGGCCGTTTGGCTGCGCTGAATAATCCCAAATGTAAAATTGTAACATGTGCGTGATACGTGATGCGTCAAAGAATTTCACAGAAAATTCCGTGTTGCTTCATTTCACAATTAATACGTAGCGTGATAATGTCGTGTAATGACTTATTACATAGAATATTCAAGTGATTTCAAAAAAGGATGAGGTTACCAATGATAATTTATTGTGAGTATTCAACTGAGAAAATGCTCACGTACTTATCAACTTTTTACTTGAAGATTTAAATTTTCGATGAATAATGACCACACAGTTACTACAACACGACTTGGCACTACAATCGATGCTGTATTCATACGATGTTTAGAAAAAGTTTCCACTAGACCGTTCATATTATATTTTAGCTCCCATAATCCTTTTCAAAGCCTTTTAAATTTAATAATATTTTTTAAATTAAACCGTTATCAACTGAATTTAATGTCTTTTTGCACAAACTAAGGGCACATGGGATACAATTTTAATTATTTTTATGCTAAAGAGGTATAACTTCTTACATGCGTACATAATACACACACGTTTTTTAATGTTACGTGATATCTTCGCTGTTATGAACAGATTTTGATGATTTTTTATTGAAAAGGATGTACCTTCAGGGTGATCACATCATAGCGTATTTGCTCCGTGGTTGCTAATCTACACTGGGTTCTGCAACGTGGCCTTCCGCGATCGTGCCCGTTTCCAACATCTCCAAGAAAGTGCCTAAACTCTGTACGTATTTCTCGATGGCTCCTCTCCATGCTGAGCAAGCGTGGAGTTGGTGAGCGCGCAGTTCCGGTGCCGTCGGTGGGTGAACCCCAACATTACTAGCTTGTGGGATTTGGGTTCGATAAATTCGGAACGATTTTTCCCCATCATTAGGTCACTATAGATTCGTTTTTTAGGTACATATAGTACCTGGAACTAACAATCAAGGTTTTTACATAAACTACTAAAGGGAAAGGGTAGCTTAGTCAAAAAAATTCTAATAGTTCTATTCTACGCCATACACTTTTTTTAAACAAATTCAATTTTTAATACATAGTGTGCGCAAGCATAAAGTGATTTTAATCATAGCAATAGCCCATGAAAATGTTACAAATTCCACGTTAATTTCGTTTTATGCTACTTTAAAAACATCTGCACGAATATAAAAGGAAGTTGAAGGTTACTTTAATGCCCACTTCGCACGACATAGTTGTTATTTAAGCGTAAGCTTCAATAAACTGTTGCTTTATGAAATAGCATTTACCTAACGATCATATTATAAAATATAATACTTTTATTCGTTAACTAGCTAAACCCCGCTACGCTTAATAGTTGCTATTTTTGTAAGTAGCGTAATATTCAATATGATATCATCTCACCTTTATTTTTCCAAAAACGTACAATCAACCCAGTCAAAATTTAATCAAGCTTTGATAAAATATTTTGAATATAATATGCACATCATTCAACTGGATATATAAATGGTACTCTACTTGCTAATTAATTCATAGTTACTTCTTATTAGTTTTATCAAAAAAAAATTCTTCAAAATTTACGTGCACTTTTAACAGATATATTTTCTTTTCTTTCAAAACAACCTTTTTATAAAGACTTGTACAGTGCAAATAACGAATTGATTAATTAATAAATGATAAAAATAAATAAAACAATAAAAATATTCCTTAACGCTGGCATAACAAACATTCTTCAAATAGCGACAGATATACAAGTAACATAGTAGTCCTATGTCCTAAGCAAAACAGTACAAGAGTGCTTCATTTTAAACTTTCTATTTTAAAAATATCCCCCAGGAGATTCTGCACGGAATCAAAATAAGACAGTATTTTTCTGTGTTGCTAAAGACATCAAATCATCTATTGTGCATTCATTATTTTAAAGCGGATGCAAGAAAATATCACAATGCTTTATATTTTCTCCGGAAAAGAAACAATTTTAAAATGAATGGGGAACAAATACTTTTGCAGATTATTTAGTATAAGTACTAGGTATGCTTTACTTTTATCATTATCAAGGCGTGGCGTCATATCTCGTAGACTCCAGCAACTCGTGGTCTAATAATTCGTACAGGTGACCATTCTTTAAAAAAAAAACGAAGTTAACCAGATGATTTTATTGTGAAATTATCTTAACCATTTGGGGCAGTATCCAAAGTACCCTTGATAATGTACCTCCTTTCTTCTTTAACAGTCTATATAAGTCCACAGCTGAACATAGACCGTAAAAAGTAGCAGCCTGTAAGTGCCCACTGCTGGGCAAAGGCCTTCTTCTCAAATACAAGTATCAGAGAGGGTTTAAGAGCCGGGAAGGGCCCGCCACGCTGCTCCAGAGCGGGTTGGCGAACAACATATATCCTCGAAATTATATATTTTTTTTATTATTTCTCAGACATGCAGGTTTCCTCACGATGTTTTCCTTCGCCGCTGAGCACGTGGTAAATACAGCACTTAAAATTGCTAATAACAATTTTAGTGGTGCCGGCACCGAGGATCGAACCCAGGTCACTCGCGCTCTATGAAACTAAAGTGAGCGCCCTGACCACTAGGCTACCACGGCTCTTAACCGAACATAGACCGTGCTTTGTGGCAATCCTTGGGGGAGGCCTATGTTCAGCGGTGTACTTACGATAGGCTGAAATGATGATAATTTTGCAATTTGCATTAAATATTTAACTATTAATTCGCCGTGTGGTAGCGATGATCGGGTGGCAGATTCTCACCACTTACTTACAGAATTGCCAGTAGAATATCGTGGCTTGGAACAGATAGCACAGATAGCAGAATAAACCATCACAAATCGAAGGCCTAAATTATGGAGGCTGGTGACGGGCTGTAGCGTACTGGTACATCGAACGTTCAATATCGGAAAACAGATTGATACATAGACAATATTTAATTACCCTGACCGAGCTTCGGGGCCTACAACGCAATGTCTTCCTCCTGGCCAAATTCGACCACGGAACAACATTTGAATACAAGTACGTCAAATGCTAATTACGCAGGTTTTTGCATTTGCATATCTTAGTGCCGCATGTGTGCAAGCACAATGCATATGTGAAAATAATGGAGCTTAATAATGACGGAGACAAAACAAGAACAGATCCGAAAACAATCAAACCCAGAACTTATGGTTCAGCAGTCTAGTCCGTTTACCACTCAGCCACCCGGTTATCGTCGTGTCAAAATACAACAATTTGAAATTAAACTAATATTTACGGATTTTATCGCGTTTAATTTTTTTTTATATTTTCGAGGTTTCGATTGCTTTACAGCACCTCAGTCCCCCCTTGGTCACGGGGGGACTGAGGTGTTAGACGTTCAAATGTCATAGTTAACTCGGGCTACCTTCAGCATCGGACTAAAATTCGATCGTCGGGAAAATAAAAACAAAATTAAACGCGATAAAATCCGTAAATAATAGTTTCATTTCAAATGTGTAATTTTCACGTAAATACAAGAAATCAAAATGCAACAAACCAATCCCACCTATGAGTTCATAACTAGACAGTAAATACTGTAAAAAAAAGTTAAAAAGAATCATAAATCTGCAGTTCAATAGAGCTTAAAACCGTTTATGCTGAAGCAAGTTCATTAAATGTAACAAATAGCATGTAGCAAATAGCCGGATACCAGCTTTAAATTTTACGCTACGTTTTTATACTTTTTCCACTCACGTTTATCTCCTCAGATGAACATTTGGTTTGTTTCAATAATTTCGTAATGTTTCTTCTTTTAAATTCGAGTAGCATAATCACAATCCGCGTTTGTCTGTGTGTTCGTTTGTAACTTCTAAACTATTAAATGTATTTTAAGGCGGTCATCACCTTCATTTAGAACATTTCATTTCATTTAGAACTTAACTAATCAATTCAAATCAAATCATTTATTCAACATAAGAAACATACATATCACTTGACGAACGTATGTTTTTTAAACCTACCACCGTTTCCTAATGAGGTTATTCTGAGTTATGTATTTTTTTGAAAGAAAAAAGGTTTTAATAATCAATACTACAATATTTTAAATTTTTTTTTTAACTACAAACTGCTTTAGAACTACTAACTTATTCACATTTATTTAATAATATTACTATACAAGTACCAATTATTAACCAACCACATGAATGCTAAAATATTTTTAAGCTCTTTATGGGACCCTCTCTGAAAACTGAACTGAACTTCTAATTTTATTTTTCCCTGGTGTTTACTCTAGTCAACTTCTATATGAGACTACAGAGGCATTCCATTTTTATGCTGTCATATAAATGAAGCCTAGCGATCAGGACGCTCGCTACATTTCCATAGTTCAGGAGTCACACGGATTCAATAAAAAAATAACGGGAGTATTTATAAGACAATTAAAGTTTTCCTTGCCTTAAATGTAACCAAAAAATATACGCTATACGTTTATATTTACAGCCTATATATAGCGTGTTTTTTTGCTTTTTAGCACAAGTACATAAAAGTAAAAGTAACAGCCTGTTAGTGCCCACAGCTGGGCAAAGGCCTCCCTTCTCAAATACTAGTATCAGAGAGGGTTTAGGAGGCGGGAAGGGCCCGCCACGCTGCTCCAGTGGGGGTTGGCGAGCTTCACATATCCTCGAAATAATATTTTTATTATTTCTCAGACATGCAGGTTTCCTCACGATATTTTCCTTCACCGTTGAGCACGTGGTAAATACAGCACTTAAAATTGTTAATATCAATTTTAGTGGTGCCGGCACCGGGGATCGAACCCAGGTCACTCGCGCTCTATGACACTAAAGTGAGCGCCCTGACCACTAGGCTACCACGGCTTTTTAGTAATAATATATTTTTAGAAATCTTTGGGAGTTTTAAAGCTTGTACAAAATCTAAACTGGGGTTTAAATAAATAAAGAACTAATTTTTATTCAATTTATCGACACTACATTCATCATTCGCCACTTTACAGTTATTACTGTGAAAACTTTTTCAGTAAAAGCTGAAGTTGCGAAAACAGAGAGCATTTAATTAAGTATATGGTAACATTTAACTTCGTCGGTCCTGACATCTGCCGTTTACAAAAAATATGTTCTATTCAGTTTTACCTCATCTCGATAAATCGTTCGTAAATTATGTTTTAGAGTTTCCATCTGTGCGTAACAGAAAAGACTCAAAATAGATTATTTTTCTATACTTTATGTTGTGGTAAAAGTATAAGTACAATATATGTGTTGTTTTGTAAGCCAAGGGACTTTTGCTGCTATTCGAATGGGTCGGCCCGTCCAGGATATCATGGCCTCGCATAATCGGCTAGAAGTAGAGGCATCTCTTCATGTGCTTCTGCGTTTCGTTTGATGGGTGAGCTAAACGTAGGCTTAATCCGCTTGTCCCTGCCCAAATATCCTCAAAAATCGGTAAAGCACCTGCAGCTCTTCTAGTGTTACAGATGTACGTGTGCATTTAAAAAAGTTTAATCACCATTTCTGGTGTAAGTGCAAATTATGATAAATCATGATCGGCAACCCTAAGCGCAGCTTCCCTTTTGCGAGGGTACCGAAGCTCTGCTCATCAACCCGCCAGTCCAGTGTGATGAGTATGGGTAACTCTTCCAACAACGGCGTGTCAGCGTTATTGGTGCTTTCACTAAGATATATCCCTAATGGTGGACCTGCATAGGCTGATAAAGAAAAGGCATAGTAAAGATTTCTTGTATTCACGCGAACACTACACATTTGAAATGAACATGGTCAGGTGTGCTTTGAAGCAGCCGGGATTTAAAATAAGCCGTTTGAAATAGTTTAGCATCAATAGTTTAATATTAAAAAAGTATAGTAATCCAAGCTATAACAACATTACATAAATATAGGTCTCCGAAACTTTAAAAGGTACCAATTAATACTTTTTAATACTATAAAGTACTGCCACCATAAGTCTGCAGTTCAGTAGAGCTTAAAACCGATTATGCAGAAGCGAGTTCATTAAACGTAACGAATGGTACGCCGGCAGCTCGATTTTAAAGCCTCAATCGTTGTTTTTACGCTACTTCGTTACGATGGCTGAAAACACTTTTATAAAATTTAACGCCTCTGTGGCATTCATCTTAATAATCGATGTTTTTTTTATTTATTTCATTACATGTTCAGGTTTTTCAATCAATTGGTATCGATAATCTATAACTTAAAACAACAACATTTTCTAAACTTTTGTATCTATATATCTATATCCGTTCTATTTCTAAATTGATGTTATTGTTCTTGTAGCTGTATACAGGCACAATGAAGTCTAATGTCTGTTTACAATGTTGGTGAGTCTACTGAACTTAATATTCCGGTAAGGAGATATTTATATTTATGAATAAATAAATTTACGAGTTTGTCCGCGATAGCTTATCTTCGATATAAGGATTGGCGAATGGAGCTATACCACACACTGCATGTTAGACGCTCCTGCCGGTCATCTCTGCACATTTTCCGTCTATTAACGTTTTTGATGCTTAATCCGTCCTGTGTACTTCTAAGGCATAAGGTATCATTCTGAAAGCTTTTCTCTTATCCTCTACCACAAAGAAAGGTAACTTAATATAAAAGAAAGGCCACTTAATAATAATAAAATAAAATAAACATAATGCTATATATCATTGTTTACTGAGAACTGTTAACATTTCCAGAGCTCAGAGGTAAATATAATGAAATTCCCCTTTGTATTAGAGACAATGCATATACACGCTATGAATTCTTAACCACACACAAAAGCAATATGCATTAGGAAGCCAAAGTAAATACTTGCTTATGTTGTTGTTGAATTATTTAAGCCAGTTCAATAATTGCATTCAACAACAGCTTTGGAATTATTTTCGAATTATTTTTAAAATATTTACAAACTTATTGTCAAACAAAATATTTAAAAAGTAATAAGTAGCAATACTTGAAAAAATAACCATCATCATTTCAGCCTATCACAAGTCTACTGCTGAACATAGGACTCCCTCAAATTTTGCCATAAAGCTCGGTCCTGAACCATCTGCATCAATCGACTTCCTGGAACACTGCGCAGGTCGTCTCTCCATTTTGTAAGAGGTTACCCTCACACTACCCTAACTGCGTTTGCCTGTACAAGGCTACGATACCAGAACTTTTTTCGCCAACGGAAGTACGAGTTCTTCACATAGAGGATCGAACTCGACTTTTCGTACTCGGAAGCAGAGCTCCTAACCACCCGGCGATCTTGTATTTACTTTAAATTAGTTGATTATTTTATGAGAAGGGGTGGCAAGCAAGCTGCTCGACTAATGGTAAGTGATTACCGTCGCACACGTACATCTGCAACAACAAAGGAGCTGCAGGTGCGTTGCCGACCTTTAAAGAAGCCACGGGGTGGGAGGGAAGTTGGGGGAGGGGCGAAGAATGTCTCACACACGCACAAGATGCGTCTATTTTTTCGTCTCTCCGGGGGATAGAACGTATTAGGACACGATAGCCTCATCAATCGTGTTTGCTCCCGGAGATTAGCATGAAATTTTCAAGTCTCAACCCTTAATCGCCTCTTACAACAACCAAGGGAAGAATGATACGACAGACTTCCCCACGCCGCTACCACATGGCCGAAATTCATTACATTTAATTTGTTCTGTAAAATAGCCGGACATTATCTATTATATATAATTCTCGTGCCACGTTCTTGCACACAATGAACTCCGAAACTATCAAACCGATTTTCACTTTTTTTTTTTTCAAATGTATGTTTTGCTGGCGTGCCTAAAATAGGATCGTTTTTATAATGTTTTGTTTTTGTTAATTCATTGCAAAATCAAAAAAAAATATTTTCCTTATACTACAACATATCTTTCCTCTGGGGCGCCGTATGTCGACGCTGTACACTACGTCACCGTACGATCTCATGTTATTGTTTATCATGTACTGCGTTCCATTTTGAGAATACGCAACAACGCGCGGCCGGTTCTGCTAGTTATTATGTAAATATAAAGATTGATTCTTAAGAGGTTTTTAAAATCTAAGCATAATAACTTTGTTACGTATGCCTACTACTCGTAGAACGTCAATATCTTTATTATTAATTATAGTAACTTAGTATACAACAGAAGAGCCGTGGTGGCCTAGTTGTCAAGGCGCTCACATCAATTTCATAGAGCGCTAGTGACCGGGGTTCGATCACCGCTGCTGGTACCACTAAAATTGTTAATAGCAATTTTAAGTGCAGCCTAGTGGGTTCTTCCTGCCTCCAAAACCCTTTTCTGTGCCTTTGTCGAGCAGTGGGCACTTACAGGCTGCTTCTATACTTTTTTACTTTACTACTAAAAAATAAAGTCGAAATCCGCTTCAGTATGTGTAAGGAGCATAACTATTAAACTTCAAAGTGGATTTATATGCAGTTTTCATCTTGATTCATTTAATTTAGTACATTTCATGCGGAAGGTCTCTATTTATAAGATTCACATTCACATTTAGTTTTCATATTACAGGTCTGTCCATTAGATGCCGTCGCGGTTCGCTTGTTCTTAATAAAATTGTGATGTTGATTATGAAATTAAAATTTTTCATTTGATGTAAGAAATTCAAATTTAGTTTGTCAGTTGTCATTGATTTTTACTATCTCCCACCGTTTCGTAACGAGTTTCCTCTGACGAAGAAGAATTTAGTGTTATTCAACATTTTATACGATTCAAATTATAGAAGTTCATTGAAACTAAAAGTCTCACAGACAAATGAAGCATGTACTAATATATATTCACGCCTTGTTCCCAACGGGGTAGGCAGAGACCATCTTCTTCCACTTGCTACGGTCCTGATATACGTCTTTCGCTTCTCCCACTTTCATCAATCTTCGCATGCATCCTCGTTGGATTAGAGTACTCTTGACCTGGCCTTTTTTCAGAACGTCCAAGATGAAGTAAAACATAGGAATGAAATTAACAAAAACTCATGGAGGATTTGTCGACGCGACCTGACCAACCCTACGAGTAGCCCATGTTCACAAGCATGACGGAAGTGGCAGCCATCGCCCTCCTCAAACCATATTAAAGGGAAGTGGACGACTCGCAACACAACGGCGCTGTATGTAAATATACCATGAAGCGATTTTTTCTCAAAAGCTCAATGGAATGTCAAGACCATTCATTAGCGTTCCTATCGCTGAGTTTTGAAACCCAATATTATAAGGCTTTTCAAGGTAAAAATAGTTTTAACTTTGGGTAGAAATAGATTTAACAAGCCTCCGTCTGAGTTTCGATCCGTTAGGTTTTACATTAGGTCCTTACATATGAAATTGGCTTTTGTCGAACTGGCCACTTTGATCTCAAATAATCTAGTGTTTGTTTAGGAATTCCAAATTTTAAGATTCCCGATGTAAAGCAGTTTTTATTCCCGCAAGAAGCCAAAATATAATGCTAAGGCTAACAAAAAATGTAATAAAAACTTTGAGATATAAATAACGTCTATTACTTAAAGCGTGTTATAGAAATGTTGGGCTCTTCTGGTGACAAGAAGTCTTACGACTCGTCAACCATCTTAAATATATTTTTGTTTCACGAAGCTTGCTTAAAAAAAATTTAATTACGTAAATATATAATTAAATCCCGATGTTGGCACGAATTTTCCCCGTACTCAGCGGTAAAGCAAAATACCTTGAGAATGCCTGCACGTCTGACAGAGAATAATAATAATGAAAAATGTTTCGAGGACATATGAACCGGACCGCCAACCCGGACTGGAATCTCGGTGAACCATTCCCGGCTCTGAAAACCCTCTCAAATCTGCCTTTGGCCAGCCGTGGGACATGTACACGATGCTTTACTTTTCACTTTATGTAAAAGTAAAAACCTAAGATTTCTCTGCTTAAAGAAGCAGCTTATAAATGTTCTAAACAGTTGGGTAAAGACTTTTATCATGTTCGAGAGGGTTTTGAAAACGGCAAGATTCCGTCACGCTGTTACAATGCGGCTTGAAGAACTTGTGCCATATGGGTTATGTCCACTGACATATATTTTAGACAGATGAGAACATTGATAGGAACTTTTATTCAAACAGTAAAATAAATTAAAATTGTTTCCATGAGTTGCTGTTTTATTGGTGAAAAATTAATTAATTGAGATGCGGTTCGAGAACCGCAACTCGGTGTGACATGCGGTTCGTACTGAACACCTCGTCTAATCCAGCAACGGACAATGGATAGCACTGTCTAAAGTGGGGGGTGTCTAGTAATGCAATCGCTAATCCACTTGCGTCCCGCAAAGCGTAAGGATGCGTAAGGATTTCGGCGAGTCCTCGCTACAGAAAGGTCTGTAGGTGTCCAGCTACGAGATAACGAACGAAGAACAAAGAAAACAAAATGTTCGATATGCCGTCATCGGGTGAGCGTTCTATTAAATAGAATGGAACGTTTCATACAATGAAACATCGAATCTGTTTTCGCATCGCATTTACAAGGGGAAATAGTATTGAGGTCGTCATTGGCCATTACAATTATCCGATGCAAATCCGATTGAAAACGTTTGGGTGCGGGAAAAGCTTAACGCTCCTTTAGCACAAACTGCATATACGAGTACGTATACGTAAACATCAACTCTATTCGGTAGGATAGAAGTAAATTACATTAAATCCCTTCTGAAAAATAGATGTACATTTATTTGGTTGAGCCTTACGAAACGAAGTTTACGTTTGGTTAAGATTCCTCCTCATTTTGTTTCGATCCTCACAGCTCCTCTCGCCAATCGCTTGTTACAGTCATCCGTATTATTATGGGAGTCGAAAGTGTAACTTAGTGCTCATCATATTTTTTTTTTTTTATGAAAATAGGCCTGCGTTTGACCTCAACCTTGCCCGATGGAAAGCGAAGATGAGGCCTAGGATGGTACACGCTTGTCTAGATGTCGGTTCACTTTGGCCTTGAAGATATCCAGGTTATAGGCCTCCGGAAAAACCGACCTCGGCAGAGAGTTCCACTCCTTAGCCGTCCGCACAAAGAAAGAAGAGGCAAACCGCCTCGTGCGCAATGGAGGAATGTCTACAACATAAGGGTGGAACTTCTCGCCGCGTCTAGTCGTTCGGTGATGGAAAGGGGAAGAGGGTATTAGGTTATGCAAAACCTCCGCACACTCTCCGAAATGAATTCGATAAAAAACCGAGAGGCAGGCCACTCGTCTACGGTGTTCGAGGCTTTGAAGTTTTGCCTCTACTAGTGAGTCACTGCCTATGATCCTCTTCGCTCGGCGCTCCAACGAGTCCAAAGCATCAAGCTGATGTTTAGCCGAACCATCCCAGAGGTGGGAACAGTATTCCATGCAAGAGCGGACTTGAGCTTTGTATTGATTTAAGAGCTGCTCCGATGTGAAGTACCGTCTCACCCCGAGAGGATACTAAGTTTTTTGGCAGCAGTGTTTGCTATGGACTCGATGTAACGACCGAAATTTAGGTTAGAAGAGAGATCTAGACCTAAGAGCGCAAGACGGTCATTTACCGGAACGGAGACATTCCGGAAAGTCGGAGTCAGTTGGAATGGACTCCGTTTCGCCGAAAAAGACAAGCCTGTGTTTTGAGGGGTTAAACTCGACCAAATTGGCATCACCCCATTGGGAAACAGCCTCCAAAGTCGAGTTCACCCTCAATCATCGATTCTCTGAAAGACTGGACTTTTGCCCCAGACTTCGCATCGGACAAGTATCTCCCCGAGACTGTGCTGTCATCTGCATACCCAAAGATATCGGGTGTTACCAGCAGGTCGTTGATGTGCAGCAAAAACAGTCGCGGAGAGCACAGACCCTGAGGCACACCGGCATTAATATCATGGAGATCGGACGAGGCGCCATTAACGACAACCTGAATCGATCTGTTCCTCAGGAAATCCTCGATCCAGATGCAAAGCTCGGGAGCAATACCATATGCCGGAAGCTTGCCAATGAGACTTGCGTGCCAGACCCTGTCGAAAGCCTTAGAGATATCAAGAGACACGGCAAGAGCTTCACCGTGTCTCTCAATGGCTTGGTGGTGAATAGCATACACAAGAAGATCCCCAGTAGATCGGCCTCGACGAAACCCGAATTGACGGTCACTGAGGAGGTCGTTGTCCTCCAGGTATGCAAGGAGGCGGTTGTTTAAAACGCGCTCCATAACCTTACAGAGTATGGAGGTGATTGCGATAGGTCGGTAGTTGGCAGGGTCGGCACGACTTCCTTTCTTAGGTACAGGTTGGACATTGGCAATCTTCCAGGACTTCGGAACTTGACCAGTCGTCAGGGACAAGCGATAGAGGCGAGTCAGAACAGGAGACAACTCAGGCGCACATGACCGCAAGACAATGGCAGGAATGCCGTCAGGCCCACTAGCCTTATTCACATCTAGAGTTCTGAGTATTTTCAGTACCTCTTTTGCCGAATGTGTACCTCAGGCATTGCAGAGTCACAACGAGGTAGCAAAGGTGGGCAGTTATCAGCTGCATCTAGTTGTGAATTCTTCGCAAATAGAGAGGCAAACATGTCTGCTTTCTCTTAACTGATATTAAGGAAAATATGCTTATTCATCGCTTTATAGGCGTGCGCTGACACGACCGATTTGAAAAAAGTAAATAAAATGTAAAAGTAAAGTGGAAAAATAAGAGCCAATCCCAAATATTTATTTTTATAGAGAGATTGGATTATCCAAAATATTTATTTTTAGATTTCATCGAGGCGGAGTCTTATCAGCTCCAAATGATAAATATTTATTTTTAGAGAGATTGGATTATCCAAAATATTTATTTTTAGAGAGATTGGATTATCCAAAATATTTATTTTTAGAGAGATTGGATTATCCAAAATATTTATTTTTAGATTTCATCGAGGCGGAGTCTTATCAGCTCCAAATGATAAATATTTATTTTTAGATTTCATCGAGGCGGAGTCTTATCAGCTCCAAATGATAAATATTTATTTTTAGAGAGATTGGATTATCCAAAATATTTATTTTTAGAGAGATTGGATTATCCAAAATATTTATTTTTAGAGAGATTGGATTATCCAAAATATTTATTTTTAGAGAGATTGGATTATCCAAAATATTTATTTTTAGAGAGATTGGATTATCCAAAATATTTATTTTTAGATTTCATCGAGGCGGAGTCTTATCAGCTCCAAATGATAAATATTTATTTTTAGAGAGATTGGATTATCCAAAATATTTATTTTTAGAGAGATTGGATTATCCAAAATATTTATTTTTAGATTTCATCGAGGCGGAGTCTTATCAGCTCCAAATGATAAATATTTATTTTTAGAGAGATTGGATTATCCAAAATATTTATTTTTAGAGAGATTGGATTATCCAAAATATTTATTTTTAGAGAGATTGGATTATCCAAAATATTTATTTTTAGAGAGATTGGATTATCCAAAATATTTATTTTTAGAGAGATTGGATTATCCAAAATATTTATTTTTAGAGAGATTGGATTATCCAAAATATTTATTTTTAGAGAGATTGGATTATCCAAAATATTTATTTTTTTAGATTTCATCGAGGCGGAGTCTTATCAGCTCCAAATGATAAATATTTATTTATATTGTGGTAACATCTATGTCAGCTTTTGTTTCGTATGTGTAACAAGATACGCCGACTCGATATTAATTTTACGCGCTTAATGAGTAGCTACTACTAGTTTTATGAAACTGTATGAGAAATATAATTCCTGTATTGGAAATTTTCCAATACAGGAATCATATTATACTTATAATACAGTCCATTATTAATACAATAAGGAACAAACAATATCAGATATCTTGACGGAACTTCCTCATGGTCTGATTAGGTGCCGAAAATAGAGAACAAACGTTCATTCTTAATAAGCAGAACACAATACAAATACAAGTATAATTTAATTATATTACCGGCATCAATTCCTTTCGTAAAGCAAAACAAAAATCATTAGCTATCGTCTTCATTGATGTAGCCTGGATATTGTAATTGACTTATATTATTTTCATCTCGATTTTATATTATTTTAGGTTTAGGTTACAAAGAAAGCCTAGTGGTAGCCTAGTGGTCAGCGCGCGTGACCTGGATTAGATACCCGGTGCCGGCGCCACTAAAATTGTTAATAGCAATTTTAAATGCTGTATTTACCACGTGCTCGGCGGTAAAGGAAAACATCGTGAGGAAACCGGGATATCTGAGAAATAATAATAAATATTGTTTCGAGGATATGTGAAGCCCGCCAAACTGAACTGGAGCAGCGTGATGGGCCCTTGCCGGCTCCAAAACCCTCTCAGATATATTAGAAGGAGGCCATTGCTCAACACTGGGCACTTATAGGCTGCTACTTTGCTTTACTTTTACGAAGAAATAAGTTTTCGACTCTGTAGAGATAGAATGCAACTAGCTTTTGTCCGCGATTTCATCCGCGTATAATCTATAAGCTCGGAATAGTTTTAGTCGCATTAATTATTTAAAGACACGTTTATTATTCATAGACCTCCGAACGGTGAATATAACATTTAAATCGTTCTGTGGTTTTTCTATATAGTATGGATCTGGCCATTAATTATAGTATTTATCCCGGTCTGGACGATCCGTGCGTTTTCCAGAATTAAAAGCCATACTTCGAACATTTTGTACAATTGATCTTTCGCATACATATACCCAATATATAACTGGATAACAAAAATCGCAGTATTTTAGTTCAATCATAACCTATCAAAAAAAAACCAGTCCAGTAGTTTTTGCGTAATGCCTGAACGAACAGATAAACAGACAATCGGACTAAATTTCCAAAAAAAACATTTTTGCTCGGAGTCAGGCATATTTTTTACCCCAAAAGTTTTATTTTTAAATATATTTAATGTACAAAAACTGGTTTTCACTATCTTATAACAGTATAGGGTATAGGGATGGAGTAGAATTATTTGCTACCCCTTGTCTACCCTTCACGTGTCATAACGATATAATTTCTATTGATATAGTTTCTACACATTTAAAAATAAGAAAGGGATATGAAATGCCATTTTGTTTATTTATTAATCACTTACCGACATCTCAACGTCATTCACCTGGTCTATGAGAATACTAAAACTGAGTGTGATCAATGGCGAAAAAACTGACACAAATATGCTATATTTTTTACACGTCCTAACGCAAACCAGGTCTGGTGCTAGGTCTTACATGAGCAAAGATGGGTTACGTTGGGGTTGCACGGGCCTCCTAAACGATAGATGGGTGTTCGTTCTCCTCTCCATCTCCTTGCCGGGCAAGGCTCGATCGGAAACTAATGCGCATTCCTACACGCCATCCAATTCCATGAGGGCAAAGGACCCCTCTGAGTTCACCATGTTGGTGCAATATGTTACGCAACGTGCAAAAAACGTGCCTCTAGCGAAAGATGGCGTAAAATACATCCAAAATTGCTGAAACTAAATTCAAAAGAAGTATTACT
Organism: Bhutanitis thaidina; assembly: GCA_029286595.1. Lineage (NCBI taxonomy): Eukaryota > Metazoa > Arthropoda > Insecta > Lepidoptera > Papilionidae > Bhutanitis > Bhutanitis thaidina. The sequence goes on along the minus strand of JAGSMS010000012.1, from coordinate 3,325,395 downwards.
TCAAAAATCCTGTCTTGTCTAGATGATAGAACATCCCGCTAATAATTCAATCATAGATCGATGCGTTGAATACAATTTGAATAAATTATATATGCATAGATAATTTTCTGATGTGATCTACCTGAGAACAGCGCACAAAGATTTAGTTATAATGAGAAACGCAGAAGCACAAGATGCCTCTTCTTCACACCGTTGTTCTGCGTGGCCGTGGCACACACCCGATCGAGGCAGCCCATTCGAGCATCAGCAAAAGCCGTCGTTTGGCTGTACCGCGTCAAAAAGTTGTATAAAAATAATTGGTTTGCAGTACAAAATAACCGAAGCTGTCACCGTGAATGCAATCTGACAGAATTGACATTATCACCACTGTCCATTGCTGGACATAGGTATTTTTCAATGGAAGGTTTTGCCATAATTGCTTCGCTTGACTAGTAGATTCCCACGGTCGCTCTATTTTGGTTCTGGTAATTTTGAGATGGTCAATCAGGAATCTGTCGGATGCCAAGAGATTTGGAAGGCGATTCCCTAAGACAAGTCCAATAAAACCTTCGCGAAGAAAGGGTTACATATTAATTGGTATGAGTACTGGTAGGTGTTGTAAGTAAAGCGCTTTGATGTAAGTTTTTTTATTTTTTAATCGGAGATAGCTCGCCAAGGTGTTAAGTTTTAGCGAGTATTTTAGTTACTTATATTTGCACGCTATTTCGGCCGGATATCACTCAACCAATCAACGAAATAAACACCGAGTTCGTTCCACCAGCAAATTTAGACTAAACTCTTTTTTTTTCTTACAGTACAGACAGTAGTTAAATACTCGCCTATTATTAGGAATATATATATCAAAAGTGCATAACACCATTATGCGTGGCTATGCGGTTAGCGTTACTGAGCCCTAAGCATTGGATCATGGGTTCGAATCCTAGCCGAATTCAATATTTATGTAACATACAAACTGGTTTTTGAGTCTGGTTGTATTGTGTTACATTCTGTGTGACTGACGACATTTGACTCGAATATTTTAATATCATTGCATAGGACTCCCTAAAAGGCGATTAAGTGTATAGACACTTAAAACTCATAGGAGTTTTAAATGAAAATAAAATCAAAATCTTTGTATCATCTGCATAGGAACATAAATTTCACTTGTTAAATGTAATTATTTTTTGTAATCTACGACCGTTTCGTAATGAGGTACCTCTGACGGAAGAGAAACAGACGAAATATATATATATCATGTAAATATTTTTAGAGAGCCATAACATGAAGGGTGCAAGCCTTATTACTGCCGGGTTTGCTCTTTTTTTTATGGGAAAGGCGGCAAACGAGCAAGCGGTTCACCTGATGATAAGTGATTACCGTCACCCATGTACATCTGCAACGCAGGTACGTTGCCGGCCTTTAAGGGAATTTGGGAGATGGAAGGGAGGGTAGGGAGGGGGAGGGGAAGGGGGCCTTCGGTTACCTCTCTCACCGAACTAAACGCAGAAGCACAAGATGCCTCTCTACTTCACGCCGGTATTCTGCGAGGCCGTGGCACACACCCGATCGAGGCAGCCCATTCGAAAAGCAGCAAAAGCTGCCGCTTGGCTCTACCACGTATAATGTATGATATTAGTATATTATATATTAGTAATATATTATTCAAATACAACTTTTAGAAACAGCGTGGGAGCAATCAACTTATTCCCCAAAGATTACAATCATACATACATTGGTTTATATTATAATGAACCTTTTAATAATTTCTTGGTTTAATTACATTTTTTTTGCATGTACACTTGCAGGACTGTAATATATCTCGCGCAATTGACATCGGTAGTTCTCGTTGTCGTGTTGTCGGCAAGGGTAGTTGCGATAGTTGTCGCCGTGGTCGTAAACGACATGAAGCATATTTGAATTGAAATTGCTTTTTTTAATTGTATAAAATAAAAATAATTTCCTGAACTTGGTGTAAATAAGAAAGAGCACTTTTACGTAATTTTTTTTAAGTAAAAGCAAACTATTTAATAATAATTAAAAACTCACGCTCCGAGCACAGAATGTTTTTACGGTGTAATATGAATTTGGTCAAGCAATTTATCCCCTGAAGAGCGCTCTTTATCGGAAATTGCTTGTCCCTGTAGTCTGTAATTTTCCACTCGGGTAATCAACTTCATTTAAAATTTTCAATTCTCTTCATGACGGTCACTAAATTGAGGCTTTGTTATTTTAAATTAATGTAAATAATACTTAATATAAACGTTAGATTTAAGTCTAGCTTTTATATTAACACTAGATGAAAAAACGAGCCCCCGGTGAATCCACTGAGTGAAGTCGTCACCTGAAGACAAGTTGGAATGCCTCACTGTTTATAATACTGGCTCTCTATACCCAACACCAGAACACACTGTAGTTGCACTGATGATTAGCAGCAGAAAAAGGTCAGTGGGCGGTGCTTACCCGGACGGCTCCCGAAAGAATCCACCCTGACGTGACAGTTAGTGTTAAACACACTTTTATTACATGATCTTATTGGTGTTTGACTCCTATAAAACAACTCTTTTTCCAAATGCCAACCTCACCTGTTGTGAGGTACTCTCACAGTGCACTCTATTATTTATTTGTTAAATTTCATATACATGACAATGTATATAGGCGGACTTAATGCCAGAAGAATTCTCTACCAGTCAACCTTTTAACTAATAAAGGTGACTCTGTCGATCGTACGATGGCAGACAATACATCCAATCCCAAACTCCAGGTCCAGTGATATGTGATGAGAAGCAGCATCACTATTGTGTGGGTACCGGCACTAAGCTGTTCAACCCGCTTTCCCAGCGGGGTGAGTAGAAACAAATCTTTCAATAACTTTTCTACCGGAGAGGCCAGTATTCAGCAGTTGAATTGAATAGAGCGATGAATATGATTCACCACGGCTCCCCCACCACTTGGCCGCCCCATTCCCCGTCCGTCTGCCCTTAAAGGTATGCTTAGTACATTGCATACAATTTTTGTCAAGAATGAGTTCAACTTTGATAGAATTGGTACCAGATGCATTACCGACTGTTATGCACACAGAAAGAAAGGGCAAAGTATTGAATGTAAAGTAAAACTATGTATATGTGTTACATATACATAGTTTTACTTTTTTAGCGTGGTAGAGCCAAGCGGCGGCTTTAGCTGCTGCTCGAATGGGCCGGCTCGACCGAGTCGGTACCACCGCCTCGCAGAATACCGGCGTGAAGTAGAGGCATCTTGTGCTTCTGCATTTCGTTCGGTTAGTGAGGTAACCGGAGGCCCACATCCCCTCCCTATTCCCCTCCTATTCCCTCCCATCTCCCAAATATCTTTAAGGACCGGCAACGCACCTGCAGCATCTATGGTGTTGCAGATGTATGTGGGCGCCGGTAATCACTTAGCATCAGGTGAACCGCTTGCTCGTTAGCCGTGTTTTCCAAAAAAAAAAAAACATAAATTTAAATTTTTTCCAAGTTCGGCTCGAGCGGCGTAGAACTGCAATCACGATATACCAGCGTAAAGCACGAGCGTTATGCTGCTATATTTGGTATGAAATCAGATACTCGTATTCATTTACTGTTAAGGAGGCATGCCATTTCACTCCTCATAGGTGATCATGCATTTTGATTCTCAATTAAGGATCGACACAGGTATTTACTCCTTTTGGGGGTGATTATTGCCATAGTTAGGCGGTGTATTTTGTATCTGTCGACTATTACGACACTAAATAGACGAAGGCAGATTCTCTTTTACCGCCTCTACACGGTAGTACGCACAGATGTTAGACATTTTTTACTTCTCTACTTACGTTTGAGTTGCCTTCTCCGACACCCATGGTCAGATAGGGTTAGCGCTATCACTTACGGACAGCCGCACGGATATTTTTTGTTTAGTAAATTGTAATTTGCCTCATTTGATTTTTAAACAAATTCTAAAATTTTAATTAAACTTTTGAAGCTTTTACAACTAATCATAGAACTGTGAATCGACTGTCCACACAGTTTCGAGTTGGTTGTTCGACTTTTTATGTCCCGCGACTGACTAGTTTAACTTTGACTCGAATAACTAATATTAAACATTCCACGGCTTGTTTAATTTGAACGGTTACTTTTGGTACAAACTATGCCTCTCTTGTTTTAAAAGCCTAGTAAAATTCTCTTGACACTATCGGCGTTTGATTTCATTTATTGTATTTTCATATAAATATTAATCTATTTTAGTATTAAAAGTAAATCGAAAAATAAAAAATCTTAATGAAAATAAAATATCTGAATGTTTTGTAGTGATTTTAGTCTGTTGCGTAGTGACTAATCGATGGGTAGCCGCGCTATTGGTCCTGGATTCGATTCCCACATCTGCGAAATAGTTGAAATTCCTACAATGTATATTGCTTTTTCTTAAAAAAATAAAGCTCATTATGACTTATTAGGTATTGGCTTCATCGTTATATCAAAACTGCTTTTTCAGTTCTTAAATTTGCAATTACCCACTCACTATAACACGTAACCGATCACTCGCGTACTATGGAAATAAAATTAACTCTCCAACCCCTGATTTACCATGTGGCCATAGTTTTGTAAGATATTTTAAAAGCAAAGAAAAATCGACTGCTTACTTTCCTTACTTTGAGTACTTTCTTTGTCAAAAATATTTATCTACTTGTACTTGTGCTTCGGCGGTTGTCTTGTATTTCCTAAAATTATACAACACTTATATTATATGAGTTAAATGGAAATGGAATTTTGAATCTGTTGAAATTAGGTGTTGAAAATACGACTGTTCGAAAACTAGTTCATCGCTCACTTTTATCAGCTTGGTCAATAATTTTGTCCTCCATCACAAGTCGCAATATGAACAAAGTTTAACGCCATTATGTAGATAGAAGCTCATTTAGATTAAAGTATTGCGCTCCGTACGCCGTGTTCACAGACAGATCGTTTCGTTTCATTTATCCTTTACTGGAATTCGACAAAAGACAATTTGTAAAAGCGCTCTTTAGAAAATCCTTTAGACAAAAATGGTAATATCTACGCAGATTTTTATTATATTGTCATGACATAGTGGTGTAAGGGGGAAAGTTGTCTTTAGGGTATAAAGGACAACCTCTTCTGCACATGATTAACGGACGAGGAGCGATCTTGTGACTGATGACGGAAAATGAATATACTGAACCCTAATCTCCCGGACTATTCTTCAGTGCGAGGATAGGGTCACGGTGCTCATCAAACCAATAGCCTAATGGGTTAGGTGCGGACTGCGAAATATGTACGGGCCCGCCATTCGACAATTGTCGTGAACCACTCGAGATACGAGCTGTAATGCTTAGTTGGAGGGTTAACGGGAATATTAGTAATGTTACTTAAATAGCATTGCTATTCATCTAAAATAAAACGGCCTGCCCAGCAGTATAAAGAAGAGATACAGTACTAGACAGCGTGAGCGTTACCATAACTATCCAATGATTTTTTTATGTAAAAACTGTGACAGTGTGACGAGTATGAGCAAAATATTTTATGTCCAATTTTGTTGGCGCTTTTTTGAAAAAGCCAACAAAACGCTTCCGATTATAATCTTATCTTTATTCTTCTTTAACAATCTGTAATTAGTCCACTGCTGAGCATAGGTCTCTCCTATGTGTATGATTTGCAGTGCTCACTATGCTTGGCAAGCAGTTCAGCGAGGGAACACAAGACTCCTCGCACCTAAAATGCTTGTCGGGCGGCTGCCGGTCATCGTTCATCGGTCGACGTTCTCCTTCCTCGATTAAATCGTACCGTGTTATTTTTCACAACCAAGTCATGGTCTCGTTTATCCAATTCATATCTACATCAATCTACTTTAGTCAGCTGCTGTACATAGATCTAATCCAAGATAGCGCCAGCGATGTTCCTTCCTTGGCTGGTTTGCACATAGTCGCCACGCTGGGCAAGCGGGTTGATGAGCAAGGCATGGCTACCAATCAACGAAACCACGTCTTGGTTGATTGTGAAAAAAAAACTGAAGAATTGACGGGCTCACGAAATTTTTTTGTGTCATAGTTGATAAGGCCCATATGTATTTTCAGTTAGGTATTTCTTCTATCAGATGGTTACGATGATATGATGCGGCATCTGTCGGACGCCATTGGATTTCATGGCTTTTCCGTTTGTCCACTCTTACAACATCACCTGGAAGAAAAGTGGTGGCAGTTTTACTAATGCTGCCACACGGTGACACCATATGGAGTGTCCATTACAATATTATTCATGAACCACTGAACAACGGTTTGAAATTCATTTTCGTAATGTGGACAAATTTCAGTTTTATTCGTTGAAACCCACGTTTTATTAAAAAAAAAACAACATTTCGTGCGGCTGTCGGAATTAAAAATCACCACATTTATTTAACTGACGTAGAAAGCGAGAAATGGAAAACATACGTAGCTTCTTTGCAAATTGGGTACAGGGTTGGTTGAGAAGAAGAGAAATGGGCTGATAATCGAATATGCTTTGATGCTGCATACAAATTTTCATCAAGAGTAGGTTTTCCTACTTTCAGGGCGAAAATGGTATTGATTTCTCAGCATAACCTGTTAGCAACGAACAATGAACTTACGCCATGTTTTAAATACAAAAATGTAATCATACCCAAAATTAGCCAGTAGACATATTTTAGAGCCAAAATTAAACAAACCAAGTATGAAGTCTTACTAACATACATAACTTTATTTATTTTAATTTAATTTCCACAGCATAATATCGTATGGTATTCTGCAGTAGCTGAAATAGTAACTATGTTTGTCTTGCAAAAGGGGGCCATAGGAGCTAGGTATTTTTAATGCAAAACCGAGAGCGTCTCATAGAGATAATTTTAAGGAAAATAATATTTTAACCATGGCCTCACAATACACATATGAAATGATAATATATGTACGTGTACTTAAAAATATTGACCAGTTGGTCAAGGGAGCCTCATTTGTCAGATAGCTGATGCTGCTCACATGCAGGTGTGGTTGGTATTTGGAGGAAAACATGGCGTAAGCCCTCTTACACCCCAAACATAAAAGTGTATAGCGATATATATATATAGTGTATAGATAATATTACATATATTTGCAAAATAAAAACGACTTCTCATAAAAAGTGTTTATTATTTTGTAGCACCTGTATATTTCAAAACTAAAAGGTGATTCCTATAAAATTTTCTTTGTACTGCAGACAATGAACGTACACGGTTCGAATACTTACGAATGGACAAAAGCAATACGGATTAAGGCGTTACAACAAAGCCCATTGTTGACGTCCCTGGCTACACTGTTCACAATAAATATACGCTTATATGACATACTAAACCATCTCTAAGATATATTGAAAAACAATTGAAATGAAAAAAAAAATCACTATGTATAAAATTGGTTACGGAAGAGAAGTGATCGATCGATTTTTATATGCACTGTAGCGTGATTATGTATACACTGGTAATAGAAATTGTAACAGTACGTTAAATACAGTTACAATTTCTGCAGTAACCAATAGGCCAAATTTTATAGTTATGGGTTGACGAATGTTAACCCTATCCGATTTTTTTTTTTGATTAAATTTTGTTCAAACAGTAAGGCCTGTTTTTCCGGCTCGAAGGGCCAGATAACTTTTTATGGAATACGAAAGATAGTTCAGGCCCCCGGTAGATGCTGGTTAAATATATATTTATATATCTCTAGCGATACCATTAAGAAATTGCAGTGATTCACTTGCGCGCAGGGCACCTAACAGAAGAGGCCAGCGGTACCATCGCGCACAGACGTTCTTTCAAAACCACACGCGATTGAGTAATGTATGTAAGGATTTCAGGGTGCATGCCTTATGCTATCGCTTTCGTAAAAGATGTCTTGGAATGGATTTAGAGAGGCAGATAATGACGATGTTTATGATTTAATCATTTGTGGGATGTATAAGTATGTTCAATTCGGATATTATTACGTCAATTTTTTAACCATAACTGAAATAAAAATATGGTGACGTCTTTTTTTTCTTTTTAAATTCCATGTTACTACGCAATTGAGCAAATATTTACAAAAAAAGTTAAAATTAAATTTAACATTTCAATTCATTAACGCTGATAATTACTTTAGGAAGATCCTTTTTTAATTGAATAAGATGGCTTCCACGAAACAATATTGTATTAATCGTTCTCGGTAAATCAATAAAAATATTTTCAGTACATACGTCAATTTAAGAACCAGATAGAGTTTTTTTTTACTTTAGTATTTAACTTGTGACTTATTTCGGTACGGCTCTCACCTTTTTATATCAACGATTATTTATTTTAATTAATTAATATTACTTTATGTTATCTTCAGATATTCAGATTATATAATTAATACATAAATTGTACAAAACTTTTCAATATTTTGAACACAGTAATGTGTAGATTAATAATGTTAAATGTAGGAAAAACTTTTAAATTAGTAATTTTTTATTTCAAAAATGATCTCTGAAGTTCGTACTTTTTTATCAAAATCGTCTTCCGTTTAGTGTTAAACACAATTTATTTTTAACGTTTGAATGAAAACTCTGGAAGAGGTTGGAAAATATTCTGCAGTTGCCAACTCATTTAACTTAACGAACAACAAGCTCGCGAAGCCTTTAGTTAATTTAATTCATATTTGAAACTTTTCAGTTACCGAAAGATTATTTTCTGTTCAATTATTGAGAATGACTATATAGAATAAAAACAGTTTTAAATCTTCTGCAGAAGTATTAAGGTAAGAAATACACATATTTTATTTCATAACATAAATTAGAAAAAGAAAATTTCTGTAGGGTTATATTTTACCATGCGATCAGCGGTGAAGCTAAACATCTTTGGGAAACGTGTGTTTCTGAGAAAAATAAAATATTTCGAGGACATATCAAGTCTGAATATTAAGGTAGCGTGTAACAGTGGGTAGAGGGTTATACTTTAATTCTGGATTTCCTTAAAACTGTGACAGATCGTTGACGTTTACAAATAAAATTTAATTACGTCGAAAAGGAAATATTTTTAATTTAATTTTAATAGCTACTAAGGGTGTATTAAGAATAACGCGAAAACTCCTATTAAAGTCAGAAAAACCATGTCAAATATGCTAACTTAAACAGATCGGTAATTCAATGAAGATAGCGGTGGTCTGCCTCAAGCTGAAGATTAGAATAAACACTAGGCATGCATACTTACTGTATTAACATTACAGCATTAAGAAATTAATGATAGGTATATGTACGTAATCCCGTTAAGAGCGTTTACGCCTCAAGGCTTTTCATATTATTCATTTCGAAGATTAGAAAGCTTATACACTTTCAAGTCCAAAATATTCGTTATCTACATAATACACGAGTGACCCGAGTTATATCCCAGAACAAACTCTACTAAAATTAATGATTTCAAGTGCTGATAGCTGAATAAACCTGCGTTTCTAGGTAATACTAAAAAATATTTCACACAAAAATGGTAGAGTGGCTTTGCTCAGCAGTAGGACAATCATATTGATTATAAATCGTTATCATCTGTCTCAGCATTCAGCTTACAAATTCCAACACAATACAATACTTATGCAACATACAAACTCAATTATTATTATTTTTCAACAAACTAAATCATTTGTTAATAAAGTAAAAAAACCTATGATATTCCAGAAGAAGAAGCACATTCTGATCGATATTACGCACCCACATAACTTTCTTTATTGATCTTAAAAATAAAATAATATTAAATTTTTAAGATAACTCTATTTGTTACAGTACAAACAGGCAACATTTCTATTTCAGCCTTATTTAAGCAGTTACGAGACGCCAATATTCGAAATAAACGTAACAAAACGAGATTTTGCTTTCGCTGATCCTTCTCCCAGAGTACTCTAAGAATATAAAATAATTAAATATTAATTAATTTAAGTAGAAGCCGCGAATGATGTCAAATGAGAAATCTTATCGTGATATTAAAGACTTTCTTAATAATGATTTTAGTATGCTTTGCCGAATTGGCTTTACTTCTAATATTAACGGGAGATATATAATTTTCTCGAATGAAACGTAGTATACATTTCTTTTATATAAATATAGCTAGATTTTATTCGATGTCTGCGTTGACACATATTAATCCTCCGCATGAAGTAAGTGAACTTTACCTTCAAATGTTCATCCCAAATACGTTTAATAAATAATTTATACTTGCGATTGTAGTCACTTTGTAAATTTCCGCATGTTGACAGTTATTATTATTTCTTGTTCTTAAATAAGTAACCTTTCGGAACTTTTATTACCTGAAGTTTTAATAAAAGTTTTAATTTATTGTTGGTGAATATTTCAATATAATTTAATAGCTTGAAGCTAAGGCAAAACCGTTCGGTTACTTACATAAGAAAATTAAAATGAATTGTGGAACAAGTACAATAAATAATAACAAAAGTCAATTTTCTAAATAAATTACCACTATAAAAGAGCCGTGGTAGCCTAGTGGTCAGGGCGCTCACTTTAGTGTCATAGAGCGCGAGTGACCTGACCCGGTGCCGGCACCACTAAAATTGTTAATAGCAATTTTAAGTGCTGTATTTACCATGTGCTTGGCGGTGAAGGAAAACATTATGAGGAAACCTGCTTGTCTGAGAAATAATAAAAATATTATTTCGAGGACATGTGAAGCCCGTCCATCCGCACTGGGCGGCGTGGCGGGCCCTTTCCGGCTCCTAAACCCTCTCTAATACTCGTATTACGAGAAGGAGGCCTTTGCCCAGCAGTGGGCACTTATAGGCTGCTACTATGTACTTCACTATAATATTACGAAATTTTGTAACTGGTATTGATAGAGACATTTTTTCTCAGCAATATGTTCATCATCATCATCATCATGATCATTAAATACTAATCATTGTATACTATTTGTCACCTACCCAATGGTGAACATAGGCCGTATCCATAAAGTGCAACCAAGCCTAGATGACTTCCAACGTTTTGCAGCAACACTGTGCAGGTCGTCACTTCGTCGTTTGTCGTTGTCCGTGCAAGCGTTCTACCCTGAGTTCTCCTGAACGATGTTGCCACTCGAGAACATTTCTTTCCTTGTATATTCCATATTTCCTTTCTTGTTATATTCCATTCTAATTTATTCTACACTAAAGCTCAATATTTTTGTTCTGCAACAAAATTGGTTACGTTTTACTTACAATTTTCTCTCATTATAAATGTTGGAAGCGATTTCAATTATTCAAATTTAATTAACTTTTGAATTCAGTCCGAAGTCATACAAACTAATATTTTAAAGTTTGAATACGTAGTGAGTTTTGTTTTAATTAATCTTACGTCATAACATTGTTCTGTTTATAGTACAGTGTAGTTTTTATGCAGATCATCTATAAGGTAGACAGAGATAAGGAATATCCATTTGGTATGACTCAGCAGTCTTTACTTAACTTAATATTAAAGGGTAAAACCTTCTTAGAACGCCACCAGCTATGATGCTTTTTATTAGAGTCCTATGACCAGAGGTTTCCCGTAGGCTGAAGATAAACGAGTTAGGAGACTCGAGTTCAATCACCTATATGAAGGGCGCGTACCAATCAGTATTTCAAAACCTACGTACGATTTTAACGTCTTCCCGTAAGCTCTCGTGAAAAATGGGTTGGAAGGACTAACAGTGTACTAGACCTTCGTCCACCCCAGTATCGGGTATACTTCTTCGGTCTGGAAAGCTAAAATATATATTTTCCTCCCTTCTATCCTCCAAATATCCTTAAAGTCCGGCAACGCACCTGCAGCTGCTCTAGTGTCGCAGATGTACGTGGGCAACGGTAATCACTTACCGTGCTGACTCTTTCACATAAAAAAAAAACGCTAAACCACACTTGAATCAACATATTTTGCTTCCTAATTCCAGAGTTATTTTTGAATAAGTACCTTATGTAGATGTTTTTAAAGGTCATTCGATAGAACTGTCAATATGTTTCGGCCATGGATCTTCATTGAAACGATACGATGAATTGACTCTGAAAAATGTTTTCAATATGTTATCGGAGCTTTTTCCAATAATCTACCCATTATCGGTGATAAATTTGCACATTTTGTTATTTTAAAAGGATCAAGCTCTTGGTGGGCTTACGATTAATAACGATTTACACCACTTTCCAATTCGCTAATATTTAAATTTAAAAATGTACCAAATTTAAATAAGGGTAGGCTTTGAATTTAGATTCAAATTTTAACGTTTTTTGTTTTATTTATTTAATCAATTTCATAGTCCCATGGCGGCGGCGAAGTAAAATAAGCCGTATGTTACAACAATTACACGATTTGCTTACCGCTTGTGCTATAGAAGTGCTGGTGCGGTACGTTGCTAAGCCATACGTTATCACGTAGACAAATGAGCCAGAGCTCGCCGAGGTCGGGAAATATATTTTAAACTAGCAGACTCGGTGAAAGATAGTGTAGGTTCCCTTAACGCAGGCATGAGTATGATTTCCGATAATTATTTTTGATACACTTGTGCTGTTCAGGTACTTGTGAAGTATATATATATATGTTAGCAGTTTTGGCTTTTACAGTTTCATAGGTTTGCGCCTGCGTCCTTGAGGCCGCTGTGAAGTATAGCTTAAGGTGGCTATAGATACCGTTTGATCGTAAAGAAAATTTAATAAAGACGTCGTTAGCAAAACTGTTTGAACTACCTGTATTAACAAGGCCTTAGCTCTTATGCCTTTTAATTAAAGTAGCTGTTATATATAATTGTGTTGCTAATCATTGTATAAAAGTTGAGGTAGATAATAAATAAATTAGTCTTGATCAATACGGTAAGAGCCCTGGTAGCCTAGTGGTCAGGGTGCCAGGAGGTTTCAGTTTCAGAGAACGCATGCGACTTGGGTTCGGTTACCGGTACTCGGAGGTGAAGCAAAACATCGTGAGGAAAGCTGCATGTGTGGCGAATCCTTCCCGGCTCCTAGTCGTTTTTCTTGTGGCAAGTATATTCCTTGACTAAATATTTAGTCAAGGAATATACTTCCCACAAGAAAAACTACTAGGCTTTATATACAAGCGATCTAATAAGTTCATAGCAACATTATAACAGGTGCAATTAAATCGTACATACAGGAATATATAGCATAATATCCGCAACCAAATATGGGTTTCATCTCATCGATCTTTAGTCTGCGTGCCGTAAACTATTGGCGTATATTTTTTTTTTCATTTATATAGAAGAATACAAATTTTGAATAATTAAACTTCTCGAAATCATTCTATCCGTTTTATATCCAACTCCACTTCACATGACTCAGATAAATTTTATAACAGACATAAACGGTAATTTTATTAGAATAAATGGACTTCAATCACTATTCATCACAGGCAGATGATAGACAGGTAAAGACTTTCCTTAACATAGAACGAGCCGCATACAAAAAAAATGTGTACGTAAATGATGTCCACTTTTGTTCACTGATGCAGAATAAAAAAAGAAAGATACCGACCGGGACCTAGGAACGTCAATTATTAGCGAAGTGCATATTTAGTACCATTAGTTTCTGTCAGTTGTGTTCTTAATTCAAATATCATCATCGAACTCGTCAATACCATTTCATAACATAGACTGTCCAACAAATTGCCAATAAGTTTAACATGATTTTTTGAAGCCACCCTGGGTTGGCCACACCTTGCTGTAGCAAGGCGCTTAGTACATGTGGCTTGGTAAAACATACCTACATAACAAGACGCAGCGTGCCTATTAGTGGACTGTGAGGAGATAATTGGCAGTGTTGTCAGACGTAACTCTTCCTTTCCTGGGCAACATCGGTGGAGTCGCGGAAAGACGAGTGTTGGTATTGCATTTGGGCACACTCCCTTTCCTCTGTGACTTTAGCGGTTCTGCATCGCTCTATATTGGCTGAGGAGGAGCCGACAGGTATGAGGAGTGTCAATATTGTGTTACACTGCTTTCCTTACTCTCGTTGGCCGAAGAATGAACGGTTACAGTGCCGTGGACCAAATACGTTACCTGCGAGGGATTGGAGGCCCTTTAGAAAGGAGCACCTTGCCAAGAAGAAGAGGAGGAAGGTTAGGGGCTCCTCCCCTCCCGCAGAAGGAGCAGCGGCGAGCGCTGGGATTTATTCGGCGCAAATCTAATAAAGCTCTTCTTTGCTCCCCCAATGTTGGGTTTGCGTTAAGCAAACCTCAATTATAAAACCCATATCCCCATCCTTTATCCTTCAAGTTTCTAGAAATTAGTACAGTGAAATCATTTATTTTTAAAATAGAACCAAATTACAACAGTAACAGTTCCTAACAATATCTCGCCAGCATAATTTGCAGTCTGGAAATAAATTTGACGTATAACAAACGCTTTGACATTTAAATTATTTTTCACAATACGCGAGTGTTTTGACAGATGCCAAGCTGTAAATATTGCACTAATTTAGTCGCAACAAAGCAACATGAAAAAAAATGAAGTTATAGTTAAAAATTATAGCTTTTTTTTAAATAATACATATCATAGATACTTTATTTACAAAGGGTACTTAAAGATACACGCAGGTGAAAATAAAACCAGTCAAAGCTTTAAGTAGAGCTTATTTTATCTCGTTTAAATGGATACAATTTTAACAATATTGTAATGAAGCTGCAAATGCGTAATCTAGGCTTAAAGTCTGAAATAAAAATCAGATAGCATCCCAACTTTTATTACAATGTCCAATTATATCACATCAAAAAAAAATCTTTAAAGAATTTAGTTTTTCTATATCTATTCTCAAAGATCAAATAATAATTTTCCACTAGACACTTTAATGTGTTTAGGTAACACGCTTTTTTGTTAAAGCATTACAATTACAAACGTCACGCGATGAAACCCTTGGTGCTGTACTTTCGGTGTCTATTCGTGAAGCAGAAGATGTCGTTAATTTTCTCGTTTGTTTCATTTTAGTGTTTGCCTACCCAAATATATCTTAAATTTGTAACAAAAAAGTTTTCAAAAAAAAATGTCACGTGATAAATTCTGTAAATAATAATTTAAATTCAAAAGTTCGAACTTACGTAATTTCTCCAAATGGACAAGACTCAGGAATGTCGCATCTCTTATCGATCTGACCTCTTTATTTACAGACTACATTTATCTATATCAATCTTAATAAGTTACTTTTTTTGAGTTTTTGTCTTTGTTTGTGCTTCTCTTCTTCCGGCAGCAATCAATGGGCGTTCCGCAGGGATTTTCCCGGCCCATTTCTATTTCGTACTTACATATTTTACGTAGTGGGTGATAAACATAATATATAATATAACCACGATGAGGTTAATAATGCTTTGTCAATAATAGTTCATTGCTTTAACGTTAATAATTTCCTTCATAACTTAACGTCCATAAAACTAAATGTATTAAATTCACTACACCTAATGAATTTAGCCCGTGGTAGCCAAGTGGACAGAGAGTTCGTTGTAATATCATAGTGACCTTTGTTTCGATCCCCGGTACAAACACCGCTGAAAGTGTTAATAGTAATTTTAAGTGCAGTATGTATCACATGCTCCGCGGTGAAGAAAAACATCGGGCGGACAGGATGCTTGTCTGAGAAATTATATAACATAAACGTGTATATGTGAATTTTGCTTTGGAGCAGCGCGTTGGACTTTTTTGACAAATTTCTCAATAAAATTATTCATCTATTTATACAGAGTAAGATATTTTAGACTGCTAAAAATTGTTTTATTTCTTCAATCATTAATACAGTACAATTGAATATTCAGGTCAGTTGGTCATTTAAGGTTCGTTCATTCAGATTCACATTGTTTATTTCCTCATGGAGCTTCCACGCTTATAATCAGCTTATTCTAAATGGAGGCACATTAACAATGGGCACAATGGGTATGGTTAAGTAAACGGTTATTTTTTAATTTATATATAAATTTAATATCCCTTTTTTTAGGAGGATGTAAAAGGTTTGCTGCTACTACTACTACATCAGCCTATTTTAGTCCACTGCTGAACATTTCCAAGAAAGCACCAGCAAAAGCCAGCATTTATATCGGGGAAGGTTTGTCTACTGATCCCCACGCTGGGCAAACGCGTTGGTACCCGCAGTACCGGTACCCTTACAGTAGTGATGCTAGTACCCATCTTAAGTCTGTGGAATTTGGGTTCAGGAAGTTTGAATAGATATTCCGCCATCATTTATTCGGTCGCCAAATCCGCGAGTCCACCAATGAACTGTAGGCCATAAAGGTGTATTATTTCTTACCGGAACCAAACTCACGACTCGTTGCGCAGCCATTGCGTCAACCTTCGTTTTTAAATTTGTTTTCTTCGATTAAACATCATAGGAAGTGCGCGCCAATCCACAATAACAATCAAATATTATTCTAATAGAAGAATCTCTCGACGTAATAACATTATTTAATACTTTATTCTGCGAATTGGTTCTTGAAACGAATACTCACAACACACTAGTTATCGCGTGACGTTTATCCGTTTAAGTAATAATAAACAATTCTGGAAACCTAACAACTCCACGGCATTAATTATGAAAATATACCAACTTCCGTTACAATTCCCCGGGAATAGCGTGACCATTTTAAGTGTCTACGTTTTATCACACTTATTATAAGCCCCACCTGGCAAATAACGACCACAGCGAGATCTTTCACATATTACCAACACAAGACAGATGTCTTCAGGATTGAAAGGTTTGAACAGTCAGTTACAAGCTTCTCTTCTTTTTGTTTTTCTTCTATATAATAAGATAATATATATCTGATTAATAAATCAGAAATGACAACGCATCTTTAAGCTCTCGTCTGTCTTATGACAAGAAATCTTTCTTCTCTCTTCTTCTTCTCGGTTGAAGCTGCTTGCAGGTGTCTATGGGCTGCAGTAGCTACATAGTATCATGTGCTCGTTTGTCACCCCTATCCAATGAAAACAAACATACATATTGCATGATAATTTTATGGGTGACTACATATATACTGGAGATATTTCTGGCCGGTGAAAACCACCTGTCGACACAACTCGACCGTCCTAAACGAGATCCGAACCTCTCTTGAACGGTCCATAGATAGCATATCGAATAAAGATAAGCAGTTGAAAGACGCAGGCGTATAATTCTCTAAAGCTATAAAATCCAAAAACACCTAATAGCGCCGTCTTCACCGATTATATTCCGTTAGCAAAATCTCTTGGCTTCTAACAGATGGCTGAGCAACTCAAATGTGGATAATTCAGTGTACAAACACATGTCGGGTAGCACGCAGCATTTGAACTACGTAGAGTCTGGTTCTGTGATCGCCGACCTAATTGTCAAACATGACATGTACAGCACATCCTCAAGCAAAGACCTAAGTCCCACTATTAGTTGGTTCATTACAGCCAGTTAGAGGAGAAGACAATTGTTAGCTCCTTGATACAATAACAAGGCATGCATAGAGCTAAACTAAAAGATCAATAGAAATATGGTAGTAACGGCACCACTAAAATAGTTAATAGCAATTATAAGTGCTGTATTTACCACGTGCTCAGCGGTGAAGGAAAACATCGTGAGGAAACCTGCATGTCTGAGAAATAAAAAAAATATTGTTTCGAGGATATGTGAAGCCCTCCAACCCACACTGGAGCAGCGTGGCGGGCACTTCCCGGGTCCTAAACCCTCTCTGATACTCGTATTTGAGAAGGAGGCCTTTGCCCAGCAGTTACTTTAGTTTGGGCACTTAGAAGCTGCCACTTTACTTTACTTTACAATAGAAATATCGATGATCTAAGAAGTTTGCATTTTTTGTTTGTATTCTAGATCAGTCGAACCATAACATCAACTTTCTTAGATCACAAATCCTCGCAAAAGAAAGAGAGAAAAAAAATCTTTCCTTCCTATTTTTTTGAAACAATGTATTTGACGTCACCAAAAATTAAGACAGGAATATACAAAAACAAATATTGTGTGATGTCAAATCTGGTTTCTATTCCAGGAAATTGCTGCAGTACTAAAGCACTGCAGCACTGATTTTCAAATAGAGTCTGTTTAAATGTCGACAACACGGACGCAAATACTCTTAATAACTAAAACCAGCTGCTCCGATTATTAAACCGCTAACATTCATCAAAATAACTACAACCAGATTAAATAAAGATAAAAAGAAACATGAAAAGGAAAAATAGACTATTTTTTTTTTATGAGAAAATAGGCTTGCGTTGCACCTCAATCTTGCCCGATGGAAAGCGCAGATGAGGCCTAGGATGGTGCCTAGATGTCTGTTCACTTTGGCCTTGAAGATATTTACATTAGTCTATTTTTTGACTAAAAAATTTAAATTAATTTACGATATAATGTTATTTGAATACAAATTAAACTATAGTATGTGTCCGATTATGGATGTCTGTGGTATGTACACAAAGAGAAGACACGTCACTATTAGTACACGTCATCGATTAGAAACGTTTTTTTTTTCAGTGGTAGAGCCAAGCGGCGGCTTTTGCTGTTGCTCGAATGGGCCGGCTCGACCGGGTTGACACCATTTGTACCGGTTATAGGCTGATATTGCTAAATTGAGTTTCTGAGTTTAATAATTTATGTTTTAATTACTTTTTACGCAATGTGAAAAAATTACCATTATTAGTGGAGTATTCTACATAACGATAAAATACACGCAACAGACATTATTTTACAGTATACAGTAAAAAAGCTCAAAGATATATTTTTTGGAGATCAGTTACGTACATTTAATTAATCAGCATTCGTTAATCTTTGCCCAAAGCCTAAAAACTCGTACTTCAACGGACAATGTATTATTCCTACCAATCTCTGTCCGTACAATATATATAATTGGTTCAAAGGCCTGCTTTCGTTGGATATGAAGGCCAAGACCTTCTCTAATTAATAAAGGTAAAGTTCAGCGCTCTAAGGTAAAGAGCGTGTCAATTGTTATAAAGGTCGTCGATATTATCAACCTAAATATAATCAAAAGAGGCTCGGTAGAGGGGGCATGGACAATACCTTGAATATGATATAGATGTATTAAATATTGTTTATATTGATGAATATTGAATGTATACCGTCAATATTGAATTTTTTTTTTTTTTATAGAAGAAGGGGGCAAACGAGCGTGCGGCTCACCTGATGGTAAGTGATCACCGACGCCCACGAACATCCACAACACCAGAGGAGCTACAGATGCGCTGCCGGCCTTTAAGGAAGGAATAAGCTCTTTTCTTGAAGGTCCCTAAGTCGTAACTATTCGGAAATACTGCTGGCGACAGCTGATTCCACAAAGTCGAAGTGCGTGGCAGAAAACTTCGATTAAAACGCACTGTGGTGGAATGCCAACCATCTAGGTGGTATTTATTATATAACAATTATATATACGCAAACTACCATTTTAAAATTAATTGTTATTGGCATGGTACTAAGAACGCAGGCTGCATTTCCACGCTAAATCGATAAAACTCAACCTTTGAGCGAGAAAATAATAAACTACAACGCGACGCGGGTACTGCATCGCGCGTGGATCTCACGGACCAATTGTGTTCACGGCAAATGGTACAAATACATAGTCTTCCTTAAATACTCGTATTTGTACCACTAATCATATTCAGCTGTCATTGATGCCGATTGCCGAAGATCGAAATATACTAGATTTCGTCTCCGTTTCGATTTCCTTCGCCGAAACACCGTGGAACTTCTCCAATAAAAATTTTCATACATTCTCAATGTATCCCACTCTTTTTGTTGGTTAGCTTCTAGTGGAATATCCTCGCCATGAGAGAGACTTTTCTTTCCATGCCTCCGCAGCTAAAATCCTTGACACTATCTTTGGAGATAAGGAAAGCCAGCAACGCAACACAAAAAACCTCTCTTACTACTGCCAAATCTTATAGGTAGTATGAGTCCAGCTGGGTGCGTTTAAATTTCAATGGTTTAGTAAATTTTCTAAATTTGTCATTTAAAAAAATTTCTAAACATTTGAAATTTCACTTTTAGTTACGGATTTATCACGATTAATTATTATTTTTTATTCCTGACCACGTGGGATGGTCAAGGGGACTGAGGTGTTTGACGTCCTGGCCTTATTTATAGTTAACCCGGCTACCATCTGGTTTCTAATTATTAATTTTCGATCGGATCTACGCAGAATAAGCTGCCAGTATCATGAGGTCATGTAGTGGTAGGCTTGGTCTTGGAACTAATAATGTTTATTGCAGGATCCCAAGTAGGTGGTAGCACCCAGCCATCAGTCAAATCTAATGGGTTGGTCGGGGAGATCTAAAATATGATCACTGACTGCAGACCACCAGGAGCGTCAATTTTTACGTCTATGTGTACCTTGACGTGGGTTTTTATTGATCTAAGCACAAGCACTCTCCTGACATTGCCTCCGGTTTCCACACTCATCGAACGAAACGCAGAAGCACAAGCGTCTTCACGCCGGTATTATGCGATGGTGATGGTATGTGATTACCGACGCCCGCGTACATCTGCAATCAGACCATCTTTACAAGAGGAGCAGGTGCAGGTGCGTTGCCAGGCTTGGGAAGTATGGGGAAAAGGAGAGGAGCAACATCTCAATACCGCCAGCAGAGCTATTTGAGATTAACATAATGGCCTCTAAAGTACCTTTTTCGTAAATTTTTAAAGGCCAGGTTAAGCAAGAAAGATGCTCCTGATGAAAGCTTACAAGAGTTTCCGCATTGTTAGATGCCAGGATATCTTCTGAAAATAAAATACACGATACTTTTTAAAATAAATAACTTTTGACAAATCAATAAATTTTAATCAATATTGGACGATCAATTCTAGCTGTCAATTGGATAACCCAAATTATGAATTTTCAAGTTGGGTCGCAATTGACTTACGCCCCGTATTGACAATATGGAAGTGGATACTCTTATATACAAAAGGTAAAACATTTTTTGCCATCTAGTTTCAGTATTAAGAGTAAAGCAATTTGGAATGGCTTTTACATTCAAAATTGGTTACCTCTTATAAAGCAAGCTGCAATTTCGCACCTCTTGGAATTTTTTTACGTACTTGTACATGACCATGATAATAATAAATTTGGGAATACAGTGGCAAGTCAGTTTGAGTAACATCTCTGACTGGGTCACTAGAGTGAACAGGCTATGAAACCGAATGGTTTAATGTTGACATTATTTAATATCAATATTTAAACCTCTTTTGCCTTTAAAAAGCCTGCCGTCGTAACAATTTTGACATTGTAGGAACTCCAGTTGAGAATCTAGTAGCGGGAAATATTCATCAAATAATACTTATGTTTATCATTTAAAGTCGGTATAAGCTGCCGCTTCGATAAAATTTTACCTTCATTGAGTATCATTGGAACTGAAATAACGTAAAAAATAATAAATGTCTTTTAATAATACAATATTATTTTTAATACGTAGCTTTTGACTACTTATCAGACGTAATACTGTTTTAATTTGGCTTTTAACATGACAGTGTGTAATGACTAACGTTTCCCTGGAAGGGACATTTTCTTTGCTACGCCTCGCTCGGCAGGCAAATTAGCGACCGCAGTACCTCTGCAGATCGTCACTGTACTGATGTCACTGTCCTGACGTCACTATACTGACGTGACGTATTTTCCAGTTACTGTGCTTGAGATGTTTAAAGCTTTTTCTTTTTTTTTACTCCCTCGTATAGTGCCAACAAGTAGAATAGGTAGAGAATATTCTACGAAGTTATCATACGACAAACGTAAATTTCTTTATTATAGTTACCATTTGCATAAACTTATTATAACTTCACATAAATTAAATATAACCTCAGTTTCAGATTCTCATGGCGCTACCACATGACAATCCATGACCACAAGATATTATAAATAGTTGTGTATAGAAACTGACTAATGGAATCCTTAGGAAGACGAAGGCCCGTAATAATTTCAAGTTATTGTGATAGTACCGTAAGGGTACTGAGGGCCCGGCTTACTGCCCTTCTTAGCTCTTTGGGGAGGTATTTTTTTAATGGGTATGGGAACGGCTCATCTGATGGTAAGTGATGATGATGATGATGATGATGGTGATTACCTTCGCCCAAGTACATCTGCACACACAAACACAGAAGCACAAGATGCCTCTACTTCATGCCGGTATTCTGCGTGGCAGTGGTTTAATGGGCTGCTGGCTACCCATTCGAACAGTAGCAAAAGCCGCCGCTTAAATTAAATTCCAGTATCCGAGTTTTACTAAATCTTTCTAATTTCCTTTATCACGTCTCATATAATGTCAAAGTAGTATTTTATATGCGATATATCAATTATCATTCAATATTTTGACACGGATAGAGCTACGAGCAAAAGTTTGTTACAAAACTTATATGTATTTTATGTACAAGTTGGAATATACTTAACTACGCCTATGCTGGATGTAAGTGTTGCTTGATATACCGTGGCACTGGCGTGGCGAACAATTTATAACTTTGTCGTAAAATTTGAATTCAGCGCTAACTGAATAGCCTAATGAAGTCTTACGCTAACTTTAATGAGAAAGTCCGTTCCACGACCAGCCATTTTGCAATTATAAACTAATTTACTATTGTCATAATGTAATTTAATTAATTGTCAACAGCCACAGAATACGTTAGAATTATGTGTTAAACGCATCAGTGCTAGGCCTACCAAATACACTTTTGTCCTTTCATAAAGTTTTATCAGTATTTACACAGAGAGAGAAAAAAATATCTGTTTTAAACCTTTACGTATGTATCTATAGGGTTATATATTATTGCAACACGTCATCAGTTTTAGTAAAGACCCAATAGTGTCTGTAATTTAAAATAAATAATGAGATTAATAGATAATTAATTTACTAGTAAGCGATTCGATCCCCGGTGCCGGTACCATTGAAATTGTTGACAGTAATTTTACATGCTGAATTTACCACGTGCTCGATGGTGAAGGATAAATCGTAAGTTTACCAGCATGTCTGAGAAATAATAAAAATATTATTTCGAAGACATATGAATTACGCCAACCCGCACTGGGGCAGCGATGAGGACTTTTCCCGGCTCCAAAACAATTTCAAATATTTGAGAGGTGGCCTTTGCTCAGCAGTGGACATTTACAGGCTGATACTTTACTTACATAGGCAATAGTCTCCTAATAATATAATAAAAGTAAATAATAATTGTAACCTATTTGAAAAATGTAAGATTCGAACTTTTGAAGTAGTGGAACAAAAAGAAAAAATTGGCCATTTTTCTTTTCCAGCGTTAAGAAATCAGACCGGATAATTAAAGCAGATTTTGTTTTATTTCTTTCCTTGAAATAACAATTTCTTTCAAAATAAGAACCTTTAGTCTATTTCTGACAAATTTTAAATATTTTTTTATTCTGATTCTCGAACGAAAAGTATTTGTTGAACGTCTGTAAATATAAGATTAAAATTGTTATCGCATGCTTTTTTACCATTTTACTAAAGGGGAATCTTACCGCATTAATTACGAAAAATAGTTACTTCCGGAACAATTTCTCACGAAGTGCCGCGGCTATGTTTTAAACCGCGTTATCACCAGCTAAATCACAGGTCTCGCGGCAACTATTAAAATACATTTTTTATTAAACTAGTATTTTTTTTAAATGATGTTATGATACTGCCCCGTGATAGTAATATGTATTTAAAAACCATGTCTCTATTCGGTAGTTTAATCGTTTTTATTGAAAAAAATAAAATTTAAGGTACTATATAAAATACAGCATGCGTGAATATCTGTATTCATCTTTTCGGAACTTGATCGGGCCAAAGATTATTATATTAATTAACGTGCACTACGATCGTCAACCCAGCTATGTGGCTGTTGAATCCTATGTCAAGCGGTGCCTTGTTAACATCTGACGATGAAGACAAAGGAAGTCCTTTTAAGTGGTGACTTTTAGATGATTCTGGAAACGAAGAATACCAATCCTATTTTGTTTACAGAATACTTTTGGCAGTATGTATCTATAAAATATATTTTAAAAAATATTCGAATTGTAGCATACAAAGAGTCGAAGATCCGTTACAAGACTTCATCAGTAGTAAAAAAGGAATATTTACAATCCTGACCATCACATAAGCGGCGTAGTTTATTAACCAATGATAATGCATAAAAAGTCGCGTTCTCTGCCCCAGCCACCGCGGCACCGAAAGGGAAGCAAGCAATGCAGTTGTTTCTTCAGTATTGCCACGCGCTCTGCAGGAGTAGTCCGCGAGTGTGTCGCCTTTTAAGCCTAACAAATTTGACTAGAGTTGATCAGCCTTAATAGAACGTCTTGGTCCTGTAACCGTGTGAAAAAGATTCGTTTATTCACATAAACGCGAAAGTCAAGGAGTTATTTAACCAAGCCAATGTAAACACTTATCATGTAAATCCTTAAAACTGATATTAAAAAAAATATTAATATTACGTAACTTAGTGTTAAGGTCAAAAGCGAGAAAGATCAGAAAGAAGGGAACCGGAACATCTAAAAAGACATATCCTAAATCCGTCTTTAGGGCCTCGGATTTCCAATAGGCGAAGCAATCTTATTTTCTAATAAAATGCGTGTAAATATGTTGACTCTTAAAAGCATATCAATGTCATCTGATATAGTCCAAGAGTCATTGATGAGCGAAAGATGACACAAATTATGCATCGATTTGAATAAACGCCCTATAACCTTATACTTTTATAGGTTACAAAATGTTTCTGTGAGTCAGGGTCAATGAGACGTCGAACCGCCACGTCCGTACCTCTCGACCGTATACTAAGTTGGTCAAGCTCTAGACGTTTTAGCATCTGCGGCACTTTCGCAGCAGCCAAAATTTCTGTCGTTAGAGACGTTCCCAGCAGACCAGAGAACAATATACTCCCGTCGATACGGCAAGCTGATGTAAAGGTTCCAAGGTGTCAGTCCTGTAAAGAGCTAAAGCCTTGGAAGCGTACTTACCACTGGTGTAGGTGAAGCCCTAACAATACCAGACCGACAGTTATATGCTCGTTTAAAATGAAGCAAAGTATGATGTCGTTGGCCACAAGTCGAATTTGAATTACATTTATAAATAGCATGCCGTCTACTGAGACAATTGCCGCAATTTTTGGTTAATTTTAAATAATTAAATCGTGCGGTTGGAATCATTGTGGAGTGCATGTACATAGTGACATAATGCACAGTAGAGAGCCGAGCGTGTCGATTTACTAGCAGTAGGGACAATAGGGTGAGAGCTAAGCGTACACCTCGTGTAAAATTTTAACCTGTCCTCTCAAAAATGGAATAAAGTCAAATTTACAATATTTGTTTAAATCACAAGGACAGAACAAAAATAAAGTCACCATAAATCTGTTATAAGCGCGGCGTATTTATCTACCAAGTGTTCTAAATTTGCTGAACCTGGAACAAAAGCCTTCAATGATAATAATTGCTTTAACTATCAAACAGTTAAAGCGCGCTATCCGATAGAAAAAATTAACATTCATTGCTTTTTTATGCTGCTTGTAGCAGTTATAGATAATTAAAATAAATCCGATTATTACGTAATTTATTACGTTTAATTTTGTAACTTTTACATCCCGACGTTTCTACGTTAGACATGGTACGGGGGCTCGGACAATATCAGGAAGTATTGTAATTAATTAATATTAGTGAATCTTAAATCTTGTGTTCCTTTAGCTTGGACAATTATTTAGTATGCGAATATGTATTAAACATATTGTTGTTGTGCAATCTAACTTTACTTATGATTTCGAATAACGTTGAATAATAATAATTAGGCATTACCGAACAAGTTCTAGCTTTGCTGTGAAGTTTCAATACAACATTAATTGAATAGGCTAATGAACTCTTAAACTAAGTTTAATGAGGAAGTCGGTTGCAGCACTTTAGCAGTTGGAGACTAATTTCCAATATGCCAATGTTAATAAGCAATTATAATTAGTTTTAAAATGAATACTGGAATATGCATAATGCAGCAGTTACTGTTGGACATAGACCTTTCAATGAAAGCATGCCTTGCCTGGAAGATTATCCCGTACTCACAACGCTGGGTGTGCGTGTTGGTGAGCTCAGTACCGGCACCTTAACACCGGCGATGCTGCTCTCCGTCAGTAGCCTTTGTAATTCGGGTTCGGTATGATTGGATGGATTTTCCCCCATCAGCCGGTGTCCAGAGCTTGTTTGTTGGACAGCATAGTGTAACGCGTGAAGGTGTAACTCACCTTTACCACATTAGGAAAAAGTGAGTTACATAACAAAGATGTGCGCGGTTCGGTTCCTAATCGAACGCCAGATTATTTGAGATAATTTTAAGCCAATCCAGGCCAGATCGACAAAACGCCAATTTCATATGTGCCTAATATATATATATATATTAGGTACGTATGAAATTGGCGTTGATATATATATACAGATCAAGTCAATATGCTTCTCAAACAATAAAAATGTTATGTGTTCTATTTGAGAATGTCCGTTTGCAATAAAATACAAAATTTCACGAAGCGATTTGACCACTGAGAATCGTCTTTTGTTGAAAACTGCTTGCTGTTATTATCAGTAATTTTCCTCTTGTGTAACCTGGCCGATTTAAAATGTCCTATTCAGTTTGCTACGCTCCCGGATCTTAAAATCCTTGAAAAATTCGTATGACATGAATTGCACAAAATCACACAGTACCCATTATTTTATTTATTAACGTAGTAAGGTTCACTAAGCCGCGCGATCGTCTGCTATTAAGAGTATTTTATACCAGTGGTGTGCAAACTGCGGCCCGCTATGATAACGTTGAAACACATTGTAATACAATGTTTAATATTTGCATTATACACATTATGCAGCTGTTTGTCTGCACAATACATAACAACATGCGCATCAAAACGTAACATGCGCATACCTACCATGCGCAAGGCAACTACGACTGCAATATATTTTTTATTACTTACGATAGCTGGTGTAAGAAAAAGACAAATGAATCTAAGTATCAGCAGAGCGATTAATTCTTACACAAGATTAGTTTTAGTCTAAAGAACAAAGCTCCATTTGTTTGTATCTGAATGCTCATCCTTTCCTTGTATCACTTGTTTCTTATTAAGATTTAACAAAGGACAATCTGTAAAAGCACTGCAAAAGGGAATCTAACGAACAGAAATTGATTTTCGTGAAATTTTGCTTTTACTGCAGCGCTGTTGTCACGAAAAGCGAAAGCTTTGTCTTCAGAGATTTTGCTATTGTACTTTAGATCCGTTAGTAGCTTGATAGTAATTAAAACTAATGACGATAGAGAATTTAATATTATTGAAAATCTTTTGTGTTAGTCAAATACGATGTGTCTTTTTAGTCTTCATCGGCCTCTAAGTCCACTGCTGAACATAGGTATCTCCAAGAGAACACCAGCATATGTTTCTTGCAAATGTTTGCCCATACTCACCACACTGAGCAAGTGGGTTAGTGAGCACAGTGTCGGTATCCACACACTAGTCTGTGGGATTTTGGTTCGGAAAATTCAGATGGATTTTTCATTATTCGGTAATGAAAAAAAGTCCGGGTGAGGTTGGTGTTTATGTCGGCGTTGGTAGCGATATGTTTAGTTCACAATATATTAATAATTTATCAGACTTAATAATGTTCTGCTATTTTTTTAATACAATTAAGGTTAACAAACTTGTGTTGTATTTACCACGTGCTCAGCGGTGAAGGAAAACATCGTGAGGAAACCTGCATGTCTGAGAAATAATAAAAATATTACTTCGAGGATATGTGAATCCTCCATCTCGCACTGGAGCAGCGTGGCGGGCCCTTCCCGGCTCCCAAACCCTCTCTGATACTCGTATTTGAGAACGAGGCCTTTGCCTAGCGGTGCGCACTTCCAGGCTGTTACTTTACTTTAACAAAGGAGCGACATATGGCTGACCTGCGAAAATAAATGTCCACCTCATGGTGATTGGTCGGTGCGTGCCATCGACGTATTTTCGTCTAACAATTTATATATATATTGATTTTTAATCGAGGATACATGCATCGTCGATTTAAGACTTGTAAGAAAGAGCCAGGAGCTCAGATCGCTGCTTTAATTTTAAAATACCCGAGTGATCAGGGGTTGAGTCCTTATAGTTTTGAATTTACTACATGCGGATCCTTCTCATCTCCAAAACCGTCTCAAATTGTTAGCTCCGCAGTTAGACAATAACAGAGTGTGAAAGTCGCTTTTAACTTTTTATACCGTGTGGTCTTTATCCGGTCGAGCCGATTAAATTGTTCTACAGCTATAATAATATACTGTTGCAGTGCCAGTACACTGTAACTGAACTGCTTTTATTAGCTGCTGAAAATGAATTTAGTACAATGTTTCACATTTATATGGAACCATCCTAACGGTAGCCTATTCATTGAAAACAATCCTCAAAATAAGTTCACAATAAGATATATCACGGAATATACATCAAAATAAAACATCCCTTTTGAAATCAGTTCATAATTGATATCAAGAAAGCGTCATAACGTAAAAAAATATAACACATATACAGTGTATTACGGATTATGGTTAAACAATTATGATTTTCTCGCTAAGAAAAAAATAGTTATAAAGATCGAGCAACAAGAGAATATTCTCGAAGGTCTACAATCGAACACGTCACACAAGGCTTTACACACATCGAACATTATTCGCAACCGATATAGAATTCTAAACGTGAACATCCGTATATTGTCTCCAATACAAGGAACATTTTTAACAAAAATAACTATGTGGTATGAAAAAGTGCTGGTGTAACTCAGTACACGCGACAGAAGAGAAACTTCTGCTCCCTTGGAAATATTTGCTTATTTTATCGGTATGAACATTTAATAATTATTTTATTTTGAAAATATTAATTACACTAAATATTACTGTCTGTTGAATAAACAAGTTAATATAACACACTTTCAATTAAAAATCCAACCCTCTCACATTTAAGCTGAAGCGCTGCACGAAAACGTTGCACTCCAATTAGACGGGCACCAGCACTGTACTCACCAACCCACTTGCCTAGAGTGATGAGTACCAAGCAAACATTTCAAGAAATTCATCCTGACTTTTTTTTGAAAAGTCCTTTGATCAGCTGTGGACTTAATAAGCGTGGTAGAGCCAAGCGAAGGTTTTAGCTGCTGCTCGAATGGGCAGGTAATCGGAGGCCCACACCCCCTCCTTATTCCCCTCTCTTCCCTCCCATCTCCCAAATATCCTTAAAGACCGGCAATGCACCTGCAGCATCTATGGCGTTGCAGATGTATGTGGGCGACGGTAATCGCTTACCATCAGGTGAACCGCTTGCTCGTTTGCCGTCTCTGCGTAAAAAAAAATAGCCTGAAAAAGTAAGTAGTCTACTCCCGTGTATATATCTCTCCCGTAGGGACGATTTGCCATACCCTTGTAGGTGGCGATCACAGTACCAGAAACCTCGCACCTTAGACCGCAGCGTCCACCTGTCACCGGTCTGGAGAATACCTATATTTTACCTGGCATGCCAGGTAAAATATAGGTATTCTCTGTCCTTTATTAATCTGTTAGCCGACTACATACTATCGGAAGTATCTGGTACGATCAGAATACGCAAAAAGGAAATCTCAAGTCACGTAGAAAATGCCTCGAAAGGCGTTCACTGTATGCATAACGTGTGACACTTCCTCTATTCAATTCGTATGCCGCTTTAATCAATTTTATAACATAACCTTTTATTGGTGAAATGCGTTTTTTTCTTGCATAGATACTATCACGCCTAAAATCACTATAAAAGAGTGACAGATTGCTGGACATTCATTCAATTAGTGTGCACCAACTGTTAATTACGGGAATAAACAATAAATGATCAAAGCCAATCTTTTATAACAGCTATTTATTACCTGAATACAACTATATGGGTCATAAAGAATTGTGAGTATCAATTGATATAGGTCGTGAGTTACATAATACATACACGTAAAACAATGTGTTAGTGAATTTCTCTTCTTGTCATGTTGCCCTAATAATTTGTCCGTCTCCGGTTGCGTTTACTTCTTGAACTGTTGATAGAATTGCCTGTGAGAACTATTCGTTACACTTTATTTAGTATATTTCTTTTTAATTGGCTTTCGGCAACTTCAATCGAAGAAGATTACATATGAACTGTCACCCCTGAGGACTATGATGGAAAGCCTTATAGCCCGTAACTATGCTGGCTCTCAGTACCTTTCAAACCGTAACATATAAGTTATTACACTGTTTGGAGGCAGAAATGGATACCTACCCAATCGGCTCCTGGGTAAAGAAGGAGCCTATCTCCTAGTAAAAAATAATGAAATGTGTATAAGCACATAAAAAATAACTAAAAAGAGGATACCTACGGAGTTTTTTTCGCCTGCTTCTTCTCCAAACTAAGAAAACCAAAATAAGAAACGTAGTTAAATAATAATCGACAAACGCAATTTTAACTTTCACACCGTTTACTAAGTTAATCATTCACAGTTTCAGTTCGATGATAAAATTTCAATTGTGTACAGAGATTTCGTAACACTAAAATCTAAGTAATTCTACGAAGCGCCAACGTCAGTGCCAAAGGAGTTGCCAACAGATTTGTATGAATAATATAAATTCTGGGAGTACAGGTCTCCTATAATTTTTAAAATGGTGCTTTGACTCTTGCAATGTTTTGTAATACAGAGGAATAAGATGAAATACAGAAATAATTCAATATCATTTTCTTCTTATAGTATTAGTTTCGTTTGTGCTTATAATAGTAGTTCATTGTGGAATGTCACAGTTAAATAATTAAAAGTGTAACAATTTAACTAGAGATCATAGCCGTGTGGTAGCGTTGTAAAGATCTGCCACCGCCTTTCTTCCCGTGGGTGTCGTAAGAGATGTGTCACAATGGCTACCGACAGACGGCGGGACCACCGTCTCGAAAAATACCAGAATTAAGCAGACCAATGACGGGCAGCAGCGATTAAAGTTTTTTTTTTTTATGGGAAAGGCGGCAAACGAGCAAGCGGTTCACCTGATGGTAAATGATTACCGTCACCCACGTACATCAGCAACACCAGAGGTGCTGCGGGTGCGTTGCCGGCCTTTAAGGAGATGGGAGGGAGGATGAGAAGGAGGATGGGAAGGGGGTGGGGGCCTCCGGCTACCTCGCTCACCGACCGAAACGTAAAAGCACAAGATGCCCCTACTTCGCGCCGGTATTCCGCGAGGCCGTGATCTGATCGAGCCGGCCCATTCGAGCAGCAGCAATGGCCGCCGCTTGGCTCCACCACGTTTAAAAAAGAAGTACAAGACGTTTGGGACTGCGATCACCAATCCGCTTGCCGAGCGTGGCGACTATGGAAAATCCTCCTTAACGGGACAGGTCTATTTCTCGCAGTGGAATATTAACAGGTTAAGATAGATTTCTAGTAAGGAAAGAGCACATCAAACATCATCAGATAATCTCAATAAAAAATATCGTGTCGTGTTTTTGTCGCGCAGTGGACTATTTACAGGCTGTTAAGTCAAGATAAGGATCATACATATTCTGCGTTCACATTTCAGGAAAGAGAAAAATATCCAGAGGTCTCATTAATTTCTGTGACATGCAGATATTTTGTTGTATATTTGAAGGGGAGAAATAATTAAACTAATATATTGGGGTCATTACATTATTATATTTTAATACGTCATATACACCAACATAATATAAAATCCAGGTAACTTTCTTGGTAATTGGACTGAAATAGGTCAAACTATTCGCATATCTGTGAAACTAGAAATTTATGTGAGACCACTTTCAGTAACTTTGTAATGGGTTTTCATAAAATTTGTATCCGTGAAAATTGAAATTCCTACTTCTTGATTTATAAGCATATTTCCGGTAATATTTTATTCGGAAATATTGATAAAATTTAAATGCTGGAAAACTGCTATGCTCTACACCTCCAAGAACAATTCTCACGGGTGCATTTCGTAAATTCATATAGTATTTGAGCTTGTTGAAATTCATAGCATAAACAGGAAAATTACGAAGTAACTTTATATAGACTAGCAAATAAGCCTGTCTCCGCCCGGCAATTGTAGTTATGTAGATCATCAAAACAAATAGTAAATACAAACAATAAAGTACATTTTCTCGTTTTTGACATCAACTTTATAGTTACTTCTGTACCTACAAGAATTTACGGTTTTATATGGATATAGAAAAATATTTATTTCATTTGCTTGTTCAGATAATGCGTTTTTAAAAAGTTTTCATTATTGTTTATAGTTTTTTTTTATAGAAACGACTTCATAGCTAGTGAAAAAAAGTTTTAAGTTTTTTTCCGGAGAAATAAACTGCAAAATTAGTTAAAAAATATATTTTTGATTAGATTTAGATAGATAGACACGATCAGTTTCTGTTAAATGGCCGAATCCGTCGTTACTTCAAATTGAAACCGTTCGCAATGATGGGTACGCGCGATTGGGTAGTAATCGTTGTACTCCACCAGAATATCTTCGTCGCCATGCTGCACAATCTCCGATTTTCTTCTACTAACAGTAGTAGAAGAAGATCGGTTTGGTTTCATTCAACAGTGATTGGTTGTTTCTTACCTTTGTGTGTCTGACGTCCCACAGGGTGAAATACTATGTCCTCTTATGTTCTTTATTTTTATTAATTTTATTTCTTTCCGACTCAGCCGTAGATTCTGCAAACGGAGCTGAGTGCAAGCCTAATATGGACGAATGTAAAGAATTGATCTCGTAAATATGGGACTCGAGTGAATCCTTGTAAATGCCAAGTCATAATAATTGGTATATAAAGCCCAACCCTTGCATAAAATCAACGTTATCTGTGCTTTAACTGTCGTGATTGACAAAAAAGTAGTAGACTCGAAATGCCCACTGCCATGCAAAGCACATATCTGAGAGGGTTTTGGAGCCGGGAATGGTCCGCCGTGCTGCTGGTTTTCTCAGACATGCAGGTTTCCTTCTTCCTTCACTGCCGAGCGATAAATTGCTGCTGGCGAAAGGCATCCACTTATTTTGAGAGTGTTTTTGGAGCTGGGAATATCCAGTCCACCAAGCTACAGTGCGTACGAACTTCACATTACCTTTAAATAATATTATAAATTGTTCCTTAGACGAGTTTAACATCGACAATAATGTGGTTGATTCAGCACTTAATATAGAATTTTTGACGGGTTAAAATAGTTTCAATTATGCCGGGACTGAGATTCGAGCCTAGGTTACTGCTGTATTATGAAATTAAAGCGTGGGCACATTTTTTTTTCTAACTGTGATGGTAATGATAATCGTGATTGTGACGTCAATAGTGAAGCAGATCGTAAAATTGAAACCAATTCAAAACCTCAGTACTCAATGTATAAAGTACACAACATAATCGTAGAGCTTCGCACATCAATTGGTCGTGCGGGCCGTCGACACCGCTTCATTCATTGAAACGGCGCGCGCGCCTCTTAAAGCACAGTATGGTTTAAACTACAATATAAATTGGACGTGTTTAACGCTCTGTTAATTGTTGTGTTTGTGTGTTGTGTTTTCATTCAATTTGACTATCAACTGTGACAATTGTTCAGTGATGGCCTCCCTACCGGGATATAAAGTGACTCTTGTAACTATTGTGACATTGGGGCTATTTTTAGGTATATTTTTTTTTAATCGAATATTTCATAACATACTTTAAATATAGATTATATGTACCTTTACTAATATATATCATTACAAAATATACAATACAGTATCGGTACTATAAAAAGGACCAGGTTCACTGCTGAAACTCTCCATGGAAGAGCCAACAAGAGCCGGCATGCCGTGTATGAGAGATTTGCGTTTACTCACCCCGCTGGGCGGGCGGATTGATGAGCGTTTCGCCGGTACTCTCACAATAGTATGCTGCTCACCATTACCACCACCACTAGTCTGTGGTATTTAAGTTCGGGATATTGGGCATTGCACCAGTCCGTGAATCTTGTTCACTAATCAGCAGGATGGCCGCTTGCAGGTATTGTTAACATTTGGAGAGAAAGTTAGTACCTGCATAATAAATAACATCTTAATTACGAACTTTTGCTTGCGGAGTAATATCTAATTTTCAAGATCAAGCTAGCATAAGGTAATGCCAAAATCTACATGTTGAAATTGCTCGCTAAACCCTTTAAAAGGACGATAACTATCCAAAAACGATAAACTTGTTCACTAACGCCCTCTATATTTAATCACGCCAAACGAGCATGGCTACTGATTCGCGTATATAAGGAGACACACCAAATTTTATTTTATTATTTCTCAGACATGCAGTATTTTTCATGATGTTTTCCTTCATCGCGGAACTCGTAGTAATGTCAGCACTTGGAATTGCTATTAATGATTATAGTGGTACCGGCACCGGAGATCGAATCCAGATCACAAAATGTATATATATATATATATATATCTATACAGTCCACCACTGGACTGAAAAAGGGGTTCTCTTTCAACTCGGGGTGTTTCCATAATTACACCCGTGAGAACCTTAGTAGCCTGGAGGACAGGGCGCTTGCTTCGCACAGGTGCATAATTTAAGTGATAGACTCCTTTTCTATCTAGGAGTAAAAAAGAGAAAAAAAAAAACAAAAGTCACCTGGGCAAGTGTTCCGATTTGAAAGGCCAGTACAATTACGGGCTGGTAGGTATTCCATCTTAGTCCACGGGGGTGACAACGCATTCCAGAAGCTTACCAGACTGTTAAATCGTTTGTCACCCCAATCCAAAAAAAAACAATGTCTTTTTGTTCATTATAGTAAATCGGAAAGGAATCGAAACAAACAACGAATAATCTAAATTTGCAATGTTATGAATATCCTTATAACATTGTATTCTTAGAAGGAGCAATATTCTTAGACAATAAAATGGAAAAAAAATATAAATCTCCGTTTATCCGACGTTTAACGATCACTTTATTAGAACTCGTCCTCCGGATATTAAAGCTCCAGTTAACCTTCACTAACTCTGCATATTTTTCTCACAGCAAAATAGATTCCTGCAGATGTCGCTTTAATTATTCTCAATTGGAAGCAATTACTTAAAAGTCTCAAGTGGTACCTCCATAAAGGGACGCCATCATTTTAGTTATTGTTTAGAAGAGGACATTAAAGGCTAAATAGCTTTAATAAAATAAGCGAATCTCCTTTGAGGATAAGCAGGCTATAACAAACAGAAAACTTTTTTAAGACTTTTCTTTGAAGGCTTCTCTTATTTTTAAATCCGGAACAGTCGCTGTTTCTTTGTATTTATTCAATCTTGACAACTATTGTTTTACACAGGAGGACTCCATAAGTTGAACTTAATGCATGTAGGCATTTTCTACAAGTCAACCTCCATAGGTCCATTCCACGGCACCATTGCCGTAAATTTTATGGTAGACGATACGATAATATTTAGTCAAAGCAAATCACTTACATGCATTCATTAATAGCTACATACATATATATACGTTTATTGAAACACACACATATTTTTTTGGGATAGGGGACAAACGAGCGTGTGACTCACCTGATGGTAAGTGACTACCGAAGCCCACGAACGGGATGGGGAGAAGGAGTGGGCTTCCGGTTACATCACTCACTGAACGAAACGCAGAAGCTCAGGATGCCTCTACTTCACGCCGGTATTCTGCGAGGTTGTGGTACTATCCCGGACAAGCCGACCTATTTGAGAAGCAGCAAGAGCCACTGCTTGGCTCTACCAAGTACAGTTTTTGACAGTAGCGATGTGCCTATGCCTGTTATTAGAAGTTGCAAGATCACACTGCAATGCGTTCGTCGTAATTACCCACTGCTGAACATATGCTTCTCCAAGAAACCATCATCAAGAGTCGGTATACATTTCTAGGAGAAGGTTTGCCCATACTTACGATTACCATGCTGTGAAAGCAGGTTAGTGAGCGCACGGCCGGTCTCCACCCACCTTGGTGAAGCTACTCCCCGTCACCAGTCTGTAGGATCTAGGTTCTATATATTTGGATGGATATTCCACCATCGTTCGGTCGCTAGAGCCTCATTTGTTTGCAGGGCGAGGCTGGCATTTGAAGAAATAGATAGCACATTATCCCCTACACCAAATAAGATTAGTCATTTGGTTGTTAGGATCTGACGCCCCCTTTCTGCCCGTGGTTAGAAAATATTTTATAACAGAATATAGACCGTCACATGAGTTGTTGTCTTCCTATAATACTAGTTAATACATTTGTTCTTTCTTTATTGTGCATATATTATTTTGACAAACCAAGTTAGCCTTTAAGGAAACTATCAATTGGCCACCGGGGAGCCCTGATTTAACGCCTGCTGATTTCTTCCTATGGGGCTACCTAAAAAGCAAAGTTTACAATCCATTGCCACCCGACCTGAATGTTTTGAAGCAAAGAATCACTGAAGAAATCAACTCTATTCCAAGAGCGATGCTCCAGCGAGTTATTGAAAATTTTAGCTCCAGGTTAAATGAGTGTGAACAAATGAATGGTGCGCATTTGCAAACGGTTGTTATTTTTTTGGATTGGGATGACAAACGAACTAACAGTCCACCAGATGGTATGTGGGCACCTGCAAATAACTGCAATCGAATACGTTAATAAACGAGAAGATGGCTATATGTCTCAAAAACCCATAATTTGGTATGCATTACCACAAGGTAGTGTCGCGTGTTCACATTTATTCATTATGTATGCAAATATCCTGAACAAAGTCACAAATCACCCTATGACCAGATTTTTGCAGAAAGTGATAATACAATATTATAAAGTAAATTTATATGAAAATGAAATAACAGCACACTTCATTCATTGATCGATTGGCTAAAATACAACAATATGCGGATTATTGTAGAAAAGTTAAGCTAATGCATTTCAGAAAACAAATGCACATAATATCAAATATGAACATTAACTATGAAACGAAAAAAAATGTCGTAACAGAACATACAATTCCTTGGTTTGTGACAGATAGAAAGTTAACTAGAAATGGTTGAAATGTTGAGGAGCTGGCCAATATATCACAACAATTCCTTGTGATTTATACCCCGATAAAATCATACTGTCTTATTTTCACGATCAATATACGATTTTCGTTTATTGACTATCTCTGAATATCACTTTCACAATTCTAATTCTTAAACTTAAATATAAAAATATACTAAAGTATTAATTTTTCCAGAGGATAAAGGTCACTGAAAGTAGGACGCTAAAATTTGGTTCGTTTATGCTGTACAGGAACTTCTCATCATGTAAATTAGGTAGTTCCGGCATCAGTTCACAAATATCCAAGAAAATACTAATTTATATCTAAAAACAATTGAAAAAAGATACGCCAATGTCACAACAATACATGAATTGTATTAATATTGACAAAACGATACGTGTCAAATAAAAACAACTATTACATGTCAGCGTAGCAATTTCATAGTCATATTTCTTCCGTCCCTCACATGATCTCCAGTATCACAACAGGCGACGTCCTAAATATGGTACATTAAAGTATTAAGGCGCGCACGACCGTCCAATTGAGCATATTAACCATCCTCTTAAGTCTTAAGCGATGTCAAACGCATTGCCTGTAACAAAGCCACTTTATTTTCGTCACTCCTAATATTTAATAAAATATATAATAAATACTTGATTCTACTACATATAATCTGTTGTGGGTTCTATAATACTTATTAGTTTTAAAAAAATATTAATAGATGTATAAAATTTTTCAGTTACAATATTACTTATTAATAAACTAAAGCCATAGAACAATCAATTAAAAACTTACTTATATTATTATTTAGCGATATTTAGAAAAACGTTTTAACACAGAAAACAAAATTTAATAACACATTTTATCATTTAAGTAACAAAAATGAAGCGATTATTTTATGAAATATATAAAGTACTCAATTTAATACTAATTATTTATGATTTTTTTTGAGAAAGTGGTTATCGTCGCCCACGTACATCTGCAACACCAGATATAATTACGGGCTGTATGGCATTCCATCTTGGTCTTCAGGAATGACAACCCATCTGTAATCTACGTCCATTGAATATGTTTGCAAGTGTACATGGTTTATAATAGCCACTTGCCATCAGGTCATTTATGACTGCTTTATTTTTAAAAAATTACTATTTTGACATATTAAGTTACAACCGATGATATTGAAACGTTTAATAAAGCATTCTCAGTGCCCAGATGATATGATTTAGTCACTTAACGATGCAAACGATGTGCTTTATTATCATCATCGCAATAAACGAACGTGACGTGCGTGTGTATGTAATTTATTGTGTACCTAAACAATTGAATGCACAGAGAAAGACTTATTAAAGCGATCAAAATGAAGTAGTTAAGTAATAGTAAACTTAAATGAGATATGACGGCGCCCTCCCCTCTCAAATATTTGTTGTCTAATTTAAGAAATAAAATTCATCTGCCTTTTAACCGCTTATCTTTTAGGCTGAATTTTTCTAAGATACATTTCTCCTGACTTTTTGCGATACCCCCTCTGTTTTTTGTTTAGATCTAAACATGGCTGTGTGTTAAATTATTGATTTTTAAGTATGGTTGATTTGTGTTTTATCTTATTTCTCTGATACTACATTTGATCCTTCCTCCGATCTTATCACATACGTACTTATTTATTACCTGGGATCCGAGAAGATAAAGACTAGTAAGTGTTCGTGCATGCTCTGTTGGCACTATAGTATATTCTTCACAGTTGACAACGCAGCTGTAAACTTCTTCGATTGAAGTTGTCTGCAAGTGCCCATTGGCTGCAGCAGCCGCAGTATCATCAAGTGGACTGCTAGTTAGTTCGCTACCCCAATCCAATAAAATACATTTAATGACTTAGCTTAAATTAACTTACTTTAGATTTAACAATTAGTCTTAAGTTGTTTTCGGGGGGCGTGATTCAATTAAGCTTTTGCTGTTAGCGCTACATGCATTTAAGTAGGAATTCTTTTGAAAACTGTTTCGGAACTAAACAGACGCAATGCAGTCGTTGTTTACAGTATTTTATGGCTTTATTTACATAAGTAAATTGCTTCGTGTGGCCATGAGTGGATTAAACAATTAATTATGTAAATGCGAAGGTATGAACACCGGTTAATAAGGGCGGGTCACGCGGTGAACATCACAATGCAGTGAAAATTAAATAAAATGAAACACACCCTGTTAATTAATCTAATATTACACTAAACATTGGTAAATAACAGTGTAACATAGTTGCACTATTGAAAATAAGTGAACAGGTACTGTGGCGCATAATTTAACGCAAAATACGAACCTGTAGATTTAAATGTTTTGTAGCATCAATCATTAATCGTGTGTGTTCGGGTTGACTCTTATCGTTCCGGAGTTATTATTAGTGTACAGTATATAAAGCATAAATATTTATATCTCATCCTTCATGATTCAGCCTGTCACATGTCTATTGCTGGACATAGGCCTCTCCCGAAGATTGCCACAAAGCACGGTCCTAAACCACCTGTATCCATCAGCCTCCCACAACACTGCATGTCGTCGCTTCATCTTGAAGAGAATCGTCATGTCCTACGTTTAGCTGTACAGTTTTGCATCTCGGAAACTTTTTTATTACTTCTATGAGCTCTATGGTCAACCCACTGCCAGTTTAGCATTCTGATCCTTAAGTTTTCGTTGGTTAATTTAATTCTGTTGCCGATAACATCGTTACATAATCTATCAAGCAGAGAAAAAACCTACGATAACCCTTTCCATAGCCCGCAACGAAACTTTTTGCTTAATCTTTGGCGAAGGACCACACTTCGGTTTGACTATTAACCTTACTGACTTACCCCTTAAAATAAAAGGTGATATTTACACCCACATATACGCTGCAATCAATTTGATAGGAGAGCCTAATAAGTATATATATAACAAAGTAAATAGAGAGATCTTAAGAATCGTAGAAAATGGAGTATGAGAATCTGACGCCCCATGGTAGCTCGTCAGTGTCGAAAAATTATGCAAAAGTAAATAACAGACATGTATCTTGGCTTCTTACAGAACTTCCGACACTAACGGGAAGAAAGGAGTTATCAGATTCTTACCGACATAACACGGAAAAAAACCATTATATCTCTATTATAATTAATTCTATTCTAATCTAAAATTAGCAGAGGGTCGAAGTGTAATGTAATTCTGCCATCTTTAACCCGCTTGCTAAGTGTGAAAATAATGGTAAATCCTGAGTAATTCCCAATAGCATGTCCTGTTAAATGTAAAAGGCCTATCTACTTCAGCAAAAAACTGTTCAATGGTTAATGAGGAAGAAGAAGCTATGAGCTGGCATGATTTATCACATACAAATGAAGTTTACATGAGGAAGAAAATTTAGTTCCTACATTTTATTATATAATATTACTTTTATAATTTGATAATTTTATTCGATTTTACATAGTTGATGTGTAGGAAGGTTAGAATGTATGTATTTGGCTAGTGCATTGATCATAAATATACTGTATTTAATTAAACCCCGTCTACACGAATTTCGCCTCTGGGGTTTCTACAAGAGCGCATCTCGCGCTCAAAGCGGGCTATTACTGTAAACATCACAGAAGTCGCTGCATGTATTTACAGCATACGAGCATAGGTACTAGCAATTATGTCGACATTTTGATGAAAACTTTGCTTTGCTCTCCAATAGACTTAAATACGTAAAATTTCTAAGTTGGTATGTTTTTAGGTTATGTCCTTTCGGACTACTGATCCGATAATTCTTACACTAGTAGAAAGGTTAACACTCAGGATCCCTGAGTGTCATAGTAGAATTTTTCATTGCAATGACAATTGGTTTTTTAGTACCTACGAAGTCACAATATTTGTAAATCAAGTCTGAGTAAAATATATTTATTAGCTACTTTATATATAAAACACATTAGGCGTGCTCAAAACGGTGTTCAAACGGTTAGTCTTCAGTAGTTAACATACACTATTCATAAGCTATAATATTTTTTTATGTTCAAACTAAAAGAAAAATAATTAGTTGATGTTTACTTAAAAAAATTCTAGTATTTACTCAAATACTACATACATATTTTAAATTAAGCTATTATTTACGTTTAATTTTAGTTTTTTAATCAGTACGTCACGGAACACCGAGATGTTGGTCGTCCTGATATCATACTTAATCCGGCATCCAACGGCTTCCTAATTTTCATCCGTTCTACGCAGAATGAGCTCACAGTATTCGTGCAATGATATGCTTGGTCTAGGATTTAACTTTATTAATTACACGATCCCAACTAGGTGTTAGCACCCAGCCACCTTCACAATTAGAATTAGAATGTTTTTTAATTCGGAATCGATGTTCTTCTGTGAGGTGGTCTGTCAAATCTAATGTAATCGTTAAGGCTATCCAGAATATGATCACAAACTGAAAGTATTATCGGATACAAAATATTATAGTAAGATACAGATATAGTATATCATAGTGTTTCAATATACATTACATAAATTATGTTCGTTGAAAGTGTTTGAAAATTCATTAAGTTTTCGCAAAAGGTCAAATGTTTAAGTTACTTCGAAGCATTATATTTACCAACAGAATATATAAATAAAGAATGCAAAGTCGCTTTCTTTGTTTCATTCAACCATTGTCTTAACAGTGTATTAACTATAATTTTGGAGTAAAAATTAATTCAGTAAAAAATTAATTAATGAAAATTCTTTATTTTTCGTCGCAAGAAAGATGATTTCTTTTGTCAAATGTCTTTTATTATTATTATTATTTTTTCAAATTTCGTAATGTCTCCGTAGGTATCCCCTTTTTCAAATCTATTTTCAATACTTATAATGTACATCAAAAAATAATAGGTATAGTCCCATAGGCAACTGAAAGCCGGCCACAAGAATATAGTTATCCAACAAAATGAACAAATGCACTGCAAACACGCGCAGAACAGCTTTGTAACAACGAGAAGTCATCGTCATTCATTAATATTGTATTCTTATGTTTCCTTATTATCAGTACTCGCTATCGAATGAAGTATAATTCTTTTTTTTAGGTTATCAATGAATTTATTATTTATTTGCAGTCGTAAGATAAATTATATGTAATATTTACTGTTTTAAAATAAACTTATCAATCAACATATTTACTTTGAGAACATATTCTGAAGAAATAGAGAAGGAAAGACAATTGTTGATACAGTCATCTATATAGTAAACTTACTAATATTATAAAGCAGAAGAGTACGAGCGTCTGAATGCGCTAACCTCAGGAATTACCCGTGTGATTTGAAAGTATTGCGTTCGATAGCCCTTCGTTGCATCTGAGTCATGTATTTACAGAAGCGGCATCGGCAGTAATCGACTTAAACATAACAAGCGACTGGAAACCGGAGCTCGGCTGGGAGGTGACTTGCTCGTGGGAGACGCTGGCGAACGACACTCTGCAGTCGGTGCGATTGCAAAACAATGGCCAGCAATTCATGATATATCGGCCCGAGGTATAATGAAAAGTTTGATTAAATTAAAGTAAATATCCAGATTCAGTAACAGTTTAATCCTTCTTTTGTCATAAGTCTTAATGTCTCATAACAAATTCAAATAGTTTCAAAGTTATGACACTAGAAGGGTTAAACGCAATGGAACCAAGTTGCTTTCACCTTACTCTTGTCTGTTAAAACGCTTTATGAATTAGCCGAATCAGTAATCTGCTGAACTAATGTAGGCAAACAAAATTTTATTAAACATCTAAAAATGCCGATACCATGACGGGCGTGACGTCAATGATGCGAAGCGTCTGGTAATGCGACAGTCAACCAGCTTGCCAATCGTCCCGTTTATGACAACAGACAGTGTGTCCTATAATATAAATAATAATACTAGTCCTGTGTAATATAAATAAAGAAATAGATGCCGGTGTGTTCTTGGAGGACGCGGTTCATCCAAGTATCTATTTAGAAGTGTGAATAAAATATGTTAAGCATCTAGGTTAAAAAAAGATGTAATAATTAACCAAAAAGAAAGTGGTGGCGTCAAATAAGAACCTTGGCACATACAGATTAGCACCATATTTAAACAACTATGTTCAGAACATTTATATTGTTTAGTAAGTTTTATGATATCAATTAGAATATATCAATGTCTATGTCTAACTAATTTACTTATGACTACACTACACTAAAGTAAAAAAGTGTTTGTTGAACAGATTCATGGCGCAACAAGAACTGAAGTTTTTAGAACACCAGAGAATGTCATGAGTGTGGACTGCACACTGACCGCTACTAAAGGCCGTCGAGGAAGATGCGTTCTCACCATAGAGCCTTACCAACCACCAACAATTGATTTCACATACACTTGTGAAGTGTCAGGGGAGAGGCCTACTTTTATGATTGGAAAAAAGGATTACGTTGTTAACACTCTAGGTATGCCTAATTGTAA
The DNA here is from genome assembly GCA_029286595.1 of Bhutanitis thaidina. Lineage (NCBI taxonomy): Eukaryota > Metazoa > Arthropoda > Insecta > Lepidoptera > Papilionidae > Bhutanitis > Bhutanitis thaidina. The sequence goes on along the minus strand of JAGSMS010000012.1, from coordinate 3,282,043 downwards.
TTATTAATTATGAATGTATGAATCTGAGATGATGAAGCCATCTTCAGAAATTTTAAGGGGTAATTAATATGTAATAAAAGGAGTGTATTCTCTTCCATAGAGTTGCTAGTTTATTTCAAATAATAAAGCACACACTTCTGTACTCGAAGCGTGTGCTTTTTATTTGATGCTTATTATTTATTTTATGGTTTTATTTTTTCCTTGTTCCCTTGGTTTCAGTTCCGCCGAGCGATGCTAAATTGGAATATACGACGTACGCAGAAGTGTCTCCCGGCCGTGTGATGTTAAACTGTACTTCAACTGGGTTACCGGCACCGAACCTCCAGTGGACCGTCGCCGAAGATAAAGTAAGTACAGCACTCAAATCCCTAAAATCGCTAGAGATGGCAACAGGCACAGATATATATTAGACATTTCTCTCTGTCGGTTCTTACGACACCCATGGGAGTGGAGGGGATGGCAGAATTCCACCACACCTTCATAATATTTTTATAAATATTTAGCTGTGCTCAGTGGTTTCACCCGCGTTAAATTTGTATATACATGCCTGTATCATACACATGAGTACATGACCAGTGTTTATAGTTTCTGTACCGCTGTTGTCCTTTGGGTCATAGTGTGTTTCTGATGTCTATAACCTTCCTCGATGAAAGGAGAAAAATATTTTACAAATCGATCGGATAGTTTCTGAGATTAGCGCGTTCAAACATACAAATTCTTCTGGTTTATAATATTATATATACGGATTTCGTTTAATTGTTTTAACCCACTTTCCACTAAAGCTTATAGTGTCAGGTGACAGGTGACAGGTGGTGAGTCGACTAAGTGGTCAGGTCTGGAGTTAATTTGCAGAGAAGCGTATAGTTGTCAAGTTTTTATTGTAGCTTACAATAACCGATGTTGTTTTGAAGAAAGAATATCTAGGAGACATTTTGTACGAAGACATTATCTGTCAAAATAATTGTAAAAAATTATAGGTTAGATGTACTCACTTTTACCGTGGTATACATATTTTTTTCAATTTCTTCCAAGAATCGTTGAAATCAAATCAATCAACAACCTAAGCTAACAATGTCCAAGTTAGGATATTATTTGAAATTAATTTATACGACAACACACTTGTTAGCTTTACAAATTGACAACAATAATGAATCCTTTAGAATTATTCAAATTAAAATGAACGAAACGCTTTTAGGAAGGGATGTTAGAAATTTGTCTAGATGTAATGCGACTGATAAAATATTTTAATTAAACATACACGAGGCTTTTGGGTTGCCTTTTATCATTTCACCCAGGAGCCTGCTTTATTTCCTCTTTGAATATCATTTATCACTGTCTGTTTTTATTTGTACATATACCTTTTTATGACAAGGATTAAACACAGATTGGTTTCTTTTCACGTCACGCTGAATCGAAAATAAAGAAATAAACAGATTATGTGTTAAGTAGGTAATTTGTAAGTGGACATTTTAAAGATGTTTTACAGCGATTGAATTCATGAATTAAACAATCCAGCCCCAATAAATTAAATTTCTGTGAAAACGTTAAAAAGGGGGGCAAACGAGCAAGCGGCTCACCTGATGGTAAGGGATTACCGTCGCCCACGTACGTCTGAGAACACCAGAGAAGCTGCAAGTGCGTTGCCGGCCTTTAAGAGGAGGGTGGGAGGACGGGAGAGACAGAAGTGAGCCTCCGATTACCGTAATCGCCGAATGAAACGCCGAGGCACATGATTCCTCTTCTTCACCCGGTATTCTGAGGTAACCCGGAGGTCCTGGTAATACCCCGGTCAAGCCGGCCTATTCGAGCAACAGCAAAGCTGCCGCTTGGCTCTACCATGTACCAAATAAAAAATAAGAGAAGTCGACGACTAGCTTCTTTCATTATGATGTCTTTCAGGCCCATTTCGACCACGATAATAACTTCTGAAATACTATCAGCAATTGTAAACTGTTCAGGAGATATTATAGTGCTTTGAGTGTCTTTATATACTTACGCCATTCACGATCGTTTATATCCTTCCCATATCCGATATATCCGCATATGTAATAATCTAGGAAGAACGGTACAGTGTCAGAGAGACATGACAGAATCTCGAAAACGAATCATTTGTTATATTATATAGTTATACGATACAGGCTGGTTTCGACCCCAGGACCCATTAGTAGTCAGTTTCTTCTATTCAACTCAACCATCCCCATACCATCCACCGCCATTCACCAAAGGGCGTTATGCTAGTAGTAAGGCTATGCATCATTTCTTCCAGGTGCAAGCAGACTTCACTGGGAGGATGTGGAACGTGACCTCGAAACTGTGGCACGTGTGGTCATATCTAACCTTCACTCGTTCCGATCTATCTCCCTCCGTGGCATGCACTCCAGAAGTGCATGCCCACGACGAGATCATTCAAGGGACATCAGCTATGTACAACGCTGCTAATGCAATTGGTAAATACTTCACGCATTTCATTATTCCTACCATACTATACTACTAAATCAGCCTATTTTAGCCCACAGCTGAACATAGGCTTCTCCAAGAAAGCGCCTGCAAAAGCCGACATTCATTTCTTGGAAGCTTTGCCCATACTCACCAAGGTGGGTAGGCGGGTTGGTGAGCTCAGTGCCATTGCACTAGTGATGCTGCTCTTCAACAATAGTCTGTGGTATTTAGGTTCGTCAATTCATATTCCACCAATAGTAGGTCGTCAGAGTCGCTTTTATGTTTGTTTATTATCGTTAACAGCTGAAGACGTAAAAGACGGTGCTCCAGAATGTTACTTAAAATATACTCTAAAACCATCTCTTATCTTAAATATCACTTACATTTACTTTATTCAATTTATCAACGACTACCCCGGCTTTCTATGCACCGTAATTTACGTGTAGTGTTCCACTACTGTGGAGTATATTATACCAGAGTATACTTACTCTGGTATAATATATCTTGAAGATAACTTACATTTTCGTTATTCAACTTGTGCCCGACAATCGCGTTTTTTTTTTTTTTTTTTATAGAAGAAGGGGGCAAACGAGCGTGCGGCTCACCTGATGGTAAGTGATCACCGACGCCCACGAACATCCACAACACCAGAGGAGCTACAGATGCGCTGCCGGCCTTTAAGGAAGGAATAAGCTCTTTTCTTGAAGGTCCCTAAGTCGTAACTGTTCGGAAATACTGCTGGCGACAACTGATTCCACAAAATCGAAGTGCGTGGCAGAAAACTTCGATTAAAACGCACTGTGGTGGAATGCCAACCATCTAGGTGGTATCGATGGAACTTCGAATTCTGTCGCGATGTACGATGGTGAAACTCAGCAGCTGGGATCAATCCGAACAATTCCTCAGAACATTCCCCGTGAAAAATTTTGTATAAAATGCAAAGAGAAGCAACATCTCTTCGCAAGGCCAAAGGATCAAGCCGATCAGAGAGAGCTTGGTCGCCGACAATTCGAGCCGCTCGACGTTGGATACGGTCAAATGGAAGGAGTTGGTACTGGGGTGCCCCTGCCCAGAGATGAGAACAGTATTCCATGTGGGGCCGAACTTGCGCCTTATTGAGTTGCAAACGGTGGACCGGCATGAAATACTGTCCCGCTCTACAGAGCACACCAAGCTTTTGGAGGCCAATTTGGCCTTTCCTCCAAGTGACCACGGAACTGAACGTCGCTCGATATGTCAACGCCAAGGATTCTGATACTGGCTGAGGCAATAAGGGAATGTTCTCAAAAGAGGAGAAACGACAAAGGGATTCTTTTAGCGGTGAACGCGCAAACCTGTGTCTTTTGGGGTTGAATAGGGCCAAATTACGTCGACCCCAATCCGAGACTGAATAACAAGGTCTCGACTTCAGACACAAGTTTGTTCCGGCACTCGTCGACGTGTTCCCGAGAAATATTCGCACGGCCTGTATATAGGGCATCACCCGTGCTGTCGTCTGCATAGCAATGAATGCTACTGATTTGTAGCATGTCGTTCATATGCAGAAGGAACAGAGTGGGAGAGAGCACACAGCCTTGTGGAACACCAGCATTCACGGGTTTGGGGTCCGAGCATGCACCGTCGACAACAACCTTGATGCTCCGATCTGTGAGGAAGCTGGTGACCCAGTTGCACAATCTCTCAGGAACCCCGTAAGATGAAAGCTTTGAAAGAAGCGCTTTATGCCAAACCCTATCAAATGCTTTCGCTACGTCCAGACTAACCGCCAAAGCCTCCCCCTTAGACTCAACTGCTTCTGCCCATCGGTGAGTCAGGTAAACTAGAAGATCACCAGCTGATCGTCCGTGACGGAAACCGTACTGTCGGTCACTGATGAGCTGGTGTTCCTCCAGGTACCTCAGGAGCTGGGTGTTGATGAGTGACTCCATTATTTTAGATAACAAGGGGGTGATGGCAATAGGCCTGTAGTTGGACGGATCAGAGCGGTCGCCTTTTTTGGGTATTGGATGCACAAATGCTGTCTTCCAAGATTCCGGGACGACGCCTGAAGAGTAGGAGTGCCGGAAAAGACGCGTGAGAACCGGTGCCAATTCAGGGCACACATCTTCAGCACAATTGAGGGATTCCGTCCGGCCCACTCGACTTATGAATGTCCAGGAGCGGAGTGCCTTTTGCACTGAGCTCTGCAGAAACTGAATTTCCGGCATGGAGCACTTACACCACGGGATGGTAGGTGGAGAGTTTCCCCGGTCATCAAGAGTCGAGTTGGATGCAAAAGAGAGCCCAAGAGATCGGCTTTCTCTTTTGCAGTATGGGCCAGCGAATCATCCTCCTTGTGTAGAGATGGGAGAGATGGCTGACAGAAGTTCCCTGGACAGCCTTGGTGAGAGACCAGAATGCGCGGGATCCCGATGGGAGGCGAACTAGTCTCGCGCCAATTCTGCCAATGTGCTTTAACTTTGCCGCAGCGATAACTCTTTTGAAGGACCTGGAGGCAGAGTTGTACTCGTTTTAAGAGCACTGGTTTTGCATCCCGAGACGCCGATGCATCGGCCCAGGCCTGGTAGCACTTCCGCTTTCGGCGTGACGCTATTTTGCAGGTGCGACCAAACCAAGGCTGGGATTTACCTCCGACAGGCACTGCAGAGAACGGAATAAAAGTTCCATTCCTGAAGTACCACATCGGTGACAGAATCTGCAACGGCGTTGGGATCATCCAGCGAGAAGCAAACCTGCCCCCATGGGTAGGAAGCAAAGAAAGACCGCATTCCATCCCAATCTGCCGACCTATAGTGCCACACACGGCGGAACCCCGCAGATCGCGTTCGGGATCGGCGCGCGATAGGCACTACACTCCGGATCAGACAGTGGTCCGACGAGCCAAGAGGAGCATCGACTGAGACCAAATATCCGTCCGGGTGTGAGGTCAGCAAAAGGTCCAACAGGAAGGTGTATGACCTTCCACGTCTGGGATCCGTGTCGGCGAGGTTACCAGTTGTGTCAGGCCATATGCTAATGCAAAGTCGTGAACAGATCTCCCGCATGATCGGTTATGCGAGAACCGAGCCAATCGGTGTGGTGGGCATTAAAATCGCCGAGAATCACGATCTCTGCGGATGGGATCTGTTGTAGCACGGAATCTGTAGCCATTTGGATGTGGTCGATGAGTCGGTCAGTTACGGTATTACCGCTATGGGACCTGTAAAGGCACGCATAGACGCGCGGATGGTCGTCGCTGTCGATGCGCAGCCAAACGGTAGATAGGTCCAAACCTTCAAGACTACCGAGGCGTCGAGAACAGATATCATCTCTGACGTATACGCAAACTCCGGCACGGGGCACAAAGGAGTGTTCTAGTTTGTACCCCGGGTAATGGAGATAAGAGGTATCAGCCGGAGACGATATCTGAGTCTCTGTAAGAAAAAGCAAGGCTGGCTTCGCCGTTTCAAGATGGTAATGAACGGCGCTAAGATTCGAGTGGAGTCCCCTGATATTGCAGAAATCCACAGCGAGCGCGGTAGGGGATGCCATAGTTTCCTTGCTGCGTTTGCCTCGAGTAGGAAAGAAAGAGAGCGGAATATTGCCCCCCCCCCAGAATACGCGGGGCAGACTGAGCATCCACGATTAGGTAGCGTAGGAAAGCCTGAACGTGGATGCTCAGTGAGGGATTCTCCAGAACCGTAGGTACTGGTACCCTCCTGGGGTAGCTCAAAATTATATACCGCTACCATATTTGGGGAGGGGGGAGGGGGGAGAGGGCCTCCGGTTACCTCACTCACCGCACGAAACGCAGAAGCACAAGATGCCTCTACTTCACGCCGGTATTCTGCGAGACCGTGGTACTTATCCGGACGAGCCGGCCCATTCCTGCGGCAGCAAAAGCCGCCGCTTGGCTCTACCACGTTAATTATTTATTAAATTAAGCGTTCTTCTAATTACGTTCTTAATTTACGCACTTTATCCACAGTTTCTTCTAGATTTTTGGGTCTCTCTTTACTGTACAAATTACACTACTCTGGAACGATATATACCTATGAAGGCTCTCTAGTTCTATCTATGCATAGACAGAGATGAAGCATTTTCAATCGGCGCGATCCTACCGGGTTTTCTTGGGGCGCCGGGAATTCGGGTGGCCGGTCTATGATCCGTTTTGGCGTTTTGCCTCTAAAGCTTACTCGCCCCAAACCTCCATACACCATATGAATAAAGAAAAAGCAGTCCTATTGGCGTCTCGTACTCGTCAAGCAATATAATGTTTTAATATGAAGTTACGCCTGACTCGACAATTTTGTAGATGGCGTCGTAGACGCATGTATTGGCTATTCGGAAACAATATTCAATTAAGCTGGACAAGTCTCCACGATGTATCTGTCACTGTTGAACGTATCGTAACTGCAAATTGAAATCGATTGCTACCACGAATCCCGCAATGGACGCCAATCACCGTACTTATTGTGAATGATTCAAACCGCGCTTGAGTAACACGCGGTGTCGAGTTCGACGCTGCAATATAAAAAAAACAGTTTGTGGATGTATGTATGTATATTTTCACGCCTAGTTCCAAACGGGGTAGGCAGAGACAATCTTCTTCCACTTGCTACGGTCCTGACATACGTCTTTCGCTTCGCCCACTTTCATCATCGCATGCATACTCGTTGGTTTAGAGTACTCTTGACCTGTCCTTTTTCAGAACGTCTCCGATTTGATCGTGAAATGTTCGCAATTTTTGTTTTTGTCAATTCATAATTTTTGTTTGATGGCATTGCCATGATGCCATATAAAAATTGTGTACCCGATTCATAGGTTTTGATTTTGATATTGAGCATAATTATCATACTCAGTACAGGGCACTCGCTTTAATTTCATAGTACGAGGATGGTCTGAGTTCAAAACATGCTAAAAATGTTTACGGCAATTTTAAGTGCTTTATTACCACGTACTCGGCGAGGAAAATTGTATATCTGAGAAATTATAATTATATATTGCGTTGACATGTGGGGTCCGTTAACGTGCACAGGAGCAGTGTGCCGGACCCTTCCTAAATATTGAAACATGATCTTTACCCAAGTGTGGGACATTTATGAGCAGGAACTTAACTATTAATTATGAATATGTGGTCCGATTCCTATGTCCTTTTTTTTATGGAAAAGACGGCAAACGAGCAAACCATTCGCCTGATGGTAAGTGGTTACCGTCGCCAACGTAAATCTGCAACACCTGAGGTGCTGCAAGGTGCGTTGCCGGCCTTTAAGGGTAGTTGGGAGATGAGAGGGAGGATGAGGAGGAGGATAAGGAAGGGAAGTGGGCCTCCGGTTACCTTACTCACCAAAACGAAACGCAAAACCACCAGATGCCTCTACTTCACGCCGGTATTCTGCGAGACCGTGGTACCAACTCGGACGAGCCGACCCATTCGAGCAGCAGCAAAAGCCGCCGCTTGGCTCTACCACGTTCAAATTACCTTACCCTAATACCTTATAATAAGCCTTCCAACGATTTATCATGTATCTCATCAATAAGCATTAAAGCTCCACTAACACGATACCGAACGTTTTAGTAATCTTTTCAATATTTAAGTAAGCCCCCGCTCAGACTTGTTCCAATCTACAAACAACAAACAAACGGAGTGCTAACATTGTACGAGTATTAGATAGATCAAGACACTGTTTGGACATTCTGTACTCAATATTAAAATAAATGTACATTCGTAGCGTGAAGTGAATTTAAAACTCAGTTTTAGGGAAACATCCAACTTCATCACTGATTTTTATTCAAATTAAGCCTATTCAATTAAAATAGAATCATCAAAATCGGCGAAGACATCGTGTGACATTCATAAAAATAAAAATGTACAGACGAATTGATAATCTCCTCGTTTTTTTAAGTAAAATTGAAAAGGGCTAACAATTTCTGTTTAAATAGCAAATGTATGTACGTTATCGTCAGAGAATCTTAGTTTATCGTATAGTATTTTTATCGTCCACCAAAAACCACAAGGTCCGTGCACAATTCTTCTTTGCCTAATGTAAAATTCGAGAATTTCACACTTTTTCAACACTTCCCTTTTCCGAGTCTTTACGTTCGAAAACTGATGGGCATTAATAAAAATCTAACACCAATTATTTTACAACGCTCACATACATTAGTGAAAATTTACGTGGTGCTCTGAGTGTACAAGAGCAAGTCTGCACACAAAATAATTGTAGCATTCGATTAAGTTAAAAGTGCTCAGACACAATTGATATTGAAGTGTTAAAAACAATTTGAGAAAACATTGAGAGAATTGTTGAACAACAAATTAAATCAAGTGTTTTATCGTAGTTGAGTTCAATTATTGTAAATAGTTGAAACAATTTGTTTTATATAAAAGGCAGAAATGTAAGTAATTAACATAGTTGAAATGTAAAATATTCCTGTAATTGTTTTTATTACAACGGTCCTGAGCCCGTTAAAGTATAAAGAGAAAATCGGAGTATAATATGCCCTAGTTATCGACGATATTTGGTAATAAATATAAGTGGTGAACGTGTCAATAAGAAAGCAGATAAGCAAAAAGAAAAAAATCCGTTGTTGAAATCACACAAACAACGAGCGACCATAAATTCGCCTCTTCCTGAGAGACAATAAGAGAGAGTGTGGTATTTACCAAACGGTGGATCTACCATAAACAGACAACAATTACCATCATCAACGAATGCATGCAGCATATTCATCAAATTGGTATGGGATAAATAACATTTATTTAGTTGCATTAACCGTTTACAAATATGACTTTCATATACTTAACTTTTTACTTTCATATCATTTTATGCAGCACGAACTGAACATAGGACTTTCCTTGAAATCACCAACACAAGATAGCATGCTATAAATGAAAGATCTTCTCATACTCTCATTAGAGATACTATGTCCCATCACTAGTCTGTGGGAATTGAGCATGGCATAATCGTGATGACGTTAAATGCCAAGCTGCTGCTCGGATGGCTGGCTCGACCGGATTATAGCAGCACGACCTCGCAGAACATCGCCGTGAACTAGAGGCATCTTGTGCTTCCGCGTATCGTTCGGTTAGTGAAGTAACCGGAGGCCCAGTTACTTCAGTTTGGTGAGGCCCTCCTCACCAAACCCCCTCCCATCCACCTAATATCCTTAAAGGCCGACAACGCACCTGCAGCGCCTCTGGTGTTGCGGATGTGCCTGGGCGAAGGTAATCACTTATCATCAGGTGAGCCACTTTCTCGTTTGCACGCTAACCCATAAAAAATGGAATTTCCGGCCACAGTCGGTCATTAATCGACAGCATTGATTGACTTTCGTAAGTACAGTGTATCCCCATACATCCTTTATTTTTACCCTTTTAAAAGTAAACTTCACTTTTATTTTATTCACAGGTAACACAAAAACTATGATTGCCATATTCATAGTACTGCTGCTCCGGAGGTGACGTGCTATCACATGGACGCTAGAAAGGAAGATACTTAAATGAAACAAGATACAATTTGATTTCTTTTATTTTGGCATAGGTATCGTTGTGAACGATCATTTTAAGTAATTAAGCTGCAGTCACACCGAGCGATTACCAGTAGCGCATGTCGTAGCAAGTTGTAATTAATATTAACAGACTATTTATATGTATTCTTAAATACTAAACAGATGGTACTGAATGGATGGCTGATTATTTATCAGACAATTGTATAAAATTTTAAAGTTATCTCCTATTCATTTAAAAAAATTTAAAACATACGACAGCTGTTAAAAGTGTGCTTTTCATTGCCAGCGAAGCCTAGATACAACCAGATGCAGCCCGTCGCGTTACAGTAAACGTTGAAGCTTATGAAAAAGTATAAGAGACGACATAGTCGTACAAACAACGCTTCGCTCTGTACATGCTTGGACCCAGGCTTTACTCGAACTACGGCGAATTAACAATATAAAGAATATTCTAGAAATGCAATATGGAGAAAATCATTTTAGTCGTGGTCGGTGTTTCAGTTAGACAATTTATTAACGTCTAATTGTAATTTTAATCAAATTCATTCTTATAGTTTCAAAAACGAATCTGATACGAATTGTATAACAGATAAATTTCTTTAAAGTTTACTTTGTAGCAAATAATTCCAAAGTTTTAAATTGTTCTAGTGTGACCGCAGCTTAAGATACATAACACTTTTTACGAGGCGAAATTCTTTTAAATTGCAGCCTAAATTCAATCGAACTCAATTAAACTTTTTAGTATTTGTAGACGTGACAACTTGCGAAAAATATTTTAATTTGCAACTAAATAATGAACATGCTATACTTATAGCATATTTAATTTAATTTTCACTGCAAGGTAAAAGAATTTTCATAGATTGCATTTAATTGGCATTTTACTATTTGTTTACTTTTACATGTAATATAGATTAGTTTAGTTTTTTTTTTAAATATTCAATCTCGTCTACATTTTATACAGTAATTGAAATTCAGCTAATAGTTAAGTAAGCCCAAACTTACGTAAATAATTTCTTCCTAGATTATTTAAGTTACCAATTAAGTGCGATATATTGAAAAAGATTAAATGCATTTATTTATTAATTATAAGTGGTTCGCTGATGTAAATAATAAAATTATCATGGACGAAAGGCGATAATTTTTTTTATTTTATAACTTCTCGTAAAAAGAAATTGAATAATTACCTAATTGTACGCCTAATGAACGTTTATGATTATTTATGACTAGATCTTTCAACAATAAAAAAAATTGTTCAGTATATAAAAGAAACAACATTTACAGCATAATAGCAACATTTTAGTAACTTTCATTTGTTACTACTTTACTCAATTAATCGGTACTAATAATTATTTTCTGTATGTATATTTAAAACAATGATAAATAACATATATGGCTAAAACGCTGCACCGTAGAGTCTAATAAAATAATAAATTCTAACAGTTATATTATTATTAATCTGTATATGTCGAATAACAGATTCAATTAAGCGGGGATTCGAAACCAAATTTAATTTGGCTTGCTACTTATCCCTTTGCAGATAAATAAATTAAACTACACATTTCTGACACTTTAAAATATTACCTAATATTTTACAGCCCGAGTTCACAAAGAAATTTTATTAGTTTACTGATGGTAGAACGGTTGATTATATATTAACGATCTGTTAAACTGTTGGTGAACTCGATCCCTAATCGCTGGAGCCATCGAGTATTCGAGAAGAAATAAGAATGTATGACTACTCACTCACTGAATATTACGAAACGTTATTAATACATCAAAACATGCTGTGTTTGTTCTTATTCTGTCCGAACGTACGAACGTAATTAAAAAAAAAAAAAGTACTAAAACTATTCACATACAAATAGAAACCTGTACAAATATAGTTCGCATTTGAAATAACACATATTCTAAAGCTAACGCGAACAAAGTCGCTAGCAAAGCTAACGCCCGCAATGAAATAACCTTCGCATTCCCAGTGCGATACTCTAGGATAATGATTTTGAATGATTAGCATCGGCTCGTAATGTTTATTATCACAGTGACGTCATCGTTGAACTTACTATTTACCTACAACACAATCGCAGGCCACAACACGATGCACATAGTCGATTATATTCCGTGCACGTTAATAACGGAAGTATATATCTCGAAATGCCCAACCTTACTTCGCTTTTCTTACAGCTTCCACGGATTTTACACTTTACGGCCTCGAGGTTTTATAGTAATTGTATTCTGGTACATCTACGGCTGATCTTTGTTAGGTTCGAGAGAGGTCCGGGGGCCTCGTCCGGTCGATTCTCGATCGAATGTGTATGAATGTGTATGTATGTGTGTGCATGTGTATATATATCCTCGTTTATATTTGTTGAACATGTATAAATATTGTTTTACTAATTAATATTATAGCATTTCTCTCTTACGTTATTAGTTTAATTAGATTTCCTTTGCACTCTGCATTCATAGCTTATTCACTGGAAGAGAACACCTCTTGGGATTAAGTTCAAATTTTTAAATGTTTTTCAGGTATTGTGCAAATGAAGTATAAATAAATGCAACTTTTTTTATTAGTATAATTAATTATTATCTTTGTATGCAGTATTAGGGAAGCAGGTGATGAAATGACATCGATACCTATTACTAATTGATGCTGTACTTGTACGTAATCACGTACTGCGTACAATTTGTGTGCGCTCTATCTATAGTCGACTAATATCTACTTGCGTTCTTTTATTTATGGTCTCCCTTTAGAACACTCTTGTCAATATCGTGTGAATAATGACAATGTGAGTTGATAATGAAAATGTTGCCATCTGTACATATCCCGTGATGGATTATAAGCTTGATACGTGAGTGGTGTTGTAAAGTTACAAAGGAAAATCATCATCTGCAATGAAATGTACGTTTTGATTGTTGTAGTTGTTTGATAGTTCATTTATATCATTGCTTGTTTTATCGATTTTTAATTTTGATTTCTTTAAAAATTTGTTGGACTTAGATTTGGGTACACAAAACATTATGGAGATCTAATGTCTAAACGATTGATTGTATATTAGACGGACAGTTAATTTGTCCATGACCTTGCGCTTCAATCTATCTCTGGAGGTGGACTGCGCAGTCGTTCCTTAACTTAAAAAAAAGGACTATGTGCATTATTTTAGACAGCGTTGGGCGGACCCGTTCCATTATAAATTATCGAAGTCGAAGCCGACAATCGTCCCAATCAGTCTAGTCGATGCGCGTAATTTGTATACAGTTTCCACGATCCGAATGAAAAACTAACATCACACCACAAAAAGTGTTAAATTTTAAACGAATAAAGGTATGCCATATACCCAGTTTGTATCATTCTTACCTATCTAAATTAATTCTACATTAAAGGCCAAGAAATTTGTGCGACGGAGTGATTGATTAAAAAAAAAGCGTGCGCGTGTAACTCGGTTACATGTGACAGAAGTGAAACTTCTACTCCCTTGAAAATAACTGCTTAATATATAAATATATAAACGATTATTAATTAATCAATAAAGAATAATAAACAATAAATATTATTGTTTCAATTGGTACACTACGTAAACAAATTAACATCTCCCTGCCATTTCAAAATTGCAGACACTCACAGCTAAACGCAACGTTACACGTTCACGTTCACATCGATGTGTGAGTGATCATGCGTTCCTTTATTTTTCACTACAAAAAATAAAGGAACGCAGATCTTGTAAGAATTATGCTTAAATCGCAATTATAACCAAAGCGCAGACGGAGCTTTTTGCTATTTCTAGAACGAGACAGGTATACTTCTGGCGGGACATTAAATTTTAAGGTTGTACGATATTTCACTTAGCCATCAAAACGTTATCGCAAAATTTCGTCATGACAATTAGTACTTCGTTGATGAAAACGTATATTAGTTCTAAATCTAGGCAAAAGGCAATGTATAACCCTAGCTCGATCGACATATTTATAGAATGATACGCATATTATTTAATTATCAGTACAATTTGTAATAAATAAGTAATGGCTTCTAAGGCAGATGACCTTGTTATATTAGAAAGTACGAATGTTTCCATGCTTAAGTCATTTCGAAGCTTAAAGTTAATGTCTCCGTTTTGTACAGTCAAAAGTAATATCAAATATAATATGTTATAAGTATTATGAGACAAAGGCATTCTTTAGATACAACCAAAGTTTTTTTTTAAACTACATGTTTATAGAGAGAGTCGTGTGTCAATGAATATCCAAGCCAGGATGTATCACTATAAGAGAACAACATGAAACTACATTTATATAAAAATTCATAATAACATTTCAAGATAATAGATACATATCAGATCTAAATTCGAATACAAGGACTACAGATAATGTAAAAAACACACACACGCACAAATACACTGAAACATTCCTCTCGAAGTGTTTACACGACAAAATATTACAGCCGAAGTTAAACCACAGATTAAAAATTTATCACACACAGAAATACGAGTACGTCCTGTTTGTACAAAAGTTCAAAAATCCTATGAGAAATTAGATTATTTTTAAGAGTATAAACATATTTAATTCCTAATTGTTTTACGTATGTTTTCATAAAAAAATCATTTAAAGCAAAATTTATATTTAAATCATAAGGCCATGACTAATGACAATTAGGGCAAGTTGGTTTTGGAGTATAAACATATTTAATTACTAATAGTTTTACGTATTTTTTTATGAAAAAAAATAATTTTATATAACTCATCATGAGTTATATTATATAGTGTAACAAAAAATATTATTTTTAAAATTACATTTTTGTTTAATTAGGTTTAATGGAACAACAAATTAAATTCTACAAATATGTCACCGGTTTGGGAAAAACCGGTTAAATTTAAATCGTTCAAGAGCAAAGTGCTTACACTTTAGCAGTTAGAAAAAGCATTAGTAAAATCAATTGAAATAAATAACAACCCATTAAAGTTTTCACAAAGTATGGTAATGTTCTTGCAGTAACGCCATAAGACAACCAAAAATATGGTGTGTTATGGTATTTGGTCAAGGGTTTGTTGATTTCTTTTTGTAGGAAAAACATTTGGTACGAGTTCGAGAACGGTTAATCATCATAATTCATGAGTTCATTTTTTAATCTCTAAGAGAATCATTTCATAATTGTTCATATACGACTTAACTGAATTAAGAATATTTGGAGTTTTGGATAGTTATTCGGCGCAAGTGTTTCATTGCCTATTTTCTAACTGGTATAGAAAAAAAAATCTATTCTTTTTTATTCGTCGCGTAAAACATTACGACTATAATATTCTCTTCCACTGCCAACATTAGTAAGATTCTGCTCGAGAACGACTCAAATTTCTGAACGTATAGAGTATACTATACGAATAACTTTATTAAGTACTAAATCCTATTCAGAATTTAACGACTAGACGTAAATGCTTACAATAAGCGTACTATTTGGTTACTATATAATATACAGAGTGATACAACGGAATGAAACACATCAGTCTATAGGAAACTTTAAAACACCACAGAGTAAATATTATTTCAGTTGAATTAAATAAACAAAAATAAGCACCGTAGGACCGAGTATACATGTTTATATTTTGACGTAGCAATATGTACATACTTAAATATTGAATATCGTCAAATAAATTGTACGAAGGCAACTTCAAACTCCTAAACAATCGAATTATTTAAATAATAATAATAATCGCTTTACGTATTTGTTACGTTATTTGATAACAACAAAACCTTCTATGAATTCTCTTAGAGCACCGAAAATGCAAAATGCTAAGGTTATATGTTAACTATCTACATTATATTATAACACAAAAGCTTTCATGGAATGTAACATTAAATCAAAGGTGAAAAATACTACGTATTTCATTTCAAAGTCAAAGTTAAGGTCATAACTTTTTTTATTAATTTTAAGCTTGTTTAAAACTCTCATGAACGTCAATATCTATACAAGTTCGCAAAATCAACTTGTCTAAACAGAACCGGCACGATACTGGGAGTTTCTTTTTATTTGTTATATTTTAATACGATTGCATATTAACACGTAAATAAACTTACTAGGAGTTCTTTACACGTAATTTTAAGTTTAATGTAATAATTTTTTAGTTAAAAATAAACCAGGTGTGTGAGACATTTGTAGACGTAATAATTTGAACTGTATGGATTCATGCCTTCCACTCGTTTCACCTTTCGTGACGCAACCCTTTCTTAGCACAGCAAGTCACTCGTCCACAAAATTGTATGATCCCTAAGCAATATATATCGCGTAATATTGATGGATTTCACTGCATTTATATTTAGTCACAATATTAATTTGTACCAAAATCATTTAAAATGTCATCGAACAAACACTTGTTTGTGGCATTAACGCGCTGTAATGCGCACTGTAAACTTTAGCACGCTTTTTATTTCCCTTGCCATAGCCTGATGTTGTTGAAATATAGACCTTACTAGCGACGACCCGCGACTTTATCCACGTCAATTGAAATTTTGTCTTAAAATAATTTTTGACACATAAAATCCATGACTAAATCTCCCTCATACGATCGAATTTAATTTAAATACGTTCAATTATCCATGAGTGATTGAGGGACAAACATCGATACGTACAAACTTTTACGTTTATAATATTTTCAGGATTATTCAAACGGCACTTTGGAATGATAAAAGTATGACAATAATGTTTACTGCATACTTTTATTTTACCTTATGTTAAGTTTATAACCGAACCAAGCAGCGCCTTTTGCTGCTGCACGTAAGGACGGGCTCGACCGGGGCAGTACCATGACCTCGCATAATTCCGGCGTGCTGAGGAGCCATATTGTGCTTCTGCGTTTTGTTCCATGTGTGAGATAACCGGAGGCCGATTCTCCCCTCCCCTCTCCACTTCTCCAAATAACCTTAAAGCCTGGCAACGCACTTGCAGCTCCTCTGGTGTTGCAGATGTACGAGAACGGCGGTAATCACTCACTATCTGGTGAGCCGGTAGTCCGTTTACCATCTTTGTCATAAAAAAAATATATATCAATTTGCTATTGCAAGGGAAAAGTTTGCTGAAGTATACAGTTCGACTTAGACCTATAACTTAAATGTAACAAATTTGAAACGTACAGATTATACCTGAAAGAAATTTACAAATGTAATAATCTGCTTCTATAAGGCTAATTCGGTCATATTTGGCATATTAAATAACAGCATAGTATCACCACACAAATAAAAACGCAATCAATATATATATATCGAACGACCTTACATCATTAAGATACAACCTGTAAATATAACTACACTATGAGATAACATATATTCAGTCGGTAGGAAACGTCTCGTGGCCCTAGGGCGCTGTCTGTAACCAAGCGCGTAGTCCCTTCGCCCTTTCAGCGACTCCATCAGAGTTATCGTTCATCATCGGGTCAGGCTGAAATGTCAAAATTAGGTTTATACTTTTACGACCAAAAAAGTATGCGCTAATGCACGGTGACAACACAAAACGGTGTAGGGGGATGACATAATCTTTTGCTCCACGGTGCGTCCTGCGACGTAACAGCTTTTGCACGACGTAGACCCTAGCTAGAATGGGCCGGCTCGACCGGGTTGGCACCACTCGTTCGGCGAGTGAGGTAACCAAGTGACCTCCCTCCCTCTCTTCCCCCTCCCCAAATATCCATTAAATCGTGCAGCTCCTCTGATGTTGCTGATGTACTTGGGCGACGGTAATCACTTACTATCAGGTGAGCCGCTGGCTCCTTTGCCCATTTTCCCATAAAAAAAAAAACTAACAAGGCTCTGGTGGCCGACCGATAACGGAGAACCTGTAGTTCCGGTGCAGCAGGGTGCAGTGCAAACAACCCAGGATCGGACGACCGTATGATAGCCGAAAAAAATCAGTCAAAATTTGCCGAACTCAAATCCGGAGGACTAGTGATGGGGAGCAGAATCACTAGTACGGGGTCACCGACACTGCGCTCACCAACTCGCTTAACCAGCGTGGTAAGTATGGGCAAATTTTCCGAGAAATGTAAGCCGACGTGCTGGTGCTTTCTTGAAGAGGCTCATGTTCAGAAGTTGACTTAAATAGGCCGATGACAAAATAGAATGAAATATTGTTATGTTGCAAATTTAGATATCTGTTCCAGAGCACATGAAGACAGTTGATCTTATCAATCTTGCCAACCTAGTAGATTAAATAACATCAGTTGTGTTTGATCCATAATGCCTACTACCATGGGCGCGTGATTTTTTCTAAACCATGCACTCCAGTAATTTTCCAGGTTTCAGGCAACCACAACCTCATAGAATTGGTTCTTTTAATATTAAATCTTAAAAGAATATATAGTAGAAAACTCCTCCCTCTTAGGGTGGTCGAAAATATCGAAGAATCTAAGAATCGAATAAAATATGTCGTTTAGTAAGACAAGATTACATACTTACAGCGGACAATGTCATTCTAGTCTGTGAAGTTGTAGGGACATTACAGGAACTGGTTTCGGGTGAGGCTGTAATATAAATAATTAAATTAGAAATACCAAAAAATATATAAGAAGAATGAGATTAGCAGAATCACACCTGTAAACCGTCACGGTGTAGAGAGAAGGTCCAATACTTCTCAAATGTTAAATGAGAGATATTCATTGAAAATTTGAGCACATAATATTGTGAAATCTCTACAACAAACACACCAGTGTTAGGCCTGCGAGCATCCAAAGCGCGCCAAATGTCCCGCACATCAGCGTGTAGCGCGCGAAGCGAGCGAAGCACGGCTCCGCTTGTTTCTGCATCCTCTGCCACTTCGCTTCCTGACGACGCTTCGCTTGTTGTCGCTTCCTAAATTTTAAGTGAATCGGTTTTTAGTGAGCTTCGGTAACTTATTTTAATATGTTTATGATTAAAAAAAAGGCGTAAAGAATGATATAAATAAACATTATTCATAATGATTTTAGCATTTAAACGTATTCTAAAAGAAATATTAGATAAAGTAAAATAAAATTTGAAGAAATGTATGACATTTATACTTATAGATACTTATATAACACCTAGGAGCAGAAATGGTAATTTACAATTGCAACAGAAACTACTTCAGCAACACGAGTGATAAACCAAAGATTCGATCGAAAGTCGAAACAATGAGACGAAACAAATACCGAAGGAACATCGAGAAAAGAGTATAAAACATCTAATAGCAAACGGAAAACGATGAGAAAATAATCGGTGCGGAAGCATGACGCAGCGAGTGAGGGGAGGCGCGGAACCTGTATGAGGGGTGGGGGGTGCGTGTCGGCCAGCCTGCGCAGCGCGCGCTCGATGTGCCGCAGCCGGATCTCCTTCTCGCCCAGCAGTGCGCGTGCGCGGTGGAGCGCTACCTCCAGCTCGGTCGCCTCCCGCTCCTCCTGCCCGTGACACGTAACCGTAACCACGAGAATCATAATTCCCCTCCATAATGCCCCCAGGAGGACTTCATCTCCTGGTCGATTTCTACCACGGTGATAATTAACAAACACTGCCGGCAGTTGCCAAATGCTAAGGAGATATTATAGTGCTGGAATAGCACGCGCGAACACACAGACAGACACTCGTCCTTACCTTCCCTAATCTGATGTAAAGCTTATGTGAAAAGATTGTAGGAAGGGATCGGATGCAACGTCCGAAACGGAACGCAACACAGTACAACCAGATCCTAAAATCAATGATTTATGAGTTCCACTTATATTGGTCCAGATAGTCAGATACCGTTCCACTTGATCACGCGATGGTCCTAAATAGACCAGTAATGAACACAGTCATCAGTCTTATAAATTGGGATGCAAATCATTGTATGCAATACAAAATTATACTAAACCGCCTGTCGAAGTTTTTCGGACATAGGTAATTCACCGTCTATCAGAGATCACGAGATTTTCTGACATTTCCTGTTACTAGAATATGGTGTACAATAACTTTCAATGAAAAGTACACGCTTTTAATTATAAATTCACGCATATCATGTCGTTTCAGTAACACATAACACTTTTGAAACTGGATATTCATCTGTGCACCCGACTGTACTGATATGTTAGGCGCTAAAAGCTTTTAGTATGTTATCACGTAAAACTGTTACATGTTAACGCTATGCATGACTTCAGCGTTGGAAAGGTTATTTTCTTTTTTTGTTTAGAGCAATAAATTTACGACATTTTATAAATTTGCACATATTCTTTATTGCATAAGAACCGTACGTATTAATAAACAACAAAAAGTTAAATTGGGGGCGTTATTACTAAAGTAAGATGTCCACGAAGGGATCATAGGAGGGAGGAATACGTTTTATCTATATTTTTTTTATTTTTAATTAAATATAATTTAACGAAATGAAAAGAAACTGTAACGTTCACGAAAAGAACGCATCGACAACTAAACAAAACAGTGCAGATGATAGGAGAATGCGGGATATGTAGTACTTATATTCAATGGTGGAGATCGTACTAAATCAAATCAAATCATTTATTCAACGTAAGAAAAATACATTTCACTTGTCGTACGTCATTTTCATTAAAAATGTAGATTTTTCGTTATTACGAAACTTCTCCTTTTTCTGTTATCTAGTAGCCATTCAAGGATTCCGTTACCCACCTTCCAGGTCCATCAGCGGACCAGCTCGACGGTACCTTATTATTTTACAGTGATCGGTTCTTAATACGTGTGCAACATTCCAAATTATTCTGTCAGTCGGAAAGTGAGTGAAAATTTAAAGATAACATTACATTACATTCATACATACGTGTATAGAAAAAGTTAAAGTTAATGAAAGCAAAACTTACAGACGGAGCCCTATGAGGCGACAGCGAAGCCCTGGACTCTCGCAAGGCGGCGCGCCTCCGCTTCAGCACAGCGCGCGCGCGTCTCATGCCTTCCCGCTCCACGAGCGCACGGTGACGCACGAACTCTAACTCAGGCGCGTTCGCCGCCGTCACTGCGCCTGATACGAAGGATAAAAGACCCATTGGACATACTCATTATACGTATTTTTCTCTGTCTTGTCTTTGAAAAAAAATTTTTATTTTCACGACGTTATAACCTATTATGGAGTGGTCAATGTAGACATTATAACTCGTTTCGACCCACATTTCACCAGAGATTATTTGGAGCATCGTAAAGGGTAATGAGCTAGTCGCAAAGCGTCTAAGCGTTCAGGACAACGATAAAAAAACGTACGCAAGTTTCGAAAACCTCATTGATACGTGCCAAACCGCATAGAGGTTCGAACACGTGTCTAATATGGAAGACAACTTGGTTACAGTGGCTATTTTAAAAGTAATATTTAAAAAAAAAAAATTGGCACCGATAATGCGCAGGCGATGCCCGCGAAATCACTTGTGTCTTCACGTCACAATGCTTTAAATACCTCAATACGGGAAAAAGTTCAAATGCTATATTTGATCGAGGAGTATTTTCATTATAACGCCATTGAAATAATTAATTTAATGACTTAAATTAATAACCTTGCCCAAATGTACAGGAACAGAAGCCGTTGCCCGCATATGTGTGTGACGTCACGAACATGGCTGCTATTTTAGGGCGTTTAGTGGCCACGTGATATTATTTTTAAATTTGTATAAATTTTTGGTACTATAAATTTGTTACATATCTTAATATAAACGCCCACAAGAGTACAAACTTTCACATTATGTAATATTAAATGAAACATAGCACTTCTGGAATTTTTAGCAACATCTTAAAACAGTTGCAACTAAATCCGTGAAACAGCTTTTAAGTTAAATCCAGAAGTTCAATAGGATTTTATAAATATACTAATAAGTAAAAAGGTAGCATAGGGCTTATTTAGCCTACAACGTCATACCTAATTCAGCAAACGGATACCGCAGACTGTACGCGGGTTGGCACGCCAAGTCCGGGAACTGGTCCTCCAAGTCGTCCAGCTTGCGGAGCTGCTGCCGCAGCGACTCCAGCGGACTGGACCAGCCCTCGCCGCGTCTGTGTCATATTTTTAATTATAACGTGCATTGACCTGGATTCGATACCCGGTGCCGGCACCACTAAAATTATTAATAGCAATTTTAAATGCTGTATTTACCACGTGCTCGGCGGTGAAGGAAAACATCGTGAGGAAACCGGCATATCTGAGAAATAATAATAAATATTTTTTCGAGGATATGTGAAGCTCTTAGTGAGCTCTGGAGCAGCGTGATGGGCCTTGCCGGCTCCAAAACCCTTTATAGTAATTTTAAGTGCCGAACTTACGTCATGCTCGGCGGTGAAATGAAACATCGTGAAGAAACATGTCTAAGAAATTAACAATTTTATTTCAAAGATATTTGAAGACTGCCAACATGCACTGGAGCAGCGTGGCTTTTCGTTAACCAACCCTCTCGAATATAGAAAGAGAGTCCCATGGGTTGTTTGTTAGTGCATAACCCAAAAATGCTAAAAGCATTCCCCATATGTGGTGCATCATGCCGACTAACATACGAGCCTCTGGCGACCGATTACCGGCGAAAACCCCATTAAAATTTTCCGTAACCCAACTTCTTCTTCTTCTTCACTAGTGATAGGGAGCTGCAACAGTGCGAGGGTACCGGTACGACATGCACGGCCACTTATTGACGTGTTCGTATAGACCTATGTTCAGCATTGGACTTGAATAGGCCGATGAAGAAAATAGGTTCAGAAAGTTAAGAAAAATAATATACCTACTTGGGAGAATAGTTGAGTCTGGACGTGGATGCCGACTTTAATCTCGTGAAGCACCTCCGTCGCCCGTGACCTGCACACGCTTACTATTAAGTGGGTGTGTCAGGGAGGCATTGCAGCACGACCAGACCCGTAAACCAATAAATTTTGGTTTTTGTTCAAATATTGTGCAGCTGGAAATCTAACCCAGGGGTCTTATTCGGGGACCAAAATTCGTGTAAGAGTCACCCGAATGTAATGATGTAATAAAGCTACAATAGATCCACTCTACCGGCTGAGATTCAAACCCAGGGGCTTATGCGCTAGGCCACAAAATCTTTCACAGTAATTCCGTGTGACGTCTTTCCTCTATAAAATCATATCGTTTTTTTGGTAATGTCATGTCTTGGCGTAAGTTTTAGCAAAACAGAGTTTTAGAGAAACAACTGACTTCAATCAATTTACGAAGTGAAAAATAAATTCTAACTGCTACGTTAATTGGAGTCTGATATTAAATTTCATCCTCTATTTTTTATCTCGTTAATTAAAGCTAATCGGAACATCGGAGCGTCAAAATGGGAATGTTTTAATATTTGACGTCACGCTATCTATATTAGTGTAGTCAGTGTTCTATGTCACGTGACCAATGGCGTAAGTTTTAAAAGCGATTTCTTAAATATAAAATGATATATTATTTATTAATAAATTAAAATAAAGCTTATTTACCGCGTACTTAAGACTATAATCTACTATTCGAAAACGACTACTATTAGAGATCCGCTCTATGTTCTTTATTACTGTCAGTTAGCTTATTATAAAAATGATACACTCGTCGGAGCAAGAAATCGTACCGTTTACTGTTTCTTTAGGCTTCTCGTCGGCGGTCGTTGCATCGGAGGAGTCTTGGCAGTCGGTTGTGGCTCCTGACCATACGGGAACACGAAAAGTGATTAAAAATGTTGCCTATCAATACAGGCCACTCCTCCTCTCTCATATTTGAGATACACATTGCTCCAGTATAGACTGTTGGATGTTGACATATCATCATCACTGGGAACTCTTAAAAAAAAGGGACGTTTCTGTGCCCACCACAGTTGATTATGTGATATTTATTATTTTTACTCTGCGTACCGTCCAACGTAAAACAGGCGTGAAGATACATTATGTACTTTGATAGCATTTGTTTTGTTTTGTTGCATAGAAAGACGGAACAGTTTTTTGAATCATTACAAGTACCTTACTTAAACAAAAACATTGTTTAACCACCTTTATAGGGTGCATAGGAATTCATATAATGGACCTTAAGTTACCAGCCTGCACATAGTCCACGGCAGGACATAGGCCTCTCCCATAAGGTGGATTTGCCATAATCGCTACGCTCGGCAATCGGGTTGGCGGGTTTGCAGTACCAGACACCTGGTACCTTAGACGCTAGTGCCCGTCATCGGTTTGCTTAATTTAGGTCTGGTATTTTTCGAGATGGTTATCCCGCCACCTGTCGACTTTCAAGCCATTGCGATTTTCAAGGCTTTTCCGTTAGTTAAATTACCCATGAGAAGAAAGGGGTTGGGATATCCTTACGTCGATGCCACATGACAATCTTCGACAAATGGTTCCATGACCAAATTTTCATTTAGCACTAATATAATCTGTTTAGTCCACATAGACCACTCCCAACTTGGAAGGAGGGGTGCTGTCCGTCACCAGTATGGTTGGTTATATCAGATCCAACATATTTGAGATTTCCGCCATCTATCGGAAGACTGTCATGTCCCTTTTAAGTTACAGCAAAGTGCTAACAGTATACTGCCGTCCAAAGCAAATCGTTTTAAACACCCAGTGAAAAGAGAAAGAAACCTTACAATACCAGTATCTCTGTCCCGCTCGCTCTTGCGTCTCGGCGGCTCGCGAAAGGCGACGGCCGTGCGACGATGCGGCCGCTGCATTTTCATGGCGGACGCTAGAGACGATTCCGCCGACGGCAACGTCTGAAATTGTCACATTTTTACGTTATTTTGACTATTGCAGCTAAACATAGGCCGTTTCAAGAAAGAATACATTCCATTACAGCTTCTTACTGATGGAAAGCTGGAATGGAATGTATTGCGTAAAGGTTTCCCCCCGCGTCGTGCTGGGTTAGTGAGCACATCGCCGGCTTCGCTTCAGTAATCTGTGGGATTTGGCTCCCACGACCATATATAAGTAAGTTATTCACGATTGCGTAATGAATCGATGAAGGTGACAATATCATCCTAGATAACGATGCGCACGCGCAACACACAGACAGTGCGCAGATCGCGTATTGAATCAAAATTAATAATTAAAAGCTGAAGGTAGCCAGATTTGACTATGACATCTGGACGCTTAACACCACAGTTCCACCGTGACCACGGCTGCTGCACTCGAAACGTCGAGAATATAAGAACAAAAATTAAACACGATATTAAATACGTAAATAATAGTTTCATTTCGATTACTAACAGGATGTTAAGGCCTGCCAACTTCATTTCTTTCTCCTCCTCAATGGTAGAAAAAATCAGACAGACCTGATTTCACCCGAACGTTTCGAAAAATCGCATTACCGAAGCCACGTTGTGTAGTAGATTGTGTCTATGGAATGGACATTTTTCCTATCCTGAGACACAAAATGACAGAGTATCGATACTGAGTAATACTCACACTACTCTTCGCCTTCCAGTCGTCGTTGTTGTTGTCCGACTTGTGTGCGTTGCTCTCTGACACGGAGGTTTCGTTGTCGTTGCACTTGATCGTTGGGTTGTTGTTGACCTTAGCGCGGGACGGTTCGGGTTCGATCACTACGCTCACCGATGTCTCATTCACTTCTTTGCACCTGAAGTTTATTTTTCTTCATAAATAACAAAGAAAGTTAAAAAATTAAAAAAAAAACAATTATTTTCCAATCATGGCAATCTCCGGTAACAAATCCGACGCCGTGGCTCGCCTCCCGGCACATTCTGCCGGTGAATTCAGATTGACATTGAATTAACTGGACGTTTAAATAGAATAAACTAAAAACGTCAAGTTGATATGTGAAATATAGCAATATATTTATTATTAATATATATATAAACACACAAATTTTACTAGCTTACGTATGTACGCTACATTGAATATTCTCACGTCCCTATCACCAAGCACACCATCGAAACTGGGGTGGTAAGACATCTGGAAGTTTTAGTCCTTTCAACACGCTTCACCAGAGCTTATTTGGCACACCGGTATAGGTGGTGAGCCTATTATTTATTTATTATTTAATCACTAAACAGAATGAGAATTTAAAAGTATAGATAGATCTTAATTCATAAAAAATTGGTCTGCTTGCCATTCCAAAAACTGTGATATTTACAAGTTTTGTTCCTTATTTTAACTTAAAATATAATTAATAATAGAATGTGTGTGTACAATAAGAATAATGAAAAAAAATTATTTAAATGAGTTTAAGAGTTACAATGATAAATTTTCAGTTTTTTTCTTGTACGAGACGACTTTATCGTGTAATAGATCTATTTCTGAACATTTTGTCAATAATTTGTTGTACAGATTACATAGATTATATTTGTTATACATCATACAAAGAGAAAGGTCGATGGATGCAGGTGGCACAGGAACAAGCTTTGTGACAATCTTTGGGGGAGGCCCATGTTCAGCAGGTGATAGGCTGAAACGATGATGATTCAATTCTCCACATATGGGGATTGAACTCACGTCTCCTGATTCGGAGGCATATCCCCTAACCGCTCTGGTATCGTGGCTAAGAGTTAGTGCACAAAATTAAGAAGCTCACATTCAGCTTACCTTTCAAGGGACTGAGTAGCTTTGTGAGAATTCGATTTCTCAGTTTCTGAACCGGTGGTCATGCTCATTTCGCGTCTCTTGTTACGTCTCTCTATTGACATCTGGGAAGGGAAAAAAATATTGAAATAAACTAAATCTGTTAAATAAAAAAAATTATTATAAGTTTTTACGCGGCGCGTCGTCACCGGCGTATTCCCTAATTTTGTACCAAGAGAATGAGAGTCTCTCTTAAATGAGATGACATGTTTCCTATATTCTATTCCTCCGATTCGATATACATCTCTGCCAAACTACGCGCATATCATTTGTCTGCGAGCGCGCGGTCGTGCGTGAGCGCGGTCAGCCGTGCCAGGTGACCCACCTTTACGTCGTGCTTCAGACGAGCGTACTTCTCCTTGAGGCAGCGGTACTTGTCTGCGAGCGCGCGGTCGTGCGTGAGCGCGGTCAGCCGTGCCAGGTGACCCACCTTTACGTCGTGCTTCAGACGCGCGTACTTCTCCTTGAGGCAGCGGTACTTGTCTGCGAGCGCGTGGTCGTGCGTGAGCGCGGTCGTGCGTGAGCGCGGTCAGCCGTGCCTGGTGACCCACCTTTACGTCGTGCTTCAGACGAGCGTACTTCTCCTTGAGGCAGCGGTACTTGTCTGCGAGCGCGCGGTCGTGCGTGAGCGCGGTCAGCCGTGCCTGGTGACCCACCTTTACGTCGTGCTTCAGACGCGCGTACTTCTCCTTGAGGCAGCGGTACTTGTCTGCGAGCGCGCGGTCGTGCGTGAGTGCGGCGCGTGCGGCGGCGGCCCGCTCGCCCGCGAGGCGCGCGCGCACCTCCTCCACGTGGCACGCGTGCTGACGTCTCAGGTGCTCCACCTGTAGAAAACAAAGCAGGCGGAATAAAATAGTTGTTAAAGACTTTATATAGATATAACGATAATTCTGGACAAATTTACGCCACCGTTCGTTGTTCGTGTTGACAAATCACAGCAAAACACAATGCTTATCTATATATTTCCACTTTTTCACTAAATTTCGATTTAGTCGAAAGACTTATTAATATTTTACTTTTGTTCTGCACCAAGCCGCAATGCAAAAATGATTTTTTTTTTAATAATTGAATTGCTACTTGTTAGTTATCGGTGAGGAAGGCGGTATACAGATGCGATCATTTTACAACACGATACGATGCGCACGTGTCACTATGGGTCAACGAACCTATCGTCAGTTAATCTTCCACCACGCAGTGCACACTGCAAACATTGCTGTATTTTTATGGGAAGCGGGTGAACGAACAAGCGGCTCACCTGACATCTGCAGGACCAGAGCGGCTGCAGTTGCGTTGCCGGCCTTTAAGGATATTTGGATGTTAGGAGGGAAATGGAGAGGGTTTGGGGGCAGGAGGGGAGTAGGCCTCCGGTTACCTCACTCACTGAACGAAACGCAGAAGCACAATATAATCTACTTCGCTTCAGTATTCTGCGTGTGGTCTAGTCGAGCCCGCCCATTCGAGCAGCAACTAAAGCCGCCGCTTGGCTCTACCACGTTAATAATAGGATGAAGGGTAATGTAGCTAGGGAAAATACAGGGTAAATGAGACGTACCAACAGATCAACGTCATATAAGAACACCTTTCGTGTAGAAAACACGTGACAAATTAAAGTCGAATTTTTTTTAACACATTTAATTTTTTTAACAAATAAGTTAAAAAAAATGAAAAAATTTAATAAGAACTTACCTCAGCTCTATAGTCGTGCCTTAAGTCAGTAACCCTTGCAGTGTGCTCTTCTCGCAACCCCTCTATTGTAGCTCTGTTCTCTTCTATCATTCGAGTTCTCTCTCTACTCAGGCCCATTTGCAACTGCTCCCGAAGTTCAGACAGAGCTCGTTCGTTTTCTGCAAATAATACCCGAATATCTTTGAACAATACCTTCTCACGACCCGAAACCCAATAATGAGGTAGTCAAGGGTCTAAACATTCATTTAAATACTCGGATATCGTGGCCTCCAATTAATAAAATTAATCAATAATCATTACCCCAGTTCTCGGCTCAGATCGGCCTGAAAGAGGCTCTAGCGTTGTTACATCCTGAACATACCTATTTCCAAATGCTCTCGCTCCTCGGCCAACTTAGCGCGATAGTCTTCCCGCAACCGCGCCATGTTGTCTGCTTGATGTTTCTCTGCCGCTTCAACGTCGCTTTGATATCGCTTCTCTATTGCCTTTAATGCGTTTTGCAACATTTGCTCATGGTTACGTTCGGCAGTAGCCATTGCCTTGAAAAAGAACAGTTTTACAACAGAATTAATGAATTGAACATTTTATATAATTTTAAGTAAATTTGATACTCAAGTTAATATGGTCCACATATTCCTAGAGATCAAGAAGATAAAGTGACAACGGGTTAGCTAGATTTGGCTATAAGTTTGCTTACAACTGGTACTGGTTCCCAGCACACTCTGGTTCCTTTTAAGAAAATTCTGGATTTAATTTGATTAATAGCCTCAAATCTTGCGAAAAGGTATACTATCCAATAATGACCCAGAGGTGAGTAACAACGCAAAAACAACTCATTAAATTGTAATGTTTAAAAATAGTACCTATAACTGTTCGGAGAAAGGGAAGGTACAGTACCTTCCCTTTCTCCGAACGGCATTCTTACGTGCTCGTGTCGCACTCCGGTAGCAAACAACCGAGGTTCTGGCAAACGAATGATAACCGGAATATCCATCCGAATTTGACGAACCCAAATCGCACCGAGTAGTGAGAGGGTACGACTGAACATAGACCACAAAAAAGCACTAGTAAAAGCCCGTAGGCGTTTATAAATGTTTGCCCATACTCACCACCCTGGGTAAGCGACTAGATGAGCGGAGCGTGCCGGGCCTCATACTCCACTAATGATTCTGCTCCCCATCACCAGAATATGGGATTTGGGTCAGCATATTCGGATAGATTTTCCAGCAAGCATTCAGTCGTATGAGCCACGTGCAGATGAAGTTGACGTAAAACTTAGTACTTTTGCATCCCAGAGCGAACTTGATCCAATCAAATTGTCGAGTTGTAACAATGTATAACAAATAATACTTACATCTTCCATATCCATCTTATGTCTGTCTGCTTGTTCTGTAAGTCTTAATTTCTTCTCATTCAAAAATTTTTGCTCAGCTTCTCTCATCTCTTCCTGCAATTCAGATCTCATCTTTTTCTCTTTGGCGGACCAGTCCATTCTTATCAATTCGAGCTCTTTCTGCAAAGACAGCTCCAACCTCCTTCTTTCGTCGTTTTTATTCCTCTCAATGAAATCTCTGGTACCCATATCAGGTATCAGAGGAGACTTGATTGGCTTTGGAAAACTCTCTTCTTGAGTTTCAAACTGGTAAACCACCACTACGTTATCGGAACTTGATTTCCCTTGAGATATTATAACGCCATCTAGCCTAGGACTAGTTACACCTTTACCTAGACTTGTCACTGAATCGGACTTAGTTGGGGACGCGAAAACATTCTTGTTTAACGGTTTAAACGTCGAAAGAGGACTCGACCAAGTCTTCCCAAAATCTAATCTAGGCGATCTATCGGAACCCAAACTGGGAGTGGGGGAAAGTTTTATTTGATTTTTAATGTCTTTAGGAATGTCTATACTATTTGATCTAGTGCTAGTTTTAATATCGTCCTCTCTAATAGAGGATTTCCTAGATTCTTCAGAATCGGAATGGTTGAATTTCGATTGTTTTGACAAAAAGTCTAGCTTAGGAACTTTTATTTGAGGTATTGGAATGTCTGCGATGCGCTGAGGTCTATTCTGAGCGGGCTCTGACACCTTCGAATGTATTGTTTCTGATATCTCCTCGTTTTCCTTAGAGGTTTTTTCTTTATCTGCATTTTTGTCATCCAGTTCTTTTTGCTGAACTTCATTACTTTCATTGGAATCATCGAGATCGTTAAGATCGATATTCGCAAACTCTCTGTCAGGAGAATCGATAGATGTTTCCGATTCTATACTTTCCATTAGATTTATCGATATTTTGTTCTTTTGCGGTATCATTGGAGATCTATAGAAAAATAGAAAAGAATATATGTAGAAGTTTGCCTTCATATATTAACTATGATCGCATGAATTATCGCCAACTACTCCTAAGTTCGAATCCAGCCGATACCAATATTTATGATATTTACAGATTTACAGGTTTTCGGAATTTATATTTTAGTGTCTTCCGTTTATTGAAGACAGCATTTTAATTTGACGTGTAAAGCCTGACTGTCAATTAAAATCTCTAATGTAAAGTTTGTACAAAGCTCACCTCGGTCTACTCTCCTTATCAGAGGCCGACTCCTCTAAACTTGCCGGTGTGGAATCATTATCCCCGCGGCGTACCAGATCGGAAATCTTCTGAAAGTTCTTTTGAAACAGATCCGGTTTTATATAGTCAGAAGCGGGTGGCCGCAGGAGCCGTCTCCTCGGCGACTTCTCTCGGGGTTCGCCGTCTTAAGAAGATATTATGGAATATTACTACCATCTCAATGCATTATTCTTTTTTTTTTATTGGCAATGCGGTATCGGCGAAAGACGGGGTGGCAGCCCTCGTGAGTGTCGTAAGAGGAAAATAAGGGAAGTCTTAAAAATCGCAAAGGCTACCGATAGACGGCGAGATAACCATCTCGAATAATACCAGATCAATATTAAGCAGAGCGAAGTCGAACAGCTGCATCTAAAGTGCGAGGTATCTGGTACTGCGATCACCAATCTGCTTGCCGAGCGTGGCGTTTATGACATATCCTCCTTATGGTAGAGGCCTATGTCCTGCAGTGGACTATTTACAAGCTGATAAGGCATATGCGTTCTCAATTTTTTTTTTTTTTATAGAAGAAGGGGGCAAACGAGCGTGCGGCTCACCTGATGGTAAGTGATCACCGACGCCCACGAACATCCACAACACCAGAGGAGCTACAGATGCGCTGCCGGCCTTTAAGGAAGGAATAAGCTCTTTTCTTGAAGGTCCCTAAGTCGTAACTATTCGGAAATACTGCTGGCGACAGCTGATTCCACAAAGTCGAAGTGCGTGGCAGAAAACTTCGATTAAAACGCACTGTGGTGGAATGCCAACCATCTAGGTGGTATCGATGGAACTTCGAATTCAGTCGCGATGTACGATGGTGAAACTCAGCAGCTGGGATCAATCCGAACAGTTCCTCAGAACATTCCCCGTGGAAAATTTTGTAAAAATGCAAAGAGAAGCAACATCTCTTCGCAAGGCCAAAGGATCAAGCCGATCAGAGAGCTTGGTCGCCGACAATTCGAGCCGCTCGACGTTGGATGCGGTCAAATGGAAGGAGTTGGTACTGGGGTGCCCCTGCCCAGAGATGAGAACAGTATTCCATGTGGGGCCGAACTTGCGCCTTATAAAGTTGCAAACGGTGGACCGGCATGAAATACTGTCCCGCTCTACAGAGCACACCAAGCTTTTGGAGGCCAATTTGGCCTTTCCTCCAAGTGACCACGGAACTGAACGTCGCTCGATATGTCAACGCCAAGGATTCTGATACTGGCTGAGGCAATAAGGGAATGTTCTCAAAAGAGGAGAAACGACAAAGGGATTCTTTTAGCGGTGAACGCGCAAACCTGTCTTTTGGGGTTGAATAGGACCAAATTACGTCGACCCCAATCCGAGACTTTGAATAACAAGGTCTCGACTTCAGACACAAGTTTGTTCCGGCACTCGTCGACGTGTTCCCGAGAAATATTCGCACGGCCTGTATATAGGGCATCACCCGTGCTGTCGTCTGCATAGCAATGAATGCTACTGATTTGTAGCATGTCGTTGATATGCAGAAGGAACAGAGTGGG
The DNA here is from genome assembly GCA_029286595.1 of Bhutanitis thaidina. Lineage (NCBI taxonomy): Eukaryota > Metazoa > Arthropoda > Insecta > Lepidoptera > Papilionidae > Bhutanitis > Bhutanitis thaidina. The sequence goes on along the minus strand of JAGSMS010000012.1, from coordinate 3,249,801 downwards.
AGATAGCACACAGCCTTGTGGAACACCAGCATTCACGGGTTTGGGGTCCGAGCATGCACCGTCGACAACAACCTTGATGCTCCGATCCGTGAGGAAGCTGGTGACCCAGTTGCACAATCTCTCAGGAACCCCGTAAGATGAAAGCTTTGAAAGAAGCGCTTTATGCCAAACCCTATCAAATGCTTTCGCTACGTCCAGACTAACCGCCAAAGCCTCCCCCTTATACTCAACTGCTTCTGCCCATCGGTGAGTCAGGTAAACTAGAAGATCACCAGCTGATCGTCCGTGACGGAAACCGTACTGTCGGTCACTGATCAGCTGGTGTTCCTCCAGGTACCTCAGGAGCTGGGTGTTGATGAGTGACTCCATTATTTTAGATAACAAGGGGGTGATGGCAATAGGCCTGTAGTTGGACGGATCAGAGCGGTCGCCTTTTTCGGTATTGGATGCACAAATGCTGTCTTCCAAGATTCCGGGACGACGCCTGAAGAGTAGGAGTGCCGGAAAAGACGCGTGAGAACCGGTGCCAACTCAGGGCACACATCCTCAGCACAATTGGAGGGATTCCGTCCGGCCCACTCGACTTATGAATGTCCAGGAGCGGAGTGCCTTTCGCACTGAGCTCTGCAGAAACTGAATTTCCGGCATGGAGCACTTACACCACGGGATGGTAGGTGGAGAGTTTCCCCGGTCATCAAGAGTCGAGTTGATGCAAAAGAGAGCCCAAGAGATCGGCTTTCTCTTTTGCAGTATGGGCCAGCGAATCATCCTCCTTGTGTAGAGATGGGAGAGATGGCTGACAGAAATTCCCTGGACAGCCTTGGCGAGAGACCAGAATGCGCGGGATCCCGATGGGAGGCGAACTAGTCTCTCGCCAATTCTGCCAATGTGCTTTAACTTTGCCGCAGCGATAACTCTTTTGAAGGACCTGGAGGCAGAGTTGTACTCGTTTTTAAGAGCACTGGTTTTTGCATCCCGAGACGCCGATGCATCGGCCCAGGCCTGGTAGCACTTCCGCTTTCGGCGTGACGCTATTTTGCAGGTGCGACCAAACCAAGGCTGGGATTTACCTCCGACAGGCACTGCAGAGAACGGAATAAAAGTTCCATTCCTGAAGTACCACATCGGTGACAGAATCTGCAACGACGTTGGGATCATCCAGCGAGAAGCAAACCTGCCCCCATGGGTAGGAAGCAAAGAAAGACCGCATTCCATCCCAATCTGCCGACCTATAGTGCCACACACGGCGGAACCCCGCAGATCGCGTTCGGGATCGGCGCGCGATAAACACTACACTCCGGATCAGACAGTGGTCCGACGAGCCAAGAGGGGCATCGACTGAGACCAAATATCCGTCCGGGTGTGAGGTCAGCAAAAGGTCCAACAGGGAAGGTGTATGACCTTCCACGTCTGGGATCCGCGTCGGCGAGGTTACCAGTTGTGTCAGGCCATATGCTAATGCAAAGTCGTGAACAGATCTCCCCGCATGATCGGTTATGCGAGAACCGAGCCAATCGGTGTGGTGGGCATTAAAATCGCCGAGAATCACGATCTCTGCGGATGGGATCTGTTGTAGCACGGAATCTGTAGCCATTTGGATGTGGTCGATGAGTCGGTCAGTTACGGTATTACCGCTATGGGACCTGTACACGCAGCCCTAGAGTAACGCGAGGTGTATTTTTAGGTAGGCTCCTTTATGTCTTGGAGTCGTTTGGGTAGGACCACCCTCTTATATATTTCTCCCACAAATTCGTTTTGCGGCCACTGTTTTGAGAGCCTGTTATACGGGCAAGCTGTACAAGCTGTTAGGCATTCCATCATAATCCGCAGGAGTGATAAGGCATCTGTAAAGTTCTTTGATTGCAGGTGTCCATGGTCTACAGTAGCCACTTCCCATCAGGTAGATTGATAACTCGCTCATGAATGAATGATGAAATTAGAATTACTAGACTTCCGCCCTCTCCTGTATTGGGTAGATGGACGTGAGAGCTTAATTTTTTTTATATATAGATACTCGTATTTCTATAAAGAAACTACACTAAATGGGCTACGAGTAAATACAACATAGAATTAAAATGTTGCATTTGACGGTATAATAATTGTCCAGTCCTATGCTGATAAAAAAAAACTGTGCTCCAACTGCTGTGATTAGGACCAATTTTCCTATCGGGAAAGGTATATATCTCAGCAATGGACTATTCAGATACTACTTAACAAGAAAAAGAAGTAGTAAAAGTACGTTACTAATTGAAAAATATTAGAGACTAACGAACCTTCGCAAGCTGTCATATAAACTAAATGTAAAGGCATATAAACAAATGTCGTAAATAGCTTCTAAATTATGTTGAAAACCACATTGAATTCTAAGAAGTTTAGAAGTTATAAACGGACATACAAACGCGGATTGCGACTTTGTTTTATACTATTAGAAGCTGAAAAACTTACCAAAAGAATCTTTCTCAGAGCTTGAGACACTTTTGGTTTCCCTTGGACTTTCCGATACATGGGGCCTTGGAGGTAAAGGAGGCCTTGCCACCAATGGTGACAGATGGACAGTGTTCATCATGGAAGGCACCGGGGATGAGATTGGAGATAAGGGTAAGATCGGAGAAGAGGGGACAATGGGCGATAAAGGAGCAAGGGATGAAGGAACAGAAGTAGGGGGAGCACTTATGATAGAGCTTTGTCCTTCATTCTGATCAGAAGAACTGTTTGATCCCGGACTGATATTTGGTTCTTGGACATTTTCTAACTTGAATCTGGAAAAAAAAAACTGTTAACCATAATATTCTAGTCATTTTCAACCATAGCAATCATTACTATACATCATGGTGAAATATTATTACTATTATAAGTAATTATTAGTGTAATATGGACAAATGTGGGATTAGGTGCCCAATATAATCATGTCATAAGTATCTGAACAGTCACAATACATCGTGAGCAAGGAATTAAACACAGCATTAACTCTGTCCGGAATCATTTTATAATTAATTCTGAATTGAAGAGCTTTTATGGTAATTATATTTACTTCTTAAACACAATTTAACAAAAACAAAGATACAGACCAATACAGAGAAATTAATGGCTTCTTTAGCCCTCTTTTGAAATAACTACACTCAGAACATCAAATTAACCTATAAATTTTTGTTTGGTCTATGCTTAGTTCAAAATTGATTAACAAGTTAGTGGTTGCAGAGGAGGACACGAATTAGAAACGAAACGCCACAAAACGATCGAGGACGGTTGACGCCGTGTGGGAGCCGCATAAGAATGTGTGAACTTTTCTTACTGCGGGTGTCATAAGAGACAACTAATGGAAATCTCATGGTGATCTCCGTTAGCTAACATGGCCATCCATCACATTAATGCCATTAGAATAAACAATGATAATGTCAATTTGATCGTGTCTCACCTCACACTTTTCTTATCCTCGTCAAAGCTCGCAGTCTGTTTCGGTCTCCCAAGAATAATACTATCGTTTCTCTTCTGAAATGAATCAGATTTTTCTCGAAGTATACCTTTCGGTGGGTCGCTTTTTGTGATCGAATCTCCCGGTAGCGACTTATCCGTGTCGGGGCTAGGTAAGTCTGACTTCGAAAGCTTATAAAACATGCCCCCTCTACCTTTAAGTAAAAATTATAGATTAGTATAGCACTACCAGACTATCGAAGTCAGTCACTATCGAAGGATTCTGCACTTGTCAAGCGCGGTGAGTACGCCAAATCCTTCGGAGGGAGAGCCAGTCAAGAAAATCCAAACTATAGACTATTAGCATTCTGTTAAAAGGATTCAACGCAAAAGTAAATTGACAAAAAACTACCATCAAGGCACCATGGGAGGCCTTTTTATGAATTACTTTATACAGAATAGAACAGGCAAAAGATAAAGATGTATGAAATGATATGCAAAGCCGTTAGGAGGCTTAGCCGTCCTATGTCGTGAAATGTATATATTATCCAAGATTGTAAAAAAGTATACACAAAAAAATAAATCTTTTTCCATATAAATTTTCCCTCAAACCATCTCAATTATAGCCAGTATACTGAAAGTATGTAAAAATCGGAAATAATTAAAAATTAATATTAATTTACCTGAAAATGGCAGCCCTTTATCTATCTTGGCTGACGACAAGAGTGGGCTAAAATTTTCCTCTTCAGGACTATTTAAAACATGCATCTTGAGATCAATGATCTCAGACTGTTGTTTGAACAGCATCTTAGGCCTTTCAAAATTGGGACGACTCAACAGATCTCTGTCCGAAGTATTTCTTACAAGAACGGGCTTAGGTGAAATTGGATTATCAACGCTCCGTCTTAGAGGCGATATTCGTAAATCAATTAATTTTTTATCCAGTCTTGAGAGAGGGGCGATAGGGGGCCGACCGAGAGGTGTCAGGCGTCGTGTTGACGAATTGGCCTCTTTAACATCTGAAGGATGGTTTTCGCTGTCTGTTGATAATTCATCATCATCGCTTTCGACTTTGGTTTCAACGCGTTCTAAATTTTTCGTGTTGTCCTCAGAAGTCGGCAGTTCCTAAGAGAAAAGAACACATGAGAAATACCATAACATAAGAATGTTTTTTAGTTGTTTTAGAATCAACAAGAATTGATAAGAAACTTGAAAATAGATTCTTAGTTATTATTTAGAGAAAATAAACAATAGTAAAAATAAACCTTGTGTGTATAACTCAAAAGTGAACTAATAGAAATACCGTCCTTAGTCACATACCGGGTTAAATAAGCAGTGTGCCGTACCAATTCACATGAAGCACCAGAATATGCCACAATCCATAAAAATGTAGCTCAACCATAATCTTACCTGCACAGAAGCACAAGTGTCATCCAGCACAGAAGCATCTCTTGCCCTCTTTACCATTTCTCTATACACATGGTCAAGTGGATGTTCCCATTGAGTTTTTTTCGTCTCTTCATTATAGTAGTAATGTGTTTGGAGTTTCTCATCAAAACTACAAAGTAAAAAAAACAATTTTAATTTAAATAAAATAAAAGTAGTATGTGTTTATCTAAGACTAAACAGTAAGATGTGATTACACAATTGGAGATCCAACATTCAAGCGGTAAAACCATTAACTTGTGAGTAACGACGGAGTGACGCCCTGCAGTGTTGCGGGAAGCCGATAGATGCAGGTGTCACGGGGGTGTGCTTTGTGGAAAGAGACGATATCGGACAACAAGGTGAGACGACACACGTGTCTTTATGCACGTGGCGCGTTTTGGAGGTGTCAGAGGGGCAATCGGATCGGATTTGAAGGGTGTATTAACCACTGTCATAGATAAAGCCCTAACAGCATCAGACTGACAGTTAGACTCTTGCTTAAAATGAAGCAAAGTATGATTTATATAATTAAATCATGCAGCTAAACAAATTCTTTCACTGTTCACTAACAAAGGCAATTAAATTAAAACACAGAATAATATCTCTCTGCTTTGGGTAACAAGGTGCATATAACTTAAATTAATACAATAATATAGTGAGGCTATGAATGTTTAACATAAATAAACTAGTCTGTATGTGGTAATATAAGCAGTCAGGGTGGGTAAGTTACATAAGATTACTTAATCACTAGTTTCGCTGTTTTACATCTTTGCAGCAAGGTTTACACCTACAAACAAATATAAGGATCACCATAGTACTTTATACTAGATTATGCAAGTACAGCTATTGGGAGTCAAAGTTTCTTTTATGTAACAATAATTCAATTCATAAAATGTTACAAATGTATTTCTTTCTATATGCATGATGAGGGCTATGTATGATGAAGGTTCAAGAGCAATCTTTGCTGTGCAAGATACCTCCAACATAAGAAATAATAATAATAAGAAATAAGGAATCCAAAATAGTTTTAGCATTACAAAACCTACAGTTAGAAACCATAGCTGATGCTCTGTACTTGCTAGACCCGTACTGGGTCTGGCAAGTAAATTACCATGTGTTCCACAATTTAGGCAATTTTGTTCTCATGAAGTAGAACAAAATGCCTTTTATGCTTTGTTGAGTCCAGATCATCAGAACATAATCCTAAAGGTATAAATGATCTTCCTTTGAAATGGCAGAAAGCAATAGATGATGAAGGTAAATATTTCAATTAAATAAATATATTTATTCTGTGTGTTTGAATTTTTCAATACAAATTGGCAATTTCATACTATAACTCCTAATAATTATGATACATAATGCATTTTAATATTTATATAAAGATATTTAAATATCTAATGTAACAATTCTATAAAACTTAAGTTAATACAAATATCTAAATGAAAATTTTCTTACTATGCCCTCCATGGAGGTGGAAGTGCTTGCATAAGACCTTCACGGGCCAAAGGCAAAAGATGGCTCTCACTTTCAGGATCGATACCCAACTGTTGTGCATATTCTGATATTTCTGTTAGTAGAAAAGCAATGGAATAATCATTAGATAGATTAGTATTTTGATTTCACTAAAAACTAACAAATAAATAAATACATTATAGAAAAAATATACAGCCTGCTATGTGCGAAACGAGGCCTATGTTCAGCAATATACTCCTTACCCGAGTTACTGATGATGGTGATGATGATGATGATGATGACGATAATGACACAATAGTAAGAGACAAAATCTGTTTATGTTCATTATATACAGATTTTGTCTTTTTCGGTTTTTTCGTGAAAGCTTTGTTAAAACAACTTATGAACCATATTGGCTAAATGTGAAAATGTTATACATATAAACCTTCCTCATGAAATGTTCTAAATGATGATGACAACCGCTATGAAACGAAGAAGCTATAAGTTATAAGCGTATAAACAGACAAACGCTACTTTAATGCTACTTTTTTATACTATTTATAATAAAAAGAAGATAAAGATTACTGAAACAAAAGTAAAAATTATTCAAAGCATTCATTGGATAATTTTTAGGTAATGATTGATGATAAAGTTCAGGTGTAAAAAATAATACAAACCATCGGCAGAAGGTTGACTATTTTCATCGAAAATTTCACGACACACCACAGCTGACGGTGAAGACATTTTTTAGACCATTATTTATCTCATTGTTTACAAAACACCTTTTTGAAATTTGAACAAAAACACTTCTTAAACATCGAACATTCCATTATTTAAAAATATTTTCCCGACACAAAGACCGCACATCGTAACGCTCCGAATCTGAGGATAATTTTGACAGATCAATGACAGTTTAAGATTTTTCTTTCGTTTTGAAACACGGACAAAAGACATGATAGAATGACTCCTTTCTTTCTTTTTGCGGACTGGAGCCGTATATGGCAACAATGTTTAAATTTGTGCCAGTGGCAAAACGATATTATTAGCTACTAAATATATTTGTCTTCACAAAAAAACAGTCGACAAAAAATCGACATACGCATGAAAATTATATCGTCTATATTTATTAAATTTGCAAAAGTCAAATTGACTAATATATACTCTGTTTCTTTAGATATATACTAAATATGTTTATTTCAAACTGGATTGATTGTTTAAGTTTTCATTGTTGGTTATATATGGTAGTGTTTTGTAGTGTGTAATATTTTGCTGTTTTTGTTTTTTTTTTTTTTAGAGAAAATTTCCTTTTGTACATTAATTGTCGCTTTGATATTATTATTATTCGTAACTAGGTCATGCCTGTATATGGATGGTAAATCATGGAAGAGCAGTTCGTTTACAGCAAACATATCTTGCGTAGTGAGATTATGAAACAGTATGCGAAGTACAACGCGCAACAGGGTCGGTGCTGACTGAAAATCAGCGTTGCGGTTAACCCCGCGACACTATGCTGAGTCAGCACCGTTTCATTTGACACGACACGGGTTATAAATTATAAAGTCTTTCTCTTAAATTATTTCTTTTTGTTTTTACATATCTATTGTTTTTTTTTCTGTATAATTGTATTTCTTGTAACCTTTGTGTTGTGTAAATGAATAAATCTTATCGTATCGTATCGTATCGTAAAAACGACGACGCATTGCGCATTGCCTAAGTAGACATGGGTGATACAAAAGGTATATAGATTCTATGACCATATTACGATACCAAAACAAATATCTATGTATTGGACGGTACACTAATTACATATTGGATATCGAAAGAAACTACGTAACGGTTTCTTTCTACGTATTCATGTTCACTATATTATGTTATGGTACTTTGATCGATGTCGATTATATCTGAAATTCAAATTGAACAGACTGCCCGCTAAAGGTACTTGAGATAAGTTGCTATACATTGACATTAATAACAATTAGCTCATTTAAACCTTTTGCTTAGCGAAATAAGGTTTTAATTTTTAATATCAAATAAATAATTTTTCTGAACACTTCTATTTACCTTAAATAGAAATGACAAACAATTTCATTCATGCATCAGATATATTGTTTTACCTAATATGAGCCTTGACTACGATTTACGTAAGTAGTATTGTATTGTTTACATTTCACTTAATTTTGATTTTTGAGTAGTATTTTTACCTACAGGATCTGCGTTAGCTGGAGGTGACGTAATTTATCTGCTTGCTTTCTTCGGATTAAAATTAATAATATTCAACAAAAATTTCATTTACCTGGTCCATAATTGTAAACAATAACATATATAATGAAATTAAGTTGTCAAATTTTCTGCATTACCTACCTTAATTTTTGTAAATTGGAATTTTATTTTTCGATGGTAGGGTAGGGTTACACTTTTCTTACTACTCTGTTCTTTTTAATGTTTATTTTATTATAATAAAGACCAAAGAGTATATACATAAAATAAATGTATCCCAACTCCTGCCAGTATGGTCATATTTATATATATATATATATATATATATATATATATATATATAACTCAGAACAACTAGTGAACATTGCTATACACTGCTTACATCTCTCATGATAACAACAAAGTAAAATGAAGTCCTTTAAGAAATCTTTTCTGGACCTCACTGAGCACTTCAACTTAAGGATGCGTTGCAAAAGAATCTTAAGAGCTCAATTCCTGCAACGAGCCTCACTTCAGATATCAATCATCAGTTCAACACGTTCCATTATTTTATTCTAACTGCGCTCGAGAAACTGTAATGACACATTTAGGAGTCTCCAGGTGCTGGACGAAGGTTGGCACCATATTGGTTCTACGACCTGACTATACGCGGCACCGGGTCCACTCCAGACTAGACCTGGGTGCTATTCCGAACTCCGAAGTGATGGTGCAAGCTAGGTTTGTTGATCAGCCACGACTCCCCAGCTTAGCTTTAAGCAAGCGTAATTGGGCTGTAGTGAGGGCTCTGAACTCGATGATGGCAACCTTTTTAGAAACCAGCCGGTACCTTTGCGATACGGACTCAATTATCTTTTGCGCTGCACTGTCAAACTGTTCGGCTCTACGTGTAAAAAGGGGTAAGGTCACTGTTTAGATCGGCATGAATTTGTCTATGCCCGTTAATATAAGAACCGAGGCTGAAACATACTGATACCTGGGTATGTCATGTTTTTTTGCACGCCTGATAAAAGTGTTAAACAGTTTTTTGTCGGACGTGAATAAACCTCGTGCATATAATGGCTGGGTCATGCCAGTGCTCATACCTTTAGCATACTCAGATGAACTCAAACTGACCTGAACGCCCTGAATATATAGGTCTGCACGATTATAACGTCCCACAGAAACCGCCGGTAATGAGGGATCGCCGGTAATGAGGTTGTACTTGCCGCGGTAGCATGGCGGGTGGGGCTTTTTAAGCGGCCTTACCATGTAAAGTGTGCAGCTTCCGTAATTACTTCCTAGCATTCGGATGAGTCATTCTATTTGTTGTCTTTGCCCAACGAACGTGCAGACCGTATGGAAGGAGAAAGAGCTCCACGGAAGGTCTACAAGGCTCTACATGAGCCTTTCGTAGATACCGTGGGAGACGACTCCCTCAACTGACTGCGTTTCGGTGACCTCTTCGGGGAAACCAAGGGTTTTGTCTGTGCGATACAGGACCAGATCGTCTCTGCAAATCACAGTGAGCCTCTCGGAATATCTGAGGCGACTAAGACTCCGTGACAGACCGCTCCGAGCTCAAATCCAGAAGGTGGTGCTCCTTGATACCGCCGCATCGTCAGATGGCTTATTCCCTTTCCCTCTAACTCTTGGTCGTGTGATTTCATCTCCCGGGGGCTTCCGTCTGATTGGGATATTAAAACGTATTTATGTTATTTTACTTTATGTATTTTAATAATAATATACATATTTATATTTATCTCCCAACCTGACGAGTATATGTGTATATAACCCCAAAATAATAGTAATAATCTTAATGTCATAAGAATATGCAACTCAAAGTTTGTATGAAGTCACTGACATCCGTGCTAGGTTAAGAACCTGTATTACAGAGATCAGTGTCTTCTCCTAAGTAAATTAACAGTAATTATTCCTTACAACAACTACTAGACTATAGATATTAGTACTATAGACTGCAGAATTATAAGAAGAAAAAAGTAATTTAATGAATACTTTGATATATATATATATACTAAAATCGTCTATATATAGGATACAGATTAGATCTGCTCACTGGATAATACCAACTTTAAAGGGTTTTTTTTTGTAATATTACAAACGTTCAGAATAGTTAGAGTTAAACTGAAGCAATTTAAATTAACATCGCAATGTTATAACAGAGTTTTTTTTTATATAAATGCAATATGCATTTATATAAAAAAATATCATTTGCATTTATATATTTTACGGGATTTAGTGTTTTGTACAAAGTGAAAAGTAAGATTTTCAGCTATTTTTTAATTTAAAACGAACTGAAATTTGAATGTAGACGAAAATAAAAGTTTTTGTTAGTTTTAAGTGATTTCTTACTTATATTAAATTTGGCTGAGTACATTTTTTTAATTTATATTTGTAAATGCTTAACGCTATATAAAATCTGCAATATCTAGGTACAATTACTATCAATTAGGATATTTTATTGAAATTGCGTTGAATCTCTATTTTTATTACTTTTGGGTAATATACGATAAGTTTTAGTCTGTGGTACGATATCTTACAACATTAAGTTGGCAACTCTACCATAAGCGTAATATATTCTGCGGCCACAAAGTTCCAGTTACAATATTATTAGTATTCTGTGAGTTACACTATAAAATATAAATCAAACATTGCAGAAAGATAAAATAAAGTTAAATAACGAAATGGCTTCTTTAAAAGATGTTGCTTCTTTGTATCAGAATCTGAAAACGGAGTGGGCAAAGAAACCACGTAAACTTGATAAATGTGGAGAATTACTAAACAAAATAAAGGTAAGTCATAAGACATGACTCGTCAAAATATAAGACACATTTAGGCGGAATCCGTAGGTCTTCTGCTTCTTAATTAAATTACATGTTAATATATTTCGTATAAACATTATAATATTTCTATAATATTATTTTCATTTAATGTTTTTACTTTCGAGAAAATCTGACAACGGATTATTTATGTTGTATATACCTTTTTGTCCAGAACTCTATTCGAACTAAATTTTACATAGCAATCGTAGTAATCTATTGTCTAACTTTGTTCTGCTTTTTATGGTTATGTTATATGATATCTATTTTTGAAATTTAAAACAATTTATTTTATTGGCAGGTAGCATTAACACAATTGAGTTTTCTTCCAAGTAACAATGCTGCAGCTAATCAAAAAGAATTAATTCTGGCTAGGGATGTACTCGAAATTGGTGCTCAATGGGCAGTGGCGAGCAGAGATGTTAAAGCTTTTGAGAGATACATGTCACAGTTAAAATGTTATTATTTCGATTATAAGTAAGTATTGATAATTATCATTTTTATCTTGTGTTATTTTTTTTATTAATCATTAATTTTCTTTGTTTCATGGTTCATTTAATAACAAATGCTACTCCATGCCTCTATCATTTACATTGAAAGTTTCTCATAAATTGTCTAGAGCTATATTAAGAATTATGGACATAGAATAAAGGTTTGTTTTGATATGATTGAATGAAAGATATTTATTTCGGGAATTGAACATTTTTTATAATGGAAGCTGAAGTGGCAATGGGCCGGCCACATAGCTCGCAGAACTGACAACCATTGGGGAAAAAAGGTTCTCGAGTGGCAGCCACGTACAGCCTAACGCAGTGTAGGACGACCCCCCACAAGATGGAGTGATGACCTGCGCAGTGTTGCGGGAAGGCGATGGATGCAGGTGGCTCAGGACCGATTTTCGTGGGGATGCAGGTGGCTCAGGACCGAGTCTCGTGGCATTCTTGGGGGAGGCCTATGTTCAGCAGTGGACTTCTGATAGGCTGAAATGATGATGATGATGATGATATAATGGGAGACACTTAAATAAAAAATTTAGTTAAGTTCTGTAAAAACTACTTTAGTTTTTAGAAAATGTTTTTGGTTTTTTGGTATAAAGTCATAATTTAAGAGGGTGTTGATATTTTTTTTTTAATATTACAAAGGATTTGTTATTTTTTCTAGAGACCACTTGCCAGAATCAGCCTTTATGTACCAGCTTCTGGGTTTAAATTTGTTGTTCCTGCTTGCCCAGAACCGAGTAGCAGAATTCCACACAGAACTAGAGCGACTTCCAGTAGATGTAATAAGGGCAGATCCATATGTGAAACATCCATTAGCTCTAGAACAATACTTAATGGAGGGGAGCTACAATAAAATATTTCTAGCAAAGGTGTGTGTACATTCACAAATTTATTCATGTGGATATAATTGATTGGTAAACATAACACAAAGCTGACTGTTATTAATATAAAATAGATTATTTTATGAAACATTAACAAATAATTTCACCAAAATGTAAAATCTTAGGCATACCTATCAGTTTCAAATAGTTTATTTTTTAAAGCTATTAACTACTTAATATATGTATTACGCAGGGTAATGTTCCTGCTGAAAGCTACACACTCTTTATGGACACCTTACTAGATACAGTAAGGGGAGAAATTGCTGCTTGCATTGAGAAAGCATATCTCAGTATTACTTGCGCTGAGGCTGCAAGGCGATTGAATTTACCATCACAACAAGCTGTGCTTGAGTATGGGAAAAAGGTAATGTTAATTTTTAATTAGTACTAGTGGTCATAATTATTTGAAACAAAATAGACTAATAATCCAAATAAAATGCAAGCACTATTCGTCAAGAATATTAGTTTAATGACCTCAGCAAGAGATGCCAGCATGGACAGTAGATAAGGCCTTTACCTGGGTGTCATTGGCCTAGTTAACTAGTAGCACAAATGTATCTTGAGGCAAAATAACAAAAAGTAAAAAAAGTTTCCTGTCTAAACTTATAAATTGATATTTGGAGAAACACAGGCAGTAGATTATGAGGTTAAATTGAATGTGGCAATCTTGCATCCATATTTTACCATAGAGGTAGGCAGATTATGTATTTCCATTTGGCACAACTCTGCATAGCCAAACAGGTTTCCATAGATCACTTTTCACCTCTGGGAAATTTATAATAAGTGAATACATTTATAATAATCCAGGAACACTTTAACTATGTTAAATAGTTAGGTTACCCTATATAAATAAATTTTATATAAATACAGTATATACATATTATTTCATACTCTGAATCATTACAAGTACAAATATACTTATTTTATCAGCACATAAAAGCACTATCAAAAGTCATAAATAGCAATGGGAAGGTATGTCCATTCTTATTTTAATGGCCAGTACTTAGAACGAGTGATGCTGCTCCCCATCACTAGTCTAGTTAGATTTAGTATATTCGGAAGGATTTTTCACCAACAGTCATCAGAGCCTTGTTTTTGAGCAAAGGTGCACTGTATGCTGGTGAAGTTTATATTTTGAGAAAAGTTAGTACATTTACCTTTTACAACCCTAGAAAGATGTATTAAGGTTATTGTAGTGTCTGATTAAATTTTCTAATTTATATATTTATTTTAGCGCAACTGGGTCCTGGGTCCGGATAATTGCTACCATTTTAATGCAGCAGAAGAAACTTGTGCAGCAGCTGCTGGGATTCTACCTTCAGCAGAACTTGCTGAGCAAACCATAGAATATGCCAGACATCTTGAAATGATTGTGTAATTTAATATCAATGGTTAGTGTCAATAAAAATTCAAACATTTGTCTTATTATTTATTTTTTGTAAATATATATACCAGGTCTACTAGTTTTCTTACTACTATCTTCTTACTAATAAAAGCATTTATAACTTGATGAGTTTGTGGGAGGTCTATGGTTATAAGAGTGTGGATATAGTGGGCTGAAATGATAATATAGTGCAAGTCACGAAATGTCAATTATTATGAGAAACTAAAAAAAATGAATGAAACCAGCCATATTATTAGCATTACTTTAAGCCTTATTAGTATCATTCCTGTATACCATTCCATTCATTATTTTATTATCATATGTAATTAAGGGCCAGATGCATCACACAATAGGTCAATATGGTTCAATTTCAGCAATTTTATGAAATACTCCAGAGCATTTTTCAGATTCCAGTCCTTTTCCTGCAGGCACCTTTAAAATATTAATACATTTGTATAAAATACATACAATATGAGTAATTAAAAACTGTAAAGAATATGTAAGTTTATTACCTTTCACTTGGTTGCTTGTCTAAATCAGTTAATCTCATAAAAATGTTAAGGAGTTGTTCCTTCATGGCTTTGTCGGGTGTCGTTTCCAATGAAACAGTCAACTTCTTTTTAGGTACCTAAAATAGAAACAAATGTATAAAAAAAACTAAATTTCAAATGTCATGAGAAAAATATCTGTAAGCCTATTTAAGTTCACAGCATAACATAGAATTACATAATTAGGGCTCTATAGAAATGCTTCTGCATATGCAAGCGGGTAGGTGAGCGCAGTATCGATATCCTCGCACTACTAATGATGCTCCTCATTACTAGTCTGTAGCTTTTGAGTTCGCCGAATTCTGATGGATTGTCAACTTTTTTGATCAAAATAAAGTATTTACTATGAATAATTCTTGCATATTCTTTGTGCTTTTAGCACTTAGGCACAATTTTTGGTGTAAAGTAAAATTTTGAAAGTCTGTTAGCTATTTATTCGCGTCATATTACATTAATTACTGAGGAAACTTGCAGTGGACTCTGAGGTGGTGGGAACAGTCAGCAGATAACTCGACGTGTTGAATTAATTTAAATTTTATTTTTTTAAAAGATTGTAAACGTATCCTTTCACAATAAAGATAATAAGTTTTACAATAAATACTCAAAAAAAGTAAGATATGTTATTAAAATTAAGTATGGTTGAAAATTATTTTAAATTATTAAAATATCATGTAATCTCTATGACCATAGATTATTTTGATGTGGCAACTATTCCATTGATTCGACGACGGCGACGCTGCTGTCAAACATTGCGAGTTACGACGGAGACAATACGAATTTGTTATAATACACCGAAAATTAAACGAGTTTTCTCATTAACAAAAATGAAGAAGCACCAGACTCGACAAAAGACTCTTAATGATCCCATAATAGTATCACGTGTTAAGAACTATTTAGCAGAGAATGTGGATAAAACGTTCGTCGATGTCAGCCAAATGGCGCGTTCTCTCAAAGAGCGCTATCGTGAATACAGCAATAGAAGCGAAAACGCATTCTGTCAAATGGTCGAAAGTGCTTACAAGGTAGTTTTACAAAGCTACGGGTTAGACGGCGCAACAACTTCCGAAGGCTCGGAAGAGGAATCTGACATTGAATTATTAGATGAAAACAACAGTGCTCTAAACGACCGCCTATTAGCGATGTACAAAATGCAAGACAAAAAACGGCCGGCCGCCTCCCGCAGAGCTACGGACAAGTCTGGCGAACCTATAGACATCCTTAGTAGCGACGAAGACGGCAGCGCAGCACCGAAATTACCAAAAATCAATGATCAAATTACGATAACCCCCCATATACCTACACCTACACGGAATTCGAACAACGCAGCGGTGGAAAGCACTAATAAAACACAAGTCATTCAAAATATAGTAGATAAAAAAAGAAAACTTGATACAAATAAAAGCACTACAAAGAAAAAGTTCGAAATAGGTGAAGCTAAAAATGTTAGTGTCAGTTTTGAAGATGTAGGAGGATTGGCAGATATTATAACACAAATTTGTGACCTCATACTACACATGAAACATCCAGAGGTGTATAAAGAATTGGGTATTAAGGCTCCCAGAGGAGCTTTGTTACATGGGCCACCAGGAACGGGTAAAACTTTGTTAGCTCATGCCATTGCAGGTAAGCTTCAATTACCCCTTATTGCAGTCACTGGTACAGAGTTAGTAGGTGGCGTATCGGGAGAATCAGAGGAGCGTATACGGGAGTTATTTGAGAGAGCAGTGTCAGTTGCACCTTGTATTTTATTTATAGATGAAATAGATGCAGTTTGCGGTAATAGAATTCATGCACAGAAAGATATGGAAAAACGTATGGTAGCACAATTGTTGGCTAGTTTAGATAGCCTAAGTGAAAACAATGCTTCTGTTCTTATACTTGCCGCCACAAATAATCCTGATGCTTTAGACCCTGCTTTGAGAAGAGCAGGCCGCCTTGAACAAGAAATAACCTTAGGTATCCCATCGTTAAAATCTAGAAAAGAAATCCTAGAAATTTTATGTAAAAGCTTAGTTTTAGACAATGATGTAGATATGACTGCCCTTGCTCAAATCACTCCTGGTTTTGTTGGGGCTGACTTACAGGCTCTTGTTAATAAAGCAAGCACATATGCTGTAAAGAGGATCTTTTCCGAGATTCGCAGTAAAGCAAAGGTACAAACTGAGCAAAATTTAAATGAAATTGCCAAGTCAAATGATGAGCCTAATATTGTTCAAAATGGCGACAAAGGAAGCGATGAGCCAACTGAAAATGATGAGGGGAATACAGAGAATGGTACTGAAGTTGATGTTCAAAATTCACAAAAAAATGAGTCAGAAACAGAAGTACTTACTGAAAAAGAAAATAGTAGCATACCTGTAAATACAAACGAAAAAAGTCATGATAAAGTGGTGACACAAGATGAAAGTGTACACAATCCTCTAGATGATGTTTTCAGTCTACTTGAAGACAACTTGCCTTACACTTCTGAAGAGTTAACAGGACTTTCTATAAGACAAGAGGATTTTACGAGAGCTTTGAAAACAACGAAACCATGTGCAGTGCGAGAAGGTATTGTCACAGTCCCTGATGTGACATGGGAAGACGTGGGATCTTTAAACCAAGTCCGAAAAGACTTACAATTGGCAGTTCTGGCACCAGTTAAATATCCTGAACAACTTAAAAAGCTTGGTTTATCTGCTCCCAGCGGTGTTTTACTCTGCGGTCCCCCAGGTTGCGGCAAAACGCTACTTGCCAAAGCTGTTGCCAATGAGGCTGGTGTTAACTTTATATCGGTCAAAGGGCCAGAGTTGTTAAACATGTATGTAGGTGAGAGCGAAAGGGCTGTTCGGACTTGTTTTAGACGAGCGCGTAATTCCGCCCCTTGTGTCATATTCTTTGACGAATTTGACGCATTGTGTCCAAGACGTACTTCGCAAGACCACAACGGAGCTGCAAGAGTTGTGAATCAACTACTTACAGAGATGGATGGCATTGAAAGCCGAGAAGGAGTGTTTGTTTTGGCTGCATCAAATCGACCCGATATTATTGATCCTGCAGTATTACGACCAGGTCGCTTGGACCGTGTTATGTATGTAGGCATGCCGGCAAGAGAAGACAGGTATGATATATTACGAAAATTAACAAAAGAGGGTACAAAGCCTCAGATAGGACCTGATGTGGATTTACAAGCGATTTCAGAACTTTCAGAAGGTTATACAGGTGCAGATCTTTCTGGTTTGGTAAGAGCAGCAGCAACAAATGCTTTAACGAGTCACATTACTAATGGAACGCTAGATGGAGAAATTTTCGTCACTTTTGAAGATTTTCGAGCAGCTTTAACAAAATGCAAACCTTCCGTTTCGGTGAAAGAGCAAGCACATTATGAAAAACTAAGATTAAAATATTCAGGAGTCGATGAAAAGGATATGGAAATGGAGACTGAACCAGTGAATGAGGAATCAATGGAAACTGTGTGAGAATCATTTAGTAAGTGCATTATACAGACTAAGTAGTTTTCTTCTATTTATATCACATCCTACATTTTAATAAGTACATATGATATTCAAATGATAGTGCCAAGTGTTCATTTAAGCTAATTATATTTTGTGATTAGATCTGTTTTGTGTACCTTTGAACTATCTTTAAACTAAATATCACATTCATACTGTAGTAACACCAAAACTGTGGTACTTTGTAATAATCATTAGATTGTTCAAGCATTTTCTAAATAATGATACTTAATAGTAGTGAAAATTGTTCCTTGTATTAAAGCTCCCAAATATGTAAGATATATGAAATGAATTATATTTTGTTTTTAATATTTTTGCATATACAAATGAGTGATATATGTATGGTTGATAATATCTTAAAGCCATTTACAAATTTCTGCACATTCAGTCCTGTGACCTAAGTAATAAAAAATTATTTTTGAAATCTGCTTTTTATTTTATTTCTTGGTTTTAAAATATTGTTCCTTTGAAATATTTTTTTTTTAATGTTTTGAATATAACATAAACATGATTATTATAACTTAAAAATTCAATGCACAGGCCTGGCAGCTTTGAGATGATTATTCTGTCTATCTGAGGGTCATAAGATTTTTCTGGCATTTTCCTTTCTCGCTTTTACCAACACCCACAGATATATGCATAGGTTGCAGATTATCTTATAATAGAATATCTCACTTTCTGTTTCTACATTTATAGTCTAGTCGTAGTATTAATGTGAGCTCGAACTTACACCAAATAACTGTTGAGGAAGATTGGTTCTCAAATGGTAACCTTGTAAAGGCAAATGCAGTGTAGGATGAGCCCCACAAGATAAAGGTTACAACCTGCAGTGTTAGAAAGACAATGGATGCAGATGGCTCAGGACTATGGTTTGTGGCAATCTTTGGGGTAGGCCTACATTCGGCAGTGGCTGAAGTGATGATATCTAATTATAGCATATTTTTTTTATTTACATAGTCCACAGTTTTCTACAATATTTTTTGATACTTTCACCATTTTTGTACACAACTTACAGCCAAGAGATTTTTGAGCCGTCTCTAACTGTTTCGAAATAATTAATTTACAATTTATTTTGGACGATGTGATATTGACGAGTTTAGACATTCATGGAATAATATATATTCTCTCGCCGACACCTGACACACGTAGGGGCAGATATTAAAAATTTGGCAGGACTGGTGAGCTTCATTGTTGGTTTTCTTCTCGGTGACTGTCATTGTACTTTCGAGTTAATTTCGCATAGTTATGACACTCACGGCTCAAATCAGTTATAGTTTGTTACCCATATGCATATAAAGAAATCTATGTATGTAAACAGATCACCAACTGGTTTAGATATAACGGTAAGTGTTCGTCACGCTACTCCAATGCGGGCGAATGTCACAATGTCATAGAATTATGTTTTTTATTTCCCAGACATACTGTTTCACTCGCGATATTTTCCTTTATTCACTGAACACGGTAAATTAAGAATTTAAATTGACGATAAACAATTTTAGAGGTGGCAGCAACCGGCAGGGATTTGAACAAATTTTTTTGAGGCACATTACTTAAAAAACTTCATAATGGCCGAGTTTTCATCATAAGTTGATATAAATATATGTATATAATTTTTTTATTTATTATATTCGTATATAATTAATTTATATATTTTATATATAGTGTAGATTAAATTATGCTGTGTATATTTATTTGTTTTTATCTATTCCGTAACCAGGTTCGATGTTTTATGACTCACAAAGGTTGAGAATGCTTTTAGCAATATTTTTTTTTATTATTGATTATATATTAAACAATGAATAAAGAACTAAATCAGAGTAAGCTAACTAAATATTTCAGAGAAATCATTGGACTCGGCTGGCAGTACCACCAGAGAAAGCGCCGGTATGTCAGGACAGTGTGTTCCATCACGAACGGCATTGGTGTGCCCGGCTCTGTAGCCGTGGCTTGGTCAAACAAGTTGAACGAAGTGGAACCTATATGGACGGCCATACGACATTATCGGTATCCTTCTCGACTCTGGCGGAGTCCGTGGTGGGGTCGCAAGGGAAAAAGAGTGCCGGTATTGAGAGATTCGTGACTTGTTGGATTGGAGGACGAGTAGGTAGGGGCGTCAGTGATCAGACGCGGGTAGCCAGGAGGGAAAAGGAGGGGAGGTGTTCTTCTCCTCCGAGGAGTGTGTTCAGGTTTTATTTTACAACCTCCGCTTGTTAAGAGTAGTTAGTTGTCGCCTTGGAAAAGAATTGTAATATATATACAGTACTTGTGCCGCTGCAATTAGAACACAATTCTATATTAACATAAATATACGGACAGCTATGAATTAAGGCGCTTCCGCTACGACAATATTTGTTCACCGTACATATTGAACGAACTAAAAAGAGGGCGTGACTTGTGGTGTTCGTGTCCAACGTGATCCCCAGCGAACGGAAAACGTTCCATTTCCGCTGGGGGGGAGGCAAACGAGCAAGCGATGCACCAGATGGTAAGTGATCACTGTCGCCCACGTACATCTGCAACACCGAGAGGGGCTGCATGTGCGTTGCCGGCCTTTAAGAATATTTGGGAGTTGGGAGGGAGATTAAGGATGGGGGAGCGGGAGCGGGGCGGTATTCTCTGAGAGGTCGTGGTAGTAGCTCGGTCGAACTGGACCATTCGTGCATCAGCAAAAGCTACTGCTTGGCTCTACCCCGTTTAAAATTGTTATTAACGTTGGTATTCTTTGAATGAAACATTGTTGGACTGTCACAATTCGCAGAACATACGGTATCAACTCTCATGTTTGACGAACAATGTTTTGTTTTTAAAATTGTCGCAGCAGACTCGGCTTTGGAATTTGCAAATTATTCAATCTGTTTTTTGTAATAAATTATTTTAAGAATGTTTCGTCTGTCTAGAATCTAAATCAATTAAGTTTCATTCTAACACGAACGCTCGCAATCCGACGACATGTAACAAGATGGCGGAGGAGAGTTAATAAACATCAACCGTCGGGAAAGGAAACAATTTGTGAGCCTAAACAATCGTATGCACTCTTCCGGATCTAGAATTTCTTTTTTTTTTTAAACAAAATAATATTAATTATATTTATTTCACTTTTGATATGGCTCGATGACATTAATCTATAAGTACTACTATATAAAATTCATTATTTCTATGTTACTATTTAATATATGTTTGCGGATTTAACTTAAAAGCAATTTAAAGGTTTTTATCATTTTTTTACGAATCCTGAAACGTTATGGGGTAAGGCCTACTTAATATTACACGATATCCGCCCTGTGTTCAATAGTGAACTATTTATAGTCTGTTAAAGAAGTGAATGAATAACTTAATAAAAATAACCTAAACATGTATATAATATTAATAAATATATAGATAATTATAATATTAATTCACAACACAAGTGGCTCAGGACCGTGCTTCGTGGCAATCTTTAGGGGAGGCCTATGCACAGCAGTGGGCTTGTGAGACAGGTTGAAATGATGATGATTATAATTAAATATAAACGTACAAAATTTTCACATTTTGTATGTTAGTCGTTCGATCACGAAATTAACGGAATTTGGTGATGGGTAGATTCAATTTAATAGAATACTATTCCATGGCATAAGTTGAATTATTGAAGCATATTTTTATCTCAATTAATCGCTCTATAGGGACATAATTTATAACCAAGCAAGCAAAACTGAGCGAGTCTTTTAGTATGTTAATAAAGTAGAACTGTGAGTGACGCATTGACGCCACGGTACGTACGATGGCTCTGGTGCATTATGATACCGTCAACACCGTCTGTGTCTATTGAAGCCAATTGTATGTGGGCTCGTGTATAACAACTTTAAAACATAATGCACACAATGACTGGCACGTAATGAGTTGCACAAACAATATTTCATAAAGGTATTTACGGGGAGTTCGATCAGCACAAGAAAAGAAAAATGAAAAGTCAAGTGTGGGACATAATTGTTAAACATAGGGAGGATTTGATTTTTACTACTATTTTTAACAAACGACTGTTTTTTTTTTGGATGTATGTTACGCAATGTCTTCGCCGAATGTGAACCGATTTTAATGATTCTTGTTGTTTATTGTATATATAAATTTGAACAAACAATACCACTCCTAAGAGAGGAAAAATAGGGTATAAAATTTCACATCGAACTCTCTTTCAGCTAGCAGTATATTCTAACCTACTGCTAACCCCCGGGACTACGGGCTATCTCGGCCAAGCGAAAGAGGAGCTACGGTTGCGTTCCGAACGGAGATCCCGGTCTCAGCTAGTCAGTCAGGATCTCTAGTCAGCGCCGATGGCGACCACCGTTGGGTTTAGTAGGCGGGAGTTCGATATAACCCGGCTTTTAGAACGAGGGGTCGTGTATCCGTAATGGATGTCACCATACTAAAAAAAATCGGTTGTTTCTCTAAAACTTTGTTTTAATCCGCTTGTAAATGGACACAATCGTGTAAGGGCAAGCAAAATATATAAAGACAGATTACACGTTAAGGAAATTATACGCAACGAGCGAAAGTATTGTATACATAATCTTTATTATAGAACAGAAAATTAAAACGTAGTAGTTATAGTATACTCTTTAAAGAAAAGGATAACTTATGAAAATTTTAAATTTAATTTCGAGAGAAGCAATTACAAAAATATTAAGTAAATAATTGTGATTTTATTATGTTATATATGTTTAGTTATCAGTTTATTTTAAAATTAACTATAATGTGATCCTTTAATTGAGTTATGGCCGTTTTCAATAATGTTTATCCACGATTTGTTTTACTAGAGACAGAAATTATACAGAAACTACATAGAAGTAATGTCTTTGCATGTCGGTGGATTTGTTAAAACCGAGTGGTGACGGTGTAAATAATATCTCCCACCCCCATTTTCTCCCGTGGGTGTTGTAAAAGTCGATTTAGTGCAATGCCTGTGAAATATCTTTTCGAAGGTCAACTGGTAGAATAACCATCACAAATATGCTAGAACCAAATTACCTAAGTAGGCGATGAGCAACGGCCTCTAAAGCTCGAGGTGTCTGGTACAGCGGGCGAGTGAACATGATCACGCCTTAATGACGGTCGTCAGGAAAACATCTCCTGGCGGAATTTGAGACTGGCAGTATTCGCAGGCAGATAACATCTGCACAAGAACTCGCTCCAGTCTTCTCTTGTTCGATATAAAGCTTCCGTGTATGGCAGGAAGGGTCGGTTACGGTATCATGTTAGAGACACGGAACGCAATACAACATCAACCAAACCAATGACTTGTGTTTAGTTCAAATATTAAATTCGAACCCAGGACTCTTGGTTCAGTCAGAAGACAGGTACGTAATTCAAATAACTAATTTGGCTATTTTTAAACAAGCTTCACACTAATCATAGTTTTTTCTAGTAGGCACAGATATTAACAGATTAATTTATTTAAATCGGAAGCTATAAATGTCTTTTTATAAATGAAATATTTTTTCGTTATCACACGTCAGCGTGAGAAAATTCTTTCACCTTATCGGTGTCGAAAGAGGCGACTAAAGAAAATATATGGAATATCGCGTAGCTGATAAATGGTTGAATACCCATCTTATGAACTATCATATCGAAAATATGTCGACACGATCCCAAAGCGTCTACGTGTAAGTTATGAAGTCAAATCTAATCATTTGTTTTGTGAATATACGTTATAATAAAGATGTCAGTTAATGCTTTCTCGTATTTACGCGAACACTACAAATTTGAAATGAAACCATAATTAAATTTTTGTTTTTATGTGTACGCCGTTTTGAGTGTTTTAAAGCAGCCGTGGTCACGGAGGACTGACAGATGTCACTCTGGCTACATTCAGCTATTATTTATTAATAGTGGTCCGATCTACGCAGAATGCGCTCACAGTATCTTGAGGTCGTGCAGTGGTACGCAGCCCTCTCTCATGAAATTAGGTTGTTTTTTGATTTTGTTGTTTATTACTAAACAAAATTAAAATCCAATAGGGTGATTATCGAATAGTCTTACTTATACCTTGGGAGGTGCTCACGTCCAGCAGTGGGCTGTTTGATTACCAATATATATATACTATTATATTTGTTTATTTTTTTTTGGTTTTGTTATTTTTATAATGATTATGTATGACCAGATCATGTACTATGTGTGTGGATGTAAGTGTCGGAATAAATGTCTTTATCATATAGAAGCACTCACGTGTCACCCCAAGGGAGAGACAGAGTTTACGAAGTCATGAGACTCTTTGTCTGTTCGCCAGTGATCGCCTAGAGATTTCCAAGGCTTGAGTTGTAAGCGCACACTGAACCGAAACTATAAAAACCAGCCGTGTGCCATAGAGATGATCCGACTCACCGTGGTGATTCTGAAGGCGTTCTCAGCGTACTCGACAGTGGCATGGTCCCAGTACACCATCTCGTTAACTATCCGGTACTCGACGCCGTCGTCCGTGCGCAGGTTGACCGTCCTCGTGAACGCGAGCTGCTGTTCGTCCACCGCGAGGCTCTCCGAAGTCAGCTTCGCGACTCCGCCGATGCGTAGGAGGATCGACGTGTCCTAGATGACCGGGGGCAATGATTAATGTCTCGGCGGTGACCAGCACCGGCCGCGCGGTTCGGGAAGCTGAAGTTCGTTGGCGGAGGAGAGGGCATGAGGCGGATTTTGCTGCTGCTCGAATGGGCCGACTCGACCGGAGCAGTACCACGACCTCGCAGAATACCGGCGTGAAGTAGTCAAAGTCAAGGCATCTTGTGCTTCTGTGTTTGGGAGATGGAAGTGAGGCCCTCGTCCTCTCTCCCTTCTCACAAATATCCATTAAGGCAGGCAACACACCTGCAGCTCCTCTGGTGTTCACGTGGGCGATAGTAATCACTTACCATCAGGTGGACCGCTTGCTCGTTTGCGTTTCCATAAAAAAAATTTTGCTCTAATATTATCCAACTAAGGCCGTCAATACAAGGTTTGTCCACCTCGCAACGCAGTACCGCTGGCGGAGCACTAGTGACGCCGCTCCCCATCCCGTGCCTGTGGTATTTGGGTTTCGGCAAATTCCGCATGGATATTACCGCCATCATAAGTTCGGCAGAGCCTCGTGCAGGCGAGGTTCGCATTTGGAGAATAAATACATTCTCCGATACACCACCGATATTACTTAGAATCCAGTATGTCGCTGTGTTGCCATGTGATATCGGCGTAAGAATCTGTCAATGCATTTCTTCACGAGGCGTTGGGAGAAAGCCACCCACAGAGAGCGGGATAATGATCTCCAAAAAATCACAGACCGATGATGGCTAGCCGAGTTGAAGGTGCGATGTGTCTGATGCTGCGTGCGGCGATCCTGCTGCCGTGTTATGGCGAATCCACTCGATGTGGGAGAAGCCTACGTCACGCAGTGGTGTATTTGCAGGCTGTTAAGATTTTTGCCTTCCACTGTGGGAATCTCCGCCCTGTGTCGGCGGAGGCAGCTTACGTACATGCACCGCACATGGACAAACACCCAAACCGAGAACTATTATTTGTGATCCGTACAAATACTATTCCCCGTGGGGGAATCGAACCCCGCGAGCCACGGCGCCGCAGCCAAACACTTAGCCACTATGCCACCGAGCCGTCAAGATTAGGTATATAGGTAGATATATATAGAAATTGGAAGAAGCGAAAGACGTATGTCAGGACTATAGCAAGTGGAAGAAGATTGTCTCTGCCTACCCCGTTGGGAACAAGGCGTGAATATATACATGTATAGTATCTATTAAAAGTATCAATATACTTATCATCTACTTTGAGAACGTACGTGGAGGTGAACGGCCACTTGGCGTTGTAACCAATGACCCATATCTCAACAACAGCCACACGGTCGTTCTATTACTATATATTACTTTGTCGGTCCGGTGGCGTAGTGACTAAGCCTTTGAATTTACGAGGGCAGTGGATTCGATTCCCACATGATACAATTACTTCGGCAGCCAACAAATAGTAGTTCTGTTCTGTGTGTAATTTATGTTCGTAAAACGACTCGAGAGAGAATCTTACAGCCTTACTTACTTAGGTTTTTACGATACAAATCGTACACACGTTACGAAAAGTCTTAGTCCCGACATATGGGGGATCGAACCTGAGTCTCTTGATACCGGGACAGATCCACTAACCACTCCCCGTGTCGTGGTTATATGGAAAAAATTTACTACCGATAATTATATATACACTTACTGTATTCCACATGACGTCCACGGTGAAGGTCGTCGGGTCGTGCTCCAGGCCCGGCCATTTTCTCAAAAGCCTCGTTATGTCCTTCGGGGACTTCACATATTCCCGTTCGCTCTCGAACAGGTTCCGGCTGTTGAGGAATAGGTTCCGGAAGCGCCTGTAGACTGAGCTGAGGCCTGATGGCAAACAGATTGAGACGTGACTGATGATGAAACTCCTGGCCGATGTCAACTGCCCAGGAGATATTATATTGCCCTAAGTGTAACCTCGTCATACGAGGGAGGGACAGATGCTGTATTTTAAAACACACATGTCACCATAGGTCCGTCTCAACTCAGCATATGCTGGTTGTAAAGGACCAGAGCCTGGTCTTCCGTTGGGACCGTTTGGTGACGTCACGAAACATATTCACCACAACATGTCAATGTAACCGTAAATACACTGTAGGAACGACCTAAACATCGATTGTAAATTTATTAAAATATATATACTAAAATGCATTACAGATAAGAAAATAATAAAAGTAAAAAGTAAAGTAGCAGCCCGTAAGTGCCCACTGCTGGGCAAAGGCCTCCTTCTCAAATATCTGAGAGGGTGTAGGAGCCGAGAATAGCCCACCACGCTGCTCCATTGCGGGTTGGCGGGCTTCAGATATTCTCGAAATAATACATATATTTTTTATTATTTCTCAGATATGTTGGTTTCCCCGCGGTGTTTTCCTTCATCTCCGAGCACGTGGTAAATAGAGCATTTAAAATTGCTATTAACAATTTTAGTGGTGCCGGCACCGGGGATCGAACCCAGGTCACTCACACTCTATGATACTAAAGCGAGCGCCCTGACCACTAGGCTACCACGGCTCTACAACTCACTCAAAAGCACGGCTCTCTGCTCGGCTAAGCAAATAATAACGAAAATAAATTTGGAATTAACAATATTGTTAGGAGCCGGCAACGCACCTTCAGCTCCCGTTGAACACTGACCTTACTTTTGATTTTTTTTTATCATTATTATTCATTAAACGTGTTCTGTGAGCGTTGTCTCTTTATGCTGTACCAATAAATATTTTTCTTTCTTCCTTTCCTTCATTCTTTCCTCTGGTGTTGCTGATGTACGCTTGCTCGTTCAAAGGAGAATGACAAAAAGTGACAGAAAACTAAACATCACTTACATAACTTCGGTCTGTGCGTGATAGTCAAGATAGCATCGTCTGTGTACATATCCGCCATTAACGCTCTGTCCTCGGGCGGACTGTCCAGGATAGGGAAGTACACTTCCAGAAACTTCTCCACGACATCCCAAACTTCGCTCGGGCAGAAGTTTTTATTAATGAGCGGCGTGTCGCCTTTCAGAACAATTGGCAGGCCGTCCTGAATACAACACCTCATATTTAATATATATACTGTTATGTAATGTAATATATTACATAACTATAATAAACTATTATAACTATAATATAATATATTACATAACTGTATACATAATAAAATACTTCCTTACGGCGATATGTTGAATAAACATTCATAGATACGTTGTTTTTTTTTTAATGGAATACGGGGCAAACGTGCACGATGTTTGGGGACAGGGAATGTACCCCCGGTTACCTCGCTCAGCGAACGTAACGCAGAAGCACAAGATACTAGTTCACGCCGGGTATATTCTCCTAACGTGGTAGAGCCAAGAGACGGCGTCAGCTGCGACATGAATGAGCCGATTCGACCGGAGTAGGACCACGACCTCACAGAACACCGGCGTGAAGTAGAGTCATCTTGTGCTTCTGCGTTTAGTTCGATGAGTGAGGTAACCGGAGACCCACTACCCTCCTCTCTAAATCCCCTCCCAGTTCCTCCCATACCCCAAATATCCTAAAAGGCCGGCAGCTCCTCTGACGTTGCAGATGGACGTGGGCAACGGTGATCACACCATCAGGTAAGACGCTTGCTCGTTTGCCCGCTTAACCATAAAAAAAAATCTGCGAGGTCGTGGCACTACCCCGGTCGAGCTGCCGCTTGGCTCCACCACGTACAATCTATTATCTTATCCTTCTTTGGTATAATTTCGGTCTGAATATTTGATTTGGTTGTTATTTATCTTACGACATTTATCTTAGTTGCCTTGTGAGGCGTGGAACGTAGGACGAGACTTTTACGCCTTCGCCACAACTCTTTGAATATCTCAAATCTGTTTGATAATAATTTAATGTAAATATAATACGCCTTCTGAAGTCATTAAGCTGTAGCTGTACTTATCGTGTGGTGGCGGTATAATCTGCCAGGGAATCTGCCATCACGTCTCGTCCCGTGGGTGTCGTTAAAGTCGAGAGGGGTAAATAAGTTATACAAGGAGGTGGGCAGCAGCATCTTCCTGCTTTATACAAAAAAAAAACTGCCGTTGCCAACCCGCTCGCCAGGCGTGGCAACTATAGCAAAACCCCGCCCTATGATGAGGGCAATCTTTGGGGGGAGGCATATGTTCAGCAGTGGACTTATGATAGGCCGAAATGGAGCTATAGCTGTATAGGCAGCGTAAAGCGAAGAGCCTGTCGCTGTCTTAGTGTACAGACCACAATTGGTACACACGGGTTTCCAAAAACACATTGGTACGCGCCCTCCGCTCAGAGTCGGTGTTCGGAGGCGGATCCCCTAAACGCTCTAACACAAACAATAATGTTATAAAATAACAAAAAAACCAAAAAAAAACTATAAGTAACTTATATATTATATTCCTTGTACTCACGATTTCCTTCAGCATAGGGAATATCATCTTCAGAACTCTGACATAGTGCTGGGGGTCGGTGTAGTCTGTGCATAGGGGATTCCCTTCCAAGTGCAGCGATTTGAGCGGCAGTTCTCGACATTGAAGTAGGACTGAGATTTTTTCAATGTAGTTGTTTGAAATGTTCAAATTTTGCAGCTTAGGCGTGATCTGTTGCAGATCGAAACCGGTCAGAGTGCTGCAAAACGTAAATCACTTGACATCGACATCAATGCAAATGTTTATAAAAAAACAAACCAAAGAAACGATATGTAGAAAAAAAGCAGCCTGTAAGGAACCCACAGCTGGGCAAATGCCTTCATCTCAAATATATCTTTACCGTGGTAGAGCCAAGCGGCGGCTTTTGCTTCGGTGAGCTAAGTAACCGGAGGCCATCTCCCCTCACCATCCCCCTGCGCATCCACCCTCCCAATTCCCAAATACCCTTAAAGGCCGGCAACGCACCTGCAGCTTCTGGTGTTGCAGATATACTTTGGCGACGGTTTTCACTTACCATCAGGTGAACCGATTGCTCGTTTGCCGCCTTTCTCATTAAAAGAAATCTGAGAGGATTTTGGAGTAAGGAAGACCCCGGCACGCTGTTCCAGTGCGGGTTCTTCACATGTCATCGAAATAATATTTTAAATATAATTCTCAGATATGCCAGTTTTCTCACGATGTTTTCCTTCACCGCCGAGCGCATGGTAAACACAGCACTTAATATTGTCATTAACAAATTTCGCAACAATAACCGGATCGAACCCAGGTCACACGCGCTCTATGAAACTAAAGCAAGCATCCTAACCTCTGGGCTACTACTCTCTTTTTTCATCTAAATACATTTTATTTATTTTATTTTCAATTGTCATCACTGCGCGCAAATAATCAGAAAAACGTCAATTTATTTACCACCGTCACATTGATACACTTCACAGTGTAAAATTGATTTAATATTTTATTTTATTGTTTTCTTATAAAAAATTTGGAACAACCTTATTAGTTTCAAAGATATAAATTAAAATTAAAAGGTGCGGTCATTTTTAAATAAAAATAAATAAGCAATACTTTTTTTGCGCTTTTTTTGCTAAGCTTGTTATTAATAAACAAGCTTAGCAGCCATTGCTTTTGATAGATATTCCTTCACACAGACTAAAATTAAGCAATTAAAATTAAGTACTTATTTCTTTTCTATGAATCTATCTAATACACTTGTAAAGCCTGCCGATAGTGAAACGTCAATCCACCGAGACACTATTTGAGTATCGAGTACACAGATGGCGCTAGTGGTATTTCAAAACGAACTACTATTTAACTGCAAAACCGAGTTAACAGATGGCGCTAGTGTTATTTCAAAACGCGCTATCGTTTAACTACAAAACCGGAGTGTATAGTTATGCCCGATCCAGATTAATCATGTTCAGCAGTGGACTAATAAGTATTATACTTATTAGAATTTTTAAGATAATCGATCACACATTGTGATGATCGGTTTATTATAATAAATGAAATTAATCCTGACCCTAATGCTTACAGTATTAATTAGTAGGTTCACTTGAACTTATACATGATGCATGATAATGTTTAATGGTTTAACACAATCAGATATTTAGGTAAGATATTATACAAGAGAACATCCCTAGGGCACAGATGTATTGGTATATACATCTTACAAAGAAAATGAACAATTCCAGACTAAATTATTAGTTTATTATAAAAGAGAAAATTTATTGTTCGAAAGCCCATGAATACTTTCAAGATAAGAAATAGCATTAATAACTAATAACGGACGTGTCTGTCAGTGATTTCAAAAATAACTGCCTTTATATAATATAAACATTTCTTTGCTCAGAATTAGGGTCCCGGTGCCAAAATTTAAAACTGATAATGAAAGGAGGCGTAGTAGTCCACAGAATGGATAATTGACGTTACCATAAGTTTGGATGATAAATTTTAAATAAATTAAAATAATTCCCAATTCATTCTCGTTATTTAGACTATAATTAATAATTGCGATTATGTGCTGATTTTATTATGTACTTCGTGTTCGGCGGTG
Organism: Bhutanitis thaidina; assembly: GCA_029286595.1. Taxonomy (NCBI): domain Eukaryota; kingdom Metazoa; phylum Arthropoda; class Insecta; order Lepidoptera; family Papilionidae; genus Bhutanitis; species Bhutanitis thaidina. The sequence continues at coordinate 3,218,661 of JAGSMS010000012.1, read as the reverse complement.
AAGAAATACATCGACAGGAAATCTGCATGTCTTTTATTTTTTCGAGGACATGAATGTTGTACTGGCTGCTATATTGACAGAGGAGGTCTTTGCCCAGTAGTGGGACAGTTATAGGGTGCTTCTTTACTTTAGTTTCATGTACTTACGTAATTCTATTGTGCGATAGATCGAGATCGGTCAGAAACTTCCATTCAACAGTACTCGGCAGTTCCACGATATCGGTCTGGTTGCAGATCCGGTTCAGCGGGAAGTATATGAAGTGGCTCACGTCTGCATGCACAATTTCGATTAACAATTCTTAATTAAATTAAATACGAGTACATCCCTAGGACACACTGACCACGTTAGCATACTTTATGCTCCCCAGCTGAGAATAATAAAAACAATAATATGTCCGATTAGCTTTTATTATTTTACAAATGATCACGATAACCGAGTGGTTAGGAGATCTGCCTTCGATTTAAGAGACGCGGCTTCGATCCACTCTGGAAGGCTGGTAACTTAGCCATAACACTAAGACAGCGACAAACTCATCACTTGTCACGTTCTTCCAAAATATGCTCTGCTGAAAACAGGGTTGATACTACTAAAAATTAAGGTCTTGACGTCTGAACATTATATATTTCCCGTGACAGTCATAAGCTACCAGTATAATGCAGCTGTAGTGTGGTTCTGTCATACATGTGTCTATTCCACAGACGAAAATTATCACTCCAAAAAAAAAATAAAGCCAAGTTAGGACTTTTGACGCCACGTCGAAAAGTGATGGTTGTGTCTTAAATAGAATTTTATTATTTCTGTATATTTCGCGTTATATGTGAAGAGTAATTGTAAAATTCAATCGAAGGCCGGAAATGGTCGATTATCGTTTTGGTGCCACCGGTCCAATATATCTTTGGTAAAAGTTGAGTATCGTTTTATCGTCGACATACTTAAACAAGTTTTCAAACCAAGATTTACATGCGAAAATTGTTTCACTTTGACACTGGCAGAAAGTTAAATACTGTTGCCTGCCATACAGGGCCCACAACCCGTGAAAAGAATGTCAAAGTCAAAACTTTACAATTCAATTTAGGCTTCTGTGATGCTCTTATGAACATCAAAATCTACACCGGTTCGCAAAGTAAGACCTTCGCAGAGCCGGTTCTTCGGCAAGAACCTCTGAAAGAAGACCAGCTCAACTCACCTTTCTGCAGAGTGAACGCCTTCAAGCTAAGTTTCCTCTCATTGTCGTAACCCATGGAGATCCGCTTCCTCAGAATCAGCCTCGGTAGGAAGTCGATCTGCTTCAGCGACAAATCGATCTTGGATATGGTTATCGTTAGTTCCACGTCGTTCTTGCGGATGCAGAACCCGAGCTTGTGTATAGCCACGAGCGCAGGCCGACATCTTATCACAAGGAATTTGCATTCGTGTGGCGTGTACTGGAAAATGGTAAAAGTGACATTAGTAGGTGGAGGTAGAGACGCACGGGGGGCTCAAATGGTGCAATTGTTCTACCTTTAAAATTTTTAAAATGGTTTTTCATAAGAATTGCCCTTCCGCCCTTAAAGAGAATCATGATCAGCACCAGGAGTCCGGCTTAGTGATTAGCGTCCTTCTGCTATACTGGGCTGGGTTGGTTTCTTGAGTTGGGTTCGTATTCCCAACGTTAATATGTGTTAATATTGTGAATTTTAACAGCTTTCATAGTTATGTACTGATGAATGATTATAATGTAAATTTAAATTACGAAAACTGAATTAAACAATGTAACGTGTATCTATAGATTCAAGTATCTAAAGAAGCTTAAAATCACATTTCAATTCAGTCATATGCCGCGAAGAGCAAAGTTCAGCAGTGGAGTAATAAGAGTTGTGCAAATAGAAGAGAAAATCTAGAAGAATTGAAATCTTGTAGAAAAAAATGGGAGAAACGAACTCTACCACCATTGTTGGTAGGGTAAGTTTTTTCCAATTTCTGCCTCTAATTAGCAGTGTTACAACTGTCGTGTTCCAGTTTGAAAGTCATAGAGAGCCAGTATAATAACGGGCTGTGAAGCTTTCCATCTTAGTTCTCAAGGGTGACAACGCATCTAGAACCTTCTTCGATTGAAGTTGTTTGCAGATGCCCATGGGCACTGTGGTCACTCACCATCAAGTTGACTATTAGCACGTTTCTCATAACTATAAAATAAAATTCAAATTTAAATTTACCTCAGTAAAGCAAGGTATTAAACTTTTGCCTTTGACACTCTCGAGCAATGTTTCTAACACATCTTCTTTCTTCCATGTATTAGGATAGCCCCTTATCTACAACAAATGTTAAAATATGTAATCTGTCACAACCGTATATCCAATACTGGAGCGGATAGGAGCTCTAGACATTTTAGTAGTTTCCACACCACGACAGAGCTTATTTGCGACGAGACAGATGGTGTGACAGTCCCTTTTTATGGACCAATTTCACTTGGATTTAAATCTTGACTTGATCTTGTACTTTTTTACGTGGTAGAGGCATCTTGTGCCCACTACCACTTCCCACCCTTCCCTTCCCGAAATATTCTTAAAGGCCAGCTATGTGATTCCAGCTCCTCTGGTGTTGCAGATGTAATCACTTACCGTCTGTAACCACTTCACGCATGTACGAAAACGATTAACCAACATTATTTTGTAAATAATTATAATGTTGCATCAAATAGAAAAAAATAGGATAAAAATTCATTATGTATTATTATTGAATACATTGCTAACAGACAGTTTTATAAAGAAAACATACCGATATTTGGATAAATAAGTTGTCTTTATCGTACGTCTCTTCCATTTGCTCTTGCTCCATCATCATTGCGGTCTGAAAACCATAAAGAACAAGTGTTTTTATAGAAAAATTACACGGACCAGAGTCGATGTCGTCTTAGCCGATTTAATAACAATTAATATTGCATAATTTCAATTATGAATTATAAAGAAGCCGTAAGGTGAAACCGGTCGGTTACTTATATCATAATAAAAATATGTTGTGAAATTAGTACAAGATACAATAATAATTGTCAAATTTATGAAGTGACAACAACCGAAAGTAAAAAAATAAATAAAATTAATATACTTTCATAATAATTCGGGATTCGAACCTTTGTCACGTGGTTTGGAATCTTGTGTCATAAGTGTACAAATTTCCGTTTTTTTTTATTTTATATCAGTAGACTAAAGAAATTGTATTTATGATACGACTATTTAAAAAAAGACCGACATGGTGGCAATTACGCTGCGACGTTGGGAGTTGTGGATTCGATTCTGGCACTGGGTCTGGGTGTTTGCCCGAGTACAATTAATGCATACAAACTGCCTTCGCGTCAGGAGAAATTACTACAGTGGGAGGTAACGTTCATTTAAAAATAATTTTGTGTTTGTCAACATTCCCCCCTCTGCAGTTGTCCACAGCTGGTCATAGTTACGCGTGGAGACTTTTTTCCCCGCATGCCTCTTAGTAGTTACTAATCTATTAGTTATGACCAATTTTTTTCATTAAATGTCAATAAAGTCGTAACAAACAAACACCTTAGAAGCTCTTGCAGTGAATAAAATTAATATCCTTTCATAATAATTCAGTTGTCAACTGAGCAGGAGTTACTATAGTAAGCTCTAACACGGAAGCACTCGCTCGTCTTTACCTTCCCGTATCCGATGTTACGCTCGTGCTCGGACCGCGGCAAGGCACAGACGACGGCTAGATGGCCATTCCAGGGACGAAGGTCACAACGCAACAGGGGCCATGTACCACAAACAAAAATAATTTCATCCAAAGATCCCAAAGTGTTAAGTTATACCATTGTCTTGGATGATAGAAACCATAAAAAAAAAAATTCGAAATGTCACACGGAATTATTGTGAATTTTTTTGTGATTTGTAAATTTGCCTGCGTATCCCGTGTCATGTTATTGTCCATTGTGCAAGTCGTAACGTTCGAGGTTCAAGGTTCAAACAAAGACCTTAGAAGCTCTCGCTGTGACCCCCCTCCTCACGACCACGTTGTGCTTCCACGGCCATTGCATCAGGTACTTGGCGACCGTATCGTCGGTGCTGCTCACGATGTCCTCGCGCTTGTACACCGGCACGAACACCTCCGGCACCGGCGCGTTATCCGCTTCACCGACCACTTCCCTGTAAACAAATTACATTTTTTTTTATTTAATTGCATTCAGCGACGAGCTAGCAGTCCACCTGGCGGTGTGCGGCTGCTGCAGGACACCTGGGAACGACTTCAATCGAGGGTTATATAGAAGCGTTGTCATGGTCCGAATGAGAAATTTAAGGAAAAGTCTCTTTCGTTCTGACTCTCGCTTTCGGACATCTCGCGTTTAGACGGATAAATAACATTTCACGCGTTACGAAAATGTATCAACTGCGTAGTTCCATTTTTTTTATCACTGGCTCACCTGATGGTAAGTGATCACCGTCGCTCACGTACATCTGCAAGGCCAGAGGTGCGGCAGGTGCTCTGCCGGGCTTTAAGGGTATTTGGGAGATGGGAGGGAGGATAAGGAAGGGGACGGAGAGTGGGACTGGGCCTCCGGATACCTCACTCATCGAACGAAACGTACAAGCACAAGATGCGTCTACATCACGTCGGTATTCTGCGAGGCCGGGGTAATAACTCCGTGGTTGTAACGTGTTGGTAACAGCTTATTAACTAATATGAAAAAAAAACCCTCAGGACCGTCTACCCAATGTTGGGGTGGTCGATTTCATAGTTCTTTCAACCTAGTTTTCGCCGGAGCTCCTTTCGTGTAGCCGTCTCGGTGTCCAGAGACCTCCGGTACAAACCCAAAATGGAGAATCGAACACGGACGTCCTGATTGAGGTTGAAACTAGTTCTCCATCACCTCCCATGCAAGCATTCGGTGCTTGCCTTTCCTGCGGGTTTTCTTGACTTCCAACAGTCCCCTACAGAGTTCTTTAATGCTATCCCTGTCCTATATTTGGCAAACAAAATTCGGAGCATTACAGTACAAATGCGGAAGCTGAAACTGTTATTGTTTACTGTACCTGACAGGTTGCTCCTTATCGAAGCTCAGGTTAATTGTGAGCTTCGGCTTCTTCGCTTGCGCCAGCGGGCCGAGACGTTTGAACGCGCTGAGACGTCTCTGTCCCGGTTGGCATATATCAGGCGATGAAGAACCTTCGCGAACTTCTGGAAATAGATTCATATAAACTTATTTAAAAACAATACAAATATTCAAACCATTAACATGTTTTCTATTAATATTATCTACATTTTGCAGCCGCGGTAGCCTAGTGGTCATTTAGTTTCATAGAGCGCGAGTGACCTGGGTTCGATACCCGGTACCGGCACCACTAAAAATTGTTAATGGCAATTTTATCACGTGATCACCCGTAAAGGAAAACATCGCAAGGGAACCGGCATGTCTGACAAATAACAAAAATATTATTTCGAGGATATGTGAAGCACGCCAACCCGCCCTGGAGCAGCGCGGCGGGTCCTTCCCGGCTCCTAAACCCTCTCTGATACTCGTATTTGAGAACGAGACCTTTGCCCAGCAGGGGGCACTTACAGGCTGCTACTTTTACATTATGCAGATTGGACCTTTTGTACATTCTACCATTGCGTCATAATTTACTAGACATAGGTCTCTCCAAGAAAGTACCAACAAAAGCTCGCATGGCTTACATAGAACATTTGCAGGCAGGACAAGTGAAATGGTGAGAGAGCAATACTGCTAGCCTGGTACTAGTCACGCTGTGCTATCGTTTATGGGATTTGGGTTAGACATATTTAGATGGTTTTTCCCGCCAACAGCCGGTAAAGAGCCTTGTAGGTTTTTTAAAAAAAAAAAGGATACTAGCAATGCTATTTATTATGTAACATTAATAATATTTCTGTTAACCCTCCAACTAAACTTACAGCATGTATTAGGAATGGTTCACGACAATGGTCGAATGGCGTCGTACGACGTCATGTTTCGTAGTCCGCACCCTAACCCATTCGGCTATTGGCGCTTAAAGTTTATAGCTTGCATGTAAGGTTGATGTTTAGTGAATAACTGTAAACTATATTCTTCCTTAAACCATATTTATCTTGACCTTCTCTTAACCGCTAGTAAATAGTCCACTGCAGGGCATACGTCTCCGCCATTAGGAATTGTCACTCCGGACTCCTAGCGGTTTTCGTGACGGTTGTCTCGCCCCTTACGACGCCCACGGGGAGAAAGTGGTGATCAGGTGGCAGATTACGCCGATACCGCACACCAATTTATCCTATAAGAAAAGGAACTCCGTAGACCGGTGCATTTTAAAATAAAAAAAAAAATTAAAGCGGGTTTTGCGGACCCAAGCTGACCAGCCCCACCACAAGCAGCCCTCTTCAACACGGTCGCGGAACGTTGCGACTTCACTGAACCTAGTTTTAATCTCCCATCGCTTATTTAATAATTATATTCGTTGCTTCTCTTACCTTCGTTAGCATCATTCGCCTCTTCATGCCCCTCCGCGAAGAGATCCGACGGTGAGTACGCCTGCGACGGTAGCTCTTGAGATGGTGTTGCTTCACAGTTGTCCGTGTGTATGAATGGAGCTGTGTTCGCGCCATAATTTGTATCAACGAAGCAGTTCTTTATGTTATTGTATATTGGTTCCTGAACGAAAACCGGTTGATTCGGCATCACGTTAACTGGAGCCGCATTCATTGCCATATAATCTGAAATTTGTAACCGACGTATGTGATACAAGTGAACAGTGCTCATGTGTCTTGTGGTCAGTGTTGTGCGCCACGTGAAGCGAGTTCGAGGTCGATCGCGATTTAACAAATCCCAATATAATTTAAAAAAAAAAAACAAAATATTACCCGACCCACTGTAGGAATTTCTCCACTGTCTCGGAAACAGTTGACATACGTTAACTTCACATAGACAACAACGTCCATACAACGACAATACTAGTTTCGTGCGGGAATCGTACCCGCGACTCACAGCGCCGAAGCCGAACGCTTAGCCACTACAGCACCGAGCCGTCGCTTCTACGATTGTTTTACTGCATCTATGTATAATAAGGAACTGCTTCTAAGGATTTCTTGTATTTACGCTAAACATGTGAAATTCAACTATTTTATTCTGTAGGTAATAGGTTTCATTTCAGAACTACTTCTACTGGGCAGATGGGCCCTCTCTCTGACTAGGATCGTCGTCTGGGTAGATGACATTCTCTTGCCTACTTCCTGAAGGGTATATTGAGACAGTATAGTTACAGGCTGTGAGGCAGTCCGTCTTAATACTTCAGAGGTGACAGCTCATCGGTAACCTTCTTCGACGGAAGGTGTTTGGCCACAGGGTGCTGTAGCATACCACTTGGGTGGTAGGTAAGGAGGATTGTTAGATCGTTTGTTACACCAACGTTATAAAAAAAAGCGAACAGAAACTAATAACAAATATCCTATTTTAACACGTTTTTTTCTCATAATTTTAATCAGTGGCTCATGCGATGTCACCAAAAGATATAATCGCGTATAGGTAAATGAAAGCATGAGACGCGAAAATAAAACTAAAGCATGACTCGAGCAGACAAACCTCGACCTTACAGGCACTAGTGATGCTGGTCCCCATCTCTAGTCTATGCGATTTGGGTTCGGTGAAATTCGGATGGATGTTCCGTCATCATTCGGTGACCAGAGCCTCGTTTCGTTTGTTTGCTAGCAGGCTGCACCACGAGGAAAGGGGAGCGCATTCTACCTTACATGATGCCGGATGGTAGTAGCGTAGTTGAATAGAGTAGAGTGAGTAGAGTAATGAAAATCTAGAGCATTCATAATTTTCTTCGTCCCTAAGTTTTCGCATTAACATCTAGAAAACCTTTCAGACAGTTTTTTTTATTTATTAAGGGGCCTTTGGAGACAAAGTACAAGGGAGTCCCGGCGTTACCTGAACTTAACATCTATTTACAGAGACAGTTAGTTTTAATACTTTAATTAAAGAATAAACTTACTTTGCTGTGGCTCGATGGCACCAAGTCTTTGTTGTTGCCTTAGAAATGTTATTGGTACCCCTGGAATGAAAATAAAATATTATAAAGCTTTGACAAAAAGGCTTTGCTCCAAGTGTAATTCATAAAAATCAGTTGAAATGTGTTGGAAACTGATAATAATCTGATACTGGGTATTATCGTGATACAGTGATAGATCACCGCGTAGCTTATAGTTGTCATATGTCCTGGGTTCGTATCCCAGCCGGAGTCAATATTTGTGTAACACACAAAATAATTGGCTCTCGACACAGATTGTGTTGTGCCCATGTCTCTGATATACACTTTCGAAATCATCGCATAAACTTAACATCGGATACAGGAAAGTAAGAGCGAGAGCGTCAGTGCAACTGTGCGTACACTTGCGACACTAGTTCTCGGTAGTTGGTCTTAGAAAAGATTAAAAGCTTTACAAAAAGGTAGTTATTTCGAAATCACAGACAGACATAACAATTTTATTTATAAATAAGATATAAGGTATGCTAAGAAGACAGATAAAAATATAAAGGTAAAAGCTTACCCCTTGGAAGTGGACCGTTCGCTGAAAGACAAATAAAAGTCAAGATAAACTACAATTGAAAAAAAATAAAATTATAACAAAATTGTACAGCTATTATTCAAGCATTTTTGTACGCCTACGGTTTTTTTTAAATTGCAACATTGTTATAGGAAGGGTATGTAAAGACAAATTTATTTTTTATTCTATTATAAAAACCACTCAACTAAAATTCGTAATTTACAATTGATGGAAACGTAACTACTTACCTGCCATAGCATTTGGGTCTTGAACATTATAGATGTTCTGGTAGCTCAGTTGGGGTCTGATTGACCCCGGTAAAGGCATTCTTTTAGGTACAGCTGAAAAAAGTATTGATTCCTTGTATATAAGTATGACAAGTAACCATGTGCACTTGCGTGCATAGGTTTTGACCCTAGGCAAGCACAAAAAACACTTTCTTAAGAAGTTGATTGGAATGCACGCTACTGCTGGTATCTGATAACGAGGGGAACGCCAGATAAATCCAGTTGCTCCCCAACAATAGTCTATGGTATTTGGGTACGGTATGTTTGTTCGGATGGTTTTTCCTCAATCAGTCGGTCACACTGGCCCACCGACATCTACATAGATTCTCAACGAAAATTCAGGTCCATTATCAATCCTGAGGAGCTATGATGGAATACCTTACTTTCGTAGCTGGCGTGGCGGTACTTCCCCGGTCGAGATGACCGATATAGTCAGTATAATCGGTGAGGGTTAGATACCCTAGTGTTTGTATGAACTACAAATAACTTTTGTATTTAATTTAGGCTAGTTCGAATTTCGGTGGAACGTCAAAATCTACACCGGTAAGCGAAACAAGAGCTTCCCACAGTAGAACCGGTAAGAGTTTGTTACCGGATCTCATTTTAACGTTTATGTATATTTTATGTTTATAAATCTCGTTCTAGGTCTAGATTCCATGATAAACTGGCTCCACGACACGGATATTTTCGTACACAAGGGGAAAAGTTTATGGGAAAAAAAAGGATAGCGTATTATTTAATTCTACCACTTAGATAATAGACATCTACCTACGTACATTCTCAACGAGTGATCAAGAAGTAAGTGCATTTCCACCCGAGAGGAACTTATGACGTAATACCTTGCTGATTGGGCCTCCAGTGAACGTCGCTCACTGATGCCGGGCCCGCGCCCGCGTCCGCCTTGACGAAGCCTCTAGCAATGAAACGATGCACGCAGATGAAACCAACTGTTATTGGCCATCGTAGCACAAGTTCGAACTAGTTATCGCTCTGGCGGCGGTACCCATCTATTATCTACGTTCTACCACACCAAGCGGCTTTTGATGCTTCTCGATCGGGTTAGTGCCACTACCTCGCAGAATACCGACGTGAAGCAGAGGCACGATAACATATAGTTCCCAATAAACAAAGCCATAATTGAATGAATAAATGAACGAATGAATGAATGAAACGATGTACTTTATAGTACGTTGTAACGTTAAAAGCGAGCGAGCATCTACGCGATCTCTACAGACACATGTCTTTAAAGGAAAATTAAAAGGATTGATTTTATCGAGGTACCACTTCACACGGAAGTTGTTGGAGCATGGCGAAGTGTGGAGTGGCCTGTGATGGGAGACAGCCGGTTTTAGGCACAGTGTTTCATACTGCCAAGTATGACCATTACACACCTCAAGCTCCCCCCGAATCTAATTCTATCTCCCCAAGGGGCGAAAGGAGAGTGCCGAAACCCCGTTAGGTGACGTTGAGTTCTGCTGAATGGAAATGTCTACCCCTAAAGTTCACAAGCGTGAAAAAAGAAAAAAAAAACCTTGTATGTACTTAAGCTCCGTACCTTGGTTGTTTAACGCCGGTATTGGCTTAACGAGGGATTTATCGGCCCCTGATTGATTCGCCGAAACAGCTTTCTTTAATTTCTGTTTTGCACCTACAACATGGTAAAGTAATCGAATTATATATATATTTGATGATAATTAATGAATTTCGTATTCTTAACTTATATCTGTTTAATATTATCCGACGGCCCAGACAGAAAAAGTACCTTTATTTCACTTTATGAAGTATGTTTAGGAAACGGTGGTCGAGCGCGCGCTACATTGCCAATACAACTTTGGCGCGCATTTTGAATAATGAAATTTTAGAGCTATTATTCCCGTTGTATTGTAAGAGTTTGTTACCGGATCTCATTTTAACGTTTATGTATATTTTATGTTTATAAATCTCGTTCTAGGTCTAGATTCCATGATAAACTGGCTCCACGACACGGATATTTTCGTACACAAGGGGAAAAGTTTATGGGAAAAAAAAGGATAGCGTATTATTTAATTCTACCACTTAGATAATAGACATCTACCTACGTACATTCTCAACGAGTGATCAAGAAGTAAGTGCATTTCCACCCGAGAGGAACTTATGACGTAATACCTTGCTGATTGGGCCTCCAGTGAACGTCGCTCACTGATGCCGGGCCCGCGCCCGCGTCCGCCTTGACGAAGCCTCTAGCAATGAAACGATGCACGCAGATGAAACCAACTGTTATTGGCCATCGTAGCACAAGTTCGAACTAGTTATCGCTCTGGCGGCGGTACCCATCTATTATCTACGTTCTACCACACCAAGCGGCTTTTGATGCTTCTCGATCGGGTTAGTGCCACTACCTCGCAGAATACCGACGTGAAGCAGAGGCACGATAACATATAGTTCCCAATAAACAAAGACATAATTGAATGAATAAATGAACGAATGAATGAATGAAACGATGTACTTTATAGTACGTTGTAACGTTAAAAGCGAGCGAGCATCTACGCGATCTCTACAGACACATGTCTTTAAAGGAAAATTAAAAGGATTGATTTTATCGAGGTACCACTTCACACGGAAGTTGTTGGAGCATGGCGAAGTGTGGAGTGGCCTGTGATGGGAGACAGCCGGTTTTAGGCACAGTGTTTCATACTGCCAAGTATGACCATTACACACCTCAAGCTCCCCCCGAATCTAATTCTATCTCCCCAAGGGGCGAAAGGAGAGTGCCGAAACCCCGTTAGGTGACGTTGAGTTCTGCTGAATGGAAATGTCTACCCCTAAAGTTCACAAGCGTGAAAAAAGAAAAAAAAAACCTTGTATGTACTTAAGCTCCGTACCTTGGTTGTTTAACGCCGGTATTGGCTTAACGAGGGATTTATCGGCCCCTGATTGATTCGCCGAAACAGCTTTCTTTAATTTCTGTTTTGCACCTACAACATGGTAAAGTAATCGAATTATATATATATATACTTATATTATATATCTCTCAGGAAGGCGAAAATTAGTGGCCAAACCCGGTGACGCTGTGTCGTGCCAAATGGAAATCCGTGACCTCTGTCTATTCCTATGGGTGACAAGCGTAAATATTTATCTATACATATATTGTATGTATAAAAGTTCCTTACCTTGGCTGTTTATCGTCGGTATTGCCTTGACTACAGGGGGAGGGGGGGGCTTTTTTTTAGCGGTCCCTGATTTTGTTGCCGAATTAGCTTTCTTTTGTTTCTGGTTTGGACCTAAAACGAGGTGAAGTTGTTAAATGATATATACTTGTGGGAATCTCGGAATTTCTTGTTCTTAATTTATATTATCCGACAGCCAAGACAGAAACAGTTCTTCGTTTTACTTCATGAGGTATATTTAAGAAACGGTGGCCGAACGCGCACTACGTCGCCATTACATTTTGCAGAGTAATGAAATTTTCGCATTTTGTAGAGTAATGAGTTATCACAATGTTTTTAAATATGCCGCTCTATCATTCCCAGGTGTTTGTTATGAACGAATATCTATTGTATAACGCCGTTGTTGATGTTAGAATAAATCAGTATGCACTGGACTACCCGTTTGTTTACATGTGCATCTCCGCGTTCCTTTTATAGTTAAAATACGTAATAGAGTTGTAAGAGTCGGCTAAGGAAAAAGCCCTTGAAAAAATCATATAGTCATCTGTCCTTCTGTTTTTGTGGGGAAACACCTAAATTAAACACCGATTACGAAACCACACGGTGTTACCTACGCCGTATATAAGCCGGGATGGGGCTGCATTCACACGCATTCGCGACGCCACCAGCGCCTGCTGCCCTAGGCAGCCTCTCCATTGGCACTAACGGAAGGAAGGCGTTGGGCAAGCATTTTTCTAACTCGTAGGTATATTATTTTTGTACTGTTTGTATTCACAAAATGCCACGGGGCAGAGAACCACCCGACTCGTGCGTCCGTGTAGGTGGGTTTGAAGTTAGAGTGGGGTGATACATGGAGAATTAAAAAAAAGGGACTTATTTTTTTTTACTGTATGTATCAAGAGCCGTGTTGTACCGGCGCTAGGAACTGCAATATCCTTCTTACTCGCAGGAGTCGAAAGGGGCTACTAAGGTAAGTTCATTGAAAATATACTCCGAATATCCGAGAGTAGAATCGACGAGGAAGCGATCTATTTCCCTGAGAACCCGTTTGAAGACGCCGAGTCGTTCTAAATGGAAATCGGTGACCTCTGTCTATTCCTATGGGTGACAAGCGTAAATATTTATCTATACATATATTGTATGTATAAAAGTTCCTTACCTTGGCTGTTTATCGTCGGTATTGCCTTGACTACAGGGGGAGGGGGGGGCTTTTTTTTAGCGGTCCCTGATTTTGTTGCCGAATTAGCTTTCTTTTGTTTCTGGTTTGGACCTAAAACGAGGTGAAGTTGTTAAATGATATATACTTGTGGGAATCTCGGAATTTCTTGTTCTTAATTTATATTATCCGACAGCCAAGACAGAAACAGTTCTTCGTTTTACTTCATGAGGTATATTTAAGAAACGGTGGCCGAACGCGCACTACGTCGCCATTACATTTTGCAGAGTAATGAAATTTTCGCATTTTGTAGAGTAATGAGTTATCACAATGTTTTTAAATATGCCGCTCTATCATTCCCAGGTGTTTGTTATGAACGAATATCTATTGTATAACGCCGTTGTTGATGTTAGAATAAATCAGTATGCACTGGACTACCCGTTTGTTTACATGTGCATCTCCGCGTTCCTTTTATAGTTAAAATACGTAATAGAGTTGTAAGAGTCGGCTAAGGAAAAAGCCCTTGAAAAAATCATATAGTCATCTGTCCTTCTGTTTTTGTGGGGAAACACCTAAATTAAACACCGATTACGAAACCACACGGTGTTACCTACGCCGTATATAAGCCGGGATGGGGCTGCATTCACACGCATTCGCGACGCCACCAGCGCCTGCTGCCCTAGGCAGCCTCTCCATTGGCACTAACGGAAGGAAGGCGTTGGGCAAGCATTTTTCTAACTCGTAGGTATATTATTTTTGTACTGTTTGTATTCACAAAATGCCACGGGGCAGAGAACCACCCGACTCGTGCGTCCGTGTAGGTGGGTTTGAAGTTAGAGTGGGGTGATACATGGAGAATTAAAAAAAAGGGACTTATTTTTTTTTACTGTATGTATCAAGAGCCGTGTTGTACCGGCGCTAGGAACTGCAATATCCTTCTTACTCGCAGGAGTCGAAAGGGGCTACTAAGGTAAGTTCATTGAAAATATACTCCGAATATCCGAGAGTAGAATCGACGAGGAAGCGATCTATTTCCCTGAGAACCCGTTTGAAGACGCCGAGTCGTTCTAAATGGAAATCGGTGACCTCTGTCTACCCCTATGGGTGACAAGCGTAAGTGTTTATCAATTGTATGTATTAAAGTTCCTTACCTAGGCTGTTCAACGTCGGTATTGCCTTGATCCTAGTCAAGCTTTGGGTAGCTTTTTTAAAGGTTCCCAATTGTTTTGCCGAAACAGGGATCTGTGCGGTTTTTTTCAATTCCTGGTTTGTACCTAAAACCATGGTAAAGTTATATAAATGACTTATCTGCTAAGCCACTTACAATTTCATAGAAATTCCTTGTCGCGTCATTCCTCTATAAAATCATGCAGTGTTTTTTTTTTAAATATGGTCTCGTTTATCCAAGACATAGGGGTTACCGAAATAAACGAAACCGGGTTCAGGATGTTACACGTAACACGGTATGAGTTTATCCTGGAATAACTTCACCCGGAATTGCTGCGAAATAATTTTATAGCATAGTGTATAAGGCTCCATTTGTGTAGTAATCGAACCTATTGAGTTAGCGTTCTAGAAACTTCCGAAGCGAACACGTGTGTATGGAACATTAAGATATCGCTCCTATGATGATATGATGATGTCCCACTGGACGATTTCAAAAATGCACTATAATCCTGCACGGTAAACTGCGCAGTGGGCTATAAGTATAGTGCTGCCAGTGTACGCATAAATACACCGGGGCACTTGCCTTTATTTACCTTCCCGTGGTCGATCCAAGACTTATACAACAAGATCGGTGGAAGTATCCGATGCACACAATTAGACTTTCATACTATAATCATTATGGAAGTATTGTAATAAGGAAAAGACTTTTGTCGTGGTAGAGCCAAGCGGCGTCTTTAGCTGTTGCACGAATGGGCCGACTCGACCGACGTAGTTCCGCTCTTGCGCTTCTGCGTTTCGTTCGATGAGTTAACCGCAGGCCTTTCCCCCTGCCCCCCTGCTCAATCTCGTTCCCATCTCCCAAACATCAAAGGCCGGCAATGCAACTGCAGCTCCTCTAGCGTGGCAGATTTACGTGGGCGACAGCAACCAATTACCATCAGGTGTGCCGCTTGCTCGTTTATACATTTGCATAAAAAAAAAAAAAAAATCGTATTGTATGAATCTTTAGATTTGTTGTTTGATGTTGGTATCGTATAGACTGAATGTTGAGCGGGAACGTATTGGACACTTCCTAATTTTTGTACCACCACATGACTCTGTACTGGGTTCCTCAATTCCTCCATTGCAACTGAAACTTTGTCTTTTCAATTGAATACGTTGACAGCTATATACACGTGAGCAGTGAAAGACTTTTATGTAATACGTAGTCTTTGAAGTCTACTAACATCAAAATGGGTGTAGGCCGTGGTCTCGTGATCGTATCTAAGGAACTTGATCAAGAATTGTTAGAATCAAATTAAGAAGTATCAAATCCTTGATAGACCATTCTGGTTATTTGTGTTTAAGTAATGAAACTTTCATATACCAGAAACACATTAATTCCTACCAGAGAAGTTAAAACCGATATTATAGAAGATACTAGTTGAAATCTCTGTTCGCATGGAAATTATTTTTAACCTATTCTTGTTCAAAGAGTAAATAATCACTAAATTCTATTCAATGTATTTATTCATAACCATGTTTTATTATAAAACATGGTTATGATATTATTTAAAAAAACGAAGAAATACTTTCCGGTATAGTATTTCTCCGGAGTTAAACAACCCATACAGGGTTGATATTTTAAAATATCTCTCTTAGTGGATGGTTAAGACATATAATTGGACATGTCGATTTACAAGTTTCGGCGATTCTATGTACAGTGAATTTACTTATGGTATTTCAATTTCATATATATACGTGACGGTAAGTGATTAGCGAACCGAGCTGTAGTCAAAGTAGCCGCATGGCTCCAACACATACAAAAACTAGGCTAAATACTAACAATACTTATTCAAGTTGTTACCACATAAATAATTACCTACTGGCTCTTATATACTGAAGTTGCAAAAAAAAACAACAATTTATCTATAATAAACAATCATGAAGATTTAGAGCACTATGTAATAATAATATTCAATTTGTGCAAGGTAGTATACGTAAACTGGACATGAATCGCGCCTTGTTCCCACCGGGGTAGCCAGAGACAATCTTCTTCCACTTGCAACGGACCTGACATACGTCTTTCGCTTCTTCCACTTTTATCAATCTTCGCATGCATGCTCGTTGGTTTAGAGTAGTCTTGAGCTGGCCTTTTTACAGAACGTCTCCGATTTGATCGTGGAATGTTCGCCTAGGTCTTTCTCTCCCGACGCTACCATTTACACTCGCCTCATATATTTGTTTCGTCATCCTACTTTCATTCATACTCTCCACAAGTCCAAACTAGCTCAGCATCGCTAACAGGCGCCACAACGCTCTCTGATCACATTATTTCGAACACTGTCAGTTATCTTCACATCAATCATACTTCTTAACGCTCTCATTTCTACTGCATTTAACCGGCTTTCATGCCTCTTCTGCCATACCCAGCTTTCGCTTTCAAATGTTAGTGTTGGTACCAATACCCCTCTATGCACAGCCAAACGAGCTTTGTGAGATATCGTCTGGCTGTTTAATAATATTTGCAATGCCCCATTCACCATATCACCTGCCATCGCTCTCCTTTCAATGTCACATTCGTATCTTCCTTTGTTCCCAAGTAAACAAACTCATTGACTTGCTCTAAACTATCTTCCCTAATCTTGATACATACTTCCGTCATCCTATCCTCTCTTTCAAACACCATAACCTTTGTCTTATTAACGTTTACTTTCATTCCCTTTCCTTCCAGTGCCCCATTCATTATTATCACCGGTGCCTCCACTTCCTCAGCCAATGACGCAAGTAAGACTTGATCGTCGGCGTAGAGCAAACACTTAACAAGCAACTCATTCATTCTTAGTCCACAATCACTCTCCTTCAAATCTCTCAAACAAATATCCATGAATAAATTGAACAGCCATGGGGATGCTACATAGCCCTGTCTAACACCTTTATGGATATGAAACCAGTCCGTGTAAGCCCCGTTTATTTTAATACAAGCTCTGGAACCCTCATATAGAGATTTTAGTGCTCGTATCAGATCACTGCTCACTCCATCCAAAGATATTGCCGACCACAATTCATCCCTCACCACTTTGTCATAGGCCTTCTCCAAATCTATGAAAGCGCAATAGACTTTTTGGTTCTTAGCTAAATAATTTTCAATTATGCACCTTAAGGAGAGTACCTGATCCGTGTATCCCATCCCCTTTCGAAATTCTGCTTGCACATCTCATATATTTTTATCAGTTTCATCCATGACTCTTTCTATCAAAACTTTAGCATAAAATATGCCGACGACACGAGTAGGTAATTTTTACAATCTTGTCGCGACCCGTTTCCTTTGTACAGTGGCACGATTACATACTTGCACCAGTCTCCCGGTACTCAGCGCATTGTCCAACACAAGTTGAAAAGGCCTACCACGCCCTGTCCATTTCGACCGCCACTCTATCATATCCCGCAGCTTTACCTGCTTTCATGCTCTTCAGTGCTTTCATAATCTCATCCACACTTATGTCTCTCTCTGATTCACTTTTATTCGTTTCTTGAGGAGGCGTTCCTGCATCTGCTGGTGCCACAACTCTTTCAAATAGACTTTTAAAATATGCCTTCCATCTCTTTAGTACACATTTTTTTCTTTTTATATTATTACCATCCTGATTTCTAATCTTAGAGAGCTCTCAAATTGCTGACTTTCCTCGGGCTAATCTAATCGATTTCCAGTACATTTTTATGTTCGAACGGAAGTTATCAAAAAGGCGCCTATCAAATTCATCCTTATTCTCTTCTTTTTTACTCCTAACAACCTCTTTCACCAACGCTTTCAACTATTTGTAATCCTTTCTTGCATCCTTTACATCCTCAATGGTCGCAGACATTTTTCTATGATTAGCTTTTGTCGCTAACCAATCCAGCCATGCCTTCTTATTTTCACTCACAACTTTCTGCACTTCCTCATCCACCCAAACCTACTTATGTCTTCTACCTTTCCTCCCTTTAGAAACACCACATACATTAATCGCAACATTAACCAATCCATCTTTTAATGGCTTCCATAACTCTTCTGTCTCACATACCTCATCTAAATCAGTAAATCGGTCTTTCAACAGTTTTTACAAACTTGACATAGGTCTCTAAAATAACTTATAACGTATTGCAACAATAGACTTATGACATGTTAAGGGTTAAAGAATTAGAAAAAGCCATTACGTTTCAGTATCACTCAGCCTAAAAGCCAATAAGCAGGAAGAAGATTATCCTCTTTAATGGTTCTACAAAATGTTTGTGTACACTTTAATTTACAAACATTTATCTTTCTAGGTAGTGACCGAAATATTCACTTGACTACCTTGAAAATGAATTTAATAAAATTTAACAATATTTGCCTCCTATTTCATAAAAAAAATGAATGCCAAGGGACTTGCACCATTATTTGCATCAATTGCCACCATCTCAGTATACCTTTTTTATTTATTTTAAAAAATCCATTAGGAAATGAAAGGAGGCCTTAGGTCAATTTCTAGTTTTAGTTTTTTTTTAATTTACCTGATTCTTCCTGTTTTTTTTCAGTGACTGAATCTTGTGTAACAGACTTTTCATTTTGTATTTTATTTAGTTTCATTTTTTCTTGTGTTTTCTCTTGTATTTTCAGCTGAGGTATTTTCGTTATGAGTCTGAAAAGTAATATAAATAGTAATTAAATTTTTTCAACAGAAGACAGAACAAAATGCTTTGTTGTATTAACTTTGTTTAATATTGTTACATTATTTATTGTCATTATGTCATTGCTCAATGCTACTTTGATCTGAATGACTATGAATTTACAATGACACAATTAAACAATAAATATTTCCACACTAGTCAAAAAATAATTTTTATATAAAATTATACATGGCCCTAACTCATTGTTGCTTCTAACTAGACAAATTAAAAAAAGTCTACTTGTTGCGATGTAATTAAATATTCTGGCAGCGATATAACAGTGTACGAGCCAAGAATAACATAATTGTGTATAGGTATACATTTGTGGCTAACAAGCAAATTCTTTGATGTGTATGCAGCTTTACACAGAGCTATTTTTATATGCATGTCTTATTTTCTTGTTTGTATGTAAGATTGTTGTCATTAATCATAAAATTTTTTGGTTTCAAAGGTGGTTCACCAATCATGCAAAATTAAAGGTATGCACCTTATCAGGTGACCATATTCGACCCAGGATTGGTAAGAACATAAAAAAAGGATTTTTTTAAATTAAATTTATGAGTTTGTTTTGACACCAAGGAGTTTTAAGCACAATTCTTTGAGTCCTCATATCTCCCACAGAAATCATGCTATGAGGCTCATTATATTATTTTGTGCATATACACATGCTGTAATGTTAGAGACGTATAAAGTTTGAGTGACATTACCATAGTTAAACACTAAGTATGCAAATTATTATTAGACACTAAAGAACAAGGCTTTAGTTGGGTTCTCTCAATAGGTAGATATGCAAAGTTAAAAACAGAGTTGTAAAGTCATATAATACAGTAATATGTAAGCAAAAATTAAGTGCATACATTCCCTGTTGACCTTGTGTATTGCCATCTGCTAAGGGAACAGCTGGAGAGTTGTCATCAGTTAGTTCTACTACGTTATCTTGATTTTGGTGGTTAATACTAGTTGTTTGAGTAGGTGTTGACATGTTTGGATCTATAACACTAATGTCAGCCCAGAATGGGATATTCGTAGGCATATATTTGGATGCAGGTTTTTTCTTTCTTTTACGAAACCTTCTGTAATTTTAAAAACACAAGATATATTTTCCGTTTTTAATTATAATCAGTACATTTTTTAGGCATACTTATATCACACAGATAGACATATTAATAGGAAACAATTTCTTGTGACTATTTGTAAGTATGTATGTATATATTCACGACTTGTTCCTAACGGGGTAGGCAGAGACAATCTTCCTCCACTTGCTACGGTCCTGACATACGTCTTTCGCTTCTTCCACTTTCATCTTTGCATGCTCGTATAATGACTATTTGTAATCGTACAGAATATTTTTTTAAATTTAATTGTAAAAATAATTAAAAAATATTCTATAAAAGGACGGCTTATTAAGCTTATAATTCCTGAAGACGTATTACTTGTGTACTATGCTCACAGTTAAACAACATATTGTATACAAAAATTTTGCTCAACATTCGTTGACTAAATTACTAATTTTATGATATTGAATAACAATAATTTAATACACTAGAATTATTATGATAAGTCATTTTTTATAAGATTTTGTTACATGAAATCAGTAAAAAATAAATGAACAGTGAGTTTCAGGTTATTCGATTAGCAAGAATGACAACATACTTTGTCTTAAATGGAATATCCATTTTTAAAAATAATTTTTATATAAATTTATACATGGCCCTAACTCATTGTTGCTTCTAACTAGACAAATTAAAAAAAGTCTACTTGTTGCGATGTAATTAAATATTCTGGCAGCGATATAACAGTGTACGAGCCAAGAATAACATAATTGTGTATAGGTATACATTTGTGGCTAACAAGCAAATTCTTTGATGTGTATGCAGCTTTACACAGAGCTATTTTTATATGCATGTCTTATTTTCTTGTTTGTATGTAAGATTGTTGTCATTAATCATAAAATTTTTTTGGTTTCAAAGGTGGTTCACCAATCATGCAAAATTAAAGGTATGCACCTTATCAGGTGACCATATTCGACCCAGGATTGGTAAGAACATAAAAAAAGGATTTTTTTTAAATTAAATTTATGAGTTTGTTTTGACACCAAGGAGTTTTAAGCACAATTCTTTGAGTCCTCATATCTCCCACAGAAATCATGCTATGAGGCTCATTATATTATTTTGTGCATATACACATGCTGTAATGTTAGAGACGTATAAAGTTTGAGTGACATTACCATAGTTAAACACTAAGTATGCAAATTATTATTAGACACTAAAGAACAAGGCTTTAGTTGGGTTCTCTCAATAGGTAGATATGCAAAGTTAAAAACAGAGTTGTAAAGTCATATAATACAGTAATATGTAAGCAAAAATTAAGTGCATACATTCCCCTGTTGACCTTGTGTATTGCCATCTGCTAAGGGAACAGCTGGAGAGTTGTCATCAGTTAGTTCTACTACGTTATCTTGATTTTGGTGGTTAATACTAGTTGTTTGAGTAGGTGTTGACATGTTTGGATCTATAACACTAATGTCAGCCCAGAATGGGATATTCGTAGGCATATATTTGGATGCAGGTTTTTTCTTTCTTTTACGAAACCTTCTGTAATTTTAAAAACACAAGATATATTTTCCGTTTTTAATTATAATCAGTACATTTTTTAGGCATACTTATATCACACAGATAGACATATTAATAGGAAACAATTTCTTGTGACTATTTGTAAGTATGTATGTATATATTCACGACTTGTTCCTAACGGGGTAGGCAGAGACAATCTTCCTCCACTTGCTACGGTCCTGACATACGTCTTTCGCTTCTTCCACTTTCATCTTTGCATGCTCGTATAATGACTATTTGTAATCGTACAGAATATTTTTTTAAATTTAATTGTAAAAATAATTAAAAAATATTCTATAAAAGGACGGCTTATTAAGCTTATAATTCCTGAAGACGTATTACTTGTGTACTATGCTCACAGTTAAACAACATATTGTATACAAAAATTTTGCTCAACATTCGTTGACTAAATTACTAATTTTATGATATTGAATAACAATAATTTAATACACTAGAATTATTATGATAAGTCATTTTTTATAAGATTTTGTTACATGAAATCAGTAAAAAATAAATGAACAGTGAGTTTCAGGTTATTCGATTAGCAAGAATGACAACATACTTTGCCTTAAATGGAATATCCATTTTTTAAAAATAATTTTGGTATGAAAATTACATCAAAACAAATTTATTTTTATGGTTAAATGTGGTTTATAAACCAGTGTTTATCTTTTTGTTATGTTTTCCAAACTACGCCAAGACTGACATTGACATTTGTTTGACAGACTGATTGTTTTTTTTTAACCTTCAATGCCATTAATGTTGTAGTTCTGTATTAAATATCTATGGTTATGTCATAAAATATAGAGTTAAAGTTCGCTGTCGCAAGTACAAACAGTTATAAGGTTTGCTGCCGCCCGTAATCGGTCTGTTTTGTTTTGGTCTAGTAATTTCGAGATAGTTATCCTATCATCTGTTGGTAACTTTTGCGATTTTCAAGTCTTTTCTTTTCCCTTAGTCGGCTCTTGCGATACCTACGGTAAGAATGTGGGAGGCAGATTCTTACGCCGATACCACACGATGGTACAAACGTGCCCGTGGTAGAACCACGCGGCGGATTTTGCTGCTGCGCGAATGGGTCGTCTCGACCAGGGTAGTACGGCCTTACAAAATAATGGCGTGAAGTAGAAGCGTCTTGTACTTCTTTGAGTTCTCGTCCGATGAGAGTGGTAACCGGATGATCAATCACCTCTTGCCCTCCCCTAAACCCTTCTCGAAGGTCCTCTGGTGTTGCAGATGTACATGGGAGTCGGTAATCATCTACTATCTGTTTAGTCGCTTGCTCCTTTGCCCCCTTTCCCATAGAAACCCGCACTAGTCCGTTATTGACAAAAAAAAACATTCCAAATGTTATCCCGTCTATACACATGCCAATTTTAGTAGTAGTTTCAAAAGCGACTGAATAACCGCAAAATTATGGTACTTTTATATAGCGGTATGATACCATTTTTTAATGATATCACAATTTTTGATAACACATATATCGTAATCACTTTTCTATTCCAAAGTTTAAATTTGATTGGGTTTGGTTACCGTATAAAACCACTGCACTGGAGGGGTCGGATTTTATATCAAACGAGGCTAGCATATTAGACTCTGTATTCCTACATAGATCAGATTTGGATTAGTATCATGGTAAACTCAATCAGATTCATGATCGGTACTGCTAATCAACCACCATGGCAAGGTGTTAACCTTTTACTTGACAGTCTTACACTGGTCATGGCATCCCTAGCTAGCTGTGACAAAATTGTATTATTAAGCGATTAAAATGAAGAAAAATTAAATGACAATGACAAAAAACAAAGTTATTTAAAATATTCTTAACGTATTTTAGTTTAACGCAAATTGTAACTAACCAACACATTTCACAGAACACAGGGAAACTCTAATTGACTTGATATGCTCTGATGTTGGAACAAGTATAACAAATATCAATTACATACCAGGAGCAGCGTTCTCATGCTATTGTCTCCACCGAGTTATGCGTAAAAGCTGTTAAACCAAGGCCATTATTTATCACCCTTAGACTATTAAAATATATTATCTTGGAAAATTTTAATATAGACTTAAATAAATTGGAAATATATGACTTAAAATATGTAACATTTAATAAATATGTGTGATTGCTCCTTATAATAAATATTTGTTACATTTGTATGATTTTCACGCACAAAGATACTACAAAAGATATGATACATATTCGTGATATTTACCGTAAAAAGTACCGTCTATATAAATCTGCATCACATAAAAAAAATTAAAAAGAATTAAAGAAGTAGTATTAAACGCAATATTTCAGGAAAAAAAAGCTTTTTACAACCAGCATATCAACTCTAACAACGCTGATCGCAAGGTATTATGGAAAAATCTTTTTAACCACTGTTCTAAATAGTAATAAAAAAGAGAGTTGCGAACTGCCGTTAAGCTGTAATGTTCCAGATAAAATTAATAGGCATTTACTTTTCTGCAACCGCTTTAAAATCTCTATCATCCAGTGCAGAAGGTATCGATCAAATCAGTCTCCATATGTTTTTGATGACCCTAGCCGTCACTCTCAGCACTTTAACAAATATCGTTAATAAATCAATCGCTACCTCAACTTTCCCTGAACAATGGAAAATAGCAGGTGTAAAATCAATCCCAAAAAAAATACTGTTGAATGTGTTCAAGATCTTCGTCCACTTAGTATCCTGCCGTGTCTATCTAAAGTATTAGAAAAGATAGTACATAAACAATTAAGTCAATATTTGGAATCTGAGAAAATATTACCAATATTATCAGTCAGGGTTCCGCAGAGGCTATAGCACCACAACAGCATTATTGGATGTTGTGGATAATATTATTTCTGCCCAGGATGATGGGATGGGTAGTATACTAGTCCTCCTTCACTATTCTCGTGCCTTTGATACCTTAAATCCAGGCCTACTGTTATCTAAACTCTCTTACTATGGGTTTGATGTAGATACTGTGAGTTGGTTTCACAGTTACTTGTCCTCAAGATCTCAATTGTAGAAGTAATGAATACGGATGGTAGTAAGACAGTCTCACCTCGTAAGTTTTTGTCGTGGGGTACCTCAGGGGTCAACTCCCGGCCCGCTGTTATTCATCTTATATAGTGCTGATGTTATATCATGCATACAGCACTGCAGATAGCATATTCTTGCAGATGACCTACAAATGTATATACATTATCGTTTAAGTGAAACGATCGAACTGTAAATAAAATTAAAGATGACTGTGATAACATAGCTTAGTAGTGCAGTGGAATCCGAAGTTCGTAATCTCGGTTTAGTGTTGGACAGTTGCATCATCACTGTATCCCGAGTGAGCGCCCTGACCACTAGGCTACCACGGCTCTTCCGGTCCGGTAATTAATACCACTACACAACCCACTGCACAAACTCAGGATACCGTGAGCTCATTCTTCTTACTCGCATCCATCGAACTCCCGGAAAACTTGCTAGTCGTCACTCCATCTTGTTTAGGGTCGTCACACACTACGTTTGCCTGTACGTGGCTGCTACTCGACAACCTTTTTTTCTCAACGTTTGTCACTTCAGCTTGCTGATCCTAACGGCTATGTCGGTTACTTTAGTTCTGCTGCGTATACCATCGTTGCAGACTCTATCGCTCAGAGAAACACCGAGAATAGCCCTTTCTAAAGCGCCAAGAAGAAGGACCAAGTGTCGGTTCCGTGAGTCATCGCTCATATGTAGATAATCACATAGTTAAAGAAATTTAGGAAACAAAACTCTGAAGCCATTTTACCATTGACACATAGAAACCATTGCCCAAAGTCGAACTAACTCACAATACTCACTGCCCTGATGCTGCTACAGAAGTACTTCGTAATATATTAACGGTAGCGTGGACTGGTTTGGTAGTGGCTGAATGTAAAAGCGACCTAAGAAATATGAAAAGCCTGCTATCTGCGACATAATGTTTCGGAAATACGTATCCTAAAATTACCTCAAAAATATAATACACACATATTTTTAAAACAATTAGTTATCATCATGTAGTGTAGTATCACCATATCTTGGCCCAGAAACGCGCTAATGGTTTATTTTTATCAAAACCGCACATGCAGTCATACATACGGATCTAATACTATACATCAAAATGGATTAAAATTAAAGAACCAACAATTTATGTATTGAACGATTATTGATTGTGTCTAGGATTCGAACTGGGAGTCCATTAGTCAGGCAGGTAGGCATAACACTAAGCAACGCTGTTAATTTCCCATTTAATTTAAAACACTAGTGCCTATGCGAATCTAAAGCAAACTTGTCTTTGTGGATAGTGGATAAGCTTGCGTATATTGAAAAATTTTAATATGTATTCATGAAACAGAATTTAGTTTGGTCGCTGTCTGCATCCTACAAGTAACATGCACTCGACACGACGCGGTACATCCGAGCTGGGCACAAAATGCAATATCGCTCGTTAGAACCACTTGACCCGCAGGTCTTGCCGCTACACAGGCCGTTTTATTACAACCGAGATATTTTACGGAGCGAAGATTAAAATAAGAGGGACATATTTTTTTAAGAACACTCCAGCTACGCTTCATATGCCTCAGATGAGAATATTGCCTCTTTTAAGGCGAATAAAAAATAAATTGCATGCTATAAAACAGTTACAGTTAATAAAATATTAACATATAACCACAATAGACGATCGTTTAGGGGGGATCTGAATTCGAATCAGGAGACTCCGAATTCGATCCCCTATGTGAAGGGCTCTTACCAATGCCAATTTTTCGAAAGATACGTACGATTATTTTATTATTTATTAAATAAACAGTCTTAACATGTCTCTACTATTAATATCAGCTAAGGGGGCAGCCTATCTTTGGAGGAGGGCTATGTTCAGCAGTAGAC
The DNA here is from genome assembly GCA_029286595.1 of Bhutanitis thaidina. Taxonomy (NCBI): domain Eukaryota; kingdom Metazoa; phylum Arthropoda; class Insecta; order Lepidoptera; family Papilionidae; genus Bhutanitis; species Bhutanitis thaidina. The sequence continues at coordinate 3,192,210 of JAGSMS010000012.1, read as the reverse complement.
ATGTGATAGGCTGAAATGATGATGATGATGATGAAGGTGATCGCACCTTGAAGTGTGATAAAAATCAATGCCTAATCTTTTAACCACAATGCGGTGGTGTGGCGAGATGGTTGAATATTTATCCAGAGTGAAATATCTAAAAAAAAATCTAAATAATATCTTCGTCATTAGCAGCTGAAAATTCAGCAAATCTTTCAAACTACTTTGATTCTGATGACTCAGTGTACGATAAAAATAATTACCCTTTGACTTCAAAGGACGATTCTCAAGACAATTTTCAAACCAGTAGATCAAAAAGCCAAGTGTCACGAACAATTAATGAAAATTTGCACACAAACCTTTTCACCAGCTAAGATCACGAAGAGCTTTGCCACAGATTTTCTCAATATTGTTCTTTATCTTGAAAAATTTTAAAGCTTGCTGTGAAGCTAACTTAAAGCAAATCCGACTGAGAAAGCTATGCCTGCTCCGCTACTCTCTTACAATAACAGAAATACCATTGATATTGGTGCGTATATTTACATTATTATAAGATGTCGTTAAGGTAGAGGCGTAATAGTAGAAATATTTATTTTATTTATATAATTTTTTTTTTATTAATACATAGATGAGATGAATCTATTGAAGACACTACTGGCTCAATAGTAGTATAAGGCTGCGCTGAAAATCAGTGTTGCGGGAATCCGTAACATAAACTGAGTGTAGACCCATTTGTTGCATCACACCGAAGCGCAGAAAGAAAATTCTAAAATCTTGTAGTTTTTTTAGTTTTTAATATTCTCTTAATTGTTTTATTAACTTACTTACTTACTTCACGGACTTGTAAACTAATTGTAATGAAATTAATAAAGTTTCTTTCTTTCGTTCTTTAAATAAAATCTCTTTTTCTTATGTTTAGTTCATCGAATTTAAATTTTCGCTATTTGAAGAAGCTATAGAAGATCAAGCGTGAGGACGGCAGACAGTTCTTAGCTTTATTTCCTATATTGAGTCATTGCTAAGTATTGGTCACCCTCAAAGATTGCCGTAAAGCCCGGTCCTGAGCCCACTCCATCCATCGACTTCCCGCAATACTGTGCAGGACATTACTTCAACTTGTGGGATGTCGTCCTACACTGCGTTTTTCTATTTGAAGTTGCCAATCTAGAACTGTTCTTTCCGATATAGCCATCAGTTAAACCAAACACAATAATTTTTTTTCTCTTCGACATAAGAAACATAAATTTCATTAGTCAAATGTATTTATTTTAATCTACAGTAGTTGTACTGAACTAATCGACGTTGTAACATCTAAATTTTAATTCATATGCTGTCACATAAATATTATCGCCTTTCCTATGACCTTTCAAAAATTAAAGAACTAATCAGAATAAGTCTCATTATTCAATTTCAAAATATAATAACAAAATGTTTCAGAAAAAAAAACGATTTCAGTATACTATCTATCGACATGTATGGTCCAGTATTGGACAGTCATGGACATCTGCATCTATCCATGGACAAACATAAAGAATAGAAATCCTATCATGTACAGAGAGAATGGTATGGATAAATGAGATTAATTATAATGAGACCCTATTATTTTTTAATTAATTTTTACGTTTAATTTCGGCTTATTATACGTCAATTAACAACTACTATAAAAAAGCTGTAAGAAAAAGATTAGCATCTTTTAAGAAATATATGGCTAAATACTACTTCATTGTCTTGACCTTACACTTTTCTCTTTTATTTATTAAAATTGATTCTTCAATTTCTTTCTCTATATCTTTCTTTTACAAAAAATTATCTGCTGTTTCTAGCCTTTTGACAAGGTCTTCCTGATTTAGGTTTTCATATATTTTATAATTTTTTATGTAAGTTGTAAATGCCTCACTAATAACAGTAGATGGTAAAAGTTTGGTTTGCTCGCAATACAACGTGTTGTTGACCTCTTTGTCCTGGTATCAGCCAATCATTATTTTTTATTTTTCTATAAAAGATTGTCAATTTGTCTCCAATTGTTGTCTTGTTTCAGCCGTTGCTTTTGACTTGTAGATTACTTAATGTGTAAATTACTTGTGGTCTATCAAATCTGATATTATGTTTGGGGCGATCTGGGATATGAATACAGATTGGATACTTCTTAGAATGTCGGTGTTTCACGTCAGCTATGTGTTATTTTACGCGGAACTCTTACATATCTTTTAGTTTGCCAGTAGAGAAAATTCTCCGGAAATCGGAATTAATAAATAAAAGCTGAATGTAGCCTGAGTTAACATCTGGACATCTAACATCTCAGTCCCCCCGTGACCACGACTGATGTAAAGTACTCGAAACGTCGGGAATATAAAACAAAATGAAACCCGATAAAATCCGCAAATAATAGTTTCATTGTTAATTACTGTTTTATCTGTATATACGAGTCCTGATTTATGACTGACTGACATCATGAGTTAAGAAAGGTAAGCTTTATGTTTCGTTAGGGTTGACGTTATGGGACAGCCGATGAATTTCAAGTAACATTTTTTTTAATCTGTAATAAATTTTCGAGAACAGATCTCTGCGACAATTTTTCCTGAAAGAATACACTTTCTCTTTCTGATCCTTCGGTGTCCATAAAAATAATTGTTTTCAATCGGTTTTGTAGCTTATTGTCATTAAAAAAGAGTAGTGGGAATAAACAATAACGATGTTAAGTAGAGCAACCTGTATACACCTGACCTTTGTCGATCCCGTCATCTTAAATTAAGAGTCCATCGAAATAAAATAGGTAATTAAATAATTTGCACCAGCTACAATTGGAGTCACTAACAGTGTAATCTCTAGACGAACTAGCGGTGTTTCTATACCGCGATAATAAATTTAGCATTTACACTTTTTCCTTGTTGCTAATTAGTTATAATCAAAAGTAGGTAAGGTCAGTTGTGTTTTAATTCTAACTTCGTATTGCATATTGTTGTGGTAAATAATAAAATAATATATTTAATAACAACTCCGAAGTTGCTTGGTAAGTACATATTTTTATTCAATTATTTATTATTTTATATTTGTGATTAATTTTACTTTTTAATTCCAACGTTTCGGATGCTTCATAACAGAGGCTTCTGAGGAAAATTCTACCCGATAAAATCCGTAAATAATAATTTCATTTCGTATTTGTACTATTCGGGGAAACAAAAGAAAACATTATGTTCAATTATTTCTTATGAAGGGGGTGAGTGATTCTTGCACCGTTACGCACGTAGCGGCGTACTGTCTGTACTGTCACTCCCTTTCTTCCCGTGATGTGACGCCTAACAAAGGGAAAGCCTTGAAATCGCATGGTAATCTTCGGGAGCAATTTCGGCGACGCATGTCCAATCCGTCACGATCTATCTCCCGGAGAGGCGAAAAGTTGCTTAAGTAAGCCCGTTTGGCTGGGTTGAGTCGTGCCAAATGGAAATCCTTTATCGCTGTCTACCCCTATGGGTGAAAGGCCTCATATATTTATAACTTAAGTTATTGCTTAAAATTCAATGTTGCATTTCCAAATATTGCTTTATTAGCATGATAGGTACTTGTGTTTTTTATCAGTCTATATTGACAATAGGCTTCTCCGAGAAAGCGTCAGCGAAACCCGGCATGAATTCCTTTAGAGGTTAGCACATACTTACCACTCTGGGCCAGCGGGCTGGTGAGTGCATTGGCGGTCTGTAGCTTTTAAGTTCGACAAGTTTGTTCAGATTTAAATAAAAATTATGAATCACATATTAAATTAAATAATGTGACTGGTTATTAAATATAGTCTTGATATTTTTCCTCATCCTCCCTCCCATCTTCTAAATATCCGTAAAGTCCGGCAACGCATCTGCAGCACATATGGTGTTGCAGATGTACACGGGCGACGGTAATCACTTACCATCAGGTTAAGTGCTTGTACGTTTGCCGCCTTTCCCATAAAAAAAAAACATTTTATTATAATTAAAAATGTAAGTAGTGGAGATAATCATTCTCGCATCTATTCATAAATATCTCATAGTAAGCACGCGCTGGTATACAAAAGCCATTGGGAAATGCCTTACTTTCTTCTTTAGTTCGACAAGTATTTTTTGTGAATACGGGTATAAATTTACTGAATTCATCTTATTTCATAGCATGGTGACTTGGTGTCTGAAATAAATGATAATTAACTTACTGATTACATTATTAACGATAAGTGATTATTTGCCGTGGTAGAACAGAGAATCGCTCGGTTTAAGTTTAATAACACATATCAGGGTGAACTAAGACTCTGGTGTCGGCTGGGCCATTGGCAGCAATTTTAAATGCTAAATTTACCACGTGCTCGGCGAAGAAGGAAAAAAATATGAGGAAACCTGTAAGTCTGCTAAAAAAATATATTTTCAAGCCTCAATTTTTTTAAATTAAATCGAACATTGGAGCGGCGTGGTGTATTGTTCATTGATCCAAAACCCTTTCAAAGGTTAAGGAGGCGTTGGTCCAGCTGATGGACGTTTAGAGTTAAGGTACCTTTATGTGATTGCTTTAAATATTATGCATTTACACGTAGATTTGACTACGAACAAGGACTAATTAATGGACTAACTAAATAAATTAGGTAAATTAGCAACAGACTGAAATAGTTACTGGAGAGGACTACCGTATAATTTGTTTGCAAACCATTGTTATGGACATTAAGGACATGGATACATTGTCGATATATGGAATGTAATACTGATAAATTTTTTGCAGGTGTAAAGATTTTGTTTTCAAATATCCAATTGCAAGGTCCAATATGTGATTTAAATTAAAATGTGTTTCTCGTTTTTTGATGTCAAATTACCATACCTCAAAATACTCCGGCGAGTGTTAGTAAAGAGATCGGCTGCGCGGGCGCAGAAGAACTATAAAAGATTTAGCGGGAAGAAATTTAAGGTGTCATGGCGACAAAGATACTAGGCTGGTAATATTATAGAAATCCTTACTCTTTTACATTTAAAATTTACGACCGTGTGGCTTAACGGTAAGCGTACCCTGGTTTCGAATCCTAGTCGAAGGGTTCCGACGCGATGTAGTAGACGTAAGTAGTCTAGAAGTGAATGAAGCTTTAGGCCACTTAGTAACTATTAATCAATTTTATGCTTTAGGTTACTAAATCATCTCCGTTCGCACTTAAGTACACATACACCAACATGTCATGATGATGATTAAGACTCCATCTGTCGGACGACATTAAGTTTTTAGTGATTTTCCCTTAGTCACCTCTTTCGACACAAACGGGAAGACCGACCTCATATCCCACCGTTAGTTATAAGAAAAGCGGTTTTTTTCACCCAGGAATAAGATTGCATGTTTCACAGCGCTCAATTATATGGTTCTCTCTACTTTACAAACCAGAACACAACAGTAGTTACACTAATGATTGACAGCAGTGGGTAAAAAGGTAAAAGGTCGACTCCTCGGGGGCGGTAGAAGAGGAGTCTACCATCTGGTAAAGTTTCCATTGGTCGTCACTTACGACACTAACTAAAACTATATACCAAGCGGTTGCAGATTCAACACGGCAAGATGTGGTGGTCTATACCGGTATTACGAATGTAAATGTTATCAGTAACAGGATGCATGCTGTTATTTATCAGAGGCCAGTGTTAGAATTTTAACATATTATTTTAGAAATAATGCATACTAATGTAACAAAAACGATGCGATAACGGCATCATGTTTCACAAGGCAAGACGCGTTTCAGTTCTAACGACTGTTGTTAATTAGCACCAAAAATTATCGATATCTTATATGTTCCGTTACGTTTGTAATTATTTTAACTGTTGTAATAATTGATGAGATATTATATTATCTTAAGAAGAAGCCACGATTGCAGTGCCAAGGGATCTGCCACAAAATCGAGGAGACAGCAGTTGAATCCCCTTAGAGGCTCGTACCAATGAGCTTTACGAAACTATTTACGATCTGTATCGTTGGATTGAACACTAAGATGATGACTTCTGCCTGCGAGTCTCTACCGTCGAAGCTGGCAAGGCCACCGGGCGAACATCGTATCTCATCATCATTCATCATCATTTCAGCCTATCACAAGTCCACTGCTGAACATAGGCCTCCCACAAAGATCGCCACGAAGCTCGGTCCTATGCCACCTGCATCCATCGACTTCACGCAACACTGCGGGACGTCGATGGATGCAGCACAGGTTCTCACTCCATCTTGTGGGGGGTCGTCCTACACTGCGCTTGCCTGTACGTGGCTGCCACTCGAGAACCTTTTTTCCCCAACGGTTGTCAGTTCTGCGAGCTATGTGGCCGTCCCATTGCCACTTCAGCTTGCTGATCCTTACGGCTATGTTGGTTACCTTAGTTCTGCTGGGGATCTCATCGTTGCAGACTCTATCGCGCAGAGAAACACCGAGCATAGCCCTTTCCATAGTGCGCTGAGCAACTATGAGCTTCCTCATAAGGCCTGCAGATCGTATATACCAGTTACCGCCTTCGGTGATTTTGCACGTAAAAACTAAAAAATCCTTGATGCACGTGTCCGACTCGCACGTGGCCGGTTTTTTTTAATTTTCAGGAAAACACGAGCCCGCAGTTACACCACAAAACCAAATAACAAATTTTTATGAAACGTTTTTGGCAGGTTAGTGACCTTTGTCACGCTGAGTTTGTGCAGTGGGCAACGCATTGCGCCAAAATCCTTCGAATACCACGGAATTTGCAAGAGTATGTTCTGCAATACTCTAGAAACCTTGGACCGTTTAAAAGATTGCACTGTGGTGTTGGGGAACCTTCATGTGTTACATCTAGAGAAAACGCGGAAAGTAAACTTCACCAATGTCACATTTCCAAATCTTAAAGAGGTATTTGAATTTTGAATATTTTATCATGTACTTTAAATGTTAAAATTTAATTATATTCTTCACTTGAAAATGTTATCTCTTATTATCTTTATAAAAAAAATCATTAGAGACTTCAACGTCTTATTTGTGCTATCAAAAATAAATTTTTCTAGAAAGAAATCTAGCTCTATCACAAACAATGAAGACTTCCGAAATACGAGTATAGTAAAATAAATAGAATTATGCAAATTACAGTAAATTTCTGAAATTGATTCGAAAACTTTGAACTATTATTCCTTGTGAAAAAATAAAACACGATAACCGAGTAGCTACGAAATCTACCTACGAATCAAGAGACTTGACTACTATCCCCTATACGGACAGCTCGTACCTCGTACCCGAGAGTTTTCGAAACTTACGTACAATTTTTATCGGTGGCATGGACACTAAGACGGTGACAGGCTCACCATCTGTCACGTCGTTCCAAATAAGCACATGTGAAATGTAGATTATCTTACCTTACCAGTCTGAAAATTGTCTACTGCTGGACATAGGCCTCTCCAAAAATGGGGCCATGTGCCATAATCACAGTGCGCGGCAAGCGGATGGGCGAGCGCATTACCAGCCACCTTGCGCCTTAGACTCTGCTGGCCGTCATCGGTCTGCTTTATTTTGGTTAGGTAATTTTCGAGATGTTTATCCCACCATCTGTCGGTAGTCTTCGCGTTTTTTCAAGATTTTCACTTAGTCGTCTCTTTCGACACTAATAGCAAGAAAGGGCGGTGGCAGACTCTTACGCCGATCCCACACGACCACGGAAAAGTGGATTATAACGACTAGAATAACTAATAGTAACAAATATATTAGGCGAGTGTAAATGGTAGAGTCGGGAGAGGAAGACCTAGGGGAACATTTCACGCTCAAGTCGGGGACGTTCTGAAAAATGGCCCGGTCAAGAGTACTCTAAACCAACGAGTATGCATGCGAAGATTGATAGAAGTGGGAGAAGCGAAAGACGTATGTCAGGACCGTAGCAAGTGGAAGAAGATTGTCTCTGGCTACCCCGTTGGGAACAAGGCGTGAATATATACATACATACATACAGAATAACTATTAAGAACTCTGACAACCCTAGTAATGGATAAAATCGTGAGAGTTTATTTTATTATCATATATATTATTTTATATATATTCTCAAGGCTATTTAGCCTTTAGAATATTATTATAGACTTCACCCTTCGGTTTTTATTTTTCTATTCAAATATTCCATCCCTCGAAGTCGTATAACAGTCAATACATCTTATTAATACTAAGATAGATAAAAAATGTCGAGGCTAAACTATTGTAGTTAGTTATAAATTTATAATACCTTTATATACCGACGCCCACGCACATCAGTAACACCAGAGGAGCTGCAGGTGCGTAAAGGCGCCGGCGTAAAGGATTTTTGGAGAGGGGGAAGGAGAATAGGGAGAAGTTGGCTTCCGGCTACCCTACAGACCGAACGAAACACAGGAGCACAAGCTGCCCCCTCTTCACGACGGTATTCTGCGAGGCCGTGGTACTAACCCGGTCGAGTCGGCACTTTCTAGCAGCAAAAGCCGCCGCTGGCTCTACTGCGTTTAAAAACTAATTGCAGTAACTTGTATTTTAATTACAGATTACAGGTTTTCTGGTCGTATATAGAGTACGGGGCTTGGAGAGTCTTGGACAATTGTTCCCGAATTTGGCAAGGATACGTGGATCCCAGCTTCTGTACAATTACGCACTCATTGTGTACGACTTGCCAAATCTTAGAGAGGTAATTAAATAATGTACTATTGTTTCCGGTCAGTCTACTAGAGAGAAAGAGCACAAGTATAACATCAACTCAGACTCGATTTTAATCACCTATGTGAATGACTAGTGCCAATGAGTTTTTCGAAAATTATGTATGCGTTGTATTGTTGTCTCGGACACAAAGGCTCGGCGACAGGCTCACCACCTGTCATGTTGGCCCAAATAAGCTCTGGTTAAAATTAGGTTAAAAAGACTAAAATTACCTCTGTCAACCCCAGTACTGGGGTGTACATACGGTCGTGAGAGCTTATCCTTTATCTTCGGGCGACATCGCGTTGCTTCAGTGCAGGTGGCGGGTGGTGGACTTCTCATATTCTCAAATAATTTTCTTAAGGGGCGTATAGGTCTGCTGGTGATGAATCATACATGTGTTGCGAGTTTTTTTACAGTTCAGAGCTATAACGACCGTCACAAAAATCCAAAAAATCTTAATTATGTATGTGATCAAATTAAGAATAGAAATGAATATCACACAAAATGTACCGATTAGGTAGAGTCAGCAAGAACCGAAACTTTTTTTTAATAAATAATTATTTATTAAAGAATGACGATACGAACGAATATTTTATATTAAGTTGAAAGCGAAAGAAGTGAAAACATCTGTTAAGCTCGAAGATTACAGCGAATTCTTCCCATGGAGCATTGAGATGTTTCTTCGGAAGATTTAATGTAGCATTAAATGGTACTCGTACTTTAACCCTGTCACCATTCAATGGCTAATAATCTGCGTGGTTTTCATCTGCATCTTTACTCATCATTCATCATCATCATTTCAGCCTATCAGAAGTCCACTGCTGAACATAGGCCTCCCCCAAAGATTGCCACGAAGCTCGGTCCTGAGCCACCTGCATCCATCGACTTCCCGCAACACTGCGCAGGTCGTCACTCCATCTTGTGGGGGGTCGTCCTACACTGCGTTTGCCTGTACGTGGCTGCCACTCGAGAACCTTTTTTCCCCAGCGGTTGTCAGTTCTGCGAGCTATGTGGCCGGCCCATTGCCACTTCAGCTTGCTGATCTTTACGGCTGTGTCGGTTACCTTAGTTCTGCTGCGGATATCATCGTTGCATCTTTACTGACAACCTGTAACTGTAGTTCGCTATTGAACGAGTATCTCTTCCATGGGAAGAATACGCTGTAATATTCGCGCTTAACAGATGCGATTTATTAAAATTTACTGTTACGTTAATAATACTGGGTATGGATATTAAAAATGAAATAGAATACTTAACACAAAGGATCGAAAAACATTACTTAGTTTAATTTGTTTATTTTTAGATTGGACTTTACAATCTTCTTAAAATCGATAGGGGCGGTGTCATAATTTGGGAAGCTAAACAAGCATGTTTTGTCGATACAGTGGATTGGAAGGTCATTGCACCCGGCTCCAGACATGTCCTAACTGTAGGCAGACATGCTAATTGTAATATACGCTGTACTTGCAGCAGAAATCCAATGACGAACCACTGTTGGAGTATAAGGTAAACATTTATATACCACTTTAAGAAAATATATAATTTGTAATATCGTGTTAGCGGATGCGTAAAATTTATCGATGCATATGAGTATATTCGGACATCCGATTAGAATTATTCACGACGGTGAATAGTGGAAAAAAAAAACTTACGATTTATCCGATTTTAAAATTATTAGACTAAGAACCGTGGTAGCCTAGTGGTCAGGGCGCTCGCTTTAGTATCATAGAGTGCAAGTGAACTGGCTTCGATCCCCGGTTCCAGCACCACTAAAATTGTTAATAGCAATTTTAAGTGCTGTACTGAGCTCGTGCTCGGCGGTGAAGGAAAACATCGTGAGAAAACCTGCATGTTTAAGAAATAATAAAAATTTTATTTCGAGGATATGTGAAGCCCGCCAACCCGCAATGGAGCAGCGTGGCGGGCCATTCCCAGCTCCTACACCCTCTCGAATATTTGAGAAGGAGGCCTTTGCCCAGCAGTGGGCACTTACAGGCTGGTACTTTACTTTTTCACTTCACATTTTAAAATTATTACCAGATCAGTATTTTTTAACATTATTGGTTTAATTTACCACGTGCTTGGCGGTAAAGGAAAACATCGCGAGAAAACATGTATGGGAAATAACAAAAAAATATTATCTCGAGGATATGTGAAGCCCACTGGAGCAGCGTGGGCGGCCCTTTCCAGCTCCAAAACCCTCTCAGATATTTGAGAAGGAGGCCTTTACCCAGCTGTGGGAACTTACAGGCTGACAGGCAGGTAACAATTATTATGAAAATAAAAAAAAATATATTTCGTCATGGAGAATTGAATTTCATTTACATTATTGCTTTATTCATTTCAATAAATACACTTACAAAAACGATTCTATTAGGTTTACCGCATTGAATATTATTCATTTTCAGAAAATGCCAACGTAAACTCGAAGGTCCCGAAGGTGAAAAATGTAAAAGCCAATGTCTCGGATGTCGAAAGACAAATAGCAGCGATTGTTCCGTGTGCCGACACTACACGTTTAGGGGGCAATGTGTCTCAAAGTGTCCCAATGGAACGTAAGTTATAGCAATGTTTAAGTGTTTACTTACAACGATGTGATATTTATTCCATTTCGCAAATTTATCGGATTTAAAATCTTCTATTCAGTAAATAAGTTTACTGCTATATTGCTAGTTAAACTGCGTTTAAAAAGAGACATTCTTAGTTTTCTTTACCATCTAAGTATATTACCGTAGGTTTTAGATATTTATATTACACACCGTTTATAATTTTTGATAATTGAAGTTAGACTATTATAAGTAAAAGGGTACGGACAAGAAAAGATACTGTTTTTAACAATGTGTTTTGATGTCAATAAATTAAAGTCAATTCCTTTTTACATTTATACAATCCAATTTTACTCAAATTGTCTCATATCATAACAATAAATTTTTTTTTATCTCAACACATCAAGAATTGTCCAAAGAAATCAACAGATGGTAGATTCCTTCTTTGAATAGGAGTCATCTTGGTTGGAATCATACTGTTACCCATTTCTACCGCCAAACAGCAGTTCAATTGCTGTTTTTTCGGTTTCAAAGGAAGCCATTATAATTATGGACTGTCAGACATACAATCTTGGTCCTCAATGGTGCCAACGCATATGTTTCCTTGTTTGGCTAAAGTTGTTTGCTGGTGTCCAAAAGCTGCAGCTGTCACTTTCCCAATCAGGTGGTTTGTTAGCACAGGATTCCACCCCAATCTAATAATTTTTTTTTAATATAGATTAGAAATGATTTTGACACTTTCCTGACGAAAATATTGGTGAGTAGTAAATTATAATCTTATAATTATCTGCATCTTTAATATATTTTCAGTTTAGTTCTACCAGTAAATGGATACTGCTTGACACATGAAGAATGCAATGCCTTAGGTGGATGGTCATGGAATGACTCTTGTGTATTTGAATGTCCTCTTCATTATGTGAAAGAAAACATATCGGACAATTATACATGCAGATGGTGCAAGAAGTGTTCAGAGGTTAGTCTGTATATATACTGATAATATAACTACCAAATATATTTTTCCAATTTATGTTCGAATCTATGTCTATTCCGTAGTAACGAAAATGTTGAGACTACATTAATTACATATTTAATTCAACTTTTTGATAGAGCAACCTGTATAATTTTTGTTTTAGAAAAATTCATCTCAAAATGGTGGTCATTTATCTATTTCAACTTTATTGATATTATCGTTAATGTTTTTGTCAAAAATATATATATCTGCGAGCTACTTATTAAAATAGCATGGTAGCGAACGTGATTGTCTAAATATGCGATACTTCAAATCTTGTGAACGGATTTATTTAGGACCAATGTCATAGTGTTAATAGTGGCCGAGTACGGTCGTACGTTAGTGTCTTTTGTTTTTTTACAATGTCTAAATATATTCATATTTGATGTTCACACATTTTTAAATGGATAATTGCAACTAACTTCAAACAAATAAACCTACAAGTGCGTTTTCATATCCATGTACTAAGACCAAATGAGATAAATATAATAGTTATACTGGCTCGTTATACCCTTCAAATCGAAACGCTCGAAATCTACAGATAGATTGGTGTGTGTGCATTGCTGCTTGGCGGCAGAAATAGGAAAGAACTACAATTCGTGTTAAATGTTTCATCTGGGTGTATCATTTTGATTGGCAGCATCACCAGCGTTTTATATTTTATAATATTAAAAAGGTGTTCAAGTATTTGAATGATTATTGGTCAAATTTAGGTGGTGAAATTTAGGAGGTGGACTGAATATACATTCTAAGGGAACTACTTCACATGGGCAAAGTCGCGGTAAAATGACGTGACGGCTTCGATTGCGGAGATTAACTTTACATATTCTTGGCTTTTCTCGTAGTCGCCTATTACGACACACATGGGAAGAAAGAGGGTAGCAGATTCCTCGCTGCACATAAAATTTTAAAAATATCATTAAAAAAAAATCAATTGTTATTTCCAGACCTGTGGCAGCCAATTTCTCCGAAGCTTAGAAACAATACAAGCAGCAGGGCGATGCATCTACATTAACGGATCCTTGACCATACATATATCATCTATACTGGAAACTGTAAAAGAATTGAGAATGTATTTAAGTGAAGTACAAGAAGTTTCTGATTATATAATTATATATGGTTCAATTATGATAACATCATTAGATTTTTTGCCTTCACTTAAACGTATAGGAGGACGGAAATTGGACAGAGAAAAATATAGCTTTGTAGTATATGACATGCGGAATCTCCAATCACTATTTTTGCCGAATGTGATGCAAAATCTTAAAATTGATCATGGAACAATAAATTTCTACGGTAATCCAATGCTATGCATGAGTCACATTGAAAAACTGCAAAAAGCGTTTCCGACGCAACCCAATGAAATAGATGTTCCTCAGGGTATGAATGGTTACAGTGGAGGGTGTAATGAAGTGTCGCTTGGTCTTCAAGTAAGAGTTTTGAATGAGACTTCAGCCCTAGTTATGTTTTCACCAGTGCCTGATAATGAAATACATTATTCCGTCCTTTACGTCAGAATACCTCAAGGAATCAATGTCACATTCGTCCCTGAGACTTGCAGTGAATCAGAGTGGTATGCAGTAGATGTTCCCTCTGTTTTCAGTAACCAAGGAATGGTCCAACTAACATCTTTACATCCTGCTTCAAGTTACGCTACTTGCATAGAGACTTATGATCCTATACATAGAAACCTCGCCAGAAGTTCTATACTCAGTTTTAGAACTTTGGTTGGAAAACCTAAACCACCGTTCATCACAGAACTTGTAGCATCATCACCTGAAGCTGTGGTTATTCGCTGGGTAGATCACATGGATTACAGATCTCACATTATACGTTATGAATTAGATATAACCTTGATAGATATACAATCCAAAGATATACAGGTAAGAGATCGTTGTTTAGATAGTGATGAGGATTACGATGAATTAGACTATTCACGTCATGCTATCGTTTTAAGACCACCTATTAATTATGACAAGGGTTGCAAATCAATGTGCGGTGTACTTTCATCGGTAACTGAAGGTGCGATGATTGAAGAACATTTTGAAGTATGTAACACTTATGATTTTGAGTATGAAATGGAAAAAGGTCCACGAAAAAATTCAAGTTTTGGAAAGTATATTCATAATTTAGCCATAAATATAAGTAGTCCCAGAAATGATTTTCAAGTTGGAGTATTAGCACCATTTCGAGATTATAAATTTAAACTGCGAGCGTGTACTGAAAGCTTCTGTAGTAGATCCGCCCGAGGCGTTGTAAGAACACTTCGTAAAGAAGATGCTGATATACCTTTTATTGTTACTTTACAAGCTAATTTGACAGGATTTGTAACTGTGCATTGGGATCCGCCAGTACAGTCAAATGGACCAATCTTTTCCTACACTGTAGAAGTACTGCCGCAAATAATTCTAAATGATTACAATAATCTTTTACCGCAAGTCTGGTGTGTTTCTGTAAATGAGACCAACTTAACTGTCAAGTCAGAAATCGCTTTGAAATATCTCATAAGAGTTTGTGCTACTACTTTCGGCTCAAGCAAATCATGCAGTGGTTGGAAAAAAGCCTATATATCTCTGAGACATATACCCACTTGGTGGTGGACTGGTGTCTTGTTTGGTGTCTTTCTATATGTTGCTTCTACCTTTGTAGGCTGGTTATGCAAGAACAGAAGATACTACATAGATAGAATACCTTTGTTGGATAATATAATGACTCCTACAAACGAAACGGAGCCTCCAAGTTTTATGATGACTGATTTTGCCCCAATCTATTCCATTCCATTGCGTGACAATAATTTAGATTAGAATAAATGAAAATAACCTAGAGGAAATACAATTCCAGGAAATGATAAAACTGTTCTCCGGGGAAGAGTTTTTATAAATTAATCGAACAATAAAATTAAAAATTATTAGTGTAATTTTTTAAAATATTTGCAATGTTAAATATCCTCATATTTTTTATTGTTCCGTGGATAAGATTAAACGGCGTTTATATTAGGTTTTGTCATAAAGATTTTATTTTTTACATAGCGAAAAAAATTCATACGAATAATATACTCGTTACAAAAACGTAGTAATTTATTAAATGCTCCGAGACATGTCCTGTGCTGTTTAGATACACATTTTTGAAAAATTTGAAATATATTATTGTGTGAGAGTCAAAAAAAAAGTGCTGTGTGGTATCGGTCTAAGAATCTGCTACCCCCTGTGGGTATCGTGAGAGACGACTAAGGGAAAAGTATTGAAAATCGCAATGCCTTCCGACATATGGCAGGATAACCAACTCGTAAAATACCAGACGAAAATTAAGCCGATGACGGGCAATCGCCAAACCGCTAGTCGAGCGTGTTGATTATGCGAAATCTTCTTTATGGGAGGTCCTTTGTCCTGCAGTGGGTTATTTCAAAGCCGTTAAGGAAAGGTCAACTGCATTGCATGAAATCGGACAATTTTATTACATTAAACATATATAAAATATAGCAAGAATTACCATTACTCATACTTAGGGTTGGAGTCGAATAATTGTGATCTAAAAAACAGATTTATCTACTAATTTAAAAATAACAGCTAAACGTCTGGAGAAAACTCTAGAGGAAACTGATTGTTAAAGCAATTATGCCAAAAAATATTAGAATATTTTTTAGTCCCGCAACGGACACAAGAGAGACTCCGGTTAACGTAGAGTAGGCTTGTTACTTTTTAATTGCTATATTACTTTTTTCTGTTAAAGTTTCAACAATCGAAAAAGAACATCGATTCGTATCAATATAGATGGTGAAGATACATTATGTGTAGTTATATTTAGATGACGATTTCTTTTCGGCCGATTTCAACCGCGGCGAGATTAACCAACTACACACTCAAGTTGACATATTGTGCGCAGAACTATTGCAGAATATATTAAAGTGCCATTATTCCAAATGGAAATCCGTGAAGTCTGCCTGCACCTATGGGTGACTGGAGAAAGGGCTAATTTGATAGAAAGGGATGTCACACAGAAACTACTGTAAAGAAGGGTTGTATTAAAGACTAACCCAAAAAGAAATTATTTTCATTTGTTTCAACCGCATTTGAGATTCGAATGTACGTATTCGCATGTTCATAAGGATTGAACAAAAAAGTTTGGACTTTGATCCCGGGATCAGATTCGTAGATGGTTTTCTGTCCGTTGCGTGAGAGTGTTGGAGTTATAATTGTTACATCTAGTACACTAAAAACGTTCCATAATTTCTAGTAGAATGTAACAATATTAAAAGCAGAACGTACAACATTTCATACAGCACCAGATTGAATTATAACTTTCGCCTCGCAGAGCTCCTAATATTAAAGCCATGAAATTTTGTATTACGTACGAAACAAAACTACTCAAATCCCTTATATAGACTAGCGACAATAATCCCGGTCAAAATGGTTACCGCGGGACTAATAGAATTAAAAGTAATTAGGTTTGGAATGTATTTTAGAGAAGACAGCGCAAAGTAAAGAATTTCCTAACCTTTTAATTAAATTAGAGGACGGTTTCATGGAAGTAAAGTTAAGGAAAAATAATGATTTCCTGTATTTATGCGAACACATTGGAAATGAAACTGTTGATGATTTATGATGAAAATAATCGCGTTTAATTTTTGTTTTTATATCACAGCGGTAATGATGTGTTAGATGTCCCGATGCCATAGTTAACTCGAGCTATGAGGCATTAAGGAATAATTTTTTATGTATAGACCACATGTTTATAAATATTAAAAAAAAATATCTCTCACGACCATATCAGAGGTCTAGACAATTTTCAAAAATTATTTCAAGTTCACTTTACACCAGGTGACGGTTCCTGATGGTGTCTTGTCTTGTCTACGAGCCGACGATAGTGATAGTACATAAGTTTAAAAAAAATAATGGGTGATAACTTTTATTTTAGCAGCTCTTATAAAAGCTCGTAATGTTGACTGTGTTATAAATTATTGAATTCTCAACTACTAATAAAAATGCAAATTTGAAGTTCGTTACGATACATTCATCACTTCAAATTGCTATTAATACTTTAAGTGATGCCGGCACCTAGCATCCAATCCAGGTCATACGCTTATTATGAAAACCTGGATGTTTTAGAAAAACATTTGAAATTATTATTTCGTGGACATGCGAAGTCCGCCAATGCGCTCAGAGTGACGGACTCTTACCGGCTCCAATTTTTTTAATAATTTCTCTGAATATATATATACATATATATATATATATATATATATATATATATATATTTAAAGTTCATCAGTGCCGTTGGAGGCAACGTTAGAGAATCTGCCACGCCATGTCACCCCGTGGGTGTCGTCAATGTCGACTACCCAAAAATTTATACGGTTTCCGACAGATAGTAATAACCATCCTAAAAATGTCTGACCAAAATTATCCAGACCGTGGACTTGCAGCAGCGTCTAACTAGAGGTATCTGGTACCGCGATCGCCTTACCGCCTGCTATATGTGGCGTTTACGGCAAGTCCTCCCTATCTGCGAGGTCTATGTTCAGCAGAGGACTGTTTGACTGATAAAGCTCGTAGGCGCCAACAAAAGTATGCTATGTACGGAAGATTTGCCCATACTACCCTCGCACTACAGATGCTGCTCCCTATCACTCGTCAGTGGCAGAGATACGGGACGTACGAAATGCAACCAGACCCGAAAACAAATAATTAGTGTTGGAGCATAAGTAATAATAACGGCTTGGACCCATGAGTCAGCAATCAGGAACGCTAAACATTACGCCACGCACTCTTCGTGGCGCTCGTACGAGTTTATCGAAACTTATGTGTGACTAGATCCGGTCGAGCTTATTTCTCTAAAAAAAAAAAACATCAATCTATGGTTACTTATATCTAATAACGGTAAGTAGTTGTCTGATGCCTACAGTGATCTACAGAGGCTGGATCATATAGATGTTAATTTATGAATAAACATAATTAGTTATGTTAAAAATAATTATATTGAGCGAAAAACATCCTATCACTTTCCGAAGCTAATTCTGACACGACGACTTAATTGAAACGATCCTTTACCGTCATTTCACGTTTCATAATTTTTTACCTTAAATAAATGAAAAATAAATTAAAATCCAAATTAAGGTCATTTCCTCTTTCACGTTTTAGGGAGATTACTATATATACGAGATACATCTTTTGGTGTTGTTATATTAAATATTTGTTTTCGATTTTACGCTGTATAAGTCTTCACGTTTTTTACTTTTTTATTTAAATTATCTTGAACATTGAAATGTGATCAACTTTAGTAGTATTTCTACGCAAAAAAATTATTAAAGTTTCTGATTACATCGACTTTTTTGAGGGTTATTTAAAATAGTCGTAAAGTTTATCTATTTCAACAACTCGCTTTTGTTTTATTTAATATTCCTTATCTTCATAAACTACTGCTCCATCTTCATATGCCTAAGTAAACGTACGTAAAGTAAAGTAAGCCGCGGCCAATCGGGCCAATGGCCTTCTTTTAAGTGTTTGAGAGAGCTTTGAAGCCGGGAAGGGCCCACTAGTGCCACTAGTTGGCGGAATTCACAAATCCAAAAATAATGAAGCGATAATACTGTGAATTTACAATCGATAGTAAGAAAAAAAACCGGATTTAACCATACCTAAAAACAACAGAACGATTCAAATGTTTCCTATACTATTTATTAAGAAACAACATCTACGAGTATGTATATATTACATGTAAGGATTGTACATAGATTTAAAAAAATATTAGAGTATAGGTACATTCCAAAAAAATCTCTTGAGACATTTTATCTGTTTGATGTATATCTGTTTAGACATCACGCAAAAAGGTCCGACTTAACTGGCTTTGATATGCTTTTCACTGTACGAAGGCTTTAAATCTTTGATCCTTTTAATTCCGGAAAAATATCCGAGTTGAGTGATACGAAAGCTACTGCACCGATTTGGGTTAGGTGTCGATTTGGAATCTTAAACCCTAGTCAAGGAACACAAAGCTGATGTAAAATATAGGCGCTCTGATATGTCTGCAGTCTGTGATCATATTCTGGATTGCCCCCAATGCTTACATTAAATTTTACAGACCACACGTCCTCGCAAAAGAACACCGCTTCCGGCCAAGGATGATTCGCGAGACTATTGAAATTAAAAAAAAACATCCTAATTTCGAGAGAAGACGGCTGGATGCTACCACCTGCTTGGGGTCCGGTAATTAAAAAAAAGTAAAGTAAAGCCTGTAAGTGCCCACTGCTCACTGCTCTGGGCAAAGGCCTCCCCTTCTCAAATACTAGTATCAGAGAGGGTTTACGAGGCGGGAAGGACCCACCACGCTGCTCCAGTGCGAGTTGGCGGGCTTCACATATCCTCGAAATAATAATTATTATTTATCAAACATGCAGGTTTCCTCGCGATGTTTTCCTTCACCGTTGAGCACGTGATAAATACAGCGTTCAAAATTGTTATTAACAATTTTAGTGGTGCCCGGTGCACCGGGGATCGAACCCAGGTCACTCACGCTCTATGACACTAAAGTGAGCGCCCCGACCACTAGGCTACCACGGCTCTTCCCGTCCGGTAATTAAAAAAAATATTAGAGTATAGGTACATTCCAAAAATCTCTTGAGACATTTTATCTGTTTGATGTATATCTGTTTAGACATCACGCAAAAAGGTCCGACTTAACTGGCTTTGATATGCTTTTCACTGTACGAAGGCTTTAAATCTTTGATCCTTTTAATTCCGGAAAAATATCCGAGTTGAGTGATACGAAAGCTACTGCACCGATTTGGGTTAGGTGTCGATTTGGAATCTTAAACCCTAGTCAAGGAACACAAAGCTGATGTAAAATATAGGCGCTCTGATATGTCTGCAGTCTGTGATCATATTCTGGATTGCCCCCAATGCTTACATTAAATTTTACAGACCACACGTCCTCGCAAAAGAACACCGCTTCCGGCCAAGGATGATTCGCGAGACTATTGAAATTAAAAAAAAACATCCTAATTTCGAGAGAAGACGGCTGGATGCTACCACCTGCTTGGGGTCCGGTAATTAAAAAAAAGTAAAGTAAAGCCTGTAAGTGCCCACTGCTCACTGCTCTGGGCAAAGGCCTCCCCTTCTCAAATACTAGTATCAGAGAGGGTTTACGAGGCGGGAAGGACCCACCACGCTGCTCCAGTGCGAGTTGGCGGGCTTCACATATCCTCGAAATAATAATTATTATTTATCAAACATGCAGGTTTCCTCGCGATGTTTTCCTTCACCGTTGAGCACGTGATAAATACAGCGTTCAAAATTGTTATTAACAATTTTAGTGGTGCCCGGTGCACCGGGGATCGAACCCAGGTCACTCACGCTCTATGACACTAAAGTGAGCGCCCCGACCACTAGGCTACCACGGCTCTTCCCGTCCGGTAATTAATACCACTACAGAACCCACTGCACAACCTCAGGATACCATGAGCTCATTCTTCTTACCCGCATTCATCGACCTCCCGCTATACTGTGCAGGTCGTCACTCCGCCTTGTGGGGGGTCGTCCCACATTGCGTTTGCCTGTACGTGGCTAACACTAGCGAACTTTTTTCCCCGTACGGACGTCATTTCTACGGGCAATGAGGCTTGTGAATAAATCTGATCAAACGCTATGAAATCCGTAAATAATAGTTTAATTTCAAACTTATAAATCAAGTTATAAAATGTGTGAAAATTTTAATTAGTAAATAATTATGATTATTTTAAGTACCTTTTAACTTTAAATCCTATAGAATAGGTATTTAACATTTTCACCTATGTAAATACGGAAAAACTTACGCAGGTAAATTTAAGCTTCGTGGAATTTATATGAAAGGACTGCGGCTGAGTTAATAAATCGTAGAGGATTTTTAATTTCGTCTAATGGAAGAGGAAAGATAATTTTGGTCAAAACGTGCTTTCAGTAATTATTAGGGGCTTTGATCATTGAGGTCAGTGTTTTATCAATATTTATTTAATATTATATAGTAAATAACATTTCTTTAAATTGAATATTACAAAACGCTGGAATAATATTTCGAAGTAAAATTAAGCATACAAAGTTTTGATAAAAAAAAATTGTTTACATCATATTTCTAACAATACTCGACAGACTTGAGTATTTTTCTATATACCTAAGTATAAATGTAACAAAACTGTAGATTTTTCGTGACCTGTACAACAACTTGCAAAAATAATAAGCAAGTAAAAGTTTGACAGACACCGCGAGCGCGACGGGAGGTGCGAAACTAGGGGAACCACCATCCACGATCGTTCTGTTTACCTCGAGTAGGATGCACGAGGCAGGCTCGTACATAGAGTGGGATTGCCAGAATACACAAGAAAAGGGACAGGGTAAGGGTTCCGGTTAATTTACCGGACGAAATTCAAAGAACGAACTTCCTTATTCACCTAATAATCAAGCGACAAATCGGTATTATTTTTTTCAAATTTACCAGTAAATGCTGCTGGCCGTCAGCCCCAGTTTATTTTAAATCTGACTTATATGAAGATACCAGCAAGTGAATAAATTTGACACCTCGATCGAGCTCTGGATAAAATTTTTTATTAATGACTTTTTGGATTACTAATTAATACATATCATCCGGAGGAACTTTTGGCGTAATCGCTTCGCTTGGCAGATGGATTGGTGTTGGCGAACACCGGCCTATGTGGTCTTGCATATTCGAAATGATGATTTTTCATTATCTTTCGAACGCTGCGAAATTTCGCATTTCCCTTAATTAAGCGCAAAATCGCAGGAACAGCTATTATACAAGATAATCCTAAAAGTTGAGGCAGGGATAAAAATAGATTTTCTTCTTCATCAGCATATTAAAGTCCACTGTTGAAGATATCTCCAAGAAGAGACAGCAAAAGTGGGCGTGAATTTCTTGAAATATTTGTCCGTATACATCTCCCAAGGGACACCACGCAGGATGAGCGAAGTCTGTAGGATTTGGGTTCTTCAAATTCGAATGGGTTTTCCGCTATCTTTCAATCAATGGGGCCTCGAATGTTATCTAGCACGGTTCACCACGTGCAGGTAAGGTTAACATTTGGAGAAATATACGGTTTATTCTATGTAGATATCAATATTGTTTTTGTTGTAAAATATTTACGAATTTTCGAATCGAATCGATGAATTTAAATTAAGTTTCAGCATCATGTCAATACCACATTGTGTCAGGATTAGAGGAAAAGCAATTTCCGGTAGCAATTCTCAATAGAGGGAAAGTAATTTTCTCAGATAATTTTAATTAATGTTAGGCCCATGGGTTACTGTTACTCTGATTTAAATATTTATTAAAATATTTATTGTTAAGAAGTATTAGCGCATTATTCGAAGTTGCGTCGTCGTGGTATAGTCTTGAAATTAGTTTTGAGGAAGCTAAATGAAACAAATATATAATAAACAACACATTATATAATGTATACTAAGAGATAGGACCTCTTTTCTGTCCAGGAGCTGTCTGAATATGTATCAAAAATTATCATTAGTATTGAGCCACCTGCATTCATCGACATTCCGCACCACTGTGCAGGTCGTCACTACATCTTGTTGGGGGTCGCCTCACACTGCGTTTGTCTGTACGTGGCTGCCATTCGAAAACCTTTCTTCCCTAACGGTTGTCAGGTCTGTGCTAGCTTTGTGAACGGTCCATTAACATTGCAGCTGACTGAACCTATATCGGTTAACCTAGTTTTGCTGCAGATATCCTCATTTCAGATTCTAACGCGCAGAAAAATACTGCGCATCGCCCTTTCCATAGACCACTCAGCAACTTTGAGCCACATGTTTTTTTCCACGTGCGGCGTGCTGTAAAATACCTCGTATTGGTTACGTAAGTCATCAGTGGCAACCCGCATATGTTTGTACACGTCGGTGTGTAGGTTTTGAGTTATATAAGAAGAGAAGACGGGACGTAGTTACCCGCACGATACCCAGCACGAATAGGACGGCTCGTCCAGGAGAGAAAGAGACAGAGAGAGAAAGAGAGAGACGGTCTTTCTCAGTGAATACCCTCGTGAAATAGCAGTATAATGCTGCTGTATTTTATATGGTAACAGATTGAACTGGTAATCCTTTTAACTTTTCACGTAATTCAATTACGTAACATTCTGCATTTACGAAATATAAGACTATTAAGGAAAGTAGTGTTGGGAAATAACGGACGTAACAAAAGGTACAGTCGGAAAAATAAATACACAGAAAGGCGCATGACTTGAAATATAGATAGTGCTCTATAATCCATTAGTACGAACAGAGTACTGGGAGTAGCGTTGCACCTCTCACAGCGAACATGCGGTGAAAAACTGTGTTTTTAAAACTGGTAGTACATCGGGTTTCTAAAAAATTGTCCTGGTTCCTTAATACGTAAATGGTGCCAGCAACGTCATTTATCTTTACTAATATTATGAAGAGATAAAGTTTTTAAGTTTCTATGTTTGCAGAAGATACTCTCCGGATCTATTGATCCTATTTGGAATATTCTTTCATTAATAGACAGCTAAATAGTTGAGTCTCAAGTCGGAGAAATATATGTTTTTTCGCTGCTTTACGCAGGCGCCGGCGTGCGTTGAGCAAACAGTTCGAAATGTGAATCTAATATATATATATCTTTATCTAATCCAAAATCACGGTTTTTATTTTTAAAATTAGAAAAAAAGTATTAGATATTGTTTCCATGTACTAAATAGATACAATATTTTAATCCTCTAAATTAAGTGATTTCTTCTTGTTTATTACAAGGTTTAAATCCGTGTAAGTGAGTAAGTGTCCGCCTCCTCAGATACCATGCTTTTATAGTAGTAAGTTTTATAGAAAAAATCCACTTAGGATTACTGCATTACAAAGATTAAGTTCTAGCCAATGCCCTTCAAAGAAGCCTACATTACTGCTTTACAAAGACTACGTTCTGGCCAATGCCCTTTAAAGGATTTGGATGAGGAAAGTTAACGCCTTGAATTGTGATGAGTGTGATATGATAAATGACGTTCAGCACATACAACAGTTGGCAGAACGAACATCAGATGCAGCAACATTTACGGGGGAAAATATGATTTTACAGCAATGATTCTTTCGCTTATTTATAATAATTTAAAAATATTTGTATTTGAAGTTGATGATTTAAGTAACGCAGAGGGTCCCTAAATTAAAAAAATATAGATATTTAAAGAAGATGTAATTTTCCACATACTTATCCTCCACGTTTTATAGTTAAGAGTATAAGAGTATAGTTTAGAACATTAGAGTGAAAACCGAGCTAACCGCCCTACAGATGGCAAGTGATCATTGCAGTCTAGGAATACGTGCAAATAACTTTAATTGAAAAAGTTCACAGATGCCTTTGCCTTGTTGATTAGTAAGTAAGACGGAATGCCCTTCAAAAAGAAACACAACATTTTTTATCAGCTGTTTAGTGGCAGATATATATATAAATATAAAAATAACTGGACCTCGTCGCACCAAGTCGAAACTCAGTGACTTTCATTGAAAGTTAGAAAGTAAGAAACACGTTTTGTCATGGTCTATATACAACAATACAAAAAATAACAAACGAAGGATAAAAACAATCCTTATCATTATCAGTCTTATGAACCAAAACAACAAACAAAAAACTTAGTTAGTGCTGCAGTATGAGGCGGAATGTACTGGACACAGGTTTTCACTTTGGGGGTAAATCACCTCAACGCTTGTATTTCTACAAAGACGCAACATACAGTCTCATTCCTGCTGTCCTAGTATTCGGCAGTTTGTCCTTTCAAATTTCGAGAATATACCGGAACCGTGAAACATTTCTTTCTCTCAGTTGAGGCGGGAAAAGATCGCTTAAACACCGCAACACCATCTTCAAACTAATAGCACCATGCCTCGTAAGGAGATACGTTCCTATGATCCCAATGAGCATCGCCGTCAGAGGTGTCGATAGAAAGGCAATGCCAAGCATGCAGATTGTTTTGCAAATACGACTAAACTAAGTAGTAAGAAAAAATATTTAAACAAAGAAATTTCATATTTTAATTGCCTTGACGTTAAATAGACCAGTCATAATACTCCTGGTCGAAACACAGCCTTACCGAGATACTCATTTAATTTATGCTAATTGGAAGGAGAATAGTTGTCAAAGGGAGGAAACCGCAACCGACGTATTTTATAATCCTCTTGAAGTACTGCTCGTTCCCAAAATGGATGATTATTAAACGAAGCTTTTAAATAATTACATATATATAGTTTACTAGTCACTGCCCGCGGTTTCGTCTGTGATCAAAAACTTGGTCTCGAAAGAACTCTTTATCATTACGACAAAGAGTCAGTTAAATTATTTTACTGTATACATATATATGTTTAAAATTTTCTTTGTAGTAATAATCTCCTGCGTTTCGTTCGGCGAGTGAGGTAACCGGAGGCCATCTCGGCCTTTCCTCACCCCCCTCCCCATCTTCCCTCGCTGCCTCCAAATATCCTAAAAGGCCGGCAACGCACCTGCAGCTCCTCTGGTGTTGCGGATGGACGTGGGCGAAGGTAATCACTTACCATCAGGTGAGCCGCTTGCTCGTTTGCCCCCTTTCTCAAATAAAATAAAAAAAAATATTGTCTATTAATGGCTTTATTAAGTGTTGCATTTACCTCATGCTCGGCGGTAAAGGAAAAACTTGCTAGTCTATGCATCTGCATGTCATGAAATAATAACCTCATGACGTGTTGCATCAATAGAAATTCTGCTGTTATCACACGTTAAAGTACAAAAAGTATTTTGAGAAAACAAAACAAAAGATATTGAGAATATATTTCAAATACTAAATTTGAATTCATTTTAATGCGCGATATCAAATGATGCATAGATATAAATGCCTATTTTACATAGATATAAATTGAAATGTCTATTCTTATTTGTTTGGGTTAGGCAGCACGCTGCACTGTACCCAGGTGAGGTTGTATAACAAAAGTAGCAAACAGGCTGTAAATATCCACTACTTGGCAAAGGCCTCCTTCTCAAATATCTGTGAGGGGGTTTGGAGCCGAGAAAGATCCGCAACGCTCCTCCAGTGCACCCGTACACTGGCGGACTTCACATGTTCTCGAAAAAAAAACGATATTTTCCTTCACCGCAGGTGGTAATTCGAACTGATATTAAAAGTTTTAGGGTTGAACCCATAGATATTGTCATTATTACTTGGTAATGGTCATCAACGTTTATCTACTACACTGACATTTATTAAACTTTTTTTTTATACCTTTATAGAAAATTTGATTTCTTAAAAACGGCTAAAGCCAGAATGAATTTTGAAAAATTTCTCTACGTTTTTAAAATCTTTTAGTATTTGTCTAAAGCCGAGTGAGTGCAATGAATGCATTCGGTCGATCTTGGCTTATCGATGTGATTTTTCAACTTGCAAACGATATTTCAAACCAACATTGCCAAGAAGTGTGTCAAATTTAAACCAATGATTCTTAAACTCTTTCGTGATATAGAATTGTTTTAGAAAATAGTTTTCGTTTGTTTTAGTGTAATAGTACCAATGCAGATAGCATTACTAAATTTTGCTCAAAAACAACTTGATTGACTGTAGTAAATAACTAGATTAAAGTTAATGAGAGACTAGAGAGCGGGCAGTGGTACCCTACAGTTCAGGGTTCAGGGTACTTTAGGTCTGCCATACGTGATAGTTTTAAGATTTCGATTCCGCCATCAACCGGTAGCTACCGGATTTTTCTGGTATTTTCCTTTATTAATATTAACAAAATGTACGGCGAAAGAGCTGTGGTAGACTAGTGGCCAGGGCGCTCACTTTACAATTTAGTGGTTTCAAAGAGCGAGAGTGACCTGGTTACGATCCGCGGTGGCCGGCACAGCTATAAATTGTTAATAGTAGTTTTAAGTGTTGTGTTTACCACCTACTCGGGAGTGAAGAATTCATCGTGAGGAAACCATGTCTGAGAAATAACAAAAAATATTGTTTCGAGAATATGTGAAGCCTGCCAACCCAGACTGGAGCAGCATGGCGGGCCCTTCCCGTCTCCAAAACCCTCTCAGATATTTGAGACCTTTGCCCAGCACTGGGTACTTAAAGGCTGCTACTTTACTTTTATTTTTGATGAGAGAATACAATAAAGATAATGGGCCATTTTTTCAAAAAATATTTTGAGATATATGTATGTGTATACAGAAACCTAATTTTGTGACATTATAACTAGGAAACACATAGTTGAGGATGAAACAGTCGAATATATGCTTTAAATTGTAAACAACGAAGTAATGTCGACACAAATACCTTAACGGATGACAAATGGTCCATACGGTGAGAGAATTTATAGCTTGGACTGGTATCATTAAACAATGGTTTCTGCAAATTGCATTAGAAGTATTTAGTTAGCTCAAATGAAGCTGAAAATGTATCATAGTGTATTAGAATACCTCATCTCACTCGGGCACTCTTGGAAGAGTGGTCGTGTTTAACATAGATATTTTCAATTCTTTGTAACTTGATCGCCCACGTGATTTTCTGCCTTCACATTGACTGTGGACACTAAGTCTTTCCATCGACTGTAAATTTCTGCGATGCAACCAAAGATCTTGAGCATTAGAACACAGGAATCTTTATAAAGCCGTTAAGTTCTCTACGGGATTATGATCGGTAACAAGTATCGCTCTCAAATAAATCAACAGCAAAAGCCGGATCGTATTTCTTAGAAGGTTTGTCCATAGACAATCCGCTTGATTGGTGAGCGCGGTGCCGGCACCCACGCATAAGTGATGTTGCTCCAAATCATTAGTTGTAGGATTTGGATTTGGGCAAATCTGACATAATTCGGTCGCCAGAGCTTTGTTTGTCGACTAGCAGTATGCATCACGTGCAGGTGAAGTTGGCATTTGGGGAAAGAGATTTTTTATTCCCCTATACCCCTACGTCGTCACCGTAATTATCATTTTTATTACATTGGAACCTTACGCCGCCTATTTTAGACGGATGCTTCTATTGTTAAGTAGAAAAGATTTTATTGATCTGTTACATTTGATTCCTCTACTGACTATTTAAGATCAAGAGATTCTTTTCCTTAAGCCACTACTCGGCAATATACACATTATGCTAGTTAATTACTTTTTTATTCTTGAGAAAACATAAATAATAATGTTAAAACTGCATGCTAGCAGTAAAATTGTAAAAAGCTCCTAGTTAGGATTACGAAACGAAAACCGAATCGGTTTAGACTTGGAATTATTCATTTCCTCTGCAACGTATTTGCCTAATTTGGCTAAGCTTTGAATGTCGAGAGGTCAGAGTGCGCATGGAGAAAGCAACGTTACATGAATTGATGGGTCATAAACGTAAATAAAAATAATTTAATATTTTTTGAGTGCTATTATGGTGTATATGTGGTTTATGTAAAATATTTTCAATATTTGAGTACTAATTTTTATCCCCCGAGAATATTCTCAGTTTAGTATTAAGCCTTATTATTATAATAAATAGACTTCTTCAATACTTAGTGATCTCCTAATGAAGTAAGGGCGGCAAGTTGGTTGAACTTGGCACATTCGTACATTATATTTTTGTGTTGATCACAGTATTGTGGATAGGCCTCATTTGTACATAAAAATTTTATAAATTTCAATTACGTGGAAATGCAGTCAGTGTGGTACCAAAAAGGAATAAATCTTTATGATATTTCAATTATTAGATTGTAGTTATGTTAAATCAAATTTATAAATTGATTTTGTGAATAAAATCGTAGTAGAAATTATTAATTCTATTTAAATAAAGTACGTATAAAAGGGCAATATAAGGATAAAGATGTGCAGGGAAAATCTAATAATAAAATATATTGTGAAAAACGCTTTATTTTAGTTTGAAATTACCTATAATGAGACGAAATGTGGGGGATTAAATGAATTAATTGACAAATAATTAGCAGCTTTAGAACATTATTAAATGTAAACATGTATAATATATATTAAAGAGCGAAACGGAAAATTATATTTATTTGATACTATTGGCATGCATCTTCTCGGTTAGCAGAGAGAAACATGATGTTCTCCTAAAACGTCTGTTTCTCATTGAGCTACTGAAAAGAGTACAAAATTCTTTCTTCCTTCGATTCTTCAAGTCACTGTTCGATGTATCAAAAGTGACAAGACAAAACGAAGGAAGAGTCTGCGTACTTGTTGTTTTTCCAAGTTTACACGTTAGTCATACAAAAACAAATTACACTTTTGTTTTGAAAACGTTCGGCCATCTTTTCGAGTTTGTTCGGAATTGTTGCTCGCACTCCAATATAGTACTCTTAATTCCATTTAAAAAATTGTGGGATATTTCTTTAAGCGCTGTTAAGTACCAAAAGGCTTTGACGTAACGTTGAGTAGAAAATAGAATTAATACATTAAAGTTTAATTTTACAGAATTTATCGAACTCAACTTACTTTTTTTTTTAATTTCCAACTTTTCTTTTCGTATGATTGTGCTTTGCAGCAACCATGAATCATCGATGCTCTCAGAAGTGTGATCATATCCCTGATCGTCCCAATCATTACATCAGATTTGTTAGACAACAAATCATCGCAAAAAAATATCGATACTTCGCAAGTCTATTTAAATCAAGGATGGCTTAAATCAGGGGATCCCCTAATAATTAAAATTTAATCCAAAGCCAAGAATACTAGTGCACAACCACAAGATACTGTAAGCACCTTTTGCCTAGCTCGGACCAAAATAAATAATTAACAGCTGTCGGTAGCCAGAGTTAACTATGACATCAGGATATCTAACAACACAATCCCATCATGATCACATTTGACATGATACATCGATAAGTAAAAGATTGAAATAAAACACGATGAATTCCGTATAATTAGTTTCATTTCAATTTATATTCTAAATAATATGCTAACAAGAAATAATTATATAAATTATATACAATATTTCACTCTGTGAAATATGTATATAAGTTCTAGTAGTTCGTGGAACAATTTTGTGTTATTTAATTATTATATCTAGTTATTGTGTTAATATTTCACTTAACAAACTGGTTTATTCACTTCACAAAATTTGAACACGAATTATGTGCGCAGAATTAAGCATACTTAAATAAGAATTTAATTGTAATTTGGTATGGTAACCGAGAGATTATAATTATACTTATTATAAATAAAAACTAATATTATCATATTATAATTCGATTATCATCGAAAAATCGATTCATGCCCTGAAATTAATCAAAATTTACGCTCTAGAGGAAACCGCGGGCGTCTAACGAATAAATAAAGTGGGTTCGACCTTTATTTTTCTATTTCATCTACAGCTTCTAAGCAATCAATTACGGGACATAGGTTTCTCGAAACAGTATAAATCATGATTAGTAAGTTCTGAATAGTTTAGGTCTGGCATATAGGTGATTGTTTTAGATTTTAATTTAAATTTTAGATTTCGATTCCGCCATCAACCGGTATCCACCCGATTTTTCTTGTATTTTCCTTTATTGACATTAATGAAACGTCCGGGGCAAAGAGCTGTGTTAGCCTACTGTACCCGCACTGGAGCAGCGTGGCGAGCCTTTCACGGCTCCAAAAACCCTTATAGATATTTGACAAAGAGCCCTTCGCCCAGCTGTGGGCACTTTCAGGCTGTAATTTTTTTACGGGGAAAGATGACGTAATAGATGCACTCTACCACCAAATGTACTAACGATATTCAAATTTTGTTACTTTAGAACAGACTTTTTATCGTGGCAGAGACAAGGGGCGGCCTTTGCTGCTGCTCGGATGGGCTCCGGCTCGAACGGATTAGTACCACGGCCTCGCATTTTACTGTCGTGAAGTTGAGGCAACTTTTGCTTCTACGTTTCATCCGGTGAGTGAGGTAACCGGATGCCCTCGTCACCCTTTCCCCGTCGCCCTTTCCTCCCTTCCCATACCCCAAATATCCACAACGGCCGGCAGTGCAACTGCAGCTCGTCATGTGTTGCAGATGTACATGGGTGACGGTAATACCTTACCATCAGCTTAGCTACTTGCTAGATTGCCATCTTTCTCATAATAAAAACTGCAAGGTTTGCTATGTATTGATAAAGCTCTATGTGATGTTAACATGTAGTATTAAGTGGTCAAGAAAAACATCCGGCCAAATCTGCTCTGAGCTTGGGCTTAAGGAACTCAAACACATTTCCGACTTTCGTTTGTTTTGTTAACCTCTCAGTTTTATGGATTTTACATTTAGCGATCGGCTAAAGTTCACAAGTTAATTCGACGCACAATTTTGCTAGACATGTTTATATCGGTGCAATAGAAACACTGATGAAACAGGAGGAAAAACAAGTAGATAAATAATTGTAACGTTATTTAATATAATTATAACGATGTATAATAAGTAACGACATTTACTGATTTTATAGAGTTTAATTAGCTTCATTTTCAATCCCCACGTTTAAACAATAAAATCCGTAAATAATAGTTTTATTTCAAACGTCTAGTATTGTATTCGCGTAAATACAAGAAATCACTTAAAGTGATCATAGTTTAAACAGAAAGGTGTTCCTGGTCCTTGTCGTAGAAACGTCTACTGAAATTAGTTTTATTAAAAACTAGAAGATAGAATTATAAAATGTATACACGAAAATAAGTGTTAAGTGGTTCTTACTTCACAAGCCTGTTTTAAGCTAACAAATATCCACGAGGTTCCGAAGAGCCTAACATGAATTATGCATGTTGCTTTTAGGTCCATTATCAAGTCTACTTTAGATAACACAGCTTTTATCCTAGGGAGTAAAACAAATTTGTTTCTTGTTACTACATTACATTAATAATCTGTAAATAGTCCACTTCAGGACATAGTCCTCTTCAATAAGGAGGTTTTGCCCGACAAACGGATTGAGGATCGCAGTACCAGACAGTTTCTATACGTGGTAGAGTCAAGCGGCGGCTTTTGCTGCTGCTCGAATGGGCCGGCTCGACTGAGTTGGTACCACGGCCTCGCACGACCTCTGGTGTTGCAGATGTACGTGGGCGACGGTAATCACTTACCATCAGGTGAACCATTTGCTCTAAAACACATCCCACGGCTACTCTAAAACACTAGAAACGTCGGGAATATAAAAACAAAATTAAACGCGATAAAATCCGTAAATAATAGTTTAAATTCAAATGTGTAGTGTTCGCGTAAATACAAGAAATCATTGTTCAAATTTATTGTCGATCAGTCATTGTAAATGCAGTAAATTTTAATTATTTTGTCTACATATATATATAAATGGTAAAAGACAGTGTCACTTACAAAAAAATCTTATTACTTATAAAGACAAGCACATGTGATTTCTAAGTTTTGTAACTTATAAGGAAAAATCATTTGCTATATTTCCTTGTAATAAACGTTTGTTCCAATATACGATACACGAGCGGAAGTCTCTAAATGCCAATATTTTAGCTTTCTCTAATAACTTTCAATATTTGTTCAGAAAAATGAGTAGTTGTACGCGAACAAGTATCTCTGCTTAAAATATTATATTTCAATGACAGGAAGCTATAGCAAATAAAACTGATTTGTTACGCGGATCGCAGGAACGAGAATGAAACTCGATTTATTTATATCACAGTTGAGTGTCTAGATATTGCAAAGGTTTCTTTAGCTACCTACGCATAACTGACGAAATATGAATGCGCGTAATTTATTAACAGTCTAAAGAACACTTAAAACCGGGGAACAAATAGAAAAATGCAGAGAAAACCTATAGAGTCATTTACCAGACTTACACGACAAATTGCTCCACGTTATCGAACATAGGTAACAAAATACAAAACAAGAGAAAAACGCCTCTGCAAAACAAAGAACACTAACAGAACGAATCATATCGCTAATTGAAAGAAAAAAACCGAAGTATGATAAAATACATCAAGTTCGACATACAAAAATAAGGCCACAAAAACTATTGATGCTCTGAGTTATGGTCAAAAGTTAAAATTCAGATGGGCAGGCCATGTAGCACAACTAAAAGATAACAGATGAACATCCATCATAGCCACATGGACAGGGCCTCCAGGAGAAATGACGCACGGCAAAACTATATAAACGTTGGGTAAACGACAGAAAAAGATAGCAGGATCACAGTGGATACAGACAGTAAAAATAGAGATAATGGAAATCTCTGGAGAGAAGTATGTTGAAACGTCTAAAGCATATCTAACCATGCCACTATTGGGTATATCGTCGTTTGAGCTAATTCCGTTATTTGCACAACCTAGTGCTTGACTTTAACCATACCTGGTATAGGTGTAGGAGCCGAAGGAATCTGGGATTGTAGCGCACTTGCCAAGTAAGAACTATTCACACTCTTCTCTTCACACCTTCGTTGACGTCGGACTAAAACACCGACCCCTACATTGGCTTAGTTTAGTCCAGATTTTAATCGCCCCTCCAAGAAATCGACAGTAAATGCTGGCATATATTTCTTGGATGGTTTTTCCATTCTCACTACGCTGGGAAAGCATCTCGGTCACCAGTGTTTGGGGGCTTTTTGTCGTTTCAGCCTACCACAAGTCCACTGCTGAACATAAGCCTCCCCAAAGATTGCCATAAAGCCCGGTCCTGAGCCACCTGCATCCATCGACTTCCCGCAACACTTCCAGCAGGTCGTCACTCCATCTTGTTGGGGGTCGTCCCACACTGCGTTTGGGGCTTTGACTTAGGTAAATTCGAATAGGTATTCCGGAATCATTCAATCAGCAGAGACTCATCCAGCGGGATGCACCATGTACAGGTGAGGTTGTTATTTTCATTTTGAGAAAGAGATGGTGTGAAATCTCTCTCTCTGTCTCTCTCTCTTTCTCTCCTCTCCCTTACACACCTGACACCTTAAACAATGACACAGGCCAGTAATTCCAGTTCCTCTGCTGCACGGATAAATGACGATGCATAACGCTTCGTTCGAATACAAGGTAAGAATGTAAAAACAAAATAATTGAACCCACCGTCAAATATAGCTCTATAATTCGTGACTCTGAACCTTGTGTAAATTTAGAAGCTGAAACACATAGGGGCGTGAAATTCCGCCACACTTTTGCCGCTCGATTGGAGCAGTACCACGACTTCGCAGAATACCCGGGTGAAGTAGAGGCATCTTGTGCTTTTACGTTTCTTTCGGAGAGTGAGATAACCGGAGGCCCAATACCTCTCCCTATCCCCTCTCCTCTTCCTTCCGCCCTTATTCCAAATATGCTTCAAAGCCGACAATGCACCGGCAGCTCCTCTGGTGTTGCAGATGTATCATTCTCAGTGTCCTTGTTGCAATCTCCGCCTTAGATTCAATGAACCGCCCAAAGCTGAGTTTCGACGACATTGAGACTACCTAATAATCGAAGTAGGTAGGCGTATCCCTATGATACATTTTGAAAAGTAGATAAGGGTATATAAACAAGTTTAAAAATAACACCCATACGGCAAACAGAATATTTAAATGAAAATATCATTTAACAATTTTAATACATTCAAACAGTCTAGACGATGTCCTCTTGAATCTTATCAAATAGATCCAAAAATATACTAACGATGAGATCTAAAGAAATATAATATTACATAATATCTTTTTATTGGAGCGTTTTAATGTTGTTTTGATCTTGGTCTTTAAGGTTATAATAAAAAGAAAATAATTCTATTTATAAAACAAAATAATTTCACTTTGAAAAATAAAACCGAGACTGATTAAAAAGATAATCCCATTCGTCAAAATTCACTGTTATTTTACCTAACTAATGTAATTGCTAGCTAGCTAGCTATATATTAATACAAGCTAGGGTATGCCCGCTGCTTGCGCCTATTCGCAAATTTTGTTCCGAAAGAACTGATTGATATAAGCACTATTCTGTTCTACGGCAGAAACTAACTCTTTGTCAAATTTGTTTCATATTCGTTAAGTCCTTTAAGCGTGATTGAAAAGCAAACGCACAAATTTTCATGTTCATCAAAATCCGTGAAGTTGTTTTTACATTTAATCAGTTTAAACATTTATATATATATATATAAGTAGAGAAGAATACACTTCATACAGCGACCTGGTATCGATCCGGTACCTGCAACACTAAAATACCTGCCTACGCGCTTTGGAGCAGCGTGGCGGGCCATTCCCTGCTTCAAAACCCTCTCAGATGTTTGAGAGGGAGGCCCTTCCTTAGCAGTGGGCTTACAAGCTGGTGATTTACTTTTTAATATTACAGATGAGTAACGAAGAAATATATCGGGATATATCTGTCTTCCGCATCGAGATATATTTACCAGATTCTAGTGATTAATGTAATAGGAACGGTGCCCGCTCGGACAGATTAATCAGTTGCGACTTGTATCTTAAACATTCTGAGCTGGTAAATCCTGAAACATAATTACGTGACCTAAATAATTAATAGCACCTTACCTATAATACCCCAAAAGTTAACGGATATTATTGCTTTGATTTATAGTTAAGTCTAAATTACATGAAAGCATTCACGACCGGGGATATGATGGTGAATATACCATCGTAGAGGTACAAGTTTCTACCAACGTCAATCTCACCACCACGCAGTGCAATCTGCCTGCTAACGGATGAGGTTCTGCCGAATCACTAGTGATAGGGAGACAGGAAAGTGATAGATAGCAGAGTCTCTAGTGCTGAACTCACCAATCCGCTGGTGAGTATGGGCAGATCATGGCATGCCTCGTCGATGCATTCATGAAAAGACGTATATCCAGCAGTAGTGCTGCAGAAGAATTTATGAACGATTTGTGTATCTTAAGATCATTCATCGTCATCAGCATTCTAGCTGTTCACCGTTTTAACAGGTGGTAGACTCCTTCGCTGCCAAGGAGTCATCTACTACCGCTGAACAGCAGTGCGGTTACTGAATTAATGTTCCGTTCCTGTTTTTTTTTATTTGTATTTGTATGGAAAAGGTGGCAAACGAGCAAGCGGCTCATCTGATGGTAAGATATTACCAGCACCCACTTGCATCTGCAACACCAGAGGAGCTGCAGGTGCATTGCCGATCTTAAGGATATTTCGAGAGGAGGGAAGATGTGAGGGAGAAGAGAGTGGCCCTCCGGTTATCTCACTCACCGAACGAAACGCAGAAGCACATGGTGCCTCTACCTCACGCCGGTATTCTGCGAGTACGTGGTACTAACACGGTCGAGCCAGCCCATTCGAGCAGCAGCAAAAGCCGCGGCTAGGCTCTACCACGTACGAAAATATATAGAGCCAGTATAATTATAGGCTTCTTCTTCAATTGTTGTTGTTAGCGTTGTCCATGGGCTGCGATAGAAACTTACTATAAGGCGTACTTTTCACCCTCAAAATTATAAAAAAAAAACTGTTGAATCTAATTCCCTCTTCCCCGGTGAGAGTAACGTAGGTATTGAATATATTGAGAAAATATTGCTGGAAAATCGGTATTCCTTTTAAGTTATTGCGATATTATTCTTGAGATTTGCGTCCTGGTCCCGTACCCGGCAGATAATCACTACTTAACCATGTCAATATAAAGAATAATGATAATACACAGATACACACACATAAAACAAATTCTCTGATGTTTATGTCATGGTGTAGGCGATTTGTGTGTGGTATCCTACTGTTGTGGTGTATGTGGCATAAAATCGAGGCAAACACAACGGGAAAATGCGGCCAGTGGTCTTGGTACCATATTTATTCATATATTCATGCCTTGTTCCCAACGGGGTAGGTAGAGACAATCTCCTTCCACTTGTTACGGTCCTGACATACGTCTTTCGCTTCTTCCACTTTCATCAATCTTCGCATGCATGCTCGTTGGTTTAGAGTACTCTTGATCTGGTATTTTTCCAGAACGTCTCAGATTTGATCGTGAAATGTTCGCCTAGGTGTTCCTCTCTCGACTCTACCACACTCGTCTCATATATTTGTTTCGTCAACCTACTTTCATTCTTGGTACCATAGCATCAGATAAAGGCCTCTATGATGAGTAAATTTACGTAATTATTAGATTGTACACATTAATTATTTACACATGACAGACTTCACATTGGCAGAATTTTACAAAGAGAAGCCATAAATAAGAAATAAGAATAGCTAGTTATTTAAAACAAAATTTAACAGATTGATGTAAATGACATTTTCATTAAACATTGTATTGATTATTATTCACTCTTGTGCTAGAAAATGTCGTAAAGTCAAACCGGTCGCTTATTTATATAATAATTAAAATGTGTATTGAAACTTGTACAAGCCAGAATAATTCAATATGACGAAGTTTCAACGAGTGACAAAGTATAAATTATTTATCACAAGTATAAATTATTAAAAAAATCAAACTTTGTATTTTTATTATTTAGTTATATAATAATGAGTATCACAATTTCAGGCCAAGATGAATTATGCGGAAACAGAAATGATTTCTCCGTAAGCAACATTTGTAGCTCCGGTTTTCAAAGCATGATCCGTTTGTTGTTAAGCTTACACAGTAAATTTGCTTCACTCAAAGTAAACGTACCGTTGCAAATTTTAGTCGTAGGAAATGGCACTGAGTTACGTTAAGCTCCTATATTATCACAAGTATAAATTATTAAAAAATCAAACTTTGTATTTTTATTATTTAGTTATATAATAATTAAAATGTGTATTGAAACTTGTACAAGCCAGAATAATTCAATATGACGAAGTTTCAACGAGTGACAAAGTATAAATTATTTATCACAAGTATAAATTATTAAAAAAATCAAACATCGTATTTTTATTATTTAGTTATATTATAATGAGTATCACAATTTCAGGCCAAGATGAATTATGCGGAAACACAAATGATTTCTCCGTAAGCAACATTTGTAGCTCCGGTTTTCAAAGCATGATCCGTTTGTTGTTAAGCTTACACACTCAAAGTAAACGTACCGTTGCAAATTTTAGTCGTAGGAAATGGCACTGAGCTTCGTTAAGCTCCTATATTATCACAGAGTAAACTCTATTGTATTAATATTTACTTAAGAATATCGTTATAGAGGCGGCACGTACAGGCAAACGCAGTGTGGGACGACCACCCACAAGACGGTGTGACGACCTGCACGGTGTTGCGGGAAGTCTACGGATGCAGGTGGCTCAGGACCGATCTTTGGGGGAGGCCTATGTTCAGCAGTGGACTCGTAATAGGCTGAAATGATGATGATTATGGTCGTTTTCAATCTCTTTTAGAATGATAGTCTCTCTACATTGATACTATATTTAGTTGAGACATATTCTTCATCTTTATTAAAAAAAAACAAAAGATGATTTCTTAAACAAGACATAGAAAGCAAAGTTTTAGCGTTATAACGTCTGAGAGGGTTTCCGACTCCTAAACTACGGCTGAACGTGACGTAATTATCTATTTCTACTTTTATTATGTTATGTTAGTGACACTCGCTTGGCTCAGTGGTTAGCGTACTTGATTCTTGAACACACAAATTACTTAATAAACGTTGTGTTCCGTGTCTCTCCTCCCCAGTTCCTTCCATCTCATCGCATTGCACAATACTTAAGGCAAGCGAGTGCCTCTGTTTCTGCGCGTACACTTGCGGCACTATAATATTGACTGCGCAGTTGAAAACTGCCGGAAGTTGTCGCCGTGGATTCTATTGTCGTTATTATCGTTCCATTACACACATACATACTTTTACGTTACTCTTCCAGCATGTTTACGTTCACTAGTACAAAGAATACCAATGTTCATTAAAACGCTAACTAACTTTGTTACCTGTCGGACGGCCGGGCTGGTTGGTCAGCACACTGTACTCTCGCGACAGTGATGCCGTTCCCCAGTACTAGTCTGTCCGTGCAATTTGGGTTCGGTATATTCGGATGGACTATCGCAACTGGTGCTATAGGTTGCCAGAACCAGGTGCGTTCATCAGCTAGGTGTATGCCGTTCAGGTGCGATTGAAATTAGGAGAACACGTTAATATACGCCCCCTTCCATTAACTAATGGATTATAAAAGACAGTTATATTAGCGAATGTGTCATAATAAGCAAAACGTGTTAATATAAAGCCGGGGCCGCCGCGTAGCGTTAGCCACTGCTACGTATTTATCGTAGTACGTAGCTAAAGGGGCCATTGAATAACGGAGCCCTTTGATAGCCATTTACAGTCTACATCATCCCATGGATAGGGCAGTGCTCGCAGTGTATTTAGAGTAACACTCACTGTGTTACACAAATGTTCCTTCCATTTATTTGGTATTTGTGTATATAAGAGCCGTGGTCATGGCGCTCGCTTTTCATAGAGCAAATTCGTTGTGTGACCTGGGTTTGATCCCCGGTGCCGGCACCACTAAAATTGTTAACAGTTTTTGCGTACAGCGTGCTCGGCGGCGAAGGAAAACATCGTGTGCATACCTGCTTGTCTGGGATATAATATAAAGTATTATTTAAAGGACATGTGAAATCGGCCAACCCGTCACCAGTCACCCGTCACCCGTCACCAGTCACCCGTCACCTGTCACCTGTCACCTGTCACCTGTCACCCGTCACCTGTCACCTGTCACCCGTCACCTGTCACCTGTCACCTGTCACCCGTCACCTGTCACCTGTCACCCGTCACCTGTCACCCGTCACCTGTCACCTGTCACCTGTCACCTGTCACCTGTCACCTGTCACCCGTCACCCGTCTCCCGTCACCCGTCACCCGTCACCTGTCACCTGTCACCCGTCACCCGTCACCTGTCACCTGTCACCTGTCACCTGTCACCCGTCACCAGTCACCCGTCACCAGTCACCCGTCACCTGTCACCTGTCACCCGTCACCTGTCACCTGTCACCTGTCACCTGTCACCCGTCACCCGTCACCTGTCACCTGTCACCTGTCACCCGTCACCAGTCACCCGTCACCCGTCTCCCGTCACCCGTCACCTGTCACCCGTCACCCGTCACCAGTCACCCGTCACCTGTCACCTGTCACCTGTCACCTGTCACCTGTCACCTGTCACCTGTCACCTGTCACCTGTCACCTGTCACCTGTCACCCGTCACCAGTCACCCGTCACCAGTCACCCGTCACCCGTCTCCCGTCACCCGTCACCTGTCACCTGTCACCTGTCACCCGTCACCCGTCACCTGTCACCTGTCACCCGTCACCAGTCACCCGTCACCTGTCACCCGTCACCCGTCACCAGTCACCCGTCACCTGTCACCCGTCACCCGTCACCAGTCACCCGTCACCTGTCACCCGTCACCTGTCACCCGTCACCAGTCACCCGTCACCTGTCACCTGTCACCCGTCACCCGTCACCTGTCACCCGTCACCCGTCACCTGTCACCTGTCACCTGTCACCCGTCACCTGTCACCCGTCACCAGTCACCCGTCACCTGTCACCCGTCACCAGTCACCCGTCACCTGTCACCTGTCACCCGTCACCCGTCTCCCGTCTCCCGTCACCCGTCACCTGTCACCCGTCACCTGTCACCCGTCACCTGTCACCCGTCACCAGTCACCCGTCACCTGTCACCTGTCACCCGTCACCTGTCACCTGTCACCTGTCACCTGTCACCTGTCACCTGTCACCTGTCACCCGTCACCAGTCACCCGTCACCTGTCACCTGTCACCTGTCACCTGTCACCCGTCACCAGTCACCCGTCACCTGTCACCTGTCACCTGTCACCTGTCACCCGTCACCTGTCACCCGTCACCAGTCACCCGTCACCTGTCACCTGTCACCTGTCACCTGTCACCCGTCACCAGTCACCCGTCACCCGTCACCCGTCACCAGTCACCCGTCACCTGTCACCTGTCAC
This sequence comes from Bhutanitis thaidina, assembly GCA_029286595.1. Classification (NCBI taxonomy): domain Eukaryota; kingdom Metazoa; phylum Arthropoda; class Insecta; order Lepidoptera; family Papilionidae; genus Bhutanitis; species Bhutanitis thaidina. The sequence goes on along the minus strand of JAGSMS010000012.1, from coordinate 3,151,274 downwards.
CTGTCACCTGTCACCTGTCACCTGTCACCTGTCACCTGTCACCTGTCACCTGTCACCTGTCACCCGTCACCAGTCACCCGTCACCTGTCACCCGTCACCTGTCACCCGTCACCCGTCTCCCGTCTCCCGTCACCCGTCACCTGTCACCCGTCACCTGTCACCCGTCACCTGTCACCCGTCACCAGTCACCCGTCACCTGTCACCTGTCACCCGTCACCTGTCACCTGTCACCTGTCACCCGTCACCAGTCACCCGTCACCCGTCACCCGTCACCTGTCACCCGTCACCCGTCTCCCGTCTCCCGTCTCCCGTCTCCCGTCTCCCGTCTCCCGTCTCCCGTCTCCCGTCACCCGTCACCAGTCACCCGTCACCTGTCACCTGTCACCCGTCACCCGTCACCTGTCACCTGTCACCTGTCACCCGTCACCAGTCACCCGTCACCTGTCACCTGTCACCTGTCACCTGTCACCTGTCACCCGTCACCTGTCACCTGTCACCTGTCACCTGTCACCCGTCACCCGTCACCTGTCACCTGTCACCTGTCACCTGTCACCTGTCACCCGTCACCCGTCACCAGTCACCCGTCACCCGTCTCCCGTCACCCGTCACCTGTCACCTGTCACCTGTCACCTGTCACCCGTCACCAGTCACCCGTCACCTGTCACCCGTCACCCGTCACCCGTCACCAGTCACCCGTCACCAGTCACCCGTCACCCGTCACCTGTCACCCGTCACCCGTCACCCGTCACCTGTCACCCGTCACCCGTCTCCCGTCACCCGTCACCAGTCACCCGTCACCCGTCACCAGTCACCCGTCACCTGTCACCCGTCACCTGTCACCTGTCACCCGTCACCCGTCTCCCGTCTCCCGTCTCCCGTCACCCGTCACCAGTCACCCGTCACCTGTCACCTGTCACCTGTCACCCGTCACCCGTCTCCCGTCGCCCGTCGCCCGTCACCCGCCACCCGACTCCCGTCTCCCGTCTCCCGTCACCCGTCACCCGTCTCCCGTCACCCGTCACCCGTCACCCGTCACCCGTCACCCGTCACCCGTCACCCGTCACCCGTCACCTGTCACATTCTATCCCTGGGCGTTGGGGCTACGTAGAATCGTGCACAATGGAATTAGGTAACGTGTGCCAGGTGGGAGTGCTTATATCCGTTCGTAATATATAAAATTCTTTGTATAAATAATAACTCGAACTAATTGACAAAACTATTTTTTCTGATGTTCCTTGCTATTGCAGAAGTGGTCACTTACGTTTCCAAGTTAATAATAATAGGAAAGCATGTATATTTTGTTGGGTTAATTAATATTACATAGTGCTAGGATAGTTATTATTACATACTTATTTATTTAATTGAATTATACTAAGGTTAATATTAATAATGCGCAGTAGTAAGATCAATTAAGATAGAGCCTGTTTTGACTACTGTAGCCGCCCCACCACATTGAAAACGCTGTAGTTAGTAACGAAGCAGGATTGTTAAGAATTATTGTGCTGCGGTCGTTATCAGGGTTAGACGCGAAAATACTTTTAAGTCTTTATTTGTGTTAATTATTTTAGCTTTTAAATTACGTACAGAAGATATTTTGTCTCTTCTTTCTTTATGCTTTTAGTTTAGTTTTTCCGGAAACCTATAACCTGGATATCTTCAAGGCCAGAGTGAACAGACTAGGCAAGCGTGTACCATCCTAGGCCTCATATTCGCTTTCCATCGGGCAAGATTGAGGTCAAACGCAAGCCTATTTTTTCATAAAAAAAAAAGAAATATTGTTGAGTTTAAAATGTATAAGTGATTGTGTGTGAATCAATAAACTATAAGTGAAACTTACGTATTTTTTATTTGACATACCATCCCAACAATTTGTCGTTCAAATACGCTTAAAGATCTGGTGTAGATTATGCAATGCAATAGGACATTGGATACTTTTCAACTCTATTTAGAGAGAATCTCTTGGGACGAAATCCGTGACCTTGAAGGCGAAGCCTCAGGCAGACGCTAATATATAACATCATTATCATTTCATCATCATCATTTCAGCCTATCATAAGTCCACTGCTACACATAGGCCTCCCCCAAAGATTGCCACGAAGCTCGGTCCTGAGCCACCTGCATCCATCGACTTCCCGCAACACTGCGCAGGTCGTCACTCCGTCTTGTGGGGGGACGTCCTACACTGCGTTTGCCTGTACGTGGCTGCCACTCGAGAACCTTTTTTCCCCAACGGTTGTCAGTTCTGCGAGCTATGTGGCCGGCCCATTGCCACTTCAGCTCGCTGATCTTTACAGCTATGTCGTTATATATATAACATATTTTATCTTATTCTTATCGCATGGAAAGACATAAATAAATGTATTTAATACCAAGTTAGAACATTTATTACATATAATACACTAACAAGCTATCTACTGCTAATATAATAACTTTAGTCACTGTCGGAGTAGATGCTTGATGCTAACGAAAAATACGACCACGTCGTACTTAGTATCTGAAAAACGTAAGATGTTATATAAATTATTATTTTTCTTGTTATTTTTTATTAACAAGACCGAAGCGCCAATAGCCAAATGGGTTAGGGTGCGGACTACGAAACATGACGTCGTAAGTTCGAGGCCGCCATTCGACTATTCTCGTGAAATACGTGGTTTTATGGTTTTAGAGTGAATTTTCCCTTATTATGTATGCTATGTATAGTAAATACCAAAATTGTTTCAAAGGTACTGTCGTAGAGTGTGTTTACTTAACATTGGCTTGTTTGAGAACATCATAACGCGCCTGTGTGTGTGTTTCTGTGTTTGTATGTGTGTGTGCGTGTGTACAGTGTGAGAGCAATAATAATAAATGTTACATCGATGACATGTCAAGCCTGCCAACCCGCACAGGCGCAGCGTTGCGGGATCGTTCCGGCTCCAAAACCCATTCAGATCAGACTCAACCCACTTTGTCTACTTTACTTTAATTATTTAATTTGTGATAATCTAACATTTCATAACATTAATAATGATTCGGTTACAACATCAGACAGACATTAGGAAAGTGTCCAGTAAGTTATCGTTCAAGAGACTGGTACGTGGAACACGTCTTCAAGACATCCGTTCCCACTTAGTGGAATTGATATCATCTGTCATTGTAATTATAATAATATTTTGTATGCTGTATGTATGTGTATATATGTAAATGTATAATTGTATAATATATTTATTTATATGTATTCATATTTGTACTTATTCCGTCTGTATGTATCTAATTGTAAGTGTATTTTATATATTTATTCATGTATTTTAGTTTTTTTTATTACAAATTCAATGTTTGGTACCCTTACTATATATCTCTCCACGCCCTGGGTTGACTGGCAGAGAATGCCAAGAGGCATTAAGTCCGCCCTTTGTAATACTTTTGTTTAAAGGTATTTAAATAAATAAATAAATGAACATCGTCGTATCAAATAAGGACATTCTTATAGTGTGATTTTAGGGATGAGCACCTGGTCCACGATAGCGCAGACACGTCCGTATCGGTGCGTCGGATCTTTAGACGTACTCTGCAGGGCAGGCATCTCCCCACGGTGCGCTTGTGCGAGCTCGTGCGTAGTGCGTTGTGCGTTGTGCCTGGTAACCCGTACGATTTTATGCGCACGACGCACGAGGTCGTACGTGCTTTTTTTATGGAAACGCAGCAAACGAGTAAGCGGTTCACCTCATGGTAAGTGATTACCGTCGCCTACGTACATCCGCAACACCAGAGGTACTGCAGGTGCATTGCCGGAGTTTAAGGCTATTCGTGAGATTAGAGGGATGGAGAGGAGGAGGAGTAGGCCTCCGCTTACCTCACTCACCGAATGAAACGCAGAAGTACAAGATGATCTACTTCACGCCGGTATTCTGCGAGACTGTGCTACCAACCCGGTCGAGCCGGCCAGCAAATGGCGCCGCTTATCTTTACCAAGTACAAAAATGGCTCTTATGTAAATCTTAAGGCTTCTGCTTTGTCCTTATTGTACCGGCACCGGCTTGCGAATCGATGAGCGCAGTACGAGGACCCCCGGACCAGTGATGCTGCTCTCTAGTGTACGATTTGTTTAGTTCGTTCAGATGGTTTCCCGTCCTCACTTGGTCGCCTGGCGTTATTTGTTACCTAGGGTACATATGTGCTAGTGACGTCTGCATTTGAAGAAATGGGTAGACCCTTGCACCAGTGATGCTGTTCTCTAGTATACGATTTGTTCGGTTTGTTCTGATTGTTTCCCGTCATCCGTAGGTCGCTTGGCCTTGTTTGTTACCTAGGGTGCATCAAGTGCTAGTGAAGTATGCATTTGAAGAAAGGGGTCTACTTATAGACCCCTTTCACTCTTACTTATTAATTTAGGCTTTTGCTTGATTGAGAACTAAGGGGTACTTTTCTGCTTAGGAGAATCTGGGTAAATACATCCTATTGCTTTCTCTGCCGCCAATGACCACTGTAAACGTGATAAATTCATCGCTTAAAATAGCAATCAATAATATTACCGGTGCCGGCGTCGCGATTCGAACCCAGTTCTCTCGCGTACTATGAAATTAAAGCAAGTAGCCTAGCACTTGCTCCACCACCACCACGACTCCAAATAAATTTAATAAGCGTATATTTCTCGTACCTTGGTGAACATACTCAACGTAACTGGTACCATCCTCATCGACGTAAGACAGCAAGACTGTTGGGATCTGTTAAAATACACAGTATAGAAAAAAAGTTAAAAAAAAACAAGTGAGCCAAGAGGAAAATATGAGTTAATATTTTCGTCATAAAAACTGATGCGATATTGTAATCGCCAATCCGTACGTCGTGAGCCGCGAACGCAGCCAAGTCTCCAAGTGTATTCATTAGCAGACTGTTTACGGGTTAAGTGATGCTAAATATGACTTCAATAATTTCTTCAATATATCTATATGAGTCCGAAATATTATTTATAACTTTTAAATGTAACTTCGGACTATAAACTGAGAAGATGATGTAATAATTCATACATATATAAATTAATCAACTACATATTTATATATGTATTGAAAATGTATGTGTATTTAATATATACTGTGTATTATTATATTATGCTGTGTATTAAATGTTTATTTTGTTTTATCTATTCTGTAATCGGCTTCGATGTTCGATCACTTCCAAAAGTTGACAGGCAGATAATGCTTATGTCCGCCTTTTAGATCATATTGTACATGTATATGGTTTAATTAATAAATAAATAGATTGGACCTTAAAAGCCGACGATAGTCTGAGTTAACTACGACATCAGAACGTTCATCAACTCTGTCTCCCTGTGACCACGGATGATGTAAAGGAGAACCTTGGAAAACGGCATTTGAATCGAAAATTAAAATTTCAGTCTGTATAGTTACAGGCTGTCATGCATTCCATCGTAAACCTCATGGGTGAAAACTCATCTCTAACCTTCTTCGAATGAAGTGGTTTGCAGGTGCCCACTGACATCAGTGGCCACTTACCATCAGGTGTACTGATCGTTCCAAACCAATGATGAAAAACAACACATACCTTTTAATATGAAGTAAATAATTTTCTGATAACGGACATCTCCTTTGTACCACAAATTTTTATATGCTGAATCGGCTATTCCAGAACTCTAAACATTGTCAAATCATTAATTTTCTTATTAGGTTTACATATAGTAAGTATAGTAAAATTATGTACATAAATTTAAATGTGATACGAAAAGGCGTTAGCGTAAAAATTATGAAAATAAATGCGATATAGTTTAACCCACGCGGGTATATTGGCGCAGAAAATCTGCTACCCTATCATATCCCGTGGGTGTCGTTAAAGTATAGGTATCAAGGAAAATGACAAGATTTCCGATATATCGAGAAATAGCTAATATCTTAAATATACTATTCCTGAAATTTTACATCATTTTCTTTTTAATAAATGCACACCGACGTTTGCTGGTGCCTTCTTGACCAACGAAGTAATAATATACCATATATCATGTTTATAAAATGTACATTCTTTTTTTAAAATACCAACTTCACCTGGACGCAAGACACACTGTTAGCTAACAAGCGAGGTCCCGGCGTCCGTCTGATGTCAGAATTTTCGTAGATGGAATTTTCCGAACCAAATAACACAGATTAGCGATGGGTCGGAGCATCACTAGTGCAAGGGTGCGGGTACTGTCCAACCCTTCTGCCGTGAGTATGGGCAAACATTCCAAAAAATTTGTATTCCTGGCTGTGTCGTGATACGGAAAATAATTGTTGATTCACTTTTAGATTACTATTACCTATTTTAGCTCTAGCTATCTCTGTAGTAAGTTAATAAAGGCACTTGATATTTATTGAATATTTATTCTTTTATCGACATTTTTATTCTTTGTTACCTGCCAACTATTTTTCACCATGATAAGGATTGGCTGATAGAGAATGCCACTTGGCATTAAGTCCGCCTATTGTAACCTTTATCTAAAGGTCAACACTAAAGAATAAAAAACAATATTTACAAAGTTTATGAGTGAAGATAGAAAACTTTTTTAAATAAGCTTGAAGTTGCTCTTAGTCGGTTTCGAGCACTGCGACAACTTCAGCCCAGGAGGTCATCGTCATCATAACGTGACATTTGTTCGTAATATGGTCGATGGGTTCTACTGTCTCTAGTTTGCGTCTTTCTGTATGTTATGCAATTAAGAGTATACCACGGCAGCCAATTTCAGTCCACTGCTGGACATGGGCACCACGAAAGCGCCATCAACACCGCCATTGCATAGTGGTGAGGTTCGCATTTTAAGAAATAGATGATCTTGGATGCTAGAAAGGTAGGTATTATAACCGGCCATAATTATTTTAAAAAGTGATGAGAAGGTAATGAAGCGGATACCGCAGCGCATATTTACACACACACACACACACACACACACATATATATATATATATATATATATATATATATTTATGCCTTGTTCCCAACGGGGTAGGCAGAGACAATCTTCTTCCACTTGCTACGGTCCTGTTATACGTCTTTCGCTTCTTCCACTTTCATCAATCTTCGCATGCATGCTCGTTGGTTTAGAATAGTCTTGACCTGGCTTTTTTCCAGTAAGTCTTTCCATTTGATCTTGAAATGTTCGCCTAGGTCTTCCTCTCCCAACTCTACCATTTACCATTTATAGCTATTATTAATATGGTTAAAACAGGTTTAATGGCCTACCTCCTCCTTTAATAACTCGCCATAGTAGCAAAATATATATGACGGTAGCAACATCGCTAGAACTGCAAACAAATTATTTGCCGTTTCCACAGTTCCATGGGCTACCTAAATTAATAAAACTAATATTAAAATTTATCGTAATTATTTTTTGTATTCACGCGAATACTACACATTTGATATGAAACCATTATTTACGGTTTTTATCACGTCATCACCATCATCGTCATTTCGGCCTATCAGAAGTCCACTGTTGAACATAGGCCTCCCCCAAAGATTGCCACGAAGCTCGGTCCTAAGCCACCTGCATCCATCGACTTCCCGCAACACTGCGCAAGTCGTCACTCCATCTTGTGTGGGGACGTCCTACACTGCGTTTGCCTGTACGTGGCTGCCACTCCAGAACCTTTTTTCCCCAACGGTTGTCAGTTCTGCGAGCTATGTGGCCGGCCCATTGCCACTTCAGCTTGCTGATCTTTACGGCTATGTCGGTTACCTTAGTTCTGCTGCGGATATCATCGTTGCAGACTCTATCACGCAGAGAAACACCGAGCATAGCCCTTTCCATAGCGCGCTGAGCAACTTGGAGCTTCCTCATACGGCATTTTATCACTTAGACTCAGTTTTTTTTTTAAATCCCGACGTTTCCCATTGACCACGGAAGACGAAGCATCCGACTCGTCGGTATTTAAAAATATAATTAAACGTAAATAACAGTTTCATTTCAAATATCGGAGTAGTTTCGTTTAATATATTTAAAATAAAAAATAATCGTAAAGTAACGCTTCATCATTTCAGCCTATCAGGAGTCCACTGCTGAACATAGGCCTCCCCCAAAGATTGCCACGAAGCTCGGTCCTGAGCCACCTGCATCCATCGACTTCCCGCAACACTGCGCAGGTCGTCACTCCATCTTGTGCGGGGGTCGTCCCACACTGCGTTTGCTTGTGCTTGGCTGCCACTCGAGAACCCTTCTTCCCCAACGGTTGTCAGTCCTGCGAGCTACGTGGCCGGCCCGTTGCCACTTCAGCTTGCCGTACCTAATGGGTATATCTGTTACCCAAGTTCTGGTGCGGATATCATCGTTGCAATGAGTCTATTAGCAATATATTAAAGGCAGCCATATTTGTGTTATGAAATATAATGAGTTTAGATGCTAAGTATAGTGCGTAATACAATTAAATAAATATAAAATCCGGCGATAAGATACATACCAGCGATGCAAAAGCGAAGAAACAAGTAATAATTGTAATGAATAGTACATTAGCGAAAACCATTCGGTTGAAAATATCATCCAATAACTTTGACAGCCTTCATGCAAAAAGGAAAATGAATATATAAACTAGACTATTAAAGATAAAATTCTTCTTAAGCAGGCTTTGAACATTCCACAGCACCTGGATCCTAGTGAAAGATTTTACGTAATCGGTACGTTTCGCATATGGCTGGCGATTATTGTACCAGACATTTCGAATCTTAGAATAATTTAGTACATACTAAGGTATTTTTTTTTTCTCATTGAAAACGTTACCTTCCGCTGTAGGAATTTCTCCTGTGTCGCGAAGGCAGTTTACATACATGAATTGTACATGGACAAACACCCAGACCGGGAACTATTATTTGTAGTCCATACAAATACTAGTCCCGTGCGGGAATCGAACGCGCGGCCCACAGCGTCGCAGGTAAACGCTTAGCCACTACGCCACCGAGCCGTCAAATAAGGTATGTATTCATCTGTCTGTATTCATCTATGTTGGTCTGGCTAATTTAGGGCTAGCGTAAAGGCCAAAGGTAGAGCCATGCGGCGGCTTTTGCTGCTGCCCGAATGGGCCGGCTCGGCCTGGTTGGTACCACGGCCTCGCAGAATACTGCCGTGAAGTAGAGGTATATTGTGCTTCTGCGTGTCGTTCGTGTGAGTGAGGTAACCGGTGGCCCATTACCCTTCCCCATACACCTCCTCTTCCTCCCTCCCATCTCTCCAATATTATTATGAGCCTGCAACGCACCTGCGGTGCCTATGGTGTTGCAAATGTAAGTAGGCGATGATAATCACTTGCCATCAGGTGAACCGCTTGCTCGTTTGCCGCCTTTCCCATTAAAAAAAGTGTCATCTTATTCTCCAAATGACAACCACACCTACAGCATGGCCAGCCAGCAAACTAACGAGGCCCTGGCGACCGAATGATGGCTGATTATACATCCGTATTTGCTGAACCCGATTCCCAAAGGTGCAGGATGGGGAGCAGCAGCACTAGTGCGAGAGTACCGGCACTGCAGTCACCAACCCGCTCGCTCGCCGTGGTTAGTACGGGCAAATCTTACAACAAATATATGCCGGCTTTCGCTCTCTTGGATAGGTCCGAGTGCTTTCGCTCTCACGTGAATGAGATGTGGTAGCAGATTCTCCAACGCCGCCACCGCACGTAATTAAAACTACAAAGTGGATTAACTGGCCGTGTGGTAGTGGCACATGTATCTACGACCCACTTTCTTCCCGTTGCAGCTGTAAGAGGCTACTGAAGGTAACGACTTGACAATCTCCTAGAGCAAATCTAATTACAAGGTTCGCTACCTGAAAAGTGGTTTACTTATGCCCTATTGGAAGTCTATGGTACATATCATTATATATAAAAATCTTGTGTGCGTCTTTCAGTGATCGTGTCACGTTTATAACAATATATTTTACTGTTCATAGCTATTCTGGGATCCGATAGGTGGCACTGTAATTGACAATGTACGTTACTTTAGTGCCAAAAAAAGAAAACAACAAAATCGGGACCGACTCTGGCGTTGTACTAGTCTTTTTAGGTAATTAATAAATCAAACTCATCACGCCACCTACCGGAAAGGGCAGAGCAACGTTTGCCGAGCCTGCTAGTAGTACACTAAAAACATTAAAAAAATCAAAACATATGACATACTTAATTAACTTTTGATGCCGACGAATAAAATCTTCTATGGAAATACTTATGTAATTTCCAGTTCTTGTATCTAATAGTCTCGTCTCTTGCTTTTCACGATTATCTTTTTTATATGATGGAGAAACATGTTCAAGATCTTCACGAAGCAGTGCAAACTGAGTTGCCAGATATGCACAAAGCGTAATCATCAAAAAGTCAGTCCCCACATAAATGTAAATAAGACGTAACACTGAAAAAGTATATCGATTTTAAACATTAACCTTTTTATAAAAATTAACAAAAATAATTATATCACTTGATAAAAATGGCATCAGCTAAAACACGTACTGGTATACATTTGAAACGCATAAGTTGCCAAATATTTGAACCAATCTTCTGACGGGTCAAACGGATAAACACTTCCAAAGGGCACAGTGAGTTCACAACCATTCTCCAATACAAATCTGCCAAACAGTACCACTATCAACGGTGCTGTCAAGTGTTGCCATGATCCTATCATACTGCTCCAGTAGAGTACTAAAATATAAAAATAAAAAGTAATAGCTTACTTGCTAGTCTGCACATAAGTTAAATTTTTATTTACACTCTTATTAATGAAATTGACATGATTTTTATCATTGTCATCATCATTTCAGTCGATCATGAGTACAGGCCAGTCATAAAAAGAAAAGAGCCTATTCCTTCCTTAAAGGCCGGCAGCGCATCTGGTGTTGTGGATGTTCGTGGGCATCGGTGATCACTTACCATCAGGTGTGCCGCACGCTCGTTTGCCTCCATCTTCTATAAAAAAACAAATAATAATAAAGTAGGCCTCTCCCATAGATTGCCACAAGCCACGGACTTGAGTCACCTGCATCCATCGACTTCCTTATCGTCCCATACTACGTTGTCCCTTTGCCTGTGCGTGGTTGTCACTCCAGATCCTTTCTTCACTAACGGTATAGTTCTGCGAGCTATGTGGCCGGCCCGTTGTCACTTCAACTTGCTGATAATAAGGGCTACCTCGGTTCCCTAGTTCTTCTGCGGTTTTCGTCGTCCCAGACTCTGTCCCGTAGACGAACACCGAGCTTAGCCCTTTCCATGGCCCGGTGAGCAACTTTGAGCTTCCTCATATGGCCTGCTGTGAAATACCACGTCTCGGTTCCGTAAGTATTCACTGGCGACATGCACTGCTTGTATAATTTGCTTTAGAGGTTTTGAGGTATACTCAACGAGAAGATATGATGTAGTTTCCCTGCCCAACTTTCGATTCATCGATTGATCTCCAGGTCAATTTTTTTTTAATTTATTTATGTACACAGAAAAAAGCATAAAAACATTAAAACATAGTATTTGTACAAGGGCACTAAATATTCCATATATTGAAATTTCTTCCAGTAGTGTGTTCCTTGTGTGAAATTTTATTGAAATGCCAAACTTTTTTTTTATTCGATTCTTGCACACATAAATACAATCCTTCGAGGTAACATCTGGTAACATTTACTCGCGGGCCTGCGCACGAGATCGGGCGAGCCGTGTATCTCCATTCCTCGGGATTTCAGTCGATATTACGGAGCCCAAAGTAAATGACTGATATCTTCGGGCGGATTTTGATGCTGCTGGAAAGGGCCGGCTCGGCCCGGGTAGTACCACGCCTCGCAGAATACCGACATGAAGTAGAGGCCTCTTGTGCTTCTACATTTCGTTCGGTAGGTGTGGTATTCTTTTTGTTTTATGAGAATATTTAATTGAATTTACGGTCTCTAAGAGCGTCTTGAAATCAGTTAGAATATTAAAGATTAGCCCTTCACTCTTAAGTAATATTTCTGTTGCCTGCGGGTACATTTTAGTTAGGTACCAAACACCTATGAATAATCACGAGATATCATATTATTTATTTTGTAATCACCGTTTAATTCGTTTCTTCATCATCATTCATCCTCATTCGTATATACGTAAAGATTGTATTAACTTCATTTTGTATTTCGTTGAGTTGTTATTGCAGGCTGTGATGAATTCCATCTTAATCCTCAGGGGTGACCACGCATCTGTAACCTTCTTCGATTAAAATTTATTTTGCAGTTTTCCATGAGCTGCAGTAGGCAGCTTCTGACACTACAATCCGATAAAAAAAATCTAAATTCAAATTTCTGACTTACGTCTGTGCCACCGATTCATCCGTTTCAGTAGACCTATTTTCTTCGCCATTTGGGTGTTTGTAAGGTTCGTCGTTCTCCACATGCTACCCAAATTGTACACTAAGTTTTCAATATCTTCCTTCTTATATAGTATTATTGCCGCCTTCAGTATGGCTATAAAAACTTCTTACATGGTAATGACGTTCTTATGAACGATTCCTACTACGGCGACAACATTCAAATACTAACTAATACTAAATATTCAAAATATTCAAATACTAAATATCGACAGTTGTCAACTATGTATAATATAAATCTTGTCTCTACTTTTCCCGTTTACGCCTTAACCTTCCCCGTATCCGACGTAACAGTTATGCAGTGTCATAAACACGGGACGCAACACAACAAGACCAATAATTTGTGAGTCGCACAGATATTGGTTTCGGCTCAGGTTCGATCCCAGGACACACAGCTCAGCAGCTAGGTACGCGGTCATAAGTAGTGCTTCTGCTTTGCTTTAGTTATCCTGGCCTGAATCCGCCACGCTCGGTAGTCAGATTAGGGATTGTAATACCTTACTCATCGCACGTAGATATAGCTGCTGGAAAATACATAGATAATGAAACAGATGCGGAAAATAAACATATGCGGAGAGGTGACCTATACGCATAAGTTAATTTTCGGTGCAGTAGTTTCCGAGATTATTTCGCCAACCTAAGAAGAATACGTGCTCTTTTTACTTTAGTAGATTCTTGCGTCATCCGGAAAGAAGTATATTATTTAAAATTTTCTTGAGTAAATTTACAACATATCCCTTTTCCTGTAATGACTATGATGATCTCCTCCTGCCCAATTTCGTACAAGGTGACAACTTCCAAATTCTAACGGTAGTTGTCAACTGTGCAGAAGACATTATAGTGCCGTAATTGTACGCGCGATCACGGAAGCACTCACGCGTAAGTCTTAACCTTCCTATATACGATAACGTTTACGCGATAAGATCGAAGGAAGGTTCTGTCAGAGACACGAGGCGCACACAACACAACCGGACCCGAAAACCAATAATTTGCGTTTTGCACAAAGATTGATTTAGGGTAGGATTCGAACACCGTTCAATTCGAGCTCAAGGGTAAGGTTCAGGTACGCTGACCATAAAGTCACACGGCAGGTTTTAACAATAGAATTTCAATTTGTTTGAACACATCAAGATATATTCAATTAAAGTAATTACAATTGTACCATAACTTTCTCCATGGGTCAAACTCAGCTGTATGCTGTGAACCCTATTGGTTAAGACTATGGGAGCCGACTGAAAATGTATTCAAGTAGGCTGAATCTATTTAAGTAATGAGGAACTTTACCACATCTCTAATGATACCTGCACTGTGCACACAGGTAAATCTTCTATTCGAGGCAAGACAGCTTTTGTTGGCACCTTTGTCTTTAGTCCAGCAGTGGGCGGTTGATAAAGAAGAAGAATAAAAATCATACCCTGCAAAGAAACCAGGTAGACGGTGACCATATACGCGAAGTCGAATACATTGATTTCTTCATTAAACATTTTGCATATGTACAAAGAAAGGCATACGTCGTACACAACGATGAAAGGCACTATGTAAAAAAATCTCCAATTTTTCTTCAACCACGACGTATCGTTATCAAAAAATGTGATGTTCGTATTGTTTAATAAACCAAAAGTCAAAAACAGTGGTCCCGCAAATTCTGGGGCAAAATTCTTTAAATATCTCATTTTTGTTCCTTTTATTTCGAATTTATAATTTCGATCTTCTCCTAGTAACTGTAAAACCAAGCAACTATATTGTTCCTATAAATTCATAAGACAATTTAGAGAGCTCTTAAGAAACCGGAGCTAATTGTATTCGTGTATTAAAAAAATTATTGGTATAAGTAAAGTGGTAGCCTGTAAGTGCCCACGGCTGGAAAAACGTCCCCTTCTCAAATACCTGTGAAGGTTTTGGAGTCGGAAAAGGGCATTTTAATCCCTTATTTCTCAGACATGCAGGTTTCCTCACGATGTTTTCCTTCATCACCAAACACGTGATAAATACAGCAATCAAAATTGCCATTAAAAACTTTTAGTGCTGATGGCTACTACACTATAAGTAATCAAAGCATATCTAAAAGGAACTTAACAGGGAAGAGCATAAATTTCTAATTAAAAACTTCATATCGTATCTTTTGTCACCGTCGGTCTTAGGTCGGCAGTAGACAGTTCTGTAAAGGAGATCTTAAAGAATGCTTTTTGTGAGCGGTGGAAGCTATACAACATCGATTAAATTCCGCTCTTCCTATTTTCAATGGCGTTTGGCACTGCATAGCAATGATAGTGACACAGATATACAATACAAGATATATAGACAAAATTCATAAACGAGAGATACTGTTTCAAGAATAATTTCTACCCTTGAATAATTTCCATTCCATTTTACCTTGCTACAAAAAAAAAAGGAAAAAAATCCTTTTCTACAGTAACATTCAGTAACATTATTTATGGTTTATTTGAATAACTTAAGAATGCAATAAAAATAAAAGCTATACAAAGGGCGGACTTTATGCCTTTTGGCATTCTCTGCCAGTCTACCTGAGGCGTAGAGAGATATTGTTAAGGTGCATTAACTTAAAATATTTAAATAAAAATGTGATGTTCGTATTGTTTAATAAACCAAAAGTCAAAAACAGTGGTCCTGCAAATTCTGGGGAAAATTCTTTAAATATCTCATTTTGTTCCTTTTATTTCGAATTTATAATTTCGATCTTCTCCTAGTAACTGTAAAACCAAGCAACTATATTGTTCCTATAAATTCATAAGACAATTTAGAGAGCTCTTAAGAAACCGGAGCTAATTGTATTCGTGTATTAAAAAAATTATTGGTATAAGTAAAGTGGTAGCCTGTAAGTGCCCACGGCTGGAAAAACGTCCCCTTCTCAAATACCTGTGAAGGTTTTGGAGTCGGAAAAGGGCATTTTAATCCCTTATTTCTCAGACATGCAGGTTTCCTCACGATGTTTTCCTTCATCACCAAACACGTGATAAATACAGCAATCAAAATTGCCATTAAAAACTTTTAGTGCTGATGGCTACTACACTATAAGTAATAAAAGCATATCTAAAAGGAACTTAACAGGGAAGAGCATAAATTTCTAATTAAAAACTTCATATCGTATCTTTTGTCACCGTCGGTCTTAGGTCGGCAGTAGACAGTTCTGTAAAGGAGATCTTAAAGAATGCTTTTTGTGAGCGGTGGAAGCTATACAACATCGATTAAATTCCGCTCTTCCTATTTTCAATGGCGTTTGGCACTGCATAGCAATGATAGTGACACAGATATACAATACAAGATATATAGACAAAATTCATAAACGAGAGATACTGTTTCAAGAATAATTTCTACCCTTGAATAATTTCCATTCCATTTTACCTTGCTACAAAAAAAAAAGGAAAAAAATCCTTTTCTACAGTAACATTCAGTAACATTATTTATGGTTTATTTGAATAACTTAAGAATGCAATAAAAATAAAAGCTATACAAAGGGCGGACTTTATGCCTTTTGGCATTCTCTGCCAGTCTACCCGAGGCGTAGAGAGATATTGTTAAGGTGCATTAACTTAAAATATTTAAATAAAAATGTGATGTTCGTATTGTTTAATAAACCAAAAGTCAAAAACAGTGGTCCTGCAAATTTGGGAAAATTCTTTAAATATCTCATTTTGTTCCTTTTATTTCGAATTTATAATTTCGATCTTCTCCTAGTAACTGTAAAACCAAGCAACTATATTGTTCCTATAAATTCATAAGACAATTTAGAGAGCTCTTAAGAAACCGGAGCTAATTGTATTCGTGTATTAAAAAAATTATTGGTATAAGTAAAGTGGTAGCCTGTAAGTGCCCACGGCTGGAAAAACGTCCCTTTCTCAAATACCTGTGAAGGTTTTGGAGTCGGAAAAGGGCATTTTAATCCCTTATTTCTCAGACATGCAGGTTTCCTCACGATGTTTTCCTTCATCACCAAACACGTGATAAATACAGCAATCAAAATTGCCATTAAAAACTTTTAGTGCTGATGGCTACTACACTATAAGTAATCAAAGCATATCTAAAAGGAACTTAACAGGGAAGAGCATAAATTTCTAATTAAAAACTTCATATCGTATCTTTTGTCACCGTCGGTCTTAGGTCGGCAGTAGACAGTTCTGTAAAGGAGATCTTAAAGAATGCTTTTTGTGAGCGGTGGAAGCTATACAACATCGATTAAATTCCGCTCTTCCTATTTTCAATGGCGTCTGGCACTGCATAGCAATGATAGTGACACAGATATACAATACAAGATATATAGACAAAATTCATAAACGAGAGATACTGTTTCAAGAATAATTTCTACCCTTGAATAATTTCCATTCCATTTTACCTTGCTACAAAAAAAAAAGGAAAAAAATCCTTTTCTACAGTAACATTCAGTAACATTATTTATGGTTTATTTGAATAACTTAAGAATGCAATAAAAATAAAAGCTATACAAAAGGCGGACTTAATGCCTTTTGGCATTCTCTGCCAGTCTACCCGAGGCGTAGAGAGATATTGTTAAGGTGCATTAACTTAAAATATTTAAATAAAAATGTGAGTGACAAAACAAAAAGACCTAAATAAACGTATAAATGTATAGAACACTTACTACTATATTTATTCATACTTACATATGTAGTTAGAACTTATCTATGTTATTTTTTCTTATCGTATAATTGTTATGGTATGGTAAAACAGAATCCGTGCTTTAGTGTAACAAATGTAAAGCTATATTGGCAACATGCGCCAAAGCAAACAGAGACGCTTATACTGAACTAAACCAAGGCTTATATAACTTTTGAAATTAAATGAATCCATTGTAACATAATGAAATATGAAATAAACGCCAAGGTGTAGAATTTTATAGGCGTGAACAACATCAAAGAAATGTTGTATTTACATTTCGCTGTTTAAAATTACAAAGTAGACTAACCTATAAAAAATATTTTGCTCTATTATATAATGGTTTGGAAATTTAGCTACGTTGTAAATAATTTGTAGCTAGAATTTGTATAAATGTGTTATGAAAATTATATACACTAGCCGTATTGTGTCGGCGTAAGAATCTGTCGCACCTTTTCAGCGTGGTAGAGCCAAGCGGCGGCTTTAGCTGCTGCTCGAATGGGCCGGCTCGACCGGATTGGTACCACGACCTCGCAGAATATCGGCGTGAAGTAGAGGCATCTTGTGCTTCTGCGTTTCGTTCGGTGAGTGAGGTAACCGGAGGCCCACTCCCCCTCCCCATTCCACTCCTTATCCTCCCTCCCATCTCCCAAATAGCCTTAAAGGCCGCCAACGCACCTGTAGCTCCTCTGGTGTTGCAGATGTATGTGGGTGACGGTAATCACTTACTATCAGGTGAACCTATTGCTCGTTTGCCGCCTTTCCCATAAAAAAAAACCTTTCAGCCCATGAGTGTCGTAAGAGGGCAAGAGGCCTTGAATATTTCATAGCAATATTTCCTGAAGAAGCAAAGAGTGGATTGCAACGAATCGGTTTATACAGTTAATTCGATCGTGTTGTATTTTCTGTCTATAGTTTTATATTCGAAATATATTCCTTCTGTTATCGGAATATCTGAGATTCGTGAGGAAACCAGCATGTTTTATAAATAAAAAAAAATTGTATATATTACTCGAGGCCTACAAACAGCGGAGCGTCGTAACGGACTCTTTTTTTCTATTATTTTTCGAGGACGTTATGTAAATGCTATGCACGCTCACCTGCTAGATATTCCTTGTATGCTACTTAACGAGACATTTTGTTTTATTAATATGCTATTAACGATTAAGTATTCAAATCGCACGTTAAAATAAAAACTATTACTACGTTTACTTAACAATTGAAACGGAGATATCTTGTTTTTTTTTAAACTGCTCCAGTGTTCTTCCATGAAGTAACAGTTTAAAAGAAAATGCTGAACCGATTACCTAATTGAAATAGTAAATAATTGACAATTGTGTAATTGTTACAGGCAATTTGTATTTTAGGGATCTGCGATTTATCATTTGTATCGAAACGTTTATTAATAATAATTTATTAAAGCATGAAATATCCAATATATCATACTTGGTACGTAGTAGAGACAAGCTCCGGCTTTTGTTGCTGCTCAAATGGGCCGGCTTGACCGGGTTGCTACCACGGCCTCGCAAAATACCGGTGCGAAGTAGAGGCATCTTGTGCTTCTGTGTTTCGTTCGGTGAGCGGTGTGGCCCCGGCCTCATTCCCATCACCCTCCTTAGCCCCATCCCATCTCCCAAATACCCTTAAAGGCCAGCCACGTACCTGAAGAACCTCTGATGAACGCTGACGCTAGCACGTTTATCGTCATTCCCATAAAAGAAAAACACAACCGCAGAACGAGATTTTAAGACAGACAGGAGAACAGTGCCGTGGGGTATCGGTATAAGAACCTGCCACCCCCTTCCATCCCGCGGGTGTAGCAATAGGCGATTAAGGGAAGCGCTTTGAAAATCACATTGGCTACCGACCGATGGCGGGATAACGACCTCGAAAAATACCAGACCAAAATTAAGCAGACCAATGACCGGCAGCAGTGTCAGAGGTGCGAGGTGCATAATCGCCAGTACCAGCAGTAACAGACCGTTGGTACTGGCAAATAGAACTAATGAGACAGGCGTATATCCTGGGGACTGAGGAAATATATAAACTAGGCGATGGAAGATGGTAAGCGTTGGTTGTCCTGCTTACCCTACATATGAATTATTTATTATATATAATTACTATTATTGATTAACATGTTCTGTGTATGTTGTCACTTTATGCTGTACCAATAAATATTTTTCATTCTTTCTTTCTTTCGAATACTTAACGGAGAAGTCTATGTTCATCAATAGTTCAAAGTCTAAAGTCCGAATAAGATAGTTTCCATAGAAAAATAAACCACTAATCTTTTCTAGAGTGCAGTCACCGATTCGTAAACCTAAATAAATAAAACATAACATTTATTTGTATAAAATGGAACTTTCCATCAATCATTGCCGTGTAGAGCAATTACAGGGGAGAACTCGATTTGTTAGTTGTTGTGAAATAACTACAATTTGGACATAATAGTCAATAAAAGTTGAAAATATTTAAAAAAGATATATTTCAAATTTAGACGGACAATATGTATTTATTTTAAAGAGCCGTGGTAGTCTAGTGGACAGGGCGCTCGCTTTAGTTTCACCTGTGTTCGCTTTAGTGTGACTTGGGTTTGATTCTCTGTGTCGGCACCTGTAAAATTGTTAATAGCAATTTTAACCACGTGCTCGGCGGTGAAGGAAAATATCGTTAGAAAACCTGAATATATGTGAAATAAACAAAAATATTATTTCGAGGATGTGAAGCCAACCTGCACTGGAGCAGTGTGGCGGGCCCTTCCCAGCTCTAAAACCCTCTCAGATAGTAAGGAGGTCCTTGCCCAGCAATGTCACTTACTTGTCCTACTTTATATATACTTAGGTTTGTCCGTCTGGAACGTCTTTGGTGTTGTAGGGTAGAGTAGGAAAATGTACCTTCTATTCCTTAGACGTCGTGTGAGGCTGGCGTGGTCTCGGGAGGCTCAAAAAATAATTAGTCTGAGCGAGAACAGCGGTTTGTTTTTTTTCCTTTTTTTATGGTAAAGGGGGCAAACGTGATAAGCGTCGCCCACGTAGATCTCCAACACCAGAAGAGATGCAGGTGCGTTGCCGACCTTAAAGGATATTTGGGCGATGGGGGGGATGACGGGAGGGGTTGGGGTCTGGGCCTCCGGTTACCTCGTGGAATGGCTCTAACACGGCCCTTCTATGTATGGTACGTATAATTATGACGAGAAAGAATACAGCAGTGCTAGACTTCTGTCAGTCCTCTGGTAAATTTATTTCCACAACCATTTCTGAATGTTCAATATTAAATTATTTCTGTTATCAAAACTTTGGGTTTTATGCCCTAATTATAGTATAAATCTTTTCAACTTATTCAAAGCTTTAATTTAAATTGTGAATCAAAAGGCCGTTAATTTTGGAATCATTATTTGCGTCGTCCTTGAATAACTAACTGCCCGTGGACCATTCTCATGGAATACTTTGGTTTTAATATTCTAAATGTTGTTTCATTTTCTAATTGTGTTTGTGATGGAACAATATAAAATATAACAGATACTGTTCATACATATTGTCAATATTACTACAACAAATTATTCTTTTAGGTGATATTCACGAACTAATCTATTCAATGTGTTCCTATTAGAAGCTCTTTGAGCTTGTTTTGACTCTGATATTACTTATAACTTTTCATTAGAAACGAATTGATTCCAATCTACACAGCATCCTCATTGAAATATATTTGAATACTGATATAAAGCAGTATGAGCGATGAGGTACAGTACAAACAGAATTAATCATTTTCAGAAGCAACGCATAGCAAAATATAATTATCGCACAATGCATTTTGAATATTAAGCTGGGATAAAATTAAATATTCTTCAGTAAATGGTTTATTGAATAGGTATTTATACCACTTTACCACGCCAAAACACGTTTATTATAGTTTTTTTTATGAGAGAGGCGGCAAACGAGCAAGTGGTAAGTCACCTGATAGTAAGTGATTACCGTCGCCCACGTATATCCGCAACATCAGTAGTGCTGCAGGTGCGTTGCCGGGCTTTAAGGGTATTAGGAAGATAGGAGGGAGGATGAGAAGGGGGATGGGAAGGGGGGAATGCCTCTACTTCACGCCGGTATTGTGCGAGGCCGTGGTACTGATCTGATTGAGCCAGCCCATTCGAGCAGGAGCAAAAGCCGCCGCTTGGCTCTACCACGTTTAAAGTGTTACCACGTTATAGTGAAAAGTCATACTTACAGACAGATACGAGGAAAGAAAGAAGAAAGAAAGAAGAAAGAAAGAATGATTTATTTGGTACACATATTTAAAATATTACGAATACAAAATATATAGATTGAAAAAATAATAATAAAAATATAACATTTAGTACAGTCAATAAAAATGAGTACCAAATAGGTCTCCAACTCAGCGTAATGCTGCAGAGGTTGCAGCGCTGATTTTCAGTTGGAGCCTCGTGACGTCACCGACAAGCCGACGTGCGATCCTACAATAGTTTTATATTTAAATAATTTAATATTTAATAGTTGTAAACTGCGGTTGCCAACCCGCTCGCCAGGCGTGGCAACTAAGGCAAACCCCCCCATGATGAGAGGTAGAAAAAAGCAATGGCCCCCAGTCCCCGGCGGCCTCGCTAGTCCTGGCTATGGTGGCAGCCATGGTAACGGCGAGGCAGGAGGTGCGAAGAATCACCGGCTGATTTCTAGCTGCCAACCCAAACGACTGGACCTGGCAACATATAACGCACGCACATTGAGGACCGACGAGAAGATACTAGAACTGGAAGAAGAAGTAAGCAAGTTACACTGGAGTATTATGGGGTTGTCTGAAGTCCGAAGACAGGGAGAGGACTCTATAATCCTAAAATCCGGTAACTTGTTCTACTACCGGCAGGGTGACCATCTATCCCAAGGAGGTGTCGGGTTTATCGTCCACAGGTCTCTCATCAACAACGTGATCGAGATCGGAAGTGTGTCGAGTAGGGTCGCGTACCTTATACTCAGAATAACCAAAAGGTATTCGCTGAAGGTCATACAGGTATACGCACCAACCTCGACACACCCTGATGATGAAGTGGAGGCAATGTATGAGGATATTTCAAGAGCCATGCATTGCTCTAAGACTCACTACACGGTGTTGATGGGAGACTTTAACGCAAAACTAGGTACGAAAAAAGGCGATGAGCTGATAGTGGGGAACTTTGGAGTAGGGCGACGGAACCCAAGAGGGCAACAGCTGGCTGACTTCATGGCAAAGGAGGGATTCTTTATGATGAACTCCTATTGACGACCAAGCGTCAGCTGTTCAGTGATGTCTCTGTGATCACTAGGGTAAAAACCGGCAGTGATCACCGAATGGTAAGAGGCACACTGAACCTTAACATTAGGCTCGAGCGGTCTCGTCTGGTGAAGTCTACGCTCCGCCCACCACGTGCCCTTATCCAGAACCCCGAGAGCTTTCAGCTCGAATTGCATAATCGCTTTCAGTGCCTAGACGATTGCGTTACAGTGGACGATACGAATAGCAGGCTAGTGGAAACTGTCCATGCGGTAGGAGCTAAGTTTTGCAGGACCCGCCGCACGAACAAGCCCCAAAAGCTCTCTGATCACACTCTTAAACTCATGAAAGCCAGGCGTGAGATAAAGCTGCAGTCGACAACGGATGCGTCAGCGTATCGGCTACTGAATAGACAGATCTCCAAATGTATGAGGCAAGACTTACGCAAATTCAATACAGCCTGTATTGAAAAAGCGATAGAGCGGAACCAAGGCTCCAAAGTCTTCGCCAGAGATCTGTCTATCGGAAAGAGCCAACTGACCAAGCTGAAGACCGAAAGCGGCGCAGTCATTTCCGCTGGAGCCGAGATTTTGAGTGAGATCGAGAGATTTTACGGACAGCTGTACACAACGTCGTTGAAACCACACACTGATGTGAGTAACGACCCAAGAGCCAAGCTTATCCGACATTACTCCGATAACATCCCGGACGTCAGTCTGAGCGAGATTAGGATGGCTCTCAAACAGCTTAAAACGGCAAGGCGCCGGGTGAGGACGGAATTACAGCTGAGCTTCTGAAAGCGGGTGGAAAACCGATACTTGTTGTCCTTCAGAAGCTGTTTAATTCCGTCATTCATGGCGGTGTTACGCCGAAAGCGTGGAGTAGAAGCGTGGTTGTCCTATTCTTCAAGAAAGGGGATAACTGCCTTTTGAAGAATTATAGACCGATATCGCTTCTAAGCCGCGTTTACGTGCTGTTTTCGAGAGTCATCTCAAATCGTCTAGTGAACAGACTTGACGACTTCCAGCCTCCCGAACAAGCCGGATTCCGAAAAGGCTATAGTACCATAGACCACATACATACTCTTCGCCAGATTGTACAGAAGGCCGAGGAGTACAACTTGCCATTATGTCTGGGGTATGTGGACTATGAGAAAGCCTTCGATTCAGTCGAAATTTGGGCGGTGCTACAGTCTCTCCAGCGGTGCCAGATAGACTCTCGGTATATCGAAGTGCTGAGGTGTTTGTACAATGAGGCTACGATGTCTATCCGAGTACAGAATCAGAGTACGAAACCAATCCAACTGCAGAAAGGTGTAAGACAGGGTGATGTCATATCCCCGAAACTCTTCACCGCTGCATTGGAAGATGTTTTCAAGCAGCTGAACTGGAAAGGATACGGTATCAACATCAATGGCGAATACATCACTCACCTTCGATTTGCCGACGACATAGTTCTTATGGCAGGATCGCTGGAGGAGCTTAGTACAATGCTCAATGACCTCAATAACGTCTCCCAACAGGTTGGTCTTAAGATGAACATGGACAAGACGAAGTTCATGTCAAACGTCCATGTCACACCAATACCGGTTGTTGTTGGGAACAATAGGCTCGAAGTTGTAGACGAGTACGTATACCTGGGACAAATTGTCCGATTAGGTAAGTCCAACTTCGACTCAGAGGTCAATCGACGAATCCAACTCGGCTGGGCTGCGTTCGGGAAACTACGTCATATCTTCTCGTCGAGTATACCGCAAAGCCTCAAGACGAAAGTATACAATCAGTGCGTGTTGCCAGTGATGACATACGGATCCGAGACTTGGTCCTTCACTGCAGCCCGTATGAGGAAGCTCAAAGTTGCTCAGCGCGCTATGGAAAGGGCTATGCTCGGTGTTTCTCTGCGTGATAGAGTCTGCAACGACAATATCCGCAGCAGAACTAAGGTAACCGACATAGCCGTAAGGATCAGCAAGCTGAAGTGGCAATGGGCCGGCCACATAGCTCGCAGAACTGACAACCGCTGGGGAAAAAGGTTCTCAGTGGCAGCCACGTACAGGCAAACGCAGTGTGGGACGACCCCACAAGATGGGTGACGACCTGCGCAGTGTTGCGGGAAGTCGATGGATGCAGGTGGCTCAGGACCGTGCTTCGTGGCAATCTTTGGGGGAGGCCTATGTTCAGCAGTGGACTTCTAATAGGCTGAAATGATGATGATGATGATGAGTTGTATTACAATAGGAAGTTGTACTTATGTTATAGTTTTAACAAGTATTTTATCCGTAATTATAAAGTAATATCTTTTTTTTTCACTTTTTAGACTAATATAGATAACGGAATAAAAAAAAATAATAAAGTTTTTAAAGTTAAAATAAAGATGAAAAAAAACAGTGTAGGAAAAAATATTCAGAATAGTTTAATAATAATCATAGATATCAATAATATATCCTCTTTTCTCTTTTACCTTCAGTGTATCTAGCTCTCTAGGATATAGCTGTGCCACTTTTGCAGACTGCTATTTTACTTCATCGTAGATTATCCTCATATCTGTTTGATTAAAATTTCTTCTTCGGCAATTTTTTTTAAACTATAATTAAAGTAAAGAATTAACGATGCTGATTTAATGGACTTCATATTGACTCAAATTATTTTTCTTTTATATAAGCGCACAATGTTATATATACATTGTCTGATATAGTAAGTATTTCATGCTCATTACTGTTTAGTAAGAACTAAGGTAACCGACATAGCCGTAAGGATCAGCAAGCTGAAGTGGCAATGGGCCGGCCACATAGCTCGCAGAACTGA
Source organism: Bhutanitis thaidina (assembly GCA_029286595.1). Lineage (NCBI taxonomy): Eukaryota > Metazoa > Arthropoda > Insecta > Lepidoptera > Papilionidae > Bhutanitis > Bhutanitis thaidina. The sequence continues at coordinate 3,126,264 of JAGSMS010000012.1, read as the reverse complement.
CAACCGTTGGGGAAATAAGGTTCTCGAGTGGCAGCCACGTACAGGCAAACGCAGTGTAGGACGACCCCCCACAAGATGGAGTGACGACCTGCGCAGTGGTGCGGGAAGTCGATGGATGTAGGTGGCTCAGGAGCGAGCTTCGTTGCAATCTTTGGGGGAGGCCTATGTTCAGCAGTGGACTTGTGATAGGCTGAAATGATGATGATGATGATGATGTCTGTTTAGTTAGAAATTTGTCTGTTCATCCATTACATCCCAAATGTGTGAAACTGGGAGATAATGTGCTGTTACTACTTAGCCACGATAAGCGGATTGGTAAGTGGATCAGCCTTCGAATTGGGAGAGCCAAATTTGATTCCCTATGTGGAGAGCGCGTAGCGATAAGTTGTGCGAAGCTTTTTGTACGATTCGTATCGTTGACTTGGGCACTAGGACGGCAATGTTGCCACTTGTCACGTTTGCTTGAAATAAGCTCTGGTGGAAACGATTTATATACAATCATTACCCGCGTGGTTTATCACTGAAAACTATATTTTATCACAATTAACTAAGGCATATGACACCCTGGAGTAATGTAGCTTTCTAACAGTGTAAGAATTTTCTTAATCAGATTAGTATTCCGGAATTTACTCTCACGCAAACATTACTAACTTCCAAAACCTTAACTTGTTTACAATAGTACTCTATACTCGTACGTAGATTTGGACTTAAGGCTCAAGTTATAGTGTTGTGATATAGACTTAGATATTTACTATTCTTAATGCCGAAGCATTAACCGCCAACGAGTAATTATTTTTCGATTCAGCCAGTGTATTTAGAAAAAAATGTTTGGGGATGTTTTGGGAATTGGTTGTATTGTTCTTTGCAGTCAAGTAGAACTAGAGGAATATATTCAACACATACACATGAAGCCGTTATATTATAGTACGGGTTATGCATCTTCGTTCAATGTATATTCTATTAGAGAAAGATAGTTATATCCGAACTTTGGATAGCTGAACGGTTCACAAGAGTTTAAACTTCAAAACTTTTTAATCCTCCGTAGCGCAACGCCGGCTTCAAACACGAACTACGTGTCATCTCGGTGGCAGGGGTCCATAATACTTTATAATTAAAATTACTTCATTAGTTTTATAAGAATAAGTCTAATTTTGTACATACATACCTTGTCTGAATAATAACTTATCCGATTTTGTAATAAGTATTGAATACACAATATTTTTTTCTCCGAAGTACAACCTCACATTTCTAAATAAAAATAAAAATCATGAGAGTTCTTTTTGAGCAAGAGTCTTTTTTAATTTTTTTTTAACACTATAACTCTCTCTATAGGAATTTTCCTTGTGTCGTGGAGGCAGTTTACACAGATAAGATGCAGCAAAAGCTATTGCTTGCCTCGAACGCGTAGGAAAAATATGTTTAGTAAGCGACATCGGTAAATTTATTTAAAGTGATCCTATAGCTCTAAACTTTATTAAAACATGCTTCTTTCATCCTTTACTATCAAATAATTAATAGTAAAGAACCATTTGATTCCATTCATTGATGATTGTTTAATACCTTCTCTTTGAACTTCAATAAAGCGCCAACAGCCTAATTGGTTAGGGTGCGGACTGCGAAACATGACGTCACAGATTCGAGCCCACCATTCGACTATTGTCGTGAACCACTCCAAATACAAGCTCTAATGCTTAGTTGGAGGGTTAACAGGAATATTAGTAATGTTAGTTAAATAGCATTGCTAGTATTCTTTAAAAAAAAAATGTTGTGTAAGCGACCTTACATTAGAATTTATTTCACCATTGTCTTATTCACAAGCAAACAGGAAATGTATAGATAGGACTCTACAAAAATGAATATCCAATAAAGCTGTTATAAATTAAGTTGCGGCGCACTCAGCGCTGTTAGCTATGATTTAAGAGCATGTCCGCTCCATGTTCATACTAAACAAGGTGCACGGGAGGCTGGGAAACATGAAGGCGCAGGTGTGACGTTAACGAATACGGTATACGTTGTTAAATAGTATTATTTAGCACGTATGTTCTTATATCGCTTATCTAGGTAAAAAAGGTAAAAACTAGATAGAAAACATATCTAGATAAAAAAGGTAAAAGGGTGTGTGTAAAAATAAGTAAAGTGGCAGCCTGTAAGTGCCCACTGCCTAGAAGTCAGACACAGCATAGTTAACCAGTAGCGCAAATATATCATGAGTCAAAATAATAAAACCAAAAATATTATCCTGTGTCTAAACTTCCGATATTTTGTGTATTACTCAGAAATACTCGCTAGAATAGGTAAAAGTAAAGTAGCAGCCTGTAAGTGTCCACTGCTGGGCAAAGACCTCCTTCTCAAAATATTTGAGACGGTTTTGCAGCCAGGAAGAGCCCGTCACGGTGCTCCAGTGCGGGTTGGCGGGCCTTGAATTTTTTTAGTTAATTATTTCTTAGACATGTAGGTTTCCTCACGATGTTTTCCTTCAAAATTGCTATTAACAATTTTAGTAGTGCCGACACTAGGGATCTAACCCAGGTCACTTGAGCTCTAAGAAACTAAAGCAAGCAGCCTGATCACTAGGCTACCACGGCTCTACCGTGTGATATAGAGAAATCTTGAAAATCTCTCTCCGTGAGCAAACCCTTCGACAAGGTTTTCCATCCATTACGTTCTATCTGCGTACCCGTGTGTTTATATAAAAATCATCGTAACAAAATTTTTTGTGTGATAGTGAAATAATTTCCGTAATATGTATGAGCCAAAACAGTATCAAGCCTTACATTAAAGTATTCTTGCAAAATACGGCACCCGTCACTTTAATGTTCGTGAAGTGTACCCGCTTGCAATAAAATGGCTGCAAGACCTCCAGGTCAAGTACTTTTAACGAGCAATGTAGCTTTTTGTACGGTCTGCGCAACAAAAATTTGAGAACGTATTACTTGTACAAGCTGTAGTCGGAAACGGAGGCTTTTCGGATATGACTTCATATTAAAATTTTCCTCATGTTTTGACGTGACTTTTGGTAATAACATTCCAACCTGTTAAATCGAGACTCGTTCAGCTTGAATTACGGGGTGGCCGAGTAGTTTTCGCGTCCCTATCGGAATTATAAAATTACATATTCTCAGTTGAAAACTACCTTTTACAGAGAAAATGTAAAAGAGTGCACAAAAGTATTATGATGTTCCTATTAAACACTGATAAAAATACCTCTCACTTTAGTGTTGTGAGTATATAAACATAAATATATATTTAATTTTAACAACAACAATCAGAAAACTGTCACTGCCTAGATGGAAAAGACATTATAACATTTTAATCCGGTCCGTGTAGAGTCCGAAACTCACTTGACGTCCGCTGGATGGCGTAAGAACCAACTCAAATACGCCAGAAGTATGTAACCAAAGGAGCGTAATAGAATATACAACCATCCTGCGCACGTTACTTTTACTTTTTACTCTGCCTAGGAGTCGTCTGGTTAAATACCGCCCTCTTATCTGTTTCTACCGCCAATCGCCGGCGCAACCACTGAAAGGTATATTGAGTCAGTGCGCCATGCTGTGAGGCATTCCATTTTAGTCCGCAGGGCTGTCAATGACTCTCTGTAACCTCCTTCGATTGTCCATGGGCATCTGTTGTCACTTACTATAATTTAGTGATCCATCTCAGGTAAGAGATAATTAATACTTCGATTGCCAATTTGTCTGCATGTGTGCCGATTATAAAAATATACTTAGCGGGAGAGGGTTATGATAAATATCGCTTGATAATGAGAGATAAGATGACCTGTTACAGGACCATACTTTGGTTTGATTTTATAAATTTGATTATAATGATAACGTATGGAATTATTTGAAGCAGACTTTAACCACCTGGGCTAAACACTGGTTAAACACTTATTTCTTGAAAGTTCAGGTACGTAATTTAATCCTCTAGTAGCAATTTGCCAACTACATTAATTTGCAAGGCAAGGAAATTTCCACGAAAAGATCTTCTTAACTTCATAAGAAATTTGTGATTAAATTATTCAATCCACAAATTTTAACAGACCGTTCGTTCTAATTTTATTACGCTTCATGCTTACTTCCGCTTAAAAGCTTCCTATTCTGAATGAATGATTTCGAAATTCGAACATATTCTTTTTTTATTTCATAAGTCCACAGGCTGTCAAACGCCCCGGTAAGAAAGTTCTGATGACTGTTCACTATAAAAAGGTATTTACGATGTTGCACGCCGAGTCATGGTCGGTGGTATAGACGTATTCTTTTTTCGTGGCTATTTTTTCACGCGCGGTACGTCATGGAATACCATGACGTACCGCGCGTTAAAGACGAAGCAGTTAGACAGACGCCTCGCATGTCACCGTTTCCCGCCATCGGAATGCTATGCTTAATTCGCCATGTGATTTTCATGGCGTTTCCCTTAGTCGACGACACCGATGATCGAAGCCGTGGTAGTCTAGTGGTCTAGGGGTAGTGGTGGTAGGTGCACACGTATCATAGAGCGCGAGTGACCTGAGTTCGATCCCCGGTCCCGGCGCCACTAAAATTTTTATTAGCATTTTTAAGTGCTGTATTTACCACTTGCTCGGCAGTGACGGAAAACACCGTGAAAAAACCTGCATGTCTGAGAAATAATAAATATTATTTAGAGGATATGTGAGCAGCGTGCCATTCCCGGCTCCAACACCCTCTCAGATATTTAAGAAGGATGCCTTTGCCCTTACAGGCGGTGGCACTTACAGGCTACCACTCTACTTACTTTACTTTTATGATCGATTAATTATCAACTAGGTGTGTTTTATATCTAAAAAAAAGTTATATTTGTCTGTTCTGTTAGATTGCTCAGTAGCGTTTGGTGGCGGTTCGCGGGTACGATTCCCGCACGGATAATGTATGTAAATTAATTACAAATTATTGAATTTAGTTATATCCTCCAGGCGAGCTTTAAAAAAAATGCGTTCGCCAATCCCGCCGAACAAAATAAGTCCCCTATTAATTGTCTGTTGCATCCATGACTTCAAATTCGACGTAAACGTAAACAGATTTATATGTATGCTGACATTTAAATTTAAATTGAAAATGGATTCCATGAAAATGTGTGGAATTCGATATTCCCAGTCGGCTGTCTGTTGCAAATAATTAAACATAGTTGTGTTACAAACGAAATGGAATATTTTATGTTTCATTCATATTTAAACACAAACGGTAGGTTACGTGACGGCCCGATAGTGTAGTTGGCAGTGACACCGCCTTTCAAGGTGCTTGTAAATTCCCAAACCTTTCTTTTATTTTTAAAGGAGATGAAAATTTATTCTCGAGCCTATCATTACAGGGCTTAGACAGAGATGGATTTCCTTTTAGCATGATTTAGCTTAGTCAAACGGCCTTCCGAAAACCTTGGAAATTATTATTTACTTTGATTGATTATTTTTAATACCGTATACTTACTGCTGCAGATAGCGCGGCCGTGTTCATTGGGAATTGGGATAAGCGTGGGCCGGGGGGAGTTAACAATGCGACGTCTTTACTAGGGGGGAGGGGGGCTCCACCCAGTGGGACTTCGCCTTTCACCTCTGATGACCGCGCAGCCGTCGTCGGAGCTACTCTCGATCGCCGCCTTGGCCAAGGACATGGAGTCTGAGGAACCACTGTCCTGGAGGCGTGCGACGAGGCTTTATTTATGTATATTTTGGTGTGCAATGAAGTGTATTCTCTCTCTCTGACTCTCTATCTCTCTTCTATCTCAAACACTTTCCGCTTCTCCGGGTTATTAAAAACGTGGTTCGCCACCGTTAAGTTCTATCCCCCGGCACGTTACAAATTATATCAAATTACTGTCTCTGTACTTGGGTTTAAGCAATTGAGCTCAGAAGCGCTCTTAACAGACCATCGATTAATATTGGTAGATGTAATTGCTATCGCATTGTATACATTGTACAAACAATAAACAAATATTAGTAGATGTAATTGTTATCGCATTGTATACATTGTACAAACAATAAACAAATATTGGTAGATGTAATTGCTATCGCATTGTATACATTGTCCAAACAATAAACAAATATTGGGAGATGTAATTGTTATCGCATTGTATACATTGTACAAAAAATAAACAAATATTGGTAGATGTAATTGCTATCGCATTGTATACATTGTATAAACAATAAACAAATATTGGTAGATGTAATGGCTATCGCATTGTATACATTGTACAAACAATAAACAAATATTGGTAGATGTAATTGCTATCGCATTGTATACATTGCACAAACAATTAACAAATATTGGTAGATGTAATTTCTATCGCATTGTATACATTGTACAACTAATAAACAAATATTGGTAGATATAATTGGTATCGCATTGTATACATTGTATAAACAATAAACAAATATTGGTAGATGTAATTGCTATCGCATTGTATACATTGTATACATTGTACAAACAATAAACAAATATTGGTAGATATAATTGGTATCGCATTGTATACATTGTATAAACAATAAACAAATATTGGTAGATGTAATTGCTATCGCATTGTGTACATTGTACAAACAATAAACACATATTGGTAGATGTAATTGGTATCGCATTGTATACATTATACAAACAATAAACAAATATTGGTAGATGTAATGGCTATCGCATTGTATACATTGTATACATTGTACAAACAATAAACAAATATTGGTAGATGTAATTGCTATCGCATTGTATACATTGTACAAACAATAAACAAATATTGGTAGATGTAATTGCTATCGCATTGTATACATTGTACAAACAATACACAAATTTTGGAAGTTGATTCATATTAGTAGAGTAAACTTATAATTACTAGACTTGAATAAAATATAAAAACCTTGTTGGACGAAATTATGCTCCTGGTAATCTTTTTTCACTTAACAATAACTTAACTTTTTTTATTATTTATTTAAAGTTTTGGGCGGTAGTCTTCTTTCCTTCATGTGGTATCAGAATAAGAATCTACCATCCCCTTTGTTCCCGTGGTTACCATAGGAGGCGACTAAGGGCAGAGCCTTGAACATCACATTAGTTACAGACAGATAGCAGGATAACTATCTCGAAAAATACCAGAACAAAATTAAGTAGACCGATGATGGGCAACAGTAGCTAAAGTTGCCGAGCGTGGCGTTTATGGCAAATCCTTCTTACGAGAAAGGCCGATGTCCAGCTGTGAACTTTCTACAGGCTGGTAAGGTAAAGGTTGCTTTAGTGCCTAGGAAAAGTTTGGGAAGGTTATCTGTCTCTTATTTTATATATTACTTATATTATACATTGTATATATTACTATCCTCTTACCTATTTATCCCGCCAATCAGCAGTACCATAACTGTTCAGTTCCGGTTGGAATGGCTGAGCCTGTATAATTACAAACTGTGGAGCGTTCTATCGTTGCCCTCAGGGTTGACAACGCATCCTTAACCCCATTCCATTGAAGTTGTTAGCAAATGTTCAAGGGCTTCAGTATCCACTTACCATCAGGTTGGACTGCAGGTTCGTTAGTTACAGAAATCCAATATTTTTCTTAAAGTATTAATTGACATAAAAAATAAAGTATTAGCCTATCTATCTGGGCGAAGAAGTCCTCCAATTTTTTGAAATGATATCTTAGACCATTCGGTTCGGGAAAAACATACTTAGCGTAAGTTTTTTTTGTACGTGGTCGAGCCTAGCGGCGGCTTTTGCTGCTGCTCGAATAGGCTGGCTCGACCGGGGTAGTATCACGACCTGAATACCGGCCTGTGGTAGAGGCATTTTGTGCCTCTGCGTTTCAGATGTACAAGGGTGAGACACTTTCGTTAAAAATATTCTCCGCTAAAATTATGCCGTATTATTTTTTTTTAAATTGAATTAAAACATACTTACCTATAAACGAAATTATGTCTTGGATGTGAAAAATAACAGCATGATTTTATCGTGGAATATCGCACAGAATATTTGTGGCATAGCGGGTTAGGCTACTGGCTACTATCCGAAGGATATCACTACGGCTAGAATGAGCATAGACATTATCACTATGATCTAAAGAAATTTTAATTTTACCTTCAAAATAATGTAAATTTTTTAAATTTAACCTTAATTCTATTCAATTTTTTATTTTTACTTTTTTCAAATAATACGGTACTTCTAAATATGGCATTACCAGAAAATAAAAATCCTAAGATCCCTTTTAGCGTTACTTATCTGAAGAAGCATCAAAAATAAATCTTGCAAAAAGTAAGGGATAAGTCCTTATAAATTTCAACTTTTATCTTCAATCCTTTTTAGACGATTTCTGACGTCTTATTTTAAGTTCCTTTAGAGATTTATTGTGATCGCTACTTCATAGATTAAAATTTAAATAATAAATAGAAAATATAATTTATCATTAGTATAAACATTCACGACTGTTACGCTTAGCGGAAGGCAGAGGTTATGGATTTTCATTTGGCACAACAGCGTATTCAAACGGGTTCCTCTAACTTTACGTCTTTCCGGGTGAGAAAGTGACGAATGGCGAGACTCGTCACCGGGATTGTAATGATATTTTCAAGGATCTTCCAGAACAATATGATGATTAATCATAATATCATTTCGTTAATCAGGTCTTGGTCGTGCACTTTTTTGGTCTCGGAACAAAAATTTTAAGTTTTAATAATTAAGATGTCAAATATATTTTTTATGAGATACATAAAACTCTTCTAGAGAGTTAGTAAATATGGCTGAGAAAGAACAAATGTTCTAGAGATTGCCATCTTATTATTAATTTGCGAAAAGTGCACAACCATGAGAATCCAAATTATTTTTGATAATCATGGTTGTGCATATTTATAATATCATCATAATAATATTTCATCATCATACCATTATTTCGTGATCATCATGCTCTCTTTTTCTGGACAATGAATGAAACTGAGCCGGTCGGTGATGCTGTATCGGATAAACTCGGCTCCAGTCGACTTTTCTGGGCATTAAACGAAAGAGCCGTGACGCTCGGGCCAGTAACATCATGACATTATAAAACATGAGTGTAATTATTATTATGTATAAATATTATAAAATTAGAAAATAGTATAAGCTTTTAATTCTTTCGCGTCCTCGCACATTTTTTTTGTATTGTTCGTCTTGTAGAAGCAGCGTGAGAGTTTGTCGAGCATTTTTTTCCGTGGTTTGAAGTAAAATCTTTTATCTCCAGGAGAGGCAAAAAATGCGCCGCGAAAACCGAAGTATAGTCTCTACCTAACATAATTTTTTTTTATGGGAAAGGTGCAATCGGTTCACCTCGGTAAGTGATTACCGTCGCCCACGTACATCTGCAACGACAGAGGTGCTGCAGGTGCGTTGCCGGCCATTAAGGGTATTTGGGAGATGGGATGGAAGATAAGGAGGGAGATGGGGAGGGGCAGTGGGCCTCCGGTTACCCCACTCACCGAACGAAACGCACAAGCACAAGATGACTCTACTTCGCACCGGTATTCTGCGAGGTCGTGGTGTTTATCCGGTCGAGCCGGACCATTCGAGCAGCAGCTAACGCCGCCGCTCTACCACGATTACTCGTGGCACCATGGGTGTCAAATGTGTGTGCTTATATTAATTCGCTTTCTTCATTTACCAATGTCGTATTCATGGAACGGTTATTCGAGAATTTAACACATGTAAATTGTGTAAAGCTATTAAAACCCGTTTCCGTGACAACACTCAATAAATTTTCTACATTACCATATTGACTGTTTGTTAAACGTAGGGATATTCGCACCGACATTATGTGGCATTTATGGGGTTATTTATTACTGTACCAAGATTAATGTGTCAATTCATATTAAACAAGTATGTCACTTGAAAGTCCTCGAGGAGCGATATCCTACCTAGTTCTAGATTATAATAATTAGAATACTTTTATTTAGTACGAGATAGTTGGCACTTTTGATCGCGTTTAGAATGAATATTAATTGGGATATTTTAAGATATTAGAAGACAAGAAAAAATTTGTCCCAGGAAATTCACGTTAATGTCTATGCTACTATTTACTGTTAATTCGTTAGCGAACTAATGACAGGAATATTAGCGAATTTGAAATAAATGGATATTTCGTCCGATTACTAAATGTATTCAGGCTTACGACGAAAACAATGAATGCGACGTTTTGCAGCGGTACAAAGTAAAAAAAAATCGTGGCTGGTTAGAAAACAGAATATTCCAAAAATTAGGTTGCCGCTCCGTGGCAATAGGTGGCGCTATAACACGCAGTGCTGGTACACTTGTACTAGAAATGAGGTCGGAAGCCCATTTAGTTATTTAGAATAGGATCGTGCCAACGTAAAATATTCATTATGGATGACCACCACACAAGATGGAGAGAGAAGATTATATTTATGAATTATATTTTGCCTTTTATTTTACTGTATCCAAAATTATTTTAATCTTAACAATAAAGTGTACATGTTAAAATAACTACGTGTATAAACAATATAGTATTAAACGGCTATAGATTTTATAGAGAAAAGTTACGTTTGAACGAAAATTAACAATTGTTGAAATAATATAAAACACACATAAAAAAGAGCCGTGGTAGCCTAGTGGTCAGGGCGCTCACTTTAGTTTCATGGAGCGCGACCTCTGTTCGATCCCCGGTGGCGGGACCACTAAAATTGTTAATAGCATTTTTAAGTGCTTTATTTACCACGTGCTCGGCTGTGAAGGAACACATCGTGAGGAAACCTGCATATCTGAGAAATAACAAAAAAAAATATTTCTAGGATATGTGAAGCCCGCCAACCCGCAATGGAGCAGCGTGTCGGGCCATTCCCGGCTCCTACACCCTCTCAGACATTTGAGAAGGAGGGCTTTGCCCAGCTGTAGCCTGTAAGTGCCCACACTTACAGGCTGCTACAACTACTTTACTTTTTTACTCATAAAAACGTCATAAGGCCGTTTTATCTCAGGCCGGTAAAAAAGCCGATGTCTCTTGTCACGAGCGATTCCAGTGAGATTACGAGTATAGAGGCATTTGGAACATCACGACCGCAGAATGCATTGTCTCCATATCCAGTAATTACACGTGCTTTCTTTTTATATATTTACACCAACATAGCAATGTAATTTATGTTTTAATTGGGTAAAATAAAAAGTTTCCTGTACGAATTTCATATTAAGTAAAATAATGTTTTAGAAAAGTTCGAATTTGTTCAAAAAATCAGCCATAAGTTAGACCGTTTATTGAACTTAAACTTACAAAGTGCTAGCGATATTTTTTCTTAACACATAGTACTTGTACGATAAATGAGAACTGGGTTGTAAGGATTCTTCAGTTGTTGCATTTCCTGGTTAGATAATTTACTATGTGGTCGGTTTCCACTGCCTAGGAGATGTCCGGGTAGACAGCACCCTCTTACCTGTTGCTTATCAGAGGTGTACGGATTGTGAAGAGTAGACTGACCCAATCTAGTTATAGGCTATTAGGCATCCTAGTCCACAGGGGTTATAACGCAACTGCAATCTCCTTTGATTAAAGTTGTATGAATGTGTCTTTGGACTGCAGTGGCCTTTTACCAACAGGCGGAATAGCAGCTATCGTTTGTCTCTCGAAGATTATAAAAAAAATATAGATCAAAAAAAAAATATAGGCCACAACAGATGAGTGGTTAGGGGATCTGCGTCTGAATCAGGAGACTCGAGTTCGATTCGTTACGTGGAGAGCTCGTAGCAGTCAGTTGTTGCAAAAGTCATGTATGATTTGTATCGTTGTCTTGGATACTAACCTGACGATAGGCTCACCACCTGTAACGATGTCTCAAATAAGCATTGGTAAAAGTGGGTGACAAATGTTGTTGGATATACGGTCATGAAAGCTCATTTTATTTTTACCCGTCTGTCCAAGAAGAAGGGTTATGTTTGTTAGTTGTGGACTGTATATACGTATCTAAGTCTATTTCCTTGGCACGCTCTGTAGCTTAAACATCTTGATGGATTTCAACATATGCGGTTTCGTTAGGCTCGTCTTCACTGTGAAACTGACATAGGAAATAATATTTCAATAATGAGTCTGCAAATCAAAAAAGAAAAGTAAAATTAATAAATAATGCAGTCGGGAGATTTTCAATAGTTAAATACCTATTTGTTTTTTTTATTAACAATAACGATTTCGTTTCTACTACAAAACACTGTGCACGTGTAAAAGTAACAATTAGTTTTTGGAGTTTTTGTATTATCATCATCATTTCAGCCTACTACAAGTCCACTGCTGAACATAGGCCTCCCCCAAATACCACTCCTACCTCCTCCTCCTCCTCCTTACTCCTCCCTCCATACCTCTCCCTTTATATACTGTTTCTTTATAATTATAAAGTTACAAATTCGGACTCGTTAGAAAAATATTTTACACATACGCTAGGAATTATTCTGCACCTTCCTTAACGAAATAAGCTTTGACATAAAAGCAACGCCAAAGGCAACAGCGGGTCGCGAAAACGTTGAGGTTTTGTTTTTTCTTTTCGCTTGTGTAACGTTGCCGTTAGCTAACCGGCGAGTTTTTTTTTGTAATATCTGACAATCTATAAGTAGAGAAAAACAAAGCTTACTTTGCTAATTAACATTTTCAGTGTCATAGAAAGCAAATTCTTATCATGCTGTTATTTGTGGAACGTTTTAGTAAAATTAGTTTTGCAGTTACAACAGTGATTTTGTAGATTTCTTTTTTCCGTTTATAATATTATTTGAATGAAATCGGGAGAGGTTGAGGTATAACGATCGATTTTTGATGAAATCTAACGATGTGGATTTCAGAATTATATTTTATGACATGTCTATGTATTCGAATATAAGCTCTCATACCTGTCACCATTTGGCTTAACGTTACCTCACCGGTGGAACGTGACGAGTGACGAGTCTCGTCACCTGATGCGCTCCCGGAAATGACATTATCAAGGCTTTTCCCTATTCCCTTAATCGACCACTGAAAAAGGGCGCTGGGCGATTCTTACGTCGATGGGCAAATGGATATTTGTAATCTTTGCCTACCTATATTAGTGACCGCCGTGAGAGTTTTTTTAAATATATTTTATGTATCAATTTTATATCCATATAAGATTATTCGATACATAACGTTTTTTATTAATTGTATAAATTCTAGACAACCACCAATTTTTCGATTAAAAAACGAGGCTCTGGTAAAGGAATGATGGCGGTAAATCCAGCCGAACATACCGAACCCCAATCTTACAGACTATTGATGTGTAGCAGCATCAATGGTGCGAGGGTACCGGCACTGCGCTCATCAACCCCAGAGTGTAAATCTTCCATGAGTAGAATTCTGACTTCTGTCCAGCAGTGGACTCATACAGACTGATAAAGTAAAGTAGCGAACCGTCCCTACCGCGCCGGGCGCTCGCTTTATTACCATAGAGCGTGAGTGACCTGGGATCGATCCCCAGTGCCGCCACCTCTAAAATAATTAATAGCAATTTTAAGTGCTGAATTTACTACGCGGTGAAGGAAAACAACTTGAGGAAACCTGCATGTCTGAGATATAATTTTATTTCGTGGAAATGAGAAGTGCGCCAACTCGCACTGAAGCGTGGCGGACCCTTCCCTGCTCCAAAACCCTCTCAGATATTTGTGGAGGTCCTTGCCCAGCAGTGGGTATTTACAAACTGCTACTTTACTTTACTTTTAAAGTAAAATAGTAACCTTTAAAACAACGATTGAACAGAAGTCTTGGCAATTGGTAGACGGTGGGTTGGATTAGCGCAATGCAGACACCCTCTCACGTGTGATATAACTTACCATGGCTGGATTTTCCGCCATCAATTTATCGCCAGAGCATTTCTGTCAGTCAGGTACCCCGCGTGAATGTGACTTGAAATATAGAAAAAAAAAAGTAAAATTTAAATTTAGGAAACACAACAAAAAATAAAATAAAGAAATAAAAAACAATGTGCTTAAAAACATATCATTATCATCATTTCAGGCTATCACAAGTCCACTGCTGAACATAGGCCTCCCCCAAAGAAAGATTATCACAAAGCTCGGTCCTGAGTCACCTGCATCCATCGACTTCCCGCAACACTGCGCAGATCGTCACTCCGTCTAGTGGTGGGCCGTCGCATACTTCAGCTTGCTGAACATTGCGGCTATGTCGGTTACCCTAGTTAAAAACAAATAAAAAAGATTAATTCATTGTGCGACGTCAAAAAGGATCCCGTCGCTGTTATAATCTGTGGGAGACCACAGCACTGTTTTTCAGTCGGGACCTTAATATGGTGTAACAATTGTTACACTCCCCCTTAAGCCCTCAGCTCTCGGAAGTATTTACTGGCTTAATATTATTTTCACTTATTATAGTTTAATGTAATGTCCATATCTTAATTAACTGACTAATAATTACGGACAGAAAAAGTACCTCTTACAACATGATGTCTTCTTTTGTAATAATGAGGTGCTTATTAATTAAAAGTATTCGCAATCGAAGTAAAAATAAATTAAACAGTTTAATTAAAAAAGAAAAGTTTCGTACTGATAATTACGATGTTAACTTCGGTGTTACTTACGTTTTCATGTTGGTGGTAAGCAGAGACAATCTTCTTCCGCTTGCTACGGTCCTGACGTACGTCTTTCGCTTCTCTCACTTTCATCAATCTTCGCATGCATACGCGTTAGTTCAGAGTACTCTTGACCTGGCCTTTTTTTAAAACGTCTCCGATTTGATCGTGAAATGTTCGCCTAGATCTTCCTCTCCCGACTCTACCATTTACACTCGCCTCATATATTTGTTTCGTCAACCTACTTTCATTCATCCTCTCCACATGTCCAAACCAGCTTAGCATCCCATTTTCAATTCGTGTCACAACGCTCTCTGATCACATTATTTCGAAGCCTGTCAGTTATCTTCACATCAAACGTACTTCTTAACGGTCTCATTTCTACTGCATTTATGCTGCTTTCATGCCTCTTCTGCCATACCTAGCTTTCGCTTCCATATGTTAGTGTTGGTACCAATACCCCTCTATGGGTACCCCTCTTTCTTCTAGTGGGTGTCCTTAACACGTTTTCCATTACCAGATTTGGCTGTAATTTGCAGTTTTAATACTGGGAAAGGAGGCAAACGAGGTTGCGACTCATTTGAAAGTAAATTATTACCGTTGCCCGCTTACTGAGGAGCTGCTTGTGCCGGATTTTAAGGGTATTTTGGGGAGGGGAGGGGGAAGGGGCAGTGGTCTTCCGGTTACTTATTCACCGAACCGAGAGCACATGATGCCTTTTCTTCGTGCCGGTATTCTCCGAGGCCGTGGTAGTACCCCGGTCGAGCTGGAAAAGTCGACCCACCGTACTATCCTACAGTAGCATATATCAAGGGTCGACTCGATACTGACTGGACGTTCTTATAGAATACCGACGTAAAGTAGCGTAAACTTGTCTTTGGTATGGTGAGAAAAGATAAACACTGGGCTATTCAATCTTCGTCCTCAGGGTTGACAACACATATACGTTTTGAATTGTTCTCAAACATAAGAAGAAGTAAATTCCTAGTTCTTTCCTATTCCTTCCTTTCCTATTCCATATAAATTAACGAGAATAATTATCCAAAAAAAAATTAAAGTAACATTTTCATAAACGATCTCAATCTTTTCTTTATTACCGCGACCATTGCTTGAATGAGTAAAATATATGAATATACTTTACAGCCATTTGTATTTTCGCAGATAATGTCAGAACACAACTGTCTCATAGTTTTTACATTAATTCGTACGCAAGAATAACTTAGTGAAGTTTGCAATTTGTTAATGTGGATTCTTGGGATCAGAATAGTGTGACCATATCGCTAAATATTAAATAAATATTGTTGTCTACTTTTTTTTCGTTAAATATTATTTTGGATATTCGTTATTTTGTTAGTGCAAACTCTTTTTTGTTCGTTACCCAATTTTTTTGTATGCTCAGTTGTTTTTTTTTAGTTGCTTTATCTAGTAATCGCGACTGCCCGAGGGTTTCTTCCAAGGCAAAGGCAGGAAAACAGCGATGCGCCAACATTGCCGAATTGGTAGCCTTTTACTAAATGTTAATTATTTTCGCTTTGTATTGATCATATTTGTGTATCGTAGCTGCAAATAAATGTTTGTCTCTCTCTTATGTAACGGGCAGCAGTTTCTAACGATCAGTGTCTGATACTACGATTGCCAACTCGCCTGCCAAGCGTGATGGCTACGGAAATTCAGAAAGAGCTGCCGTAATCGGGAGATGCTTATGTCATGTAATGAGCTGTTTACAGGTTGGAGAAGAAGTATCTTTTTGTACGTGGTAAAGCCAAGCGGTAGCTTTTGCAAGTCCGAGGTGAAGTAAGGCATCTTGTGCTTCTGCGTTTTGTTCGGTGAATGAGGTAACCGGAGGTACAGATAGCCTCAAAGGCCGGCAACGCAGCTCCTTTGGTGTTGCAGATGTACGTAGGCGACGGTAATCACTTACAATCTCAGGTGTGCTTCTAGGTCGTTTGCCCTCTTCTACTACACATACACATAGATTAAGTATATTATCATCAGTAGTAGTATAGTATAGCTAATAGTTTACTATAATTATGCTTAATGTAAAATGTTAGATACGGAAGAGTGGGAAATCCCGGCACATGTGTGTACTAAAAAGGATATCACAACAATGGATGTGTTGAGTTGTGTAATCAATTCCTGCGTTTTCTAAGACCCAAGCTCCAAGTTTTTGAGTAAAAAGCCCATGGAGTGAAGATTGTGCGATGGTGTTGAAGCCACAGCTCATATTTTCGGCCACCCCACGTGTTGTTTGACGACCATCTTCTTTATGAAACGTCTTGAGACGATCTTCGTCCATTTTTCAGCAGTCCTCGGAGCTATAGCTTCTACTTCATACAAGTTTTGATCACGAAAACTATAAAACAGATGTCAAATATGATTATTTTTGCCTCCAGGTACTTTCATTTCAAAAGCCTGATGATTTATTAAAATTAATTCATTCGAAAATTTAAGACTTCGAAGAGTGAGAAAAAAATAGCGAATGCAACCTTTTTGTACTTCAATGTAAAGTACAGCTTACAAAACACAAAATTGTGGGGGAAAAATTGAAACAAAAACGTGGAAGTTTAGTAAGTTTTGAACATGTTTTGATGCAAATAAATAATGTCATGCCTTTGGTTAAGAAAGGGTAGAGTGGGCATCTGTGTGAGATGCCACATGCATACATAATTCTGCGGCCTCTTATCTCAGGGGAAACAGTAAGAACCGAAGTTTTTGAAGCAAGGCCATGAATCGTGAATATACGCAAATATTAGATGTTTAGTGAAAAGACTACGTATTTATTTGCGGCATTTATTAATAAGTCAAGTGTGGCTGCTATTTGGAGTTTTTTTTTTATCAATTTACACTTATTATTTGTACCTATACATATAACGAATGTACAACGTACACCACATATAAACACAATGTGAATTCATACAGAATTGGATGCAATGTTATTGACATTTAATAGAAACTATAAAAGTAACCTGTTCTTTTAAAAAGCGCCATTCGTCATGAATAATAGTTTACAGACCTCGGCAAGGGCGGCAACATCACAAGATTTTATTGTCAGCGCGTCGTCGAATGAAAACCGGCCCAATCTTAAGACTATACTGTACTTATATAATTGATATTTATTTGGTGTATGGCTTGGAAACTGCCTGTAGAATATTAGATTAAATTTAATGTCGTAACGTCGCATCCATCACCATGTTTTTGTTTATTTGACGTTCAATGAGCATAACGTCAAAATACGCTTAGGGGCCGTTACAAAAAGTGTCGAGCACGTAACGTATTACATTCAAAGGGACGATTCTTAAAATATAATCTTTCAGATGATTTTAGTACAAGAGATAGTAAAAGATCATATCTTTTAAAGAAATAATTAACGTTAACGTAACGTTAATAAACTGTTTGCTACTCAGTAACACCTAACCTAGTGGTTAAGGCATCTGCCTTCGAATTAAGAGTCTCAAGTTCGATCCCCTCTGCGGCGGGCACGTACTAATGAGTTTTTCGAATCTTATATACGTTTCGTGTCGTTGGTGTGGACACTAAAACGGCGACAGGCTTACCACCTGCCACGTTGTTCTAAATAAACTCTAATGAAGAGTGGGTATACGGTCGGGAGTGCTTATTTTTTTAATAAGCTGAAATGCGTTAGGTAGAATATATCCATAAATATCATCATCTCGTCACCTGCATCCAGTGCTGACAAAGGGATAAGGCCCGAACGTTCTACTGATAGCAGAATATCAATTCGCCTATGCCCAAATCCAAATTCCACAGACTAGTGGAATGGAGAGCAGAGAGATCTCTTTGCGATAATAAACATCGTAACAAGATTGTACCTTTTTAGTAAAGAATTGTGTCACAGCTGAAAAAAATTGCACGAATATGAAGCACCAATTATTACAAAACATGGCATAAATAAACACAAAAATTAAAAAAAAGGAGAAGGAAATTGTAACTAGTTTACAAAATTTATATGACGATTGTGAAGAATAAGCTGTGGTTATTTTAAATGTTTTATCTTGGTTTCCTTAATAAATTCTCCATTTTATTAAATCCTTAATAACTTATCCATTTTTATATCTTTAATTATGAATAAATCAAAATGATCACGGCAATTTCGCAGATATTGTTAAAAATACGGCAATCATCCTACCTTACATCGATCTTAACAAGGCGACTAATAATTTTGTAATGGCAACCTTGCTCGGCGTAATCAAACGAGCTTTCGAAGCCCACTTTAGCGCCGCACCTGGTGATAACGTGACGGGTGATAACAGTCGTTGGGTTTGCTATGAGATTGCCAGGGCTTTTAAGGCGACTGGGAGATACTTGTATCGTAAGCGGTACTAAAGGGATTTGAGGGGCAGGGGGGAGATTCTGCCACCGCTACAGCAAGGCACATACAGAAGTTCCACATAACCTATGTGTATACACAGCGGACTTGTACAGTACGATAAAGAAAGAAGAATTAACTAAAATTAATTATGTGACAGCACCTATAAGAGTTAAACTAAGTTTCAGCGAGCAGTTCCTAACAAAACATAAAATGATGGCTACACGAGTTAAGACCAAAAGTGTTGTTTTGTTTTGGTAAGAATAATGAGAAAAGTTCGCTCTAGTATGCTGACTCGCTTGATTTCGTTTTGTCGAGTCATTAATGTTATATCAAACAATAACCAGCAGTGGAGTAGAGGCGTGCATAATAGTCTATGGAATGAGTTTAACTTTTAATTCTTCTTCTTCTTAACGTGTCCTACCACATAGCGTACGTCCTAATATAACTTATAAGAATAGAATTGTAATTGTTTCAAAGTTATGAAACTAGAAGTATTTATGAGCCTTGAAGTCCACAGTAGAAGATTCAGCATGAGGGCATATAAGTTTCATAGAAAAATGAACTCTAGAATGTAAGCGCAACACCATTGCTGTAGTAATACAGCGCTCCTTCATTAATCCCCGTCACTTTAACCATAACCAATGTATTTTATTTTATTCCAAATTATTTTTCTTGTGTTATGTATGTATGTATGTTGTTATATTATATTGTAGTAGTATTATAACTGTTGATAGACTCTTCTGGACGTTGTAATTAAAGATATCGCACAGGACATTTACAAGGGTGTCATAAAAGGCAGGAAATATTTCAAATATTCTAAAAACCTTTGCAAATATTATAAATATCAAAACCTGGTTACATTTTGATGATCTATAATATGTACTAGGAAGTAGACTCCGCCTCTACATTGTAGCCGTCTGCATAGGTGCCACTCTTACCCAATTCTGCAGCCAAAAAGCGATGCAACTCCTGTTATGTTCCGGTTTGAGCCAGAGCCAGTATAATTACGGGCTGTATGGCGTTCCATCTTAGTCTACAGAGGGGACAATGCATCTCATACTTTCGATTAGAATTCGATTGAATGTTTCTGTAGGTATCCACGGACCGTTAGCTCGTTTATCAGCCTATCCCAATAAAAAAAGTTAGTATTTCAGTTTATTTCGAAATTCATTAGTACTCATTCATCTCTACAACCATCCAAGTGTCATAACAATGGAAAGTTTTCGCTTACAAAATTCGATTATGAAGGTACTGAGAAAGTGTTGAGAAATTTTAATTTATGAAACAAGTGGACACACAAACAGCCTCACACACAAACACATACACACACGGGCGCGCACACTAGGATATATGCAAACCAATACGCTAATATTAATATTTTATCTTACTTTTATTTTCGTTACATTTTTTTTATTTTTTTTTAGTAAGTATGTATAAATCTTACTCATAGATTATAATTGCAATGTTTGTTAAGTGAAGACTAGTTTTTACAAGTTAGTAGTAAGGTAGTACTACGGGGCCTATGGATTCATCATCATCATCATCATTTCAGCCTATCAGAAGTCCACTGCTGAACATAGGCCTCCCCCAAAGATTGCCACGAAGCTCGGTTCTGAGCCACCTGCATCCATCGACTTCCCGCAACACTGCGCAGGTCGTCACTCCATCTTGTGGGGGGTCGTCCTACACTGCGTTTGCCTGTACGAGATACCCATGATGAGAGGTAGAAGAAAGCAATGGCCCCCAGTCCCCGGCGGCCTCGCTAGTCCTGGCTATGGTGGCAGCCATGGTAACGGCGAGGCGGGGGGTGCGAAGAATCACCGGCTGATTTCTATGGATTCATTGAACATAATTTGCCACATGTTTTTTTTTCAAATAAATTTATTATTATTACTATATTTTTAGTTGCAATGCGTCGAGAATCAAACTAGATAAAATTAGCATGCTATGTGATATCGTCGAGTTTTCATATAACGAATATAACGAACACCCGTTCGAAGTAACATTGGCGTAAATTAGATCGCTAGATGCAGTGAAAAGAGACATGACACTGTGTGTGTATCTATAAAGATGAAGTTAGTGATAGGGCGATGCGAAGGGTATATGTAAGGAAGCCTGACCCCATTATCGTGTGGGAATAAAGCCCGGAAGACAGAGACAGCAAGCTAACACCATGGCGGCGAATTCACAATCTTTGATATGAATGATTTTGAACGTGACTTTATCACACTTAAACAATGAACGATTACACTGAAACAGTAACTTTTCTAGAAGAACAATGTACAGGATGACATTGGAATCAGATAACAAGTTTATTACGAGTGATGACCCGATATCGTGGCTGTGTAATAAAAGAAACAAAGAAATACATACTTTATTGTGTACAACATAAGACATAAAATGAAGTAAAATCAAAGAGTAAGTAAATTTTATGTAATTTGAATTTTTTTCCTTTGAACTTTGTACGTAGCGGGCCGCGCTAAAAAGGTCATCGCTCAGCATAATGTTGCAGTGAAACCACAACGTTGATTATCTGTAATAAACGAACTTCGGAGTTTACTAGAACATCTAAAGACAAATATGGATGTTGGTCTTTTACTCAGTAACTTTTCATTACAGGAACACAATGCCGTGGAGTCAAAATTAAAACGACGTTTAGAAATGTTTTTATAATGTAATATAGTTTATTGTTCTACATTTTAAAACTATCAATTCAAGTCATGCTCCCGATGCGTTACCGCTCCAACCTCGACAGGCGAGGTGCCTCCGATTACGTAAATCGTTACGAACGGACGACACACGAACGTGAGAGATTCCCTGTGAATATTTGCACTTCGAATGCGGAATTCGCTTATCGTTTTGAAGCGTTTTAAATTATATTTAGCAGTTTACATCTGCGAGTTGACAGTAGCTAAATAATACTACGCTACAAGTTGAAATGATGAACAGGGGGTTATTAAAAAAAAAACTTTGATGTGTTCTTTTTTTTTCTAAAATAATCTCATACAATTTTCACTACTACTTCGAATTATGCAATTTGTTCGATAAATCATTATATTTCCTTCAACGTATTATCGTAATTGTTTCCCGACTTTTTAAAAAAAAATTAAGGTCTGAGAAGGTATGTTGACTTTCGTAAGAGGCGGTTTACTAACTTTTCTGACGACAACGTCAAAAAGAAGAATCTGTCACGATCCATCTCCCAGAGAGATGAAAAGTGCGAAATATGAAGCAAAAATTTCTTAATTTCTTCCTACACCTATGGGTGACAGTCATGACTTTTTGTATATAAATATTATTCGCATATAAGCAACGGCGATACTTTTAAAAAATGTTTTTTAACACGGAAAAACTATAGCTAAGAACAAATGCAAACAAATCACATTAATAAAATAGTAAAATTGTTGTAACGTTTTAAAAGTGTACGTTAGCTTTTAAAGTATTATTGGCTTAAACTTTACACGCTTCTTAGCAATGTTGGTTTGAAATATCGTCCGCAAGTTGAAAAATCACATCGATAAGCCAAGATCGATCGGATGCATTCATTGGATTTAAGACCAAACTAACAGAACGACTTGAAGTGCATATTATTTTTCAGGCTTGTTAGGCTTCAGTGATAAATGGAAGTAGTATCCAACAGCAGCACGCTCCCGTGAGAGTAAAATTATATCAATAAGTTAATACTTGCGATTGTTATTTGACGGCTCGGTGGCGTAGTGGATAAGCGTTTAGCTGCGGCGCAGGGTCGTGGGTTCGATTCCCGCACGGGACTAGTATTTGTATGTATGTATGTATATATTCACGCCTTTTTCCCAACGGGGAAGACAGAGAAAATCTTCTTCCACTTGCTACGGTCCTCACATACGTCTTTCGCTTCTCCCACTTTTATAAATCTTCGCATGCATACTCGTTGGTTTAGAGTACTCTTGACCTGGCCTTTTTTCAGAACGTCTCCGATTTGATCGTGAAATGTTCGCCTAGGTCTTCCTCTCCCGACTCTACTATGCACACTCGCCTCATATATTTGTTTTGTCAACCTACTTTCATTCATCCTCTCCAGATGTCCAAACCAGCTCTGCATCCCTTTCACAATTCGTGTCACTACATCTTTCACTCCACATCGCTCTCCGATAACATTATTTCGAACCCTGTCAGTTATCTTCACATCAATCATACTATCGTATTTGTATGACCTACAAATAATAGTTTCCCGTCTGGGTGTTTGTCCATGTGCAATTCATGTATGTACACTACCTCCGCGACACAGGAGAAATTCCTACAGTGGAAGGTAAGGTTTAAAAAAAAAAAAAAGATTGTTGTCTCATGGTGAAACCTCACCAAGACGACGCGGTGAGCCGAAACCGGACGGTTCTTTATGTAAATAACTAAAATATATTGTAAAACTAGTATCCAGTAGTCATCGTCTGGTTTAAGTCTGTTGCTGAACATTGGCCTCTCCAGAATAGAGCCAACTGTCGATCAGCATACACTCCTTGAAGAGTTTGTCTATATGAAATCACTATTTATGGATTTTATCGCAATTTATTAGATTATTTTTATTGACGTTTCGATTGCTTTACAGCAGCCGTGGTCACGGGTGTTAGACGTTGAAATGCCATAGTCAACTAGGGCTACCTTCAGCTTTTATTAATTCATTTTGGTACGATCTAGCCAGAATGTCCTCACAGTATCACAGTATCTTGAGTTTGTCTATATTCACCACTTCGGGAAGACGGGTTGATGACTGCAGTACCAGTACTCTCGGAGTAGTGATGCTGGTCCCCAACGCACTGTTGCATTCAATTACTCTTAACCACGTGGTATTAATATAAAACCACTCCTATATCGTTGATCCTAATATGACTTCCATATAAAGAATATAGAATATCAATCGTTAAAAACTTACGTAAAAAGTTAAGATGGTGTAGATGATGATGAAGAGGAATGAAAGAAGTATTCCAAACTTTAAATTAAGATAAATCTCATTATATCTTAAAGCAAAAATAGTATCTACTTCGTGGAAAGTAAGTTAACTCTAGTGTAGGGAATATCTCATTTTATGGTGAGTCGTAAAATTCCAGCGTACCGATCTCAACTGCGCAGATTGCCTTGAAATAATAATTGAACAAGAAAATTTAAATTTTATTTGACTTACGTTTTGAATGTACTCACCGATTCGGATTATAAATTTAATTTCAACTTATAACGATCAAAAATAGTTAAATCCGATACTTTTATTTGCTCAAAATATTTATAGCTTATACTGTAATAATATATTCAACAAATGCATCCACTTCGATACACGAGCACCAGGTTAAATTAGTTGGTAGATTTCTTTCTTTCTCTGCCAAGGAGTCTAGGTATGATGAAATTTTGTAGAGTTAAACTGCCGATTGACGACAGAAATCTGTTAAAGCCTGTATAAATACGGGCTGTGTGACATTCTGTATTAGTACTTCAATCACTTTGGAGACTTCATCGATCTTTTCGATATGGAAGCGATCGGTCTGGTGGCGAACATGCTCCGCACAGCTAGTTCCGCTAAGGAACTCTTGCAGGTGCTTTTCGATAATGAGGACCTTCTTCCACCTAACCGCGTATCAAGAAATTCTGCGCGTCATACAAATAATTAAACGATGAATTAATCAATTAATTGTTCTCGCGAATGAATTCGCATCATTGAAGGCTTGACCTCTAACCTAACCTGCCAATGCTTAATAGTAGCCTTAATAGTAGCCGTAGTAGTTATAGGCCATCCTAAAGGAAACCTTAGAAATCAGTACTCAAGCTACCAATCTGTCAGTCTTCTGTGCTCTCTTTGGAAAAATTTATGAACGCATAATACTTATCCGACTTAATGATAGTCAGATATTCAGTCCATAAATTTGCTTCCTAAAGAATAGTTCAGCTTCCGAGCCAAACACTGTTCTATTTCAGCAAGTGCACCGTTTCACGGAGCACGTACTTGAGCCCTTCGAAGGGGCACTGAGGAATACCGAATGAGAGCTCTCTTCTTCGATTTCGCGAAGGCTTTCGACAAAGTCTGCCACAACGGATTGTAATAGAAGATGAAAAGGGTGCCAGATAGTACGGTTTGTGCACACCATTCAAGCTAACTTGTCAAATAGCACCTTCCGTTACAGAGTCGAAGGGATGCTCTCGGAAAGCAGGCCCTGAAATGAAGGCGTTCCGCAGGGCTCGATTCTCTCACCAACTTTACAACGCTCTTACTAACTAACTCAGTACACGCTCTCCACGAGCGATATCCCAAACATATGTAAAGTCGAAACGGAGCTTTTTACCGACGACACCACCCTATACCCTTCCAATACTAACGTATCGCTTGTATACATTCGCCTCCAAACTGCAGCCAACTCACTATGCGATTGGTTTACGACACGGAGAATCGACGTCAACCCATAAAAAAGCACGACAATCCTATTCTCGAGTTAGTAAACGCAGATTCGTAAATATTACACTTACACATTTTACTAGTCGAACCTATTTTTTTAATCTACTTACTATTCGTAATGAGGTTCCTCTGACGGAGAAGAAACCAGTGAAAGGCACTCCGTTGGTATATTCTTTTTTTCACTTTTTTTATAAACAAAACGTTTTAATATAGTATAAGTAAGAAGTTCGTTTGTTACTCCGATGTAATAAAAAAATATAAATTATTACATTACATTATCTACAAAAATATGTTTGGGATACTTTCATATTTTTTTTCTTTACTGAAATGTCTTTACAGATATAATTAGTGATAGTAATAATTGGAAATTTGTAATATTATCAACATATATCCGCTATAATGATAATTAATAATGTTATTTGTCTCTAAGTCTTCTCAAAATAAAAATAAAATGATAAAGTAGTAACAACATCTGTTGTACAAAAAGTCCTTAATAATATTGCTAAAAGTGTTGTATAAGAGGCAAAGGTCAACGTGAAACCAGATATATAAAGGGAACAGAGTTATTGAAGGCCAGAGAGAATTCATAGAGGTCGAGAGCTTACAAGGATTATGCCACTTGACTTATTGGTCTGTGAAACTAGAATCCTTATAAAATTACCGCCCTTTAGTTAATGGCCTAACCAATTGAAGCACACTTACGATGTATACTTATTTTATTTGTTTAGTAGGTGCCCTCGGTGTACTTAACATTCGTAATATGTTGAAATTTCTTCATTGTTTTTGTGCTTGTGTGTCTGTTTGTGTAATTATTTTGAAACGTGTACTTATAGTAATTATTGTCTTGTACTGCGATCTATCAATCCCCTTGCCAAGTGTGCCGATAATAACAAACTTAATTAGGAGAGGATTATGTTCAGCTGTGATCTTTTTAAACGTCGCTGACGATGAATGGACAGATCGTTAGTAGACTAAAATTGCTATTAACAATTTTAGTGGTGCCGGCACAAGGGAACTAACCCAGATCGCTCGCACTATATGAAACTAAAGTGAACGCCCTTATCTCAGGGCTACCACGGCTCTCGGCTTGTTACTATAAGGATTATTTGTAACGTTTACTAACTCAATTCGTTGTTTTATTAGAATTTATTACAATGGAATTTAACCGTACCCCAGTTTCAAAGCACGAACGTTGCAGGTTACGTACTGGCTGAACAAAGTATAGCCCGAGGATGAAATGGCTTTAATTTTGTCCGTTGATCAACAAAGATATCAATGATCCGTGTCCAACAATAAACAGAATTTGATTTGCGAACTCATTCTCGTATAGGTTTGGATAGTTCGACTACAAGGAAACCGATTTGTGTTAAAACTAATTGTAAGAAAGAAGTAAAATTGAAAAAAAAAACTATACGTTTTTAAAAAATATAATTAAAAAAAAAAGACAAAACAGGAAAATCAACTTCCTCACATATAATCAACTGAAATTAGTATTTGTGAATTGTTGTCATATGTATTTTAATAATAATTACATTATTTTCAATTATGTTGAGACTATTTTTTCACGACAGACGATATTTAATGTACATATAATGTTGTTATGCGATAACTGTGTGGTAAGATTGTCTCGTATTTGGGTCTTCAAAGATAAATTAATATGGCGGTGGTAAAAGACGACATGGGATCGGTAGTGTTTAAATTCAACCAACATTTAAACTATTACCTTAAAAAATGGTTACATAAAAGCTCATTTCAATACGGCGTCAGTCTTCCCGATTGCCACAGGAAGGGATATTTGAACCAACGTTGGTTTGAATAATCCCTCTAATGACAAGGTCCTAATATGACTCATAACAGAATAATTTAAATTGTTTCAAAGTAATGACAGGTAAAGTAATAAGCTCTGATGAGAAGTGAGTTGAGACGACTGAAACAGTCCAGCCTTTTTTAACAACTCCGAGTTGAAATCTCAAAATCCGGGCCCGTTTTGGTAGGCAAGCAAATGTACTTCGGGCTCCAAAGAGTCGAAGCATGAAATATGTATGTTGATTTCGAATTCCATTAGCGAGGCTATTTCTGAATATTTTAAAGTGGCTTCACTCGTGAAACGGATAAAATTAACTAGCTGATAAATATCGTTTTCACTCAAGTAAATTCCGCGGGGTTTATAAATATTTTTTTTTGAAACGCCTACAGTCTAACGGGTTAGGGCGCTGACAGTTAAACGTGACGTTGCAGATTCTAGCCTGCAATTTGACTATTGTCGTGAACGTGAACCACTCCAAGTGGAATCTATTAGCTTACTTAGTTTAGTTAGAGTGGGTTACAATATTACCCCCAGAACGGGTTCCCGCCTTGTCGTGGCCGTGGTTGTACCTGCAAGCGTTCCATATGCGGCGAATATGGATCACCGTGGGGTTTTAATCGACGCAATTCCCACATCCGCCCTTACCACCGCTGGGTGGATATGTATTATGTGATAGATATGTTCCTTATTTATAAGAAAGTTGGTTTTTTGTTGGTGCGATATAGCTATTACGAATTTCTACAATACAATATTGCATACAATTTTAAAATCTTTTTAAACAAACATTGTTAAAAAAAGGGCTGCTATTCAATATATTGTGGGCAATGATGTGGGGAAATAACTCTTAATCTGCACTTGCAAGTCCCCTGGCTACTGATTATTTGTAAAAAAATATCAATAGACATTTGACATTGTATTGACTTTATTATAAATTATAAATGACAAGGCGTTAAAAAACTACAGTCTCTAGTCGGTTCCTCCCTGAGTAGGGTAGATTTTAACCTTCATAAGAGCTCTAAACGGGCCTAAATTGAATGAAATAGTCTTCACTTTGACTTTGAAAGTGTGTATAAGTAAGAAATGTAATAAAAAGAAGATTGTGTTCTCTTGTATTTACGCGAACACTACACATTTTAAAATGTAACTATTATCGGACCAACAATTAATAAAGACGTCTGGACGTCTAACAGCTCAGTCCCCCCGTGACCACGGCTGCTGTAAAGTAATCAAAACGTCGAGAATTTAAAAACAAAATTAAAAGAGATAAAATCTGTAAATAATAGTTTCATTTAAGACGATTGTGTGATACTAGTTATGCTAGTTATTTTTGAATGGATGTTAGAGCTGAAAGTATCCCGCTACGCTACACCGACGCTCATCGCCTTACCATACATATCGTTAGCATTGCATAGTGTAATATTTTTTATATTCGTTCCATCTGGGAAATCAGCGCATCAGGAATCATTAACAATTTTAGTAGTGCCGGCACCGGGATCGAAATCAGTATGCGTGTATTAAAATATATATTTAATATAACAAACAAAATTTATTATAGTGAAAAAGTTTAACGGAGCCCAGACACAGGGTGATTTATCGTCTAAACTTTGATTACAACGTAAGGGTTGCGCGCTGAACTTCGGAGAAATCCTCCCGTGTGGCACCGCTATATCTGATTAGCTTCAAACTAGTTATATTGTCATTAAAATTATTGATTTAACTAACTTAAGTTCTATAATAATTGCGTCATTATGCGTCACTACAATATGTATATCTTCTATATCTTAAATACAATTTTAAGTACTTATGTAAAGAATAACAGGAGTGTATAAAGGTGTAAGGGGGACTTTTTTAAATACTTGTGTAAAGAATAGCAGGAGTATATAAAGGGTGTAAGGGGGACTATTTTAAGTACTTATTTGAAGAATAACAGAAGTATATAAAGGTGTAAGGGGGACTATTTTAAGTACTTATGTAAAGAATAACAACAGTATATAAAGGATGTCAGGGAGAGTATTTTAAGTACGTATGTAATGAATAACAGGAGTATATAAAGGTGAAAGAGGGACTATTTTAAGTACTTATTTGAAGAATAACAGAAGTATATAAAGGTGTAAGGGGAATATGCCAGCCACGTTACCTGCACGTGTTTCAATCTTCTAGCTACCAAACGAGGATTTGGCGACCGAATGATGGCAGAAAATCTTTACACATTTGCCGGACTCATGTACAGATTAGTGATAGGGAGCAGCATCTCTTCTCTAGTCTCTGCGGTAACCAACAAAATTGTTCAGTTCGGTGAGTACATGCGAACTTGAATCTTTCAAGAAATTCGAAACGTTGGCTTTGTTCATAAAAAGTAAAGAAATGTAATAAAAAGAAGATTGTGTATTTACGCGAACACTACACATCTTAAAATGTAACTATTATCGGACCAACAATTAATAAAGACGTCTGGACGTCTAACAGCTCAGTCCCCCGTGACCACGGCTGCTGTAAAGTAATCAAAACGTCGAGAATTTAAAACAAAATTAAAAGAGATAAAATCTGTAAATAATAGTTTAATTTAAGACGATTGTGTGATACTAGTTATGCTAGTTATTTTGAATGGATGTTAGAGCTGAAAGTATCCCGCTACGCTACACCGACGCTCATCGCCTTAACATACATATCGTTAGCATTGCATAGTGTAATATTTTTATATTCGTTCCATCTGGGAAATCAGCGCATCAGGAATCATTAACAATTTTAGTAGTGCCGGCACCGGGATCGAAATCAGTATGCGTGTATTAAAATATATATTTAATATATAACAAACAAAATTTATTATAGTGAAAAAGTTTAACGGAGCCCAGACACAGGGTGATTTATCGTCTAAACTTTGATTACAACGTAAGGGTTGAGCGCTGAACTTCGGAGAAATCCTCCCGTGTGGCACCGCTATATCTGATTAGCTTCAAACTAGTTATATTGTCATTAAAATTATTGATTTAACTAACTTAAGTTCTATCATAATTGCGTCATTATGCGTCACTACAATATGTATATCTTCTATATCTTAAATACAATTTAAAAATCTTTTAAACAAACATTGTTAAAAAAAGGGCTGCTATTCAATATATTGTGGACAATGATGTGGGGAAATAACTCTTAATCTGCACTTGCAAGTCCCCTGGCTACTGATTAATTGTAAGAAAATATCAATAGACATTTGACATTGTATTGACTTTATTATAAATTATAAATGACAAGGCGTTAAAAAACTACAGTCTCTAGTCGGTTCCTCCCTGAGTAGGGTAGATTTTAACCTTCATAAGAGCTCTAAACGGGCCTAAATTGAATGAAATAGTCTTCACTTTGACTTTGAAAGTGTGTATAAGTAAGAAATGTAATAAAAAGAAGATTGTGTATTTACGCGAACACTACACATCTTAAAATGTAACTATTATCGGACCAACAATTAATAAAGACGTCTGGACGTCTAACAGCTCAGTCCCCCCGTGACCACGGCTGCTGTAAAGTAATCAAAACGTCGAGAATTTAAAAACAAAATTAAAAGAGATAAAATCTGTAAATAATAGTTTAATTTAAGACGATTGTGTGATACTAGTTATGCTAGTTATTTTGAAAGGATGTCAGGGAGAGTATTTTAAGTACGTATGTAATGAATAACAGGAGAATATAAAGGTGAAAGACGGACTATTTTAAGTATTTATATAAAGAATAACAGGAGTATATAAAGGTGAAAGACGGACTATTTTAAGTATTTATATAAAGAATAACAGGAGTATATAAAGGTGAAAGACGGACTATTTTAAGTATTTATATAAAGAATAACAGGAGTATATAAAGGTGAAAGACGGACTATTTTAAGTATTTATATAAAGAATAACAGGAGTATATAAAGGATGTCAGGGAGAGTATTTTAAGTACGTATGTAATGAATAACAGGAGAATATAAAGGTGAAAGACGGACTATTTTAAGTATTTATATAAAGAATAACAGGAGTATATAAAGGATGTCAGGGAGAGTATTTTAAGTACGTATGTAATGAATAACAGGAGAATATAAAGGTGAAAGACGGACTATTTTAAGTATTTATATAAAGAATAACAGGAGTATATAAAGGATGTCAGGGAGAGTATTTTAAGTACGTATGTAATGAATAACAGGAGAATATAAAGGTGAAAGACGGACTATTTTAAGTATTTATATAAAGAATAACAGGAGTATATAAAGGTGAAAGACGGACTATTTTAAGTATTTATATAAAGAATAACAGGAGTATATAAAGGTGAAAGACGGACTATTTTAAGTATTTATATAAAGAATAACAGGAGTATATAAAGGTGAAAGACGGACTATTTTAAGTATTTATATAAAGAATAACAGGAGTATATAAAGGTGAAAGACGGACTATTTTAAGTATTTATATAAAGAATAACAGGAGTATATAAAGGTGAAAGACGGACTATTTTAAGTATTTATATAAAGAATAACAGGAGTATATAAAGGTGAAAGACGGACTATTTTAAGTATTTATATAAAGAATAACAGGAGTATATAAAGGTGAAAGACGGACTATTTTAAGTATTTATATAAAGAATAACAGGAGTATATAAAGGATGTCAGGGAGAGTATTTTAAGTACGTATGTAATGAATAACAGGAGAATATAAAGGTGAAAGACGGACTATTTTAAGTATTTATATAAAGAATAACAGGAGTATATAAAGGATGTCAGGGAGAGTATTTTAAGTACGTATGTAATGAATAACAGGAGTATATAAAGGTGAAAGAGGGACTATTTTAAGTATTTATATAAAGAATAACAGGAGTATATAAAGGTGAAAGACGGACTATTTTAAGTATTTATATAAAGAATAACAGGAGTATATAAAGGTGAAAGACGGACTATTTTAAGTATTTATATAAAGAATAACAGGAGTATATAAAGGTGAAAGACGGACTATTTTAAGTACGTATGTAATGAATAACAGGAGTATATAAAGGTGAAAGAGGGACTATTTTAAGTATTTATATAAAGAATAACAGGAGTATATAAAGGGTGTAAGGGGGAATATGCCAGCCACGTTACCTGCACGTGTTTCAATCGTCTAGCTACCAAACGAGGATTTGGCGACCGAATGATGGCAGAAAATCTTTACACATTTGCCGGACTCATGTACAGATTAGTGATAGGGAGCAGCATCTCTTCTCTAGTCTCTGCGGTAACCAACAAAATTGTTCAGTTCGGTGAGTACATGCGAACTTGAATCTTTCAAGAAATTCGAAACGTTGGCTTTGTTCATAAAAAGTAAAGTGAAATGGCATAATATAAAAAAAGTTATTCAAATAATCTCGGGTATCGTTATAAATTCAATCTTTTTTTTATTGGATTGCGGTGAAGAACGAGGCAAAAGTACATCGAATGGTAAGTGGCCACTCCAGCCCATGGAGAACAACCTAAGAAGGTAACAGAGGCGTTGTCATCCCTGAGGAATAACATGGAAAGCCGCACAGCCCGTATACTGGCTACTCTATACCCTTCACACCAGAACACAACAGTTGAAACACTGCTGTTCAGTGGTAAGAGGTACTACGCACCTAGAGAGAGCCCACCCAGATTACTCATAGGGAGAGTACGGGCCTACCACTCGGTAAATTTCTTTGTACATCAGCAGATAGCACCAGCAAGACGTCATATATTTCTTAGATGGTTTGCCCAAGCCCACCAAACTGGGCAGAGGGGTTGGTGAGTGCGAAACCGGTATCTTTGCATCATATATGATGCACTCAGTGAGATCCAGGTTCTGCAAACTCGGTGCAAACTTGGTACTGTGCACCAAGTGTTGTGCTCCCACATGTGATACCTCATGATATAGGTTGGCACTTGGAGAAAATATGATACTAATGTTACACCCCCAGGCATATTAAGAAGTTTGCCAGCTACAGGGTTAGGCAGACATAACGGTTCCTTCCATTTGTTACGATTCAGCGTTTTCAAACGGGCTTCAACAAACCACTAATACCCTTATACAGTACCTGATGATCCGTCACTTTATCTGCGAGCTGTTAACGTATCCCTGGAAGAGTTCTAAAGCCGAACAGCTTCAATAGAAAAGGATTTGGAGTAAAAAGAAGTGCTAGGAGAAGGATTTCTGAGTATTAAACTGTCACCAGAGCGAAGAGAACGGTGAGGATGATAATCGTAGAGATACTCAAACCGCTCTTTTAGATTAAAGGGTGTGGTTGGATTGAATAGAACAGAAAACATACATATCTATATATTTTCTTCTGGTTAAGTTGTATATAAAAAACGTATAGATACAAAAAATACCATAAAATAAATAATATTTTTAGGGTCCTATGATGTAAAAATAACAGCTGTTGTCTTTATAAGTTCTTTTAATAATATAAAATTAAATGAAAGGGAATTTGTTTGAATTTAAGTGCGTTTTTATTGCTACGTTTAGTCTTGATTTTATAATTTTACCAACCATTTAAATAAAGTTAGCGACAAAATTGAATTGTTAGATATTCTTTAATATAATATGCAAACACAATAAATACAAAAAATATGCATAATATGAATATATGAAATACATATACACGTATATATACATATACTATCACAGAGAAACAAGTCAGCGACGTCAAGGAACAGAAAGCGAAGATTAAGGAGGAATAAAGTATTTTTTTAACAGAAGCTTGAAAATAGGTAAGGATTGTGCTCGCTTAATATGAAGTGGAAGAGAGTTCTAAAGCCGAACAGCTTCAATAGAAAAGGATTTGGAGTAAAAAGAAGTGCTAGGAGAAGGATTTCTGAGTATTAAACTGTCACCAGAGCGAAGAGAACGGTGAGGATGATAATCGCAGAGATACTCAAACCGCTCTTTTAGATTAAAGGGAGTGGTTGGATTGAATAGAACAGAAAACATACATATCTATATATTTTCTTCTGGTTAAGTTGTATATAAAAAAACGTATAGATACAAAAAAATACCATAAAATAAATAATATTTAACAAGATATGCAAATAATAAAATTAAACAGATAATTAAAACCCAAGCACATGGAAGCCCCCAGTAGGGGAGACCAGATGGCCGAGGGTTAGGGAGAAAGGGAAAGAAACCGGCGGACAAGGCGAGCGGTATCGAGTAGCACCGCCTTCTGCATTTGAGCTCGGAGCGGTCCGCCATGAATATTATTAAGGTGTTATTATTATGCTATATATATCTTGTCTATTAACACTAGCTTAGCAATCATAAGTTAAATGAAAGAATAAATTCCTCTAATTGTCGAACATACTTACGTACGTTCTTTAAGCGTGGTGGAGCCAAGCGCCGGCTTTTGCTGCTGCTTGAATGGGCCGGCTCTATCGAGTTGGTACCACGGTCTCGCAGAATATCGGCGTGACCCTATCTTCCTCCTCATCCTCCCTCCCATCGCCCAAATGTCCTTAAAAGCCGGCAAAGCAGCACGTCTGGTGTTGCAGACCACACTGCGCTCGCCTGTACGAGGACCTTGTATAGGCAAGCGCAGTGTGGGGTTACCCCAAGATTCAGTAACGTCCTGCGCAGTGTCGCGGAAAGACAATGGATGCAGATGGCACAGGATCGTACTTCGTGGCAATTGCAAGGGAAGACTATGTTCAGCCGCGGACTTACGACCGGCTTAAAAGATGTTGATGATAAAGTTTTTCTTAGCTGTAACTTGCACGATATAGGCACCATGCAGCAACCCATATGCGATAGCGGCTTTCTGGCATAGTTTTAGTTATACCGTCACTATGTTATAACACCCTTAGCATTGTACAAGCTGATGAATAAAGGTATGATACCTTCGACATATTTGTAATTTGAACTTTAGCCTAAATAAACTCTCTCATTTATTCATCTGTTTAGACAAGCGTATAGACTGAATTAAAAATTGGTTCGGTGAAAGAATAAACGGCAAGGCAAATAAATGCGAACATCACAGACAGACGTCTGGTTTATTTATTTGCATTGATTTACGTCCTCTTCATTGCATAGTTTTACAATACCTAAAGTCTGCGTCAAAAGCACAACATAGTCGAAACTTCGTAAAGGCTGGCACGTCCCTGTCTGCTTGAAATAAAAGTGAATAGACACAATGTCTCTTATTTACTCTTAACGCGTTCGCCGGAGAACTTGTAGTTCTAGGTTCACGGCCTACATGAGATTTATTGTTGTACAAGGTCGTTTCTAAAATTCGACTCATTCCACCCGAATCGATGGTGATCCATGCCGAGACCCTACATACCTCCTGAGCGGTGCTTTTGGATTGCCACGAGCTCCCCTCTAGTTGTCGGAAGTCTCGCCCGGGTTCAGAGCATGCCACAGCAGTAGCCAGCTTCGCGTCGAGTCAACACCGAGCCTCCTTCTCGCGAACCTTTTCCACCGAAGCTGTAAAGGCCATCAGGCCAACAGTGCCCATACGTGAGGTGTTTGCCGGTCCTCCACTTGAAACAAATATAAATAATAAAATAAATCAAAAAAAGCTTCTCGTTCATTTACGCATGCTAATCAAGTACATGCCTAATTATTTTTATTTCTACTTAATCTGTAATTTTACCCGATTGGATTTTAGGTTTCGCATAAATCTCCATATGCCCATACTTTTTACTTGGAGTCGAAAAACCGAGATAAAACACGTTCGAAGTATTAAGGGGATTCACCTATGATGTTTTCAATTTATAAATCTTTGCACAAGTAAGCCAATTTTGTAATAAAAATGAAATATTATATGGGATTTGTTGGTGTTCAACGTGAATTCATTCGTGTGGGAGTTATTGAAAGATTAGGTTTTCAAAATAATTTTCTCAGTTCAAAGGGTTTATTTTTATTCCGACAACAATCCGAATATTGAAAGGTTTCAAGAATTATCTGTACTAAAACAAACTTTACCGTACATAATTGTTTTCATTCTTTTCAGACGTTAGAAAATTAATTTGGTATCTCAAATGTCAATTATTATTTTTTTCCCCCGTTTCATAATAAGGTTCCTCAGAGGAAAAAGAAACTGGTAAAAACTACACCGCATGAACCCTTATTATTTTTTTTTTTTTAAATGAATACTTACAATGTAATAAATAAAAGATACTATGCTACAAAAGTATGGTGATCCTTAAAATTCAAGTGCACTGCATACATGAGCAAACCAGCCACCACAAGGAGTAACTGTTCACAAGGACGATGCATGCGGCTGCCATTTCCGTTAGGTTGATGGACGACCCGCCACACGTATACAGCATGGATGCGACATTACAACATTAAATTTATTATCAGTTCTAAGCCAAAAAAAAATTTTTTTCACTATTTACAAATAATTGTGACTACTAGTAGTAATATTTTTTTCACTGAATGTTTATAAAGCCACATCCACTCTGTAACATCGGTCGGGTAAAAGTTTTTTTCGTATTTAATATATAAATTCAAGACATTTTTTATCATACGCTATTTACATTTGTTTATAATATATATGTACCATTTTGTTCGATAACTTGTTGCCATTTTTAAGGGGTGACATAATCCCATTGCGATCAAAAAAATGCGACAAGTATTTTTGAGTACTCTCTTGATATTAACCTAACACGACCTAAAGCAGAATTCTGAGGAGGCCCTCACCGCGTCGAAAAATACCGGCGTGAAGTAAAGACATCTTGTGAGGTAACGATGTGAGATTTGATTGAAGCAGGCGCCAATAGACGTCGACGAAGCTTTATGTGTGAAGAGGTTATCGTCATTCATCATTACAGTTTGTCATTAGTCCACTGCCGAACATTGGCCTCTCCAAAGCATACAAAAAGCTCGATATTTAGGTGCCACACGAGCTCACTGAAAGAAACCTAATGAATTGTGTACTCATTTGCGATACTCTATTGAAACGTAATGAAACCGAACCATTTTTGAAAAGATTGATCACTGAAAATTAATAGTGGTTTACCTACGCCAATAACGCGCAAAAGATCGAGGGCAAAGGGCAGTAAAGCTGTAAGTAAAGGCAAAGGGCCGCAGACTACAGCGAAACCAGGATTAACTCGAAATAAGGTGATGCTATGTGTACGGAGGGATTGGAAGGGCAACGTTTATTATGAGCTTTAACCGCCGGGCAAAATCATTGATTCGGATCTCTATTATCCACAGATGAGACTCGATCAAGAAATAGAGAAAAAACGGCCGGAGTTGATCAATAGAAAGGGTGTGTGAATCTTTGATCATGACAGCGCCCAACCACACCCATCTTTAGCCACTCGGCAAATATTAAGAGAGCTTAGTTGGAAAGTACATACATCCAACATAAAGCCCTCACCTTGCCCTTTCAGATTTACACCTGTTTCGGTCTCTTTAGAATTCTTTAGTTAATGTTAGGTTAACATCGAGAGAGGACTGTCAAAACTACTTGTCGCAGGTTTTTGGTCAGAAGTCTCAAAATGTCTACAGCAATGGTATTATGTCACTCCCTACAAAATAGCAGCAAGTTATCAAACAAAGTGGTATATGTCTCTATGTATTATAATCAAATTTAAATAAAATATTGTAAAAAAATACTTGAACTTGTATATAAAATACGAAAAAACTTTTCCCGATCTATTATATAACATTTGTTTAGTAATCACGTGTTTTGATAGAACTTATTCTGCACATACCCAGTAATGCTTGAGATAGGGAGGTCCATGTAAAATGACCGGCGGTTAAGACGAGTTAACTAACGTGTGGGAGATTTTGATTACTCTTTATGGGGCTCCCCTACCCGAATAAGCTTTTAAGCATTGGAGTTACCCTTAATAAATGAATTTTAACATTCATTTTATACAAAATAACCAAGAAAATAAAATAGAACATTTTGTTTTTCATTATTAATTTATACGATTGATTGTTGTCACTTGGTTAAACTTCACAGTTTAATTGAATGGCCAGAAGATGCCTTAAGGCGAAATTGGACGGTTAGTAATATAATAATAAAATTGTGTTGTGAATAATTTTAAATATGGAACAAGTTCTATATGTTTCAGGTCACTCAGTAGGGATAGTAGGGTCAAAGACATAGCACAACCAGATCAGAAAACTTCTCACAAATAATATTAGACATTCTATGTATAATATTAGACTATTTAAATGAAAGTAATATAGATTATCATTAAATTCTATTACAATAACCAAGTTACTGAAATTTAAAAATGTTTACAAACCTGGATATTTTTTCAAACCTTTTTCCTAATGATGACCTTCTTCAGCCCCCGAACAGGTGATTAAATTCAGTAAAGTTAAACTTACAGTTAACAATTTTAATGGTGCCGGTATCGACATTCGAACCCAGGACACTCGAGAACTATGAAATTGAAGTGCTCACTTCAGCTTTGCATTCAGAACTGTATCTAGTTTAAAAATATTTCAATTATTTCACACTATTTTAATGTTTTTATTTTCATAATATTTAATACAGACGCTTAATAAATCCTACAATTCACTACCAATGTTTTTAACTACTAAAAAAATTATTAAAGTAAAAGAAAGTATGCCAATTATTATTTTATTTAAATGGTTCTACCATATTTCCTTTATATGTTACCGAATAATCGGAATGTATTTATAGGTCCGGGTATTTTGTAGTTTGTTCAATGTAGGTTTTCACACAATGAGGGACCGCAGACGATCATGTAAGGGTATTAAATAATCTAGTTGTAGGCTTTCTGAGAACTCTGAGGATATAAGGATAACAACTTTTTCTTCAAATGCCAAACTCACTTTAATATTCATTTAACTATACTAGACTGTATCTACTGGCTTTCCGTACTTTAAGTAAGGTAACACGTGCCTTTTTTCTTTAAACATTTTTAAATAAAAAAAAGTTGTTATTTGTTAACCTTGATGGTAATCCTTAATAAATAAACAACTCCTGGATAACACAACCTGGATATCTTCAAGGCCAAAGTGAACAGACATCTAGGCAAGCTTGTTGGTACACCAAGGATGGTTCCTAGGCCTCGTCTTCGCTTTCCATCGGGCAAGATTGAGGTCAAACGCAAACCTATTTTTTCATAAAAAAAAAACTCTCCTGCATGCAGGTGCACCCTGCTGCCTAATAAACGAGCTTCAAGCGATCGACTGATGGTGATAAATCCATCTTACTGTGCCTACTCCGAAAGACTAGTCATGGGGACTGGCATCTCTGGTGCGAGAGGTAATGGTACTGCGCTTACCATCGCACTTGCCCAGCATGGTGCAAGACTTCCGTGGGTGGCTTGTTAGCTTTTGTCGGAGCTTCATGGTAGGGACTTTGTCCGTCGGTGGACTGCTATAAACTCTCACGACCGTGTACCCAATATTGGGTAGTCATACGTCAAGACATTTTAGCCCTTTCAACGTATTTTTCACCAGAGCTTATTTGGAAAAACGAGATTGTTTGATTTTGTTTCCCAAATTTTGTATCTTTCGCTGTCTTAATAGATGGTTTTGTTTGTTTTTGTTTTTTCTTTGTCTATATAACTATTATAAGGTAAATCGGCGTTGAATTTTTGGACGATTTCATGAAATGAAACCATTGGTCGAGGCTCGCTACCCGCTACGTTATATCTCCTGGGGAGGCGAAAAGAAAAGCAAATTGAAATCAGTAATCTCTACTTACCCAAATGAGAGACAGGCGTGAGGGCTTAGAAATTTAATTTGAATACCGCTTCATCATGGTAATGGTTAGGAGGGCTTACTTAAAGTGAAATGTCAAAAACTTTGATTGTGTACGTCAGTTTCACGCTCAACTTCCGATGGATTCCTCCCCCGAGATTGCCATAACGGATTAGCTTCAAACTAGTTATCTCGCGACCACTATTAAAGAAAAACAAATCAAGCCATAATACCAACGATAACACTGACAAAATTAACACAATATATTTGTACAATATTGGATACCACTACTTTAAAAAAGTTTGTAGATATGGATAACTAAAATACTCTCTAAGAACAGTGATGGGAGCAGCATATCTAGTCGTAAGGGAGAGTAGTAGAACGGGAGCCGGCACTGAGCCCACCGATATGATATTACAGCGTGATGGGCAAATCTTCCATGCATAGCGCGCCTGCTTTTTGGAAAGGGGGAAAACAACCAAGCGGCTCGCGAAGTTTTAATGATGATGATGTCCACCTGTCCAATTTTCATCACGGCAACAACTTCCGAATACTGTCGTTCGGCAGTTGGCTATTTCGCAGGTGATATTATGGTACGCGAAATCACACTTCTTCGTTGTCACCTTCCCATATCCGTTGTAACGTTGTAAGGGTCAGATGCAGTGACACAGGACGCAACACAACACAACTAGACCCGAAAACCATTATCATATCCAATATTAACTTTCTAGTCCCTATTGTTCTTAAGGTACGAAAGGTATGATCGTGTGTTAGTACTACGTCCTTTATCCAATTATATAAAAGACAAATTCTACCAACATGCGGCGGCTTTTGCTGCTGCTGGTATAGGCCGGTTCGACCACGTACGCGCTGAATACCGGAATTAGACGCTCCTTTTGCTTCTGCTGAGTGAGGTACACTATCCTTTAAGGCCGGGAACACACCTGCAACTCCTCTGGTGTGACAGATGTTCGTCGGCGACGATAATCACTTCCCATCAGGTGAGTCGCATGCTCGTTTATAGCCTA
Organism: Bhutanitis thaidina; assembly: GCA_029286595.1. Taxonomy (NCBI): domain Eukaryota; kingdom Metazoa; phylum Arthropoda; class Insecta; order Lepidoptera; family Papilionidae; genus Bhutanitis; species Bhutanitis thaidina. The sequence continues at coordinate 3,085,507 of JAGSMS010000012.1, read as the reverse complement.
TACCATACGACGAAAGATGACACTACTAGATGGACTGATGACTTTGACGGTATTGCGAGAGTTTGATGAATTCAGTCGGCTCAGGACCCTGTATCGTGAAATTCTTTGGGAAGGTCTATTTCCACAATTGGTCTTGTGACAGGCGGCAATGATAATAATATAAAGACGAATTGTAACTATAATTATTAGGAAAACACGACGCTTCGTGAAAAGATCTTCGCCTCGACAATAAAATAATAATTAAAGAGAACGTTCTTGAAGAAATATGGAGACGTAAGTGTCAAATAAAGTTTGGAGTAACAATTAGGTTGTTACCTGAGTTAAGTGAAACACCTGCAGGTAACAGCAGAAACTTGTATTTTACAACGAAATATCGCAGTTTGTCGAACCGTAACGTTTATACTTGCAGTAACTTTGTTCACTTTTACTGTGGAAATCATCTTAAATAATGTTAATTGATATCAATTTCATAATATAACATTAATGAGAGTTAAATAAACAATGGACTTGATAAACACTTATAAATCTCTTAAGAAATCCGCCATCAGACGATCACCAGAGCCTAGTCTGTCAGTCAGCAGGTTGCCACGCGATATGAGGACGACGTTTAGAGAATTGATATATTTCCCTTAACACTCAAATATACATTGGTTGCGACATTATTGACACTTCATGGAAATTTGGTTAGTACTAGGGCATAGTTTGGAAATAATAAATAAAGAAATGAAATTTTCAAACGAATTAAATAGCCTGATAATGAAAATAAAACTCAAGCTCCGTTTGAGACGAATATTTTAAATTTACTAATTGCAGAAGGCTTATACCGCGAGTGGGCAAATTATAACGGGGGCAGCAAACGCCGATGCGGGGACAGTCGATAAGGACCTACTCCTGTGACTTATAGGCATAGTTGACTTCAGCGCAAACATTTCTTCAGTCAAATAACAAATAAAAAAATGTTCTTTGAATATACTACTTGGTGTATGACCTAGAAATGCCCTCTACAATATGAGATTAAATTTAATGTAGTAACATCGTATCTACCCTGATATTTATAAATAAACACAAGTTTCAAACTTGTTAGAAGAGACCTTTTACCTGTATACATTTGCGTCTATTCATGATGATAATAAAGGTGATGGTACAACATTAACGATGGAATACTATAGCAGTAATTCTTTGGTACCCATCACTAATTTAACTAAACAGAGTAATTGTATGCTGGTACTTTATGTAGATTTCCAGAGAGAGTGATGCTCGTCCCATATGGCTCTTAACTTCTGAGGTTAAGCGTGGTAGAGCCAAGCGGCGGCTTTTGCTGCTGCTCGAATGGGCCGGCTCGACCGGGTTGGTACCACGGCCTCGCAGAATACCGACGTGAAGTAGAGGCATCTTGTGCTTCTGCGTTTCGATCGGTGAGTGAGGTATCCGGAGGCCTACTCCCTCTCCATATTCCCCTCCTCTTCCCTCCCATCTCCCAAATATCCTTAAAGACCGGCAACGCACCTGCAGCATCTATGGAGTTGCAGATGTATGTGGGCGACGGTAATCACTTACGATCAGGTGAACTGCTGGCTCGTTTGCCGTCTTTTCTATAAAAAAAAAAGGTTATTCCACTGTCCGCTGTAGCATTTTTCCTCTTTTTAACTATGTTTTCGTTATGGCTTAGGTTTCTTGGATATATTGGTAGAGTCGCTAAGTCGCTGGAGAAGAAATATTTTCAAGTGGTAAAATTTAACCGGCAAACGCAGTGTATGATTTATTCAGTGATAAAGGCTACTTAGCAACTAGGTTTGTGGAAGTATAAAGGGAAAATGTTTTATTATAATAGATTGTCGATGGACGGCAATAATAATGATGTTCAACTGTTTGTTTAGCATAATCCAAGAAAGAACTTAAACAAATACGTTTTTATGACATCGACACTAATTTAAAAACTTGACGAAAAATATTTCAATTTTGTAAGAAAAATAAATATTTCAAAATCAAGAAGTTGTGTTATATCTCTAGCTCTAGATATCTAGTGATGAAAGAAATAACGTCAGTTTCTGATGTCATTTACAATTTCAATAGTCGACCTTGAAACGTTACACCTCTGGTGAAAATTACAGTTAGCAATCCGCTATCGGTGCGCGTTGTTATTGTTAGAAATAACAAAAATCTCATGACAGGGAATCAAAGCTAGCATGTAATTTTTGCACCTTACTCATATGACATTCTTCACGCTAGAAAGGAACTACCTAGGGCACATACCTTGTCTTCGTATGGGTAAACCCCTATCGCCCCCTCTCTCGCTGGGGCAACGACGGAATATGTCGAGCTTGCACCAATCAAAACCTCTCGGTGTATGTAATTCTTTCTTCTACTGTATATATCGTTTGTCATATCTTTGTTCATATCGACGAAAGTCCCTATGGCTCAAAATTTAAGATCACGCGGGCAATCGTTAGTATACAATAAAAGAAAGGATTACATTATAAAACCGGATAACTTTTATATCGATAAAAGTTATCCTATATCTTATTCCAGTTCATAATCCATGTCTTTATTTAGGCTCCGTTCAGTTATTTAGGCGTGATTCATAAACATCCAAACATAAAAACTTTCACAATTGTTATTCCTTCTACAGCTTGTAAATAGTCCACTGCAGAATAACAACTGCCTCTCCATAAGGATGATTTACCACAAACGCCACGCTCGGCAAGGGGATTGGCGATGGTAGTACCAGCCACCTCAGACATACCTTAGACGCTGCTGTGAGTCATCGGTATGCTTAATTTTGGTCTGGTATTTTTCTTGATGTTTACCCGGCCATCTGTCGATTGCTACTGTGATTTTCAAGGTTTTTCAACTTGTTCCCCGTCGTCTCTTATGACACCTAGGGGATAAAAGTGGATGATAGATTCTTATGCCGATACTACACGGCATTTATTAGTAATTAATTTAAACGACTAATAAATGCCGTGTATTAATTAGTTCCGTGTGGCTGTCGGAAGTAAAGAATAGCGCCAACCCTGTCTAACCATGGGTGTCGTAAAAGGCGACTAATGGTAAAAAATGATATTAGGAGATGGGCAGCAGCATCTTCCTGCACTAGAATAAAAAAAAAACTGCGGTTGCCAACCCGCTCGCCAGGCGTGGCAACTAAGGCAAACCCCCCCATGATGAGAGGTAGAAAAAAGCAATGGCCCCCAGTCCCCGGCGGCCTCGCTAGTCCTGGCTATGGTGGCAGCCATGGTAACGGCGAGGCAGGGGGTGCGAAGAATCACCGGCTGATTTCTAGCTGCCAACCCAAACGACTGGACCTGGCAACATATAACGCACGCACATTGAGGACCGACGAGAAGATACTAGAACTGGAAGAAGAAGTAAGCAAGTTACACTGGAGTATTATGGGGTTGTCTGAAGTCCGAAGACAGGAGAGGACTCTATAATCCTAAAATCCGGTAACTTGTTCTACTACCGGCAGGGTGACCATCTGTCCCAAGGAGGTGTCGGGTTTATCGTCCACAGGTCTCTCATCAACAACGTGATCGAGATCGGAAGTGTGTCGAGTAGGGTCGCGTACCTTATACTCAGAATAACCAAAAGGTATTCGCTGAAGGTCATACAGGTATACGCACCAACCTCGACACACCCTGATGATGAAGTGGAGGCAATGTATGAGGATATTTCAAGAGCCATGCATTGCTCTAAGACTCACTACACGGTGTTGATGGGAGACTTTAACGCAAAACTAGGTACGAAAAAGGCGATGAGCTGATAGTGGGGAACTTTGGAGTAGGGCGACGGAACCCAAGAAGGCAACAGCTGGCTGACTTCATGGCAAAGGAGGGATTCTTTAGGATGAACTCCTATTTCCAGAAGCGGCCCCACAGGAAGTGGACATGGATGAGCCCGGACGGTATCACAAAAAATGAGATCGACTTCATCATGACGACCAAGCGTCAGCTGTTCAGTGATGTCTCTGTGATCACTAAGGTAAAAACCGGCAGTGATCACCGAATGGTAAGAGGCACACTGAACCTTAACATTAGGCTCGAGCGGTCTCGTCTGGTGAAGTCTACGCTCCGCCCACCACGTGCCCTTATCCAGAACCCCGAGAGCTTTCAGCTAGAATTGCATAATCGCTTTCAGTGCCTAGACGATTGCGTTACAGTGGACGATACGAATAGCAGGCTAGTGGAAACTGTCCATGCGGTAGGAGCTAAGTTTTGCAGGACCCGCCGCACGAACAAGCCCCAAAAGCTCTCTGATCACACTCTTAAACTCATGAAAGCCAGGCGTGAGATAAAGCTGCAGTCTACAACGGATGCGTCAGCGTATCGGCTACTGAATAGACAGATCTCCAAATGTATGAGGGAAGACTTACGCAAATTCAATACAGCCTGTATTGAAAAAGCGATAGAGCGGAACCACGGCTCCAAAGTCTTCGCCAGAGATCTGTCTATCGGAAAGAGCCAACTGACCAAGCTGAAGACCGAAAGCGGCGCAGTTATTTCCGCTGGAGCCGAGATTTTGAGTGAGATCGAGAGATTTTACGGACAGCTGTCACAACGTCGTTAAAACCCCACACTGATGTGAGTAACGACCCAAGAGCCAAGCTTATCCGACATTACTCCGATAACATCCCGGACGTCAGTCTGAGCGAGATTAGGATGGCTCTCAAACAGCTTAAAAACGGCAAGGCGCCGGGTGAGGACGGAATTACAGCTGAGCTTCTGAAAGCGGGTGGAAAACCGATACTTGTTGTCCTTCAGAAGCTGTTTAATTCCGTCATTCATGGCGGTGTTACGCCGAAAGCGTGGAGTAGAAGCGTGGTTGTCCTATTCTTCAAGAAAGGGGATAACTGTCTTTTGAAGAATTATAGACCGATATCGCTTCAAAGCCGCGTCTACGTGCTGTTTTCGAGAGTCATCTCAAATCGTCTAGTGAACAGACTTGACGACTTCCAGCCTCCCGAACAAGCCGGATACCATAGACCACATACATACTCTTCGCCAGATTGTACAGAAGGCCGAGGAGTACAACTTGCCATAATGTCTGGCGTATGTGAACTATGAGAAAGCCTTCGATTCAGTCGAAATTTGGGCGGTGCTACAGTCTCTCCAGCGGTGCCAGATAGACTCTCGGTATATCGAAGTGCTGAGGTGTTTGTACAATGAGGCTACGATGTCTATCCGAGTACAGAATCAGAGTACGAAACCAATCCAACTGCAGAAAGGTGTAAGACAGGGTGATGTCATATCCCCGAAACTCTTCACCGCTGCATTGGAAGATGTTTTCAAGCAGCTGAACTGGAAAGGATACGGTATCAACATCAATGGCGAATACATCACTCACCTTCGATTTGCCGACGACTTAGTTCTTATGGCAGGATCGCTGGAGGAGCTTAGTACAATGCTCAATGACCTCAATAACGTCTCCCAACAGGTTGGTCTTAAGATGAACATGGACAAGACGAAGTTCATGTCAAACGTCCATGTCACACCAATACCGGTTGTTGTTGGGAACAATAGGCTCGAAGTTGTAGACGAGTACGTATACCTGGGACAAATTGTCCGATTAGGTAAGTCCAACTTCGACTCAGAGGTCAATCGACGAATCCAACTCGGCTGGGCTGCGTTCGGGAAACTACGTCATATCTTCTCGTCGAGTATACCGCAAAGCCTCAAGACGAAAGTATACAATCAGTGCGTGTTGCCAGTGATGACATACGGATCCGAGACTTGGTCCTTCACTGCAGCCCGTATTAGGAAGCTCAAAGTTGCACAGCGCGCTATGGAAAGGGCTATGCTCGGTGTTTCTCTGCGTGATAGAGTCTGCAACGATAATATCCGCAGCAGAACTAAGGTAACCGACATAGCCGTAAAGATCAGCAAGCTGAAGTGGCAACGGGCCGGCCACATAGCTCGCAGAACTGACAACCGCTGGGGAAAAAAGGTTCTCGAGTGGCAGCCACGTACGGGCAAACGCAATGTAGGACGACCCCCCACAAGATGGAGTGACGACCTGCGCAGTGTTGCGGGAAGTCGATGGATGCAGGGGGCTCAGGACCGTGCTTCGTGGCAATCTTTGGGGGAGGCCTATGTTCAGCAGTGGACTTCTAATAGGCTGAAATGATGATGATGATGATGATTAATTAGTAAAAATAATTATTAGTAACATTAACCTTACAATTTTAGATACATCGATATCAAATATGACAAATAAGTATTGCTTGTTTAAGTTTATTTATTTAAAATGATCATCATCATCATCATCTGATCAAATTCATATAATGTTAATGGTATTATAATAAAACGAATACACATCTGTAATTTATAAATTATCTATTTTTCTAATATTTATAAAATATTTTATTATTTAATTAATCCTTCACGTGACGTAACAATGTAATTTCTATTGTTTCAATACGTCAAGAAATAATACACCAAACCATTACGTTCACTCTTTACAACGATTGGCGAGTATACTGATAGTCTTAAAATTGTTTCGCAGACCAAACGCTGCAGTTTACGTAACGTAATATCACGTGTACTAAAAAAGAACACAGCTCGTTACTTAATGCTTTCCAAAGTAAAATTTTTACTATGATGATTTGTCAACTTCTTGATCACATTATTTTTAAATATCACCAATTGCTTATTTCACAGTAAGTTCTTGAAATTTATATAAGGATAGTAACTCAGACTAGACTACAACTCATAATCTTTGACGCAATGAAGGAAACTTTAATATCACGGAACGTTTACAGGTAAAAACATTTGCGGATCTCCTAATTTTGGTTCAAAGCGTATATTAACTTTTGTATCTCCATCACCGACTTCAAGAAAACTGTTCCAATCTAACATCCAATAAAATCCATTTTTTCTAGGAGGAGGAAGTACAGAATCTCCCGGCTCTTGTGGCGCTGCACCTCCAAACGATTCTTCTAGATCGGAAATAGATGCACCAGGATCATTATCTAAGGCAGGAACGGCATTTTTAACTTCGTTAGCAACGGTGGTTGGTTCTTCTGAAGTGCCTGTCGTGTTAGCTGGATCACTGTCATTTTGTGTGACATTAGTTTGTCTCTTATTTAGTTCAGTGTTGAAAATTATTTTCTCATCATCTATAGGGCTAGGACCGTTGTTTAATGGTATGACTCTAACAGAATCGTAATCCACTGGTTCATAATTTGCAGATGGAGTTACTGCTTTTGTTTTTCTAGGTTTTGGTAAATCGAAAGGAAGGACAGTTTCCTTTATTTCAGAGGATAATGTGTCTAGTTCAAATGGATATTTTGGTGGCAAAGGTTCGTAAAAGAAATTATTTTGTGAAATGACTTTATTGTTAGTAGAAGACGGTTTATTGTCTGATGGCGATATTAAATCATAGGCTAGTAATATACTCTCAGGTAATTGAACAGACCCGTCTAAAACTTTTGCCGGTGGTAAAGGCTTAAAACCATCAAGTGGTAACAAAAAGTTATCTTGCCCTGTAATACCTTTCAAACCGTGTGTATCTAAAAAGGCTTGTAACTCTTCGGGAAATTCATGCTTGTACAATTCGTTAAGCTTAATATTACTGTTAGAAATTTTTTGAGCATTTTCTTTTACTTTTAATTTATTTTCAGGTTTTTTTGTTGTTTGTGGTTCTTGTACTATTTCAACACGTGGTGGTCTGGTGTATAATTCTTGCAACGATGATCCATCTCGCGGTGTATATGGCAATACTAAAGCGAGCTTGGGCCAACTCTTTGTTGTAGTTTCAAGAGTATTTTTGGTAACTGATTCTAACTTCCCTACATCGAGTGGTTTATTTTCTTTGATATTTGGCACCACGGTTGTAGTCTTAAACTGAACTTTGACTTGACTCCTTTTATTTCCATCTTCTTTTTTTTGTTCTTTTAATGATAATGTACTCTTTGCATCTTCAGTTCTTATGTCGTTTAACAGTTGAAGTATCTCGTCCCGTGTTAGTCTTGGTAACAAAGCATTTGTTTTAAGTATTTTCTGGACTTGCTGAACAGTTTTTTCCACGTCTACTGCTCCTTCGGCTATAGTGGTTAACGCTGCTACTATAAAGAAGAAGGCCAACTTCATTTTCTGAAAAAAATAAGAAGTAGTCGTTATTTTTGAAATTAATTTTACTTACTATTGTAAGTAGTACTATTGTACTCAAGTCTAAAACCATTTTTTAGCAATTTCAGTAGATCATTTATAAAAGAAGCCCTTAAGAGAAACTTTGAACTTTTTCGTTGGTTTCATAATTTTTTTATTGTTTTATAACGAAGAATGCTAAAAACAGACTAAATATGTAATAAGTATGTTGTTAATTCAATAACATATTTAATATCTTTCCTATATCCAGACGTTTTGAAAATAATGAGTTAAATTACCAGCGTTTGAATTTTACAGACAAGATAAATTCGACACTGTCTGTAAACACCTCAAAACATTTAGTAAACGTAGACTAAGCGTTATTTTAGAACACCACTGTTCCCTACAGAACTTTTTTTTTTATTTCGTCTTTTGTTCATTAGGAAAAAAACAAGAGAAATTCGACGCTTTCCGTGAACGCCATAGACTACATTATGTTGGTAAACACCTTAGAGTATTTAGTGAAAAGAGACGTTTAAGGGGTGGGAGACTCCTTCTCTGTCTAGAAGTCATCAGGGTAGGTACCACACTCTTACCCATTTCTACCATCAACCAGCAGAGTAATTACTGTTGTAAAGTAACAGTTTGAAAGGTATAAACAGCCGATATAACCACGGGCTGTGATCCATTCTATCTTAGTCCTTAGGTGTGACCAGATCTCTAACCTTCTTCTATAGAAGTTCATTTGCATGTGCCCATAGGCTGCAGAAGCCACTTACCATCAGTTGGACAGTTCGCTCGTTTTTCACCCCAACCAAAAAAAAGAGAATTATTTTAGTACACTACCGTTCCCTTCGGTATTTTTTATGTCTTTCAATTTGGGTCTACCCCAAAACGCGGGCCATGAATACACAATGGCAATGCGTTTATCGGGAAGACGTATCTTTCCTGCGAAAAGGTCTCCTTTTCTGTCCCATTTTTCTATCCCTACTTGAAATAGGAACTGGATCACTTATTGGATCCTTTATTGTGATGTAACGTTCACGTTGACAATTTCAAGACTTTTCCCTTAGTTGGTTCGAGCAATACTCACGAGAAAGAGGTGTCACATTTTACGTCTTTCTCAGACGAGTAGAATCTACTAAATACTTAATAAAGTATAATTAATTTCAAAAAAATATATTTCATTGGTAGTAATATAAATAGTTAAGTGTGTGATACAGGAAAGAACGTCTCATGATTGTTTGCGAGACCTTCAACACGAAGTCAAATATTCATAAGATGACACAGATTCAGTCAACGCGAGCCCGCTTGGCTTTGACTTCGTAATTCAAACTCATTGTTTTCCATTAACGAACAGAAATTGAAATGTGTGCCAAAATGAATGATTTTAATAAATCAATCGATAACAATAGAGACAAAATATATTTATCAATAAGTATATTTGAAACACATTTGACGTATGTAATATTCTACGAAGGAAGTACGCGCAAGTTATAGATAAGAGTAGATTTTTATTCAATTATTTAAACATGTAGTATCTAATATAAAAGCTTAGGAATCACCATAACACTTCTCCATTTCATATGGTCGGTGACTAGGATTGTGTCAGTTCGATTCCATGTTCCATATTTTAAATTTTAACTAGATCCTTCATCCAGAATAGAAATTGGTAGCTTCGAAAAAAATTTTTTACTTCTTCCCTGATATGTCGGTTTTCTTACGATGTATTCCTTGAACGATTGATTTAACACATACATTTTCAATTGTCAATGTTAGCGGTGCTGGCACCGGCATTCGAGCCCAGGTCTCAGGACCTTGGCCTACACAAATACATTATGTAATAATTTGGTTATTGAAATTTAATGTCGACCCATCTTTAATAATGTTTTAATGGTCCATTTTCATTGTGATACATTTAAAAAGTATGTCGTAATTAATGATCGTTAACAATTATTACAATTAATGTTATTCTGTGGATGTTATGGTTGATTATTATTTCAATGAAATATTTGAATCGCTTCAAAATTTAAAGCCCTTTCCCGAGTTACGAAAATATGTATCCTATTCAATTTCCTTCAATATCCTTTAAACAATACAGCTCTCATTCATTTCCAGATTGGGCCAAACTTTTTGGGTCAATATTTAGTTTCGGCAACTTTCCTTTTGTGCCGTAGGAGTTGGCTGCTTAATTATACAGTGAAATGAAGATTTTATTTGGTTATTCAATAAAAGATGAAACGGTGTGGTTCGTTGCGTAATGATCACGCCGCCATGACTTTGTTACCGCTACGTTTTAAAACTGGGCAATTGTATTCGGGCTTTCGGTGGAATCGGCAATGAATTCAAATTTTGCGCTACCCGTTTACTAAAGAATTTATTGGATCGTTACGTTATTCATATCGTTTGTTTTTGTTTCGGTCCGTTAATCTAGATGATGTTTTGTTTAGAATGACATAAGACCCCTTTCGTCGCAGTAGAAACTATCTTTAGGAAAGTATAATAATTTATTTATTTAAACTTCATTGTTTACACCATATACTAAAGAGTTACAATGGGCGGACTTAATGCCTCGTGACATTCTCTACCAGTCAACCCGGTGTGGAAGAAAATACGCGGTAGGTGCTCACTATAGAGACGAAAATTTATGTGACAGAATATTAAGAGATATATTTCATATACATCCATATACATTCGTAAGTAAATAAATACATACAAAGATAATCATAAGATAGATGTAAATCAAATTATCTATACAATATGTAGTTATGTATGTTAATTCGACAAATAGTAATAATTATTCAGTGAATGTTCTAGAACCAATCTTGTAAAAGAGTGCTCATTTGAAGCTGCCTCGACATCATCAGGGAGTATAGTCTGAATTGTTACTGCGGGGTACGAGTCTACAGTTTGTTTTTTTTTAAAGGTATTTTTAGTGGATGGTGTTTCTTTGAGAACCGCGTGGCTCTGTGTTCATCATACCAGCCTGTAGAGACTGCAATCAAATCTAGCTGTATATGGGCAACACATACATTATTTATTGTTATGAGTCTAAAAATAAAAACAGAACTTTTACAAAATCACTCGCCTCTTAGAATAATGACGCCTAAAAACCGAGTTCAAATTGCAAACAAATGTCAATTCAATTTAATTATTAATAAATAATAACTCGACCGCGTAATTTTTTTTTATTTGCCGACGCTATTGTTTTATATTATACCCACAATGAAGACGAATTTAACGCCACGACATATGTTGAATACATCAAACCATTTAGGCTATAGAGCCTGCTAAAGACATATACATACATACATACGCTCGAAAAACATTACCCTCCTTCCGGGGCAGTCGGGTAACTAAGCCACATTGGCTCACTTTATCGGACGATCCGTCTGTGTTCAAGTAGAATCTATTGCTGACAGCTCTAGGAATTCCGTTTAAAAATGCCGATTAGATAAGGTAAGGCAGATAAATTCCTCTGTTATGTTTGCAAATTTGTGAATGTCGGAGAGCGTAGCATGCATGTGCATGTTGCTCATGTCTTCATATGCGTACGTTGGTTTGTTACCTCGACAAAGAAGTCGATATCTTCATATCATTTTAGGCGTTATTATTCTATCACGGTCGCATGGCTTAGTGGTTAGCGTACCTGACTGCTGAGTCATTGGTCCCGGATTCGATTCCCAGTTGAAGTTCATAATTGTGCTAAAGCACAAATTATCGGTTTTCGGGTCTGGTTGTGTTGTGCTCGTCCCGCGTGTCTAACACTGCATATAACCCTACCTCCGATCTTATCGCATAAGCGTTACATCGGATATGAGAAGGTAAAGACGAGTGAGTGCCTGTGTCCAAGGCATTATAATAGCTCCCGTGTAGTTGAGAACTACGGATCGTATTCCCAAGTTGTAATCCTTGGCGAAATCGGCCAGGAGGACATCTTCATCATCATCGTCGTAAAATACTAAGACGTGAATTATTATTTGTCTTTCCGTTTGTCACAAATTTTAATTCATTTGTCTAAGTCATTTTGTTAACACACATATTTTCAGATAGTAATTAACGCACAATAAAAACATTTCACTTAAAAGTAAGAGCAGAATATATTAAAAAACTTTTTATTTGAAATTTGAAGTGGAATAAAATTTTGAAAAAGGAAATCAAAAATATATGGCTTTCATTTTAGTATGGTTACACTAACTTATTTGAATGAGCACGCAGTGAACCTGATGAACAATGGTTACCATAGCCTATAAAAAAACCTGCATTCAACGTTGCTATAGAACCTAGGCTAAACTATATTCTTCGCCATGCGGCGGTTCATCCTGCTGCTCGCATGGGCCGGGTAGTGCCACAACCCCGCAGAATACCGGCGTGAAGTAAAGGCATCTTGTGCGTTTCGTTTTGTTGGGTGAGTGACATAATGGAGGCCCACTCTTTAGTCCACTGATGAATATAGGCCTCCCAAAGCGCCAGTCAAAGCCGACATGCATCCCTTGTCTTATTCGTTCAACTCATAACGCTGGGCAAGTGAGTTGTGCTGATCTCCATCACTTGTTGGTGGGATTGGGGTTAGGTAAATAAGGATAGATATCCCGCCATCTGTCGATCGATTAGCACAGTGCACCACGTGCAGGTGTGGTTGGCATTTGGAGATAGAGACGATGGTACATTTACCCTTGCACCCTTAGATCAATGGAAGAGCAATCGCCTGCAGCGTAACTACTGCGTACAAAATTTATTTTAATATTGGTTTGTTTGTCAGTTATGGCGCTTTATTTGCATTTATAATGTACTTGCAACACAATGGGTTCGAGCTTTTAATGCGGAATAGCGCCATTTTAATAGCGAACAGAATTATAAGCTTAAATCCTAATAAAGCTAGATTAACCAACTTGGGCATGCCCTTAAATAGTTCATATGCAAGCTCTGATCAATGTCTAGGAGTATAAAGGGGAATACACCGACCTCAACAGCCATGGCTTAGTGGTAAGGGCTTTGATTTTATATTACAGTAAACTTAGCTCGAATATCGGTGCGGACACCACAAAAATTCGCAATTCCAATTGTTTAGTGCCTATTTGAACATGTTCACAGCGATAAAGGAACATATCGTATAGAAACCTGCATGTATACGTAGTAATAAAAATATTATTTCAAGGACATATGATGTGCGCCAATTCAAACGAGCTACGAACAGCCGGCTCTTTTCCAGCTTCAATCTCTATTGACAATAGCTTCAAAGGGTAAACGTATATTTTCTCTAATTTTAAAATTAAAATTAAAGATTCTTATGATATCATAATTGTGATTTAAATTAACAATTTTTTAATTGACAGCTCTAGATTTTCATTACTCTGTATATCGCGCTATTTATGTAGAGCGACAGCATAGCGTGTTTGGATATATTTTGTTTGATACGCTTCAAAGTAATTATCAAATACATGTTTATAAAACAGCCGGGGTATTAAAGTTAGTAGCTTTAATATAAATACTTCAAATCTTAAAGGGTGTCAGTATTCTGCATGCATAATTAAAAAAAAAAAAAATTACTATGGCAAGTAAGCGCCCCCGATAGCGTGATAGTAGGTGCGATTTATATCTGCATATAGCAGCATACGTTATAGCAGGTGAAGCGTGGAGACGTGATAACTCGTTGTTTAATAAGTTGAAGACATGTAGTGAAACTGCAATCGTAGAAAGCAATTCAATTCAGACTCCATTGTCGGCAAATGATCTGCGTAATACAAAGCATATTGCTTTTTACTACAGCCAATGTATCGTTCGTTCGTTCGTGTGTTGCCGTGTGTTACAATCACGAAGCGCCAATAGCCTAATGGGTTAGGGTGCGGACTGCGAAACATGACGTCGCAGGTTCGAGCACACCATTCGACTATTGTCGTGAACCACACCAAATACAAGCTCTAATGCTTAATTGGAGGGTTAATAGGAATATTAGTAATGTTAGTTAAATAGCATTGCTAGTATTCTTTTTAAAAAAAAAAGTTATATTAACAATACACAACAAACTGGAAAAACTCTTATGGGTTAGGCAGAGGTTCAAATAATTCCAAAGGTTAGGATTTATGGAATACCTATTTCGGAAAAAAAAAATTATGTAGCTTCAAAACATGGCGGTTTGTAAACCGTTTCGTTTGGCATTTCGTGAAAAATTATATAGTAATGAAATATTCCCTGTGGGGTAGCCCCATAAATGTGCTTATTATAGGGTCTCTAGTTCCTTAGTGACTAATTCCCCCTAGTACCTTAACTCATTATTAGTGTTTTCAGATCCCTAATATTATTAATAAAATGTAGAACATAGCTTACTATGTCTAAGTATTGCTGTTAAGTAATAAAGTGACTCTTAGTAAATACTTTTAAGTTTTTTTTTAACAGTAGTGGTCACGTGGTCGGGTAAATAAAAACATAAATAAAGATTATTTTAAGAACGAGGTAGAAAAACCTTTATTTTTATCAAATATCTTTTTCATGAGGTAAAGGCAGTTATGATACGCGTTTTCTTTATTCTTGTCTCCAAAAATCATTAAAAAATATTTATTATTACAAGTTCACACAAAAAGTTTTTGAGAACAATAATGATGACGATTTCCTCGTAACCGATTTCGGCCTTCGAAATTACTATTAAAGTATGTAATAAAACATAATTATTCTACGTAACAATAATTATACACCGTGTTTAAAAAAAAATAAACAGAGGTTAGCGAACACTGTGACGTAAGGCCATGCGAACGAACTTGCCGCCATTGAAAGTGAAAGGCAGTGTGTTCTCGCGTGTTAATAATTTTGTATCCACGTCGCTCATTCCGCTGTTCACACATACATCGTCGGTTTTGCATGTGACCGACGATGACTCGAACGAAACAAATCTTCAATGGATATTGAAAATTTAAATTATGTTGATGAGATTGTTTGGTTATAGTATATATAGATTTGCGTTATTCAATATGTAGTACGTACATGGTCATGTACAGAGGCGCCAGGTTGTGCTTGAGAATATTAAATTGAAACAAAACCTTTGATTTATCTATTCAATTAATTTAAGTGTTAATATTATTTCAAATAAAAGCAAACGCACACTTTTTTTAATTATATTAGAAAATAAAACTGACGACTGCATAAATGTTTAATATAAATGATGTGGCTGTAACTAACAGCTGCTTAATATTTGTTTTATAACAACTGTTATTAATTAATGGCGCTAGAACTTGGGTAACCGACTTAAGCATTAGGATCAGCATGCTTAAGTGGCAATGGGCCGGCCACATACCTCGCAGAACTCAGAACCGTTGGGGAAAAAAGTTTCTCGAGTGACAGCCACGTACAGGGAAACGCAGAGTGGGACGACCCCCCACAAGACGTGCAGAGTGTTGAGGGACTTCCCTGCGATGGATGCAGGTGGCTTAGGACGGAGCTTTATGACAATCTCAGGGGGCTTATGTTCATACATAAACTTCGGAAAAATCATTGATACCAGCTCCAACTCCTGTTTCCCTATCCGGAGGCAGATGTCCTTACCAGTTGGCAATTCGGAGTCACCCCTGGCCGGAGGCTGGCACGCAGATAACTAAGTAATTTCACCCCGATTTAGGCAATCGTCGTTTATACGTATGAACTCAAATGGATCATTAAATTACCCAGTGTAGTTTCAATTTTAACACAACACACGCCTACAACATCTGCTTAATATTGTTTTGTTTGCTTAAGAACTTTGAACTGCGACCCTTTAATTTAACGCCGCGATGTCGACAATGAATCTTGACATTTGACAATAAACACATGTTGGGAGAGCATTAGCAGCGAGACGCGTACAGTGGGAGTAACTTAGAAGGCGCGATATGAAATTGGCAGAGAGTTTTGGTGAGAACTAAACTTCATATTCAACTTATGTTTAGGATTGTTGATATTACTACTCTATTCAACTTATTAAAACCTCAGACTCGGCTGTGGTTTAATCAAGGGCGTGTTTAAGAATGCTATACTAAGACATAAGGTATTTAAAGAGATAACACACATTGTTCACATGATTAAACCTTCAAGTATAAGGATACCTTGTAGAATTGGAAAAAGGGAATAGAATCTGCAAGTCCATGTTACACCGTGGGTGTTGGTCAATACTGCCAACTGGACAGTGAACATCAAAAGTGAATGATAAATGGACAAGGCTTTAAATGTGTTTTATTAACGAAAACTTGCTCTTAAACTCTTTAGAAACTTTTCATGATCATTTATTTTTGACTGTACTCTTCTTTACGGTAGGATATGCTATAATTACCACCCTTACGGTATCCCTTTTCTTCCACTGGATGATAAACCAGTTTGCACTTCATCTGATGGCAAGTGGCATATACATAAATTTAAATATAAACCAACCAACCCAACCCAACCAGACGAGATTACTTACATATTAATAACCCCAATAAATAATACTGTCATAGACACACGTAGGTAACAGTGTCATCGTGATATTTGTTTTATTGGATTAGGATGAAAAACGAGCTAACAGTCCTGATTGTAAATAGCTACTGCAGGCCATAAACACCAGCAAACAACTTCAATCGAAGAAGGTTGCATCTGCGTTGTCATCCGTGTATTGTCCTTTAAGATAACTCAACATAAGTTTGACAATCATCGAAAAATTAAGTTTTCCTTTCATTAAATCAGTTAATGGTTCAATTTCATTAGCAAGCCAATAATAAAAGCAGAACGTATAGAAAATGCTCGAGCAATTATGCGTTACATTGCGACAATGAATTCGTTAGTTACATTTCGAACCCAGGTGTTTAATATTACAGTTGGGCGAATTAATACACTTTAAATTCATTATTGTGCGTTCAGAAATAATGATTTCATTTTGTATAACATCGAACTCCGCTGAATTCGCCTAATAAATCACCAGAATTAATTAATATAATTATCGGTGTTAGAATCTGGAACCCGCTTTCTTTCTGTGTGTCGTAGGAGACGATGAAGGAAATAGCCTTGAAAATCTCATAGCCGCCTCCGGAAGCGAAACTGGCAACGAGGTTCCCCATCTGATAAAGAAGACAGACAGAAAGAAGGAAAGAGATACATTATTCGGAAAAACTTCTAACTGACGCACACAACACAACATAATATACACTTAATTAAAACCAAAACAATTATAATTGTGTTGAAATATAATTTTGTATAAATATAAAATTTTTTGAAATTTTTGAATTTCAACGTCGCGGGCCGCGCCAAAATATTCATCACTTAGAGTAATGTTGCGGTTTAATCAGCGTTGATTTTCCGCTGTGATAACCGAACTTCGGGAATTTCAGTCTCGCGATACGTTCTATCTCCCGGAGAGGTGACAAATAGTATATTTCATTCGGTAGTATACAATATAATGAGATAATTTTCGAACTAATATTTTTTACCAAATTATGTTGTGGGAAACTTTACGTAAGATTTTCGATAATAAATCGTCATTAGATTCAAGCCAGTGTTAAAATTTCTCATTATGCTTTTAAATCAAATACAACATGACGACTAATACAGCCTTAAAGCGATAGGATTGACGGTTCTGACCTTCTGCAGCACGCATGTGTATGTGTGTTTTAGAGTAAACAGGGTCATCTAACCAATAGGTATTTCTTAACTACATAGAACGTCACAACAGCTATATGTCAAAATGTAAATAGCGCTTTCAATATAACAGCGTTAATAAAAATGGCATTTGAGCTGGCGCGTTTGCTTAAAAAGAAAATATAGCTAATATTTAGTGTAAATATAGAAGAATATGAAGTAAGGTTTTACATTTAACTTGCGGGCCTTCTGCTCGCGAATCTACACCGCTGAATCTGTAAAAGCCACTGGGCTAAAAGCATATCTACCGTGGGGGTTTTAGTCGGTCCGGCATCTTCAATGCTGATCCCGCCATAACCAGTCACCGGAGAAGATGACGGATAGGTGCGAGCACATTTCCCTCACGTTAAACTAAAGAAAGGAGAACAGTAGCTGGGTTCTCAAGTATCTTTTTTTTAAAAACGCTGTTTCAGGTTTTGTGGTAGTACTAAAGTTTTCTTTATTAGAATAGGGTGACAAAGGAGCTAACAACTTACCTGATGGACAACTTCAATCGAAGAAGGTTAGAGAGGCTTTGTCGCCCTGAGTACCAAGATGGAATGCCACACGGCTCGTAAGTATGTGGCTCTCTGTACCTTTCAAACTGGAACACGACAGTTGTTGCACGGTTTATTGGTGGCAGAAACGGATAAGAGGGTGGTAACTAGCCAGATGATACTTAAGCACACGAGGTAGAGATAGAGGGTGAGAGAGAGGGAAGAGTATTTTATGTATGACGCTATTTTAACTGTCTTACAAAAAATGAGAGAGAACCTCTAACTTCTTTCTTTTCTTGTTTTTACTATCGGCCTTTAGGAGACCAAAATACGTTTGCGTGAAAGGGCTAACAATAGTTACCAGATCATGTATGAACGATTTAACCATTCTTACTATATTGGGCTTGGTAAGTTACTTAAATATGGTGGCAAAGGTAAACTAATACAAATTCGTAACTGTTGGATACTTCTTTAATAGGACAATAAATATATTGTAAGCGTGTCTGAGTGGTAAGCGTACTGCTGATCCACGGGTCCTGGATTCGAACCCCAGTCGAAATAAATATATGTTCGAAAACACGAATTCTTGGTTTTCGGATCTGGTTGTATTGTATTCGTAGCCGTCGACCGACTTCCTCCGATCTTATCGCATCAGCGTTACATCGGATAGTGCCAACTGAGTGCCTCTGTGTTTGTGGGTACATTTACGGCACTATAAAATCTCCTGCGCAGTTATCTACGAGTATGAATAATATTCACATCCCGTCGACTATACCTTCGTATACCGAGACAAAAATATTTAACCGGTGGTCATTCACTGCATGCCGTAAGTTCAAAGTTTCACAGCAGGTGGTAAAGAGGTGACAGGCGGTGTTTATCTTCGAGATGAATCAGGAGACAGAATCTGCAAATAGGAGATCCGCAGAAGAATTAAATTAACGTAGGCTATGGATCATATAGCGAGTGCAACTTTTTGGGAAGAAACATTTATGTGGGGGAAGAAAAACCTCGTACAGATAAAGTTAAAGATCTCCACAAGATCCAGAAGATGCACGGAAATGTGTTCCACATATTTGTGATACGTTAATAAAATAAAAATATACGCGACATAAATGGTAAGCCAACCTATAAGAGTAAAGTAGCAGCTTAGCACGTCCCACCGCTGGCGGAAGATTTCATAATTTGGCGTGTTTTGGAGCCGAGATGGTTTGGCCACAATGCTCCAGTGCCAAATTATGTTCACCGAATATTTTTATTTTTACTCAAACATATTAATCTCTTTATCGCCTAATACGTGGTATAATCAATATTATAAAATTTCATAAACGTTCGGAATCGAACACCGGTCACTCGGGTTTTAAGAAATTATAGCACTAGAGCCACTTATATAATGAATGTACCTACAGTGAACTAATATATATACTCTATAAAAATGTACTAAATGCACGTGAGAAATAAAGTTTTTATGTTGTAAGCAGTATTTAAAAACTCCTTTAGTTACCACTAAACGAATTCCACGTCTATATCCTTATACTGCTTGACTTTTAAAAAACTAAAAGATAGGAGAAAAAAAAACAGATTATGTAGATACCCTATAATAGTCCTTCACGGCTCTGACGACATCACACACACACAAATAACATGCAACTTATCAACCTACCGTGGCCACAGAATAAATGCACTCTCACAACACAGACTCGGTCTCTCCGTCAGGCGACGGTCTCACAACTGCGCCGGCGCACACCACAATTCGGGACCTCCCTCTACTTACGCCATTTGACCCCTCACTGAACCGTATGCTACTAGTGAAGGTAAGCTGTTATATGCCTAAGGACTCCGTGCGTAATTTTGATTTAACTAATTATTCAATAATTACATAATGATACTAATTGGGCTAACAACATGTCTTGATTTTTGTCTACTTTTAAAGTATGATTCGTGAATTATCGTCCGCCAACCCGCACTGGAGCAACATGGCGAACTTTCCCCGGGCTTAAACTCTAAAAAAAAAGGAGGCCTTTGTCCAGCTGTGGGCATTTACAGGCTGCTACTTTACTATGATTCCTATCAAGAACATGATAAAAGTCATTTTATTAGTAGAAAGAGACTTCTTGCGTTCCCTATTTAAGCCCACCGCTGAACATATGTATCACTAATAAACTTTCAGCTTTTCTTTCGAGTTGGTAAGCGCAGTGCTGATATTTCAGCACTGGCGATGCTTCTCCTCGTCACTAGAAAAGACATGAAAAAGAGACTAGACACGGCCAAAATCTTCCCAGTAGGTATTTAACTTAATGCGTCCGTTGAAAACACAATATACCTTAAGCTTACGTTAAATTTGTATTAAGCCGTAGAATAATATCTAGATTTGTTATTGCTGAATTTGTTGAGCATTAAATATATTCAAAGCCGATGTAGCAAGGTCTATGGATAATGTTCTTGTTCTTAATTTCTACAAATTTCGTTTGTGAATTTACGAACAAGATGAGCGACGGTCAATAACAAATGGAAGTGATAGATAAGGTGCAGTTATTTACGTGTTAGCTATGTGGCTCGTATGATAGGAACATCCTAGCAAATCTTAAGACATATTCAGCTTCTCCTTTATTAGCCTGTGTAAGTCCACTGTTCAGCCTTTCCATGTAAACACCAACAAAACACATGTCAAGCACGGATTTTTATGAAAAACCAGATAAACGAGCATGCGTAGTCTGGCAACGCATATGCAGCACATCTGGTGTTGCAGATGTAGGCATCTGATGGTAATTACTTACCATCAGATGACCCGCTTGCTCGTTTGCCACCTTTCCCATAAAAAAGGTGTGTTAAGTAAGCAGTAAGCTATTTAAATGCTGATGATGACTGATATTTAAATGGAATGACATTATGCAAGCTGCCAGCATCATAAATATTCCTATTAAGAATTTGGAAGTAGTAACACTGTTCCAAAGCACGGATACGAAATATTAATGAATATTCTCATGTCATCATCTATCATGACTCATAAATATCACATATCGTTTTTATATCCGTCATTTACGTTACAGCAGACGTCTAATGATAAAGTTCGTGCCAATCCCTAATAACAGAAAAAAAAATTTTACACATAGCTATAAGCTTTTAGATTTAATATAAACAATGTTTCATTTTACAGATATCAACAAGTAACGTTTAAAGCAGTTCTCAGGTGAAAGTGAATTCGAATGTCAATGCGTCCAGCAAGTGCGGAAGTGTCGCGTAATAAGTTACGCAACAACCTGCATCGGGTAGCCTCCGGCAATGTTACCTCCGTAAGGACAGACGTACGTCCGTAATAATTTGAAATAAACACTTTTTTATTTTATTATATGATATGTCTTGCTTTCCTTTCAGAAGTACCAAGATCAATCTTTTTTTTATTTATTGAAAAGGCGTCAAACGAGCAAGCCGCTCACCTGACGGTAAGTGATTACCGTCGCCCACGTACGTCTGCAACACCAGAGGTGCTGCGGGGGCGTTGCCGGCCTCTAAGGGTGTTTGGGAGATGCGGGGAGGATGAGAAGTGGGATGGGAAGGGGGAGAGGGCCTCCGGTTACCTCACTCACCGAACGAAACACAGAAGCAGAAGATACTTCACGTCGATATCCTGCGACGCCGTGGTATCAACCCGGTCGAGCCGACCCATTAGAGCAGCAGCATAAGCCGCCGCTTGACTCTACCGCATAGGCCTTCCATATCTCCTATGTGGAGGGCTCGTACCAAACGAGTTTTTAAAACTTATTTACGATTTGTATCGTTGGTTTGAACACTAAAACTGTATTCAGGCTCACCACCTGACGTATTGTACCAAATAAGCACTGGTGAAAATTGGGTTATACTAACTAAAAAGTCTTATCAAAATATATATATCCATTACACAGTTATAAATATTATTAACCAGGACTCTCAGCTTCAAAGGCAGTTTGGTAATGGCCAACTAAGGTATCGAGGTATTAGTATTCAGAGTAAGTACTCGTATTACCTTACCTTACTGACCTGTAAATAGTCCACTGCAGGACATAGGCCTCTCCCATAAGGAGGATTTACACTAATCGCCACGCTCGCCTAGCTCTTTGGCGTTCGCAGTACCAGGTACTTCGCACCACAGACACTACTGCCCGTCATCGGTCTGCTTAATTTAGTTCTGGTAATTTTCGAGATGCTTATCCCGCCATCTGTCGGTAGCCATTGCACTTTTCCCTTAGTCGCCTTTTACGACACCCGAGGGATAAAAGGAGGTGGCAAATTCTAACCCCGATGCCACACGTCGAAGTATGCCTGTAGATATTTTATACGAGCAGATGTAGTTTAGTCAGAGCGCTGATTTAAATTTCATATTATGCGAGTGTCCTGGGTAATCTGAGCTCTTTTGACTTCGGTGACGTAGGAAAACATCGTGACGACACCCGCATATCTGAGAAATGGTAAAGAAAATATTTTTTCTAAAATTGGGCGGAAAGTTATTGCTTCCTTACGTTCTCTATGTCGACTTAAAAATTTCTTGACTTTTAAAACTAAGTTTTTGACCACTCAATCCTTAATTTTACCCATTATCGACTATGCAGATGTGTGTTACCCGGACCTATTCCAATCACGTCTCGACAAGGTGGAGCGTCTTCTTAAAAGCTGCATTAAATTTATCTTTTGAAAAATCCCGCACTGGAGTCGTTTGGCGGAACCTAACCGGCACCAAAACGCCCATGAAAAATACTGAGCGGAGCTTTTCCAACAGTGGGACATTTACATGTTGCTACTTAACTTTAAAACAAAACAACTAAAAAATAAGGTATCTACAACTAAGATAAACATTTACATTCTAATTAATTGTGAATATTTACAAGTATTTGCCGTGGAAGCCTAGTGGTCAGGGCACTCACTTTAATTTCATAGAGCGCGAGTGACCTGGGTTCAATCCCCGGTGCCGGCACGACTAAAATTGTTAAGAGCAATTTTAAGTGCCACATGCTCAGCGGTGAAGGAAAACATTGTGAGGAAACCGGCATGTCTGAGAAATAATAAAAGATTATTTCGAGGATATGTGAAACCCGCCAACCCGCACTGGAGCAGCGTGGTGAGCCCTTCCCGGCTCCTAAACCCTCTCTGATACTCGTATTTGAGAAGGAGGCCCAGTGAGCACTTACAGACTACTTAACTTTTTATTTACAAGTAAATATTTATACTAACTTTTTGTGTTGAACTATAGTTACAGAAACGACTAAGAGCGATGCTCATATCATTACGATCATGGGCAATTTTGTATGTTACATACAGATTTAATTATTCCTGTCAGATTTATTTTAAAATTAGTTAATTAGTTCATTAACATTCCTTGTCGTCTATTTAAAGTCACGCTCTACTGAAGAAGGAAAGTGATTTATCTCCACTTACGATCGAAGAGTAGATATGTTAGAAATGAAAGCCGATAGACGATATGGTAAGAAATGTTTTTATACAGACTTTTTAATGTATGTATATACTTACATATATTTATTATACACACATACATATTATATCGAAATACACAGAAGAAGTTACATCGTTTAATGAACAATAGTTTTAAACGGAAGGGGATAAAGAGGGAACATACCAACGTGGTAGAGCCGAGCGGGGGCTTTTTCTGCTGCTCGAATGGGCCGGCTCGACCGGGTTGATTCCACAAGGAGAGACAACTTGTGCTTCTGCATCTCATTCGGTGAGTGAGGTACCCTCCTCATCCTCCCTCACATCTCCCAAATACCCTTAGAGGCCGGCATCGCACATACAGCACCTCTCGTGTTGGAGATGGATGTGGGCGACGGTAATCACTTACCATCAGGTGAATCGCTTGCTCTTATGCCGACTTCCTCATAAAAAAATCTAATTGTTAAGTAAACAATAAGCCATTTAAATGGGAAAGATCCCATAAAAATAAAACCTTTTCTCCAAGAGTAAATCGGCGATGCAAGCGGTGCACTCTGCTGACTAAGAACGAGGACCTGGCGACCGACTTAGGCTGGAAAATTATTCAGACCATGCAACACCTAAATCTCACAGTCAAGTGATGGATAGCAGCATTTGTAGTGCGAAGGTACCCGTACCGACGTTGGTACGCTGACCAACCCGCCCGACCAGAGTCGTGGGTAGGGAATGGAATCTGAGATCACGAGATTCAACTAAATATCACGAATATTTGGTAGAGTTTCCACACGATGCGCGAAGAAACCTTTTAATTATCCCCGTAGCTTTACATGAGTAATCCGACGTGAAATTAAAACATTAGACTTACGCTCTGAAGTTTCTGAGTAAGAAGGAGATATTTTTTTTCGAGATCAGAGAGTCTGTGGCGGGTGGTGGAGGAACTCCCTGACTACTTACCTATGTGATAGCTGTCTTGGATCATGAAGAGGTCTATATCCAGTAGTGGACTCAGGCTGTTAACAAAGAAAGAAGAAGCATGAATAATATACGTAATTAACTGTTTTTATACCACGAATAATGTTTTGTGTAGTTAATTCCATAGTATTGTATTTCCTCAGAAATGTAATATGTAAATCAGCAGGCCTTAATTGTTTAATGAGAAACTAATTACTTCTAATTACAGGATTGTACGAGTGCCGGCAGTGCGCTCAACAATACGCCGAAATTTAAGATTGGGATAAAGTCGATTTAGTTTACTTTGGTATTGTTGTTAGTACTTTGCACATATGCGCTTTATTTTCTTAATTTACTCCCAAGTTAATGAGTACTTGAATTTTAACCACATGTACTAGATGGTAGCCTTCGCTGACTGTGAGCCGTCTTGTTAAGTATCACCCACTTACCTATTTCTACCGCCAGCCAGCTGTGCAACCATTTATTTATTTATTTAAACTTTATTGCTTCTTTAAAAATTATCACAAAGGGCGGACTTAATGCCTCTTGGCATTCTCTGCCAGTCAACCCGGGGTGTGGTGAAATAGTGTAATAGGTGCATTTAAAAATTAGTTTTATATTTTAGTAAAATAATTAATTATTGAATCTTCCAAGTTGAAAGTTACAGATCCGGTATAATTACAAGCCGCGAGGCATTCCAGTAACGCATCTGGTAACCTCCTTCGATAATGGAAGTTGTTTGGAGGTGTCCATATGCTGCTATAACCACCTACCAATAGTTGGACAGTTAAACTCATCTGTCACCCTTTTTTTTCGTGGGGAAATCCTACATGACTACCCTTTCATCGCGGGGGCAACGAAAGGGTTATGCCGGACTCTTACCGACTAAAACCCCACGGTGTTCTTCTCGTCGTCATTTGTCAAGACCACGGGAACGCGTGGGGGAACGCCCCGTGTGGGGCTTCTTCTTATGAGAGGGAGCTCTCCACCCTTACTTCATATAAGGACGCACGGGAACACCGCGCGCCCCACCTTGAGGCCTTACAAGCGACGGATTACCCCCGTATCCGTCGCCTTAACCTCAATTATAGGGAATGAAGGAGGGCTTGATAGGCCCTCCTCCGGCGCCTGGTTCTCTGGCTGCGATTCGGAAGACTGGAGCTTTGCTCTCTCTCCTTCTCCGCAGCCTCCTTCTGGAACATCACTTGTTCGCAGAAGGTGATTCCGCCACTCCACGATCTCTCACTACTTACCATGGCCTTGACAAAGGCTGGGAGTGAAAGATCGGCTCCCACTGCTGCGACCAGTTCTCGGCGTAGCTCCCCCCACGCTTGACACTCCTGCAGCGTATGTTGAGCTGTGTCCTCGTCACTGCCACAAACTCATCTGTCACCCTGACTCAACAAGATAGTTACTAGAATCAGGCTGGTTACTTTGCAGAGATTCATAATTATTGTATATAACGTACGCTGGGCTTCAGGGGTTTCAACCACTTATGAGAACTTAGCAATTAAATATATCGGAGCTACCGGGTATGTAAGGTATTACCGTGTGGTATCGGCGTAAAAATCCACCAACCCCTTTCTTTTTCCCGTGGGTGTCGTAAGAAGTGAATTAGTGAAAAGGTTACCGATAAATGGCGGGATAGCCATCACGGAAATTACCAGACCAGATTAAGCCAACTGGTGACGGACAGCAGAGTCCAAGGCACTAGGTGTCTGGTGCAGCGATCGCAAATCCGCTTTCCAAGGGTGGTTATTACGGCAAATCCTCTTTATGGAAGAGGCCTATATCTTTCCAAAGTAACTTTTTCTAACATCTTTAAAACCACAACCGAATAAAACTTCTAAAATCCCACTTCTCTGTCTTCGGGCCTGTATAAAACCTTTTCATGAAAACACTAACATAAGCCATCCCATGCATAGAGCATTTGCCCGTACTCTCCACTAACGGACACTCGACCACTTATGAGAACTTAGCATGTAAATAAATCGGAGCGACCGGGTAAGGATCGTGCTCTCGTAAAATACCAGCGTTCGGTTGCAACTTCTGTTTTGAAAACAGCAAATCGTTGAAACTGTTTTGCGTGACAACGTATCCACATATTGTGACATATTTTTAAAATAGACACCTTGATAAAGCCACTGTGACCACTTATCACCAGGTGAGGTTTGTTTGTCGGTCTTTTTGAATTGCCTCTGTACCATGCAGCGGATTTTTAAGGATTGATATTTACTCAAGTTATTTATTTATTTATTTATTAAACTTCATATACATGATGTATATAGGCGGACTTAATGCCAGAAGCGTTCTCTACCGGTCAACCTTTGGACGATGCAGAGATGAAATGAAGTAGGTATAGGTGATAGAATAGAGAGAACTAAAGAGAGGAAAAAAAATATAATAAATTTAAATCTATATATAGATACAATATTTAAATACGCATACAATTATAAATACATACATTTATATTTTTTAAATATATTAATAACTTAAATATTAAATATATATAAAAATAGACTATTACTGAGATGATTCTGCCATTTTGTTAAGGATATGTTGCTTAGCTTTCATTTTAAATATGTAGCGACTGTTAGACGCTCTGATAGTTATAATCATATAGTTATAAAGTTTGTGAGGCGTTAGATTACTCAGACTTGACATTTATAATGCTTATAATGCTTAAAAGTTTCTGTTATATAACAAAAACAAATGTTATAAAAGAAGTTTTACGTTAATTTCATTACACACACCGTCAAGTATTAGCTACCGAACTGTAGAAGTCTCTTTAAAATTTCATTCACTTTTATATAAAACAACTGAATGAATGACTTGCTTTTAAAGTAGTTACTCTACTAATATTAGTAGAGTAACTACTCTAAAAGCAACATTCATTCACAGCATGTGCTCATAATGTACTTACACCATAACCTAATTTAAAATTTAAGCATAGTTTTTGTTAGTTTCGTTGAATTATTATTTTCTCAGTGTCAAATTTTTCTTGTAGCAATTTATTTAGTACGCATTTGTTACGAAAACATTCATTAACAACTCAATTAACTTAAATCATAAATGTAAGCTATGATATTACTTAGAAAACTATTTCTTAATTAAGTCGTTTTAATTATTGTTGAGGATTATTTAACATTTACAGACTTTGAAACTATGCGATGAGTAAGGTGATTGCATCAGAATTTTATCGTGAAAGTACTTATATATAGAGTGAATGCCAGACGAGTTTGTACCTCGTTAAAATATTATGTTAACAAATAAGAAGATAATTTTTATGTTCTGTAAGAACATGATAATTGTTTTGATATCAGAATACTATAGTTATATGCAGATACTGAGTAGTATTCCAGTAAAAGGTTACAATTTTTACAAACTTCCACTTCTGTCGCATTTCAAACTTTTATATGTAATTCTGGTGACAATGCAATATGGTATATGGTAATTGAGTCGGTAAGGGCTAATGTACCATATATTTCTGCAAATAACGACCACACCTGCGTGCGATACATCGCTACTTACGAGACTCTGGCGACGGAGTGGTAGCGGAATATAAAAACAAATAAACATGTGAAATAGGACATATTGTTTTGGAGCAACGTGGCGGACTCTTTTCGGCTCCAGTGGAAATTCCCAGCAACTGAATATCGTATTCTATTTTATGTACGTGTACGAGAATAGCCCCCACCGTCTCACTAAGCGATTTTCACCTAGGCCTGTGTACGTCCTGGGCCAATAGCCATAGCAGCCAATAATTTTTATTTTAATACGGGGATGCGGTACATAGCTTCGTGGCCTTTCGGCTACGCTGTGTCGTCACAATTCCTCGTAGAAGTTTGTAACTTCTGCCTTCTCTGCGAGTGTGTATTTAGATATCACGCAAGAATACTTCGCAAAACCAAGTAACAGATATTTGATTATTACATTATTGTAATTTATTTATAACAAGTATATAGTATAGCATCAATCGTACGATTTAAAAGAATTGCGTGAAAAGTAAGTACACTCAAATTTTGAAGAATAAGTTCTTCTACCTACCCCGTGAGCCACCAAAGGATTTGTGATAAATTTTCCTTAACGTTTCTTGTACTCGTGTAAACACGCGCTCGGATTTATATTGCTATTGAATTTTATTTCATTCGTCGTATGTTCACGTAGTGTGGCTGGCTGTGTGCTGGATTCGATTCCCGCCAGCGACAAGCAATTGTATGAACTACAAATAATTGTTGCGGGTCTGGGTGTTCGTCCGTGTGAAGTGTGTGTACGTAAATTGCCTCTGCGACACAGGAAAAATTCCTCACCGTGTGGGAATTTCGTAACCTTTTTTTTAATTAAAAAAAAAAAGTTTTAAGGTACACGGGATTTCATAGCGAAATAATAATAACAGAAAAAGTATTATATGCATCATAATACAATATATTATTGATTGTAAAAAAAAAACACTATTATAATATTGGAAGTATACACAAGACATTCGTTTACTTTTGACTTGTAAAAACATATTTCTAGCGACTCACAATACTTGTTCCCTATGGAACTACATTTTTCCGAGATATTTTACTCTGAAGCAGGTTTTATGCATCAACTATTACAACAGAGGATCCCCAATTGGATTGTTTCGTTGAATTAAATTGTTTTTTTTTAATTTCACTCCCTGCGAATTCTGCAGTTCCGAAATAAAAAAATATATTTATTTAATCTTAATTGTCATTCCTTTATACGGAAGGACACAAAAGGGGAAACTTCGATCTATCTGACTCTGATCAGACTATAGGCCTTCTCTAGCAGGTAACCAATGGTGTGGTGAAACTTTGCGACAGGCGCAACGAAGTAATATTTATTGATTTTTTTTTTTTTTATGAAAAAATAGGCCTGCGTTTGACCTCAATCTTGCCCGATGGAAAGCGAAGATGAGGCCCAGGATGGTACACGCTTGCCTAGATGTCTGTTCACTTTGGCCTTGAAGATATCCAGGTTATAGGCCTCCGGAAAAACCGACCTCGGCAGAGAGTTCCACTCCTTAGCCGTCCGCACAAAGAAAGAAGAGGCAAACCGCCTCGTGCGTAATGGAGGAATGTCTACAACATAAGGGTGGAACTTCTCGCCGCGTCTAGACGTTCGGTGATGGAAAGGGGAAGAGGGTATTAGGTTATGCGAAACCTCCGCACACTCTCCGAAATGAATTCGATAAAAAACCGAGAGGCAGGCCACTCGTCGACGGTGTTCGAGGCTTTGAAGTTTTGCCTCTACTAGTGAGTCACTGCCTATGATCCTCTTCGCTCGGCGCTCCAACGAGTCCAAAGCATCAAGCTGATGTTTAGCCGAACCATCCCAGAGGTGGGAACAGTATTCCATGCAAAAGCGGACTTGAGCTTTGTATAGATTTAACAGTTGCTCCGATGTGAAGTACCGTCTCACCCCCGAGAGGATACTAAGTTTTTTGGCGGCAGTGTTTGCTATGGACTCGATGTAACGACCGAAATTTAGGTTAGAAGAGAGATCTAGACCTAAGAGCGCAAGACGGTCATTTACCGGAACGGAGACATTCCGGAAAGTCGGAGTCAATTGGAATGGACTCCGTTTCGCCGAAAAAAGACAAGCCTGTGTTTTAGAGGGGTTAAACTCGACCAAATTGGCATCACCCCATTGGGAAACAGCCTCCAAAGTCGAGTTCACCCCCTCAATCATCGATTCTCTGAAAGACTGGACTTTTGCCCCAGACTTCGCATCGGACAAGTATCTCCCCGAGACTGTGCTGTCATCTGCATACCCAAAGATATCGGGTGTTACCAGCAGGTCGTTGATGTGCAGCAAAAAAAGAGTCGCGGAGAGCACAGACCCTGAGGCACACCGGCATTAATATCATGGAGATCGGACGAGGCGCCATTAACGACAACCCGAATCGATCTGTTCCTCAGGAAATCCTCGATCCAGATGCAAAGCTCGGGAGCAATACCATATGCCGGAAGCTTGCCAATGAGACTTGCGTGCTAGACCCTGTCGAAAGCCTTAGAGATATCAAGAGACACGGCAAGAGCTTCACCGTGTCTCTCAATGGCTTCGCTCCAGTGGTGAATAGCATACCCAAGAAGATCCCCAGTAGATCGGCCTCGACGAAA
Organism: Bhutanitis thaidina; assembly: GCA_029286595.1. Taxonomy (NCBI): domain Eukaryota; kingdom Metazoa; phylum Arthropoda; class Insecta; order Lepidoptera; family Papilionidae; genus Bhutanitis; species Bhutanitis thaidina. The sequence goes on along the minus strand of JAGSMS010000012.1, from coordinate 3,054,820 downwards.
CCCGAATTGACTGTCACTGAGGAGGTCGTTGTCCTCCAGGTATGCAAGGAGGCGGTTGTTTAAAACGCGCTCCATAACCTTACAGAGTATGGAGGTGATTGCGATAGGTCGGTAGTTGGCAGGGTCGGCACGACTTCCTTTCTTAGGTACAGGTTGGACATTGGCAATCTTCCAGGACTTCGGAACTTGACCAGTCCTCAGGGACAAGCGATAGAGGCGAGTCAGAACAGGAGACAACTCAGGCGCACATGACCGCAAGACAATGGCAGGAATGCCGTCAGGCCCACTAGCCTTATTCACATCTAGAGTTCTGAGTATTTTGAGTACCTCTTTTTGCCGAATGTGTACCTCAGGCATTGCAGAGTCACAACGAGGTAGCAAAGGTGGGCAGTTATCAGCTGCATCTAGTTGTGAATTCTTCGCAAATAGAGAGGCAAACATGTCTGCTTTCTCTTTGGCGGTGTGAGCTAATGAGCCATCAGACTTCTGCAATGGCGGGAAAGAAGACCGGCAGAAATTGGCTTCGACCGATTTGGCAAGAGACCAGAAAGCTTTACTCCCGGATGGGTAAGACGCTAGTTTGGCTCCAATACGGCCAATATGGTCGAAGCGGGCCTTGCGGAGAGCACGTTTGCAGGACTTAGCAGGCAGCACTATTGTAGGCTCTTTTCAGTTTCGGGACATTCGGTGCTTTGTGGGCTCGAGCATCCGCCCACACTTGGTAAGCTAAGTGCTTAAGTGCTTCGGCACTATCACACTCAGAGTAGAACCAAGGGCGGGCTCTCACATGGAGTGAGATATCAGAATATGGAGCAAAATATTCCATAGCCTGATATATCACTCCAGAAACAGCATCCGCGCAGCACGCCGGGTCGTCTGAAGAGAAGCATTAGTGCTGCCATGGGTAGGATGCAAAGAAATGCCGCATCTCATCCCAATCAGCTGACTTGTATCGCCATACACGCCTAGTCCCCATGTGTTCGGGTTCAGGTGGCGAGTAGACAGACACAGACTTCACCAGACAGTGGTCGGAGCTACCTAACGGGGAGGAGACTGCAACTTGATATCGGTCTGGATCAGTTGTCATCAGAAGGTCCAAGCAATTGGCCGTGTGGCCATCAATATCAGGTATCCGAGTAGCGCCAGCTACCACTTGGGAGAGACCTAGCGGTAGAGCAAATGCGTATGCTAATCTCCCGGCATGGTCAGTGTTTAGGTATGGGTACAGCCACTCCTGGTGGTGGGCGTTGAAGTCCCCCAGAACAACTAGCTGCGCTGACGGGTACCTGAGCTGAGCTTTTTCCGCAGAGTCAGTTAGATACTGAAAGAGCCTGGTCGTCTCCATGTTGTCCGTATGCGACCGATAAACACTGGCATAGAGTATCTGCTCCAAGCCAGTGTTCACCAGAACCCACAATACGGAAAAACTGGAATCCTCAAGGTTACGGAAACGTCGACAGCAGATGTCATCGTGAGCATACACGCAGGTGCCAGCGCGAGATTCGAAGTTGTGTTCCAGGGTGTAACCTGGGTAGTGCAAGTATGCTGCATCAGCTGGACATCTGATTTGCGTCTCCGTGAGGAACAGCAGATGTGGTTTTTCAGTCTCAAGGTGGTGATGGACTGGAACGAGATTGGAGTGCAGACCTCGGATGTTAGAGAGGTGCACTTTTAGTGCAAGGGAGTGCAACCGCTGTTTAACCAGTTTCTTATTTTTAACTTTTTCCATTGTTATTTTTGGTGAACAGACAGACAGAAAGGGGACAGTTAGGCGAGGCATAGCTAAAACGAATACCAAGCGGTACAATCATAGTGCTGCACTGATGGGAGACTGGTCTGGAGCGCGCGGGGACGCCCTAACCCCCCCAAAGATGTTCACCGGGCCCTTGCATCTGGTTGCCAACCAGCACGATGACGCATCCTGGGATTTTTCGCAAGTTGGCGGGGCAGCCTTTCATAGGTGGCTAACCTACTAGTTGGGCCCCCTACTACCTGCGGTCGGCCAGCGGAAGACCGTGCTTAGGATCCCGCTACCCTCCTCGAACAGTCACCCAGTACAGACACCACGCAGTACCGGAACCGGTTCGCTCCACCATGCAACTGCCTAGAGTCCCCTTCCAAGATGGCTACTCATGGCATCATGCCGAAACGCGATAAAAATCACTTAGCGGCAAGGCTTTGGCAAGAGGGTGGTAATAAGCCGCGGCCGAAACCTACCACCAGATGGTGCCGTTCATTTGGCGCTACCCAAGGGACACGTGTGGGTATCTAGAGCTATAGCCCACGGACGCGAACAGCATTATCCCTCAATTGTACTTAAATTACTATAACCACCAATAAGTCGGTCACCTCGTGAGCATGGTCCAGATATTTATTATTCTTATGGTATATTATGGTAGAGAAAATAAAGGGGATTTTTTTAAATACAAATCAGAACTTTTCCTATACCTAAAATGGTTACATATTTTATAATAAATATCCAAAACGAATAAACATTGAATGTATGAATGCACTCCCTTTCCACGTAAAAGATAAAAGAAAAAAATCCTTCAGATTTAAATAACTTATACTAATAATGGGGAGCAGTTTATCTAGTTTGAGGGTTCCCGTCTGTCAAAATTTTCCCTCAAATCATCCATGCATGCATTAAGGTAAAGGTCTAGCAGTGGATTTAAACAGGCTGTAAAACAAAAAGATAGAAATTGATTTCAAATCTCGACGACGTCTTCTGATTTATCACCATCAGTCGACCTGGGGGCTCAGCAGCTAAGTGTTTGACTGCGGCGTTACGGGTCGCGCCTACGTTTCCCGCAAGTTACAATCACTTATAAAGCCTACAAATATGTCGGGATTCAAGTGTGCCTTATTAAAGTAAGGAGACAGCCGATGTCTAAAACTAGAATTTGCATGTTCTATATACTTATTGGCTTTAGCATAGATTTAAACCTCAGTCCAGCGACGGCAGTGGGTTAACAAAATGAAGTGAGTAATATACACGTATATACACGACGTCGACCCGAGCAAAATCTCGACCGCGCACGTGATACCAATACAAATTAAAAGATATGAGTATCAAAATTACGTACATATTAAAACATGGTTCCGTGTAAAAATAGATTACTTTTTTTTTAACTTAAGGTTAAGATAGTATACCTACTTTTTTTTACTTTACATGGATTGATATTCTGTTCAATTACGCCACCAAAATTACACTGCGTGCAGGCGAAGTTGATTGATATTCTGTTCAATTACGCTACCAAAATTACATTGCGTGCATGTGAAGTTGTCATACCAAAGGCAAGCTTTTAACAGCCTGTTAAAAGTTAGTCCACTTCTGCTAACGTAAACGGTTTAGCGTATTGAAACGCGCTTATTTGATGGCCAATCCAACATCCGTCGGACGGCATAATAATAATATGTTCAAGAACGTTAATAGCAATTTTAAATGCCGTATTTACGACGTACAACGCGGTGAAAGAAAACATCGTGAGGAAACCTGCATGTCTGAAAATAAAAAAAATATTAATTCGAGGATATGTGGAGCCCACCAACCCGCACTGGAGCAGCTTGGCGGGCTCTTCCCGCCCTCAAAATCCTCTAAGATATTTGGGATGGAGGCCTTTGATCAGCAACGGGCACTTACAGACTGCTACATTACTTTTAGGGGTTAAAGTTCTAAGTTGCCGTTTTAATGGTGGGACCAATTTGAAATAAAATTACATTACATACATGCATGGTCTAGGATTCGAGATTAAACGTTTTTTTTTACACAAAAACAATTACAAATTCAAAAATGTTACTAATTTATTATTTGACTTTCAGTCGTTTTTACATTCTGTATTTGATTTTAACATGGAGGCCTAAGCATGAGGCCTCCGACTTAGCTCTAACGCAGAAGAAAAATAATATCAATACTGCGTTTGGAGAGGATGCAACTATCGAAGGCACAGTGTGTTTTTGTCATAGTAGCGTTCGCAGTGGAAACTCCGACTTGAAGAATGAACGACGAGGAAGACCAAATATTAAGGTAAGAAACTGTGAATTAAAAGTAATGGAGAAAGCCGCCGTGGTTTGTCGTTAGTTCTCCCACAATATTGGTGCAAAGAGCAATACGCTTGCCTTGCTTTGGTGTGTGGGTACAGAAAGTAAGGGATTTTGGTAAATACTGAGATTTGTAATGAAAAGTGGATTCTCTACGATAATCGCAAGCGAAACACACAATGCCGGAACTCGGGTCCAATACCGGAATAATACACTAAAACAAAGCTCAACCATAGAAAAGTAATGGGAATGTGCGTATCAACAACAGCAGGCATTCTACTGTGAAGAACTTCGAACAATGATGAAGAAACTCGCAGAGAAACTCGTCTCGTCAATCGATCTTCATCATTATTGCTCCATGATAACGCAAGACCTCACACTGCATTATAATTAGCAACAGTACGTCATTTCCGTACTCGCCAGACCTTGCCCCAACCGATGATCATTTACCATAGCCATTAACCCATTTTGTTCGTGGGCGTCTGTGATCTCTTACCATCAGGTAAGCGGCACGCTCGTTTGCCCCCTTCTTCTATATAAAAAAAAAATTCGCAATTTTGACAACATGTTGTCAGGAAACGGTAAAAAATGCTTTCATATACTTTGTAGACGTCCAGATCCCCAGAGTTCCATCGCAAAGGCATAAATTATCTTCCTTAGAGATAGAAATGTACAGATGAAAACTTCGAATACATAAATTTTTTTTTTGAAAAAAAAAAGTTAATACAATGTTACAATAATAAACGGCAATTACGTTCTTTAACCCCTAATATATTTTTCATTTTTAATTATAACTATTCCAAAAGTAGTAGCCAAAAAATTATAATTATAGATATATTCCTTCACTTTACTATTTTTATTTTTCAACAATATGTTATTGGCTATTGCTTTAACTAAATAAAAGGGAAAGTAAGCGATGAATTTCCAACCATTAGGTACCTCCGTAAATGTTCAGAACAAACAAACAAACAGTGCGAATGTCGCTCATAAATCTCTTCAAGTTATTGCCTTGTTTGTCACGTAATCACCGTGCAGTTAAGATTACCATAATTTACCCCCTGGTGTTTATGAGACACATTAACGTCACTATCACACCATGCCATATTAGGGATCAACATCAACGTGATAATTTGGTAAGGGATAAACAAAATATTAACCTCGCGCATCAGCTACGTCGTCAGTGTTCTTGTTAATTAAGTATGAAAACATGCCACACGAATAGACTAAGGATAAAGCCATATAAAACTTCACACTAAGGCGGAGTAATCATCACAAAAATGGCAAGAACCTATCTATATCCGACTTATGCCGCAGAATTAATTCACTAAAACCCCGCGTGAAGTCTTTCCTCGATAAAATCATACTGTATTACAAGCTGCTACTTTAAATAAATAAAATAGCAGCCTGTATTTGCCCACTGCTGAGCAAAGACCACATATCTGAGTGTTTTGGAACCCCCCCAACACTGCGGTGTTGGAGGGGTTCACATTTCCTCGAAACAATATTATTTATGATTTCTCTGACATGCCGGTTTCCTTCACCGCCGAGCACGTTGTAAATATAGCACTTACAATTCCTATTAACAATTTTAGTGGTACCGGCACCGGGGATCGAACCAGAGTAGATCACTCGCGCTCAATGATACCAAAGTGATATTTATTACTTCACAATAAACCGAAGGCTCCCATCGTTAACAACCTGAGCTTGTTAATTCCGTAGAATAATTACCTATGTGACCCCAATTGATAACATCCAGCCAATTATACCTAAGCCCTACGGACACTACAAATTCTGCCACCATATCTAGATATATCTACACTAACATACAAAATTCTTCGTTTGTATTCAACCTACATATGTTGGAACAAATTAAATTTTCATGTGTTTTGATACATTTTTTCATCATGGCATTCTTTGGTAAGTCAACTCAGGGAGATACAGAACAATATTGGCAGCTGCAAAAACTTAAATCAACGTTTACGTGTATTAGCTACGTTACGTTAAGATGAAATGGCAGACTATTTTTGTTAACAATAACGTCATATTTTTAAAATACATAAGTATTTTGATTTGAAGTTATCAGTGTATTTTCTGTTTGAGCTTTATGTAGACAGAAAAAAAAGAATGTCAACAACCCCGCGTGGGTAGGCTGGCTGCCTCCGGCGTGATGTTACATGTCAATGCCTGTTTCGTTAAACAAACGAAACCTTAAATTATTTATGCAAAATAAAATACACGTAAATTTCTCTGAATAAATGTTTGCTTTACGCGTTGAATCCACCAGATGAATTCATTAAAAAAAAATAAGCTTAGCTGTACTTATGTTGGAATGTTTAATATCGAATAATTTTTCGCATCTTTAAGATACCAAAATTAGATTTTGATTTCTCTTTGGTACAACATTCGCATCTATATAATACTATAACCTATACTAATGTACATAATATTTTTTTGTAAGTATGTAGGTTTGTATCTTTGGGGGAGGCCTATGTTCAGCAGTCGATTTGTGATAAGCTGAAAAGTAATGATGATGTAGGTTTGTATGTTTGAATGAATTGAACTTAAAAGTAATTTAACTACATAGTTACATGTTTTGTTGCTACTAAATATTACAAATATAAATATTTGAAGTTTCACGCTTAATGGAAGATGTGAACGATTTTCAAAACAGAATTAAGAGAACCTCAATCAAAGTTCTCTTAGGAACAAAGATTGTGAAGATCACGGTAGTCAACAGTGTGGTATATCACCACTTAAAATTGCAAGTTCGATACCAAATACCTTATAACCAAGGTGTAACAGGAACATACATAAAATCCTAATAGCAAACACACGAGGCTCTGGCGACCGAATGACGGCGATATCCTCACGTATTTGTCGAACCAAAACTCACCGTTCACCGTTCCGCTTGTCCGCAAAGGTTGCTGGCGCTTTCTAGGAGAGGCCTATGTTCAGCAGTGGACTAGAATATGCTGATGTAGTAGCAGTAGTAGTAGTAGAGTAACCCAGTTTACTCGCGTGCTATGACATATCAGGCGTGTAATCAGATAAATTAATTTCCCCCAAATGGTACCCGCCGTGTCAAGGCGGGGGCTTAGTTGCTGTGGTTTAATCGCCCATGGTAAACCAAACGGAACCTACATGGTCGGGCTGCAGGAGTGGGACGGGCCACCCAGAGAGTGCTAGATTAGCGAGCCCACTTCGGATGCAACTTGGTGAACTGTGAGAGGAGGACTGCGGACTTCCCTTAAAGGACAGAAAATAACCTAATTTAACCTGCCTTTGCATCTTAAACGAAAAAACAATGTCTAGTGTATTTATTCCGCCATCTGTTGGAAATTGCGAGATTGTTCTGGTATGACCTTTAGACGACTTTGGCGGTATAAGAAGGGTGGCAGATTCAATTGTGTTGCCACTGTATGAATCTGTATCGGAAATATTTCACATAGAACTACCAGTTACACATTGTATTAGGTATAGCCACCTGACCACCTTTAAGAAGCAACGCTGTCTTATCTTTGTAACATTTTTTTTTAACTATGAACAGTGTTAATTTTGAATAATGTTTATTGGAACGTGTAAAATATGTCTAAAGAACAAAGCAAATTTTAATAAAAATTTAATTAAAAATATAAGAAGGGTCTTTGGAGTAATGCTTACTTGTAATCAACAGAAATTACTTTGGTGAAAAATAGACACAAAAAATTTCACTTATATTTTTCGTAAAAAAAAATAGTAACTGGAGAAAAACAAAGTTACTAACATCCTTTGTACATTACTGAACATAATTTACTGGAAGTAATGTCGTTTTGAAAGGCAAAGAAATTATTTATTCACAACAAGTAAATTTTAAAATCTTAGCTTCGTTCTTTAAGAGTACGTAGAAAAGAAGTCACTGAGAAATAGAATTAAACTGAATTATTAATGAAAATTGAGATTTAAAATATGTAATAGAAATAAAATAATGTAAAAGAGAATATGTGGGGATATCTCAAAGTATCCTAAATGTAATATTTATAGTATATATTAATAATTATAATCTAAACTAATAAAAATAACATTGGGGAACATTATTTTCTAAATCTCTGACTCACCTGCACTTGGTTGGCACTTGGCCTGGCAAAGAAAGTAGACGTCGACCGAGAAACCCATTATACCTACATCATCGAAACGAAATACCATAAATAAGGAATAAAGATAAGCATAATAAGTGTGACGATGTGTTCACTGCATTCAGCCTGAATATAATATATATATTACGACGGAGGTTTTTGCAATTGCTGATTGGATTGGAAAAAATGTTTTTAAAGTTTTAAAGTCACTTTAAACTTTGTTTCAACATAATGCGAATTACTTTTGAATAACGTATAGATATTATTAAAGCAGATTTGCTGGCTAATGAAAGTGTAACGCAATTCACAATATTAATTAAGATAAAGATGTCTACATAGGAGTATGTATTCATTTCTACAGGCGGTACGCGGCCATTGATATTAATTACTTGGGGATTGTACCTTATTGCTAATAAATCCTGCATAATTATACGACCGAAGTCGATAACACTAGTAGGTTTAGATTTATCTCTACTATTTATTTCACCCTATCACAAATACACTGCTGAACATAGGCGTCCCCCAAAGATTGCCTCAAAGCTCAATCCTGAGCCACTTGCATCCATCGACTTTCCGCTTTTATGCATAAGTTTATTATGCTGCTCCTTGTCATATTTATATATTTGCAAATAATGTTTCTTTTTCCTCTTAACTCTCGGCCCCTTTACTTTTCTACTGAATGTGTAGACGATGCTCATCAGACCTAGCTGACGGATAGGTGAGAGCTTTAACAAAAGATACACTTCCATGATTAACAATATATAAAAAAAAATGTGTAGCAATGCCCTTCCCGGCTCCAAAACTCTGTCAGATGTCACAGTAAGAGGCCTTTGCGCAGCTGTGGGCATTTACAGACTGCTACTTTCAGTATTTTTTTGTAGGCACCATTATAGGCATATAGTCGCTTAAGTGTTCAGTAAGTTATTTGCTATAACATTGCCGATTTTTATTTTAGAAAAGTTTTTGCGTAAAACGTCTTATTTATCCGTCCCTATAAATGAGCCCAGTAAATTAGAGAGCGCTACGTTTCCAGAAGGTTTCTAGGCTCCTGGCTTTTAAATAAATAAACAGTTGCTCGGCTCCAATGAAGGGTGAAAACAGACAAGATACCTTAAATAAACTTTTGATAATTCTTGCAACCGAAAACAAAAGTTAGAACAAAGCCAAGGATCTAATGGTTCGGGTTACAAACTTCGGGACGTTACGGTGCAGGTACGAGCCTGCCATTCGATTGTTGTTGTGGATCATTTCATGACGACAAAAATAAACAACAACATTAAAACATGACGAATATCTTTTTAAGCGTAGTTGGAGTGGTAATATTGTTTTGGTTTTAGCGTTTTTAGCTATTATAGACTTCTATTTGGATCGACTTTGGCAAACCCTTTTTCGTCACTCCGGGGTATCAATCGAAGGTGATGGGTGGCAAGGTTGCGAGATTCGTCACCGGGTTTGCTGATTGATTGTCATGACTTTCAAGTCGTTACTTACGTCAGTCGACACCCACAGGAAAAACAAGACGGCAGATTCTTGCGATGCCACAACACGGTATTCTTTTTAAAGATATATATATGATGATGGCGAAAGGCCTCCTTCTCATATATCTGAGAGGATTTTGGAGCCGGGAAAGGTCCGCCACGCGACGCTTCAGTGCGATTTGGTGGACTCCACATTTCTTCGAAAATAATATTTTTTATTATTTCTCAGACATGCAGGTTTCCTCACGATGTTTTCCTTCACTGCCGAGCACAAGGAAAATTCAGCACTTAAAATTGCTATTAACAATTTGAGTGGTGCCGGTACTGGGGATCGGATCCATGTCACTTGCGCTCTATGAAACTAAAGCGAGCGCCTAGGCTGCTACGGCTCTTAGGGTTCTGGACGGAGGTGGATAACAATCCGTCTGTCTGTCATGCCTTTAAAGGGCTGTGTCTTTTAATCCGTAATATATAGCAGGTAGAAATTTTCACAGAATACGAGTGTGTTATTATGGCGTGACTATATCAAACACATATTATATAAAAATTATTAAAAAAAAGTGGGGACTCCATATAAGAAACATTTTATTTTCACTGGTTTTTGTTTTTGTTCTTTCGTAAAAACGGTAACATGTACGAGCGGCAAACTTGGTGTGACTATATCAAAGACGCACTACGGATCCCAAAATACGCGAGTCCGACTCGCACTTGGCCGGTTTTTGAGAATAAATTTAGTTGTATCACTATTTCAAAGACAAATATTTACCCAAAAACGGAGTGAAATAATTTGGTTTCAGTTTAACGTTTAAAGGTGGCATTAAGTATTCCATTCTGTGAAATGAATGTTCAATTTAAAACTGATGGCAGACGGAGGATGTTAAATAATAATCCGCTGTCCATTCCACTTATTGTCGGTGTCATTTGTGGTAACTATAATTGTGGCATTTGAATGAACATTATCAATTATTTTGTTTATTTAGCAATGAACCCCCTCTTTGTTTAGTAACATGAAGTCGGTGAAAACGAGTTATTCATATTTCGCCGATAGGTTTTAATCTCAGGATTATATCATTGATATATATTTTACCAATAAACGTGAACATTTATACAAATATGATCCAAAGGTTCCGCGCACTAACGCCATCTAGTAAAACATTAGAACTGCTCAATTAATTTGTTTAGGCCGTTCTCTGTCATTAGTCTGTGATGACAGAGTTGTCAAACTTTTGAATTTTAATAAAATATGAAATGACTTTAAAATTTGATTATTATTGTTCGTGATTTAGCATATTAATCCAACGATAGTATCGTTGTAAACAACTTTAAGGAAAATTTGTGGATGAAAAACAGTACAATATATTATATAAACGCACGCATTCCTCTTTCATAGACACGGAGTGAACAGACTTGAGATTCGGGAACCGCTACTTCCGGTTATCACTGAACACCTATAGTAGTGATCTATGAAACTCCTCATCTAGTAGGAAAGCACATACAGATTAATGTTTACATTATTACACAATAACAAATTCTGCATTAGCATATTGCCCATTTGTAACATGCGCAGATGTTAACAAGTGTTACTTATTGCGATATCAAAATTAAAGCCTTTATGAACTTTTATAAACTTTTGACAGTTCGCGAAAGTCTTGTGAAGGCAACACACGCCCGTCACCCACGGGGGTAGGTAGAGATAACGGATTTCCATTTGACACTCATCCAAACGACCTTCCGCAATCCATATAATAATTATACTACTAGATTAATGTGAAGATTTTTATAAACTTATGAAGTGTAAAAATAATCTCTTAAAACTTATAATCCCGAATAATTAAATGAGGCGTGGTCTTTCCTAATATAAAGTACTTTTTCGTACTTAATATACGTTTAAAGAGTATAAAAAACACAAAGATGTAAATTTACTTTTAGGTGATGAAAATAAACTTATAAGCTGGCAATATCGCCTCGAATTTTTATTTTTAATATTACTTTTTATAGAACATCCTGCATAAGCAAACAAAATAAGGAGAATACGATTCCAAATAAACTCAAATGGATGGCAATGTGAGTTCAGACAAGTATTCTTTTGTTTTATAAGAATAATGAAAAAACTTCGCGTAAGTATGTTGACTGATTCTTTTGACTGTGTTTTCTTTTCTAGACATTTTTATTACGTGCCCTCCAAGAGGAATATTTAGGTATTTATTTAAATATTGCGATAACATTAGGAAACTATATCTGCTGCCGGCGACTTCATCCACGTGGATACCTTGAAGCTTCACCTGTTACACAATAAATATATACAGGTCATTAATAATGATGTAGACTTTCAATTTCTTATAGGTAAGTATTATTATACAATCTTCTTCCTCATTAACCTATTGAAGTGGGTGAGAAACAGGTTGCTCCAACAAAGCCCATTTCTTGAAAGGTTTGCCCATGCCGGCACCTTCGCAATAGTAGTGCGATAGCACACGACACAAACCGTACAGAATCGTTAAAAATTCACCACACCATAGGTTGACTGGCAGAGAATGTCTATAGGCATTAAGTCCGCCTTTTGTATCCTCCTGTATAAAGGAATGAATCATGAAGCCAAAAATTTCAAAACCATTAAACGGCATGTTCAAAATATCAACAAATTTTATGTTACTCAACTGTAAAGTCTAATTTTACCGAGAACATGATTTTCAGACGCCAGTAGAGTATCGTAGGAGTCCAAAAAATATTAATTATAGCAAACAGTCTGAAAATCTTTGAATTATATTTTAAGGCCTAAAAACTGATGGACATGCTAAAATAAGTTGCTCAGATGTAGAAACAATAATATCGGACAAATTTAGTGCAGCACCTTGCTAATCCGAATACTTTTCGATACTTAGAAATCATTATAAAAATCATATTCAGGGGTATTAAAGTTTACGTTACAAGCCAATGAAGAAGTTCCTCAAATTCTTCGACAATGATTAATAAAGAGCTTACCCGAAAACGTCGAACCGAAGTTGAAAGACTTTTTTAATAAATTGCACAAAAGGCATAAAGTTTGAAAAATAATGTTTTTTGACAGTGATAAAATATGGAAGTTTTTAATCACTGTCGAGCTAATTATCATCTTTGGCTTATATAATAAAAAATATCTACAATAATAAAAAAAATTGCTTCGGAACGTATTAAAACCCATTCAATCGGTCAATATCTACGCGTCATACTGTTTTACACACATATATTGTAAACTTAGTTTTTATCATTTTCGAAGCATGCTATATTAACTGCCACAACTATTAGAAATAGAACTATTATTTACGGATTTTATAGCGTTAAATTAGATTTTTTAAATCCCGACGTTTCGGGGGCTTTACAGCATCCATGGTTACGGAGGACTGAGCTGTTTGACGTCCTGATGTCATAGTTAATTCGCGTAAATTCATGAAATCATTATGTATTTGTTCCTTGTTGTTGAAGGATTAAGTCCTAAAATAAAAGAGTGAATTTGAAGTATAAATCGTATATTGACAATGATCATAAAACGTGTACAGATCAATGTAGGTACTAAGCGCGAAAGCGTAATCTTGTGTTGGCGGTATATTGTTACAGACTCAAATCGAAACGGGCCGAGCGGTCAGCGGACCGGTGCATCCCGCTGCGCACCCCGAGTGATCTTCAGTGATCTGAACATTATGCTATAACTATGTTGTGTTTAAAACGAAGTTCGCACTCTTACGAACCGTGTTTTTAAGCTGACGTCGTCACTATTCCGTACATTACGAGAAAATACTACCCGAACAAAATTAATACTTTAATAACTTAAATAGTGATGAAGGTTTCCATTAATTTAGTTACAATTTATAAACAGCACTTGTTAAATGCTATTTTCAATTGTCATGGTAACTACGATTTAGTAAATAGTAGGACGCTCACTTTAATTTAATAGAGCGCGAGTGACCACGGTTCAACCCCGGTGAAGGCACCACTAAAATTGTTAATAACTAGACCCTCTCTGATATTTTTTGAGATGAAAGCCTTTGCACATCACTGGGCACTTACAGGCTGCTACTTTACTTTTACTGTATGCTACATTACAGTTTTAGATTTACGGGCATTTTCTTAGATTAAGTAATTAGTACTTAAAGGCATTTTAATAGCCGTTCTCCACTCCGGAACGTTCTTTTCACTTTTGGAATTAAAACCGACATTGAAAACGTCTGAAAAGTGAAAACAGTATTTGGTCATCCCGAAACACTACAAAAGACAAACCTTTTTACGACACCCTTTTTTTATTATGGGAAAGGCGGTAAATGAACAAACGGTTCACGTAATGGTAAATAATTACCGTTGCCCACGTACATCTGCAACACCAGAAGTACTGCAAGTGCGTTGTCGGCCTTTGAAGGTATTTGGGAGATGGGAGTAAGGATGGGAGATGGGATGCAGCGAAACACAAAAGCACAAGATGCCTCTACTTCAGGTATTCTGTGAGGCCGTGGTACCGACCCGGTCGAGGCGGCCCATTCGAGCAGCAGCAAAAGCCGCCGCTTGGCTGTACCACGTACAAAAACTACCTAATCTTCTACTCGGGTTCCGTATTACCTAATCTAAAGATTTTATACGGTTTCGTCCGTAGAGCTATGAGATATGGTTATCTCTCGTGTTATAGTGATACTGCTTCCCAACTCACGTCTGTGGGATCTTTGTTCGGATGGATATTCCGACATCATTCTGTCGCAAGAGCCCCTTGCTTACTAGCAGTGTGCGTGTGCACCAAATGCAGGAGAGGTACGCATTTGCGGAAAGAGATGGTATATTCACACATTTTTTTTAATAACTAAAAAAAGACGATTCATTGCAGCGTAGTAGTACAAGAAACTTTATGCATATATTCATGTGGAACGCTATGTAAGGTAATCATACCGAATACGTAAACCAATTCCTTATATTAATAAAGTTTAGTTTTAATACAGCATATGCACGTTTTGCTAATCTCTTTTCACGCGCCGTATAAGAAACGATAGATGATTAGCGCAACCAAAACCACAGTAGGTTTTACTGTGCCCTGTACGAAATTGTACATTTTCAGGCAATACTATAAGCATGAGATATAACACGGTATTCTAATCCGGTTAGATATTATAAGAATCCGTAGCTGACGAACTGTACAGAATGATTCAGGAAGTGATTTTTAGCATACATTTATAGTTGTTAATATTAATTTCATATGATAAAATTTACAACGGTTTGTTAAGAAACTCGAAAGTAAAAGATGGAAATATATGCGTTGAAAAATTTTATTGCAAGGGACGTCAAAGACGCGAATCATGCTCCTTTTTAATATTGCCTTTGTGATGTTCCTTTTGTAACGATATTAAAATAAGAATAGCTTCTTGACGTGTAGCAACAGTTTTTTTTTGTAGGTAAAAAAATAATGTAACAATAGAAACTAATGGATAAATATTTACATGATTATACATATATTAATTATGACTCCAACATCATTTACCACATGTAACATTGTATAGTTAAGTTGAAAGTTGAACGTGAATAAAAGATAATGAACACACAAAGTTTAAAAAGGGAATCAGTCACAAAAATAAATAGTAAGGAAATCTGCATGCTCTCTCAAAAAATATTTAAGAGGAGACCTTGGCCCAGTAGTGGGCATTTACAGGGGATACTTTACTTTACCTTTTTCGCGTTGAAAATATATCAATAAGACTAAAGTACTCATTGTAAATGTCAACTAAAGGATACATAGGTGTGCGATCCTGCATTGGCTCGAGATGTTAGTGTAGTGAAAAGTTGTGATACACGGTTCACGTTCTCGTGTGTGATGTGACTGGCAACCGATAATGTATTCTATTGTGATGACACGTGAAGGTTTCGAGGTAAATCCAAGCGGCGGCTTTCGCAGCTACTCGAAGGGGCCGGCTCGACCGAAGTTGTACCACTGAATACCGGTATAAAGTAGCTTTGCATTGCACGGTAAAAACACACGCTCAGGTTTGTTCTTAAAGGCGGACAGCACTGGTATGTCGCCAGGCAAAACTTTCCATTGTGTTCAGGACACATATACGGTCCGGTTAACCTGTTCAGTTCATCTGCGCAGATAAATCCGTACCTGCGTTAGCTAAACTATCACTATAATTGTAATAAAAAACACTAAATAACAAAGAGTGAAAACCAATTTATCTCCAATCCAATCACAAAATCTACAAGAACTTTGCGTGAATTCTATCCCTATGGAATGGTATAGAATCGTTCTTGTTTGGGTTTATATGGATAGAAGAGATATAACCATAAACATGAGAATCGTTGATGAATTTCCATTTCCGTCTATTGCAGTATAAATGAACGTAAAATCAATAGCAATAATTTAGCCCCCGCACTACCATACTCGTAAAATATAGTTCATATCGTAAATCCAAAACTTTATGGACTTGTTTGTCTCCTATTCATGATGATAAAATAAATAGTAATCCATCCCCAACATGTAATGCCTACGATTTTTTATTTCTACATGCGTCTAAGGGGCGAGTTTTCTTTTACCTTCGATTGCCGTTTTTGCTGGTTCGTCTACCAGGCGAGGTTTAGCGGGTAGATAGCGATGATTCGCGGACATAACACCCTCACACATTTACACAACATACAGACAGACAGCTCACATGCTGCACACAGGCCACCCTTACCGTGCCGTTCACCGTAGAACGCGCGGTCACAGGTTCACGCCATACACGAGATTACTCGCGTGCAAGAGCGTTTCGATAACGATTCGATTCTTCCTACTTCGATTGCAACCCGAAAGCCGAGGTTTTATCTTATGATTTATCCCCTCCCCACCTATTTTTTGTAGTCATTCTTTCGTCAACAGGGATCCGAGCGCGACATAGCAGCAGAGTCGCTGCTCTTTATTTCTTACCCAACTACCTCCTGCTCGCAAGTGTCCTCCGCCGAAGCTGTAAAGGCTACCAAGCCAACATCGTTATGTACCGTGAGGGTTAACCCTGGATCAGTATTGAAGATCATGTAGATACAGACTTCTTCTTATACGTCATCGTACATTAATGAACAACAACAAAAATAAACTTGTCGCTAGAGTAAGACGTAAATACTGTAATAATAGGAAAGTAGTAAAAGGAAGTGTTCAAAAGGCTTAACGCAGCGGGAAATGGTGGAGCAGGACATCTTACATTTGTTTTATGTAGCACCTTCCTGTCAGAAAATAAATTTGCGGAAGCTTACTTCAAACTAGATTGCGTTAAAACACAATCGATTCGGGTTTCGAAGGTGTAAGACTTTTTCACTAATTTAAATAGGCATGTTTTTTATTATGTTGGTATTTCTCCTGTGCCGTGAAGGCAGTTTACATATTATTATAGTGCGATAAGGATTTTTGGCCCACGTCCAAAATCGATACTAACACCGCCATCTTATGAAATGTCACTTTAGTTACAGTTCGCTGCGTTTGCTTTGAATATTTCGTGATTGTGTTTTGTTTAAGAAAATAATCATATATTTTAATTTATTTATTTTATTTACTAATTTAGGTAAACGCAGTGAAAACTACAATAAAATATTATTTTACATCCATGTCGTCCGAGTGGCAAAAGATCCTTGGCCCACTATACATAAATTGCACATGGACTAACGTACAATTTGTAGTCTGTCTCCAGTAATAAAAAAATGACGAAAACATGTCCTTCGCGGGAATTGAACCGCGTCTCCCCAGCCGAGCTAAATTTAATCTTAACTTACCTAATGATTTCTTGTATTTACGCGAACGTGTGACGTGTGATTGGAAATTAAACTATTATTTACGGATTTTATTGCGCGTTTAATTTTGTTTTTACATTCGCGACGTGACCGCGGCTCGCGTCGCACACGAAATAATTAGTTAAGTTAAAATTTGGTTAAATTATTACCTCCTTATGCCTCCTTCTCAAACACCTGAGAGGGTGTAAGAGCCGGGAATGGCCTGCTACGCTGCTCCATTGCGGGTTCGCGGGCTTCACATATCCTCGAAATAATATATATATTTTTAATTATTTCTCAGATATGCAGGATTCCCCACAATGTTT
The DNA here is from genome assembly GCA_029286595.1 of Bhutanitis thaidina. Taxonomy (NCBI): domain Eukaryota; kingdom Metazoa; phylum Arthropoda; class Insecta; order Lepidoptera; family Papilionidae; genus Bhutanitis; species Bhutanitis thaidina. The sequence continues at coordinate 3,037,120 of JAGSMS010000012.1, read as the reverse complement.
TCCTTCACCGACGAGCACGTGGTAAATACAGTAAAATTACTTATAATTGCTATTAACAATTTTAGTGATGCCGGCACCGGGGATCGAACCCAGGTTACTTGCGCTCTATGATACTAAAGTATTTGCTCTGACCACTACGCTACCACGGCTCTCTCTCTCTGAAATCTAGTATTTACCCTAAATTTGTACCAGTTTATTCAAGGCTTCAGGAAATAAAGAATAAATAACTGTATACTATATATAAGTATATATCAAAAAAGTACGTGAAAGTTCGGTATCGGCGTAAGAATGTACCACCGCCTTTCTTCTCGTGGGTGTGGTAGTCGTTGACTAAGGGAAAAACCTTGGAAATTGCAGTGGCAGAAGCGCAAGATGCCTTTTCTTTACACCGGTATTCTGACGCCGTGGTACTACAGCGGTCGAGCCGGCACATTCGAGCACCAACGAAATCTGCCGCTATGCTCTACAACGTACAAACATATAATAACATAGGAAATACACAGACAGACATCAGCGTTGACGTGTTGGTACAACAATCGCCAATCCAAAGCTCAGCATGATTACGGCCATAGATGAGGTATATGTTCAGTAGTGGATCTATTTCTGTCTGTATTGTGCGTTTTGTTGATCCAAAGCCAGTAACATAGGGATGAATTCCTTAGAGCCAATAGCTCAGTGAGAAGCTCACATCTAAAGTTGTGCCCTCTTTGGATTCGGAATTCGAATTCAGAACCAGCAACTCCGGACGGCATTCTGATAAGTATTTTTTAAAACACTAACTGCAACTTGAATAAAAGAAAGCACTGAGTAATTGACAAATAAAAAAACAAACAATTACCGATATGTGATGGAGGATTATTGTTAGGAGCAGTAAGTGGCATTTGTACTGTTCAAAGTAGCAGTTACAAGTAGTTTAAAATAGAAAAAGACAACTGTCGTCATTCATGAAGATTTTTTCCTTCGACGAGAATTCACTTTATGAGACTTCGTGTTGTAAATTGTACGCTTCGTACAAGAGCAGCTCAGATAGACTTGTGAAAGATTTCATTAGTTTACATCTCGATGAATGCAGCAATTTTATATAAAATTAGATAACAAATTTCACGCCAGACCGATACAAGTTCATCATAAGTATTGACAACTACTGAACAATGGTCCACAACCATTCCATTGAGTTAACATTTAGCGAACTACGAGAAGATTCTGTTCGGCTGGCTGTCGGAATTAAGGAACTGCATCACTTCTGTCTGCTACCCGCCTGTCTTCCTATCGGTGTGGTACGTTGTGTTGCCAACCGTACTATAATATATAGCGCTGTACTGTATTTCGAATCTGCGTACTATATACTGTTGAATATCGATCGTTTTTTTTTTTTTGCAACACCAAAATTAATCAAATACAAATCCCACAATTTGTACACGTAAAATAACAATACAGGACACGTGTTTATGTGCGTAACATACCCTAAATAAATAAGTAACTAATATGTCATGGCGTTGGACTATTAGCGCACTGAAAAAAAAATTGCCAACCCTGAAAAATTTGCCAACCCTAAACGTAGGAGTCAAGTGTCGGACAGATAGCGGATTCACTCCAACTTCTCGCGAAACTGAAGATGCACAGACCGATGTCGGGCAGCAGCGTCTAACGGGCGTGGTGTCCAGTGCTGCAATCGCCAACTCGCCCCTTAAGCGTGGCGATTATCGCAAATCCTCTGTGGCATAATACAAGTTCCAGAGACGTACTCCCCAAGTCATGAAAACCCAACCTGGTGGGTAGTTAGACATTTCCTGCGCATCTTCATCTGCCATACCACCATAGGACTTTTGAAAAGCTGATGAAAAATAATATCATTAATAGAGATTATATCTATTATAATAGTAAGGCTGTGTAAATGCGTCCCAGTGTGTTTCTACGTCTATATGTTAATCTCCTCTAGGAATTCTCTGTTCCAAACTTTATCTGACCCTTCCTTAGTGCCTTATAAAATATGTGACTTGTAGAACTATGATCTTGTAGTCTTCGTTATATATATATAAACAACGTAGTTAACAAAAAACCGCCGTATTCTTAGTGACATAACATTCAGGCATAGTGTATGCAATGGGTCCATTGATTGTCCAGAATTATTATCAAAAGTTATGAACTTTTGCTGTCCGAGAACAAGAACATGACATACGAAATGAATTGCTGTATCTCAAACTCGAACAAATTACGTACAAAACTCCCCTATCTGCAGGATACAAAGAACATATAATAAAACATTTAATACAGTCGACATATTCCACGAAAAATAAAATTATTTTTAAGCAAGAAATACTGAAAATATTAAAAGACTATGTAATTTACCATATACTCACTCTTACATACATACCCATACACACACAAAAGGTTTTAAATATTATGTATATAAAGTTACAGACACAAACACACAATAATTAGATATTAATGTATTTCGATACACCTCGAGTCGGTCAAATATGTATGTACTAAAAGTAAAATTTAAATCCCTTTTTGGCTGTAAAACCTACAAAAAGGGTTAAAGTATTGTAAACTATTGCAGAAAGCTGTGGATTTTGTAAATAAATAAAATAAATATATATGTATGTTATTTGGTGCGTGGAAGAATAGCAATACTTAAATGGTCGTTCGACCGGGAAAGTACCAAAATTATAGAATACTATAACTACAATATTACCTCCCAGCCTAAGTAACACCCCCACCTCACTCTGCTGCCGCGGACCTCCCGCCCCGCAGGCGATACGCCAGTCATGCGGGGTCAAATGAGATACTATCTTGAGTGAGTGAACCGTGACCTCAACCGTTTAGTATTACATCCTAGTTCTGAGCAGTGACAACGCGTCACTTAAGTAACATAAAGTGATCTAGAAGCTCATTTATGACCTTGACTTCGAAAAAGATTTTCAATGAGGTCAAATTGGCCATATGAACATAATCACGAATTAACTATAACTAGTGCTCATTTTCAAGTTAAGTAAAATGTAAGATCATTTATTTTAATTACAGTCAAGTGTAAATGACCAAAGTTTTCTAATTTTGAAAACATAAATATTTCCTTCATTTAAAATACTGTGATCCGAGCCAATTTCAACAAGTTAAATTAACTGAGCACAAACAAACAAGAACATTAAATCAAGTTCAAACAATATAAACTGATTTAACTTTATAATTCAGGGAATATCATCTTACTAATTCTTATTGTATTGACAATGAAATATACGGAATCGAGTATTAAAATAACAAATTAATTTAGGTCATAAAATAGTCGATTACAATAGGCCACAAGATATTTTGAAGACACAAAAACAATTGTATAAAAAGGAATGCAAAAGAAATTTATGAAAAAAACATTTACAATATTTTTTATTAATGATTTACCGTGAGCCGCTAGCTCGTGTGCCCCATTTCCCATAAAAAATGGTAAGTGATCAGCTATCATACGTAAGTGGTGGCTGGTGACTTACCATTTTTGTTAAGTCACCAGCAATAACCGACATCAATGAACATTCACAGCAGCACAAGAGTTCAATCAGACCTTTAAGGAAGGAGTAGGCTCATTTTTGATAGTCCATAAATCGATTATGAAATATTGAACAAATCTATTGATATTATAATATTATCTAATGCTGGGGATATTTCACTAATTTATTACTTTTTATATGGTTATTGGTACCATTAAATAATGGTGATAAATTAAATACAAAAATGAAATAAAAAATTTCTTAGTTCTTATACAAATAGCTTATGCATTCTTTTTATTTTGCATGTCTAATCTTACCCATTTCTACCGACGATCAGCAGGGCAACCGCTGTTGTGTTCCGGTTTGAAAGATCCAGAGAGCCAGTATAGTTACGGGGTGTGAGACGTTGCATCTTAGTCCTCAGGGAAGACAACGCATCTCTATACTTTCTTTGATTGAAGTCGTAGGCAGATGAGCTCGGGCTGCAATGGCCCCTTACTATACATTGGACTAAGATCGTTAGATACCCCAATGCAATACAAAAAAAAAACTAGAGATGCTGTTCCCCAACACTAGCCTGTGGGATTTGGATATCGTGAAGTTCACGGATTCCCAAACTATTTTGGGCAACAGACCCCTTTTCCAAAATGAACTGATACCTCAGATTCCATAGCCAAATTACTTTAAAAATCCTTTCTTTAGTTTGTTTCCCTATTGATCCTATTGATACAAAATACTTACCAATTTAAAAACTTTGCCAACTTACCTTTTACTAACTTAACCAACCGTTAAGTGAGTAAATTGACATAATTTTTGATTTGTCGAGTTTTTCGTCTTTCACCTACTTTGCACACGCTTATCGACTTGTTGAGTTTTTTAAAAGTACAACAATGATACTTCCTACTAAAATAATAGTCATTCTTGTAACACGGTACACGTAACACAACTTATATAGTATCTTAAAAGTTTCAAACAAGAACTTGTGTTATTTAATAGCGGTTAATTAGTGGGGACCTCGTCGAGGCTCCAAAACTAGTTTTCGTTTATGTCGACCCCTGAGAAACCAATATCGACCACTTTGGGAACCCCTGTGGTGGATGGATTTTTGAAAATTTGGTACAGGAAACTCATAACTTTCACATTACTGTCTATCCCATACTAATATTATTAACTCACTAAACCGATTTTGAAAATTTGATGTGGAAACATTACTACACACACGAAGTCCTAATTAGTAGCTGATCAATAATTAACTTGTACTACTTCTGTGCAAATTAGAAACTATATGATACATATTGTACTGGTTATCTTCATGAGCAACAAATACAATTTGATACGTGCTAACCCTTGATAGAGCAAATGATACACAACTTTCCGTAATTATAATTTCAATGTTTTACGACTACAAATACCGCTGGTGCGAGCGAACATGACATTTATTTGAGTCGTAAATTGTACCAAAGTAAATTACACTCATTCGTGGCATAGATCTGCAACTACTGGATACATATGTAACTGTATACTCTCCATTATATACTTAAACTACTTACCAGTGTCCCCCTTGGTGGTGGACTTTTGAAAAAACCTTTCGTAGTAACCATGTATCCAAGTTTTATGTTTTCAGTCTCAGTAATTTGGGCTCTGCGATGACGCACAATCAGGACATAAGTTAGATATAAAACAAGGTTAACATGTTACCATATTCTGTATTTCTTCATGTGTTGCTACTGTAACATATGTATGTTGGTAGATGTCAATAATGTTTTCTAGAAGTACCCCTGATTTACGAGGCAGTCAATAAATGGTGGTAGTACTGTTCAACGCGTTTTATTAACTGCTCCGAATCTGTCAAATAGTGAAGGATTTACAGCTACTATAGGAATTCTATTGTTATGACACGTGAGAAGTTATTAGTAGTTTGGTGAAAAAGGTTTTTTCATTTTACTTGAGCGATAGGTTCTCGTAACCTACCTGTCACTGAAGGCTATCTGCGGTTATGTCGGGATCAACATTAAGTGCCGGACCGACTAAAATCTCCACAATTTATCAATTTGAGACACGCTGTACGCCCGGCGGCATTTACAGCTTCGGCGGAAGAGAGTAGCGAGCAGGCCGTGACTAAGTAGCAAGGTGATAAGAAGCAACGCTGCGGGGATGGCTTGAGGCTCGAGCGACGCTGGCTGCTCCTGTGCCAGGCCGAGAACCTGTGACTAACGTGTACGTCGACGGACGTGTAAGGAAGGGCTGTTCGTGATTTCAAGTTTTGAGTGAAAGTGTACGGGGGGCGTGGCCATTGCTTTTGGGCATTGTTAACACTAATTATAATGTAATTTACTCATCGTCGATTATGACATCCTTAGGGCGCCTTTTAAAGGGTGGGATTTAGCGCGCTGTTGTGCTGTTACAAACGGACACAAACGGTATTAGCAACGAACCTAACCACTTACCTATTTAGGTACGTGCTGAGCAACAAGTATATACTTTACTGGACAGGTTTTATATATATATATATATATATATATATATATACTGGGTTTCACGGAAACTGCCCTAACGATTGGATGACATTTTGTATTTAGGTAATGTTTTAAGCGTGGTAGAGCCAAGCGGCGGCCTTAGCAGCTGTTTGCTTCATACCACGGCCTCGCAGAATACCGGCCTGAAGTAGAGGCATCTTGTGCTTCTGCATTTCGTTCGGAGAGGTAACCGGAGGCCCACACCCCCTCGCCTTTCCCCTCCTCTTCCCTCCCATCTCCCAAATATCCTTAAAGACCGGCAACGCACCTGCAGCATCGATGGTGTTGCAGATGTATGTGGGCGACGGTAATCACTTACCATCAGGTGAACCGCTTGCTCGTTTGCCGGCTCTTCCATAAAAAAAAAGACATGCAGGTTTTCTCACGATTTCTCTTTCATCGCCGAGCACGTGGGAATACAGCACTTAAAAGTGTTATTTACAATTATAGCGGTACCGGCACCGGGAATCGAACCCAGGTTACTCGGGCTCTATGAAACCAAAGCAAGCACCCTGACCACTAGGCAACATCCGCTCTTATGTTAAGAATATGTAAGGAAGACATTATATAAATCAACGTATCTTCGAGAATATTGTACAGTGTTTAAATGATTTATAAAACCAGTATCTGAAGCAAATATAAAATCATATTTTATCTGAAAAAGCCAATATAAAATAACGCTCAGAATCTGCGAGCTCTTGATTGCGTATTCAGCGTAGGTGAAAGATTGATAACTTGAAAATTTAAATTAGTTATTTCACGCCGAAAGTTATTCAAGCTCTACACATTTATAAAAAAAACGTGTACATTATTGTAAATAATGTTTTTAAGTAATACAGGTTGTGCCCAGCACTCGAGCCCGTAACCCATAAGCGGTAGACAGAGATTATTGATTTTCAATTAGCAAAACTAAGCTCAGCCAAACAGGCTTCCGCACCTTGCTTTAAGTCTCTACATGAGAACGTGACGGGTGGCTAGCTTGGTTATCACAACAACTTATGCGGATATTATATTATATATGTCTCATAATTTACTTATATACAAAATTTGTCTTATAAAATACAGAAGTGGTGAAAAAATATTTTGCAAGCAGAGGCGGAATTATTTCTGTACATTTTTACATCGTGTTACATATATTTTACTTTTTAATGTGTTTGATAGCCTAAATAATATTCCTAGTTTAGGTTTTTAAAACTGTTAGGTAATGCATTCTAAAAAAAAAAATATCTTGTCATCGATCAAATTAAGTAATTCGCATAATGGATTGACATACAACTAAAGACACTCAGATTCTTTGGTCACATTGGTCGTAAAACATCTAATAGCATTAAGACAATCGTTTTTACTGACATAAGAAAAGGATTGAGATCACGTGGCCGAAGACCAGCTCTAGGAACTGACTGGATAATACCTACTGTTACAGTATCGTTCCACGGAGGCATGAAGGACGTGGGACCGCAACACTGGGCGGCAATTCGTCAATTATATAATTAAATACAGATGGAGGAGCTAAGATTTTTTTTAATTAAGATACGAAATTGGCCAAAATGTTAGTATTCATTTCCGTCCACTACATCTAAGTAAAGTTTAAAGTATATTTAAGTAGCAGCCTGTAAGTGCCCAGTGCTGGGCAAAAGCCTCCTCAAATATCTGAGAGGGTGAAGGAGCCGGGAATGGCCCGCCACGCTGCTCAGTTGCAGGTTGGCGGGCTTCACATATCCTCGAAATAATATATTTTTTTATTATTTCTCCGAAATGCAGGTTTCCTCACGATGTTTTCTCTCACCACCGAGCACGTGGAACATACAGCACTTAAAAAACAATTTTAGTGGTGCCGACACCGGGGATCGAACCTAGGTCATTTGCGATATATGATACAAAATTGAGCGCCCTGACCACTTAAACTTTATTAAAATATTTAATATACCTTTTGTCCAATAAGATGTAAAGTATGTTAAGTTTCGTTGATGAGATCTTTTAGCATTTTTATAAATAAATACGAACCGATTAACACATTTTATTATGTTAACGGTTATCAGAAAAATTCTAATAAGTAAGAACTTATTAGTCCACTGCTGAACATAAGTTAAGTTGAGGCGACATTACTACAGACTCCGATTTCACAGACAAACCACAGCGCGTTTCCAAGTACCACTAGCGCCATCTGTTTACTGGATCCCCAATACGTCTGTGCCTCAGTGGACTGACGCACGTCATAGGTAGCGATTTTTATTTCAACGAACCACTGACCTCTACTGTGGAATGTACCAACTAATAGTAAAAGAAATGCATTGTGTTTACTAATTTATTCGAAAAACTTATACAATTATCTAGTAACAGAGATATTATTTTTATGAAGTACCTATAAATATGATTTTTATAAAAAGTTTATGATTCCAGAAGTTCAATATTATTGTGTTATAATTATCTTAATATTACAAATATGAAAATTTGTACGTTAGTCGTTCAATCGCGCTTAAAGAACTGAACGGGTGGTAACAAAATTCGACTGTGATGTATATTATGCTCTGGAATAGGACATACAGATGGAACGCGATAAACTTTTAATCGCAATTTAGACCGCTTTCGCATTTGCGGTGTCGGGTAGCGTTTCTACTGTAATACTTTACAGTTGTATGTGGTAACATTTTATTACTCTCAGACGTATATACGACTTAAGTAGACCTATTATCTACTACATGTAGATTATTTTGGTCAAACTGAGTAATTTATCTTCATTTGATAATTTTATTGCGTAAAAACACGTTGTGGAAGCGGCGACTTTTGCTGCTGATCGAATAGGCCGGCACGACCGAGATAAAGATTATACTTCACAATACATAAACCATAATTCGCCTTAATATAATTATCCTTAACAGAATAAGAAACATACAAAAAAAGTCTCCAGTAAAATTTGGATACTGTTCGTTTGGACATTTAGGTACAAGTTCGATGTTTTTGTGTTCTGTACTATCTTATTACACATTTTCTCTCTTTCAAATTTGACGGTTATAAAATTACAATTTCATAGTAATTTTTTTAACATTATGTTTAGTTGTTAAATTCATTATTACACAAGTAATTGAAAGTTGAAATAATATTTAACCCGGAAATATGAAAGTTCATAATTTTGAGATTAAGGAGAGCATAAAGTTTGAGAGCTCTTGTTTGCTTATTCAACTTGGTGAAAGATCAATTACTTGAAAATTTTAATTAGTTATTTCTTCCTCGGATTAAATATGTTCACATTATATTCTCATAAAGTGAATGTTGTGCATATTTATTAAGTAAATCATTTTAGGTGTATCATTATTATTTAGATCTGATCTAGATTTATATAAAGATCGTTTTAAATCTTCTATAATATCCTCCATTATCAGTGTTTATTAAAAACATCCAAGTACTGTAAAGTTTATCCTTTATCCCGTTTCATTTATTATCTATTCTATATAAGTTCCTTCAGATATTTGTTATACGACTTGCGGCAAACGAGTAAGCGGTTCACCTAATGGTAAGTGATTACTGCAACACTAGAGGCGCTGAAGGTGCAGCGGTACCAATCCGGTGGAGCCGGCCCATTCGAGCAGCAGCATAAGACTACCTTGTGTCAATATTTTGATCTACTTTTAAGTTACTTATTATCCAGACATAAGAAACATTTTACTACAGTACAGAAAAGTATTTGAGAAATACCTCGGCAATCTCCGGCGACAAGGCTAGCGAAAAATGGGTTGCGCGAAATTCAATTTCTCTGCCTACCCCTATGGGTGATAGGCAAGAGTGCTATACTATAGTATACAACAACAAATCTGATTTCAACCTGCATCTCACCTTTTCCCTTTCGCTTTTATTCCTATTTATTAGTTCTCTTATAAAGCCATGATACCATTAGTTAGAGGATCTCTAAGAGTAGGTCTAAATTAGAAGACTCGAGCTCGGACGTATTGTGGAGGCCGCACCAGTTTTTTGGAAACTTATGAACGAATAGTATAGATAGATTTGGACATGACAACAAAGACTGCGAGAGGCTCACCACCCACCCCCCCCCCGTCTTAACTCCACATTTCCGCAAGTAACAGGTTAAAAGATGGTTGAAATTGAATCTTATTCTCACATTATTGTATATTATACAGAAATGCAAACCGTACATCACAGTGTGCGAACGGTCTATAAAAAATTATAAGTATAATACAGGCGTGAGTGCATATATATAAAGTAAAATGAATGCGGCAGAACTATACTTTCCGTTTTGTAGTTGAACCATAGCGCGTTTAAAAATACCACTAGCGCCATCTGTTTGCAGGATCCTAAATAATTAGTAGTTAATAGAGATTATAGTTTGCAGGATCCTAAATATTTAAAAAATAAAATTTTCTCTTTTTATTAATTCGCGCTTGTCTGTGTATGATGCTTGTAACTTCTAAACTTCTAAGCGGATTTCAACGTAGTTTTCAATTTAATTTAGAACATTTCACGAGGGTTTATATGCACAACAATTTTTACACTTTCAAAACTAGTTAAAAATATAAGTTTACTTTAAAAGTACTTTAGACTAAATTCTTGAAACAACGAACTCAACGAAAAATAAACGAGATTCTTAAAAATCTATTCGAATCTGTGCAAAGCGAGTTGCTAGTACATAATAAATAACATCGTATGCTTTTCAGCCGAAATCAAAACTTATCTCTAAATTTTGAAAATGATATATAAATACTAATCGATTCATGAGTAACATCGAGTTGATTGTTAAATAATTTTATAAGCAGAGCTTTGCCTGTTCAGTGGGCGGGTGCTTTAATTTGACTTACCGGTGAATTAAACAAATTAGAGATTACCTAAATATCCATCAATCGACCCTGTTGCAGAGTGATTTCAATCCTGTTCCAAAACCATTTAAGAAATCAGACGAAGTCTTTGCACAGAAGCGGGACATTTTTAGAGGAAGTAACACTTAATTTTTTATGTATATATTTATTTTAGACTAGCTGAACCCTGCCACGCTACGCACTGGCTATTTTTCTAATCATTTGTTTTTTATTCTTACCTTTTCCAGTAATGCATTGAACAACACCCATGTTTGAGATCAATAGATCGACTGGTATTAGCTTAAGTGACAAAACTAATAATATTGGTTTTAAATATGTAGATAGTTCCGCGATCCACTGCATGTTGTAGAAAAAATTATCAGCTGCAAGCAACTCTTAACGAACAGACTGATCTCTCTATGTGCCTATTTCAGTATTAAGAATTAGAATGATTGTATTAACGTGTAAGGTTATAGTTATTACTTTACGTTATTAATGTTCTGATAGGATGTGAAAAAATAAATGATAATTTAATTACCTTTTCGAAAACTTGTTTGTTACATATGTAAGTAAGTGGACATAAATCTCAATAAACATACATTATGAATAACTAGGTAACGTTTAACTCTGTGTTATTAAAGAACCAGAGAGGATTAAAAACTAAAACGTAAAGTATTTAATAAAATATCAATAGTTTAAAACACCCCCGTCACCATGTTATTTACGGATTGCCACAAAGTTCGGTCCTGAGCCTCCTGCATCCATCGACTTCCCGCAACACTGCGTAGGTCTGTGTACGTGGCTATCACTAGAGAACATTTTTTCCCCAACGGTCGTCAGTTCTGCGAGCAATGTATACAATGAGCAATGAGCCGTCGTATTGCCCTTCAGCTTGTTGTTCCTTACGGCTATGCCGATTATCCTAGTAGTAGAAAAGAAATCAGTTTATCTCTATAACATTAATCAGTGATTTGTTGTCGATATATTTCTCATTTTCTTAAGACTTCTAATAAGATACTTGCAACACGTGATTAATTTTTATCCTCGCTAATATTCTGTTTACTACGTCATAATGTCACTGAGTATACGAATTAATCAACATAATGTTTGTTTGTTATTATTTCCTCTTTCGCGGCCTAACCTTTGAACAAATTTCCATTAATGTTGTTAAAAAGGTTTCCTGAAACATTACAAAGGACACAAATATCTTATTATACTAAAAATTATAATATATAAAATTATAATAGCACCATCTATCGCTACATTAAGATAACCTCTATCAATATAAGAAATTTCATAATATTTGAATTTTGATCTACACTAAGCCGATGAATCGTAGATTAATGCGCCAACACCGATTTTTGTTAGCACCAGTTTTTATTGTACAAAACATAATCCCATATCACACTATTTTAAATTAACCTTTAATCCACACTAACAGTAATTAACTAAAGTTGATGTGCCAAAGTTATTACGATGTCTTTTATACTACTGCATATTCATAGGACGGGAGCCCACGACCAAAACCATGTTTCTGTTTTACGGCTAAAACCGTATAAAATGATTACCTTAGATGATATTGAGTAGGTGGGCAGTGAGTTCGGATATGTCAAAAAAGGTAGGCAGGCGGCATTATTATATACCGTTCGATAATAAAAATTACAAAGAATTTTTATTTTTAAATGTATTAGTTTTCGGGCGTTAGCACATTTAAAATATTCTTACCGACCAGTATTATAGCAGCTCAATTTTTTTATAATCTTTTCTAGGATGTCGGAATTACCAAAATACTGTTACTAGTGGCGTCTTTAATTCCAAAAACTAAGAGAACGCTACGGAGCTACCCGGCAATGGTCACCATCCTATGTCAACAACGGCCATATAAAATGCTCATAAATCTTTTGGCGGTTGAATAAACATACGTACGATTCATTTGCATTTCACTTACTCTCTATGTGTGTGTGTGTAATTGATATAGTGTGTGACGATTGTATGGTGTTCTTTTAATAAGTTCCGACTACAATTTCTTTTATGTCATTATTGAAAATGTTCAACATCTTGATCGTGACCTGGAGAGTGATCTTGGTGAAGACGACAATGACAAAAAACAATATTTTTCAAACATTATCAAATTTCCCTTTTCGAAATTTATTTAAAAATTTATTCAGCTTTAGTTCAAAGGTTTTGGGTTAGTTATTAGTTACCTTAGGGTTTCAATTTATTCTTTAGCTTGTAACATAGAGTTTAATACTCATAAATACTTTGTTTTTAATGAATTCGAGTATTGAAATTTGATTATATAGAGAAGATTGCCGGATAGTGAAGTGCGGCACTAAATTTGTCCGATATACATTTTTTGTATATCTGAACAACTTATTTTATCATTGCCAAAAGTTTTCCAATAGAAGGCGTATAGGCTAGCAAAATTTTCAAATCCGTCTCAAAATATGAAAATATTAAGTGAAAAAAAAAATTTTTTTTCGACAACTGACCCAATTGATAAATAGAGATTGCTATACGGTTTGATGCAATTAATTTTTTTTTATACCATTTTTAATATTATCACTTGGGTTAGTCTTAAAAACTATCTCGGTATCTTCAACACACATTCAACTATATTCCGATAATCATACAGAAGGTACTATAAATTCAGTTACGTAAAATTTGTTGGCATTTTTGAAAACGCGGTCAGGTCGTGATGAATAAATCCTGCGAGAGAAATTTTTGGAATAATTTATTTTGGGTTCAGGGTAATCGGAATCTAACGATTTTGTAAGATAAGGCTGTAATCTTGTGATATGAAAATACGAAATGTTGTAATTATAATATATATATACAAAACAATTTCGATTGTAGAATCATGGGTAGTAAAGTCATTAACAAACACGACTAAATTACCAACATTGTTGGTTTATAATCAAACCGATCATCACATTTAATGCGAACGGTTAATTCAAAAATTCTAATAAGTATAATACTTATTAGTCCACTGCTGAACATGCTTGTACGCAGACGCGGCTGAGGTATAAACTCCAGTTTAACAGTCAAATCATAGCGCGTTTTTAAATACCACTAGCGCCATCTGTTAACTAAATCGTCAATAAGTGCCTCGGGAATTGACGTTTCTCTATCGATAGGCAGATATTTTTTATTTACGTTTACTAATACCATAGCAAAACATAGTATAACTATAAAATTTGTAAATATTTTTATGGACTAGTGTGACTATGGTTTACCGCTAATTTATCGGTAAATATATGTACAATACCGTCAAAGATAAAAGTTAGAGAGGTGTCTTTGCATTAGTGTTATTGCGTCTGTTGTCGAGTCTGGTTTCTTTTTTCCGACTTATTAAAATGTATGACAAAATGATAATAAATGATGAACATATTTACTAAATTTAGCTATATTGTAACTGTACACTTAAGTAACATTAAATATTAACAAAATTGGACATACGGTCTATGATCTCATAACATTAGCTTTTATGCTGATGACAATAAATACTATACATTATGTATGAATGTCTCTCACATATCTATATTCAGGTACATAAGTGGGCAATCTATCATACAACTTTGCACTTCGTACATAATATGTTTAGATGAATATAGACAAAGGGCTCAGTAGCGCCTGATCGTCCTGAATGGCAACAGAGTTTCAAAAGTTTAAATTGTTGACGTCACACACAGGCACTAAACGCCGGAGCAATGCCCATAATTCTTTCGTCAGTTGTGGATACCCTTTCCTCAGTATGTCACAGTTTAGAGGGCATCCCTTTAGCCTATCTTTCCAATATAAATTTACTTCGTCACTATTACCTCAAACATTATTTCCACCGGAACATTCCTTTCTCAATTCTAGTCACAACATCGTCTTTTTAAAACAACACTTCTCTCATCAAGCAATTTCTCACCTTGTCATTCTAAGTAACAATTATCGATCCTGTGAATGGCCGCATTTATATTTTTTCCGCATAATCAAACTTTCGATGCTCAAAGTTAAATCTTATTACTATTTTTATAATCTACTATCGTTTGGTAATTGGAAAAGGTAAAAAGTTCCTCTGACGGAGTAGAAACAGGCGAAAGAAACCCTGTAGGTATCCTTATTTTACACATATTTCTTTCTATAATTAAAATGTATATCATAAAGATAAAAGATATGGTGGAGGTAGCGAGGAAGGCTGCTCCGAGCCCACTTCAGTTTAGAGTTGATGCAATTTGGAGAAAGTTACCATCGTTTCTTTGCACCGCTATCCCTGCTCTTCGCAACGTGGTGGAGTGGCGGAGGAGGAGGATCTATTTCCGTCCTCAGCGACTCTGCATCTGTGATCCGAACGTGGTGGGGCAGCGAGTGGGGTGGTTGTACACTACGTAGTACATTTCGAGTGCATTGCGTAACTCTGTTATCGAGTCTGGTTTCGGACTGCGAATGGTAGGCTTTGCGCCTTGGAATATTCCTGTCCCGAGAGGGGATGAGCCACGGCTAAGTGCGAGAACGTCCCTGTAGCACTGCTGGGAACGGTGTGGTGGAACACTGTGGAGTTTTTTGTAGTAGTTAATTTATAGGTACTATGAGGATATGAAATGTTTAAGGCACGGTATCCACAAAAATGGAGCAACAACTGATATCTGCATGGAACTTTATTACTAGTCTCATTGTTTACTATGTCTGTGGTCTACAATGGCGCAGGCTCAAGGGAGACGTAGCATAAGCGGAAGGTTTACGTAGCTGGGAAGGATCGGTGGGGACGCTCGCACCTTCGCCGGACAAGATTCAGAACACATCTCCTATGGTGTCCTATGCGCGCCGCGGCTTACTCGCAGCACACCGCTCATGTGAGGGTCACCACTGCGAACGCTTCAAGAAAATGAGACATCTCCTCACCACTTGAACTGTTCCACTGAAGCTGAGGGGAGTGGTGATGAGGGGATAACAGTATCCTATTAGATATTAAAAAAATATCTTCTCTCTTCTCTGGCCATCTCTATTTTCAATACGGTTCATAATCAGGGACCGGATTAACCTTAAGACTAAATATAAAATAGGCTCAACTGCCTAGGGACCGAACCGAATGCACTTAAAGGGTAGGCAATTAAAAAGAATATAAAGTTGGAAAGAAAAAGTGGTGACTCTACATGATATCATTCATCCCAGAGCCTTATAAAGTTTATTTCAATAGTAGTCTTAGGTTTCATATATGGTACATACATAACACATGCAAAATATTTGAG
Organism: Bhutanitis thaidina; assembly: GCA_029286595.1. Lineage (NCBI taxonomy): Eukaryota > Metazoa > Arthropoda > Insecta > Lepidoptera > Papilionidae > Bhutanitis > Bhutanitis thaidina. Next base: position 3,021,080 of record JAGSMS010000012.1, on the reverse strand, counting down.
AGGAGGCCTTTAACCAGCAATGGCTTTTTACAAGCTGCTCTTTTTGCCTTTTTACATACTATTTAGTTTCTAAAGTTCTTATTGCCAATCAATTTAACATAGATAATAATTTTACTGTATTTCCTTTTTGTGATAAGAACAGATTATAAATATAGATAGAAAAACGTGACATAGCATAATAAATAATAACAAAAAAAAAATTAATGTTCATTAAATTGTAATTTAAATAAGCTAGTCCCGTAAGGCATGATAACTTTGAAACAATTGAAATTTCATTGTTATGAGTCATATTAGAATTTATGAAGCTGTATTACAAGTGACATGCATTCATGCATTGTCAATTTCATTTTGATTAATTAAACTGTTTAAACCATTTAATATATTTTAAATAAATTATTTTCTCTCTAATAGCACTGAATTAATAGTCAAAAGGTTAAAAATAAAATTAATTAAAATACACCATTGATGTCCCCTGATATAAACTGATACAAATAATTATAAAATAGTATCAATCTTATATTTGCAAGTGCAAATTATGAAATTATAATTATTTTAATTAGTTCAATATAAGCCTATTTTTGTTTGTGTAAAATAAAGTGGCTATTAGAAAATGTAAACTGCCAATGACCACTATTATACACAAAAAAAATATATGAATTTACTTATATAATAATTTAGTTGAAGATTTGTATATTTTTGTAAAAAAAAAATAATGCATCTCTTAATGAATTCATCAGTAAAATATAAGGGGAAATATTACTCATAATTTGTAACTTGCTAGATGCAAGTTAATAAATAATAAATAAAAGATTGAAAAGCCAATCAATTGTGAACTAATATTTTTATTGTTTTGAAGAATTTAAAAAAATAATACTACAATTTTGATTGATATGTGAGATAGTAAAAATTTTATTATTTAGGGGTACCAAATGCTCACAAATAAAATGATTGTATTCTAAATTTTTCTTTTATATTAATGCCTAGTTGGAAACTTTACCTGTAACGGTACCTTCTGTGAAAATTTCATTATTTCTGTTGTGGCCCACCGATGCTTCTCTATAATATACTCATATACTGTACCTGGTACTAATATAATATCATACTTTTCATATATTTTACGTATGAATATGCATTATGACTAATTTTATTCTCCACATGTTTACGTCACTATTTAGTAGTTACCTATTTTCACACTGCGATCACATCACAATCAAATTTAGACACTAAAGCAATTCAAAACCATAACAAAAAAATCAATTGTCCGTTATTTTCAATTCGTTCTCAAGTAATATACGAACGCTATGTTCGTTCATGAAAACTACCTAGGGACATTACGCATGCGCGAATTGCTAACGTAACTACTAGAGATGCGCCGAGTGGATGTAAACGAGTAATACTTGGTTTTATATTTACCGAACTATGTATTATTATTACAGCCAGGCTTATTACAGTCGTCGTCCTCATCGTCCTTATTCTCGCCGTCGAGTATTTTCTTCATTCGTCATATCAAACCACTAGAGTGGAAAGATCCGAAAAGTTCCATCGCTTTTGAATTCAACCGATATTTAAAGAAACATTTATCTATAGAACATCAGAGTTCATTCGAATAGTAGGCAAGACCTGATATCCATGTTTGGAATATTTAACAAGTGTTTTAAAGTACTCTGCAAGCAATACTTACGTTAATTAATTTGAGAATGTGACTTTACGACATTAAATAAACGAAAGTTGTATTTGTGTGTCAGTGTCAGCTTTTGCGGAATGAATAAGCTTCGGTGCAAAGGGGGTGTAACGACTAAAATAAAATTTGTAGACCGCTGAACAACTTATAAACTGTTATTTGGATATTATTTATATTTACCCATTTAATTGATTACTTTTTTCAAGTTTATTTCTATAATTTCATTTCAATTTTCATCTCATTATATCCTCATTACTTTATAAAATATGTGTTTATTACAATAATCTCTCTATGAAAATACACAACATTATTGTATACTGAAACGCGACAAACGATTGGTAGGCCAAGTACACTTGTAGTTGTAGTACCGAATAGTAACATGGCGCATCTCTAGTAACTGCCTACGAAGAAATACATTCATAATTCATAGTATAACTTTTGGCGCGAACTCGAAAAATGTTGCTTATCTTAAATTAAATTTTGTTATTTATGTACATTTCGAATTACTATGTATCTTTTTGAAGGTTTATTATGCTTCAAGTGATTGTGAATGTGAACAGCAAAATTCAAACAGGAAAATTCAATCGAAGATTTGAAAACGTGAATTTTTTTCTAGGTGTTATCACTTCAATGAGGTTTTAGTAGAAGTTAGAAAGGTGAAAAATAGCACCTATTTAACCCGATACCAACCTCACTTGCACAAACGAGGCTCTGGCGACCGAATGATGTCGGAATTTGCCGAACCGAAATCCCACAGGCCAGTGATGGAGACCAGCATTACTAGTGCGAAGATACCGGCACTGCCCTCACCAATGCGCTTGTAATCCGTAGTGAGTATAGGCAAATACTCATTGGGATTATCTAAATTCATAATAGGTAAATATAGAAAGTATTATCGGTTTCCGTACTCATTCTTGAACAGGACGAGAGTTCAAACAGGCTGCAACCTGAGCCTGCAAAGTAAACATTTCTTCAAAGATTAAACTTAGTTCTCCTATAATCTTCTTTAAGTGGAATTTTACGGATTTTATGCTTCACGCGCTTCTCCGCGAACGATTCTCTTCGAGCTACGAACCGTTTAATAGACTGAAGAAATCCGGTTGTCATGTGGTCTGTATCGCTTCCACATGCACTGGACGAGTTCACTTACAAATAAATAAGCATACATAACCTTCATATCATTAGGAGTGGTTATCTGGAGTTCCCGAAACGATTTTAAGTTCGACCCGCACTTCGAAGCAACATGGATGCGTACGTGCTCTTTCTAAAATCCCGTTAATGTAAAATTTTACTACGTTACAGCACAGCAAATGATAAATATATTTAGCTACTTCATTTATGTATATACAAAGTGGATGTCATTCGTCTAGCGTAGGTAAGGAAATACACTAATCATTACATAAATGTTACTAAGTACTAAGTACACAAAATTAAAAAAAAATATTTTTAATTGTACGAAAATGTATCTGTTCCGTTTTTGATTGTTTTATATAGATTTTTCTAGGTTATCAACAATTATAGGTACTTTATAGTACAGTGACACTTGTATAACATTAAAAAGTAGATTAGTTTGTAATTAAATTATATTGTAATAACAGATTTCGCTGTATATATTTATATCGCGATATGGTTTCACTTGTTTATAATACATAAGTATAACTAAGATTAGGTGAAAAATGTCGAGCAACAGACTACCGATCATTTGTGTTTTTGGTGAGTTTCATTGCTACAGCGACCTCCTAGGATCCTTGTGCACGAAGTCGTTGTACATATCTTTCATAAGAGGATAATCATCGAATAATCGATAAGTGGTTTAAGTATGTGAGCAGAGATGCAAATAAAATGCCAAGATGAGAGAAGAACCTTGCTGCTCATCGGTTACATAATGCAGATTGAATAGATTAATACTTATATTACTTAAATTCAACTATTGTGTAAAATGTGGCGTGTCTCTTGATGCATGTAATTCCATTCTGTCTAACAAATAGTAATGAAAAGTACACACTATTCATCGTCAGTATTATAGCTACTTGTCAGTATTTTTTGTTCGTTAAGCAATAATGATTTTTATTTATAATCTCACTTATTGTTTACAGGTTTCGCAGGAGACGCATGAGGTTTTTCCACTATTTTTATTATGTAACATTTAAAGCTGCCTCTAAATGCAGCTGAACGGGTGAAAGGATATACAAACTTACGATAAGATGATAATATAATACTACAATATCCAAAGATACAAAGTTTACAAAATACATATTATTTTGAGTTCTTTCCTATAAAAAATAAAAGGGTGGCTAAGTGTAATCGCCTGCGGACGGACATCTTAAACATATTTGCGCTAATAAGGAAAGCGTTACGTGTGCGCGTGGCGGTCTGTTTAAACAAAAGCGCGCACAGGCGTTCCGTACCCGCTGTATTATGTGTCCTGTACGTGATAACAGACGTGGCCTTAAGGGAATCCGCGTAATTAAATTGACGAGAGAACGAAAGACTCGCAAAGGTTCATTCGTAAAGTAACGCTTAGGTAATCAAGAATACGATACAGTAATTTCTACTATCCCTCCATTACTACCCCCCGATTTCCAGTTTTCGAAACTCTTACAATTGTATTATCGTTCACAACAATAGCGGGTTGACTAGAAACTATCGTTTGTGTTTTAGTAGGTGTTCCTAAAACCAAATACTTCGGTTATTTTTGATTAAGAACCAATACATTACGCTCAGACCACAAAAATATAGTCGTATGACCTAGATACCAGTTTAACTTTGCCGCTGCGTGAACATCACAAGCCTCAAAAGAAATATATCAGTATGTCGTCAGCGAACATGTGGTACTTACAATGCATTATGTTTCTGATTATATCTGCGCTGTATATGAGAAACAAAAATAGGCCCGATATGGATCCCTGGGAGACTCCTCGTTAAACGTCTTTCTGTAGTACTTTTATGCTTACCGAATAGACACATGTCGATGTATCCTATTTCGAATTTTTTCTCTTCTCTTCAGTATCGTCGGTTGTTAGCCAACCGTAGCGAATGGTCGTTACAGACGGCTCTGCCGCGTTTAAATTCCGCGCACTAGCATGCTACTGCAGAATAAGACGGAGCATTGTCTAGCAAAGTAGACTGTAATTTGTAAAAGTACACAGACGACTCCGAGTACGAGACGAGGAAGAGAAATAGAGAAATGGGATAAAACTAAATTTAAAAAAAACTGTTTCCTGTGTCGCGTAGGTAGTTTACATACACAGACTAACACCCAGACCCGAGACAATTATTTGTATTCAATACCAATGATTCAGTTCACTGCTGAAATTATGCCTCTCCAGAATAGTTTAAACATATTTTTTTATCACGTTTTATTAACTCTCTTTCTTGTCAGTCAGTCTGTTCGGTACAAATTTTGTAATAGATTTAAAACTTAGTTCGCGAAGAGCTAGAAACTTTAAACATTGCTCACTATCGGATGACAATGCAATATTGAATCGCCGTCTTGACGGTCTGTTTCGTGTTTGTCTGTTTTAAAACCGTAGTAATCTTTTTAAAAATTTAGAGATTATTTTATTTACGTTCCACGGACTGATTGCAATATTTGGTACTACGCTTTATGGACTTTTAAGTTACTCCCACTTTACTTAAAAATTGGTATAAAATAAAACAAACTTATACACAAACAACATGTTATTAATCTTCAGTCTGGTACGTATTAAAAAAGGACGTGAAAATAATTCCGACATCTATTTGATTACTTTTGCCGGAAAATTTTAACAAACTCAAATAAAACTGACAAAAATCATCAGTGTGAAAATATTTCAGTCCCAGCTTTTTTTTATAACGAATGTTGTTATTTTAAAAGGAACTCTTAATTAAACCTAAATCTCCCATAAAGCTATGATGCAGAGATGTAAAAATTTACCGCACCATTTTTTCGAGTATGACTAAAAATCTGTCGGTTTCCTACAAATAGCGAATTAATCATCTGAGAAAAGGCGAAAATTTCTAAATACTCACTCGTTCGCCTTCCGGTATCCGATTTAACACTGATACGGTTAGATCAGGAGAAAGATCAGATGTAGAACCGAAACCCAATAATATGTATTTCGCACTAATATTGCTTTCAGCTGGGATTCGAATCCGTGCCATAGCAGTCAGGTACGCTCAGATGCGTTGTCGGCATTTAAGGAAGGAACAGGCTCTTTTCTTGAAGGTCCTAAGTCGTAACTGTTCGGAAAGACCGCTGGCGACAGCTGATTCCACAAAGTCGAAATGCGTGGCAGACAGCTAAGGTAAGGTACGCTAACGATTTAGACACACGGTCATCTCATATATGCCAGATCGGTGAAGGGCAGTAGCGTCTAAGGTGTTAAGTGTGGCGATAGTAAATCTGACTGCAAAGTGTGACGATTACGACTAACCTTTCTACTTGTATAGTTAAATTTAACAGCGGACTTGTGGGAGGCTGTTAAAGGAAATTCTTATAAGATATAATAAAGCAAGCGATACGGGCACTGGGTATAATTTGGGTATAATATTATGACAATTCTGTCGTTGTTTTTTTTTTTTGAAAACATAACACAGTACGTACGGAAAAATGTAAATTCATTTAATAAAAATAGAACGGACTGTTGTCTGCAGAACGCATCGATGGGATACGTTAGAGGTTGCTAAATTTAGATTGGCTAAAACTAGAAAATCTTTTCTAAATAAATGAATAAAATTTAACAATAAGCTAGCGTTATTTCCGAATAGTTACGAATTAGGGACCTTCAAGAAAAGACCCTTTTCGTTTCTCATATGATGGCTACGCACCTTTACAACGAACAGGGGCGGTGCTCTTTCAGATTGTTGGTAATCTCTTGCTAGCATGTCCCCCGCTTACTCGTTTGCCCACTTTCTATAAAACAAAAAAAAACCATATTCACCACACTGAGCAGGCACGTGAGTGAGCCCTGTATTGGTTCATCCGACAACACAAGTGACATTTATTTCTGCTTACTCCCCATTTAGTTATGAAATTGCCGTCTACAGTGGCAGACAGTAGAAGCCTTTATAATTGACTCAGGCGTTTGCCTTCTATTAATAGAATTTAGATTATAGGAGCTAGCTTGTATGTCCGTAATTAATTGTCAAACTTTAAGACAAGGGTCCTGACATAACTAGTTAAGATGTGTCGATAAGTAAAATTATAGCAGTGTATAATCCCTCTGTGATAGCAAACTAACGAAAAGATAACATGTATAGACAGAATATTGCATCATCAGTCTTTATCACAATGTTGCCAGTTATAGCATAGATACATGAAAACATATCGACTAACAGATGCTACCCCGGACGACGAGCCTCCCCAAACGCCACGTGAAACTTGATCTTTGTCTTCCTCGTAGAGGCTCTTAAACAGAAGGAGACCTACCGTCTAGTTTATTTTAATACAAATATTCATTTGACTACTACATGAAAAAATAATGTAATGAAAATTTACTCCCAAGAATAAAACAAATCTGAAAGTAATCTGAAGCTTGTAACTCAGGGAAATTCGTTAGATACAGAGGGAGACAAATTTTAGGGATTTGCCTAAGAAGTGTATATAAATTTTAATAAGGCTTATCTCAACTTGACAGATACAACGTGGTAAGTTAATTAAGCCCCAAGGCGTTTTCAAATGTTTAGGAGTTTATGATTATCAGTGTTTATGCAAAATGTACAGTATTCACATAATTTATGGATGTTTTGCCTTATCAAATTTACGCAAAATAGATCCCCATGACGATGTCCTTTGGGTCGCGTTCCGCACCCACAATTTATGAATAATATGGCCAGTTTTTAATTGCGCAGAAAACATATTGCCGTAAATGTACCCGAAAACACAGAAGCACTCGCTCATCTTTATCTTGCGGTACTATGATTGTACGACGAGATCGAAGGTAGCGTCAGATGTAGTATGAGAGACGTAGCACAAAAGAAATCCATAAATGTGTCGCATGATTATTGACCACACCACACCAGTTCAATCGTAATAACAACTAAGCCATTTAGTAGCAAATAACTTGTCTGAGGCTATCGAGGTTCTTCAATAACCAATGGAGATTGAGAATTTAAATTAGATTTGATTGTAGCTGAATCAGTGCCGTTTGCAAAAACATTTTTACTGTCCTGTCGCCTCGTACGTGTGCTGATCGGTCTAAGATGGCCGCCAAGCACTCGTGTATGGGCCGCTTTTAGATTATTACTATTATTATCTAAATCTCTACCGTTAGGTAGAAACATTTACCGTAGCCTGTCAGGTGAAATGGTGAAGGTACTAGAATATTCGCATTTAACACGCTCCCGAACGTTACAGGTCTGGATAATTATAGTCTGGTTTAAATGCAATGTGCCGTGTGGTGGCGATGTATGTATAAACGGAAGAGCAATCTCAAATATATCCGACCTAAATTATACAACCCGGTACTGCGATATGCCAACGGATCGCTTAGTGTATTGGCGATCCCAGTACCAGGTTGAGGTTGAAATTTAGTACAGTAAATTGTCGAAGAAATTAATTACCACACGCGAAAAACTGCAACGGCGATAATAAATAAAATAATACTTGCAGTTTTTATCGTGTATTATTTTTACTTTTTATTTCCCAACGTTTCGAGTACTTTGCAGCACCCACGAGGAGACTATTGCATTTAAAAGCGCTTACGCCTCAAGGCTTTTCATATAAACTTTCAAGTGCATAATCTTCGAACTGAAAAAAATATTGGTCTAAATAGTTAGTAGAAATCATTTTCGAAATTTCCTGTTACACAGGAAATAATGTTAGTTGCCTGTTTTTACTAAACCCTAAAAATCGATCTAATTTAGCGTTTAGATTTCTCAATTTCAAAGATTTTGAACTTGAAAATTAGTATGAAAAACTGTGAGTCGTAAACGCCGTCTTGATGTCGTAGTTAACTTGCACCCCTGTCAGCATTTAATTTTGAATTTTAAGCCAATCTACGCAGAAATTTATTAGAAATGTATAAACATAATTTTAGGAATGAAATTAAAAATGCACTAAAATCATAAAATGATTCAAAAGAATAATTTGTAAAAAAGTTTCGTCATATATTTGTCTAGAGTAGTATTGCGGTCTTTCTTCTTCCTGCATTTAACATGAATTTTCAAAGGAAAGCCCCAAGCATTCCAAGAATTATAGAGGATGAATCTGTCGCAATTTGAACAGAGGTATTTACCGACAATGTTTAACATTTGCAATAAGGTTTAATGCTAGTTGGGCTTTGAATTCTCAAATTGGTACTAAACGATAATAACGAACAAATAATTTGATCAAATAAAGCAAAATTTACTTAATCAGTATCGCCAAAATAACTTTAAACGACTTTCTATTACAAATTATTCAAAATATGTTCAGACAATAGAGACTATAAGCAATATTTGCTTTACCAACCTGAAAGAAAGCCTCATCATTTCAGCCTATTACAAGTCCACTACTGAACATAGGCGTCCCCCAAAGATTGCCACAAAGCTCGGTCCTGAGCCACCTGCATCCATCGACCTACCGCAACAGAGCGCAGGTCCTCATCTTGAGAGGTGTCGCACACTGCTTTTGACTGTACGTGGCTGCCACTCGAGAAACTTTTTTCCCCTACGGTTTTCAGTTCTGTGAGCTATGTGGCCGGCTCATTGCCACTTCAGCTTGCTGATCCTGTCGGCTATGTCGGGTCTCCTAGTTTTGCTGCGGATATAATCGTTGTAGACTATCGCGCAAAGAAACACCGAGCATAGCCCTTTCCATAGCGCGCTGAGCAACTTTAATCTTCCTCATACGGCCTGCAGTAAAGGGCCGAGTCTCAGTACCGTAAGTCATTACGGACAACACGCATTGGTTGTATGCTTTACTCTTGAGGGGTTGAGGTATAATCGACGAGCACTGTTGCCTAGGAACCGTTTGTGTAGGTATCACCCTCTTACCTACATCTGCCGTCAATCAGCACCAACACGGTTGTGTTCCGGTTTGAAGGGTATAGCAAGTCAGTATAATTACAAGCTGTGAGTATACCATCTTAGTCCACGGGGGCGACAGCGCATCTGTAAACTGCTGCGAATCGTTTGTTGTTTGTTCCAAATGTCCATGGACTGCAGTAACCACTTACCATCAGGTGGACTGTTAGCTGGTTGGTCATCCTAATCAAATAATACTGGGTCATAATTCTTCACGTGAAAATGCGAACAGAAGCTGGGTTGGTGAGCGCAGTGCCGGTACCCTTGCATTAAAGATGCTGCTGCTCATTACCAGTGTTAGATTTGGGTTCGAGATAAAAGGATGGATTTCCTGCCATCAGACAGTCGTCAGAGCCTCTTCCGTTAGTTAGGACGTGTACCGCGAACAGGTGTAGTTGCCCTTTGGAGAAAAGATGGTATATTCTCTCGTACAGTAACTCGCATTTCTCACATAAATTTTATTTTATTAGCGTGACAATATGGCTTCTATATCACCGCGAGTATAGATCTTATTGTACTTAAATAAGTTAATTACATTTCTCAGTCAAAGCTAATGAAGAAAATTACACCTGAGCTCTGATAGGATTCATTGAAGTCTGTAACATGATTAATATTGTATTGATTCAGAGCATTACGTAACATCCTACATCTATTGTATTATTATGGTGCTCCCCAGCACATCAGTTTTATAACGTAATATTATTATAAATATTACATAACAATTTTTGTCAAAATTTATTATATAATTTGTGATAAAATGTTATCTTACAAATGTTATACAACAGTATATAACTGTTGTATGGTAGCACAATTAATTAGTTAAGTAGCATTCATAACTCTTTCATATTACGTGCATAAGCAAAGCAATTGAGTATTAAATTGTACAATTTAGCAATTTGAGTATTAGTAGCATCATTAACTGCCGCGGTAGCTCAGGGTCTCATGGTATGCCAGTGATCTTGGTTCGATACTCGGTACCGCTGTCTTATCTTACCGGAGCTATAAAACCGTAACGATATATTAAAGAGGAAAGAAAATATTGTTGCAAGCTGAAGTGGTAATACGGTTGGGGAAGAAAGGTTCTCGTGTGGCAACCTAAGACCGTAGGACCTTCAAAAGGAGTGACGACCTGCACGGTGCACAGTGTTGCGGAAAGTCGATGGATCCAGGTGACTCAGGACAGTGCTTTGTGTCAATCTTTGAGGGGGGCATATGTATATTATATATTTTGGCGACCGCTCTGATCCGTCCAACTACAGGCCTATTGCCATCACCCCCTTGTTATCTAAAATAATGGAGTCACTCATCAACACCCAGCTCCTGAGGTACCTGGAGGATCACCAGCTCATCAGTGACCGACAGTACGGTTTCCGTCGCGGACGATCAGCTGGTGATCTTCTAGTTTACCTGACTCACCGATGGGCAGAAGCAGTTGAGTCTAAGGGGGAGGCTTTGGCGGTTAGTCTGGACGTAGCGAAAGCATTTGATAGGGTTTGGCATAAAGCGCTTCTTTCAAAGCTTTCATCTTACGGGGTTCCTGAGAGATTGTGCAACTGGGTCACCAGCTTCCTCACGGATCGGAGCATCAAGGTTGTTGTCGACGGTGCATGCTCGGACCCCAAACCCGTGAATGCTGGTGTTCCACAAGGCTGTGTGCTATCTCCCACTCTGTTCCTTCTGCATATCAACGACATGCTACAAATCAGTAGCATTCATTGCTATGCAGACGACAGCACGGGTGATGTCCTATATACAGGCCGTGCAAATATTTCTTGGGAACACGTCGACGAGTGCCGGAACAAACTTGTGTCTGAAGTCGAGACCTTGTTATTCAGTCTCGGATTGGGGTCGACGTAATTTGGTCCTATTCAACCCCAAAAAGACACAGGTTTGCGCGTTCACCGCTAAAAAGAATCCCTTTGTCGTTTTCCTCTTTTTGAGAACATTCCCCTTATTGCCACAGCCAGTATCAGAATCCTTGGCGTTGACATATCGAGTGACGTTCAGTTCCGTGGTCACTTGGAGGGAAAGGCCAAATTGGCCTCCAAAAAGCTTGGTGTGCTCTGTAGAGCGGGACAGTATTTTATGCCGGTCCACCGTTTGCAACTTTATAAGGCGCAAGTTCGGCCCCACATGGAATACTGTTCTCATCTCTGGGCAGGGGCACCCCAGTACCAACTCCTTCCATTTGACCGCATCCAACGTCGAGCGGCTCGAATTGTCGGCGACCAAGCTCTCTCTGATCGGCTTGATCCTTTGGCCTTGCGAAGAGATGTTGCTTCTCTTTGCATTTTTTACAAAATTTTCCACGGGGAATGTTCTGAGGAACTGTTCGGATTGATCCCAGCTGCTGAGTTTCACCATCGTACATCGCGACAGAATTCGAAGTTCCATCGATACCACCTAGATGGTTGGCATTCCACCACAGTGCGTTTTAATCGAAGTTTTCTGCCGCGCACTTCGATTTTGTGGAATCAGCTGTCGCCAGCAGTATTTCCGAACAGTTACGACTTAGGGACCTTCAAGAAAAGAGCTTATTCCTTCCTTAAAGGCCGGCAGCGCATCTGTAGCTCCTCTGGTGTTGTGGATGTTCGTGGGCGTCGGTGATCACTTACCATCAGGTGAGCCGCACGCTCGTTTGCCCCCTTCTTCTATAAAAAAAAAAAAAAATGTTCAGCAGTAGTTCCTACTATCTACCTATGGCTGAAACGATGATAAATTTAAAGTGCGTTACTTTTTTTTTTAAAGGTGTTTTACCGTTTTAAATTTCACGAAGATATATTTACACATACTTAACAGCGGAAACCAAACCCGCAGCGCTACAGCTGGTTGACTAGCCATTGTGCTAACAAAGCTCGCTAAAAAAACATCAATGGAATATTAAATATTGTTGATACGAGTTTATTTACGATTTTTATCGTTGGTTCGAGAACTAAGGTGACAGGCTCTATATGAACGTACTACGTGAGGCTACCATCCGTCACGGTGTTCCCAAAAAACTGATGAAAACTGAGTATCTTGATCTCTGATCACCCCGGTATTGGGTACACGGTCGTCAGAGCTTATTTTTATGGTTCCGTACTGTATCTATGCCTAAGCCTACACCGTCTGCCCTACCTTTAAAATATTTGAATAATGGCAGATACTGTGTGTTTTTCGATGTTAATTGTTTTTGCTCAATCGTTAAAACGGTGATATATACCAAGTGACACATCTGAATTGATCAAAAACTTTTTTTTGTTAAACACATAGCACAGATAAGGAACCCTCGGGGTGCAATCCCGATTAGTCCATGCACATGGCCGGTTTTTTACTTTATTTAATATGTCTAAGTTAAATGGTGGTAAATAAACCGAAAATGGTTTACTAGTAATTATTTGATAAGGCAAAAAAAAAGTAAGCCTTGAGAACATCATCAGCATTTTTGTTGGATTTTAGTAAAAAAGTAAGTAATTTACTACTTTTTATTAAAGTTATTAATAAACCCTTCATTCTCTGAGAATTTTCAGCTCAGTGCATTTCTACGATTAATTCAGTGCATTTAAAAAATAACTGCATATTTCCGATACGGGTATTGAATTTCTCGGGCAAATAAGTGTTCATGAAGTTGTTTTTTATTAAACTACACTAAACTAAAGCATATCTGTCTGAAAAAATGTAACGATTAAAATACGAGTATCTAAACCAAAAATGTGTACGAAGGGGAAAAGATAAAGAAAGAGAAGAAGAATGTAGAAATAATAAATATTATAATACAGTGCAATGTATACATTCATACTATTTTAGTTCACCTCTGAATCATAAGCCTCGACATGTACGTTGTAGAGCCAAGTGGTGGCTTTTGCTGCTACTCGTAAATAAGTAAAATACTATGTCGTGGAATTAGTCAGACTGTGGACTTCAGAAAATATTCACGAATCAGACTTTTGAAAGAGTGTTAAGCATATAGAGAACTAGTATAACTAAGCTGTAAGGCTATACTGTGTAGTCCTCAGAGGAGACAACGCATCTGGTAAAGGTTGTATGCAGGTGTCCATGGGCTGGGGTATCCACTTACAATCAGGTCCACTATTAGCTCATTTATCACTAGAATGATACAAAAAGATAAACATGATATAGAAGTGACTGTCTGTGGTTTATGAATATTTGAAAAAATAAAACAGAAAGTAACTTGACATTTAAAAGATTTTTTTCTTTGTGCATGCTCACTGCCGGGTCAAGGACTCCCTCAAATTTGTTTATGACATTTTTTTGCCGGGAAGTACCCACCATAATGCACAAGTGAAGGTTGACGGATTTCACAATTCATCGACATAATACTTTTTATATTTCTCCAACATGGAGGTATGGACACGATCCTTCACGGCCGACCACGTGATAAATTCAGCACTGAAAATGATATTAAAAATTATAGTAGTGCCGTCACCGAGCCTCGAGCCCTGGTAACTCGTGTAGGTAATATGAAATTATCATATAGGTTACTGTTATAATTAAATAAAAATAAATCAAGACGATTTTTTTGAGACGCAAAGTTACGTTGCGTTTATCGTAACTTTTGCATGTAAGTTATAACATTGATGCAGCCAACAATCTCTATGAGCATATTTGAAGACTGACCAATACATCGCTTGCTCTAATGGAAAAATACCTATATGTAATTCCTTTGTTGCCGCGCCTCATGTAAGCTTAAGGTAAGCTCATCTAATACTCGGAGTTGTAGAATAAAGAGGGATCTTTCTTCAGCTACGATTTGCAAGAAATATTTCATCGATAATAATCAAAATGAGATATTTTATGGTAATCTTCTAGAAGTTTCCATAATAGTAAAACGTTGGAGGGCTTTGTTAGCTTTGATCTGTAATAAATATTTCATCGATAATAATCAAAATGAGATATTTTATGGTAATCTTCTAGAAGTTTCCATAATAGTAAAACGTTGGAGGGCTTTGTTAGCTTTGATCTGTAATAAATATTTCATCGATAATAATCAAAATGAGATATTTTATGGTAATCTTCTAGAAGTTTCCATAATAGTAAAACGTTGGAGGGCTTTGTTAGCTTTGATCTGTAATAAATATTTCATCGATAATAATCAAAATGAGATATTTTATGGTAATCTTCTAGAAGTTTCCATAATAGTAAAACGTTGGAGGGCTTTGTTAGCTTTGATCTGTAATAAATATTTCATCGAAAATCTTTGTAATAAGCTTTCGGCAAACTCTCAAGTACCACGTTCAAGAGAGCAATTATAAGATATAAAGCCCTTTTTAGTAGCTTCAAAAATATTTATTTAATAAATTAAGTCCATGCTAAGCTTCTTACACCAATACGTTGTGCGTGGAAGTAGTGACATCATAGTTGGTAGTGTCTCTGTCTTCAAATATAAATATTCTTCTTATTCTTTTAGGCTGTAAATTATTTACTTTATTACGATAATTGTTCGCATTGAATAAGCTCGAGCGCTCGACCATTACTTGTGGAAGTTCCTTAGCCGCTAACTCGTGGTGTTGATTTTGTGCACACTGACCTCGTCCATATCGATGGCGTCAAATAGTTTCCCATTTATGGTTACAACTGCCATATTTGTGACCACAGTCGCTAAAGCCGGCGCTCAGATTGTCTGGGGGCTCGCGTGCTCGTATGGTTTCGAAGGCGGGTATGGTAGGAGCTGCGCTGACAATGGGCAGTGATATGCTGGAGTGCCGTTAGTTCGGGGAGTGGCTGGAGATGCTTTCGCATTGGAGGGGGCTTAGGCAGAATGGAAGAGTCATTTTAGGAGGGCCTTACGAGCCCTCTGTGTCGGACTTCGACGTTTGTCTGCGTTTTCGCTTTCCTTCGAAGATATATATTAAAGCCGTCGTCGGAGCCGCTGTGTCTGTATTTGCTGGATGTCCGGTGACGCAGAGACATAATTTAATTGAAGTTTTGTAAATTAAACTCCTATAGGACAATATTCCGTCCCGTCTTACCAATTTACAAATATAATAACAGTATCATTCTTCCAATATTCATCAGAACTCTTAAATATAGATTTGTCGCAATGTTTCGCCAGTACAAGATATTCCTAGTTATGCTTATTGGTTCTTGACCTTCAAAAGAAAAAAATATTCTCCACTGTCAATAAATTTTCCCCAAATTCGTGTATAGACGCACTATCAATCTAATATTTTAGGATATATTCGAAGTCTACGAAACGTAGAGGGATATGTTCGAACCAGTCAATCCAATTTTCTTGTCAAACATATACGAACATATTTTGTTTAAGCTTATTTCGATACGAAAATTCTTGTACATAATAAAAAATCGAAATAATAAGTCGTTGGTTATGTGTTTGCAAATATTTGTATGGGGGAAATAAATCATTGTTTTCTCCAAATGCCAACATCACCTGCACGTGGCAATAGAATTAAACCAAATAGAACCAGCTTCTGGCAATAGAATCAAGGCGGAAAATCCATAGATATTTTCCGAACCAACATTTCATAGTCAATATTTTGCTGGCGTCTTAAATGGCCTGATAATTTTTTTTATAAAATTATATAAACATTAATTTTTTTTGGAATATTTAAATGTTATAATATACTGTTTTATTACATAAAACACTTTAATAAAAGATAAGGATAACTCGGGCAGAGTTGATAACACCTCTTAATTCTATCAGGAACGCTATCATGGAAACTTCTGAACTAACTCAATCACGATACGGATCTAAAAATAATGAAACGGCAGAAAAGAGGACCTGTTTAATTGAAACTTTACAATGTCATAGAATAAAATTAAATAAAATATGTCATAAAATAAACGTGTCTGCGATTCGTTACATAAGACAACTAAATGGAGTGAAATCTCGTTGAACCCTAACTATGAGAACATTTAACAGTTTATTGAGTCTAGATTGAGGGCTACTGCAAGGATCCTAAGGTTCCTATGTGGAACTACATGTTTGAGCTTCAGACAGAATTCAATGACTTTTATTATTATTTATTAATTATTTAACACAATATTTTATTAAATTACTAATTCAAATAATCATAGACAATTAGACCATAGATTAATTAGTTTAACTGTTAGTATTATCTATAGTTAAGCGTTGCGTTTGATTCGTTACAAAACTTATATTCGTACATTCATTCGCATCAGGACTTTAGAATGTAACGGGCATGCATTAAAATTCAAACTGAATTACTGTAACAGAAATAACAACAAATATATGATATTTAACTATCTAAGAAGCGTTATTTATACTTCCTTGTTCTATTCTGAACACTGCTATCATATCTGTGCAGGGGGTTTAAAATAATAATTGACAGCATTGGACTCAATAACGGGGCGTGACAAGAGGCTTAATGGGACCCCAATCTGCTTGTCTGGAAAGTGTGCGCAGGAATTCCGCCAAAAGACTTAAATAACTTGCCTGCGTCAGTGTTTCCATCCGAAGTCAAAGTATATTAGTAGTTTTCAGTAGAGTGAAAAGGATATTTCTGAACTTGTTAGTTACCATCTAAGACATTATCACCATTTAACACTGGTGGGATTGTAGTCTAGCATTTGCTTAGGTCACTAACTACACTACAACAACGGTTGTGCATTACGAGTCAGAAAGTATCTATAACAATTGAGTAGAATTTCACAGAAAATACTGTTAATGTTATTATAGGCTTGTCTAATATGTCGTCTTAGTATAGATATCAGAATTTAAAAGGATTTAACTTGAAAACTATTTGAAAGTTTTTTTGGTTCTTTTTAATATTGCATATTTCAGACCTGCTATAGACTATGTGATATCCGACTTAACTGAACGTTAAATATACAAATGGGATAGGAAAGTTTGTACGTCCGTCATTTAATCACGCTTAAAGAACTGAACGGATCTAAACGAAGTTTGGCAGATGTACCCTGAAATATGATTATAAGATATTTTTATCTCAATGTAAGTGAGATTCTCTCGAACCAAAATTTGCGATAGTTTGTTATTCACCCGAACACATAGAGGCGGTAGCACGGGGCTAAGGCACTCGCTTTTAATTTTATAGTACTTGAGTGACCTGGGTTCAATCGATACCAGCATAACTAAAAGTGCTGAATTTGTCACGTGCTCCGTGGTGATGGAGACGACCTTAAGGAAATATTTCTGAGAAATAGGGAAATGTTTCATATTAATGTAAATTCCGCCTACCAGCACAATAACCGTTTGGAGGTTTCTTCTTGGTTCGAAAACTTTCTCAATTCTGTGAGTTCTTGCGATATTTACAGTCTGCTAATTTAATTGTTTAAATCGAATATTTGTGCGCATGTATAACATTTTCAAATTTAATTTCCCCCAAATGTTAAAATTTTTTTTAAAAGTGATGCATCAAATATATGAAATCAATTAAAACCAGCGACCATGTCTATGCGATATTTTCAAAAAGACACGTCAAGACTTATGTTTTGGATCGCTTATTTCAAGAAACAATAACATCAAAACTATTTTTCTCTTCGAATCTCGTGCCAATATTGTTTATCCTTTATCGTGTGATAGTAACAATTGAATTCCCATTGCTGCAACACGTTGTAACTTACTATCATCATGATGCCACTTAGTAAAATGATTACCTAAAAGGTTTTTTAACGTTCATAATTGTAAACGTCCGTGAATGAATGAAATGAAGAGATCGAATGATTGATGAACATTCTCGTTCGAAAGTTAATTGCTAAATGTATATATATTTAGCAACTTCATACCTTTATAGCAAAGTTCTACTTTTATTTATTTAGCCCCACTAACTTTTGGCCAATTTCTGTACTATTCACTTGAACAAAATACACAAATTATTTTGGATCAATTCTTAAGGCATGTTAATTAAAATAAACTATAAAATAACAATAATCAATTTGATTTTACGCTATATAACCGATGGTGGTGTAGAGCTGATTATGCATTTATTTTAGGCGTGGGAGAATTCACAGGATGGCAATCCTGTTTGTGTGCAACCATTCTCAGTAAACTACATCAGTATGTCATAATAAGTATAGTGCTTATATTTATTATATTGTATTTAAGAGAGAACAAAAAATTATTATCAATAATGCGATAATAGGACGACGGCTCATTTCTATTTCTTTCTAATTTTACATAAATGACTTACCTTAATTAGTAGCAGATAAATATGAAATAATATTACTTGCTGAACAATTTATTAATTTTAGCGAGCCTTAGCATGTTCTGTGTCGTGGGGGCCTTTTACAGACATAAGTAAAGCAAATAGATATTCAGATACTCAGATCCAGAATCCGTTGACCATACAAACATTTGTTCTGTGCGAGAACCAGCAATCCTCGCCGTCGAAGTTAAATCGCTTAGCTAATTCGCTAATGAGTCTGCCAATTGTAGTGTTTAATGCAGTAATAAAGTTTTGACAATTTTATTCCTCCTTTTATTCCTCCATTACGCACGAAGCGGTGTGCCTCTTCTTTCATTATGCGGACTGATATGGTGCTGCCGAGCCTTAGCATGTTCTGTGTCGTGGGGGCCTTTTACAGACATAAGTAAAGCAAATAGATATTCAGATACTCAGATCCAGAATCCGTTGACCATACAAACATTTGTTCTGTGCGAGAACCAGCAATCCTCGCCGTCGAAGTTAAATCGCTTAGCTAATTCGCTAATCGAGTCTGCCAATTGTAGTGTTTAATGCAGTAATAAAGTTTTGACAATTTTATTCCTCCTTTTATTCCTCCATTACACACGAAGCGGTGTGCCTCTTCTTTCATTATGCGGACTGATATGGTGTAGCCGAGCCTTAGCATGTGCTGTGTCGTGGGGGCCTTTTACAGACATAAGTAAAGCAAATAGAAATTCAGATACTCAGATCATATCAGTCCGCATAATGAAAGAAGAGGCACACCTTCTCCCGAGGTCAGTTTTTCCGGAACACTATAATCTGGACATCTTTAAGGCCAAAGTGAACATACACCTTCTAGGCAAACGTGTACCATCCTAGGCCTCATCTTCGCCTTCCATCAAGCAAGATAGAGGACAAACGTAAGCCTATTTTTTTAAAAAAAAAAAAGGCAATCTTATTATGATGACCCTGATGGTAAGTGAGTAACACCGTAGTAAGAGAAATTTGTCTGAACAAAGAAATATACAAACCTACCTATTCATTTTAAATCCAAACTAAACCTACACAGTTACTCAATAGTTAAACGAACAAGATGGCGGTGCGTTGTTTTAAAAATCTGATTTCCTTCGTATATAAAGATTGCTTTATACTTGACTGTTAGAAATTCATGTTGCATTATTTAGTTAAGGTAAAGATGATTTCTAGGTACTCTTCATATAAGATTACGAACAAAGTTCTACTCGCTGCGTTTAAATGATCCCATAATTACTCTTACACGAGCCGTATGAAACGGCAACTACTTGGGCTCGATATAGGTCACAGGGTAAGAGAATTCCTACAAAGTATGCAAAAAATTTGAGCATAAAAGTTCATGTAATCGCTTACAGTAGAAAAAATTATTTATTCAAAATACTTTAAATTAATAACTCAAATTATTTTGTGTTCATAAATAACGCTGACAGATTATATTATATTAGTATGTGGGGTTATTTCGATATATACTCGTCTGGTTGGGTGATATATAGAAATAGGTATACATACATAAAATACAATAAAATAAATAAATAAATTATAAACCAACCAGACGGAAGCCCTCGGCAGGGGAGACCAGAAGGACGGGGGTTAGGGGGAAAGGGAAAGAAACCGGCGGACGATGCGAGTGGTATCAAGAAGCACCGCTCTCTGTATTTGAGCTCGGTGCGGTCCGTCACGGAGTCCCAGCCGCCTCAGATGTTCCGAGATGCTGACTGGGATTAACCCATTTGCAGAGACGACTATAGGAATAATTTCGGTCGGCATACCTCCCCACATGTCGCCACCTCGTGAGCCAGGTCCAGATATTTCGTTTTCTTATCTGTTTCGGCTTTCACGAGGTTCTCGTCATATGGAACGGTGATGTCGATATATTATATTATAATATTATATTCTTTCGATATTATTTTTTTAATTTACAGAAGAAGGTGTCAGGGAATATACCATACTTTCCCCGAATAGCAACCGCACTTGTACCTTGCTGGCCAACGAGTGAGGCTCTGGCGAAAGTAACCGAGCCCATATCACACAGATTGGTGATTGGGAGCAGCGTTCACCGGTCCGAGGTGTCCGGAACAGCGCTAGCTGAGTCGTGAGTACGGGCGATCTTTTTATGAAGAGCATGCCAGCTTTTGATGGTTCTTTCTTGGAGGTTTATGTCCAGTAGTGGACTTAAATAGGGTGATCAAGAACGTGTCCTTCGGAGAAGACGTCTAGAAGGACAACGTCATTATAAAACCGTTGTTTTGTTCTGCGCTGATAATTATTTATTGTTTTATTTTTAAAGATTATTGCGTCTGAGCTAAAATAGATTTCATAGAAGTCAGTAACAAGATGAACGATGCAGAGCGTAGTTCGCATTGAAGCGTAATAATTGCAAGGTAACAGAACGTAGGATGGTTGTTATTATTTCAAATGTAGATCTCATAATATTTTAAAGTAATTATTTGTGCATTGAATTTTATTGATTTAACGTAACCTAAATAAATCATATTAACAAAGTCATATTCTATGACGACAGATTCGTAATTTTTTTTTTGAAAAATGGTATTGATCTTGCAACTTAAATCGTCAAAATAATTTTATTTTCGATTTTAACAACGTTTATTTGATAGATGTAGCGAGATCAGTGACCCTGTTTATTTCCCAGAATTATGTATGTCAAGATATTACAGAAGGGTACGGGACGGGTATTTTCGTGGGTATGAGGATATTTGTTTTGGGACCGTAGTTCAGCTTCTCTGTTCAAATAGTCAGGGTTTTGCGGCAATAAGGGTAGAAATCCAACCATTATTGCCTTTTAAAATCGTCATGATAAGACAAGTTATCGTTATCTACATTACGTTATTTTCATAATACTAAAAGATTCTAGTTGGAA
The DNA here is from genome assembly GCA_029286595.1 of Bhutanitis thaidina. Lineage (NCBI taxonomy): Eukaryota > Metazoa > Arthropoda > Insecta > Lepidoptera > Papilionidae > Bhutanitis > Bhutanitis thaidina. Next base: position 2,999,398 of record JAGSMS010000012.1, on the reverse strand, counting down.
ATTTAATTGTAGTAGATATATGCTATGGTAGCCGAGTACCGTAGGTTCGATCCGTGGTGGAGGCACCACTAAAACTAGTGCTACAAGCGTACGCGCTTATTCAGAGGCACTCACATGTCCTCACCTTCCTGTGTCAGATGTATATGCGATAAGATCAGAGTTAGGGTCATTGACACAACTATACAATCAGACCAAAACGCACAATTTGTGTGTTGCACAAATATAGACACCGGCTGGGATTCGAAACCATGACCCGATGTCCTAACGATCAGGCAACCAAAGCTACGCGGTCGTTGGGAACGCCAGCAACTAAGGATTCGAATTTGAAACGCGCTACATTGCTGGTAGTGACCGCCTCACTACAATCTAGGCCTAGACGAATGACAGTTTTAAGCATTTCAGTCTGTTCGCATTTTAAAATTCTTATTATAAATACTAAATTAGACGACGTCACAGCCATGCACGAAATTATTTAATTAAACCAAAAGAGTAGCTTGCCTCAAAGCCGTATTAAATTCATAAAATCTGCCGCTATTTAGGCGTAAGAGCAAATTGTATAGGTTAGCTAGGCTAAATACCATTCAAGCAGAATTAGTATATTTTGTATTAGATACAATATGCCATTGTAAAAAAATACGTATTCGTCTGACGTATGATGATGAGGATTAATCCGGAATGTAACAAAAATAGGTCAATGTGATAAGATAAGGGATAGGGCGTAATATACCATCTTATTCACTAATGGGCCACTGAGCACATTGAGGTCTATTACAAGAATGTTGTTAAAGAAAAATGTAAAAATAAAAATGTATAAAAGTGTTTTTGTAAAAAGAGTACGCAGAGAGGTTAATTTAGATATTTCTTTAGCTTTTGACAAAGCCATAGTTACTTTGATTGCTGAACCGAACATGATTTACTAATTAAATAATGTTACGTGGTATTTTGAATTAGGTTTATTTGAAAATGTACGATTGAGTATAGAGAGAGAGTAATATAAAATATTGTAGAAAACAGTTCTCTTTTTAATTTTTAAAGTAGAAAAAAAAAGAAGAAAAAGAAAGTAAAGTACCAGTCTGTGTACGTTCTGGTTTCACTGCAAGCGTGAGGTCTCCTTCCTACATTTTGGAGCCGGCAAGGGCTCTATTTTCTTTTTATTCGATGGGATATACCTGACGCATATCCTTGGGTACAAGGACGGGTAATGGCTAGTTTTGAACCGACTAAAACCCCTCGTTGCATGAAGATGGAAAACCGTTCCATGAAGATGGAAAATCAGCAGAGCCACGGTAACTGTCTGCCACGGTAACTGTCACGGTCCGCCCTGTGCAGGCTCTAATCGGGAAAGGACACATCCTCTCTCTCTCTCTCCAGCATGGCAAAGTCCACCGGAACAAGGGCTTCCTACTTGGCCGCTAACCCCACTTGGGGAAGCACTCTTATGCTTCTTGTCCGGTTGTTCGTTAAGTCAATGAAGGACCCGACTGAAAAACAGTGCTGTGGAACTGAGACGGAAACCTTTTGACATCGCACAATTTTTTTTTTTTTTGTATTTTGTTGTGTGAATGCCAAATAAATGTGTTTCCTTCCTTCTTCCTTCCTTCACTCGGAAGTGCCAGCCTCTGGCTCACTTTGGCATCAGAGATATGGTCGCGGCAGACAGGAAGAGTGGCGGTGCAATACCAGAACTCCTCTCACCACGCGACTCCATCTCGGCTGCGGAGGGCACGGAGAATCAGCCCCACGACCACAATCAGCCACACACGGTCGCCCAAAACGCATCGGAAGTGGGCTGGAACACCAAGCATGTAAATAATATCATTGTAACGAAATTGATATAATGATGTTAGAAACATAGGTCACTCGCGTACTATGATATAAAGGCCAGCGCCATGACTCCTGAGCTACCAGGGTTATTTTCGAAAAGTCGAACGTATAAACAATACATGAATGAATGAATATAATACATAATATATACACACCAAAACACAGAAAAGTACAGAGTATAAAAAGGAAGTAAATTAGGAGGTGCAAATGGGTGGCCTTACCGCTGCATAGCTTTTTATTCCTGGCAACCAAATTATTACAAAATATATTATTATAATAAATGTTTTGAAGTGATTACATTAGTTATCGGTGGTGCCTTTACTGTTTGCTACACCATGCGCAAAATTAAAGTAGTAATGTTGAAATGAAAAACTTTATAAAATCGACGTAATATTTGAAACAGTACTTGATAAGGAAATCTTTAGCGGTATTGGGAGCAATATCCTTAACTGGCAAGTTTCAAACTCCAATTATCTGAACTGCCTTATCTCATTAATGGCGTACCAATTTTGCTTTTGATACTCTCAGCCCTGTTAACTAAGAATGTGAAATTGTGTGTTTTAAAGTTAATATAATTAATGATATAATAATAAAACTTTTTCATATAGTAGCTTACATTAATTGCATTAAAACTTTAACATAGTTTTCTCTTACGATTCCCACGGGAAGAAAGGGGGTGGCAGCTTCTTACGCTACTACACGAATAGCAAAAAAAAGCTATATAGTAAAGTTTAATTGCTAAGAGAGAACTTGAACAAGTTTATGCGCCAACCTTGACACTTTATAAATAATATTTATGGTCATGTCATTTCAGTCGTCACTCCATCTTGTGAGGGGTCGTCCCTCGTTTGCCTGTACGTGGCTGCCATTCGAGAACCTTTTCCCCCCAACTTATTTATGGTAAGACATTGTAATTATGTTGAAACCATATATTTGGAAAGAAACGGACAGGGGGTCAATTGGGTTAGCCTGTATTAGGGAATCTTCGTCACGTTCTTATTCCCTACTGCACAAAGCCTGAAAGCTTTCAAGCAGGGTGTTCTGCCTCCACTCATCTTTGTGCCGAAACTGATATTAGATACAATGAATGAATATTGAATGATTATGAAAATTCTGATTCTAATCTATGGAAACATCAATGAAAATTCTTTACAAGACGTAAGAAATATAAATTTCGTTCGCCAACAGTCATTTCTTTTTATTACCTACCGCCGTTTTGCAAAGAGTTTTTTCTGTACAATGACAAACATTTAGCGTGAGTCATGAACTGATGATGTGATCCGCTGTTAAATTCAGAAGTACCGTCTGATAATATTCACTTATTATTTTATGTCTTAAGCAATAATTTTAACACAATGAAAATTATGTTTTTCACTTAACAACAAGGCAAAGCTGTTATTGATATTCAAAAAATAAATCCAAAAAGCTTTTTCGTAAGTTCGTTCCATTTTGATAGAAATGTTTCAGCTGTGTAGTTTTTTGTTCGTTGGTAGCCACCATTTATTAATAATAAAATATTCTTGTTCGGACTGATTCACCTCGCAAAGCTTAAGTAGCTAGTAAGCTTGTAAAGCTTGCTAAGCAATATCAGATTTGTAGTGACAGGCGGCTGTCATTTCAAATTCAACACGTCTTCAAAGTAATCCCAACTAAACGAGTTTCCTGCCAAAGTTCAATTATACGTGAGTTTCTTTCAAACAATAACCTAATTTAACATTTCCATAGCAAAAAGTTAATTACATTACTCATACATTTTTATTTTCAATTTATATTTAGTTATGGTTTACATTGTATTAAAAAATGCAATTGGAAGCAGCGTCTCAAGTGTAGGAAGAGATGTGTAACCTGAAAAAAGTTTCTGTCACTTTCGTGTGTAAGTAAATAAAAATAAATCTTTGAATACTCAAACAAACACTGTCGAATTAAATATTATAAAAAAAAAGAGATTTCAGCAACTGCCAAACTTAAAGGCGATAGTTAAAGGCTAGTTACTGACAAAAACGACGGCGACATATTTTTATGTACTGATAGGCGCCGACGGGTTCTTCGACCCTGAAGAATGATGCAGTTGGAAGCATACTAAATAATTCTTTAACAAATGAACTGTGTCTGCAGTCACGTGTTTCTTTTGGTAACGGTGTTTGAAGTGATTACATAAAAAAAGGAGCAGTTCACTGTAAGTAATATATACGGATTTTATTCCGTTTAATTTTATTTTATAACTCGCGACGTTTCGGGTGCGTTACAGTATCCATGTCACGTCACTAAAGTGTTTGACGTCCTGATGTTATGTCTAACACGGGTTACAATCACTTTTTTGATCATTAATGTCCGATCTACGTATAACACATAATTCGTGTTAATTTCAATTTGTTCTATATATCATTTTCATTTCAATGTGTCGTATCGAAAATGGAAGGCTCTGTGTTCAACGAAATCATATAGATTGATAAAGAAAAATAAAGATAGCTCACATTCTTTTTTTACCCGACTGCCCCAGAAAGGGGTAATGTTTTTCGAGTGAGAGAAAGAAATAGACATAAATACGTACATAAGAAATAGACATACCTAAACGGTTTGATAGATTTCAACCTAAAAGGTGTCGTTAGATTTGTCTTCATTGTGGGATCGACATGGGGTACATTTAAACATAGCGTCTGCGAATTCGACAACAGAGACGGAATTAAATTATTTACGCGACCGCAATTTTTTGTTATATTTATTGAATTGTTTCCTGTGTACATTGTATATAACACTAGCGAGTGGCACGTCCACGCATTACGCTTGTTAAGTTTTTTAACAAACAGAGGTGACGTCAATCTCAACCGAGTACCGAACTATAAAATATTATTAAGAGTTTCAAATCTAAAATTTAGTCAATGGAACTCTTTATGCGACATTCAAAAGTGTCGTTAAAGTTACTCAGAAATTACTTATTTAAAATTAAACAATTATTTACGGTTTTTATAACGTTTGATTTTACTTTTTAATCCCGATGTTTGACGTCGCGATGTCATAGTTATACCGGCTACTGTCAGCCATCTAATTATGGAGCTTTTATTTTTTTTTATAGAAAAGACGGTAAGCGGTTCACCTGATGTTAAGTGATTACCGTCGCCCACATACATCTGCAACACCGTAGCTGCTGCAGGTGCGTTGCCGGATATTTGGCAGATGGGAAGGAAGAGGAGGGGTATAGGGAGAGAATGTGGGCCTACGTAGAAAGAACTCACACTGGTCGTGCCGTGGTATGCTAGGTCTTGAATTAAATTTTATTAATTATAGGATCCCAAGCACGTGGTAACAACCAGCCATTTTCTCTATGGAAATTAAGATGTTTTTTTTTTTAATTTCAATAGCTTTAATTTCAATGTGTATGTAGTATTCGCGTAAAAACTTATTAAAGGATAGAAACGTAACAATATGAGTTAAAGATTGGTGAACCGCAGGCGGAACCTAACAATACGAATTATAGATTGGTGAACTGTCTGGCACGTCACTACAGGAGAGTAGATATGCATGCGTTGCGATACCTGATATGTTTTGGATTAACAGATTAAGTATTGCCATGTGGTTAACAAATAGATTTTTTTTTAATTGGTAAAGGTGGCAAACGATCAAGCGGCTCACCTGATGGTAAGCGATTACCGTCGCCCACGTACATCTGCAACACCGGAGGAGCTACAGGTGCGTTGACGGCCTTGAAGAATATTTGGGGGATGGGAGAGAGCCTCTGGTCGCTAAACGAAACGCAAAAGCACAATGCCTCTACTTCATACCGGTATTATGCGAGGTCGTGGTACTGCCCCGGTTGGGTCAGCCCATTCGAGTAGCAGCAAAAGCTGCCGTTTCGCTCTACCACGTGTAAATATGTAAGTAGAAACAGAAAGCTTTAATGGTGTATATTTTTTATTATTATTTAAAGTTTATGAACTAAGTGGTACACATGGCGGACTTAATGCCTAGAGGCATTCTCTCTCAGTCAACCATTAGGCAAAGGAGAGATAAACACATAATAGAGGCGATACAGCTAACAGAATAAAACAAGTAAAAGGATATAAATATCAAAATATTTACTTACACAGATAGGTAGATACATACATACAATATATTAAAATAATCCATACACATAGAATAATCTTAATACTAAAAACAAACGAATATTTATTAAACATTGAAATCGGTCCATCCATTTGGAGCTACAATGCCACAGACGTACAAAGGTTGCTACTTACTACTTTCCTCCCCTTTTTGCGTCGGGTGCAAATCCTCATTTATTTGAAGGTAGAACACCTTCTTTGCTGTCTGGATGTGTCTACCTATTTCTACCGCCAAGCAGCACTGTACACATTGTTTTTTTTTCGGTTTGCAGGGTATGGAGAGGTATTCTATCTTAGTTCTCTGGGATGAAAACGCACCTGTAACTTTTTTGATTGAAGGTTTGCAGGTCTATAGGCTGCAGTAGTCACTTACACCATCAGGTAGTTGTTTGTTGATCTACAGATATTAAAAAAAAAAACATTCAAAATGATTTTTAAAGTCAATTGAAAAGCTGCTTATTTGCATTTCCTTTGAACATCCTTAAATGAACAATGTACACTCGTACAGTGGAAACAACACAAATGGCGATGGCTCATATGAGAATTCGCGCAACTTTTGGTTGCGCAACCCAAGGCAGCCAACTTTTCACATTAGAACTTTATTTGAACAATGGTTCGAGCTTTACTTTCTGTTTGATTTTCTCATTACAACTCGTGCAGTTTGTTTAATTGTCCTATAGGTAAGGCTTAGGATTAAAGATAAAATATTTGAGCTTCGTGGCAAATTTTTGTTTGTCAGTTCCGTAGAGAAAAATTCCTTTAGTTCAATTATGATCATTATTACAGCCTATCACAAGACCACTGCTGAACATATGCATCAAAGAACGTTCTTGAGTCGACTGCATCAGTCAACTTACCGTTTTGGTGTTACGTTGTATACTGCATTTGCCTGTATAATGTTGCTATCGGAGAACTTTTCCTCCTCAAAAGTTATCAGTTCTATGAGCTACGTCGTCACCCCAAATCCACTGCGAATAGTTTAATATTCTACTAATATAACGAATGTTTGCACGTGGCGTGAAAGACGATGTAGTGATACGAATTGAGAAAGGGATGCTGAGTTGGTATGGACACGTGGAGAGGATGAATGAAAGTAGGTTGACGAAACAAATATATGAGGCGAGTGTAAATGGTAGAGTCAGGAGAGGAAGACCTAGGCCAACATTGCACAATCAAATCGGAGACGTTTTGGAAAAAGGACAGGTCAAGAGTACTCTAAACCAACGAGTATGCATGCGAAGATTGATGAAAGTGGAAGAAGCGAAAGACGTATGTCAGGACCGTCGCTAGTGGAAGAAGATTGTCTCTGCATACCACGTTGGGAACAAGTCGTGAATATATACATACCTACATACATGTTTGCACGTTTGAATGGTTCTCTCAATCACGGGTACAGTACAGAATAGAGATTGAAGGCGGATTTTGTGTCATAGAATAAGACAGAATACTTTTTTATCAAAATTTAAGAACAAGCATGCGAAGCAGCAGATAATCGTAATCTTAATAGACTACATTTTGATTTTCGAAATGAGTTTATGTTTTTCAAGGCTTTATTATTAATTTGTGAAGGATACCAAAAGTTATTTGAAAAATCATTTCTCATCAGACGTCTGGATAGCTTCCGAACGTAGGCGTTCCGCAAAACACGCCCTCATTTCACTTATAACCATTAAATCAAAAACTGTTTTGATTTAAAAGCATTTACAAATATATAATAAGTCATGGAAAATTGGTAGTGCATTACAGAACGCGTTGAGTGTAACAAGTTGATACTAAGTTGCAGACTGGACAGGGCAAGCAGAATTTCTTAAATACAATTGCAACTTTCGACATCTCGATTGAGACTGATATGTGTGTTTATATGTATGTTTTTTTTATGGGAAAGGGGGCAAATGAGCAAAAGGCTCACCTGATGGTAAATGTTTATCGTCGCCCATGGACATCTGCAACACCAGAGGAGCTGCAGGTGCGTTGCCGGCCAAGCCGAGCCACAGCTTGACTCTACCACGTTTAAAATTTCCATGTCATCACTAAAATCTTGTCCGGCTAATTCTTTTCATTCGTTTCACTTTTTGTGACGCTTTCTTGATATGGTAATCCTACAGCGACAAAACAAGTTTCACTTTAAAATAGATACAGAAATTACCACTGACAAAATTAATGCGGGCTTACTATTAACACAGTTTCATGTGCACAAAGCCTGTGAGTGATCATTTAAATGTAGTATTTTTTATGGAAGAGACGGCCAACGAGCAAGCGGTTTGATATATGCATAGTAGAAAACTGCCGATAGTATTCGAAAGATTGTGTCGTGGTGTAAATAACCCAGAAGTAAATCATTATCATAATCATCAATACGGTCTTCAATCGCTGAGAAGCTCAAGCGCGACGTTAACGACAAATACTTTCAGCTTAGCAACTTAGAAGGTAATGATAATCTTGCAATTATATTATTAATTTTACTGAATTTTACATATTTATTTTTTATTTATTATCCAAAACCCAAATAAAATATAACAGAAAGACTTTCAATTTATCGAAGCCGTTCCTTCTTACATTTCAATGGTTAATATTTTTTTAACAACGTATTTATTCTCTCGCCACTTATGTTTTTCTTGCAGACCAATGGGCAATTCCTTAACCAATTCGGATAGCATATATTACCAAATTCTTTTACCGTACATGATTTTTGATACATTTAGGCAAAAGGATGGGATTGTTTGTACAAATTTGATATAAATTTTTAACCAACAATTGTCTATTTGTCTGTTCCTTCAGCAACACTGATAATTACACCTCTGAAAACATGCACCAAACCGTAGTTAAATAAACTTTCATACGTGTTATTTTCATGTCTTATAACATGTTTTAATAAATTTGTAACTTGTAAATATTTTCTGAATAGGTTTTGTATGTTCTGCCATAAGTAGATATACCGAAGCCAACAACAGAGTCTACTAATGTCTAGAATAATATCCTATAGGTAGTACAGGGTACTTTACATCTTAATATGAATATCTGACTGAAGATACTAAATAGAACCAGGCGTTACTTTGCGGAAATTCATCACGTTAATCGTGGTGTCATCGGTTGAACGTCACAGAGTCTAATCGCTTGATAATGCCTTAGTGCTAGGCGAAATACGAGTCGCGTATTAAATGTTGGTGGTTGTATATTACCTTGTGCGAGTAATAGCTGTGGTTAGGGAGGTGGTGCGAAATTATACGAAGTAATATTTTTCAACTTCTTTGTCTAAATTAAGACAGTATTTAATTTTTCACAAACGTAGTGTATACGAAACAACAACGGAACAAACTGACCACCGTCATACCTATATACCTATGTGTTTCAACTGTCTCAAATAAATTACATTAGCAATTCGTAGGATTTAAGTATACACAGCAGTGTATAGCATAGAATAGATTTTTATTTGCAAGAATATGTTAACATTTTAGATGCGTAAAATTACTATTCACTACATATTCTACTGAACACACCATTTAAATAGCTATAGGTCGAAACTAAATCATTAATATTAAAATTGAGCCTCAGAAATATAGAAAAGTCAGATTTATTATACAACATGCAAAACATAAGCATTGATTTATTCCTTTAAAAATCATGTGTTCATGAGCAATGACGTTTGTTTTTATAGGAGGCTTCTTATGCGCGGAATGAATGTGAATTAAGTATTTTTGGCAGTTGTAACGAGACCTTGGTCATGTGCTCATTTGCAATGTCTATTGTAGTTGTTAACGCTTGTGCTGTGTTTAAGTCTATGTGTGCTGTAATCAAATAGGTTTAATCAGCGAATTGATTGTCAGGTTTTTCTATTCAATTACATTACACATATCATAGATATAACATTCAGTTAGGTTTGTGTTTGAGCCCTGGGCGCGTCGTTATAACTACGTCGCTAAAGTTATTAGATATTTTAACAAATTTCGTGGTCATATTAAAAGAAGTTAAAGACATAAACCCTCGTTTAAACCCTACACTAACATTTAATTCAAAACTTACTAAATTATTCGGGTAAAGCATCAAAAGCTTTGCTGAAATCAACAAACAAAGCGAGAACATGTTTTCTCTCATGCATATGTTTGTTTATTTCATCAGAGAATTTAATAATTTCCGTTCTTTAGAAAGTCAAATTGGTTATTATTATTTACATTATATTTTTGATTGCTATTTTTGGCTGGATATTTTCCAGCCACAATGCCATTCTGTACATATTTATTATCTCTTACTCTTTTGTTATCATATTTAGATCTTTTTCAATTTTCTATATCAGATTCTTTTGCCTTTTAATTATAATCGATTTATTTTAAATTAAACTACCGGCACTGCAACCGGATTAAAAAAGCATAACATAGCATGCTATTATTTATGAAAAATCTGTAAGTCATTTTGTAAGATTTTATAATTATATCATACATTGTTTTGGTTATCTGCCCGCATAGTTTATTAATTATTTACCAGAATAAAGATTATTAGATTTTTGCTATATGAATCACATAGTAATGCTGTTTGACTCTCAAATTTTTTTACCATTATAGAAAATAATTTATTTCTCTTTTTACAAGTTAATTCACTTTTCGGTAAACCATACATAGATTATTTACTCTTATTGTTAGTATGATAATACGTATTTTTTACATATATCATATATATATTAGTAAAGTTATCCGTTAAAATATGGACAATTTCGTCGGGTTTTTTTTTTTTTTAATTTAGTGGCAATCTCGTTGTTACGAATTCTGCCAATGTCAAGTCATTCCGAACTTATATTGCACTGTTTCTTTAATTCAGCTCAGCTGATTATTGGTCGGGTTTATCAAATTGCATAGACTGACATAATTACGTGTTTGTCAATTTATGAACGGAATTTTCATTGTCTATGACGGAAAGACGATATTGTTTATGGAATGCATCGGTTGTGAATGCGTATGCATTCGCATAGGTACGAGTGTATCGAGTATCGAGCAACCAATTATGTAATGATCTGCTAGAGCTGTGGTAAGAACCGCAGTGTTTATCAAATGGTATCCTTTATCGTAAACACATGATCAATGCGTATCGATACTGTGCCCTTGTATTCTACGCGTGTCTGTTGATTTATGGCAGGTTGTAAGCCTAATTCACTGAGACTATTTGTGTAGTTAATTGTTATCTAATTATGTTGTTTTATTTGAAATGAAACTATTATTTACGGACGTTATCGCGTTTACTATTTTTTTCTAAATCAACTTTACTCTTTAAATTCAAAAATTAAATTTACAATGGAATTAGAGGCAAACGACTCATTAGCTTTTATAGATGTATTAGTAATTCGGAATCCTCATAACACCATTACCCACACTGTGTAAAGTGTGGCTCATGGTCTGTGAATTTCACCACCATCCGTCTCAATTAGCTTCAGAGAGGAAGAATCTTTGTTTCAGAGAGCACGAGGGATCTTGGACAGTAAACAGTTGGCCACCGAGCTTTAGCATGTCAAGTAAGTGCTACACGGCAACAAACTTCGGGTTCCTCGCTTCCGTCGTGGTGAGCGACTGGAGCCGACCGTCTGAGTCAAGCGAGTGCCTGTTGAATCATCGTATGTCAGAGGCGTTACAGATATGTTTGGCAATATCTTAAAGAGGGCTTCCGTAAATACGTTTTTCAAGCCGGCGAAAAACATAAGTAGATTTTTATTGTGAATGTGATCTCTCGTACATTGGTCAAACTAAAAGATCTGTAAAGACACGCGTAGCTGATAAGAATACAAAGCAGGTGTGAAAGATCTACGCTCTAGGAAGACTACATCAGATTTGATAGACCCACAAATCCTCGCAAAGGAACACCGATTCCTGCCAAGGATGATTCGCAAGGCTATTGAAATTAAAGAAACATCCAAATTTCAAATGTACTATACATTTGAATTCGCGTAAAAACAAGAAAACATTATATATAACTTCAAGTCGATATACATGTCACGTATTAGTAAGTAATAATTTTATGTTAATACTATACTATATTGAATTATTAAGTTTAATCGTAAAATTTAATTTATTAGGTAATTAAATTATGTTATGATAGTTAGCTATATACATTTTATGCAAATAAACATTCTCAGTAACTCACTTTTCCTTGGGCCCCAAGGTATTATTTACAAACAAAACAAATAGTATTATTTACTATAAACAGAGCTACAACTTCATTTAGTTAAACGCCTGAAGAATAAACAACAACATCGGGCCACTTAATCATTTTCAAAAGTCCTCAATTTTAAGGTTATTTGTTGACGCTTGGGGCCGATTGATCAAAAAAAAATTTTGTTGATTTTTATCGAAAAAAAATATAAAAAGACAAGACGAAATTTATATAAGCTGACGACCGTTTAGTAAATAATGAGGTAGTCAGGGATTGTGATTTGTATTATTGTCATTACTTTTCACTGAAAAGTGACAAATTCTGGTGAAAACCAGAATTTATTCGGCCACCTAATTTTCCTTTGGATTATACAAGGTAGTTTGACTGTACTAATTTAAATAGGGAGCCAGTACCATTACAGGCTATGAGGCATTCCATCTTGGTCTTATGGGAGGACATCGCATCTGTAACGGCCGAATAAAGCTGTCTCTAATTTTCTAGATCCACTTACCACAAGATGTTAACTCGTTTGTAACAAAATAAAGTTTATTGTTACCACAAAACAAATAATTAAAGGTTACGATGCCTGTTGAGTTTCACGTAAACTAGGTTATTGATAAAGGATGGAAAAGTTTCATGGCTGGACGTCATAAGAGTTCATTCAAACAATGTTTTTAAAAAGGTTTCCGAATGAACGCAAGAAGTACACATAGTAGTGTTTTATATAGTTTATGAAATGGCATGTGCCAACTAATTGTACGTTAGGATTACATGCTTCACGTTGATAAAACTTTCATCCCTTCATAGTGTATAGTATAATGTTAATAGATTGACATTAATAAAAAAAAATTCCGTAATAAAATGAGTTTTCAACTACCTGTATGGATTAAGCATTAGCCTCTGAATAAGGAGACCCTAGTTGGATTTCCTACGTAGAGGTCTCATGCCAAATGAGTTTTCTTCATTGGTTTCTGCGGATTCTTTCAGATCTTCCATGACTCCGCCGCTGACCATATTTCAGCCGCGGAGGGTAGGTAACGCAGAATCATAATACCGACTAGTCTAGTACCATAACAAATGGATATCCGTTGTCTCTGCTTTCCCCTATATATAACACCGAGTAACACTCAAACCGAGTGCTTTTTATAATAATACAAATTACAATAATTAATAAAATTAAACGTATATCTGTAAAAAACGTTTCATGCCATCAGCGTTTCGAAGTGTTTTTGAAGATGGTTAAGCTTTGGGATTATATCGATGCGATATATTCCTTTAGTCGATTTTATGGACATCGAGCGTATTTTTTTTTATAGAAGACGGGATAAAGAGAACACACTTACCATCAGGTGACCCAAGCCATGGCGATGGTAAGTGATTACCGATATAATATCACTTGTGTTCATAGATTCTGCAAGGTCATCTGCTGTGACTGAATACATAACGTATCAATAGTTCAACAGTACCACATTCATCGGTAAATCCGGAGACCCGTGGTAGCCTAATGATCAGGGCGCTCAGTTTAGTTTCATAGAGCACGAGTGACCTGGTCGATTTTAACACGTGCTCGGCGCTGAAGGAAAACATCGTGTGGAAACCTAAATGTCGGAGAAATAATAAAAAAAAATATTCCGAGGATATGTGAAACCCGCCAACCCGCACTGGAGCAGCGTGTCGGGGCTTTCCCGGCTCCTAGACCCTCTCTGATACTCGTATTTGAGAAGGAATCATTTGCCCAGCAGTGGGCACATACAGGCCACTACTTCTAATCCCGCAGTGTTGTCTCGGCGTAAGAATCTGCCACCCCCTTTCTTTCCGAGAGTGAATATAGCAATGACTACGGATAGATGGCGAGATGACTATGTGGAAAAACACCAGACTGATCTACACACGATGCGTATATTTTACTCAACTATTACTAGTATTTCCTCACTGTGCAGTAGCATGGTAGTATATAAAAACCTTTATGACAAATTCTGAAAGAGGACATTATTTTTTATGGGAAAGGTGGCAACGAGCGTTTCATCTGATGGTAAGTGATTAGCGTCGCCCACGTACATCTGCAACACCAGAGGTGCTGCAGGTGCGTTGTCGTCTTTTAAGGGTACTTGGGAGATGAGGAGGAGGATGGGAAGGGGGTGTGGGCCTCCGGTTACCACACTCACCGAACGAAACGCAGAAGCGCACGATGCCTCTACTTCACGCCGGTATTCTGCGAGGCCGGGTTACCCTGCGCAGACGCGCATAAGATTGCATTTTGCGACGCGATAACGTCAAACATTTCTTATGCGCGGACTAATTGTAGATAGTTAATGAAGGAAAGTAGGATAAGTGTCTTAATTACTTTCCATACGTCCGACTTGGCTTGGCTATGGCGTCAGATTAACAGCGAGCAATCCTCCGCCGAACTAACTATAATAATAAATGCTAAAGTAAGTTCATTTGCTTCTTACATTTTCAAGGACAAACTACTGAACCGATTCCGATAACACTTTGCGAAAAGAAGTCTGGAGAAGAACATTGATTACTTGTCATTCTGATTGCTTTATCGTAGTTACCGAGGGATAATTACGACAGCAACAGACAAACATTTATGTAAATGTTTGAGCTGAGAAGGGAGCGGCTGGTGCTTCACGAGCTAAGGCGGCGCTGACTTTGAACAATCAATCGTAAAGATAACCAATGTTTGTACCAATGTAGTTCACTTACATTCCATTTATCTTTTCTCATAATCTATTATTGTTTAAATTTACAATTTTGTCCATGGTAGAATTTGAATTCTTTATTTGCAGTGCAGTGGATCCCAAGCCGGTATGACGGTAGGGTGGCGATGGTGCCGAGTGGTGGTGACTAAGAGAACCTACCACCTTACTTCTGTCTCGCCCCGTTGGTGTAATAAAAGTCAATAAAGGCAAAAGTTCCGACATAAATAGCGGAGTTACTTTTAAATACTTTCAATACGACAACCAGTAACTTCCAGGTAGAGACCTGTACGTATTTCGTCTATGAGCCGGAGAGATCGGAGACATATGAACGGACAGACAGATAGCTGTGACCATCAATAGGGCTTTGTTTTGCCCTTTGAGTACGGAACCCTAAAAGCTTCAGTAGTTTACAGAACTACCCCAATTGTAATCAACAATGAGATGTTGACATAATGAGAAAATTTGACAAATATTTGTTTGAGTTTCAGAAAACAATAGGTTTAATCAATATTGGGTAAACATATTCGTACCAAAAGCCAGAAACAATCTTTCGACATGCAAATTAAACTGGCTTAAATGCAAATAAAGGCGAATGATGTATTATTCATCGTTTCGTGTTGTTTGGTGGCTGTGATGAGTGTTAATTATTATGGGGATAATACTAATGTAATCTCGTTGGGATGTATACGCGGAGTAACAATTGAGTAATGAACACATATACAAAGGAGCCTGGTAATGTCCCACGGGTGGGTAAAGGTTTCCTCTAAATATTTAAAGGGCCGGAAATTGTTCTCCGCGCTTCAGATTGACGAATTTCACCGTTCTTGAAAAAACGTCTTTTTATATTTTTCATACATGTAGGTTGGATTTTTCTTCACGAGCTCTGGCAAATAAAGATTTAATACCCGTAGATGCAAAGAACAAACAGATTAACAGATAAAAATCCCAAAGATAATCTTAAGTTCGGCCACAGGCCTACTCTAGAAAGTTTAGTCCTGAAGTGCTCTTTTAGTATATTGGTTCGTGTGCATTTTTTGAAATGTTACATGATATTGTCTATTTTATTAAAGCTACCGTTAAAAGTACGAGTATG
This sequence comes from Bhutanitis thaidina, assembly GCA_029286595.1. Lineage (NCBI taxonomy): Eukaryota > Metazoa > Arthropoda > Insecta > Lepidoptera > Papilionidae > Bhutanitis > Bhutanitis thaidina. The sequence goes on along the minus strand of JAGSMS010000012.1, from coordinate 2,983,544 downwards.
TATGTAAGTTGTTGTTATATATATACATAAGTGATTTTAGTTGTACTTATTATTTGTGAAATATATATACGAGTATTTATAAGTAATTTAGTGAGTTTTTGGTTTTTCTTATACTTAGCGCCTACCACAAAAAATTCACCCTCCATAGGTTGATTGGAGGAGATTGAAATATAGGCATTAAGTTTGCCTTTTATGTCCTTCTGTATAAATTAATGGAAACAAAGATTAAATAAATAAATAAGTTTCGCTAAGTGCCAACGGTCTTAAGTATAAATTGTAATCTTTTTAAGTTTCTACACAAAGTTAATGAGATTATTTAACTTATGCAACTAAGCTGGCGAAATTCTGCACCAGCCGTTATTAATGTAGTTTGCTTGCATTTCTTTGTCGACAAGCTTTGCGCTGGTTATCATTCATATTATCAAGAAAGTTCCACTTTGTTGGTCTCAACAAAGATACGTCTTAAAAGATTTAATTAAACGGGTCTTATTATAAACTCAGTGAATCTTTACAACATTATTAATTAAACCAGTTGCTCTTTGATTTTAAAACTAGAGCTAAACGTTTATATTTTTTACTGCATAGTTAAAGCCGATGCATTACTCTCATTATCATCGTCAGCCTATTCAAGTCCAAAGCTGAACATAAAAGCTGTCAAGCGCTTCTTTAAAGCTTTTCCCATACTCTCACCACGCGGAGCAAGTGAGTTGGTGGTGAAGAAAAACACCGCGAGGAAACCTGCATGTCTGAGAAATAATAAACAATATTATTCCGAGGAGATGTAAAGCTCGCCAAAACCGCACTGGAGCACCTTGGCGGGCCTTTCCCGGCTCTAAAACCCTCTCAGATGTTTGAGAAGGAGGCCTTTGGACAACAGTGGGCACCTACAGCCTAGCTATTTTTACAATCATCTGTTCAACAGGCTCGACCGGCAATATATAATAAAATAACACAACAAGAGGAACTAGTACAATGTAGAATCCGACATATCAGGCCGAATGAATGCAGGAATCTACATTGTCATCGTTCAAGCGCGTCCTACGCTCGATTACTCGACAAGTATCGTCTTCTGTCTTTCGCTCCCGGGCGTACACTTCTAGGCGTTACGACTCTCGTGGCATAATAACAGGTTTGGCTGTATTTGACCTATTGGTGACATTAAATATGACACTGGGCGGTGCTCCGCAAATGCTTGTGGGCGAGCGCCTTGAGCTTCTGGGCCCGTTATATATTGACATATTTGCTGATGTAAAATACGAGAAATTAGTCACTGACTTATTAACTAATTTTTAATTTTTACACAACACTATATTTAATTCTTATTGTACCAAAACAGTAGAATTTCAATTGCTGGAAAACTTCATATGTTATAGAGTTCGAAACTGTTCTGTGAAGTTTCTTAATAGTATTTAAAGTAAAGAATTGTCTTCGATGTGCGGTAACAAGAATTTTATATTCAGATATGACGATCTTTTAATAGCGCATTCATTCATCGATAATATAGGGTTGATTAACAATCCATATCATTTTTTACGCATGGTATACACTAATCCTTAAATAACAGTTACGTACAATTATTTGGTTACCCTAATAAACAAATAACAGGATATCATAAAATAATCTAATCTATGTAGTTACTTTTAATATTTTTTTTATTTTATTTATTTATTCTTTATCGTGTCCCTAAATAAAGAAAGGAATGAAATGGGCGGACTTAATGTCGTTTGGCATTCTCTACCAGTCAACCCTGGGTGAGAAAGCTGCCAACATGTTTATGTTGGCAGGTTCAAAATAAATAATAAATATAAATTAAATATAAATTATGTATATATTCAAGTCTCATGTACAGGACATATGGTCCAGGAGGGCGAGGCGATGTCTGCCCCATGCGTCATGCTTGTGAACAGGGTTTGTGGGTGCTGGTCTCCTCGCGTTTACAAACCCTGTGTTATCTTTTAAATTAAACTTTATTTTTTGTGTATAATTTTATCTTAGAATGTGCTTTGATTGGCTGTGAGGCTATTTGTAATATACTAAATCGGTTTTAAAAAACAGGATACCTACGAAGATTCTTTCGCCGGTTCCTTCTCCGTCAGAGTCCTCATTAGGAAACGGTGGAAGATTAAAAAAAACACAATTGTCGTATGAAATCTGAATATCTTACGTCGAATAAAGATTTTTCATTTTCATTCATTTTCACACGTCGATTAGTAAGAAAAATAAATGTTTCGTCTTGTTAAATAAGCGCATAACTAGTTCGTTCAGACGATGTTGGTAGAGCTTTTAAATGTTGGAATTAGTTCGAATACAGCCCTCCTGCATTAACCGTTGTCCCGGGAGACAAATCCATTGGAAGTTTGGCGTGTAACTGTCATATTGCAATCAAAGTTTTAGAGATATTACGCCCAACAGCGCGCCGCTCGCTAACCTGTGCGACTCCGATCTGTGTTTTGAATACCGACTTCTCATAAACAAGTTACATAGTTGTATTAAACGCCAAAAGAAATATTCATTAATTTTATAATAAGAAGAAGAGCTGAACTCTTACGAAGTATAGTCGTCATGCGACTTCTTTTGTTCTTTTAATATTCCATAGACTTTTCTGCCTTGTAGTCGTCTTTGTACCCACCTCTTTCTTATTTCTGTCGATAAATCGCAGTGCAGTGTCGTGTTATAGAGAGCCAGTATAATTACAACCTATGGGGTATTATTATTCTACAATTATTCTTTATTCTTTAGGGTTAGCAACGTATCTGTAACCTTCGATTGAATTTGTTTGTTCATTGACTGCAGTTGCCACTGACGATCACGTGGACCGGTAACTCGTTAGTCACTATGAGATTATTGAAAAAAAGAAAACGTGTGCGTCTTGGGACGCCCGACAGAAGTGATAAAGTAAAGTAGCAGCCTGTAAGTGCCCACTGATGGACAAAGGCCTCCTTCTCAAATACTAATATCAGAGAGGGTTTAGGAGCCGGGAAGGGCCCGCCACGCTGCTCCAGTGCGGGTTGGCGAGCTTCAAATATCCTCGAAATAATATCTTTATTATTTCTCACACATGCAGGTTTCCTCACGATGTTTTCCTTCACCGTTGAGCACACGGTAAATACAGCACTTAAAATTGTTAATAACAATTTTAGTGGTGCTGGCACCGGGGATCGAACCCAGGTCACACGTGCTCTATGACACTAAAGTGAGCGACCTGACCACTAGGCTACCACGGCTCTTACACACATTACCCACATATTATCACAGAAGTGATAACTTAAACTAATATAAGTTGAACTATTTAATATTGAAATTGTTTTACTTGAGAAAAACTTAGGTTATTACTTTAAGCTGCCGCATAAACATATTTGCCCGAAAATATTAATAATTACATTAATAAATCGTAGAAGCGGTGAAAATTAGACAATTCTATTTTAGAACAAAATGACACTTAGGTCAATTGATCATCCTCAAATTTCAAAATGCGAGTGAGTCTCTAGTTATAAAGTCAATTCACCATTGCTCCGCTTGATTGCGCAACTGAGGAGGGCGCACGATTGGTGGTAAGTGCAGTTAATTTAGTCAAAATGTTAGTGTTGAATTTATACTATTCAGTAAGCGACCACAATTACAAAACTCCTCAAAAATAAATTTAATAAAACTCGATAATGATGGAGATGTCCCAATGGCCGACCACGACAACGGCGAAAATCTTCGAACACTCTCGTCAGTTGTCAAATGCGCAAGTTAATGTGCAAATGTTATAGACGTTCGGTACGCTTGTCTAATAATAATGAAGGGAATATCAGAAATATCAAAAACACATTACCCGACACAATGCCACTCAAAAACTAACAGTTTGTGCCATGCCTATTTAGGCATGGCACAAACTGTTAGTTTATAAATGCCAATATTTATTGGCACCTAAATATTAAATATTGGTGCTTAAATATTGAAATACAACATATGCGTTAGTTATATCTCATACCTAATGGATCCTTGTCTCCACGAGGGTAAAGACAGGTTATATAAGGGCTTGATCCGACTAAAGCCCCACAGTGTCCAACCTTCACCGCATATCGGTGGAGGGCCACGTGAAAGCTCGAGCTTACATCCGCCACCCGATCACCGCCGTCGGCTTAGGTAGCCTCCTTGAGACATAATTCTTCCTATCCCTTTTCCTCGTGATACGCCAGAACATGGACTTACCCGAATCGGCCACTCGAATACCATGGTCGTTACAGCTTGCACTTGGTAACACCAGCACTCCAGGCCCTCAGCGCCGGATCTGGTTCATGACTGTCGTTAACTACATTTTGCTTAATTCGCTTTCCTATTGACTTTAGCTGGGATTAGAATTCAGGACCCGTTGCTTAGCAGTCAAGTAAGTTAACCAATAAGAAACGTGGATGTCAAATAAATAACTAAACATTTACTTTTCTTCCTTAATCTCATTTCGTTTGAAGTGACAATTATTTTAGTTTTCATATTTAAATTACTTGATCAAACTTCCTTTTCGAGTTTATGTACTTAATTCTATGCACAAAATTGTAACATTTCTAATAAAGTTATAACAGACATTTTGAGCACGGAACATAAGTTCATATCAAGCAAGATTGCGACACTATTTCTAGGAAGTAAGAGATGGTTTTCGTTCCACAAAACCATTTTCAATGGTATAGTGTCAATAGCATTAAGCAATACTGAGAAAATTGACATCTAGAAATTATTGTCGAAGTCTAGGGATCGTGAATTTATGAAATGGACTGTACAAATTGTAAGCGTTGTAAAGAGTATTCATCGAATTATTTGTTAGATATTCTACTGTTCACCCCTACACGAATAAGCGTGAAGAGGTAACAGTTGTAGATGTAAGTTGATGACTGCTAACATTGGTCCTGTTTATTCTTTAACAGCCGTCAGGAGTTCATCGAACCGAACCGAATGCAATCCTCTCCAAGAAAGCGCCTACAAAAACTGACACAAACTTCGTGAAAGGTTCGCGCTTCACTCATCACGCTGGATGAGTGGTTTGTCAAGCCCCCGCAATAGTGACTGTTCTTTCCATCGCTGTTCTGCGAGATTTGGGTTCCGTAAGTTCGAATGGATGCATCGGTCGCCGTGGACACAAGAGATAGCGGGGTGCACCACATGCGGTTGAGGTCACGAGTATATTTTAAGCGTGGTAGAGCCAAGTGGCGGCTTTTGCTGCTGCTCGAATGGGCCGGCTCGACCGGGTTGGTACCACGGCCTCGCAGAATACCGGCGTTAAGTAGAGGCATCTTGTGCTTCTGCGTTTCGTTCGGTGAGTGAGATAACCGGAGCACCACTTCCCCTCCTCTTCCCTCCCATCTCCCAAATATCCTTAAAGACCGGCGACGTACCTGGAGCGTCTATGGTGTTGCAGATGTATGTGGGCGACGGTAATCACTTACCATCAGGTGAACCGCTTGCTCGTTTGCCGTCTTTTCCATAAAAAAAAAATATTATGTTTCTTGGATAGGTTATGCCTGATTGAATCACAAATTAAAGAATAATGTTGATGTGGCCTTCTACTTCTCTAAATATTATAGATAATTCTAAAATTATCCATTGTAATTTCCATCTGTCTTGAATCAGAGAAACCAGCTCTGTCGGGTGGCGATGCTTAGTCAGCTCATTCGTAGAGCTATGACATAAGAAGAGGTCTCAAAATTTATCAGACTATGTTTTTAAATTAAATGTACATATAACACGCACCCAGACACTGTTTGAAACGATTAATTATTGACGTGTTGAAACAATAGCAATTATTTACAGTTGTTTAGTTAAACTTTGTGTCTTCAGTACTACACTATGTTAACAATCTTACTATACTTACTATGTATACACTTAATATTTTACCATGTAAATCACTTAATTGCATTGATTTAAGTGAGTTGGCGAAGCTCTGATTTTGTTTTCACTAATATTATTCATTCAACTGACCGGTCACGACGCAAAACCGGTCAATTTCGTTTCATTATTCTCCTGAATACACATTCATTCCATTTTTGTGTCTCGTTAAGTTAAGACGTTATAGCAAGAAGTGTATTTAAAGTTAAGTTTAATTATTGTAACAAGAAGAGAATATAAATCTAAGTGTTATAAAAACAAATGCATATAAACGTGGATATTCCGAAGAACTTTAGTACTCGTTTCCTGACTTTTCAAATTATGTAATTACTCACACAAAGGCACACGCCTTTGTCCACGGTATATAACAATCTGAATATCAGAATTTTATTTGACTGTAAAAGATTGTATTAAAAAATGTATACGCTTCCAGGACTTTAATTAGTTTAATGGAGTTTAATTGGAAGTGCTATAAAAATACAGACATACGAAACGAAATAATGTTCCTTAAATTAAGGTTTAAAGTGCAATATATAAACGGAAATATTGTAATATGATATTCAAACTAAGGTGTTCATAAATTAAACAAATTTTATTGGAAATTCACGACACTGTGAACTGTTGAAATCGATTTATGCAAACGGTACTGCGCTAACCAAACTTTAGAACACCACGAACAGTTCGGTAACATCATTTATGAAGTCATTTGAAGTCAAACATTGTAACTGACGATTCAAATCCATAGATTTATGCACGTACATTTCATTAATTTTGTATGTACAAGTACAAAATTTGCGATATTATTTTTTATGGCATAGGGGCAAGTGGCCCACCTGATGGTAAATAATTATCGTAGTCTACGTACATCTGCAACGCCTGAGGAGCTGCAGATGCGTTGACGGCCTTTAAAGATATTTGAGAGTTGGGAGCATGAGTATGGGGAATAGGGAGGAGGAGTGGGCCTCCGGTTATCTCACTTATTTGACCGAAACGCAGAAACACAAAAGCCTCTGCTACACGTCGGAAATATGCGAGGACGCGGTACTACCCCTTTAGAGCAGCAGCGAAAGCCACTGCTTGGATCTACCACGTACAAAAATACTAAAATACTCATTAGAAATCAGTTTAAAAGTGTATAAATATATCTAATGCCGTGTGATGTGTATTAAAACATGCATCTAAACTTGTTCTTTTAAATCAGAATCTCTATCTACGGTTTTAAAGCGTTCACAAAATCGAAACCTCTAATAACAGCTTCAATACATCCTGCATAAAACCATGTAAAGTACGCGTAAATCTCAAATAAATCAATGCGAAATAAAATCCAGCAAATTCGAATGTACGCAAATGAACATTCGGTAAAATAGTATCGTTTTTTCAAACGAAACGTTAATCAATAATAAATAAAATCTCTTAGCCTTTTGTTTGTGAAGTTCTCCCGCAAATTAAAATAAACGTTAATAGTAATTCATTTTACGCGGCTTACACTTTGCACTCACACACACATGCACATATAATGCATGCTGCATTTATCGATAAGCTCTCTCATGATCGGATAGTTACGGAAGCATTTCCATAAAATTTAAACTTTTTTTTCCTTTTTCATCTGGATTTTGTTTCGTAGGACGTATACTTGTAACTTTCAAAATCTGAAATATTAACAAAATTTATTCAATAAGCACATATTATTGAATAGCCTATACATGCCTTATGCTAAGCCATTTGAAACTCTACAAATCCAATATCTTATTCAATTTTTTTTTATAATCTACTTCCGACGTTCTGAATTGAGTAACTGGCACTATAATCTCGTGTTTGCTTCATCATCATCATCATTTCAGCCTATCACAAGTCCACTGCTGAACATAGGCCTCCCCCAAAGATTGCCACGAAGCTATTGTTTGCTTTTGCTCGTGTTTGCTTATTAAACATTATTATGGTTCTAAGTTATACCTATTCCTTTTAATCTCCATGAAAAGGATGATTGTCAATAGTTCTTACAGCTTTCTTTTGTAAATGGAGCCGATTTGTATTACAAAGCAGGTTTATTTTTTTATAAATAACCAAGTGCTTTTTGATAGTCTGGTCAGCAAAGATTCTTCAATTCGTATTCTTTCTTTATTTATTAGTATCGATTCCTTTCTGAAACTTGAGCCGTAGCTCAGAGCTCATGCTGCCGCTCTTGACTTTCATAGTATCCGAGTGACCTGAACTCTATCCCGATGCTGGTACCACTGACCATCTATATCTCTAATATATCTCTATAATAAAAAAAAAATTTCGTCCGCCAATTGCGTTGTCAAAACCTTCTCTTATATTAAGCTGAGACTTTAGCCAAGCATTGGGTAATTTTACAGGCTGTCACTACACTACTTCCGCCCGGGGCCTTATTAGCTATGCCACAGAATATTTCACAAAAGTTCCATTTGAAGTCATCCCTCGATAAAATCACACCGTTTATTCGAACACGGCGACAACTTCTCAATACTACTGGCAGATGTTTGCTGTGGTGGATATTATACAGCTGCAAGTTTAAGCAAGGCACTAACTCGAATTTATCTACCTATGTCCGATGTATGCGATCAGAAGAATCTGACCATCGATCAGATGGCTCAGTGAAGAACATGCCTATTCACTACCTACCCATGGTGCTAATGTCGTCGACTCTCGGAGTGTGAATATGAGAATATTAGCAATTGTGACTATCACGTGATGTAATCTCACTGGATGTCCAAGGTAGCTTCAACTCCTTATATTAAAAAAATAAGCTTAGTGGCGTCCGTCTATCGTTTTATTTGGCACTGCTGTTGCTATTTCGCTTATGAAGCGTGAAGATTATGGAAAATCGTTCTATTGAGAGAGAATTTGGTTTAGCTGTGGACTATTCACAGGCAGCTAGAGCATCACTTTCACTATTTATAATGGTGAAATATTTTCTTCAAAATCAAATGGGTGTTCAATAAAAAAATCATAAATCAGTTTATATCCACCGAAGACACTTCCAATATTTCGCTCCACTTTTGTACGCAACTGTTCTGTTGTGTGTTTCTGAATTCTGTTATAGTGGGGTAGATATTGCCGTGGTAGTCTAGTTGTAAGGGTGCACGCTTTAGTTTCTAAGAGCGCGAGTGACCTGGGTTCAATCACCGGTAGCTGGCACCGCAAAAATTGTTAATAGCAATTTTAAGTGCTGGATTTACCACATGCTCAGCGGTGAAGGAAAACATCGTGAGCAAAACCGGCATGTCTGAGAAATAATAAAAAAAATATTTCGCGGATATGTGATGCCAGCCAACCCCCACTGGAGCAGCGTGACGGGTCCGTCTCGACTCCAAAAACCCTTACAGATATTTAAGAAGGAGACCTTAACGCAGCAGTGGGCACTTACAGGCTTACTTTATCCATATAGTGAAAATCAGAGGCTCATTTTCCACCGATGATGCTCGGACATCTTGTGATGAGAATCGACGCCTGTAGACAACGAGTGTAATGAAGACCGGAGTAAATATTTGCAGACGTATCTACGTCTTTCATAATCGAATATGGTACAGGAAACGTATATTCTTATTTTAAAAACATTGGTGACTATTAGTGGCTGTTTTAATTTTAATAGAACCGTAAATATATAACTGTGGGAGATTTATACATCGTCGATCGTCGGTCGTCTGTATTGGGCAACATGAAATCCCGATCATAAGAAGCAAGGGCGCAAGGACGTATAAAACGATATCAAGCAACGCGTAAGCTAAGTACGCTCAGCTCCACGATATAGCGTAAAAGTGTAATCGTCTCGATGTGGGAACATTTTACGCGAGAGACAATAACGGGCGTAACGAAGCATGCTTGGGAAGATAAATGAAGTATTAGTTAGAGGATGACACATGTTACAAAAGTCAAAGCTATATATAAGCGAGTTGGAGTAAACATTGTTGTTGATTGTTCTAAGTCGATTTAATAACATTTTAATATTACGATATCACACAAACAGAAACAGTAATATTTACTATATTCGTAATATTTGTTATATAATACATTAAGAGATAGGGAAATTCAAATAAAAAAAAAAGATGTGGTACTCACTACTGCCTACCATAAGAGATTCCGGAACTATACTTTTATTTAAGAAACGTGTAAATAACCACTACTTAGCTTCGTGTTAATCGAATATAAATATATATATATATATATATATATATATATATCTCTATTTATTTAAATATATCTATGTATATTATTTAATTATATGTAATCATATTTATTTAATTGTATACATAATATGTATTAGAAATATACGTACCAAGTTTGCCATTTCAATAAAATTTCTTGTTAGGGTCTGCTGGAAGAAATTTCAATGTATGGAATAAGTAGTGCCCTTGTACAAATACTATGTTTTAATGTTTTCATGATTTTTTGGGCGTTCATAAATAAATAAAAATAATTCAACATAACTATGCTGTAGCTAGAGCTGAAGCCGTGATGAAGGACATGTTTGAATCATGATGTCGACGCCAATGTATTTTATGTTACTTTCACGTGAGGAAAGGTGCTAACACCTACCAATCACCGAAGGCGATAAAGGTTGAAATAATGAAATACACTTTATTGTACACCAATTAGCAAAAACTAGAAAAAAAGAAATAAAAAGAAACATAAAATACACAAAGGTACAATTGGCGGCCTTATCGCTTAGAAGCGATCTCTACCAGGCAACCATTTTGCTGAGGAAATAATGACCAGTGAGCAAGGGTTAAGGGTGTACGCAAGTTACTAAGAAGTGAACATATAATATAGTAAATATACATTGATGTATACACAAACGGTTATCTCGGAACCAGCATTAAAGATGTCGGACCGCGGTAAATACCCCGTTGGCCCGGTGGCCTCGATTGCTTCGGCGGTAGAGTTTCGCGAGCAGAAGGCCCGCAAGCTAGGTACAAAAAGTGAGCAACGACGGTCCTGGAGCTGGTGCGATGCCTGCTGCTGTGTCGCGCTCGGAGCTCCTGTTGAACGAAAGAACGACTAAGTATGTATCCGATGTATTCGATGAAGTTATTACTGTTAGCCATATTGGCTTTTACAGCTTCATAGGTTTGCGGCTGCGTCCTTGAGGCCGCAGGCGTTATGCTTTAAGCAGATGTACAAGTGTACATCTACTGCTTACCTCTTTACAGTAAGCTATCTATGGACCGTCCGAGGGAGGTTCAGACTACGTCTCGGACGGTCGAGGAGTTTCGATAGAATTGGGCGGTAAGAACCGTCCTGAATCTCGGGTGTACGGCGTGTACGCGGGTGTTCTGTTGGCTCGATACGCTCTTATGCGTCGGCGGGGGATTGTGAAACTGTTACGACTCCTAACTGTATGTACAGTGTGTGCTTGAGTAGGATTAACCGAGACTGGGTGGGTTAGTCGGTTTGTAACGACTAAGACGACCCAAGGGCCCCTCTTATGGAGGTGAAAACCTCGGCCGGGGTTACCACGACCTTGTCAAGAGTATGTCTCGTGTGAATCTGTAACCGCATGTTTGATAATGAGCACCGCGGTACGGCAGCAGTCAGGCGCTACTCAAATTGTTAATTGCAATTTTAAATGCTGCATTGGCCCACACTCACCACGCCTGGGCAGACAGATTGCTTATTGGGATTTGGGTCGATCGCCCGGGCCTCTTTTGTTAATTAGCAGGTTGCTCCAAGTGCAGGCGAGGTTGGATTAAGATATGATATATTTTTATTACCGCCCCTGTGATCAATACTTTTCATGCATTTTTATATGCAATTATGTTTATTTCATTAATATTAGCACCAGTATAAAGTAAGACATTAACTAATAAAAAGCAACAGGCCGACAGATCTTCCGCGCAAACTACATGTTAATAAAAAGAACTACAGACAGCGCTCCGGCTTTTGAAAGATTGTAGTTTATATTAAACGCTCACAATGAAAGTCAGAATATTTTTTAAAAAAAATCGAGTTGTTAATGCAAATTGCTTTTACGTGGTATTCATTTGTGTTTTGTAGTATTTAATTTAATCGTTGGATATTATTTATAGTGTGATTCATTCCCAGATTCATTATAATGAATACGTGATACGCTTTACGTTTTTCCTTTTAATTTTTACATAACTTTATTGTTTATTTTAAGAATAAAACAGAGTAAAAGATATGATGTATCATAAAAGATAGTATTTAGGAATATAAAACAAAAATTAATTAGAGGAGATGTGACGTCCGCCAGTGCATCGGAGCAGTAGACTCTCAAAAAATTTTGTCAAGGAGTGAGATATTATTGGGCTGCTACTTTGCTGTTTAAATTTTAAATAGGAATATGATACTGTTGTTCCACCTGGCACGTTAGACATTGTTCTGTCATTTCCGGATGCAGGCGTGATGAATGTTTCATTTCTTAATTACTTAATAACTCGATCTGATTTTGTAATGATATACGCGAACGCTACACATTTGGACTGAAACTAATATTTACAAATATTATCGCGTTTAATTTTTGTTTTTATATTTCCGACGTTTCGAGTTCTAATAATTAAAAGCTGAAGTTAGCCCGAGTTGACTATGAAATCTGTACTTGTAACTTCTCTGTCCCACCCTGACCACGGTTTGCTGTAAATCACTCGAAACGTCGGGAATATAAAAACAAATTTAAAAGCTTTATTTCAAACAGATTTTATGATTTTCTTTTTTGGGACTAAACCAAGATTCTTGAAATATTTGCATTTGTTTTATAAAATTTCTTAATTTAAAGAAACAGATGTGATATTTTATACAAAATAAACAGTCCACGTCAAACATTGAAAAAAATAAAACAAGAATTTATTATTTTTAATTCTCAATTATATATAATAGCTGGCTGATAAGTGTTTTAAAATTCATTAAGGATACTGAGTTACTTAAGTTCGCTTTAAGTATCTAGTGGAATGAGCCGATTAAAGTTACAAAGTCAGCTTGACTCTTGCTCTTAATGAAGCGAAGTACTCAGGGCTCTCAAAGTATCTCTTGAATTAATCCATGTGTTAATTCCTTAAAACATAGTTTAAACAGTTTCATTGACGCGCAACCACTAACCCGAATTTACTTTGACTCGTTTGATTCATACATTTTAAAAGATGGCAAACACAATGCCAATGTTAAATTGCTCCTTAACATATTTATTTATTTATTTAATCTTAGTTTTTATACCTTTATAAATGCAATACAAATGGCGGACTTAATGCATTTTGGCATTCTCTGCCAGTCTACCTGAAACGTGGAGACATGTTAAGGCGCAAAACATAAAAGTTGTAAAAAAAACTAAAATACATAAATATCCTAACTAAACTGAAACCTAGAAATGTTCTATGACCTAAATACCATACATACATACATAGATTTTTTTTCTTTAGGGGAAAGGCGGCAAACAAGCGGTTTACCTGATGGTAAGTGATTACCGTCGCCCATCTACATCTGCAACACCAGAAGTGGTGCAGGTGCGTCGCCGGCCTCTAAGTGTATTTGGGAGATGAGAGGGAGGATGAGGTGGGGGATGGGGAGAGATTGTGCTTCCGGTTACCTCACTCACCGAACGAAATCCAGTAGCACAAGATGCCTCTACTTCACGTGAGAGGTCGTGGTACCAACCCGCTCGAGCCGGCCCATTCGAGTATCATTATCGCCCGTGGGATTTCGACCACTACGCAGACTCCCGAATATTATCGGCACTTGTCAACTGCCGTGAGTGTACGCACAAACAGATGCACTCACACATCTTTACCTATCCCATATAATAAAAACCTTACCCCTTTACTATAGAAAGCTTAGGTATGTGATAAAACTGGACATAGGCTCAGATGCAGTGTTAGAGATAAGTGACGCAAAATAACTCAATTCTGCTATTGGAACCCTTCTCCATCATCAATACGAGGTTTTTGGTAACGTACGATTAATCATACTCACTATGCTGGGTAGGCGTTGATGACAGCAGTACTGCACACCAGAGGATCAATTTTCTCCGATCAGTCGGTCGTCAGAGTTTCGCTCAGGGTATACCGCGTGAAAGACACCGTCACAGGGAGAAAAGATTGGTACCCTAATAACCAATATATTTTTTGTATAGGCGGGAGACGAGCAAGCGGCTAGCCTTATGGTAGGTGATTACCGTCGCCCAGCATACATCTGCTACACCGGAGGGTCCGGAGATGCGTTGGCGGCCTTTAAAGATATTTGGGAGTTAGGACGGAGGATGAGAATGGGGATGGGGAGGGGGAGTAGGCCTCAGGTTACCTCACTCACCGAACGAAACGCAGAAGCACAAGATGCATCCACTTCACGCCCGTATACAGCGAGGCTGCAGCAAAAGCAAAAGCCACTGCTTGGCTCTACTACGTACTAACATTTCTTCTGATTAATATTTATAACATGCGTCAAAATATCCAGCACTAAAGTTTAATTTTTAGTCCAGTTGTCCTTTAATAAGTTCTGAATAAAATCCGTAAAGTTATTTAATGAGTTACGAATATTTCTTAAAAGTAAACAGTGCCCTTCGTATTTCGAAGAATTCCTTTTAAAATTTGTAGACTGGCTTGATTTAAAACCAATAATAAAAAAACGAACTAACCTTTTTGTAAGGAGAACAACAGTGGCTGGCTTGCTTTTTGCAGGAAATTTTTCCAGACATTTTTCTATATGGAGGGTAATATACTCCAATACGTAGATTTACCACGAGTTTTTATTATGTTTTAGATATTTGCGATTGAAGAAAGTGATGTTAGAAAAATATTTTATATTATTTGTCGCTGCCTTACGATAAAAAATAATGAATATATTCTTAAAATAATTTTGTCTCTCGAAACAAAGGGATTAAATAATAATTATTTAAAAAAAAACATATGTCCTTGATTTTTTTTTATCGGTTGGAGATAAGCTAGCACTATACCTGATGGTAAGGTCCAACTGTAGCCCATGAACACATGCAAACAACTTCAATCGAAGAAGGTTAGCTGAATACTAAGATGGTATTTTTTTTTTACTGTGGAGGAAGATGCTTTACGCCTTCCTCGTTGCTGGCCGGTAGGCCACCAAACGGCTTATGTCTGACTCGGATCTCAGAAGGAGAAACATACCGACTAAAAACCATCCACGTGAGCTGTTGGCTCGGGGGCGCTTACGGCTTCATCGAGAGCGATGGCCCGCAAGTTGAAAAAAAGGGTGCGACGCTGGTTTTTTTTTTTTTTTTATGGAAAAGACGGCAAACGAGCAAGCGGTTCACCTGATAGTAAGTGATACCGTCGCCCACATACATCTGCAACACCATAGATGCTGCAGGTGCGTTGCCGGTCTTTAAGGATATTTGGGAGATGGGAGGGAAGAGGAGGGGAATAGGGAGGGGATGTGGGCCTCCGGTTACCTCACTCACCGTACGAAACGCAGAAGCACAAGATACCTCTACTTCACGCCGGTATTCTGCGAGGCCGTGGTATTAATCCGGTCGAGCCGGCCCATTCGAGCAGCAGCTAAAGCCGCCGCTTGGCTCTACCACGCTAAAAATTGCTGCTGTGAAGCGCTTCGTCCGCTGAAATCGAAAGCAAGCTTCCAAGATAGAGGAGCGGGGCGTTCCTAGGCGATCCGAGGGCCCCGATCGGGGAGGTGAAACCTCGTCTAAGATCGCCAAATAATAGGACCATTAGTAACGACCTCTGCCTCGAACAATTCTCGTGCGGTTCTTGAAATACTGATCTAAGATGGTAATGTCCCGCAGTTCGTAATTATAGTGGCTCTCTATACCTTTCAAACCTGAATATAACGACAACTGCCCTTTGACGGTATAAATGTGCCTATCAAGACTTCAAGGCAGAGAACGAGTCTACCGTCTGTTAAAATACATATGTATATGCATAATAGTAAAATAAACACCTAATAAATTGTTGATTTAATAATGAAAATCCAGGGATATTTACTGTATGACAAATACTGTATTGTATAACAAATACGAATATTGTCTGTAATATTTTTGGAGAGAAATGTTTCTGTAACAAAATCTCAGAGACAAATATTTCTATCAACATGCGAAAAATGAATAACCAATAGATAAAAAGGGTAAATGTAATATAAAGCGGCCCATGGCAAATAGATAATCGTTGTCAAGATATTTCTTCTTCATTAAATCTATTTCATTGTACATTTCGCAAATTGTTGAATGATAATATAGTCCCCTGGGCACTTTATTGTTATGAGCCGGTTCTACCGTAAATAATACAGAGTTCATTATGTATTATGTAAATTAATATTATTCAAAGACCAACCCAATAACACAATTCTTGGTAATTTCTGGCACGCGTTTTCTTCCTTCTCGAACACAAGGTCAATAAGTGACAAAATTAAAAAGTAAGCTCTTATGATCGTATATCGAGTAAAAGCACGTGAGAGGTCTAGTACAGGTGTTTATTAAAATAACCAACTCTTTAATGACCAAAGTCAATGATTTAAGTCGTACATAAATGTCGTGAAAGTTATTGACACGAGCTTACCACAATTAAATTTTAACAAATTAGCCTAACAATATGTACCAATAGTGAATACGAGAAATCATTAACGCTTTTTTTTTAATAATTATGATTTATTTAAAAAAATGTAAACGTACTGTAAGTGCCCACTGTAAACAAAGGCCTCCTTCTCAAATATCTGAGAGGGTTATGGAGCCGGGAATGCCCCGTCACGCTGCTCCAGTGCGGGATGGCGGGCTTTACACATCCTCGAAATAATATATTTTTTTTAAATTTTTTCGTCACGATGTTTCCTTAAAATCGCTATTAATCAATCGCGCATTTAAAGCTAAAGCGAGCGCCCTGACCACGTAGGGTTTTGACAAATCAAGGAAACATGCACAGCGTCTAAACTAAACACAATACAATAACTGTCACAACACTCTTTGAGTTGAATAGGAAAATGTATCTCCCTTAATTTAAAATAACAATACTATTTACAATAAAATGTACTGAGGACCTCTTTCACTATTTTTACACACGTAATATTTAGTTCTAATTAAACTACAATTCAACTTCTAATGGAAAGTGTACCGATCTATATATGCTATAATGTACTTAGCTAGCATCAACAACTGCCTTTTAGCTCATTCGTGACACTAGATAGTTCTCTAACCAATTTTAGTTTTTGATAAACATCACTCGTTTACGTATCCGATGGAAGTCCCAGAATGTCAGATTCGTGACGTATTAAGAGCTCTTTACTTCTTTTCATAGGAAAGGCGGCAAACGAGCTAGCATTTCACCTGATGTTAAGTGATTACCGTCGCCCACGTTCATCTGCGACACCAGAGATGCTGCAGGTGCGTTGCCAGCCTCTAAGGATATTTGGAAAATGGGTGGGAGAAGGAGGAGGGGGATGGGGAGCGGAGTGGGTTACCTGTTTTCTCGCTCACCGAACGAAACGCAGAAGCACAAGGTGCCTTTACTTTACGCCGGTATTCTACGAGGCCGTGGTATCAACCCGGTCGAGCCGTCTCATTCGAGTAGCAACAAAAGCCTCCGCTTGGCTCTACCACGTTCAAAAAAGTACTGATCAAATGATTATATTATGTCTAATAATTATAGACGGTACTAGAGTATCACTGACGTTGTATTTCACTCGGCAATATTATAACAATTCGCATATAACATTTATTAATTAACTGACCGAGACTGGCTTATAATCAAAGGACATTTGAAATAAATCAAAGAGTTTAGTTCCCTATTAAGTAGGGCATAGATATTGGTTATGGATATTCGTGGATGATCGTCAAAGGAGTAATCGTTAAGTCCAGAATATCACAAGTCGGCATTACGCCAAGCCATGGTAGTATGTGTGCATTGCATATACGTGCGCTTGTGTCTGTAATCTTTATTGTAGAGTCTGCTCATTTCGCGTGATAATTATTAGTAAGTTCCACGCACTCAAGTGCGAAAGCGGGTTTAACTTTCACTAGACTGTAAGATATTCTGTGTTCTTTCAACTTAATGTAGCTCGTATATAATTAGAGAGCTAGTGTAATAGTACGCCAAAATCGGCTAAACTCTACAAAAGTAGAGTTTCTTTCATCTTCCTTTCTGTCTGTTTTAGGTTGTATGCGTCCGTTTCAGAATTTTTAAGAAAGCTCTAACAAAATACGACCCGCCTACATCGAAGATTTGCCCATACTTACCACGCTGGGCAGGCGTTAGCGCGTTGCTTGTAGCAGTGTAGAGAGCAGGGGGTCCCTCTCAAAGGTTGACCTTTAGAGAAAAAGAAGGGTCACATTCCTGCTTACACTAAAAAGTAGCAGTCTGTATGCCCGTCACGCTTCTCCAGTGCGGGTTGGCAGGCTTCACATATCGTCGAAGTAATATTTGTTTTTATTTCTCAGTCAGCCAGGTATCCTCTCAATGTTTTCCTTCACCGCCGAACACGTGATGACTTCAGGAATTAAAATTGTGAATCACAATTCTCTAGGCCGGGCTAGGTCCCTGGTGCCGCGCGGCACATGAGACCTAGCCCGGGTCACTACGTGGTAAATGCAGCATTTAAAATTGCTATTAACAATTTCAGTGCTGTCTGGACCGTGAATCCAACCCAGGTCACTCACGCTCTATGAAACTAAAGCGCGCGCTCTGACTACTGAGCTACCACCAGCTATTTACCTTACACCTTATTATTTGAATACAACAGCTTTATACTACGGAAGTAACGACACGCATCCGAGGAAGCTTAGCTTGATACTGTCATGCGATTTTCGAAGTTTATAATTTGACAGCGACTGATCGTTGTCGATGCTAGGGGATAACGCGTTGCGTAATTGATTGGGATAGCCATCGAAGTGACTCTGTTTGAAGTTCAGCCGAATACTGCGTTACAGGCTGTACATTTATTTGGCTTCATGTGGATGGACGAAAAAGTTTGATAGGGGAATTAAAATTGGGTTTAACGACCTGCCATGTATATTTTGTTTGAGTGCTATTTGTACTTCTATCATTCATCTCTACAATTTTTTTTAATATTTTATCACTTAAAGTAAATCAGCAGCCTGTCAATCGCCCACGGCAGGGCAAAAGCCTGTTGTGTACAGAGTATAGTGAGTGTTGACGAATATCGCATGTCTTCGAAATACATTTTTCATTATTTCTCAGAGATGCAGGGTTCTGCGGGATGTTTTCCTTCACCGCCAGGTACGTGGTTAATACAGCACTTAAAATAGTAGCCTAAAAACTCTGCAGCAAAAGCTGGAATTCATCTTTAAAGGTCTGTTCATTCTGCGAGCATGCTGAACCCTCGCAAAATGGGATGGATTTGCGGCCAGAATCGCATTTGTTAGCTAGCAGACATGAGCAGGTGAGGCTGGTATTTGGGAAAAGAGAGAAGAGTATATTCTCCCTTTCACTTCATCAGGCAGACCTTCGAAGTCAGACCTTTGTGATGAAATTATTATTTACGGATTTTATCGCGATTCATTTAACTTTTTATATTCCCGCACCCACGGTCACAGGTAGAGTGATGTAATCCGTAAATAGTAGTTTAATTTCAATGTGTAGGATTCGCGTAAACACTAGAAATCGTTCACACAATATTCACTCATTCACTTTTAGTACGTGGTAGACCCCAGTAGAGGCTTTTGCTGTTGCACGAATCGGCCGGCTCAACCGGGGTAATACCAGTAACAGACTTGCAGAATACCGGCGTGTAGTAGAGGCATCTTGTGCTAGGTAATCGGAGAGTATATTCTCACCCCCCCTCCCTCCTCCTCCATATTCCCGTCCTCATTCTCCTTCCCGAATGTCCTCCTTGAAATTTGAGGACTATCAATTTACCGAAATGTCACTTTGTTCTAAAATGTAATTATTAAATTTTTCGTCCAAATATTTAATCATTACATGTTTATATCATCGAGGATAGTTAGTAGTTACTGCACGTGGTAGAGCCAAGCGGCAGCTTTTGCTACTGCTCGAATGACCTCGCAGAATACCGGTGAGAAATAGAGACATCATGTGCTTCTGCTTTTCTTTCGGTGACCCCCTGTCCTATCATAATTCCCTTTCCCCAAATATTTTTAAAGGCTGGCAATGCACCTGTAGCCCCTCTGGTGTTGCAGACGTGCCCCCCGTGGGAGACGGTAATCACTTACCATCAGGTTAGCCGAGGAAGCGGCTCCCTGACTAACCAGGGCTATATAACTAAATTAATGCTTACAGTTTTTGCTACATGTACAATAAATTTAATTAAATTATATATAAAACTAAATTGATAGTCGCTATTGTTGTCACTGTGTGAACCTCGGTCATTATACAAAATTATCACACTTGTACTTTTTATGCATCACATTTATTAATTAAAGAACCAGACCGTTTCGTATTATGGCATGTTACAACTAACCCATCTGTAATATTGTTTGTAAGTCTGAAGCGCTGAAAATTTCATGTGAAACAAGTAGTACGAATGTGACAGTTATCATAAATATAGTTTTATTTTCATTTTCAAGCACCTCTTAGTTCAATGTTTCCAACCCAATTGTCTCCCCGGCCGCTTAACGCCAAGTTGATATAAAATCTAAGAAGAAATATTTTTATTACAAGCCGAAGCAAAAATGTTTTATTAAATAAAACGTAAGTACACACGACCGTATATCCAATTCGGGGGTGGTCAGAGATGTAGACATTTTAGTTGTTTCAATACAATTTTCATCAGAGCTAATTTAGTGTTGTGACTGACGATACAAATTGTACTTTAAGCTTGGAAAACCTCATCGGTACAAGCTTTCCACACAGAGAATTGAACTCGAGTCTCTTGATCCGAAGACTGATCCTGACACGGCTGTCATGACCTTCCTATACAGTATTTTAAATAAATCAGAATGTAGTGCATGCATAGCCCACTGGTCAGAGCGCTCGGTTTAGTTACATGGAGTGTCAATGACCTGGGTTCGATCGCCGATGCTGGCACCACTAAAATTGTTAATATCAATTTTAAGTGCTGTATTTACCTCGTGCTCACCGCTGAAGGAAATATTGAATGAGTCAACCCGCACGGGAGCAGCGTGGCGGGTCCTTCCCGGCTCCAAAACACATCAAAGTGTTTGAGAATGAGGCCTTTGCCCAGCAGTGGGTGCTTACAGGCTGCTGCTTTACTTACTTTACGAGTCCGATGCTCGACACTTGGCCCCAACAAATTTCGGAATCTAAAATTTGAGAAACATTCACCTTAAACATTATTCGTAGAGTAGCATCGTAGAAATTGCTTTCGCAGATTCATGGATCAATAATATTGGGACAACGGGAGCTACATATTACGCATACTTTATTTTTGTATACAAATATTAGTATGGAACTGCTGTTTTGAATTTTTTATATTTTATTGGTCAAATAAATAAATTCGCTGCATAAATAAATTAAACTCAATAACGACCCTACGAGTCAGCCAGGAGCTAAATTGCGGAAAATATTCATTTGTTGTGGAAATTTGATTACCAAAAGTGAAGCCCTCGATAGCTTTACACAGAGTAATAAAAGTGTAGACAGAATCTTTTTTGTCAAGTGTATTTTATACTTAAATAATTGATAGGGCTATGCTCGGTGTTTCTCTGCGTGATAGAGTCTGCAACGATGATATCCGCAGCAGAACTAAGGTAACCGACATAGCCTTAAAGATCAGCAAGCTGAAGTGGCAATACGCCGGCCACATAGCTCGCAGAACTGACAACCGCTGGGGAAAAAAGGTTCTCGAGTGGCAGCCACTTACAGGCAAACGCAGTGTAGGACGACCCCCCACAAGAAGGAGTGACGACCTGCGCAGTGTTGCGGGAAGTCAATGGATGCAGGTGGCTCAGGACCGAGCTTCGTGGCAGTCTTTGGGGGAGGCCTATGTTCAGCAGTGGACTTCTGATAGGCTGAAATGATGATGATGATGATGATGATGAATTGATTTTTGGTATATGCCTATGAAATGTCCTGTAGAACATGAGGTCAAATGTCATAAAGTCGCATCCATTCTGTATAATAAACGGAGGTCTGGAAGACTAGTAGTGGAAAGTTAACATGTAAAGATAATATAGTATTCCTAATTTTCTTAATGTTATGCTCATCTCGCCGATTTTGACCATTGGGCCACCTTACAAATACTATATCGGCAGCTGACACTCTGTCTACCCAGGTAGTATTATAGTGCCGCAAGCTTACAGGCACTCACTCGTCATCACCTTCCTGGTGTAACACTTCTGCAATAAAATCTGAGAAAATGTCAAATGCAGTGTCGGAAACGGGGGACCAAAACATAACAAAACCATGCGTAAAAAGTAATCATTTGTGTATTTCACAGACATTGGCCACTGCTGGAATTTTAGGAAACATATATTGTTGGAAACTGTGTAGAAAATTCTTACACCGCTACCTCATCTCATCTACGACGATATTCTGACAATACGAACCTAACTGTCGAGCCATGGGGCAACAGTTAGGTTTGTTACCTAAACGGTGAGATGGAACCTCGCATGGTCAGTACGTCATGTTACAAGCATCTTCACCCGAGAGATCGCCGCGTAAGATTTTACCGCACTGTTTCTATGCCGTTTCCATTGGGTCTGGAAAGAGGAGACTAAGGTAAAAGAATTGAAAATCTCGTGCCAATCGTCGGCAGCATGCACGGACACGGGACTCGATGCCCGTCAGATTCTATCTACAGGAGAGGAGAACAGTGCTATCCTATAATGGTGTTAAACGGATATCCATAATCTCTGCCTACCCCCGTAGGTGGCAGGTGTGATTGATTACTAAGTTTATGCGAAGGTACCGGCACTGTGCTCATCGACGATTCTGCCGATTAATGAATGGCGTTTTCCAGGAAAGACCTTTGTCACTCGGCGAACTTTGATGTGCTAATTAAACACAATAATTGTACGAAATAGTTTATATTAGGCAGGTAATATATTAACGGAATATGTAACAGAAATGATTCTCATTTGTTGTATGACTCTATTTTTATAGTTCCCTATATTTTATATAAAGCGGCACGCGCCGGCTAATAGAAAATTTATTTGTAATCATTCTGTAATAGGCCTTTTATGTACAAGCTACAAATAATTTCCTCGAAGGTTCTAAATGCAAATAAATTGTTCCTTTTCAACTTATTTTACGAATTTTGGATTGTTTTTAATTCGATACATGGAATCTTTCTGTAGATTATTAACTTATTTCGTTGTATAATAATCGCAAAAGAAGTTTGTGTGTTTTTAAACATGATAACTTTAATGCTAGATACTTATTTAAAACCAGTTTTTTATATTATAGGAAAGAGGGGCAAACTAGCAAGTGGCACACCTGATGGTAAGTAATTACCGAGGTCCACGAAAATCGGAGGAGCTGTCTATGCGGCCGTTAAGGATATTTGGGGAGGGGGAAGAAAAGGAGTGGGTCGAACCGACCCGGGGTAGTACCGCGACCTCTCAAAATAACGGCGTGAAGTAGAGACATATTTTGCTTCTACGTTTCTTACGGTGAGTGAGGAGTGATATGGATATAGTGTAACAGGTATGATAAGGACTACTCTTTTTTAAAAAAAAGATTACTGGAATTCTATTAACATTACTAATATTACTAACCATTACAATTAAGCCCAAGCTTTTATTTGGAGTTGTTCAAGACAATAGTCGAATGGCTGGTTTGAATCTGCGATGTCATGTTTCGCAGTCTGCACCCTAAACCATTTGCCTATTGACGCTATACGCTAATAAGCCGTTATTTAAGTCGATATCGGCATGCTGAAGTGTCAGTAGACTGGCCGTATAACGCGCACAACTGATGATACTTGGGAAAGAATGGTTCTCGAGTGGCAACCTTGTACATGCGAATGCAGTATGCGACAATACTCCATGGAGTACATAGATCGCGCAAACAAACATTGCATGGTCATGTATCTATCTATCTACTACCTGCTGACACATGTGTCAACCTGTATAGTGTTGCGGGAAGTAGATAGATGCAGCTGGTTCAGGACCATGCCTTGCAATCTTTGTTTGGGCGATCTATGTTCAGCTGTGGGTTTTAGACAAGCCGAAATGAATAAATTGATGAAATATTTTCATGCATTAGAATATTACGATTAAAATGTTCCCTAGTTTCAATGGAAATATAACCATTTATATTTACAGCATTAAGTAAGTTAATGGATATAACTTAACCAAAGAACTCTATTTAGTAATTAAAATTTCACTATTAGCAATGTTGCTACTTTCTTAGTTTCGAACTTCGAGAGAGGTAAGCTGTATTAAATTGGTTCTGGGAAAAAATGACGTTGATTTTATGCGATAATTTTATGTTTGTATAATAATTATATTTTTTATTATCTGATCATGTGTTTCTCCCATAGAGAGGACTGGCTGTAATTGCCACTCCTGGAAAACGGCCGATCGCAGTACCGGACTTCTCACTTTGACCCTGCTGTCCATCACCGGACATTTTTAGTAATTTTTATTAGGTAGATATTCCGCTATCTTTCGGACGCCTCTAGATGGTTAAGGCTCTAATGGAGAAAGAAAGAATTCTCTTTCATTTTAGCTATTCGATAAGTTAATGTAATGTTATATTGGGAATGTGCATTAAATTATTTAATGTAATATCTTAAGCCCCCGTTATCCTGTTAGACTCAAGAGCGCCGCCATAGGTATAATGGAGGTTTAATCACGTTACATAAACGTCTGTGATTTTACGTAAAGGTATTAACTTTAAAGATTATACAGAGATTTGTTTTTAAATTCCATCCGCAGTGAAGTTTCTAAAGTAACATTATCTCCGATTAGTTGCAACATTAGGCAATAGTTTAGTGTAATGGCATAGC
Organism: Bhutanitis thaidina; assembly: GCA_029286595.1. Taxonomy (NCBI): domain Eukaryota; kingdom Metazoa; phylum Arthropoda; class Insecta; order Lepidoptera; family Papilionidae; genus Bhutanitis; species Bhutanitis thaidina. The sequence continues at coordinate 2,958,848 of JAGSMS010000012.1, read as the reverse complement.
AAGGAAATACAGTACCGTATTGAGAACAAATGAATCGCTCATGATAGTATTAAATCACCAGGTTAGGCCAGCTTAAGGCCGGTTAAGTAACAGAGTTGTTTTTATTAATTTGATTTAAAGTAGATGTTTATCCATGGAAACAAAGGTTCTTAAATAAATAAAAGAAAAGGAAAAGGGAGTTCATGCAAGCCAGTACTGCTTCTCTATGGCTTACTCACTAAACTGTCTTATAACGTATTTATATACGAGAGTAAAATACCATTACTGGCTTCTTGACTGAACTAACTAGCGTACTGGTCGAGACCCGTGGCCAAAAAAATTACTTAATTTATCATTCTCGGTTATCCGCATTAAAGCAGCGCGGCGGACTCTTTCCTGCTACAAAATCTAATGGATATACCTATAGCTATGATTTAATAAGTAAGTAAGTTTTTGTATACTCTAGAGCCAAGCTATAGCATTTGCTGCTGGTCGAAAGGGCCGGCTCGACCGGGGTAGTACACCGGCCTCGCAGGATACCGTCGTGAAATAGTGTAGTTTTGTGCTTCTGCGTTTTGTTCGGTGAGTGCGTTACCCGGAGACCTGTTCCCACTCCTTCCCACTCCCCGAATTAAAGGATATTGTATTATGATATTAAGATAAGACTGACAACACACCTACGGCTCGTCTGGTATAGAATCAACAGATGTGTACGGGGGTCGGTAATCATTTACCAACATGACAGTCGCTTGATCGTTTTACCAATTACCCATAAAAAATAAGAAAGTTTTTTTTTTTATTTTACACGGGCCGGAGGCGGTGACTGCTTGTGTACGGAAACAACATCGAAGATGTTGTACCGATCTCTTAAGAAAGTAAAACCTCGGCTCGGGTTGCAATCGAAAATATGTAAAAATTTGTAGATAGGTAGTATGTTTGCGAATTAGCTCACCTTCTCCCTCTCTCTTTTTCTCTCTCTGCGTGTGTGTGTGTGTGTTTGTCCAATGACATATAGGTAACCTATCTACACCATTTTACTTATAATGTCATTGATCTATATTATAATTTATCTGTGGTCTCATAAGTTCGTAATCTATGATTATCACTGTCATTTATATATAGCCTATTATTTACATTAATTTGGCCAAAAATGTTAGGGCAACGTATTGAATTAAAATCATGATAATACTTACAGATGTGAGTGCTTTGGACAGGGATGAAATAAATTTCAGAAGTAGGGCTTTAAGGGACGCCGTCATTTGCATTGGCTGGCTAAAATTAGCAAGTATTATTTTTTTTGTAACCTTTATGTTAGTTCTTAGCTTTTTCATTTCTAAAAGCGAGGGAAATTTCCAAATTCGACTCTACAAAAACTCAATACTCAGATTGAGTTTATAAACTATAGCTGTAGAATTTGCGTTTACTTTTTGTATGGAAAAGAAACTCTTCTATCAAATGCCAACTACGATTTGTGACGTACGAATAGATGGTGTTTTAACTATAATAAAATGGATAGTTCAAGATCTTAGAAGATGTTGCCCGTCCACGGTTTGTGTATTTTCGGCTAGGCATTTTTTGATATGGTTAATGCTACATCTGTTGAAACCAACGCTGTGGGATTTTCAAGTCTTTTCCCTTAGTCGAAGCTTACGCCACACGCGGAAAGAAAGGGAGTGGCAGATCTTATCACGAGGACTTAGTTCTGCACTGTGGATAGCGAAAATGATGTAACAGAGAATAAGTTATTAATTTACACTTAGATGTATGCTAATTTTTGTTTTACGGGAAAATGGACAAACAAACAAGCGGCTTACCTGATGGTTAATGATTACCGTCGCCCACGTACATCTGCAAAACCAGTGCTGCAGGTGTGTTACCGGCCTTTAAGCATATTTGGGAGTTGGATCGGAGGTTGAGGATGGGGGATGGGGAGGAGGAGTGTGTCACCGGTTACCTCACTCACTGAACGACACGCAGAAGCACAAGATGCCTCTAGGCCATGCCGGTATTCTGCGAGGTCGTGGTATCACCCCGGTAGAGCCGGACCATTCGAGCAGCAGCAAAAGCCACAGCTTCTATCACGTACAAAATATTTATCACAGTTAAGTTTTAATAACCTGTGCTTATCTGGTATTTTTTTTTAATAACTATAAAGTGTGAATCTTTCTTTTTATGCCTTAAAAAAAAGCACAACTGTTGCTGTTGGTAGCGTATTTGAAATTAAACTGATTTTGATTTCAGGTGTCCGTGCCCTACTATATCATATTATTTTTTCTATCTTTCATGAACAGTAATACAAAAATGGGTTTCATTATACAGACTATGACGATTATTCCTATAATACCACAGGCGGTGCAAGCCGTTCTGTTGTTCCTGGGAGCGGTGGAGGTGAGCAATCTTTTTTTAAAAGCGTTGCAATTGACTTGCATGCATGTGCGATAGATTAACTTGCCCTTTAAAACTGTTCAGGAAACTTGGTAGTGATCGTACCTTCGTAGTTGTGGGTTCCGGGTTCGAATCTCGATAGGGAGTCATGGTCGTTTATATGGAATATATGTAATTATGCGTAAATGTATTAAGGTACCAAGGCACCAGGACCGACAAGCAGAGATCGATATATTATGACAACTTTCCACTTTTTGACTCGTTTCCTGGGTCCTAATCATAAACAATAAAAACGTTCGTAATCCTTTTGTATTTGTTTTATCTATTCATAAATGTAGTTAGGAGGTTAATAACCGATAATAATACTTCGTATTTCTACAACAATAGAGCAGCTGCAGGTGCGCTGCCTGTCTTTAGGAATGTTTGGGAATGGGAGAAGGAAGGGGTGAAGTGTCACCGAACGAAAAGCAAAACCACAAGATGCCTCTACTTCAAGCTGGGTATTCTGCGAGGCCGGGGTACGAGTACTACCCAGGTCGAGCCGGTCCATTCAAACAGCAGCAAAAGCCACAGCTTCTATCACGTACAAAATATTTATCACAGTTAAGTTTTAATAACCTGTGCTTATCTGGTATTTTTTTTTAATAACTATAAAGTGTGAATCTTTCTTTTTATGCCTTAAAAAAAAGCACAACTGTTGCTGTTGGTAGCGTATTTGAAATTAAACTGATTTTGATTTCAGGTGTCCGTGCCCTACTATATCATATTATTTTTTCTATCTTTCATGAACAGTAATACAAAAATGGGTTTCATTATACAGACTATGACGATTATTCCTATAATACCACAGGCGGTGCAAGCCGTTCTGTTGTTCCTGGGAGCGGTGGAGGTGAGCAATCTTTTTTTAAAAGCGTTGCAATTGACTTGCATGCATGTGCGATAGTTTAACTTGCCCTTTATAACTGTTCAGGAAACTTGGTAGTGATCGTACCTTCGTAGTTGTGGGTTCCGGGTTCGAATCTCGATAGGGAGTCATGGACGTTTATATGGAATATATGTAATTATGCGTAAATGTATTAAGGTACCAAGGCACCAGGACCGACAAGCAGGGATCGATATATTATGACAACTTTCCACTTTTTGACTCGTTTCCTGGGTCCTAATCATAAATAACAAAAACGTTCGTAATCCTTTTGTATTTGTTTTATCTATTCATAAATGTAGTTAGGAGGTTAATAACCGATAATAATACTTCGTATTTCTACAACAATAGAGCAGCTGCAGGTGCGCTGCCTGTCTTTAGGAATGTTTGGGAATGGGAGAAGGAAGGGGGTGAAGTGTCACCGAACGAAAAGCAAAACCACAAGATGCCTCTACTTCAAGCTGGGTATTCTGCGAGGCCGGGGTACGAGTACTACCCAGGTCGAGCCGGTCCATTCAAACAGCAGCAAAAGCCGCCTCCTGGCTCTACTACGTATGACTCTCGTCATAATATTACAACTAAACTACTGCGTCTACTTAGGTCTTACTGACAACCCGTTTGTTCCGGGTCTGGATTTTACTTTCGATTTGACTTTCAATACACCGACAATTCAAGAGAATCTTAAAGTGGAGCAAAGTGTTTTCAGAAAGAAGAGAAGGAAGAATATATCGCGTACATGGTTTTATTTTGGTTTCAGCTGTATTGTGTCATGACGTACTTATTATTTACACGTTCACACAATCAATCGGCGCTTCATTGCAAAGTGATAATGCGACGTAAAAACTAAAATCAAGACCATTATTAAAATTTGTAAGAAAAATAAATTATTACGATATAGCTATCTCTGTTTATTATTAAAATATGATTTCAACAAAACGAAAATCACTCATCGTCATAAAAAAGACTTTCCTACCGTCATAACAAGTTTTAAGCGTGGTAGAGCCAAGCGGGGGCTTTAGCTGCTGCTCGAATGGGCTGGCTCGACCGGATTAATACCACGACCTCGCAGAATACCGGCGTGAAGTAGAGGCATCTTGTGCTTCTGCGTTTCGTTCGGTGAGTCAGGTAACCGTGGACGTTAATATTTCAAGAGTAACAAATGTCTATATTGCACGGGTGACGTCGTTTCTAATCCCAGTACTGAACAGTACTTACTGCTCAGCAGTGGACACTAACAGGCTGCTTAGTTTGTTTTTAATACGGCGTTATAAATTTTTATGAATATTTAACAACTGCCAATTTGAAAGTTGGCCAGGAAGACCAGTAAGAAGGCGAAGTCATTCAAGAATACTCTTCATTTACGATATGTTCTAGACACCGTAGGTACAAATTTTGACATGATATTTAAGAAGGCGTGGTGGTAACCACTTAATATTATATCCACAATAAGTAATTATAAGCATATATTATGTCATGGCCCGATCATAGTATTTGACCATTTCTTGAAATTGCCAACTAGAACTGGCCATATTGGTTACTAGTCGACCTACTAATACTGGCTCCAAAAATATGAACAACATATAATAGAACATATTTACTTTAACTGATACCTTCTATCTCTCAGAGATACGAAAAATGGGTTGCTAAAGCTTGTTTAGCTACTGTGTGTCAAACTAAATAGAAATCCATAATCTCTGCCTACCCTTATAGGTAACAACCACGAGTGTGGTGACTGCAATTACTCACATTTTTCAAGTAAATGCAAACATACGTACAATCGTATAAATCGTTATTTTTGCCAATGTGATGTTGCATTAACGATATTGAATTTTTTCTGCTAAGCTATTGCACGACTTTTTTTCTTTTTGCATGTATACGAATAGAATAATCTGTTGCATTACGTTGTGACCCTGACCACTAGGCTACCACGATACGTGTATTCGTGGTAGCCTAGTGGTCAGGGCTCTTGCTTTAGCTTCTAAGAGCGCGAGTGACCGGGGTTCGATCACCGCCATTACTAAAATTGACAATAGCAATTTTAAGTGCTGAACCACGTGCTCGGCGGCGAAGGAAAACATCGTGAGCAAAACCGGCATGTCTGTGAAATAATAAAAACATATAATTTCGAGGATGTGCGAAGCCCGCCATCCCGCACAGGAGTAACGCGGTGAACCCTTTTCGGCTCCAAAACCCTCTCAGATATTTGAGAAGGAGTCCTTTGCCCATTAGTGGGCATTAACAGGCTGCTACTTTACTTTTCTTTTTACTTTACTACATGCACGTGAAGCGGGATTGTGTGAAAGAGTGCCTCTGTACTTTACATGCACGTGAAGCGGGATTGTGAGAATGAAAGAGTGCCTCTGTACTTTACATGCACGTGAAGCGGGATTGTGAGAATGAAAGAGTGCCTCTGTACTATACATGCACGTGAAGCGGGATTGTGAGAATGAAAGAGTGCCTCTGTACTTGCTTCTATTCTGATACTAATATTTAGGTTGGATGGGGTATTGGTTAAATATGCATCCACTTGATTTGGAACATTTATTTGTGGCCATTTATTTATTTGTAGGCTATACAAAGACATACAATAGGCTAAGGCCTCCTTCTCAAATATCTGATCTGAGGGCTTAATATAAGATAAGATCAGAGGGTTTTTGAGCTGGAAAGGGTCCACCACACTGCTCCTGTGCGTGTATCTGTATATGTAAATTTTGTCTCAAAATCCACGACTCAGGAGAAAATGTTAATGTATAATTATCTTATACAGGTGCACATTTCTACATATCACAACTACTATGAATGTCGTCGTTATTGAAATTTGAAAGGACCGACATAAGAAAATATTTAATATATTTAGTTATAAATAAAAAAAATTATAAACTTCGAGTTTGAGATTATTTGCAATTCATAGTGTCAGCCAACGTTGGCATAAAATTGAAGCCTTGTCTTCAATCACAAATTTGGTTCGTTAACTGTAGGAAAATTAGAATACTAAAAGTAGAAATAATTATTTTAGTAGGTCAAAAACTCAAGGGTAAATAGAATTTAATTATAGACTTTTTCGTTGTGTAAAATATTAATTTTAAAAACACTTCACGAATGACTTTTGTACGTGGTAGAGCCAAGCGGCGGCCTTTGCTGCTGCTCAAATGGATCGGGTCGACCGGGGTAGTACCACGACCTCGCAGAATACCGGCGTGAAGTAGATACATCTCGTGCTTCTGCGTTTCGTTCGGTGCCCAAGGTAATCGGAGGGTTTCTTCCCCCTCCCTTATTCCGCCTGCAGACCAGCAACGCACCTGCAGCTCCTCTGGTGTTGTAGATTTACGTGGTAATCACTTACCGTTTGGTCCTTTACAAATAAAAAAAAGACTAATGAGCGGCGTTGGATTCGCACGGACCGATCTGTAACATAAACTTAATGTGGATGCGTTAAACCTATTAATCTTTCTCGTGAAATGTTGGAAGTCTGAGAATGTCTACTTGGAAGTTTAGTAGTTAGAGCGAATACCTGAACAAATGCAGATTGCGACTTCAGCGATACTATTTCATGATATATTACAGTTCAGCGATTAGAAAATTAAGGTCTGTAAAATATATAATACTGAATTTCTTTCCCTAAATGGAATGAAAATTGTATGATTGGCGTCAAGAAAATCTACCGCCTTTCACGTAGGTATCGTAGGAATCGACTAAGGGAAAAGCTTTCATATGTTCATGGCATCCGACAGATGGCGTATTTATCGTCACAAAACGTAAGGCGTAGAGGAGTTTTAATCATAGCGTCAAAGGTTAATTCGAGCAGCAGCAAAAGCTGGCCGCTTGGATCCCGTACGAAACAACTACATAACAATTACTTAGATATACTGTAGGGCATTGTCCTCGTAGTGTGACCCACGAAATGCTGTCATAATTCGAGTCTCAATAATGACATTGTCACATCAACAAGTTTCTTTCTTTATTACCAAGATCACATGGCAACTATGCTATTTATTACACAGCCTCTTCCATTAGTAATAAAAAAACATGAGCTTCTAATTTAAGTTTGAATTATTTTTCAGATTTAATGTAACGTCACGGAGAAGGAAAATCGTTTCAGAATTTGCTTGCACCGTGCTCAAGCAAGTTTAGGAATTAAAATTACAGATTAAGATGAACGTGATATTTTCTGAACAAATTAATGAAATTGCAGTTATTTTAAATAAACTTTGTTTTCTATCGTAAAATAAATTTCTACTGATACATTGCCATATTTTGAATTGACTAATAGATTTAAAGAAATGTCTGTCTTTAACAGAGACATAAGCTAGTGAAATGTTTAGTCAAGCAAATTATGTTTCGCATTAGCTGATTACCACCAATTAGCAGCAGCTAATGATCACTTCAAATACACCGTGAGTAACGTATTACGAACATTACATGGTCAATTGATACGAATTCCTAATTGAAGTTAATGTTGCCTGAAAGGATCTTTGATCTCAACCGGTTGGAAAATATATTTAATTGTTGAGATAACAACCGAAATATCTAAAGCCAATAGTTGTATACACGATGAATATACTAGATAGACTCATCTAGTATATACATCGTGATTACAAATTAATATTCTTTATTCTTCGACGTAAGAGAGATAATTTCGTTTGTCTAATGCTAAATATTTTCATTATATAATCTACCTCCGTTTAATAATGATGTTCCTCTCACGAAGAAGAAACATGCAAAAATTACTCCGAATATATCCTTTTTTTTCAATAACTGTAATGCATTAAATAAAAGGTATAGCATATGCCCATAGGCATACGTTTCACCAGATTCAATTTTTGGTTCAGGAGGCGAAACGCTCTTAGTTAAAATGAAGCGATGAGTAAAGTTAAATTCATTCAATAGTGTTAAATTAAAATGTTAGAATCTTGTAATAACGAGATTTCATTAACCGCGCCCGCGATGCCGCCGAGCGCTCTGTCTCGGTCTCGGTTTCTGCTACGGCGATAGACCTACACAATTTGAGTGCGCGTACTTTTTGTTATCACGTTACGATGTGAAATCGACTTGAAAATAGGATGTCCTAATTTTTTTTATGAGGTTAACTGTTAGAGAATGTCACAAGGCATTAAGTCCGCCCATTGTAGCCCTTAGTGTTTGCGATGAAGAATAAATAAAGAAATAAATAAATGTGCATAGGTGTCATAGTTACTTATGTAAATAAGATCTCTTTTTCTCCTTTTAATTTACTTGTGGATAGAATTATCGAAAATAATTTATGCAAGGCAGAATTATTAAAAACAATTTGCATTTGTTATTGAGTTTATTTCAAACGTAGGTACTTTTCATTGGTTATTTTTTAACGATAAAAATCACCATACCTATTTTGTTACAAGTTTATCTACAAAATTACTTATCTACGTATCGGAGTAAATGCTGGGAGTGGAGTCTACATTGCTCGATGCGTAAACGAGACCGTTCCATCACACTCTATTAGGTTATTCACCACGATTCATGATCACTTAAATAATGTAAAGTAGTTAAAGAAATCACGTACTTTTCACGAATAATAAGACTCGACGGTTGTTATATATAAGTAAAAAATGTGCACAATAATACATTTTTAAATAAGCTCTAATATTAGAAATGAAATACACGACTTTTACGTTTCCTAAAGGAGTAAATTTATGGACGGCTAGGGTCGCATATAAGCCAATGCCATGTTAATGTAATACTTTGCTATATACAGTTGCAAGTACCGAGGGAGTAAATTGTATTCATATTTAGATTAATATTAAAGTTACAGAATAATATTTTAGTGATGTCTAATATAACACGAACTTCAAGAACAGAGTATACAACCAGTGCGTGTTGCCAGTGATGACTTATGGAACTGAGACTTGGTCCTTCACTGCAAGACGTGTGATGAGGCTCAAAGTTGTACAACGTGGAAAGGGCTATGCACAGGGTTTCTCTGCGCATAGCCCTTCGAGTCTGCAATGATGATATCCGCAGCAGAACCAGATAAACCGACATAGCCGTTAGGATCAGAAAGCTGAAGTGGCAATGGACCGGACACATAGCTTGTAGAACTGACAACCGTTGGAGAAAAAAGGTTTTCAAGTGGCAGCCACGTACAGTCAAACGATGTGTGGGACGACCCTCCACAAGAAGGAGTTACGACCGGCGCAGTGTTGTGGGAAGTCTGGGGGAGGGTTATGTTCAGCAGTGGACTTGTGATAGGCAGTTACAGTATATACTTACATTAAATCAAAGCAAACAAATCCATGTTATTATGGTAAAAGGATTACGTGTGGGCACGACGTAGTATTGTAGCCCGTCCTTTTAGCTCAATGTCTATGTTTGTTGCAACATGTTAAGTCTAAATTTTAAATTGACCTTAATCCCATATTAAAAAAAAAACATATTGCATTTCTGTATGCGTATTAGTAATTACTTGTGTGATGATGCATGCATGATCATGTCATCCAGCATTAACGATTGATTGGGGACATGTTCATAAAGTAAGAAAAAGAACGTCTCCTAAGTAGATCTTTTAATACATTGAATATCAAACATTTTATAGTTTCAGAAACGTTTACTGTAGAAGCTCTAAATAACATCAAAGAATTTTCCGTACATAAATAGAATAAATAGAACATACGTAGAGAACCATCATTTCAAGATGTTTGTTCGTATCTCAATTTTAATCTTGTAAATGGAACAGATCGAATACATGACCTAAAGTGATATTTTATGGTCCAATAGAGTCAATACACTTATTTCATCTTTCAGTATCATGTTACAGTATAGAATTTATTGTCAAGAATATTATCAAAATCATTTGTTTTCATGTTGTCTGTGGCCATGTATTGCGATGTTGTGAACTAACAACAACTTTCTTTACCCTATCAAAAGGTTTATTTTCATACATTTAAGACAGAGAACGAAAGAGTTTAATTCTTCATCACCAGGCTTTGGCTTCCGGCCAAAGATCAACTATAAATTCAAGGCAGGCATCTGTATCAGACGACTTCCCACAACACTATGCAGGTGGTCACTCCATTTTGTAAGATGACCATTTTACACTACCCTTGGCTTTACGAGTTTGACACTCGAGAACCGTTCTATGAAAGCACCAACAAAAGCTGGCATGCCAGGCATGGAACATTTATCCATACTCAGCACGCTGGGTGAGCGCAGTGCCGGTACCCTCGCTCTTGAGATGCTGCTGCCATTAGATGGATAGATGCAGGTGTCTATGGGTTGCAGTGACCACTTTCCATCAGATGAGCTGTGCTCTCGTTGGTTACACTAATCGGTGTAAAAAAAAATGGATGAAGCAAGTTATAATACTTTAACAAAAATACTATCTCTTTCAAGAGGTAACAGAAAATGAAACAGCTATAATGATATTCAGTTTTTGTACTCAACTCGACTCTGATTTCACTCGGACGTGGAATTTTCAGCAACTGTTAGTGCTTATGTTAATGTTTTGAATGCAAATCGCATGTAAGAATATAGCATACTTATCACGTGTTTTAAATTTACAATTCATTCCCTTTTTACATTATAGGGAAATATTTTTGAAAAACAAATTGTCTTTTACGTTACGCGCATTGTTTTGAATTCGTGGTTAAATTTCCAATATTGTCAAATTGTTCTATTAAATACAATGAAGTGATTTTTTTTCGTTCTGTTGCTACCATCCTCGTTTCGAATTTTTTCGTTATTTTTCATATTCTTTATTGTACACATGATATTTTAATTTACAATTTGAATAATATATAAGAAAAACGTACAAAGACAAGCTTAACCCTAAGCAGAGTTCTCTTCCAGTTAACCTTTGAGGAAAGAGAAAATATTAATTAATATATAATAATAATATTATTATTAACCAAGTAGGTAGTTGTTCTGTCATGGAAAGAAATTTTGTACTTTATCTTCATTATATTACATACGTTAATGATTATTTAACTATTGAGAAGCGAACTGCGCCAGTTTCACACGAACGTGTCTATAATATAATGTAATATGGAACCATATTTTTTAAATAATTCAATGTATTTTTTTATTGCATGTGTTTCCCAATTTCTTTTCTGTTTAGGAACCTTACACAGCTTTAGACAATCTGGAATAATGTTGGTTTCAAACAGTGAAATAATTATTGAAATCGGTCCGGTTTAGTTTTTATTTGTGACCGTGAGGGAAAGGTGTGATCGCCTACCCGTCGTTGTGTTGGGACCAGCATTAAGTGCTGGACCGACTAGAACCCCACAGATAGAAGCTACGCTATTGGATCGGTCTTGAGAGCTTCGGCGGAAAAGACACGCGAGCGGAAGGCCCGCAATTAATTTAAATAACAGAGCAACAACGCTGCTGGTGCTGGTGCTCCGACCCCGGTTAACGAAGGAAAGATATCCGATAAAACTAGAGGAAAGGTCGCAATAGCCCAAGAGAAGGTTTCTTAAGGAGGTACGAGAACTGCCCTAGGTGGTTTCGGCATTGTAACTACACATTAAAATGCAAACCCAAACTATGTCTTTATGATATAAGTACAGATGTCATGGGTTCCCCTTCTTAAGAATTTTAATAAGTCACTATTTGCGACAACAGGGAGAACAAGGAAAGAAAAAGAAACAATATCCAATAATAACAAAGAAGTAAAAATTATTCCGGAACCATAATGTGTTATTACGGTCTAATAACAATTGCCAGAAAAACATCTTAATTAATATCTCAACTATACAGAGATACCCGGAAGTAATTGCTACTAATACAATAGTCTATTCAATCAATTCTCGACGTATTGGTTAGTGTTGTACCTTATAGAATAGACGTTATAGTTTTGTTAATAGGCCTCGCAGAATACCGGCGTGAAGTAGGGGCAACTTGTGCTCCTGTGTTACGTTCGGTGAGCGAGGTAACCGGAGGCCCACTCCCCTTCCCTATCCCCCTCCTTATACTACCTACTATCTCCCAAATATCTTAAAGGCCGGCAACGTACCTGCAGCGTCTTGGTATTGTAGATGTACATGGGCCACGGTAATCACTAAGCATCAGGTAAAGCGACTTCTCGTTTGCAGCCATTCCCTTTAAAAAATAAAGTTCAGGATTAGATTATTGTCGTAGGAGTGAGGATTAGGCAGAAGTAGTACAGGAGTATAAAGGCGAACATATTTCTCAAAACGTTCTTCAATCTTACCTGTACGTGGCGCACCCTAGCGGCTGACAAACAAGGTTCTGGCAGCTGAATGATGGCAGAACATAAATCCGAACTTATCAAACCAAAGGCACATAGTAGTAATGGGGAGCAGCATAACTTGTGCTACCGGTGCACACCAGCTCGACCAGCGTGGTGATCTATTCTTGTGTTTTCGTTTTTTTTGGAGAGGCCAATGTTCTGCAGTGGACTAAAATAGGCTGATATAGTAGCAATATACGTACTACTAACCGATTTCACACACTGCGTGATTGCTCCCGATTGCTATCGGCAATTGTCAACTGAGCAGTGTCGCACCTGCACGGGCAAACACAGAGGCTCCTCCTTATCTTTCCGTGTCCGATGTACCGCATATACGATATGATTGGAGATAGGCTGTAACGTGGTAGAGCCAAGCGGCGGCTTTTGCTGCGGCTCAAATGGGCCGGCCCGACCGGGATAGTACCTCGACCTCGTGGAATACAGTCGTGAAGTACAAGGCACTTTGTGCTTATGCGTTTCTTTCGGTGAGTAAGGTAATACACACCCCTTCCCATCTTCCTTCACAAAAGGGCCTTAAACGCACCTGCAGCTCCCCTGGTGTTGCGGCTGCACGTGGGTGACTGTAATCACTTACCATCAGATGAGCCGCTAGCTCGTTTGTCCCCCTTTTCCATTAATAAAAAATTTAGAGTATCTTATCATCATCTAGTTACCAAGACACAGGGAATCCTAGTTAGGGACTGGATATATTATAAACTTGGCAGGGATATAGACGATGCCACGGTATATAATATAGCATTCTTTTCATCTCACGCAAGTGTTCTCTTGGGACAATGTATGTGAACATGCGGGCGAAGTTAGGGGCAATCGCTAGTGTAATATATAATTTATCTTACACGTTAATTACTAACCTAATCCTAATTAACTCAGAATCAATTTGTGTAGGAGTAAATCTTTCAAAAACGAAATAATTAACTTATATTGGTTAATTATTTCGTTTTCGAAGGATTATTAGGTTAAATAGAAAAGACAAGTCTGGAGTCATCGACACATTCAATAACGATTTTAATTAGTTTACGGGAGACTTAATGCAAACTTTCTGTCAAAGTATAATAATCTAACTTAACAAGTAATTCAATTTAAAGTATTAATACTATATTTATATAAGTAGTTTTAAGTAATATTTAAGTGAGGCCCACCACCTGTAGATTTCTTACCACCCCTATATGGGGGGATACGGTCTTGAATGCTTACATATTTACTAGTAATCACATTTTGCCGTTTTTTACGAAATGCGGGAACCCCTGGTGCCAGGCCTTCTCTCTCTCTTTCTATCTCTCTCTCTAGCAGGCTGACCCCGGCTCCAAAACCCTCTATAATTTTTTTCCTCTAGAAAATAAGAGAAAACGTTGGACTAGTAGTGTCACATTTAAGCTTTAATTTTGAACTTTTTCACAGCGACGTACTGTTTATACACTATATTCTGCACCAGGCCGTACAGCAGGGTTTCTCTTATTATTTTTAGTAACTACTACTTCGTAGGCCAATACTAGTGAGGATCTAAATGTTGTAGCATTCAGTTAATTAAGGATTAAATACCCATTAACTGGTAACGAAGTATACCATTTCTGTCCTCAAGGGTAATACTGTCCAGGCATTTGTATTATAAATTATAATCCATATTCTATATCTGTGGGCCACAGCAGCAATTACCATTAGGTCTTTAAACGTGGTAGAGCCAAGCGGCGGCTTTTGCTGCTGCTCGAATGGGTCGGCTCAACCGGATTACCGGTACCAAGGCCTCGCAGAATACCGGCTTACTACCGGCACCTTATGCTTATACGTTTCGTTCGGTCAGTGAGGTATCCAGAGGCCTAGTCCTCCTCCCCTTACCCTCCCCTTCCTCATCTTCCCTTCCATCTCTTAAATACCCTTAATGGCAGGCAACGGACATGCAGCATCTCCGGTATAGCAGATGTACGTGGGCGTCGGTAATCACTTAGTATCAGGTGAACCGCTAGCTCGTTTGTCGCCTTCCCTATAAAAAAGATGGACTATGTCCTGCTGTTAACTTTGTATAAAATATAGGTTTTTCATCAATTCTTTTTCAGTCTTTTCGTCTTTTTGTGCTTAATTAGTGGTCTCCTCCAGAAAAAACCCAGCATGCATTTCTTGAAAGGGTTGCCAAAACACATCTGGCCCGGCAAGCGTCTCTATGTGCAAAGAGCCGGTGACCTTGCCACAAGTGATTCTGCTACCCATCATGGGTCTATCGGATTTGGGTTTGGCTCAGATGTGTCTTTCGCCATCATTCGACTGCCAGAACCACGTTTGGTAGCTAGCAGAGGGCAATATGAACTGAATATTTTTTATGAGAAAGGAAGCAAACGAGGCTCTGCAACACCAGAGGAGCTGAAGGTGCATTGCCCGATTTTAAGGGTATTTGGGAATTGGGAGGGATGATGGGGAAGGGGTTTGGGCAAAGGGATGGGGGAAGGCCCTCCGGTTACCCTACTCACTGAACTAAATCAGAAGCACAAGATGTCCCATTCCGTCCGCGCTCTACTTCACGCCGGTTTTCTACGAGGCCGTGGTTGTACCCCGGTCAGGCCATTCGAGCAACTACAAAAGCCGCTGCTTGCCTCTACCTTGACTTCAATAAATAGTTGATTTTGGCATTTGAAAGAAGGATGGAATATTCCTTAGCCATAGCCTGAAAATAGTCCATTAAAGGACAGGCCTCTCCCATAAATTAATACCTTCCATATCTCTCATAGCATTTGCCATAATCTCCACGATGGCAGGGTATTGGCGATGGTCGTACCAGTTCCACCCTACACTCCTCCATTATTCGACAATTATAAAACTCAAAAGCACGTATTAATTTAATTGCCCACCTCTGACATCTTATAACTGGATGCTATATTACTTAGATACAAGTTTGATGTGAAGCTTTCAGATTGATGTTACGAGACGTATCCTTTCAACTGAAGTTTATGAATAAACACACATTCGCGACGTTAATTAGCGTGTTAACGTGTTATTTTTAATTAATTACTGTAATACATGCTTGTTATTTATCCAGTTAATATAAACATTGTAATAAGATATTTTCCAAAAATTCTTTACGTAATATGACTGATGCCTGAGGCGAAACTTGGGTACATTTTAAAGGTCGTTGTAATTAAATATATCTAATAATCTCGTATCAAATTGTATGAGTTTAATAATTTAACTAATGAAGGCATACGAACAATAACGACGTTGATTACGTATACACGGGCTTTCGCCTGTGATGGTTAGGTATAGATTATGGATTTACTTTTGACAAGAAAGGTAGCCAAACAGGACATTGCCAACCACTTTTGCAAGCCTCACGGGAATATAATAGGTGACAGTTGGTTCCCGGAGATTTTTGAGATGGTGATTAGGCTATTTGTCTGCTGAATTGATACATGTGGGTGTCAACTTTTACAACACCCACGCAAAGAAAGAGGGTGCAATATTTTCTTACACAAACAACAAGCCACTATGATTATTATAGTTTTCAAAATAGGGTACGTTACAACGAGTAGTGCCTATATGGACCCATGAGGCATTATAATACTGACTGCTGAGCCATGGATTCTGGGTTCGAATGACTAACCGTAAGCAACATTTGTGTGAAACACAAAGTTATTGGTATACGGGTCAGATCGTGTTGTGTTACCGTTCCAGTGTCTCTGAGACTGCAATATTACTCTGTCTCCAATATTATCGTATAAGAATTATATCGGATATGGGCAGATGCATCTAATACGACTGAGTGCCTCCGTAACAATCTGCTGCGCAGTTCGACATGTCCTGATGAATTACTCCCCTTCGTTTGGTCGACAGACTCTAATATATTAGCGATCAGCAGTTACCAACAAGTGGTGAAGTTGGCGTTTGCAGAGAAAGATGGTATATTCCCCCTTAAGGTGATATGTACCATTTTATAATTTTTTTTTTGGTTGCGGAATTGTGTGACGCGAATAAGTTTATGAGCTCTGATAAATACGACTACGTACATTTAAATAAAATGTGAAATTCTGACACGATAGTTGTTGAACAAGCAAAAACAAGCGTTGTATTAGAGTTCTCGTTATAACGTTAAATTACTCTTGCTCACGCGTAAAATTAAAAAAGTTTCGTTTCAACAAAGTTATGATTAATTTTCTTGAATAATTTCAAGAAGTCACGTCACATCTTTTGTCGCGATAAGATTTTATATGTTTATTAAGAAATACTTTTTTTCTGCGCAAATATTTTTATTTCTTTTTTTTTGGAAAACGTTACCTTCCACTGTAGGAGTTTCTCCTGTGTCGCGGAGGCAGTTTACGTACATGAATTTAACATGGACAAACACCCAGACAGGGAACTATTATTTGTAGGCCATTCAAATACTAGTCCCGTGCGGGAAATGAACCCGCAACCCACAGCGCCGCAGCTAGACGCTTAGCCACTACGCCAGCGATCTGTCAAATTTTTTAAAAAGAGTTAAAAAATTATTAAAATCATTATCCACAATAGGCGGTACTTCCTCATCACCGCTATGCGCCAAAGGTTTATTACGATTACGGACTCGTAAAATTTGCCAAGAGCTCTCACTGTTGAAGAAACTTTTCGCTCCACCTGCCTTTATCGTTAGACCAGATCAAATTGTTGACCCAAAACATATCAAATTAAGTTTTATCGAATGTTAAAATTAGTTGAAGAAATTTTGATTAAATATGTTAGAAAGTTATAAAAGTAAATATGTTAGAGGATAATGCTTTTGGTTGTTATGTCATTTTTAATTGTGAATTGTATGCATTACAATTATTTAAAAAAAAAAAAAAACAAATAAGACCATACGTACAGAGTTTCTTTCACCTGTTTTTTCTTCGTAAGAGTAACCTCATTACGAAACTAACAATATTTATCAAACGAAATAATTATAGTTAAATCGAAGAATAAAGCATTTTCATTCAATTATTCATATTTAATTTAAACAATTTATTTTTTTTAAATTAACTAACATGGAACACTAGAAAAAGAACACTGATTTCTAGCTTCAAATGAAAAAATATCCTAATTTCAATAGAGAAGATGGCTGGGTGCTAACACCTGCTTGGGATCCAGTATTTAATATAATTGTATAAGACCATGCATACCGTTGCACGATCTCAAGACATCATGAGCTCATTCTGCGTAGATCTGACCAAAAATTTATAATTATAAAGCTGATGGTTTTACGTCCTGTTGTCACAGTTAACCCGGCTAGGTCAACTGTGACACCAGCACGTCAAACACCTCACACCCCCTGGACCACGGAGTGAAACGTTGAGATTTAAAAAATCTAATTGAACGCGATGAAATCCGTATATAAGTAAATAAGTATAATTTCAAATGTAGTATGCGCGTAAATACGAGAAATCATTACATTTATATCTTTATCGTTCCATTTTCAGTTTTGCAATCCTTATATTAATGAATATCTGTTTAACTTCTCAGAAAGCATATTAATAGTGGCACGTTCAGATTTGCAATAATATTTATTCACGAATACAAAGAGAGATATGAGGAGTAAAACACGTTTTACTCTTCATACTCTCTAGCAGCAATGATTTTATTTTGTAGTAAATAGTTGGGTTTTATTATGGCAAAGGGAAAGGTGATGTACGTGGGCGTCGGTAAAAATTATAAATTATTACCAACGCCCACGTACATCTGCAACCCTAGAGGAAATGCAAGTGCGTTTTAGGCCTTTAAGGATATTTGGGGATGGGTTAGGACAAGGAAAGCAGATGCAGACGAAACGCAGGAGCGCAACATTCTACCACTTACTATTCTACTTCACACCGGTGTTCTGCGTTGTTGTGGCACTACCCAGGTTCGAGACGGCCCATTCGAGCAGCGGTAAAAGCCATCACTTGGCCTTGACCTCGTAAAAATACATATTGAAAAAACCTTCTTATACATTACTTGTTCCAAGTGAATCAGTTATCCTATATCCTACTGCCAATTGGCCAATCATGTTGGCCAACCTCATTCGCACCTGTGCTCTATAAAAGTTAAAACACATTTATGTAATATTACAATGTAAAATAACGTGCATACGATACATTTTTGCAATGTTGGCATTATCATAAAATATTACAATGCTATCACCTTGACGAAGATAAATGAAGCTCCGAAAGCTATTTTGTATGTGATAGTGTCAGGAATTTAGACGACAAAGGAAAATGACTGATTTCCTTAGAACATTACGTACATTCATATTTTGAAATTTGTTTTCTAATATTAACGCACGTAACGTACAATGATTGCCCTGGTAGTCTAGTGGCCAGGGCGCTCGGTTTAGTTTGATAAAGCGCGATTGACCGGGGTTTGATCCCCGGTGCCGGCAACACTAAAATTTTTAATTGAAATGTTATGTGTTGAATTTACCCCGTGCTCGGCGGTGAAGGAAATCATGACATGCCGGATGTCTGAGAAAAAATATATTTCGAGGACATGCGAAGTACGACCAACCGTATTGGAGCAGCGTGGCAGTCTTCCCGGCTCCTAAACCCTCTTAGATATATGCGAAGATGGCCGTTGCCCAGCAGTGGGCATTTACAGGCTGCTACTTTACTTTTTTATTGACGTTATTATTCAATGGACGGTCGAATAATTTTTCAAATCAAAGGGACAAATATCTCGAAGGAGCGCAGTCCGTGATCATATTCTAGTTCGCCCCAACCATTACATCAGATTTGGAAAACCACAAACCATCGCAAAAGAACACAATTCTATAGAGACGATGGTTGGGTGTTATAATCAGCTCGTAATAAATAAAATTAAATCCTAAGCCAAGAATACTACTGCACGACTTCAAGATACTGTTAGCGCCTTCTTCGTAGATTGAACCAAAAATTATTAATAATTGAAATTGATGGAAGATCGGGTTATCGGATGCTGTAAGTCACACGAAAGACCGGAAAGAAAAAAGTTAAAATGAAACATGTTTCACTTCATTTGGTATTCGCGTAAATACAACACAACGTGATCGGAAAACGATTATTTGGGTTTTTAACCCAGTACCCATGTACTGGGTTAAAATTCAGATACGCTAACCGTTAAGCAACGCGCACGTGTTCTATTGTTAGTTAAGCGTAAAGTGAAAGTGCGTGCCAATTTCGAAACTTAAGATGTAACGATTACTAATAGCTTATGTTAGCCATTACTAATATTGTATCATAAACGCCACGCCAGTGTTGCCAACAACGGTATTTATGACCAAAAGTTCGTAAAAGCAAGCTGTAAACGAAGTAACTTCACAGTGTTTCCAATCATAATTTTTGATCACATTCTAATATTTGATCATAACTACCGCGAGTTATGATCAAATATTAGAAATGTTTTCCTCTATGATGTCCTCCGGGACGATTTAATTGCCGCTATTTCTACACGTTTCTCCATTACTGGAAGCTGCGACCGCCATATTGAATATTACAGTGCGCCCGTTTCCTCGCACACACAGATAATTTCACTGAAAGCAATCTTTCTATACAATCAAGAATCGATACTGCTAAAAATTTGCGTCTCCTTGCATTATAGTGGACTGAAGAGTCTGGTGGACGTGAAGCATCGCTATAGTGCAATTTGAGAATCCGACCGAGTCACTCGTCCAGCTTGAACGGTCTGAGCTTATTAACTCAACAGATCGACGAGTTAGAAAAATAACTATTCACATATTATAACAATCTTAATACTTTAAGCACGCAAATTTTTTTTTTTTTTGTATATTTTTAATGTAGAGATATATGTAATTAGAGCTGTTTCCGAGATACCATTTAGCTAAATTTATGTATAGGTAAAAGGTGTCTCGAAAAAGGCTCTAACGATTGGAATGAATTATAGTATTTAGATATTATTTTACACTCCAAGTTCATCTAGATAGTTGTTATTTTTCATACCTGAGAAAATTTATTTTTCCACAATATATTACAACATTTTTTTCTCTGTCGCAATCTCATAGGATATTGAGATGCCACCATGTAAGCTACTAAACAACGGACGGCACCGCGCGACATCGTTAGCGTGGTTGCAATAGAAGCCTGAACAAGCGAAGCTCGGTAGCCCGGGTACTGGAGTTTCTATTGTTCCAACACATCAAAAGATTAATAAGAATAATGTTCCCTTTTTAAAAGTAATTAAATCATACGAAATTAAATAATAAATATTATGAAAATAGCTTTTCAGGATAAAGTTTTCAATCGCATATGGTAAATAATATAATGTTAATCCCGACGTTTTTGCGATGTACTATGTAAGAAAGTTTAATGTCAAGTCGATTCGTTACTAATAGTCATAAATGCAAAAAGTGTTTTAAAATATTTTCGGGGATATTTTAGGGCAAATATGTTAATTGTGCAGTATCAAGCGCACCGTTAACGGCAAGCCACAATAAACACTATACAACAACACAAAACGGGAAAAATGTAGGAATATCCGTCCAAATACGACTAACCTATATTCAAAACAGTAAATGAAAAAAAAAACTAGTGATGGGAAGGAGCGTCTCTAGTGAGGATATCAGCACTGCGCTCAGTAATTCGCTTGCCCAGCGTGGTGACTACGGGCAAAGTCCATGAATGGCATACCACCAGGTGTTGGCGTCTAGAAGAAGAAGCGTGTAAGAAGGCTGAAAGAAGAAGTGTGTAAGTGGGATATACCACCTTTTTCCACCAAATACCAATTACGCCTACATATGGTGTTAGTAAAAAAAACCTCCTAGCGTCAATCGAGGCTCTGGCGAAAGAATGATAATAATAATACTGAATCGTTAATTTGCATAGGAATGTGAGCATAGTAGATCTTATATATCGTCATGGCCTAACATATTCTGCCGTGAAATTCGGCGTGTAAATACCGTAAGAATAAACGTGTTATATTTAACGTTTCATTGTCAATTCTTAATTTTTTTTTATGGGAAAGGCAGCAAACGTGCAAGCGGTTCACCTGATGGCAAGTGATTACCGTCGCCCACGTACATCCGCAACACCAGAGGTGCTGCAGGTACGTTGTCGGCCTTTAAGGGTTTTAAGGAGATGGGAGGGAGGATGAGGAGGTGGATGAGAAGGGGGTGTGGGCCTCCGATTACCTCACTCACCGAACGAAACGCAGAAGCACAAGATGCCTCTACTTCACGCCGGCCGTGCGTCTGGGAGGTCGTGCTGCTCGAATGGGCCGGCCCATTCGAGCAGCAGCAAAAGCCGCCGCTAAGCTCTACCACGTAAATGAATATCAAATAGATAAATATCAATTATTTTCTAATATAACAAAAGATTTTAATAAAAAAATGCTTTGATATCTAAATTAGTTCGGCTCCAATATCTTAATGAATAAGTTCATTAAAGCGTCATATTTCATGAGTTATTAAGATATCACCTAAATATTATTCAATCGAATAATACCATTTAAAAATTAACAATCGGTATAAATTTCGCCTAAATTAATTTAAAATGTCCTCTTTGATACTGTCTGGAGTTTTATTGTATATTTTAATCGCCATACAATAAGTATTTCTTTTGCAGACTAATGTTTTATGAGGTAAAAATAATTTTTCTATGTTTTTATTTCTACTTCGAGACATGTATGTATACAATGTGTTTTCTTTTACATTATATATACACATGTGTCAAATATGTACCGAGAAGGTAATGGTAAAATGAGTTTTTCTTTAGAGAAATATTTACATCATTTTACAGAATGCGCCTCATATAACCCTCGAACATATTTTTTTTGTGCCAATTGGCATTAAGCGAATTACCCCACAATCACAATTCCATATCTTAATATTTTGCTATGCTAATATGAGGATTGTTTTCTGTCTGTGTTGTCTGTTTAACAGAAACGAAAGACTCCAGCTTGTTCTTCAACATGCGCTTTCCAAAGAAAACATTTTTATATTCTAATACCTAAAAATAGATAATAGATTCAACGCTTTCGTTTTTACTATTTTCATGCATAATATTTAATAACAGATATTGAGAGAAAATATCTCAAGTTACGATATAAATCATTTTAGTAGGTAGAAAAAGGTAACAGTAACTATTTATTATATTGTATGTGGTAGAGCTAACCAGTGGCTTTTGCTCCTGCTCGAATGGGCCGACTCTACCGGGGTAGCAGAATACCAGTGTGAAATAGAGGCATCTTGTGCTTCCGCGTTTCGTTTGGTGAGTGAGGTAACCGGATGCCCACTTCCACTCCCACTCCCCACCTCCCTGGCATCTCCAAAACATTCTTAAAGACCGGCAACGCACCTCCAGCTCCTCTGATGTTGCTGATGTACGTGGGCGACGGTAATCACTTACCATCAGGTGAACCGTTTGATCATTTGCAACCTTTATCGTTAAAAAAATATACTATAGAATATTAAAAGCGGTAGAAACAAGAATATTACGCATTCAGATATTATCGTGGTTCGTATTACCGTATTCAAATATGAAAATTCAGAATAATCTTATAATCCTCCAAAGTTATTTCGAAAATACTCTTGTGAACGCAGACACACGTCTTATCGCCAGCTTCACTGATTTGCATGTGTAACGTACAAAGATAAATACAATTTCATCAAATGTAAATGAAGTCATAAGCATTTACATTTAATGAAATTGGTTTTTATCTTTTATGTTATGTAAATGAGAACATAATCATTTTATCTTTTACGTTAACGTACATAAGCGGTAAACTAATTTTAAACAAACTAATTGTACTTTTGTTTTATTATATTAAGGGCTATTGACGGGTTGGGAAGGTAAGGAAACTTCCCAGCCCGTAAGTAGTTCACTGCCTGTCATAGGTTTCTTTTATAAGGACGATGAGGACTGTCTAAGGTGCGAGGTATCTGGTACTGAAATCGTCCTGTGTCCTGCAGTGGACCATTTACAGGCTATTAAGTTTAAATAAGTAGTGGATGTTGTAACTACAAGTTATTTGCTTACTGAAAAATACTTGTTCAAAGTTTACTTAGTATCACTTAAATCCC
This sequence comes from Bhutanitis thaidina, assembly GCA_029286595.1. Lineage (NCBI taxonomy): Eukaryota > Metazoa > Arthropoda > Insecta > Lepidoptera > Papilionidae > Bhutanitis > Bhutanitis thaidina. The sequence goes on along the minus strand of JAGSMS010000012.1, from coordinate 2,935,337 downwards.
TTGGATGTTTCACACATAGTTGTAGGAAGGAAATATATTAACGTAAACTATTTTCGGTTCATTAAGCCCCATTCTTCGCAACCTTCAACAATGGTCGAAACTTTTCTTGGCTTGCTTACCTTCGTTATAAATCAACTTTTATAGAAAACCATAGTCATACCGAACCGAAAGACATAACCACTTTTATAAATAGTCTAAAATATTTTTTGTCTAATAAAATATCTGGTCAGTTTTCGTGTTTACGTTATAAATGACTTGTAGATATAGGCTTAGTAGTAGCGTACGTGAAGGTGTAGCTGTGAGTCGTGGGGTTCAAATCGCAATCGAAGCCAATCAACATTTAACACATTCGGACCGGGTCGCGTAGTACCATGTGTCACGGACACATTTAAACGATTTAAAAAAAAATTATGTTTGCTGTTTTTCCATTATTTTCATAGGTTTAAATATATTTATATAATTCTAAGCTTATTATTAATATTTTCATAATTTAATAAGTAACATAAATGAGTATAATTATAATTTAAAGGAAAAATAGCTTAATTAATTGTTTTTTTTTATTTATGTATGCAATTCCTGTGTCTTGAATGATCATTATCTTCACTAAACACACGTGAACTTTCCGTGCTGTAATATTTTCTTCGTCATGGCTCATATGCAATATTCGGCATAATAAATTTGCCGTCCGAATTGAGCAGACTTTTTATTTGTGCTGACAGATCGTGACCTGTGAGATAATGTCGCCATAAATCACATTGCGACGACTTGGCTTCTTATTAAATATGTTTTTACGCATCAAATATAATATCGAAATATTAATTTTATTGATGTAGTTCTCAGTGTGTGTGGTTAGTGGCCAGGGCGCTAGGTTTAGTATCGAGTAAACGAGTGTCCCGATTTCGAATCCTGGTGCCGGTACCACTAACAACATTAAATACAATTTGAAGTGCTGGCTGTACCACGTGCTCGACGATAAAGGAAAATGTCGCGAGGAAAAGTGCACATCTGAGAAATATTTAAAGATATTTCAAACCTGGTAACTCAAAATTTCTAATCAAAATCCAAAAACCCTCTCAAATATTAAGTGTCGAGGGCTTTGCCCTGCAGTTAGATTTTTAAAGGTTGCGTTTAATGTTTCAATTGAAATACGATCTCTTTGACAGCATATCATATGTTTCAGCACCAGTTAATACTGATTGCAAAAGACATTCTAACGTGGTAGAGCCAAGCGGCTTTAGCTGCTGCTTGAATAGGCCGGCTCGACCGGGTTAATACCGCGACCTCGCAGAATACCGGCGTGAAGCAGAAGCATCTTGTGCTTCTGCGTTTCGTTCGGTGAGTGAGGTAACCGGAGGACCACTCCCCATCCCTATCCTCCCTCCCATCTCCCAAATAGCCTTAAAGGCCGCACATGCAGGACCTCTGGCGTTGCAGATGTACGTGGACGACGGTAATCACTTACCATCAGGTGAACCGATTGCTCGTTGCCGGCTTTCCTATATAAAAAAAAACTCTCCTAAACATCATTCGACGCTCCACGAAGACCTTTCGTAAGATATTCGTGAGCGAGATTTGTGTTCGCAATTTCCAAAATAAACACAGTCCTTCTTTTATTCATCAGCTTGTTAATATTAATGCTGCGCGTGGGTCGCACCCAATGGCAGATCTTAACATAATTGCCGCGACGTTTCGCAACTTCGACGCTGCTGCTCATCCCCAGACTGTGTATATTCCGTGTGCAATGTTCTGAGATGGATAATTCCTTGCTATGACGTCGATATCTGTAGACAGTTTTCAAAGCTTCATCATTTAGTCGACTCTTTCGACTCTACCGGTAAGAAAAGAGATGGTAGATTTTCTAAAGGCGTCACCACACGGTAGTTATTACGAGTACTTATTTAGTTATTTCATTATTGATATATATTTATTATCGTACACCACCGATTAAAATAAGAGAAAGTAAAAACTATAAGGTACAACAGTCGGTCTTATCACTAAAAAGGGAACACTAAATACATGCATATGAAAACATGAAAATATGTATACATAGATATACATGTAAATATTGTTTGTCTATAAAAATAGGTTTTTATATGTATTTGTATATATATGGTATACATGTACCTATGAATTTATCGGTATAACACATCTTTTTATTTGAGAATATGCTTCGCATGTTATTCCATTAAAATAAAAAAAATATAATTTAATATACCATCAATATTACAATATTATTCCATAACACGGGTTGACAGGCAAAGAACGCCAAAAGGAATTAAGTCCACCCTTTGTAATAATTTTTAATGGTTATAGCAATAAAGTTTAAATAAAAAAAAAACTTGATAGAGAACGGATGAAAGTAAGATGTAAAAGTGATGATGGTAGGCGTAGATAAAAAGGGATGTAGAAACTCAAGAAAGGAAGAATAACTAAGAAGTAGAAGGGAACTTAAAAGTACTTTTTTTATGGGAAAGGGGGCAAACAAGGAACCGGTTCGCCTGATAATAAGTAATTACCGTCGCCTTTAAGGATATTTGGGGGACGGGAGAGAGGATGAGGACGTGTGATGGGGAAGGGGGGAATGGGCATTCGGTTACTTGTCTCACGGAACGAAACGCAGAACACAATTTGCATCTACTTCACGCCGGTATTCTGCGAGGTCGTCAAAAGCTGGCGCTGGGACCTACCACGTTTAAAAGTAAACAATTAAGAAAAAAATATTTATTCTTCAGTGAACTTTACGAATCGGTAAAGGAACCAAAGGCGAACTTGATGCTGGTAATAGGGTGCAATAAATATATCTTATAGCTAGGAGGTAGGTAGAATATCTCCCTAAGAACCATGTCTCGACACTCTCTTACCTGTTTCTGCCATCATTGAGCAGAGCTGTCACTGTTATGTTCGGGGTGGAAAGGGCTCAATACTTCAATTAGTAGGAGCCAGTATAAATCCAGGCTGTGGGCTGTGAGGTATTTAATTTTAGACATCAGGAAAAGTTACACCTGTAATCTTCTTCGATCAAAGTTATTTACAGTGGGCTGCAGTTTTTTTTTATTTAAAAAAAAACGTTACCTTCCACTGTAGGAATTTCTCCTGTGTCGCGGAGGCAGTTTACATACATGAATTGCACATGGACAAACGCCCAGACCGGGAACTATTATTTTTAGTCCATACAAATTCTAGTTCCGTGCAGGATCGAACCCGCGACCCACAGCGCCGCAGCTAAGCGCTTAGCCACTACGGCACCGAGCCGTCATGTTGTTGTTTACCATCTGGTGTACTTTTGACCGCAACTCCTTTGACATCCCTATCGAAAATAAAATAATTTTACTGTATCAGTGCCTTATGGTGATGTCACAGGAGAAAATGCCGCTCAAACGCATCTAGTCGGTTTTAAAAAAGTTATTTTAGGCCAAAAAATCGCATGACGTCCTTCAAATAACGAATTCCACACAAAAACGTTTAACTATTAACATTTCAGTCCATTGTTAGGGGAGAGAATAAATATTTAAACGACATTTCGAGTATATAACAAAATGCCTGAAAAAAAATCTGTGTAATCAAGCGTAAGAGCTGAACGCTTTGGCGCTGGTTTCTATTGTAGTGACGAAGACAAATGAATCAACCACATGCCACGTAGATATGTAGGTTGTAATATAGGATAATATTGACAATTATGTTTGTCTCTTATACTAGTTTCACAGCACATTTTAATTATTATTTAAATTTTTCCGGTTTTGCCTTACGGTATATTCAGATCATTTGATTATATTTAGGGATAATAATTGTCAATATCACGAAGTGACAACAATCACAGGTGTAAATTACAGTATAATATTATTAAAAAAAAAAAAAAAAAATTAAAAAAAAAAACTATTGATTTATTATTCGATGTGGATGTAGATTCAAAAAACAAAGATTTTTATCAAAATCGGTTAAGTGGAACTCGCACAGAATGTAAAATTATTCTTGAAACTTTCTCATGATTAAGCTGCTATGAATGAAAAGTCAGAAGTTAAAGGAGCCACAACGCAGTTAAAATAAATTTTTAATACATTTGCGAATTCTATTTTTAAATTCTCGAAATATTCCTATTTATAAACAACCCACACCATAATAGACAACATGAAATGTTACATCACATACATGCACTTAAGCTTATACAATTACTATGTTCTAAATAAGGCGAGAGCAAACAAACACATCAATTTAGGCTAACCAACGGAAACGTATTTGGCGTTGGGCCCATTTCAAATTCCATTTGGTTGTGATTGAGGATATCCTCAAAGTCTATCGTCAACTTTGTTAATAATGAAATAAAGTTCCTAATGGGAATGGAAAGTGTACAAATGGGATTTGCTACTGTAAAAGAATAATTTATATTCATATACACAAACTCACTCCGCTCATGGGCGTGCCCTTACTTAACCTTAACAGCCTGTAAGGTCCACTGCACGACATAGGCCTCTCTTATAAAGAGCATTTGCTACAATCACCACGGTCGGTAAGGGGATAGGCGACAGTATCAGACATCTCGCATCTCAGACGCTGCTGGTATTGTTCAAGATGATTGTCCTGCGATCTATCGGTAGCTATTGCGATATGCAAGGCTTTTCCCTTAGCCTTTTACGACATCCACGGGAAGAAAGGCGGTGGCAGATTCTTACGGCGATACCACACGGCATATGGGCATAGGCAGAGACTTATATTTGACACGACTTTAGACACTTGGGGCGTCATAAAATCGTGCATAGTTTTTAACTGATGATCTGCTGCTCATCTTTATCACTGTACATGATATTATTTCTAAAAAATAGCATATTTGTGTTAGTTTTGTTTGGATTCGCGCACGGTTCGTCGGATCGAGTTGACTCGGTACAATTGTGTAACGGTGAAATTGTTGTTGGAACTTGCGAGAAAGTTTATGATATACTACCTAGTTTATATAAGGTACAATAGGTGGCGCGCGATTCGTTTCATAAAATTATCCGTATTTATTAGTACTATTTTATCGAATGAAATTGAAGACCATGCGAATGAAGTAGCGGGCAGCAGCCAGTCCGGTGTAAATCAGATTCAATTCATAACGGTTAGCCATCGGAGGTCATTAAACATACTCCTAAAAGAACTTTTCAACTTACTTTGAATAAGACGGTCTTCTTACGTACGCTTTATGTGATAAATATAATAACAATTAAAACAAATGAACACTACGTGTTCTTCTGAATGCCTATGTCGAGAAGAGGACTTGTGATAGTCTGTTATGATATTATACTGTGTATGTCTCTCTATATGTACGTCTCTCTAGATCTTTCTATGAAACAAACTGATGATAAAAAATGCAAAATATTTTACAAAAAGTTGTAATTTGTCCCAAGTTCAACTTATAAATAGTAGTTGATTAAAAGTCGAGGTTAAACGCACGATTTGAACGTAAACAATGTAGGTAGTTAAGTTAATGCGCCCTGACATAAAAGATCGTTTTTATTGTAAATGCGATGTGAAAGGTTCAGGCGAGTTGTGAAAACGTTTACGCTTTATTGTTTACTTCAATGACCCTAATTGTCACGATTCTTAATTGAAACGTATTTTTGCAGTCACTCATTCTTCGGAGGCGTTTTTTATAAGTTTTGTTTCCTAGAATAAAAATAACTAAAGTAAAGTAGGAGCCTGTGAGTGCCCACAGCTGGGCAAAGGACGGCTTCTCATGTATCTGTGAGGGTTTTGTCCGCCACGCTACTCCATTGCGGGTCGGCGGGCTTTACATATTCTCGAAATAATATTTTTTTACTATTTCTCAGATATGCATGTTTTCACGCGATGTTTTCCTTCACCGCCGAGCACGTGGTCAATACAGCACTTAAAATTATAATTAACAATTTCAGCGGTGTCGACATTTGATCCAGATTAAGCTTGGATAATTAAAATAATAATTAGTTTAGATGATTATTTTACAGTCGAGGAAGAAGTGTTTTTTATTTTTATTCAATGATCTCTATAAAACACAACTTCTTCTACTAGCGTTCACCACCAGCGCATTGACGTGTTTGTCGGCCGTTTTGACATAGCGCCGGTATATCTCTTTGGCCCACCTTGTGAATTTACCTTTTTTACCTTTTATAGTCTTGAAATAATCCACTGCAGAACATATGTTATTAGGAGAATTGGCCATAATCGCCACGCTCGGCAAGCGGATTGGCGATCACAATGAACGAATGAATGAACATGCTTTATTGTACACCACAAAATAAAAAAAAAGGGCAGAAAATATTAAAAAAAGGAGGTAAATTAGTACAAATTGTCAGTCGCTGCATCTCTTCCAGGCAACCAGCATCCAAATATCAACACGCATAACATTTAGATGTTTTTCTATCAGACCTTCTGTCCCATTCAGTGTGAATTCCTTCTTTTGTTTGAATGAAATAATATCAAAATGGAGCAAACATTAGTATGGCGAATTTGAATATTGTATCTGAGCTATGAATGCATGCATCTCTCATTACATTGACTCCCAGTTTGGAACTAGACTTTTGACTATTCAGAAACAGCGTACAGCAGATAGCCGGTCACTTTACAGAACAATGTTAACTTTACAGTTAATCAATGATCATAAGACATTGCTTTGATTATTGTCGTTTGTGTCTAGTATTTATATATAAATACTCACGTAGCACGCCAATATTGGTTGTCGACTAAGCGTGGCGTGCCCCATCGCTGAGTTTGCTTCCGAATATTGCCATTAGGTTTCAAGGTTTTTCCGTAAGTCGCCTCTTATGAAACACACGGGAACAAATAGCACATTCCTTCATTCCCAAATACTGTTCATATTATACAATGTATGATGATTAAAAGAGCCATGGCAGGCTAGTGGTCAGGTTGCTCGCTTTAGTTTCATAGAGCGCGAGTGACCTGGGTTCGATCCCCGGTGCCAGTACCAATAAAATTGTTAATAGTAATTTTAACTACTGTATTTACCACGTGCTCGGCGTTGAAGGAAAAGATTGTGTGGAAACCTGCATGTCTGAGAAATAATAAAAAAAATATTATTTCGGGAATATGTGAAGCCCATTAACTCGCTGGAGCAGGTTGGCGGTCTCTTCCCCTCTCCAAAACCCTCTCAAGTATTTGAAGAGGCCTTTTCCCAGCTGTGTACACTTACAGGCTGCTACTTTATTTGCGATTTAATTTACTTTTATGATGTTTGATGAAATTTAAAAATTTCAAAAATAAAATTGATTCCGAATTTGCTGTTAAAAATACATGTTAAATTATTTGTTAAAACAAAATGAACTTAAAAGAAGTGTAGATATTGTTAATTGATGTAAAAAAAAACCGAACGATTTTATGAATTAATCAATTTTTTTCGGTTAATTTCGATCGCAGCCCCGGAGTTTTCATCGAACAATGGCAATCGTTAATTGAACAAAGGCGTTGTAACTCGGATACTTTCAGGAAAAAAGACTAATGTCGCCTTTTTCACTCGTAACAAATTTAATCAAGGACGGTATCAAAAAGGAAATGAGAATTAACTTCCTTTCTTTGTAGTTAGAGAATAGCTAAGAAATTAAGACCTTTGAGAACCGCTGGCTTTATACTTTATGTGATTCATACACTGAAAAAGTTATTTTTGAAAAAAAATTAATGTCACTATTAGGCATTTCTATTTTGCTCAGCCCTAATCATGTCGTAACAATATTCATTTCAATCGATTATTTCAACACATCATGAGTTGAGAATAGTAGATTGTTTTGTCTCTCGATATAAAAACCTTAGTCTAATGTCCATTATATGGACTTTAAGTTAAACCTGTAATATTGTTACGAGCTTCGGGTTACGGGATTGGGGTAAAAGTTAAACGGTATCTCAAATATTGGTACGGTACATAACCAGTCACCGAAGGCGGTCTTGAAGACTCGTCATGTCGGGATCAGCGTTGAAGGTGCCGGACCGATTAAAACCCCCACGGCTTAGATATGTACGCTGTTGGCCCAGTGGCCCCAACATCTTCGGTGGTAGGGCTCGCGAGCAGGTGGCTCGTGAGTGAAAGGAATTAGAAGAGCAACGATGCTGGCTGCTGTCGTGTTGTGCTCTGACCTCTGTTAACGAAAAGTCCGCGAAAAGTTAACGAAATTTCCGCGTTCCTCGTTCTAGTTGTAGGAGACTTCCTGCAACTAGAACGAGGAACGCGGAAATTCAGGGGCCAATCTTAAACTTGTATTTATTTGACTACTTACAAAGAGTTCAGAGTTTACTCTCCGATGCGTCTTCCTGCCAGTCACCGATCTTTTGCATTTTCCCGTATTGATGACCTTGCCTTCACTTCTTGTTTTTTCACTCAATTTCCTCTTTTTCCAGGTCTTCCTCTACTACTTACCTCGGAACTCACTACTTAACTTTCCACAAGCACGTCCCTGTACCAATATTCCAGAATATTGCCGAAACAACATAATTATTTGTTTTTAAAAAAAACCGGCTTTAATTTCAACCAGCGCCTAGCCATCCTTATTTACATGCCAAAGAGTTTCATTAAAGTCTACTAGCAATTTATAAAACATTATTTCTCATGACTTGTCATTCAAATACGTAACAGTTGACAAGACGTTATCGAGCATTCGAGATAATATGCTATATATATAGCTATAACGAACAAATAAATAAGAACTCACTAAATTATATTGCGCACTAAACACCTCAGCTAAACACGCTTTCGCAATCCAATCCTCGCCTATCCGGAAGAGAGAACAACGGGTTTGCTTCCGGAGATCACGTCAACATGTCCTTTTACGTCATAGTATTTATTGCCAACTTCCGCTTCTGCTACAGGAAGCTCAACATTTCACAGCATCATTACCATCTTGATCTCTCTGGCGCTTTGTCTCTGGTTTTCTAGTCTAATATAAGCAGTGTACGTAAGCACTGAGCTATGGTAGCCTAGTGGTCAAGGCGCTGGCTTTAGTTTCATGGAGCGCGATTGACCAGCGTTTGATCCCCGATGCAGATACCTCTAAAACTTTTAATAGCGATTTTAAATTGCTGAATTTACCACGTACTCGGCATTGAAGGAAAACATCTTGATGAAACCTCTCTGAGAAATATTATTTCTAGAACATGTGAAGTCCGCCAAGCCGCATCGGAGGAGCGTGTTGGACCCTTCCCGGCTCCAAAACCTGTCAGATATTTGAGAAGGAACCTTTTGGCCAGCATTGGACATTTACAGGCTGCTACTTTACTACTTAACATACTGACGACCTAGTGATAGCGGAATATCCATCTTAATTTTCCGAACCTTATTCCCATAGTCTAGTGATGGGGAGCAGCATCACTATACGGTGGGTACCAGCAGTGCGCTCGCCAATCTGCTTACCCAGCGTGGTAAGGAATGTGTAAACCTTTGAATAATTGTATACCGCACGCAGCTTATGTAGGCGCTTTTTTGGTGAGGCCTAAATTTATTGTTATCAGCTATAACTATAAGGTAACAAAAGGTAGACTTAATGCCTGTTGGCATTATCTGCCAGTCAACTCATGGGGTGGTGGCGATAACAGTAGCAGTTGCATCAAGATACTAAATAAAAGGTAAACAACTGCAATATAATCAAATAAATATGTGTAAATTTAAAATAATAATAATAATAAGAATAATCTTTATAGTCATAAGAATATGGACCACAAAGTATGAATTCCCTGACATCCGTGCTAGGTTAAGAACCTGCATTACAGAGGTCAGTGTCTTCTCCCAAATAATAATTAACAATAATAATTTCTTAAAACAACAGCTAAAATAGTCGAGATATTAGTACAAAGTACAAGAAAAAAAAAAAATAAAGAAAAAAAAATGAATTAAAAAGTAACGTAACGGATGCTTTGAACATATATATGTATATATATAAATGTATATACCGAGATCGTCTGTGTATGCGTGTGTGTGTGTGTGTTTGTGTGGGTGTGTAATGAACTCACAAGTACTTTGTGACTCACAAGTTTTTACTTATAGAAATTTAATTTAATTATTGTACAGTTATTTGTATTAGTTATTAAACAGGATAAATTTTGATTTGGAAAAATAATACTTTATTATATATTATTATACGAGTATAAAGATTAATAAGATACATGTACAAAATAACTTAAAATAAAATCTCGGAAATCGCAATAACGCGACCGAGGTGTGATGGGATAATCATCTGGAAAAATACCAGACTAAAAACATAAAAAGACCGATGAAGGCCAGCAGTTTTTCAGTTGTGAGGTGCCCGAGAGTGATTACCGATCCTCTTGCCGAGCGTGATGATTAAGGCAAATCCTCCTTATGGGACAGGCCTATGTCCTGCAGTGAATATAGGCTGGGGCTGGCTTCGAGGCCGATAGGGTAGGCGCGTGCTCCCCGGAACACAGACGTGCTTACCCTGGCTGTAGCAAGCCCAGAGAGGTGATGTTCCCTCCGGAGACGGAACCGCCGAGAGCTGCCGGCGCTGGTAGGGTCACGGTTGTGTGCGCAAGCATTCTTGTGGCCCTGTCGAAGGTGGAGCACCGTGGGGTTTTGGCACCGTGGCAAAGGGGATATGCATTTTTTGTACATCTCCATGTTCAAAAAACCTGATATAGACTATTGTATAGAGGTGTTCTGTACTCATACTGTCAGTAGGTTTAAGTGACATGTAGATATTATTGATATTTACGTATGTGTAAACAATGGAGGATGGAATATAGTTTAATATTCTTTATTTTAATGTGTGTCGATGTGAGCCCGCTGGAACAGTGAGGTAAATAGCTATTATGTGGGTACTGATCTCCATGACATAGACAAATTGCTAACCGCAAGCGTTGTGTATGTTTTCATGTCCATGCAAGTCCATGCAATCACTTCCCTCTACCACCTCCAATACTCTATCAGATATTCGAGAAGGAGGCCTTTGGCTGCTAGTTTTCTTTACTTTGCCGGGAGTCGAACCCGCCGCTCGCAACAGCGACCGCGCCATCGACGCGCCTGTTATTAGTTTAGGGTTTTGTAATTTTTTGGTAAGACATATACATACAATATTTTGGTAAGACATATTTTTAAAAGTTCTCACGTAGTTGTAATTTATTCCGTCTCCTTATGGGTTTTCGTTGAGTTCTGGCTTTAACAGCATGCAGAGCCCGTCTACTCCCGACAGCAATGGGTCACCCAGATCTTTTATGGTCTTCAACAGAGGAGTTGTTGGTGCAACTGTACCGATAGTGAGATGCACAGACATGTAGGTGATGCCTATCTTATCGAGCATCTTAAAAATTACTGACGTCTCCGTCTTTACCCACTTTGTACAAAGCAAACACTGCAATTCTGTTTTCTTTAACGCCCTACACTATAATTTGATTTTACAATCACAGTGAAAAATATATGGAATGGCAGCAAATCAATCGAAGTTCCTAACATGCATTATAATATTGTATTCGTGAAAAATATTAAGAGGAAGCCTAGGTCCGGCAGTGAGACTTACTTTTAAGTTACTATTTAAGACGTAAGAGAGTATGGTCTGAGTGTGTTGTAAATTTAAAATAAAACCCAATTACATCGACGGAATCGTAAATGAATGATGTATTATTGGATCGCACAGGTTGGAAGTACATAAATCCCAGATTCAATCAAGCGATAAGACGTGATCCTAATTACGCTTGTACTAAATCACGCTAGTAATTAATGTATTATTTTCAGAAAGACTTCGAAATTAACAACTTATATTTGAATCGATTAAAGACGCTTCAAGACTTCTATGTGGTGCTAGTAAGTGCTTTAAAAATATTACAAATTTTAAACTCGAAAGACATACAAAGAAAGCAATTTATGAGAATATTGAGAAAGCAACAAAATATTGTTTTTTTTTTGTGTTAAATTTAGAGTGTCTTCGTGTATTTTCATGGAAGTTAAAAAATAACGAGAATCAAATACAGCTTTTCAATAAGTTCATTTTAAATTTATTCATAGCACGTACGGTAAGTCCTTAACAGACTCTCGATGTCCAAAGTTGTTGCTGGAAATACTGAATTTAATAGAACTCTGCACGTAATTTATTCCACGTATTCGAATAATTATTGATTTGGCATGTATTTTATTCTTTTGGGGTTTTTTTTTCAGAATTACATATAAAACGCATTGTTTAAACTATCCTAGCAACCTAAAACAATGTTCTCATCACTAGATGAAGTCGAAGAGCTCATAGTTCTCCTCTTGTCACTATTCATGCCATGAAGACGTGAGAATTTCAACAGAAAGCCTCTTGCGTCTGTGTGGCTTGTATACATATTAAGCTCAACGTAAACGCGCACATATACATAGTAACACACACACATATATCTAAACGCGAAGGAAACTCCTTAAAGTCTCGAAATTTTTTTTTTTTTTATGTGGCTGTATGTACCAATTGGTCGAACTAACTTGGCATCACGTAGGAACACCGCCCTTCTTTCCGCTTACCCGCACCGCGCCTCACAGCAGTGCAAACTGTACTAGCGCATTGATATGACGTCATCAGCCCCCGGTTAGCTTCACCTGCATCAAACTAAGTCGATTTTCGAGAACTTTCTATATATATATATTATGTGGTTATGATAACGATATCATATTGAGGCAACATCGAGTTCGACTCGATGTTAAAACCAGGAGTTAGGTACTAAAGCTCTCTAAGGTCAAATAAAAAAAAATATTAATAAGCTCTCTCGATCGCATACCTAATTGCAGGGTGGTCCGAGGACTAGTCATATTTAATATAAATATATTAATAATTGAATACCCTGAAGGTGCCGTAAGACGAAACCGATTACTTGTATAATAATAAATGTGTTATGAAACTAGTACAAGAGAGAAAACGCCTAGTATAATTGTTAATATTTATTTTAGTTGTTTCAAACTATTTTGCTCTACAATTTGTTAGGCTGTCTCAGGTGCAAACCAATGATAAAAATCGTACATACTACGAGCCCATTGCCACGAGTACTCTATTAACTCGGAACTTGTCTACGAACATTGCTCTCCTGATTCGGAGCTAGATCCCCTGACCTCTCGACCTTGCAGCTACCCTTGTACCTAATTTGTATAAAATACAGAGTCCAGGATCACTGCGTTCGTTTTGATAAGATATGTGAAGAGAGAGATAGTTCTCACGCTCATCATATTTTGTTATTAAATTTATTTTGCCCGACTAGATGGCGTTAGTAATTCTTTAAAACGTGGTGAAAAGGTGTTGTTATTAAATCTGTAAGTGCTGATGTATACAATTAAGCAAGATAAACTTGCGGGCCTTCGGCTCGATAGTCTCTAAGGCTGAGGCTGTAAAGACCACGGAGACCTCCAGCGTATCTACCGTAAAGGTTTTAGTCGGTCCGGCATCTTTAATGCAATGTAGGTGCGTAACCTTTCCCCCACGTAAAACTAAAAATAACAAAATAGGTCAAAATTAATATAAAACGTTTTGTTTGAATCCTTATAACAGTCAATTAGTTCATCTCAGATCAAACATTTCATCATCATCATCATCATTTCAGCCTATCAGAAGTTCACTGCTGAACATAGGCCTCCCCCAAAGATTTATTGATCAAACATTTAGCCTGTTACATATAATACAAATATAAATTATGAACTTTTTAAAACTGTGCATATTATATTTCTGTTCAACGTACATACATCATTAAAAATATATTATACGCGATGTAGGTAGATGTTCTCTCACAAACATTAACGTTATTCGTACAGCCGTAAACTCAGAGTTAATGCTTCTCCCGAGGATTTATTTTGCCTGCAACAAAAGCATATAAAACGAATATTACATACTTTCATTATTACGAGTATTTTTGTTGCGGCCCAAAATTATTATACGCATAAATATCAGTTTGAAAACTTCGAAAATGTTAATGCTACATTTTTATATCTTTCGAATAGTAAAAGTTGCTGCCTATGAATGTGAGTAGTGAATTCGGCATTTAAATTAGGGATTTGTACCACCTCGTTTGCCTCCTATGAAATAAAAGCGATCTAACATAGCTATGGTACTAGGGTTACGTTATTTAATACTATTATCTGTACTAAGTATTCTGTGACTGCGTATAAATGTTCCGATTATTGACAGAAGATCGATGACGTAACTTAAGTAAGAATCGGCGGATAAGTACGATACTTAAGAGCTATTTCAAATTAAACGTACTTACTTAATATTCAACAAATGTATTGGGAAACGATCCGGGTACTTCATTCATTTCGGAACTCGGATTTTCGAGGCCATTACAATTTAATGAATTTTCGCTAACCGCGTTAGAGTATTTGTATTTCTAAAACCTATTTCTAAAATTAGGAGAGATTTTGTTCCCAATTCTACACGACCTCTGTGTTTGCGCATGCACTTGTGTTATTGTAATTGATTGAAATGAAATGAAAAATCTTTATTGGATGTAAGACATTCAGATTTCATTTGTCAATTGTTTTTCAAAACGTCGGTACCGTTTCGGAACCTTTGACGGAGAAGAAACACGGTAGGAAACTTATTTTTTATCAGTTTTTATACATTACAAATAATAAAAAAGAAAAATACCTCGTTAAAACCATGCAGAGTAATTTTCACATAGCTTCGTTAAACCAAATTGTGGTTACTATTAAAGGAAACCATGTTTTCGATGTGAAAATTAACCACGTATTATTTTATCGAGGAAATGGAATGAATATGAAATTTATCTGAAATATTTTTGTTGTATAGCGGATATGGTCCCTGGAGGCAAATGATCTTCATAACCTAGTAGATTATTCCTAAGAAGCAAAACTAATTATTGTCATAATTCATAGAGCAGATTAAAGATGGACGAACGCAATAGATAGAATAACAACATAAAAATAAGTTCTCACAACCACACGTACACCCAATGAAGAGGTGATGAGAGACAGACACATTTATGTTAGTAATTTCAACACACTTTTCACCTTACAATATGTGGCAACGTGACAGGTGGTGAGCCTGTCGTCGTTTTAGTGTCCACCCTATCGATATAAGTTGTACCTAATTTTCGAAAAACTCACTTCTGATAGCGTATCGGACTCGGGTTTTCTGTTTCAAGCGCACTCGACGCTCGGATATCGCGACCCTCAGTGGATAGAGCCTTGTACTGAGCTACAGCTCTGTTACTTACGTACCTACCTTATGTTTAACGTGTTTGAGATGACTATTCTACACTGGACTGTTCTAGAATTGTCTGGGATATCGTGACATTTTGCTGAAATTGTATTCGCTTATCTTTCCAACTCCTTTGGTACGAAGCGGCGTGATTGTTACTCTCATGTCTGATATAAGTTTATACCGGTACAAGTGTTTGCTAATTACAATTTTATTAAAAATAAAGACATGGAGTAAAAGTAAAGTAAAGTGGCTGCCTTTAAATGCCCACTACTGGGCAAAGGCCTTCTTCTCAAATATCTGAGAGGGTTTTGAAGATGGAAAGGGTTCGTCACTCCAATGTAGGTTGGCGGACGTCAGATGTGTTCGAAATAATATTTCCAGACATTCAGGTTTCCACACGATGTTTTCCTTCACCAACGAGCATGTAGTGAATTCAGCATTTAAAATCGCTATTAATTATTTTAGTGTTGTCGGCATCGAGAATCGACCCACGTCGATCGCGCTCTATGAAACTAAAGCGAGCACTCTGACCGCTACGCTTCTTCTCCAATTATTGTGAAATATTTTCTCCACCTTACCTTACCGTAACCGCCTATAAATAGTCCACTGTGGAACATAGCCCTCTCCCATAAAGAGAGCTTGGTGTAGTCTTGGTGTCAGACGCCTCGGACTTTCGACATAGCTGTTATTTATTACAATTTATTTTATCTAAGTACATGCTTCAATTGCGTCTATTCTTTCCACTGTATTTTGAACTATTTGGTATGTATCAAATATGTTAAAATTTAAAACAACATAAGATGACATAACAAAATAAGACGATATACACTCAGATTGTGATCCAAGGAAAAAAAGGTGACAATCGACAAAAGAAATTTGAATTTCATACGTCAAAAACAGATCTTTGTTTCATTCATACCATTGCATTGGTTCCGAAGTACACATATCAAATATCATGCCTCTATATCACTTCGTTGTCGGGATAAGGGAAATGGAAATAAAATCCTCGGGGATTTTATACGTATGATTTCCTGAACACAACCACATTAAAACGTTAAAAGTAAACAGGAAAAGTAAAATTAAAAAGTTACTTCAAGCCTGGTTAAAATATAAGTAATCATAATACTTCACACTTCATCGTCTCACGGAAAGCAAAACGCAAAACCACTTTAAACACTCAAAATGTATTAGCTATTATTATAACTCCTGATGTGACTTATAAAATATAAACTAATGTGACACTAAAAAATAATGGTATATTTAACAGTAAAGCAACGAGAGTAGATAGAATCAAACGGTACTGGGAATTCCTTAACTTTAGAGATGTCGAAGAAAATTACACAATTCCGTATGAAAATTCCATTTCATGCTTGTTGCAAATTGTTGTGAAGTAGATCTACTGTCAATGTGATGCACTTCAATCACATCCTATCCGAAGTCCAAATTTGCTAAACAAACTACGTCATGTTGATTTTCGGGTCTGAATGAGCTTTGATGGTCCCTATGCATCTGGCAATGCGTTGTATCGATCAGACATTACATGTGAATGTAACACACAGCATGTTTCCTTGTATCATTGCAGTGACATACATTTTATCCGCACAGTAAGAGGTTTTAGAGGTTTTAGATATTTATACTCATTAAAGAATTACAAGTCAATTGACTTAATGTGAGAACATAATTTTATACTAATACAAAATCATTACTTGAGAGCATACTTAACAGCGGTACTGAAATAAGAATTTGTAGCATGTTGAAGCGTTGGGAATATAAAAAACAAAATTAAACGCGAACAAAAATCCGCAACTTTTATTTCTAATTAAATGTTTCATTGCATACCTTTCTACATTGAAGATTTAGTAATAATTCGCCTTAACATTTGATAACTTATTATTACGAGCGACGTGTGCTATCGGTGGAAGAATCTGTCCCTCTCTTTCATCGCGTGGGTGTCGTAAGAGACGACAAATGGCGGCGTAATCATCTCGAAATATACCAGACGAAAATTAAGTAGACATATGACGGGCAGCCGCGTTCAATGTGTTGGGTATCTGGTACCGCGTTCGCTTCTTGCATTGTTTGCCCATACATGTTCGAGAGCGTCGGTGATCACTTAACATCAATTGCGCCGCATGCTCATTTGCCCCCTTCTTCTATAGAAAAAACACACACACCCACACAACACTGCGCAACAGGTTCGTGAGCGCAGTAGTAGTAGAGTAGATTTTGTGACAGATTTGGAGGGATTTTCCGCCATTGGTCGATTGCCAGGGCCTCGTTTGTTAGATTGCCATGTACAAGAGAGTATATATCATTTAAAGATAAAGGCAGCATATTCTCTGTTATTTCGGCGTTAGGTCCAAATTCCCGGCGATAAAGGAAAACACCGTGAGTTGCATGTTTGAGATATCATAAAAAAAAAATATTTCGATGATATGTGTAGTCCGCCGACCCGCAACGGAACAGCCTGCCGGACCCTACCTGACTCCATAACTCTCTCAAATATCGAGAAGAAGCCTTTTACCATTGATGAGACATTTATAAGCTGCTACTTTACTTTACTGGGTACATTTATGTTGTTATGTAATAAGCCTCCTAAAGATATTAGAGAATCGCAATCGATTTTTACTTAAGTAAATATTTTATAAAGTCATTACAGTCACCAATAAAAATTTAGAACGTCATAACCAGTCCATATAACTGGATTTATCCAGTGGACTGGCAGTATCATAAAAAAAGTCACTTCTAATTTTATGTTACTGCCATCGTACAAGAAAATATCCTGCGTAGATGATACCAAAACTATTAATTAAAAGCTGAAGAAAGCCCGAGTTGACTATGAAATCTAGACGTCTAACACCTCAGACCCCTCGTGACCACGGCTGCTGTAAAGCTCATGAAACGCCGGGAATACAAAAACAAAATTAAACACGGAAAAAATCCGTAAATAATAGTTTATTTTCAAATGTGTAGTGTTCGCGTAAATACAAGAAAACATTTAATTCTAATCGTGTTATAAAATGATCTGTTTTAAATAAACAATATTCTTATGTTGTATTCGGGGAAGTAATAAAGTCATGCCAATTGGTGAACTAAATTTTTCTTCGAATTTTTTTTTCAAGTGATTGTTTATTTAGCTAAGAAGACATTTAAATCGCAACTGATTTACTTTTTTCTTCAAGTTAATTAAATAAAAGACAAGATTTAAATTATTTCTTATGATAATAACATCTAGAAACATCTAGTGTTAAGATTGATTCACGTCAAACATTTTCAATCTAATTCGCTAAATACAATTGCTATTTTTCGAGTAATTCGCAATTCAATTTAATTGAACGACCGTGTTTGCTGTCTGGCCTATCTGAAATTCCATTTAACAGTGACAGAGAAAACGCTCAAAGCCTGCTCTCAAAGCCTGTTAATAATCAAGAACTATTAATGACGTTCCATCGAAACCGTTCATAGAAGAAAAAAGATAGAGGAAACATAGAAATGAAAGTAAAATGGAATAAAAATCAAATGGAGGCAATTAAATTGATATTCTGTTCAGTTATTTGTTTTATTTCATCGCGATGATACCATAACCTTCCTAGCGTCATATAATCGAATTTCATTGGCTTCATCACCCCAAGGCACACTCATCCAGATTTTTTTTTTTTTTTTTTTTTTTTTTATAGAAGAAGGGGGCAAACGAGCGTGCGGCTCACCTGATGGTAAGTGATCACCGACGCCCACGAACATCCACAACACCAGAGGAGCTACAGATGCGCTGCCGGCCTTTAAGGAAGGAATAAGCTCTTTTCTTGAAGGTCCCTAAGTCGTAACTATTCGGAAATACTGCTGGCGACAGCTGATTCCACAAAGTCGAAGTGCGTGGCAGAAAACTTCGATTAAAACGCACTGTGGTGGAATGCCAACCATCTAGGTGGTATCGATGGAACTTCGAATTCAGTCGCGATGTACGATGGTGAAACTCAGCAGCTGGGATCAATCCGAACAGTTCCTCAGAACATTCCCCGTGGAAAATTTTGTAAAAAATGCAAAGAGAAGCAACATCTCTTCGCAAGGCCAAAGGATCAAGCCGATCAGAGAGAGCTTGGTCGCCGACAATTCGAGCCGCTCGACGTTGAATGCGGTCAAATGGAAGGAGTTGGTACTGGGGTGCCCCTGCCCAGAGATGAGAACAGTATTCCATGTGGGGCCGAACTTGCGCCTTATAAAGTTGCAAACGGTGGACCGGTATGAAATACTGTCCCGCTCTACAGAGCACACCAAGCTTTGGAGGCCAATTTGGCCTTTCCTCCAAGTGACCACGGAACTGAACGTCGCTCGATATGTCAACGCCAAGGATTCTGATACTGGCTGAGGCAATAAGGGAATGTTCTCAAAAGAGGAGAAACGACAAAGGGATTCTTTTAGCGGTGAACGCGCAAACCTGTGTCTTTTGGGGTTGAATAGGACCAAATTACGTCGACCCCAATCCGAGACTTTGAATAACAAGGTCTCGACTTCAGACACAAGTTTGTTCCGGCACTCGTCGACGTGTTCCCGAGAAATATTCGCACGGCCTGTATATAGGGCATCACCCGTGCTGTCGTCTGCATAGCAATGAATGCTACTGATTTGTAGCATGTCGTTGATATGCAGAAGGAACAGAGTGGGAGATAGCACACAGCCTTGTGGAACACCAGCATTCACGGGTTTGGGGTCCGAGCATGCACCGTCGACAACAACCTTGATGCTCCGATCCGTGAGGAAGCTGGTGACCCAGTTGCACAATCTCTCAGGAACCCCGTAAGATGAAAGCTTTGAAAGAAGCGCTTTATGCCAAACCCTATCAAATGCTTTCGCTACGTCCAGACTAACCGCCAAAGCCTCCCCTTAGACTCAACTGCTTCTGCCCATCGGTGAGTCAGGTAACCAGAAGATCACCAGCTGATCGTCCGCGACGGAAACCGTACTGTCGGTCACTGATCAGCTGGTGTTCCTCCAGGTACCTCAGGAGCTGGGTGTTGATGAGTGACTCCATTATTTTAGATAACAAGGGGTGATGGCAATAGGCCTGTAGTTGGACGGATCAGAGCGGTCGCCTTTTTCGGTATTGGATGCACAAATGCTGTCTTCCAAGATTCCGGGACGACGCCTGAAGAGTAGGAGTGCCGGAAAAGACGCGTGAGAACCGGTGCCAACTCAGGGGCACACATCCTCAGCACAATTGAGGGATTCCGTCCGGCCCACTCGACTTATGAATGTCCAGGAGCGGAGTGCCTTTCGCACTGAGCTCTGCAGAAACTGAATTTCCGGCATGGAGCACTTACACCACGGGATGGTAGGTGGAGAGTTTCCCCGGTCATCAAGAGTCGAGTTGGATGCAAAAGAGAGCCCAAGAGATCGGCTTTCTCTTTTTGCAGTATGGGCCAGCGAATCATCCTCCTTGTGTAGAGATGAGAGATGGCTGACAGAAATTCCCCTGGACAGCCTTGGCGAGAGACCAGAATGCGCGGGATCCCGATGGGAGGCGAACTAGTCTCTCGCCAATTCTGCCAATGTGCTTTAACTTTTCCGCAGCGATAACTCTTTTGAAGGACCTGGAGGCAGAGTTGTACTCGTTTTTAAGAGCACTGGTTTTTGCATCCCGAGACGCCGATGCATCGGCCCAGGCCTGGTAGCACTTCCGCTTTCGGCGTGACGCTATTTTGCAGGTGCGACCAAACCAAGGCTGGGATTTACCTCCGACAGGCACTGCAGAGAACGGAATAAAAAGTTCCATTCCCTGAAGTACCACATCGGTGACAGAATCTGCAACGACGTTGGGATCATCCAGCGAGAAGCAAACCTGCCCCCATGGGTAGGAAGCAAAGAAAGACCGCATTCCATCCCAATCTGCCGACCTATAGTGCCACACACGGCGGAACCCCGCAGATCGCGTTCGGGATCGGCGCGCGATAGGCACTACACTCCGGATCAGACAGTGGTCCGACGAGCCAAGAGGGGCATCGACTGAGACCAAATATCCGTCCGGGTGTGAGGTCAGCAAAAGGTCCAACAGGGAAGGTGTATGACCTTCCACGTCTGGGATCCGCGTCGGCGAGGTAACCAGTTGTGTCAGGCCATATGCTAATGCAAAGTCGTGAACAGATCTCCCGCATGATCGGTTATGCGAGAACCGAGCCAATCGGTGTGGTGGGCATTAAAATCGCCGAGAATCACGATCTCTGCGGATGGGATCTGTTGTAGCACGGAATCTGTAGCCATTTGGATGTGGTCGATGAGTCGGTCAGTTACGGTATTACCGCTATGGGACCTGTAAAGGCACGCATAGACGCGCGGATGGTCGTCGCTGTCGATGCGCAGCCAAAGGGTAGAAAGGTCCAAACCTTCAAGACTACCGAGGCGTCGAGAACAGATATCATCTCTGACGTATACGCAAACTCCGGCACGGGGCACAAAGGAGTGTTCCAGTTTGTACCCCGGGTAATGGAGATAAGAGGTATCAGCCGGAGACGATATCTGAGTCTCTGTAAGAAAAAGCAAGGCCGGCTTCGCCGTTTCAAGATGGTAATGAACGGCGCTAAGGTTCGAGTGGAGTCCCCTGATATTGCAGAAATCCACGGCGAGCGCGGTAGGGGATGCCATAGTTTTTTTTTTTTCCAGATTTAATTTTAACCCGTTTAGTCGTTTAGACGTAATTGAACGACAGACATTCTAACATCCAAACTTTCGCATTTGTAATATTAGGTGTCATAGATAGAAATAACCCACATATAGCACTTCTACAATCAAAGCAATAAGACACATTCAAAAAATGTTTCATCAAAATCTCTAAAATTGCTTTTAAATTTAAACCGTCATACGTACATACATCCAAACAAAGAATATTGTGTATTAGTGTCAAATAGATGTGAAAGTGTTTTTGAAAGTTTGTCTTTTAATCAGTCATAAACGGCAGAACTAATTTTGATGAAATTTGCTATGGATACATTGCGGTCTGGAGAAGGGCATAAGCCACTTTTAATTTGTTTTTCCGAAAAGTCGCCGTAAGGTTCGCCACGCGGGCAAAACCGCTGCTGGAAGCCACAGCTTTCATGCAATAAATAAATAAAATAACTATTATTTGAAAAAGTTATCAGGCGTACTAAAAATGTAAATTTATTCTAACGAAGTAACTTTAAATTCAGTCGTACGTTTTGTTGGTATATATTTTCGCGAGCTCAGTGCTCGTTACGAGCAACAGTATACGCTGTTCCGTAAACGATATTGATAGGAAACAGGCACCTTGGCTCTAATGTATATTACACACTTCGAGCGCGAAGCGGGGAGGTTGTGCTCTAAGTCAATAAATGCATTTCTATTAAGTTGCTCGTTAAGCAACATGGAGCATGATCACCGCGGTGGGTGCTGCAGGTGCGTTGCCGGCTTTTAGGAGGGTATTTGTGACATGGGAGGGAAGATGAGGAGTTTAGTTAACTCTTTCATGTAGAGGCTGAAGTAGAGGAAGTAATAGGGTAGTTGACAGTAACGATAATAACATCTGGATTACCAGAAATTAGCGTTTCAGCTCTTGCGCGACACGTGACTCTCTCTCTACCCCACTCCATTGCTCTGGTTGCTCTTCTTCGTCGTGTGCTGTCCAAGCCGCGTGACTCTGGAACTCTGGAATGGGCTGATCGAAAAGTTAAGCAAATACACTTTTATGAAGAATATTTGGGCTCAAGCGCCAATAGCCGAATGGATTAGGGTGGCGGACTACGAAACATGACGTCATAAGTACGAGCCCGCCATTCCACTATTGTCGTGAACCAGTCAAGATACAAGCTGTAAGCTTAGTTGGAGAGTAAAAAATAAAAAAACAAAATTACTCCTGAGATGGTTCATTATAAAAGTTATAAAGTTATTCAAAATAGAAAAAAGATTGTTAATATACTACATGCAAAATAAAAAAAAATAGTCAAACCTACGTGAATTGGCGCCTAGTTATTTTTTATGTTGCGTACTGTATTATGCCTACATAAATAATTATGAGACAAGACTGACATAACAAACAAAGTATAACGATTTGTTCGATGTGTTATGGTGATATTGACATTGAAATAAACGGACAAAAGTTGGAATATTTTTTATCTGTGGTAGTAACAATGTTTATTTTTTCACTGTATTATATTGGCCGCTATTAAGGATATTTGGAGAGGGGAAGGGGATTGGGAGGGGGAGATGAAAGGTGAGAGGGCCTATGGTAACCTCACCGATCAAACGAAACGCAAAAGCACTCGATGTCTCTACTTTACGTCGGTATTCTGCGAGACCGTTGTACTTCCCCAGACGAGGCTGCCCATTCGAGCAGCAGCGAAAGCCGCGGCTTTTTTTTTTTTTTTTTTTATGAAAAAATAGGCCTGCGTTTGACCTCAATCTTGCCCGATGGAAAGCGAAGATGAGGCCTAGGATGGTACACGCTTGCCTAGATGTCTGTTCACTTTGGCCTTGAAGATATCCAGGTTATAGGCCTCCGGAAAAACCGACCCCGGCAGAGAGTTCCACTCCTTAGCCGTCCGCACAAAGAAAGAAGAGGCAAACCGCCTCGTGCGTAATGGAGGAATGTCTACAACATAAGGGTGGAACCTCTCGTCGCGTCTAGTCGTTCGGTGATGGCTTGTCACTGCTACATTTATTACGCTAGTATAATCAAAGTACATACTACTTTGAGGAAGAAACTTCGGAATCATTGTCGCGGTTCGTCATAAAAAAAGAGACTGGACTCACAGAAATGGTTCTATAGACTTGCGTTTTCTTGTATATGCTTTCCTCTTTTATCATAACTCATACAACGCTAATGTTTTCTTTTGTTTAAAGACTCATCAAGTATATGGGTGCGTTGGCGTCCAATGTTACTTAAAACATTTGTAATAGAAGCGCTAGATAGAATTAATGGTGGAATATTTATCGTAACTTGTTACGGTCTTGAAATATCTCTCGCGTTCTATCCATTTAGATGCAAATTTAAAACTAAAAGTATCAACATATCACCTATTTTTTTTTAGTAAATTTATCGTCAGCCGTATTAAGTATCGATATTAATAGGGTACAAAATAATACATAAGTAGACCTGACTCGAGTATGGTCACCTGATATAATAAATTAAATTTTTTTTTATCATTTACACGACTCTGCTGTTCGGTAAGTATTAACTAACCTAATTTTTGTGTTTTCATTACTGTTTCAAACGGCTCTATTGTAATTTTGTTACAATAGCATTTGCTAGGGAATAGAATAGAGAACAACGTATAGGTATTTTTAAACGGTTTTATTTAGCTCGACCCGTACGGAATTTATTTGTTTATTTATTTGGGTCAAAATTAGAAATTGATATTTAAGCACCTTCCCGTTGTCAGATTGATCTGAAATTTGGTACACACATTTAATTTAGATGACAATACAATATAATAAAATCAATAACATTATAAATCTAAGATGGCCGCCGATACAAAATGGCGGATTACATATTTTTCCTTAACCCCCTCAATATGGGTATCAAATGAAAGGGCTACGTTTTTATAGTTAATATATTATTATTTCGAGAAAATATACGCTTGTGAAATATATCATAAAAAAAGTAATTTATGGAGCCTTAAACATCGTCCTCATCATCATCGTTTCATCATCGTTTTCAGCCTATAAAAGTCTGCTGCCAGTGCTCGGGTTTATATTTGTTTTTTTTTGCAATTATAAAAAATAAAATATTTTGTGTGCAACTAGTGTGTGTGTGTGTAAGTTGGTACGATACTAAGTTTTTAAGTTTATAATTTCATGCGATTACATACGTAAATGGATTGCCCATGTCGACGGTACGTTGCTTACGCTTTTAATAAAATTGCGAAGAGCTGTGGCCTGTTGTACTATGCGACGTTGTTAATATTTTGAAAGGCACTCTAACCAACAGGTTTTTTTTTCTTTCAATTTAGTATTTCAAAATTCTTTCAATGAAATTTAATATTTTATTTCGTACAATACAACCCAAATTAAATTGTCTCTTTTTTAACCCTTCACTGTGATGAGATTTCGCAATGAATTAAGCGCCTGATACAAGCTTATCTGAATCTGTTAAATTAATTGATTGGAAAATACAATCGGTCTTGTTTTTAATTTCATTTTACTCATACACAAAATAAAAACATAATTATGTGCTTTAATTTTTTTAAATCAAGGTAGAGACATGAAGAGCGTCTATAATGTGTCATCTGCCATTGTAGTCAATAATTCCTCTGTTAATTAATTAAGCCAGAATAAATTTCTGTGAGAGCTATGGTAGAGTAGACCTGGGCAGTGTTGCGGGAAGTCGATGAAGGTGGCTCAGGACCGAGCTTCATGGCAATCTTTGGGGGATACCTATGTTCAGCAGTGGACTTGTGATAGGCTGAAATGATGATGATGATGGTAGAGAATTAAATAAATTCATGTAATCACATAAATAAAAATTTTCACTTGTGGAAGGTTTTATTTCTTGAATCAGCGGTTCGGATGCCTATGAAGTAAAAAATATTTATTAATAAATAACATTAGGTATAAATAATACTGCGTCATGCTAGTAATGTGAGCAAGTGATGTATGAAAATAGTGATGTATACATATTTATTTATGTATATATATAGCTCGTAGCTTTGATTGTCAATCTTTACAAGAACTCTTGAGAGTGAAGTAAAATAGCCTTCGTCATTTTTCTTCTATAAAAACATACTTTAGAAACGAGAAGCAATAACTATATTGTCTAAAAAAGAAGTAAGGTAAGGATTATAGAATCAAGGTCCACTTTCGATATTTGAGAGGGTTTTAAAGCCGGTAAACATCCGCCACGCTACTTCAATACGGATTGATGAACTTTACATCTACGAAATATTTTTATTGTTTATTTATCTGACATCATGGTTTTAACTATAATTTTGTTAAATTTAGTTTATTATTACTAATATAACTGTGAGTTCTAAGTATCTTTAGATATTTTGTTAACTGTAAAAAAAAATGAGGAATCAAAAATATTATTATTATGTTACATAAGAAACGACCTGTTTATGTTGCTAGCACGTTTTTATAAGAGAAGGTATACTAAATTATACACAAAAATATTTTTGGACTCCAATCCAATCTTGAAAATGAAACAACGTATAATATTGGCAAACATAGGGCTATATTTTACTGTACCATGGCATAAATAACGTTATTATGGTGTTTACAGAGAATGTACTAAACAAAGATTTTTACCAAAAAAATATACACATGTCACATAATATTTGTATTGTTCGTGTGTATATCATGTAGATAATGTTTTTTTATTACGGGAGTAATAAATTTAATGTAATGCATCTAGTCCGACCTCCACAAAATGGCGGAAAAATAATAACCTCAATAAAATATGCAGGTATCGAGATTTAAGAGTAGTTAATAATTCGTCTGTTAATTAATTAAGCAAAGATAAATTTCTGTCAGAGCTATGCGGTGATGAATGTGGTGTTAAGTAGTTACTGCAATTATTTTTTTTATAGAAGACGGGGGCGGCTCACCTGATGGTAAGTGATCACCGACGCCCACGAACATCCACAACACCAGAGGAGCTACAGATGCGCTGCCGGCCTTTATGGAAGGAATAAGCTCTTTTCTTGAAGGTCCCTAAGTCATAACTGTTCGGAAATACGGCTGGTGACAGCTGATTCAACAAAGTCGAAGTGCGTGGCAGAAAACTTCGATTAAAACGCACTGTGGTGGAGTGCCAACCATCTAGGTGGTATCGATAAAACTTCGAATTCTGTCGCGATGTACGATGGTGCAATTCAGCAGCTGGGATCAATCCGAACAGTTCCTCAGAACATTCCCCGTGGTAAATTTTGTAAAAATGCAAAGAGAAGTAACATCTCTTCGAAAGGCCAAAGGATCAAGCCGATCAGAGAGAGCTTGGTCGCCGACAATTCCAGCTGCTCGACGTTGGATGCGGTTAAATGGAAGGAGCTGGTACTGGGGTGCCCCTGCCCAGAGATGAGAACAGTATTCCATGTGGAGGCGAACTTGCGCCTTATAAAGTTGCAAACGGTGGACCGGCATGAAATACTGTCCCGCTCTGCAGAGCGCAAAAATGCAATTTATGGAAGTTAATTCGACTTCATCACTCATCGTGGTAGCCCAATGGTCAGGTCGCTCACTTTAGTATCATAGAGCGCGAGCGACCTAGATCCGATCCGATGCCGGCACCACTAAAATTGTTAATAGGCCTCTCCTAAAGATTGCCACAGCGATGAGCCACCTGCCATGGACTTCCCGTAACACTGTACAGGTCATCACCCCCTCATCACGTGATCATCGATTCACACTGCGTTTGCCTGCCATTTGAGAACCTTTCTTCCGCAATGGTTGACAGGTTTTCGACCTATGCGGCCAATCCATTGCCACTTCTAAGATTGCTGATCATACGTCTGTGTCGGTTATCCTTGTTCTGGTACGGATATTATAGCTGCAGATTCTATCACGCAGAGAAACACCGAGCATAGGCCTTTCCATAGGCCGTTGAGCAACTTTGCGCTTCCTCATACGGCCTGCAGTAAAAGTTGGGTTCCTTGAGGCATCACTGGCATCAAAGGACTTGTTGTACTTTGCTCTTTGAAGGTTTTGAGTTAACAATAATACGACGTCAACTGCAAACAAATTATGAAATTGCATTGTGACTTGAAATATATTTAATGAGGCAAACATCGATATTTATTACAAAGATGTTAGTAAATGCTAATTTGAATATAACAGAAAGATACTATGGTACTTTTGGAATGCATCGCATGTGATTTTGACTTAAAGAGAGATCAATGGTAGGTTTTTGGGTGCCAAAATATTTGGACTTCTTTTAGATACTTATAACAGGTCTGACGAGTTTTATCTGTATGCAGCTACATAGATTATTGCAGGGCTTAATAGGATATTCAACGAATTCTTTATTTTTCAACGAAAAAAAGATAATATCTTTTGTCAAAAGTCAAATCTTTTTATTAAATTTTTACAATCCACCACCGTTTAATAATGAGGTTCCTCTGACGTAGAAGAAACTGGCGAAAGAAACGAACGTCACGATAAATCACGTAGCTGCAATCAATTATTTCATTCGCCATTTTTAATAAAAAGGTTTTTAATAAAGAAATTACTCCCAAATAGGCCATTCTTTCCTTATCTGTACCTATATATATCGGAGTAAATAAGCATTTGAGGCATTCGATTCGTTGCTAGAATACACTATGCGGTGATTCAAACAGTGTTCGCATATTTAAATTTTCTACGACTAATGTATTATGCAACAAGGTTTTATTAGTGATTAAATTCCTCTGATATTGGGTTTGGAACTTTATTTGTTGTATTATCTATGTGAGTAATAAAAATGAACATGTTATCAACAAGCTACTGTCTGTAGTTTCTCGGTAATTTTTTTAAATTTTTATACGTGGTAGACGTGAAGCGACGGGGTAGTACCACGACCTCGAAGAATACCGGCGTGATGTAGACGCTTCTTCTGCTTCAGCGTTTCGTTCGGTGACTGAGTTAACCGGAGGGCCCCTCTCCATCTCCCGAACTCCCTACTCATACTCCCTATCATCTCCCAAATATCCTTTAAGGGCCGGCAACGCACCTGCAGCTCCTCTGTTGTTGCAGATGTACGTGGGCGACGGTAATCACAGCATCAGATGAGCCGCTTGCTCGTTGCCCCTATTCCAAAAAAAAAAAAAAAACATAATCTTACCGCTTTAATTATAATTTGTCATGATAATTAATTAGATAAAACACTTTGTGAGTTTTGACAACCCTACGTAAACATTTTTAAGACATGAATATTATTAGCTTTCGAACGCAAACTTCAAAATATCGAACCTTGCTTTAGTTATCATAAATTATTTAGAGAACATATTGATATTTACCTCGTATGTATTCAAAACTCGATCTCGCATTTGGAGGAAGGCTATTATATAAAACATTATTTCGTTTTCATGAAACGGAACGTATAAGCGAACATCAATTTAGTCGTGTTACGTTATCGGGTTCACAATCGAGCCCATAGCTCGCCACGCGTACAATACGCCAACTTTGTGATGATGAACGCCATAACTATCCGGATACCGCGGCTATCGCTGAAAAAAAATCGTAAATGAAAGTATACATGTACTATTTGTCTGCTTATAATAAAAAAAAAATATGCTCTCACGACCGTTTACCCAATGTTTGGTTAAGTTTACATTTTAATCCTTACAACCCATTTTTCACCAGTGTTTGTTTGGTACAACGTGACATGTGGTAAGCCTGTCGCCATATTAAGGTCCTAGTCAACGATACAACTCGTATAAAAGTTTCGGAAATCTCATTGTTTATTATATATATACTTAGTTTCGAAAATCTCATTGGTATATATTGTTTATTATATATTGTCCTTCACAAAGGAGATCGAACTCGAGTCTTCTCGAATCGGAGGCAAATCCCCTAATTACTCAGCTATCGTGTTTGCAGCTATAACTATTAACATCAGATCCGTATTGGTATAAATGATCTAACAATTGTAATACAGTTTTGAATAATATTCTTTCTGAAATAAAACTTTCTCATGTCGAATTAGATACTTCGGAGACGTCTATGCTATGCACTTCGCATTATTGTTTATATATTGACAGCTTTACGCATTTTATCTCGTGCAAAAATTATTTCGATTTATGCGTCTAATTTAAACACTATTGCATTTACTTACTATGCGCATTTAGAAATAATTACTTAAATGGTAAACCGCTTAAATAATAATAAATTACCAGAAGGAAGCTTAAGAAAGCTCGATCTTTTTTTTGAGGAAAATCTGCATTCTGAACAGCATCCACCGGCGCTTTTTATTACGTCGTCTCCGCTTACGTTTTTACCCCTGTATGATGTCGCCGAGGAGAATTTGAAAAGACTTGCTGTTAGCAAATTATTACTTGATAAAATTGTAAAATGTTATTGGAAAAACGGAATTATTACATAATTTGCAAATAACACAAAAATGGTTTGATATGAGACTTGATAATATTAAAGTAGGAACTGTACTTATTCACAAAGACGACTATCCTCACCTCTGCCATGGCCAATGGGAGTTATAGCTGAGCTTTATGATAATAACAGAGCACTAGCCTTACGCTTCGCGTTCAGACCGATGACGGGCGGAAGAGTGGAAGGTATGAGCTGTCTGGTACTTCGATCTCCAATCCGCTTGCCGCGCATGACGTTTATGATAAATCCTCCTTACTTCCTGCAGTGGACTATTAATAGGTGTTTAGGTTAGGATTGGGTTAGGTTAGGTTAAGGTTAGGTTAGGTTAGAGTTAGGTTAGGTTAAGGTTAGGTTAGGTTAGGTTAGGTTAGGTTAGAGTTAGGTTAGGTTGAGTTAGGTTAGGTTAAGGTTAGGTTAGGTTAAGGTTAGGTTAGGTTGAGTTAGGTTAGGTTGGGTTAGGTTAGGTTAGAGTTAGGTTGGGTTAGGTTGGAGTTAGGTTAGGTTAGAGTTGGGTTAGGTTAGGTTAAGGTTAGGTTAGGTTGGAGTTAGGTTAGGTTAAGGTTAGGTTAGGTTAGAGTTAGGTTAGGTTAGGTTAGGTTGAGTTGGGTTAGGTTGGGTTGGGTTAGGTTAGGTTAAGGTTAGGTTAGGTTAAGGTTAGGTTAGGTTAGGTTGGAGTTAGGTTAGGTTAGGTTAAGGTTAGGTTAGGTTAAGGTTAGGTTAGGTTGAGTTAGGTTAGGTTAGAGTTAGGTTAGGTTGGGATTAGGTTAGGTTAGAGTTAGGTTAGGTTAGGTTAGGTTAGAGTTAGGTTAGGTTGGGATTGGGTTAGGTTAGAGTTAGGTTAGGTTAAGGTTAGGTTAGGTTAGGTTAAGGTTAGGTTAGGTTAGAGTTGGGTTAGGTTAGGTTAGGTTGAGTTAGGTTAGGTTAGGTTAAGGTTAGGTTAGGTTGAGTTGGGTTAGGTTAGGTTGGAGTTAGGTTAGGTTAGAGTTAGGTTAGGTTGAGTTAGGTTAGGTTAAGGTTAGGTTAGGTTGGGTTAGGTTAGGTTAGGTTAGAGTTAGGTTAGGTTGAGTTGGGTTAGGTTAGAGTTAGGTTGGGTTAGGTTAGGTTAGAGTTAGGTTAGGTTGGGATTGGGTTAGGTTAGGTTAGGTTAGGTTAGAGTTGGGTTAGGTTAGGTTAGGTTAGGTTAGGTTAAGGTTAGGTTGGGTTGGGATTGGGTTAGGTTGGGTTAGGTTAGGTTAGAGTTGGGTTAGGTTGGGTTAGGTTAGGTTAGGTTAAGGTTAGGTTAGGTTAGGTTGGGATTAGGTTAGGTTAGGTTAGGTTAGGTTGGGTTAGGTTGGGTTAGGTTGGGTTAGGTTAGGTTAGGTTGAGTTAGGTTAGGTTAGGTTAGGTTAGGTTAGGTTAGGTTAAGGTTAGGTTAGGTTGGGTTGGGTTAGGTTAGGTTGGAGTTAGGTTAGGTTGGAGTTAGGTTAGGTTAGGTTGAGTTGGGTTAGGTTGGAGTTAGGTTAGGTTGGGTTAGGTTAGGTTAGGTTAGGTTGGGATTGGGTTAGGTTGGGTTAGGTTGGGTTGGGATTGGGTTAGGTTAGGTTGGGATTAGGTTAGGTTAGGTTGGGATTAGGTTAGGTTAGGTTGGGTTGGGTTAGGTTGGGTTGGGTTAGGTTAGGTTAGGTTAGAGTTAGGTTAGGTTAGGTTAGGTTAGGTTAGGTTGGGTTAGGTTGGGTTAGGTTGGAGTTAGGTTAGGTTAGAGTTAGGTTGGGTTAGGTTAGGTTGAGTTGGGTTAGGTTAGGTTAGGATTGGGTTAGGTTAGAGTTGGGTTAGGTTAGAGTTAGGTTGGGTTAGGTTGGGATTGGGTTAGGTTGGGTTAGGTTAGGTTAGGTTAAGGTTAGGTTAGGTTAGGTTGGAGTTGGGTTAGGTTAGGTTAGGTTAGGTTGGGTTAGGTTAGGTTAGGTTGGGTTAGGTTAGGTTAAGGTTAGGTTGGGTTAGGTTGGGTTAGGTTAAGGTTAGGTTAGGTTGGGTTAGGTTAGAGTTGGGTTAGGTTGAGTTGGGTTAGGTTGGGTTAGGTTGGGTTAGGTTGGGTTAGGTTGGGTTAGGTTAGGTTGGGTTAGGTTGGGTTAGGTTAGGTTGGAGTTAGGTTAGGTTGAGTTGGGTTAGGTTGGGATTGGGTTAGGTTGGGATTAGGTTAGGTTAGGTTAGGTTGAGTTAGGTTAGGTTAGGTTGGGTTAGGTTAGGATTAGGTTAGGTTAGGTTGGTTAGGTTAGGTTAGGTTAGGTTGGGTTAGGTTGGGTTAGGTTAGGTTAGGTTAGGTTGGAGTTAGGTTGGGTTGGGTTAGGTTGGGTTAGGTTGGGTTAGGTTGGGTTAGGTTAGGTTGGGTTAGGTTGGGATTGGGTTAGGTTAGGTTAGGTTAGGTTAGGTTGGGTTAGGTTGGGTTAGGTTAGGTTAGGTTGGGTTAGGTTAGGTTGGAGTTGGGTTAGGTTAGGTTGGGATTGGGTTAGGTTGGGTTGGGTTAGGTTGGGTTAGGTTGGGTTAGGTTGGGATTAGGTTGGGTTAGGTTGGAGTTAGGTTGGGTTGGGTTGGGTTAGGTTAGAGTTAGGTTAGGTTGGGATTGGGTTAGGTTAGAGTTAGGTTAGAGTTAGGTTAGGTTGGGTTAGGTTGGGTTGGGTTAGGTTGGGATTAGGTTAGGTTAGGTTAGGTTAGGTTGGGTTAGGTTAGGTTAGGTTGGGTTAGGTTAGGTTGGGATTAGGTTAGGTTGGGTTAGGTTGGGATTGGGTTGGGTTGGGATTGGGTTAGGTTAGGTTAGGTTGGGTTAGGTTGGGTTAGAGTTAGGTTAGGTTGGGTTGGGTTGGGTTAGGTTGGGTTAGGTTGGGTTGGGTTGGGTTAGGTTGGGTTGGGTTGGGTTGGGTTAGGTTAGGTTGGGTTAGGTTGGGTTAGGTTAGGTTAGGTTAGGTTAGGTTGGGTTAGGTTAGGTTGGGTTAGGTTAGGTTGGGATTTAGGTTAGGTTAAGGTTAGGTTAGGTTAGGTTAGGTTAGGTTAGAGTTGGGTTAGGTTAGGTTGGGTTAGAGTTGGGTTAGGTTGGGTTAGGTTAGGTTAGGTTGGGTTGGGATTGGGATTAGGTTAGGTTAAGTTAGGTTAGGTTAGGTTAAGGTTAGGTTGGGTTAAGGTTAGGTTGGGATTTAGGTTAGGTTAGGTTAGGTTAGGTTGGGTTAGGTTAGGTTAGGTTGAGTTGGGTTAGGTTGGGTTAGGTTGGGATTGGGTTAGGTTAGGTTGAGTTGGGTTAGGTTAGGTTGGGTTGGGTTAGGTTGGGATTAGGTTAGGTTGGAGTTAGGTTAGGTTAGGTTGGTTAGGTTAGGTTGGGTTGGGTTAGGTTAGGTTGAGTTGGGTTAGGTTAGGTTAGGTTGGAGTTGGGTTAGGTTGGGATTTAGGTTGGGTTAGGTTGGGTTGGGTTAGGTTAGGTTAGGTTAGGTTAGGTTGGTTAGGTTAGGTTAGGTTGGGTTGGGTTAGGTTAGGTTAGGTTGGTTAGGTTAGGTTGGGTTAGAGTTGGGTTAGGTTAGGTTAGGTTAGGTTGGGTTAGGTTAGGTTGGGTTAGGTTGGGTTAGGTTAGGTTAGGTTAGGTTAGGATTAGGTTAGGTTGGGATTAGGTTAGGTTAGGTTAGGTTAGGTTAGGTTGGGTTAGGTTGGGTTGGGTTAGGTTGGGTTGGGTTAGGTTAGGTTAGGTTGGGTTAGGTTGGGTTAGGTTGGGTTAGGTTGGAGTTAGGTTGGGTTAGGTTGGGATTAGGTTAGGTTAGGATTGGGTTAGGTTGGGTTGGGTTGGGTTAGGTTAGAGTTAGGTTGGGTTGGAGTTGGGTTGGGTTAGGTTAGGTTGGGATTAGGTTGGGTTGGGTTAGGTTAGGTTAGGTTAGGTTAGGTTAGGTTAGGTTAGGTTAGGTTGGTTAGGTTAGGTTAGGTTAGGTTAGGTTGGTTAGGTTAGGTTGGGTTGGGTTGGGTTAGGTTGGAGTTAGGTTAGGTTAGGTTAGGTTAGGTTGGGATTAGGTTAGGTTAGGTTGGTTAGGTTGGGTTGGGTTAGGTTGGGTTAGGTTAGGTTAGGTTAGGTTAAGTTAGGTTAGGTTAGGTTAGGTTAGAGTTGGGTTAGGTTGGGTTAGGTTGGGTTGGGTTGGGATTGGGT
The DNA here is from genome assembly GCA_029286595.1 of Bhutanitis thaidina. Classification (NCBI taxonomy): domain Eukaryota; kingdom Metazoa; phylum Arthropoda; class Insecta; order Lepidoptera; family Papilionidae; genus Bhutanitis; species Bhutanitis thaidina. Next base: position 2,901,023 of record JAGSMS010000012.1, on the reverse strand, counting down.
TAGGTTAGGTTAGGTTAGGTTGGGATTAGGTTAGGTTAGGTTGGTTAGGTTAGGTTAAGTTAGGTTAGGTTAAGTTAGGTTAGGTTAAGGTTAGGTTAGGTTAGGTTAGGTTGGTTAGGTTAGGTTAGGTTAGGTTAGGTTAGGTTAGGTTAGGTTAAGTTAGGTTAGGTTGGGTTGGAGTTAGGTTAGGTTAAGTTAGGTTAGGTTAGGATTTAGGTTAGGTTGGGTTAGGTTGAGTTGGGTTAGGTTAGGTTAGGTTAGGTTAGGTTAGTTAGGTTAGGTTAGGTTAGGTTAGGTTAGGATTGGGTTAGGTTAGGATTTAGGTTAGGTTAGGTTATGTTAGGTTAGGTTAGGTTAGGTTAGGTTAGGTTAGGTTAGGTTAGGATTTAGGTTAGGTTAGGTTAGGTTAGGTTAGAGTTAGGTTAGGTTAGGTTGGTTAGGTTAGGTTAAGTTAGGTTAGGTTAGGATTTAGGTTAGGTTAGGTTGGTTAGGTTAGGTTAGAGTTAGGTTAGGTTAAGTTAGGTTAGGTTAGGTTGGTTGGGGTTAGGTTAGGATTTAGGTTAGGTTAGGTTAGGTTAGGTTAGGTTAGGTTAGGTTGGGTTAGAGTTGGGTTAGGTTGGGATTAGGTTAGGTTAGGTTGAGTTGGGTTAGGTTAGGTTAGGTTGGGATTAGGTTAGGTTGGGATTAGGTTGGGTTAGGTTGGGTTGGGTTAGGTTGAGTTGGGTTAGGTTAGGTTGAGTTAGGTTAGGTTAGGTTGGGTTAGGTTAGAGTTAGGTTAGGTTAGGATTTAGGTTAGGTTAGAGTTGGGTTAGGTTGGAGTTAGGTTAGGTTAGGTTGAGTTAGGTTGGGTTAGGTTGGAGTTAGGTTAGGTTAGGTTGGAGTTAGGTTAGGTTAGGTTAAGTTAGGTTAGGTTGGGTTGGGTTGGGATTGGGTTGGGTTAGGTTGGAGTTGGGTTAGGTTAGGTTGAGTTGGGTTAGGTTAGGTTAAGTTAGGTTAGGTTAGGATTGGGTTAGGTTAGGTTGGGTTAGGTTAGGTTAGGTTAGAGTTGGGTTAGGTTAGGTTAGAGTTAGGTTGGGTTAGGTTAGGTTGGGTTGGGTTAGGTTAGGTTGGGTTAGGTTAGGTTGAGTTGGGTTAGGTTAGAGTTGGGTTAGGTTAGGTTAGGTTGGGATTGGGTTAGGTTAGGTTGAGTTGGGTTAGGTTAGGATTTAGGTTAGGTTGGGTTGAGTTGGGTTAGGTTGGAGTTAGGTTGGGTTGGGATTGGGTTAGGTTAGGTTGGGTTGGGTTAGGTTAGAGTTGGGATTGGGTTAGGTTAGGTTAGAGTTAGGTTAGGTTAGGTTGAGTTAGGTTAGGTTAGGATTGGGTTAGGTTGGGATTGGGTTAGGTTAGGATTTAGGTTAGGTTAGGTTAAGTTAGGTTAGGTTGGGATTAGGTTAGGTTAGGTTAAGTTAGGTTAGGTTAGGTTGGGTTGGGATTGGGTTAGGTTAGGTTGAGTTGGGTTAGGTTAGAGTTAGGTTAGGTTAAGGTTAGGTTAGGTTAGGTTAGGTTAGGTTAGGTTAGGTTAGGTTAGAGTTGGGATTGGGTTAGGTTAGGTTAAGGTTAGGTTAGGTTAGGTTAGGTTAGGTTGGGTTGGGTTAGGTTAGAGTTGGGTTAGGTTAGGATTTAGGTTAGGTTAGAGTTGGGTTAGGTTGGAGTTAGGTTGGGTTAGGTTGGGATTTAGGTTGGGTTAGGTTAGGATTTAGGTTAGGTTAGGTTAGGTTAGGTTAGGTTAGGTTAGGTTGGGATTAGGTTAGGTTGGGATTTAGGTTAGGTTAGGTTGGGATTTAGGTTAGGTTGGGATTGGGTTAGGTTGGGTTAGAGTTAGGTTAGGTTGGAGTTGGGTTAGGTTAGGTTGAGTTAGGTTAGGTTAGGTTAGGTTAGGTTAGGTTAGGTTAGAGTTAGGTTGGGTTAGAGTTAGGTTGGGTTAGGTTGGGTTAGAGTTGGGTTAGGTTGGGTTGGAGTTGGGTTAGGTTGGGATTAGGTTGGGTTGGGTTAGGTTGGAGTTAGGTTAGGTTGGGATTAGGTTAGGTTAGAGTTGGGTTAGGTTAGGTTAGAGTTAGGTTAGGTTAGAGTTAGGTTGGGTTAGAGTTAGGTTAGGTTAGGTTGGGTTAGGTTAGGTTAAGTTAGGTTAGGTTAAGTTAGGTTAGGTTGGGATTGGGTTAGGTTAGGTTGGGATTGGGTTAGGTTGGGTTAGGTTAGGTTAGGTTAGAGTTGGGTTAGGTTGGGATTAGGTTAGGTTGGGTTAGGTTAGGTTGGGTTAGGTTAGGTTGGAGTTGGGTTGGGTTGGGTTAGGTTAGGTTAGGTTAGGTTAGGTTAGGTTGAGTTGGGTTAGGTTGGAGTTAGGTTAGGTTAGGTTGAGTTAGGTTAGGTTAAGGTTAGGTTAGGTTAGGTTGGAGTTAGGTTAGGTTAAGGTTAGGTTAGGTTAGGATTGGGTTAGGTTAGGTTAGGTTAGGTTAGGTTGAGTTAGGTTGGGTTAGGTTGGGATTAGGTTGGGTTAGGTTGGGTTAGGTTGGAGTTGGGTTAGGTTAGGATTGGGTTAGGTTGGGATTAGGTTAGGTTAGGTTAGGTTGAGTTGGGTTAGGTTAGAGTTAGGTTGGGTTAGAGTTGGGTTAGGTTAGAGTTGGGTTAGGTTAGGTTAGGTTAGGTTAGGTTAGGTTAGGTTAGGCTAGGCCAGGCCAGGTTGTGCCAGGCCAGGCCAGGTTGTGCCAGGCCAGGCCAGGTCAGGCCAGGCCAGGTCAGGCCAGGCCAGGCTCAGGCCAGGCCAGGTCAGGCCAGGCCAGGTCAGGCCAGGCCAGGCTCAGGCCAGGCCAGGTTGTGCCAGGCCAGGCCACAGGCCAGGCCAGGTTGTGCCAGGCCAGGCCAGGTTGTGCCAGGCCAGGCCAGGTTGTGCCAGGCCAGGCCTGGCCAGGCCAGGCTCAGGCCAGGCCAGGTTGTGCCAGGCCAGGCCAGGTTGTGCCAGGCCAGGCCTGGCCAGGCCAGGCTCAGGCCAGGCCAGGTTGTGCCAGGCCAGGCCAGCCAGCCAGGCCAGGCCAGGTTGTGCCAGGCCAGGCCAGGTTGTGCCAGGCCAGGCCACAGGCCAGGCCAGGTTAGGTTAGGTTGAGTTAGGTTGGGTTAGGTTGGAGTTAGGTTAGGTTAGGTTAGGTTGGAGTTAGGTTAGGTTAAGTTAGGTTAGGTTAGGTTGGGTTGAGTTGGGTTGGGTTAGGTTAGGTTGGAGTTAGGTTAGGTTAGAGTTGGGTTAGGTTGGGTTAGAGTTAGGTTAGGTTAAGTTAGGTTAGGTTGGGATTAGGTTAGGTTGGGTTAGGTTGAGTTAGGTTAGGTTAGAGTTGGGTTAGGTTAGGTTAGAGTTGGGTTGGGTTAGGTTAGGTTGGTTAGGTTAGGTTAGGTTGGTTAGGTTAGGTTGAGTTGGGTTAGGTTAGAGTTGGGTTAGGTTGAGTTAGGTTAGGTTGGAGTTGGGTTAGGTTAGGTTAGGTTGAGTTGGGTTAGGTTAGAGTTAGGTTGGGATTAGGTTGGGTTAGAGTTAGGTTAGGTTAGGTTGGGTTGGGATTGGGTTGGGTTAGGTTAGGTTAGGTTGGGTTGAGTTGGGTTAGGTTGGAGTTAGGTTAGGTTAAGTTAGGTTAGGTTGGTTAGGTTAGGTTAAGTTAGGTTAGGTTGAGTTAGGTTGGGATTAGGTTAGGTTGAGTTAGGTTGGGATTAGGTTAGGTTGGGTTAGGTTAGGTTAGGTTGGGATTAGGTTAGGTTGGGTTGGGTTAGGTTGGGATTAGGTTAGGTTAGAGTTGGGTTAGGTTGAGTTAGGTTGGGTTAGGTTGGGTTAGAGTTAGGTTAGGTTAAGGTTAGGTTAGGTTAGGTTAGGTTGGGTTGAGTTGGGTTAGGTTAGGTTGGGTTAGGTTGGGTTAGGTTAGGTTGGTTAGGTTAGGTTAGGTTGGTTAGGTTAGGTTGGTTAGGTTAGGTTAAGGTTAGGTTGGGATTAGGTTAGGTTAAGTTAGGTTAGGTTGGGATTGGGTTAGGTTGAGTTAGGTTGGGTTAGGTTGGGATTAGGTTGGGTTAGGTTGGGATTAGGTTAGGTTAGGTTAGGTTGGTTAGGTTAGGTTAGGTTGAGTTAGGTTGGGTTGGGATTGGGTTAGGTTGGGTTAGGTTGGGTTAGGTTAGGTTGGGTTAGGTTGGGTTAGGTTAGAGTTAGGTTAGGTTGGGTTGGGTTGGGTTAGGTTGGGTTAGGTTAGAGTTAGGTTGGGTTAGGTTGGGATTAGGTTAGGTTGGGTTAGGTTGGGTTAGGTTAGAGTTGGGTTAGGTTAGGTTGGTTAGGTTAGGTTGGGTTGGGTTAGGTTGGGTTAGGTTGGGTTAGGTTAGGTTGGGTTAGGTTGGGTTAGGTTAGAGTTAGGTTAGGTTGGGTTGGGTTGGGTTAGGTTGGGTTAGGTTAGAGTTAGGTTGGGTTAGGTTGGGATTAGGTTAGGTTGGGTTAGGTTGGGTTAGGTTAGAGTTGGGTTAGGTTAGGTTGGTTAGGTTAGGTTGGGTTAGGTTAGGTTGGGTTAGGTTAGGTTGGGTTGGGTTGGGTTGGGTTGGGTTAGGTTAGGTTGAGTTGGGTTAGGTTGGGTTAGGTTAGGTTGGGTTAGGTTGGGTTGGGTTAGGTTGGGTTGGGTTGGGTTGGGTTAGGTTAGGTTGGGTTAGGTTGGGTTGGGTTAGGTTGGGTTGGGTTGGGTTAGGTTGGGATTAGGTTAGGTTGGGTTGGGTTAGGTTGGAGTTGGGTTGGGTTAGGTTGGGTTAGGTTGGGTTAGGTTAGGTTAGGTTGGGTTAGGTTGGGTTGGGTTAGGTTAGGTTAGGTTAGGTTAGGTTAAGTTGGGATTACGTTAGGTTAGTTTAGGTTAGTTTAGGTTAGGTTAAGTTAGGTTAGGTATAGTAGTTTAATCTGTTTGCTTTTTTTTCGAAAAAATTAGCTTGCGTTTGACCTCAATCTTTTCCCATGGAAAGCGACAACTAAATACAATTTTCCATAAAATTGTAACATTTTTCGCAAATAAAATTTCTTAAATATCATTCGAGAGTTTAGCATCTTCTAACCATTCCTTACCAACCAGTATTTGCCATAGTTGACAGGCTCTGATTGGCGTTCGCAGAACCAAACACCTCGCACCTAAGATGTTTCAGTCCGTCATTAGTCTTCTTAATTTGGTATTTTTCTAGATGGGCATTCCTTCATCTATCTGTAGTCATTGTGATTTTCTAGGCTTTCCTCTTAGTTGTCTTTTATGACACTCACAGAAAGGAAGGTGGTAGCTGGTTCTTATTCCGATACTATTCGGAATCATCTTGAATGTTATTAATGTATAATAATTGAAACAACCCAAGAAGAGATAGAGCTGTGTAACCTTTTTACATATATATTTTAGTTAATAATTGTATCAAAATAATGAAGGTCATGAATATAATGATTTCCACATATTAAAATACTCAAAGATACCCGAAATTGTAAATTAAGGTATGTTGTTTATATCATGAATACTAACATCTATACCCGAATAATTTATGTTAATATAAGTAATATACTTAACTAGTCAGGTCATAAATAATTTTATAATTTCATAAGCAATTTTTTCTCTTTAACGCGTTTATTATATATGAAGCTCTATCGGTTTTCCACCATTTCTCGTATTGTTTTTTTTCCATGTTTGTTAAACGCAATTATGGAATGGGGCGTAAATAAAAACAGAATTCTAGTGATTGCTTCGCACAAAGTGGTAAAGGATCTGTCAGTCACGTTTAAGGTGCTTCATAAACTATGCATCATCCGTATGTTTGTGTGTCGCAATATTGATAGGCACATCAACAATTCCACCGTTGAAGACCATAAAAGATCGAGACGAACCCGTTGGACTATAAATCGCGGTCAGTACTGGGGGACATGGCCTGCTCCAAATGTCACAACGCCATTGAGTCTCTTAATAATATGATAAGAGCTAGCATTGGCTTAGTTCCCCATGGAGACACAGCGTTTATCTATAGATTCGTATACAGAGAGATTTTAGGCCTACATCAAAGTCAAAGCCGGCCACTTTGTATAAAATCATGATTAAATTGTCTATAGTTAATCGCTTAGACTTTGATAAATAGGGACACATAAACTTTATTATTATTGCTCAGTTTTTTTTTTAAATATATACGTTTTAATGTATAATATGAAAGAACTTATGGCAGTACTAGGTATATGCGACATATTAAAATAGATATCTGTGGAAAAACTCCGCGGTCATCGTCCCAAATTGGGATCATTACCGACGGCTGTATTGTTACAACTCATTATTGGTGAATAAGTCTTCTTATATCCTGTGCCAGTGACGGCTTCCGGTTGTCTATTTTCCTTTTTTTACCTGCCATTTATAAGCTTGACATTTATTTATACTTAACATTTGTAATACCATCGCCGATTTAAGTTGTAAAGTAAAGTAAAGTAACAGCCTGTAAGTGCCCACTGCTGGGCAAAGGCCTCCTTCTCAAATACTAGTATCAGAGAGGGTTTAGGAGCCGGGAAGGGGCCGCCACGCTCCTCCAATGCGGGTTGGCGAGCTTCACATATCCTCGAAATAATATTTTATTATTTCTCAGACATGCAGGTTCCCTCACGATGTTTTCCTTCACCGTTGAGCACGTGGTAAATACAGCACTTAAAATTGTTATTAATAATTTTAGTGGTGCCGGCACCGGGGATCGAACCCAGGTCACTCGCGCTCTATGACACTAAAGTGAGCCCCCTGACCACTAGGCTACCACGGCTCGGCTTTAAGTTGTGTAAGTTCAAAATTAAATAAACTATCTAAAAGATATCCTTCTTAATAAATAAAAGTAAAATAGCAACTACATTTGTAGGGTTTTGATGCCGGTAAGAGAACGCTTCTCGGTAGCTGCTTGCTAAGTACAGTACTTGAAATTTAAAATAACAATTTTGTTGTTCCGGTACCGGGAATAAAACTCCGTCAATCTTTTTTTAGTGCGCTTAAGCTTTCCTAGATGATATTTAACCAAAATGGCAACATAACGAAAACTAAATGATACGTGGTTTTAAACGTGGTAGAGCCAAGCGGCGGCTTTAGCTGCTGCTCGAATGGGCCGGCTCGACCAGATTGATACCACGGCCTCGCAGAATATCGGCGTGAAGTAGAGGCATCTTGTGCTTCTGCGTTTCGTCCGGTGAGTGAGGTAACTGAGGCCCGCACCCTCCCTATTCCTCCTCTTCCCTCCCATCTCCCAAATATCGGCAACAAAAAGACCGGCAACGCACCTGCAGCATATATGGTGTTGCAGATGTATCTGGGCGACGGTAATCACTTACCATCAGGTGAACCGCTTGCTCGTTTGCCGTCTCTTCCTTAAAAAAAAAAAATACTTTATTTACAAAAGAGATTATATAATGAACAAAATATTTTTAGGTAGATGACCAAGGCAATTTAAATTTTTTAGAATTTTCTAGAAAAATACTTAAATGAAAAAATTAAGTATTTCATTTGATAAATTCTATGAACTTTTAACAATGTTCTATAAACTTTGTTTTCCTAAAAAAAAAAAACTCTTAACAACAGAAAACAAAAATTGAGTACTAAAGGTATGCGTGTAAGCTGCAAAACAAAACGCACTTTTCGATCCATTTTCTATAAAAATAAAACGCAATAACATAGATACAGAACATTTATTCTAAGGTACTAAAATCTGTTACATATTTACATAACATAACATTTTGACGATAACGTTTCTAGTAGTCAATATAACAATAAAGCACTGAAGGATCCTACAGATATAGTTAATAACTATTTCATAAAATTTACAAATATTTACAAAACCGGTAATTAATATACGAAAATAATAATTAGAAGGAATACGATAAATACACATACTATGTTTCTTTATCCAATGTCTAAAGAAGAAGTGAGTACGGTGTTAATGAGATTTAACAGCACGAATGATTTATTGAACTTCGACATTATTCTCCAATACCTCAGATAAGCTGCCATAAATGGCTACTCGTTGTAAACATTCCTTCTGATGATGCCTGGTTAACCCTTCACGTTACATAAGTATTTAACTAATAATTATATTACAAGACATTATTATTTACTTTTACTATTCTATATAAAGATAAATCAGTTGACGAATAGGACGATACAGATTTCACAAGACAATGATTAGAGGTTTCCAAAGGAGTCAGCAAAGACCAGTATGGTTACCCGGTGTAGGAATAACCGATCATATTAACAATAAATTTTCATTGCTTATAAAACTTACTTTCCTGCTACCACGATAATTAAATTATTTATTTATTTATTTAATACGAATTTAAGCGAGCCCCTGGCATTTGAGCAACCCTTAATTAATGAATACTCTGTCCTAACATTAAGGTATATTGGGTCAAATGTTTCACATTCCACTTAAATTATATCATATTCTGGCAAAGTTATACTAACTAAATACGTTGAAATTAATACTTATACACCGTTCATAACGTAGACTTAGTAACTTTGTTGTATAAAAAGTGAGACATTCAGTAGGGTATTATTAAGTTATTCAAAGGCAAGACCTAGCTTCTTGGCAACGTTTACTGGCAACTGTATTAGAGATACTATGACAGGTTTGAAATTTATCTGAAACTAAAATTAAAATGTTACTTTTATTTAAGGATTTTGTCGCGTTTAATTTTTGTTTTTATTTTCACGTCGTTTCGAGTGCTTTACAGCACCCGTGGTCCCCCGCGACCGCGGGTGCTGTAAAGCGATTACCACTGCGATTAAATCTGTAAATAATAGTTTTTCAAATGTTTAATTTCAAATATGTAGTCATTATTATACTAAAATTTCAATATTAATCTGAAAGTTAAGATCGACTTATAAGTAAATAAAAAAATATTCTTATCGAAAAAAGATATATCTTTGTAATGACTAAATAAATATACGAGGAAACTTAATACCGCAGGTAATGCTACCAGCACTGTGACAGTAAATGCAATTGAAACTAGAATATTCTCCCTTGAATTTACGTGACTGATATTGCAGATGTACTTTAAATCATGATTAACATTTCTCTTCGAATTGCTCACAGGTAATAATCGTACAAACGGTTTATGCGATGGTTCAAATGATTAAACAGAGTTTTGCAATATTTTAAATATTATGCAATAGAACGTTCTCTAAGTTCTGAAGTTCTTTTTGTCAACACAAGACGTACAACATTGCATCATATTTCTGATAGTACGTAATTTAACGTCGCCTAAATCGTATATATCGTATATATATAAGTATATCTTATGATAAGTTCTTTTCTTCGATATATTCTTGTTCACTGGACGCGATAGATGTGTCTAGTTTCAGTTAACCCTTTATAAATCCATTGACTACTAATAGAATTTCAATTGTTTCTAAGTATGACACGTGTAGGGTAGGGATAGAGTGAAAAGGAAAAATTGTTTTAAAGAATTAAGTTAAGTTTCGTTTATTTTATTATTATATTTACTTCATCTGAATATGAAATCTAATAGGTAAGGTTTTTGTTAAAGAATATATGCAATACAATGATTATTACTAGTTTTCCAGTTAACCGTTCAAACCAACCAAACCTAAAATGTTGTATTTAGAGTTGCTTGTATCGTTCAATAGTGTAGCATAAGAGGCTCAATTCAATTTACTAGACGAATACTATTTTTTTATATTCTAGACGAATTGTTTTCTAGAAAATGTTCCGAAGCTTTATACAAGTAAGGAGTATAAACCTATCTTTAAATTCGATACAGGGGTAAACTAAACATATGCATTTTATTTTCACGGATCCGTTCCTAAATAGTTTTAATGATATTCCTCCTCATTGTTGTTGATCAAGTTTAATCGTGATCAAGTTGGTAAAATGTTTTACATCCTTTAATGAATGGTGGTCCTTATTTTCAATCATCATAATATTTTACACTAGCTTCCGTCCACGACTTCGTCCGTATGGAAAGTTTTCTCACGGCATTCCCGGGATAAAAACATTTCTCAGATTTCACGGTATCCCAATACTAAATTACAGCTTAGCCGTGAAAGCTGAAAAAAAAAATCGAAAGTAATCTATATATCTATCCATCATATACAGATTACTTTCGAGTTAAAAATATTGATATAGGGAATAGAATAATATTCACTTTTGTGACTAGCTTAATAATAGTGCTTTATGATAAAGGTGTATGTAGGTAGATATCGGCGTAAGGTATGTATCATATTAAGCATTAATATTAAACACTCGTGCTTCAGTCTGTTCTAACATGTAAACTAAATGACTCCAGCTGCGCTGCTATTAAAATTATTCCCATGATCGTACATGAACTTATGTGTCAGATACGCCTTGCATTGTAATGAAGTACTCTCTACGCAAGGGACATTTTATTTAACGTAGAATGAATTATTTGTAGCTGTGCTTATTATAATAATAATTTATTTACGCATAAATAAAATGTAATTTTAGACCTGTGCGACCCAAAATAATTTTTGTTTAAATTTCGAGTAAAAATTAATCGGAAGTTTAAGGATTTTACAGAAGTTTATTTCAATTTTTATTAAATTAAATAAGGGGCTCTTGAGAACTCATCTGAAAGGGCTTTAAAGCCGCTTTAGTTACCTACCCATAACAATCTAACAAAACTCTGGTAGAATATCTGACTGATTAATCTAGTATGGGCTGAATAAGAGTAAGTTAATTTAAAAGAAGGTTTATAATTATAATACATTCATATTCAGTCTACATGTTACATATCTGTCCTTGCGAATCTTACCTAGAAAAAAAGTAAATGGCGTCCATGGATTCTGAATAAAATAACATAAAATCATCGAAGCGCGAGGTGACTCGCGCTTCTGATGCTGTTAAGTATAAGATGGAAAGCAAAAATATTATATTTCAGAAAAACATTCTCGATTTCTTGACACATCCTTCATCTTCTTTTTTAGCAGACCTCAGAGTTAATAACATAAGCAGAACTTTCTCGCAAGCTCTTCGCAACACAGACACTGTTGTCTGGCATATTCGAGATGGTTATTGCTTCGCTAGATTGTACCGGCCATTTTATTTTCGTCTTTAGCTACACTCTTGGAAAGAGATCAGGATAGTAGATATTCATACGCCACCTACATCACAGAAACAAACGTCTATTACTGTAAATGTTGACGACATTTGCGACGAGTTGCATAAACATAACCTGAACAGTTTACAGTTTACGAGATCCAGCAGTACACGTCATAGTATCTGTGGATTTTTACTATAGGTGCCATTTTCAATTTGCATTTTGAACAATGTACACATTTGCAACACATTTGCGAGACTCCTGACAGGACGCGCGGTGGGACTTTATTCATGTTGTTGACTTTCTGTGCAGTCACGGGACGTGCTTTCTGGCTTTGAAAGTGTGAATAAAGGAGCTAGAATTATTTACACGAGTCTGTGAATCACAAACCAGAGCCTTTGAGTCGAGTTTTACCAGACAAAGTATTTAAACTTCTTTTCATTCGGATATGATACAAATTGCACCCAGCTGCAGAGTTAATTGGAGCTGTAATAAACAATAAATTAAATAATAAAAAAAAATGTCAGCGTTCAAGAAAAACAAATGTGAGGAAATCTGTACATATTTCGAGAAAATTGTGGAATCCTCTGTTAATGAGAGAAAACCTTAGCCCTGCTGTGGGCCATTTAAAGGTGAAATTCAAAAAGCCAGGAATAGACCCCTTTACACCGGTAACATTTAATATCTATAAATTTTACGGCATATTGTGGGAAACTCGGGTATGGAGGCGTCCTTCGGTTTACGTAGTGATGTCGCCTTTAAAACTGAGGTTTTAATGATACATAAACGTTATGTATTCGAGCCATATTTTTATGTATAACTTTAGTATACGTTAATATGGACGTATTATAATGATATTTTAATTTATATTCTATTCGATTTCTTGTATAATATTTTGAAACGTCTTAAGATTTACATGACATGTTATTTTCATTTTGTTTCAGTGGTTAAGGCCCCCGCCCGTGGCATTTTGTGTTCAATCCAAGCCAAAGATAATATACATACAAACTGTTGACATTCTCGTGTCCCTTATATTTCATTGTACCCTTCCTTCGACCTTATCACATGAGAATAACGAATAAGAGGTTGTACAAACAAATAATTCAATATATGTTAATATTAATGTTTGTATTTGAAAGAAACAAAATGAAAGTTTAGTGTTTATATTATAATAGTATTTTAATTTATATTTTATTTGATTCCATTTAAAATAATTTGAAAGGTGCGTATGGTTTACATGACGAGTTACATGTAATTTTGTTTCATTGGTTAAAGCTCTATATTTTATAATTAATGTTAGTATTCATCATATTATACATAGTAATGTGACGCCAAAACGGTATTACAAGGATGAAGTAAGAATGTGCTGACTCGACTGGGCAGAACTATAGTCTCATAGAATACCTGCGAAAATCATTAACTAATACAGCTGTGTTCTAATGAGCGATTGAATCGGATACCCAATTATCGGTGACGAGGTATTCCATCTCAGTCCTCAGTACTTGTACAGTGTTTGTCATTAAGAGCTCACTATAATATTAATGAGTACAATGTTTCGTAACTTGCGAAACATTCTGACGGCTGAATCACGCTTGGAAAAAATTCCAAGTTATATAAATGTAAATGTCATAAATTATATTTTTCCCTATTACAGTGACTGTACCGTGTGGCGTCGCGTCTGTCGGTCCACTATAATGTATGAAATTAGACTGAGTTGTTTGTGTGTAAGTTACTTATAGTCCAACGGCGTTCAAGTTGCGAAGTGTCCGTTATTGGGATTGCCAATTACAACGACAACTACTGATATTATTTTGAGTAGTTATATATCATATTTGTATATTGTACATATATTATACGCCAAAGCGTGACGTCAGAAAATTTGCCGGGACGGGGGTGCGCGGGCGCCATGCTTGTCGAGATGTCAAAAAGGGCATTAGTGTCATCGTGTGGTTGGTACGTACGCCGTGCCACGCCGCGCGTGATTCGTGTTAATTACTGTCCCCTAAATCAGGAGGGATAGAATAAGTGGAACAGACGCGACAACTTAAGACTATGGAGAAGGAATCATCCAAAGGTAAGATCTCGCCCTAACAATATTTATATATATTACAGTGTCAACTTTTAAATGACCAAATTAAATATTTAAATAGATATAAGTTTTCATCAGATAATCATGTAAGGACTGTTTTTGTTAGGATAAATAAACTAATATCATTATAATATCGTTGAAAAGAAATTAGTTTGCTGTACATCCTTCGACGTCCGCGCCAAAGAAAATATGTAATAAGGGAAGCTGAGCCGTCATTGCATGATTTATAACGACATAGTCTTGCGTGTCACGTTCCTACATCACGATGAAACAGATTTCACACACTCAAGCACCCAACCGCATTTTGCTTAAATCGGCAAAAGATATCCACAAAATGTATCTCGTGTAACACTTGAACGGCATATTAAAACATGGCTTGTAGATTTAAACACATTTGCAGACAAATTAGAGAACCATTTACTAAACTGTCATGCTATTTCTCGATCACGTTTTTTTATTAATTAATTTATAATAATAATCAAGAAAAATAATAATGGCGGGAAATCGATCAAAGTTTTTAACTTAATAAATGCATTCCAATTTTGAATTCCGAAAAAGATGAGATATTTTTTTTTAAGACAAAGGTGGAATTTGTGCAAGTGCCTCACGTGATGGTAAGTGGTTACCGACGCCCACGTAGATCTGCAACACCAGAGGAGCTGCCGGTATGTTCCCGGCCTCAATGGATATTAGGAAAGAGGAAGGGAGGGAAGTAGATGAGAGAGGGGGAGTGGGCCTCCGGCTACCTCAATCACCGAACGAAACGCCGAAGCACAATATGCCTCTCCTTCACGCCTGTGTTCTGACGTAACACCGGTAGCTCATTTGCAGCAACAGCAGAAGCATCTGCTTGGCTCTAACATGGAAGAAAAGCGTACTATCATATTATAGATCTGTTACCGCGGTAATTAATGTACTAATTATAAATAATAAGGTACGAATGTGACATTGAAAGGAGAGCGATAACAGGTAATATTCGTGAATGGGGCATTGCATACATTTATGAATAGCCAGAAGATATCTCACAAAGCTCGTTTGGCTGTGCATAGAGAGATATTAGTACTAATACTAACATATGTAAGCGAAAGCTGGGTGTGGCAGAAGAGGCATGAAAGCAGGATAAATGCAGTAGAAATAAAAGCGTGAAGAAGTGAGAATGGCAGAGTTCGAAATAATGTGATCAGAGAGCGTTGTGGAGCGTGAAAGACGATGTAATGACACGAATTGAGAAAGGGATGCTGAGCTAGTTTGTACATGTGGAGAGGATGAATGAAAGTAGGTTGACGAAACAAATATATGAGGCGAGTGTAAATGGTAGAGTCGGGAGAGGAGGACCAAGGCGAACATTTCACGATTAAATCGGAGACGTTCTGAAAAAAGTCTAGGCTAGGCTAGTCAAGAGTACTCTAAATCAACGAGTACGCATGCGAAGATTGATGAAAGTTTGAGAAGCGAAAGACGTATGCCAGGACCGTAGCAAGTGGAAGAAGATTGTCTCTGTACCCCGTTGGGAACAAGGCGTGAATATAAACATGCATACATACTGCTGTGTTACTAGTAAATAATTTAATCTTAAACATATGTATATATTACTTATGATAAAGATAAAGCAAAATTTTTTTTCACGATTTCTCGTAATCGAAACGAAATCTCGAAACGAGAATAGTAGTAGCAACGTAACGAGAAACCAATAGGCTAATATTTACAATTTAACCTCGAATTCAAAACATTCAACGACGTAAAAACTTTAAGTTTTAAACAATTTTGCCAAGAATGACAAAAAAACGTAATGAGTTGGAAATTTAAACCACAGGATAAGCACGCTATGTTCTTACATGCGACTTCCATTCGTAAAATTAACATAGGCACTAAGAGTTGCTGAAAAAAATACGCGGCCGAGTGAAAACAGAGTATAAACATTTTATATCATCGCAGTTCGCCTTCTATTACCTCGTGTAAGTGATAGTAGTTTTAGTAAAGTATCACAATTTGAAATGAAACTATTATTTACGGAAATATTGTTTTTATATTCCCGACGTTTCTAACACCTAAGCGTGGTAGAGCCAAGCGGCGGCTTTAGCTGCTGCTCGAATGGGCCGGCTCGATCGCATTGGTACCACAGCCTCGCAGAATTCCGGCGTGAAGTAGAGGCACTTTGTGCTTCTGCGTTTCGTTCGGTGAGTGAGGTATCCGGAGGCCCACACCCCCTCCCTATTCCCCTCCTCTTCCCTCCCATCTCCCAAATATCCTTAAAGATCGGCAACGCACCTGCAGCATCTATGGTGGTGCAGATGTATGTGGGCGACGGTAATCACTTACCATCAGGTGAACCGCTTGCTCGTTTGCCGTCTCTTCTATAAAAAAAACCTCAGTAACCCCGTGACCATGGCTGCTGTAAAGCAATCGAAACGTTGGGAATATAAAAACTGGACAGTGCTAAAGTACCGGCATTAAGCTCACCAACGCACTTATCCGGTGTGGTGATTGCATAGACCTTGAAAGAAATATTTTCTTGCTTTTGATGGGGAGTAGGCCTCCGGTTATC
The DNA here is from genome assembly GCA_029286595.1 of Bhutanitis thaidina. Lineage (NCBI taxonomy): Eukaryota > Metazoa > Arthropoda > Insecta > Lepidoptera > Papilionidae > Bhutanitis > Bhutanitis thaidina. The sequence goes on along the minus strand of JAGSMS010000012.1, from coordinate 2,885,294 downwards.
TCTCTCACCGAACGAAATGCAGACGCACAAGCTGCCTGTACTTCATGCCGATATTCTGCACGGTCGTGGTATAAATCCGGTCGAGCCGGCCCATTTCAGCAGCAGCTGAAGTCGCCGCTTGGCTCTACCACAGCAAGAATGTGGATTGATGAATCCAACTGTGTCCTTGTGTTGGCTGAAAAAGAAAAGATAAATATTATGTTTTTACACACTGTTATATACTTTTTAATTTCGGTCGCTACATCGAGTCCATAGCAAACACTGCTGCCAAAAACCTTAGTATCCTCTCCGGGGTGAGACGGTACTTCACATCAGAGCAGCTCTTAAATCTATACAAAGCTCAAGTCCGCTCTTGCAGGGAATACTGTTCCCATCGCTGGGATGGTTCTGCTAAATATCGCCTTGCATCGGGCAAGATTGAGGTCAAACGTAAGCCTATTATTTATAAAAAAAAACTGAAATCTAGATCAGTCGCGTGGACCACAAATATTGATTTGATTGCAATAATAAATAATTAATCTGTACTACCTAGATAATCATGCTAATAAGCTATTCTGTTCATTAAATTATCATGAATTAAACGCAAATTGATTTGCTGTACAGATGTTGCTCTGAATATTTTATACGGCGTAGTGCATAAAGTGATTTAAAAATTATTTATATAATATATATACACAAACTGTACACGTTTAGTCACGTACGAATCTGTATAAAAGAGACTCTATGCTAATCATTCAGATCCAAAATACAATAATATTAAGTAATATTTAGTATTGTAACTATTATAATATGTAATTACGATGTAGTCTTATGTAAGTTGGATTGCTCCTCATCACCACTGCGATCTCTAAATACTAGATCACTACTCTGCCAGGATGCCGAGGACAACTCCGAATATTTCATGGCGTCCGTGACAAGTCCCTGAACCAGAAAGAGGAAATTACGTTAAAACATGTATTTTTTTCCTTTTAGTTTTAAAATAAGTTAGTCCTGCAGGCGAACATAGCAAAGACAATATTGTAGTGGAGCAGGTATGTCTTTCATCTTTTTTTCTAAAAAAATTAAATTATTTTTTTAAAGTTATGCCGTTATAGTTCCATATTGGAGGATATTTTTATTTAAAAACCGTAATACCTTTAATGACAGTAGAAGGAAATTATGAGTGTCAAATATCTTAGATCTTATCGAACGGATAAAAGGACATAAAAAAAAAGTAAAAAAAAAGAGCACAGAAATAATTAAAACTCGTTCAATAATAGAAATTATACATCTCATAGCGGCGCGTATGAAAGGAAAAACGAACCCTGCATTGTGTCTGATCAACCTAAGGTCGTGGATATCGTTAAAAAACATTAGAGTCTAATGGTTAACATTTTGTTCTAACAAATAATTTAATAGAGTCATTTCGACTTTAAGGTTGACCACCCATAAATAAAAATTAGTTAGGAAGATCCCGTAAAACCTATAATTTTCTGTTTTCAATGTACATGTTATTTATTAACCAAGATTATTTATTAACGGAGCTACCGTTAGTAAATGATCGCTTAGGCCAATTGTTAAAAGAACTTGATAAATTATGTACAGAATTAAATATTGTTGAACTCGTGTTTAAAAAGCACCGGCCAAGTCCAAGTCGGGCCTCGCTCATTTAGGGTTCCGCGCACACGATCAAATATTTTTTTTATTTACTAGAAATTGAAAGAATCGGCGTTTAGATAGAGTTTAATTACAGGATATGGTATATCCTTAATCTCCTTAACAGCCTGTAAATAGTCCACTGCAGGACATAGGCCTCTCCCATAAGGAGGATTTGCTATAATCGGCAAGCTGATTGGTGATCGCAGTACCATCCTCGCACCTCGCACTAGACGCAGCTCCTCATCATTGGTCTGCTAACAATTTTGATCTGGTAATGTTCGAGACAGTTATCCGTCTATCTTTAGGTGGCCATTGCAAATATCAAAGCCCTTAGTTGCCTTTTACTACACCCCAAGGCAAGAAAGGGGGTGGCAGATTCTTACGCCGATGGCACACGAAAAATGTGCGTATGTTATGGTATTTACGATTGCGATATGTCGTTACGTGGCAAACATTTCAATAAGATAGACATAATAAAGGGTCAAGTACAACTTGCTATTTAAGTCGGTGTTGCATCCCTTAGTTAGACTCAGTTGTTGCAAGGCCACAAACTGTATCATTTCCAGATATATATAATAGATATAGAATATCGGCGTGAAGTAGAGGCATCTTATGCTTCTGCGTTTCGGTTCTTCGTTCAGTGAGTGAGGTATCCGGAGGCCCACTCCCCCTCCTCATTCTCCCTTCCATCTCCCAAATACCCTTAGAGGCCGGCAACGCACCCGCAGCATCTCTGGTGTTGCAGATGTACGCGGGCGACGGTAATCACTTACCGTCAGGTGAACCGCTCGCTCGTTTGCCGCCTTTCCCATAAAAAAAATAAGATGCGGCTTGCAAGACGTGCATTAAAGAATTTGTAGTTTACGTAGAAATGTGGCGTAGCGTCGGTTGAGATGACTCTTGCGTCGTCGAATGTGGGTTTACATTGGTGTTGGCTGTGCTTAATTTGCACAAACTGTTACAAAAAACGAGATTTATTAATATTATTATTTACTATATTCTTATTTTTAGGCTAGTAATAATCTGTTTGACTCTTGATATCTTCCGCTTTAAGAAACGCTTTATTTTAGATATTCTGTATTAAAAATAATTAAGACTCCTTTTAAATAATTGGCACAATGATTGTAATCCAGTGAGCTAAGCTACAACTGTTCGAGCTGGGGTGTCAGCACCAGCACGTCGAATACCGGCGTACGAAGTAGTTACATCTTGTGCTTCTGCGTTTCGTTCGGTGAGTGAGGTAACCGGAGGCCCACTACACTTTTATATAGTAAACCTTTAATAGTCTGTGGTCGATAAACTTGTTTCATTCGTTACCGTATCTCGACGATATGAGAACAATGTTGCGATGTTGCAGCTGTATTATGCATGTGCCTTTTGATTTTTTAACCGATGATAGATACAGGTGACTATGGGGGAAGTAATCACTTACTTTCAGGCGATTTGTCTCGTTGGATTACCTATCTTTTAAAAAAAATTCGAAATGTCCACTCGATTCATCCTTCGTCATGTTGTGTTATCATATCGCATGTTTCTGTTACTTAATATTTACTAAATATGAACCGAGGCTGCATTTAAAGTGACATTAAATCGGGAGGCACGTTCCGTCGTCACTACTAAAAAGAGATTCCGCTTACTGGAAGCGATGCTCGTAAGTTCCGTCTTTTCAATATGGCGCTCTAATGTCGCAAAAAGTTTATGATGTGTGCGTCTTTACCAAATATTGAGGAGGACATTTTTCTTTTTGAATTCAACAAGTGCGCTAACCACTGAACACTTCACAACCTCATGACTAACATGATAACATAAACTTTGTTCTAGATTAGAATCCAAGCCACGTTTTTTGGGGTTCAGTTGAGTTGTGCTCCGCTTCAGAGTCTCTGACACTGCATCGCACCCTTCTCCCGCATCTTATTGCATGAGCGTTACGAGTCGGTTAAGAGAAAGTAAAGAAACGAAACAAAGTAAGAAAATAAAGAAGGCATGTAGCACTGTATCCTGTGCGGTTTAAAGATGTAGACATTCGGAAGCGGAGTACGCCTCAGAGTCTCTGACACTGCATCTCACCCTTCTCCCGCATCTTATTGCATGAGCGTTACTTTGGATACGAGAAAGTAAAGAAAGAAGGCATGTGGCACCATATCCTACGCAGTTTAAAGCTGTTGATTATATTTAAAAGTCGTGACATCATTTCTTAAGCTAACTTGAATAAAAGACAAAATCGGTTTTATAAATAAAACATCATCGTGCAGTTTGACCCTTATTTCGAGGGCCACATAAAGCACCTTTAATTTTGCGCTGTGCTGGTTATAATCCGGAGTGTAAATTATTTCGCGTTTCACAATTAAAGGGTCCCATAAAATATTTCCTGTTACACCTTTCATCTTCCTTTATTAAATTTGTTAAGTTCAAAATGTTATATTATTCTCTTCCTTGAAATGGCCGCGTTTTAACATTTGTGTTTAGTAAAGTTGTTTTTTTTTTAAGTATTCGTTTTTTTTTGAAATGGTTCCACCATTTACGGATTTCACCGCGTTCAATCAGACTTTTTAAATTCCGACTTTTATACAACGACTAAACAATTTTTTAAATGTTCCCGTAAATACAAGAAATCATTTAAGTTTTACTTACTTTATACTAGATCATTCCAAAAACTCCGAAAGAGGTTCTTCAAAGAATTTATTCGCAATTATATGGCATCGTCAACCTCCAAAGTAATATAATTAAGTCATAAAACAACTAACTAAATCTAACATTAAGTTTGTACGTGTAGACGTCTTTTACGACGTGTGGTGGCCGTATAATGAAATTTGCTACGTCACCTCGACTGCTTCTAGAAGGAGTAGGGGCGTAGGAGAAGAGACTAAACAAGCAAAGCCATAATAACACACAAGCACATACTCGTCTTTACCTTTCCATATCCGATGCGATAAGATCAGAGAAAGGGTCCGATGCAGTGTCGGTGTACTGCAGACACGTGACGTAACAAAACTCAACCGGGACCGAAAACTTTATGCACTAATATTATCTTCGGCTGTGAATCGAACCCGGGACCCATAACTTAATATTCAGGTGCGCTAACTACTAAGCTACTAATACTACAGTACCAAGTCAAGTAGCAATTTGTAAATGTCTCGCTGGGAAAAGTCCTGCTCTCAAAATTTAAGAACGTTTTGGAGCAGGCAAGGTCTGCCTAACTGCTCCAGTACGGGATGGACTTCACATTATATCTCAGATGTTCAGATTTGCTCAACTTATGCTTCACACGCCGAGCACGTAGTAAATACAGCACTAAAATTTTTTTGTGGTACAGGCACAAACCTATGTTTCAAACCCAGACACGCATTCTATGAAATTGAAGCGAGTGGCTTTACCATTAGGCTACCACGTCTGTAAATACACTAGACCTAAATATAATAATACGTAATACGTTTATATATATATACTTACTAGTTATATACTTTTTCGGCAAGCATAGCGTTTGCAGCAAATCCTCCAACCGGATAAGACTCCAAGCTAATTAACCTTTCTTACAATTAGGACTATAACGAACTCGTAAATATTACTAAAATAAATGAAATGCTTCCCATATGAATAATCAATTCATTATTTATGAACTGACTTCTTAATCGATTCAAACTCACGTTTGTATTATTGAATAATTACAAAAGTATCATTGATTACACAAAGTACCGTGTCCAAAAAGATTTACAAAAATTTAGCTTACGTATGATCTTTGGTCAAAATAAAAAAAAAAAATTTAACATTCATTCAACATTAGTTTTTTTTTAATTGAAGTACCTTGTAATTATTATTTATCATTTTATGACAATCTTTGTAAAGAAAATCTTACTCTTATTTATGTTACTAATCAGCGTAATAAGTAATAGCAATCTTTGGAGGAGGTCTATTTTCAGCAGTCGACTTGTGATAGGCTGTAATTATGACGATGAAGATGATAATAAGTAATAAGTGTGCCAGATAAGAATAATCATAAAATTTTTCTTAGAAAAAAAATTTAAGATGAGACTTGTAAAAATGTCATGTAAATAAAAAAAGCAATGGCCCTAAACTTCCTCAATCGCTTTTACGTCGTAGTTTACTCGTGAAGCTTGATTTAAAGCGAAGCTTAAATGTAACTCGAGGGTGTTCTGCTCCATTTAAATAAATCAAGCTAGATCAGTTAACTTCATATTCCCGTTGCGAAGACGTTCGTATGCACAACGTTCCAAAATTTATATTCAACATTCAATAAGGCCAAACTGAACAAAATCTTTTTGGAAACAAATTTTCGCCCTAAAATAAATTAATAAAGATTCAAACATAATATCATCCATTGTGGAGGATAAAGCCTATTCACATTTCCTTATTCACTTTTCGCCTTTCGTAGATTCACTTCGTCGTTTACCTTCACGGATATTCAAAATTTCAAGAAAAGGGTTGGCAGATCTTTACGTCGCTACCGTACAACTAAAATAAGAGGATTTCATGTTGCATTATTGGGTTTGTACAAAATCTGTAAAAAAAAAATAATCCAAAATAGGTATACGAATATTCCATACGAAGGTTCCATCGCTACTTTTCCGTCAGAGGAACCTCTTTTTTTTTTTTATAGAAGAAGGGGGCAAACGAGCGTGCGGCTCACCTGATGGTAAGTGATCACCGACGCCCATGAACATCCACAACACCAGAGGAGACACCTCATTACAAAACGGTGGTGGATCGTAAGAGAAATTACTATTGATATACAAAATTTGTATATCTAACGACAAATAAAGAATTTTCTTTCACGTATATATTCACGGCTTGTTCCCAACGGGGTAGGCAGAGACAATCGTCTTCTGCTTGCTACGGTCCTGACATACGTCTTTCGCTTCTTCCAGTTACATCAATCTTTGCATGCATGCTCGTTGGTTTAGAGTACTCTTGACCTGGCTTTTTTTCAGAACGTCTCCGATTTGATCGTGAAATGTTCGCCTAGGTACGCCTTCTCTCCTGACTACCATTTTCACTCGCCTCATATATTTGTTTCGTCAAACTACTTTCATTCATCCTCTCCTCGTGTCCATACCAACTCAGCATCCCTTTCTCAATTCTTGTCACTACATCGTCTTTCACGACACAACGCTGTCTCACTCATTCATTCATTCATAAAAATTTATTTAATGGGTGTAAATACTTTTTTCTTTCTCTTAGAGAAGACTTAGGTCTTCAATTTCTCTCTCTCTGTCTCCCACCTCAACTGCACATGGTGCACACTGTTAGCGAACCAACGAGGTTTCAGCGACCGAATGATGGTCGTGATCAGAACGTGATTTGCGATCCCAATTGTCACAAAGTGATGATGTGAAACAGCATCACTAGTCCGGCGCTGCACTCACCAAACCGCTGAGTCAGCATGGTGAGTATGGGCAAATATTACAAGAAACGTGTACCGGCTTTTGCTTGCGCTCTCTTCGAGAGGTCTATTGCCAGCAACGGAGTAAAAGTGCTGATGAAGAAGACGATGTTTTAAAGATTTAATTTTATTTAATTATATATCTTTATATAGTAAGTGATGTATATCTATGTAGGTATTATGTTGTACAAATAAGATAATACCATAATTATAATCTATTTTAAGTCGTATTATGGCTCCGTGGTACATCTTAACGTTTTGTGAAACGTGTGTGAAATGTCGATAAAGCTTATTGGAGCGCTTACAGATGTTTCATCATGAATTATTTATTACAGAGCCTGTAACGTATTGTTATTGACGGCTGACCTTATCGTTATGTTTACTTCTAAATATAAAAAAAAAACCGTTTTATGTCTTTATGTTGCATTACTGGCAAAAATAAAAATGTGATTATTCATTTTTTGGAAATTTTTACACAATAAGTTGAAACGTAAGAATTCACAAAAATCCTTATCGGTTAACATATGGATGTTAATTCATATTTTTCTTAAATTCTACCACCGTTTCACAATGAGATTCATCTGACGGAGAAGAAGCAGTTGAAAGAAATTACATAGGTATTTTCATAATTTTTACTTTTTTTTTTCAATATCTGATCATGAAAATAAAAGGCACGGTTCTTTATGGTGCAATCATACCTAAATCGTATGCTGTTGCATAACATTTTATCACAAAATATTATAAATTGTCACCATGTTACATAACATTGTTTCACAGAAATAATTATAAGTTATTTGAAGACGATAGCTAGACTTTAATCAATTGTAACATTCAATTCGGTTCGATTAAACAGATTCAACCATTTAAAGAGCCGTCAATACCCGATCCTCCTGGCATTCTGTTACACTGTACTTTTCTAGCCGTTTCAGTGTTCGTCGCGTACAGTCCGAGCGCTGTTGCTTTTTCAAACAAAAATATAAAAGCCAATCCAATGAGAAAAATGGAAGGGGAATTGCCTCTTCCATTTTCTTGGCAAGAGGAACATAGTGGGTTGAGCCTCATCAAAAGTCAGATCCGAACCGTTTACAAAATGTTAAACGATGCCATGGAACACATTAGAGATTTTTTCGCGGAATGGGAGCATAATATAGCATCTCACAGATTGTAGCAAAATGTAACATACCATAGAGAATATACTCGACAAAATTAAAGCACAAGTGCATTGCACACGGGGGCAGACTGGCCTCCACAAACAGCTCCTGTTCACGAGTATTTTGTTTTTATAGGAAAGGCGGCAAACCGGCAATCCTACTTATGGATGAGGCATACGTCTTGCAGTGGTCTATTTAGAGGTTAGTCAAGTCGAGGTCGGTCCGTAGACCCGCCAACCCGCACTGGAGCAGCGTGGCGGGCCCTTCCCGGCTCCAAAACCCTCTCTGATACTCGTATTTGAGAAGGAGGCCTTTGCCCTGTCGTATTGGAGGTTTTTACTTACATGCTGGTACTTTACTTTACTAAGGTAAGGTAAGGATGATATATCATTTCTGGAATCATACTTTCAAGTAAAATCCGTTCAAACATAATTTTATATTATAAAGAATTTTAAATACTAGTATAGATAATGATTTCTTGTATTTACGCGAATACTTCACATTTGAAATGAAACTATTATTTATGGGTTTTATCGCGTTTGATTTTGTTCGTTTTTTTATCTTTATACGGAAGTACTCTACTCTTTTATATGGAAGTAGTATTTAAAGAATGCGTGAGCCAGATGCGAACCTCACACCTCACCTGCAGGCGTGGCTCTGACGACTGAACGATCGCGCAATATCTATCCGAATTTACGAACTCAATATTTTCAATTTAGTATATTTCTAAAATAAATGTACTTATTAATAATAATAAACTACTACCGAAGCAGTTAGTTTAATGTATATTTTTTTTTCTGAGTGAAAAGCAATAAATAGATAAGCAATTGATAAACAAGAAATACCAAGTATCGTAATATAAGATCGTGATTTTCCGGAGAGGGGTTCGTATTTTAAAATGGTTAAAGTTCAAAGGCTACTCGTATTGCACAAAGGTATTTTTCAAGCCCATTGAATGAGTAACGCGAAGTCCTCTTTTTATTCTGTATTTTCTAAGGAAATTGCAACAATAATGTTCGGAGAATAAAAAATTGTATAAAATATGTTTTTTAATTTTCGTCCAATGGTTAATAGATATTTTGGAAATTATCGATTCGTCAAATTTCGGGCACAATGTAGTATTCTATTCAACAGTAGAATTTCAATTGTTGTGAGACTCAATTTTTGGATAGGGTTTTGGTGAAGGAATCCACCCCAGTGATCTAGAAGAGATTGCCCAATATTTGTAAAATTAACTGTGATGACTTACGGAACTGAGACTTGGTTCTTCACTGCAGGGCGTATGAGGAAGTTCAAATTACTCAGCGCGCTATGGAAAGGGCTATGCTCGGTGTTTCTCTGCGCGATAGAATCTGCAATGATGATATCCGCAGCAGAACTAGGGTAACCGACATAACCATAAAGATCAGCAAGCTGAAGTGACAATGAGCCGGCCACATAGCTCGCAGAACTGACAACCGTTGAGGAAAAAAGTTTTTTTAGTGTCTGCCACGTACACGCAAACGAAGTGTGGGAAGACCCCTTACAAGATGGAGTGACGACCTGCGCTGTGTTGCGGGTAGTCGATGGACGCAGGTGACTCAGGACCGAGCTTTGTGCTAATGTTTGGGGGTGGCCTTTGTTCAGCAGTGGCCTTGTCATAGGCTGAAATGATGATGATGATGATGAATGATTTTATAACAATGTTGGTAAAAAAAAATATTCGTGCCAAGCGGTGGCATTAGCTGCTGCTAGAATTTCTTTCGGAATTTCGGTGGCAATATCAGAGACGGGAAATACTAAAGCGTTGTCACACCTTTAAATTCATCTTACATTCAATTATCTACCTGCACAGACTGCACAAGGTAATGAACAGTACATATTTTTTCAAATCTTTTGATTATGCTAATGGGATATATAAAATATACAGGATGCTGGAGTCATGATAGAAATTACTACATTTTTATACAAATACAAATTGCTATTGAACTCGTTAAGCCCTAACGCAAACGCGTTACAAGTTCACGCCAACGCGTTAATCCAGTCTCGCAGTTCACGAGCAAGTTGTACGTGAAAGCGTATGTTATTTTAACGTTACAAGTTCTGTTCTTAGATATAACAAAACCGAAATCGTTTTGATTTAAAAAAAAGATAAAAAAGGTAAAGATCAACAACGGAACAGTATAAATTGAAGTTAATCCTACGATAAGAAGTGGTTTATATTGACATCACATAGCGTAGGACACGCGGGGCTTTAAGATTAAGGTAATGTAATATCCTTCACTATTTGAAGGATTAGGAGCAGTTAATAAAACGCGTTGAATAGTACAATCACCATTTATTGACTGCCTGATGAATCAGGGGTACTTGTAGAAAACGTTATTGACATCTACCAACATACATATGTTACAGGTAACAAGATCTTATTTATCAAATTATGATAAACACCTTAGGAGCTACACCGGAATAGATGAGAATTCTAACATACATAGATATGTAGGTGCTATATAAATTATAACCCCATAAAATTATTAATAACGTGGAAATATCAACTATTACGCAATGAAGCGAATAATTAAAAACAAAATGAAAACGGCCGTTATAATTATTGTCTATAGTTAATTATTTTTTCTGACAGTAGTACGTAATTACTGTTCGTTGTTCTCTGTAAATAATTGTCTATTTACAGAACAATTTCCATGAATAGTCTTTGCAAATATATTTATTTACTACACAGTCTTGTTAATTTGGCACCTCGTTGGTGTGCGATCCCACTTCCCGCATACCCGCCCCGCGCCATGCAAACTGTACTAGCGCTTTAATATGACGTCATCAGTCCCCGGTGCCTAGTTATCTCGACCGGGCTATACACAAAGAGATTAAAAATATATTTTTAAGACATTTTTAAACAATTTTTTATTTTCATATGATTGCATTTAACAATGCGTATGCAGTGGTCAGAGTGGTTATTTTTTTTTACTTTTTGACAATAGTCAATAATGATTTCTAGTATTTACCCGAACACTACTAATTTGCAATGTTACTATTATTTACGGATTACATCGCGTTTAATTATGTTTGAAAATAGTCAATATTTAAACATATTGTATTTCTTACCGTGTAGCAGCGAAGTGAGAGAATTTCATTCCATGGATGCTGTAAAAGACGACGAAGGATTACCCTTGTGGAAAAATTTAACATCCCGCAGATTTTTTTTTTTAAAGAAAAGACGGTAATCGAGCAAGCGGTTCACCTGATGGTAAGTGATTACCGTCACCCAAATACATCTGCAACACCATAGATGCGGCAGGTGCGCTGCCGGTCTTTAAGGATATTTGGGAGATGGGAGGGAAGAGGAGGGGAATAGGCAGGGGGTGTGGGCCTCCGGTCACCTCACTCACCGAACGAAACGATGAAGCACAAGATGCCTCTACTTCACGTCGGTATTCTGCGAGACCGTGGTACCAACCCGGTCGAGCCGGCCCATTCGAGCAGCAGCAAAAGCCGCCGCTTGGCTCTACCACGCTTGAAAAGATTTTCGAGATGGCTCGATAACCATCTCGAAAAATGCCAGACCGATAGTACGCAGATCGGCGACGGCCTGCAGGGTCTAAGGTGCGAAGGTGCGATTCCGTAAAGAACTCCTTATGAGAGGCCCAGTGATGGGCTATTTAAAGGCTATTAAAGAAAGAAGGTGGAAAACATCATCACGTTCACCGAATACCAACAACACCTGTAGGTGGTGCTCATTGCTGGCCAACATACGAGGCTCTGGCGACCGAATGATGGGTAAATGTGCCGAATCTAAATCCCGCTAAGCGCTCACCAACCCAGTACAGCCCAGCGCGGTGAGCATGGGCAAACCTCCCAAGAAACATGTGCTAGCTTTTACCGGAGCTTCCTTGGGGAGGCCTGTGTTCAGCAGTGGACTAAAATAGGCTGAAGTAATTATACTACTATAGTATAAATAATAAACTTCCGTTAATTATCTCCCGAGTAGAGTTTTCAGTACCGTCCGAGCAAGGTCAATGTAAAAAATTAGAATAACACAACATAAAATCAAATATAAAATTTATTTTGAATGATTTTATTTCCTCCCCATAAAATAAATACAAAGTTGAAAACAGCTTGTGTTTACGTCTGTTCCTATTTCCAACGGACAAACAACGTTATCGATATATTTCACGTTGTATACCGTTACTTTTATTCTTCTTGACACGCCGTGAAAAATGATCGAATGCCGCTACAAAATCTTGAACTCTGCGCTAAAAGGTATTAGGTTCAAATTTAAGAAACGGGGATTCGTTTTCAACGGTCCCAGGTGGTAGTCCCAAGCAAAAATTGTAGTGTAATATTCTGAATGCGAAATTCGATTTCGAACACACATTTTATTACAGCTTTTTAAAAGCAACCGCGTTAGTGTAAATAGACGTATCCATTATGAGAGTCTGTTAAAATTAAAATACGAGTGTCTATTTTTCATTAAAATTTTCAATTAAAAGGAAACTCCAATTTTCGCTAAATTATGTGTGTTCTTTTAATTTTATACTCGACCTATATTTTGAGTAAGATTGAGGCACATAGGTATGATTTACTATAAAATTAAATCAATACATCGAGGAAAAAGATGTGTGGAAAAGGTTCTCTCTATGCAGACCCTAATCCCCTGGCTACTGATTAATATTTATGTCCATTTTGACAGTACGACTAAGCGACCCGCTTTTAGTGCGACTAAAAGGAAGTCAGGTCAGCGTAATGCTACACCATCTACTGCTGTAGAGCAACTGACGCCTGTGTGTGAGAATAACGAACGAACTGGATTTAATTATTTTAGCATATTTAAAAGATTAAAATGTTTGCTAGCTTATAATATAATGAATAAGCTTATTATATAATATAAGAGAATAAGGGAAGGGGTGAAATTTAAGGTATGAAACTTATCTAACTGTACGCAATTACGTTCCTTTGGGTGTTTAATAAGTTATCTTTTAATTTATACTTAGAACGTGTAATGATTTCAAATTGCGAAGTGGCGGAGGAAGGTTGCTCATAGCTCGCAGAACTGACAACCGTTGGGGAATAAAGGGTCACGAGTGGCAGTCACGTACAGGCAAACGCAGTGAGGGACGACCCTCCACAAGGTACAGTGACGACATGATCAGGGTTGCGGGAAGTCGATGGATACTGGTGGCTCAGGACCGAGCTTTGTGGCAATCTTTGGAGGGGGCCTACGTCAATCAGTGGACATATGATAGGCTGAAATGATGATGATGATGTTCCAACATTTAGTAGAGGCATATCTGAAGCTCCCATGGATAGCGGCTGTCTGGTGTCGTTGCTTACAAAATAAGTATTTGGAGACATGTGTGTTATATGAACTACGGTCTTAATGACCAACACAATTTATTCCAACTCTATATTGGTGAATGATTCTTAACTACGTTCAAAAAAAGTTCAGTTTTTCACAGACCATACGCGGACTCTTTTTTTTTAAATTACTTTCGAAGTAAAGTGAAAACCATAAAAAGCTCTTTGCTTTTATTTCAATTAATTACACCGCGGGTGTTAGTGTCGAGCCGTTGTAATTCTATAAAATAACGTTTTATTTAATAAATAACTCTTTGTGCATGTGTTATATTTGTCCAAACACATTAATTATCGGTATTCGGAATTGATTGGGTTTCATGTCAATGATACTGCATACCGACCCTTCAGCCAATTTTATCGCATTATTGTTACTCGTGCATAGGATACTATCTGTATATATTCACGCCTTGTTCCCAACGGGGTAGGCAGAGACAATCTTCTTCCACTTGTTACGGCCCTGACATACGTATTTTGCTTCTCCTACTTTGATCAATCTCCGCATGCATACTCGTTGGTTTAGAGTACTCTTGATCTTGGCTTTTTTCAGAACGTCTCCGATTTGATCGTGAAATGTTCGCCTAGGTCTTCCTCTCTACCTGTAATTGACTCTAGTGTTATGGCGTACATTTGCGGAACTAAATTTTACGCAGTTTATAACTGCCGATAGTATTTGGTAGTAATCGAACGACTTCCTAATTAGAAGAGGTAAGAGACCCTCGCCAGTTGCTTTAATTTTTGAATTAGATTACTAAAGAATAGATAATTCTACACTTACGTTACTTTTATTGTGGTAGAAACAAGCAGCGGCTTTTTCTGTTGCTCGAATGGGCCGGCTAGACCGGGGTAGTATCCCGGACTCGCAGAAAACCGGCCCGAAGTAGTGGCATCATGTACTTCTGCGTTTCGTTCAATGATTGAAGTAACCGAAGGTCCATTCGGCGCTTCCCCTAATCCTCCTCCGCATCATCTCTTCCATCCCCCCAATATCATCAAAGCCGGCCTTTGCACGCACCTGCAATACCTTTCGTGTTGCAGATGTTCATGGGCACAGGTAATCAATTCTGATGGTGAGTGAATCGCTAGATCGTTTGCCCCCTTTGTAATAAAAAAATACTTCACACAAGTTAATTCAATTCTTTTTTTTTTAATTCTCTGTGTTTTTTTATCATTTCCTCATAATTATTGAATTCCGCCGTTAATAAAGAGCGATGGCTACACATCTCTTCAACTGGCGCATAGAGAAAAACGCACATACATAAATCTGAAGATAAAACACAGAGCCGTCCCATGGGTGACGGTGAAGTCTAATACCATGGAGTCACCCCATAGCGTAAATTTAACTTCAAGAAACAAATAGAAAAACCAATGTAAGGGATAAGGCGGCAAACATATCCGGCCGCCATTATGCCTTTAAAAAAATTCGCAGTAAAGTGTTATTGTACGTAAATCCTACGCCATATCATGTCATAAGCAAGCGCAGTATTCGCGCACGTTTTTAAAGCACGATGAAGATCACTCCAAGTGATACAAAATCGCTTCATGCGTCGGGGTATAGAAGCTATGTAGATTTACACCGCGATTTAAACTTGCTATGATAGCCTCATTCAAAGAAACTTCAACAAATTATTTCGAGGGAACTTTTTCATTCCGATCACTTTTGTTACTTTTCATTCTATTCACTTTTGAGTGACACACTGACATCCGTCAGTGGTGGCGCATGGTAGTTTCACACTGGCGCGCGGAATCCCACCTGTTAAAAGGCGCTCTACGAATGTCATCGAGCACAGCCACGAATGTTTACATTAGAGAATAGCACTGCATGATCTGCTCTGCTCTGTCGCGTTATTTACCTACAGAGCGCTGGGCCGGCGCCAGACCGCTTGCGGTCGACAATTACTTGGATAGTCACAAGCGCGCAAGCGCCCGTGTATTCGCTGCCATATTCGTACTGATATGACGTAAAACTCGGCGTAAGAATCTGTAAATTGGCAGGAGTCTGTGAGGATTTGTGGTCTGTCAAATCAGATGTAATGCAGTGATCTTGAATATCATCATATACTGTAGACTTCCACTTCCGTAGTTTCTCCTGTGTAGTGGTGGTGGTCCGCAGTGGAGTACACCGATAGAGCCAGGCGGCGACTTTTCCTGCTGCACGAACGGGCCGGCTCGATCCGGGGTAGTGCCCACGGCCTCGTTGAATACCGGCGTGAAGTAGAGGCATCTTGTGCTGTCTGGTATTGTCTGCCCCGCTCCCTTTACCCTCCTTTTCATCATTCCGCCCATCCGCAAAATATTCTTAAAGGCACCCCACGAATATCTGCACTACCAGAGGTGTTGCCGATGTTCGTAGGCGACAGTAATCACTTACCATCAGGTTAGCTGCTTATTCGTTTGCTCAATTTCTTATAAAAAATAATCCACACTCGGAACAGGTTTTTAAAAATAAATAACAAATACTTGTTCCGTATATTTCTTGTAAGAAATATATCTCGGCATACTGGCTGGCGCTTTCTTGGAGAGACCTATGTTCAGCAGAGGATTGCCTCAACATAGGACTGAAATAATAATTGTCAGATATAATAGCGCTTAAGTACCTAGAGGTTGTTTACATAATCTCGTTACTAACCTCGCGCTATATCTTGAGACCTGAGTACGGTGACGTCACAGTCTCGGGCTTGTACAGTGTACAAGCGTCGTTACGTTACGTAGGCATAGGTTAAGTATGAGACTAAAAACGTAAAAATAAATTTGCGATGCTCACTGTACAACATGGGCCTACGCGGCGAACCCTTTTCCTTTACACTGTTTTTTTTTTCTTGAACAGACTGTTTAAATATACTGCATGCCCACTCTGAGAAACCCGTTTACCCACTGTGTTGTGGGATGATCGCCATACCTACCCTCGCACTGGTGATGCTGCTTCCCAAAGTACGATGGTGGGTTTGGCAAATACGAATGGATCTTCCGGTATCATTCGCTCGTCAGAGCCATGTAACTAACCAACACATGCATGGTAAGCTGGCGTTTGACGAAAAACCGGTATATTGACCCTTACATTGATTGAAATAATATTACATTACTATTTTATATACGAAGAAATTGTTAGGTAGGTACTTAGGAAAGTAACAAATAACGAAATAAAGCCATTAACAAACATTCCGGCTTCTCATAGAGCCTTTGGAGCTTGGCCTCAACCGCAAACCTTTGGAATTTCATTATGTTACCTTGTTGTATATTAATATAACGTTAAATCTATATTAAGTGATACTAAATTGAAAACAAAAAGTAATTTGTCTTCTATTTTCGTGGAGGAGCAGAGATTATTTATGATGATATAAAATGGTGCCATTAATAAGTTTCTATTACGTCACTAGGGTTTACTTTGGATGTTTGTTTTAATCACATCTTTATTATTTTTACAAAAAAGTTACCTAGCCTCTGATGGATTCTTCCGGGTTGTGAGGGCAGTTTGCATACTTAAAGTGTACAGGGACCAATATCCAGACTCGGAACAATTATTTGTAGCCTATACAAACACTGGTTTCCTGCGGGAAACGAATCTACAGCGCCGCGTTATAAAGCTTAGCCACTGCGCAAAAAGCTGTCAGTACACTTTGCAATATAAATAAACTTTGTATTTTAAATAATTCTGGACGTACTATAGACAGTTCTATAGAAATTCTGTTGTTATGGTACGAGAAGGGATACCAGTTTCCTAGGAACAAAATTCTGACAGGTTAGTTACTACTAATTGAATAATCTCAAACATATCTTTATGTAATTAGAATTTGGTATGCTCAAATATGGTTTTGATATCTTCCCTCTCGTCTCCTCTGTGGCAGACAGAGTGGGACATACATATTACATCACTGCCATACAGCATTCCAAAATTACTTTATTCATTTATAAGTATGAAAACAGAGCACATTTCGTGATTTGGTCATCTATAGAGTAATCTGTGGTGTTGCTATACAAAAAGAGAAACGGTATGTTAGTATGTGTGTATTTTATGCAGGAAAACCTCGTGAGAAAACCTGTATGTCTGAGAAATAATGAAAATATTATTTCGAGGATATGTGAAGCCCGCCAACTCGCGCTGGAGCAGCGTGGCCATTCCTGGCTCCTAAACCCTCTGATACTCGTATTTGAGAAGGAGGCCTTTACCCAGCTGTGGGCACTTACAGGCTGAAACTTTAAAGGCTTTTAAGGCCTTAAGGTTCGTGTATAAGGCGAGAGTATAGAATGGGCCGGCTCGACCGGATTGGTACCACGGCCTCGCAGAATACCGGCGTGAAGTAGAGGCATCTTGTGCTTCTGCGTTTCGTTCGGTGAGTGAGGTAACCGGAGGCCAACACCCCCTGCCTATTCCCCTCCTCTTCCCTCCCATCTCCCAAATATCCTTAAAGACTATCTATGTGGGTGACGGTAATCACTTACCATCAGGTGAACCGCTTGCTCGATTACCGTCTCTTCAATAAAAAAAAGAGTGATTTCACTTATAACATGCAGTCCGCAAGAATAAACTCAACGATGCGCCGCCATCGCCCGCGAAAGGTACTCGTCGATCGGGATTACGACGTGATACCGTTAGCCCAATCATTCGACTCCGGCCCCGGTTAATTCCCCTCGAACCAACACTGAACTGAACACACAGTTAGCAGCATAGACACAATCGCCCGCCAACGCCAAAGAGCGCGTCCCGAAACATTACAATCGCGTACGTAAGATACATAGATAGCTTAGTATAGTATAGATATACAGAGTAGCTCTACATGAAAAAAAAGCAAAATCCGACCAAGCTGTAAAAGCCTGAACGGCGCTTACTTAATCGAATTCTAATTATTACTTCCATGCTTCCGTTTAGTTTAGTTTTGATAAGTTTTATATATGCCTACGAATATGTAGCAATACGTTAAATTAAAAATAGCTTCGGGTATTTTGCAAAATTGCGGGAAATGTTAATGAAATTACGTTTAAATATGACATAACAATTTAATACACGTAATTAAAATATTTCGCGTACGTAAAATTATATTAAAGCTGCCTCAGTACGTCCTTTTGTTGGACACAGCTCCTTTCATTTTTTATGTAAATAATCAAGAAAATCTAAATAATTTGTAATGCTTATATAATCACAATAGTATATGAAAATCTAAACATAGTAAAGATACTGATTTAAACAATAATGTTCATGGCAACTCCCATTCAACTTTGTCGTCATATTTTTCAGTATCCTTCAGTGGTACGAATAGTGACGTTCTAGCGATTAGACCTAAAATTAAAAGAAAAATTCAGTTAAATAATTCACTTAATGTATATCAATAATTTGATTGACTTGCGCTAATAGGATAACTATATTAAAAAAAAGCATAACAATGAAAATAGTTACCTGTTAGTAAGCCTCCGACTATAGCAATTACCAACGTCGCTGCTAAAGCACAGAATTGATAGAAAGCTTGATTGTTAGGTGACCTTCCAGTGCCGTCCTGAAATACGAAATATTTATTTACTTATTTGCATACCTCGAAGGGCGGACTCAATGCTTTTTGCCAATTTTCTGCCATTCAACCCCTGGCGCGGACAAATATTGTATAGACGTATTAACCTACTAGTTTTAAATAAACATGCGAGTAATAAGACAAAAAGATATAAATATCTTAATAGTAAAATCCTAGCATTTATAGACAATACTTACAATGTACATCATACTGTCTGAAAAAATTTTTTTTCCTGGTCACTCGCGCTCTATGAAATTAAAGCGAGCGTCTTGACCACTAGGCTACCACGGCTCTTGTAAAATGTACCAGACAATAATTAAGCTGAACGATGACGGGCGGCAGCGTCTAAGGCTTCCCGAGTCTGGCGGTTATGGCAAATCCACCTTATGGGGAAGGCCAATGTCCTGCAGTGACCTTTTCTCATGCTGTTAATGTAAGTAATCATTTGTCAAACGGTTCCTGTTCGAAGCATTTCTATAAGCGGTGGTACAAGGTTCGAACGTAAGCGTGAAGTCATTTTTTAAAAATACTGAGCGCAGTCGCTTCTCTGGCGTTTGATTTTTATAAGCAAAATTGTCCCTTAAAGAAAGGGTCTAAAGTTTAACTTTGTTATTCTAAGTCCCAGCAAAAAAATTTACGTTTTAAAACTACTTTTTAAACTTTCTACACTCAATGGTTTTTTGTATTTACGCGAATACTACACATTTGAAATTAAATTTTTATTTACTCGAGATAGTAGATCTCGAGGTCGTGCAGTGGTATGCTTGGTCTTGAATTTAATTTTATCAATTACCGGATCCCAAGCCCATTGTAGCACCAATTTCAAATTGTCATATTGATCAATTCAGTTTTTTTTAACTGTATTAAGATTTTCTTTGCGTGACTCATATTGAAAATCACAATCTAAATCCGCCTAGTTTCATTATAATTAATTAAAAACGAAAAGCGACATTTGTCTGTCAACAACCATGTTTATTTTATGTCATGTTTCTATTATTGCTTATATTATTATTACATTTTCGACGTATATTTTGTAAATCTCTACTGAAATTTCAAAAGTATAATAAAACAATAATTTGCCAATTATTTTATTATTGTGATTGTTATAACCAACCAGTAGTAACACTGTTTGAAGGTTGGAGTAACAACAATCACTTCATACCCTATAAGGGTAATTACAGTCATAAGTTTTGTTTAGTAACATTCTGTACTTGTTTTTTTTTATAAGCCATCAAGTCTGCTGAGGAATGAATATCAAAAAAAAGTAATCATCCTTACGTATACGGAAAAAAACTTACCTGTTTCATTAGTGAAAAAATCGCCTCTAACTCAGTCCCATAACCTTCACTTGTGGCCAAAGCGGCGAAGAGCACAGAGAGAAGTCCTGAATAAACACCCGGCATACCGTGAAGATTGTTTACCCCGCATGTGTCTACGAAACCGTATTTCGTGAGTTTTGGCTGCGAAATTTAATATAAACGAAGTTTAATACAAATAGAAGAAGAAACAAGAAAGAAAGAAGAAAAATGTAAAATTAAAAATAAGGTAGAAGAAGAAGAAGAAAACAAAAGATTTATTGGTACAGCATATAGAGACAAAACACACAGAACTTGTAATGATAATAAAAAAAAGCATATGGTACAAAGTAAATCAAAAGTAAGGTCAGACTTTACAATTAAAGAATAATAATAATATAATAAGTGCGTGTCTCATGGCTGGACCAATAGGTCTCCAGATCAGCTTATTGTCAAGCTTTAGAGCCTGACGCTAGTTTTCAGTTTCGAAATTCGTTATTGCCGTCAGCCGATTTACATCCGAATGGATGGCCTACTAACACACTCATTCCCTCGTACATCTTCACGATTTTTCGACTCCAGACACGAACACAACCTACACACGCTTATGATCAGGTTATAAGAGGAGTTACAATGTTTGTTGAAAGTTAAAAGTTTAGTCAAGTTACTCTTGGCAAAAATTTTACACAGTATTAAAACGAGATAAATCAAAACTGCCCGTCAAATTTGAACAAACCATTTTTGTGTTATATAGTTCGTTTATTGAGGCAGGTTATAGATAACATAACATCACCCCATAATCTATAGGAGCAGATCAGTAATCATAAACCTTGGTCATGTACTTATCATGTGTATGTGACAAGCATCTGTAATCCAAATTTAACCCTGGTGATACCGTGGGGCACAGATAGTATAATATAAGCACGCAGACCAGTTAGCCATAGGAGAAGGCAGATATAACCTACTTAGCAAGTTTCAGCGACAACCCGCTGGGAACCTCTAACGCGTCAGCCTCGTAGCCGGGTGTACTCTCGGATATTGCCATGGATCAAAGCGCCTCTTACTGCATCCATGACACAAGAAGGATGGTATATTCTTACACTGCTAGCTTCACTGCTTTGCTGATAAAATATACACTATGCACAAATTCAAACTAAGTCCTATCAAAGCTATTTTACAACTACAAATTCTAACCAGAAAAACTTTTTTGTTTCTAAATAATATGTGGTATCAATGTAAGAATCTGTCTTCACCTTTCTTTCCTTCCCGTTGGGGTCGTAAAAAGTCTTGAGAGTCACAAATGGTATTCACAGAAATGCAGGATAACTTAAATTACCAGACCAAAATTAAATAGAGCGATAACGGGCTGCAGCGTCTAAGGTGCGAGAGGATGGTACTGCGATTGCCAATCCGCTTGCCGTACGTGGTGATTATGGCAAATCCTCTTATGGGAGAGGCCTATGCCCTGCAGTGATCTTTTTACTGGCTGGTAAAGTAAGGTAAGGTAATATCATTAAAAATTTAATTTCAGTAATCAATTTTTTTTTAAGGGAAAGGTGGCAATCCTGCAAGCTGTTCACCTGATGGTAAGTGATTACCGTCGCCTGCGCTAATCTGCAACACCAGAGGTGCTGCAGGTGCTTTGTTGGCCTTCAAGGGTATTTGGGAGATGGGAGGGAGGATGAGAAGGGGTATGGGGATGGGGAGTGGGCCTCCGGTTACCTCACTCACCGAATGAAACACAGAAGTATATTTTTTGAGGTATTCTTCGTGGCCGTGGCACCAAGCCGGTTGAGCCGGACCATTCGAACAGAACAGCAGTAAAAGAACTTACAATATAATGAATTTTGTAACATAAAATGAAAAAAACATCTTACCGTTACATATCTATAGCCGAGAACACTTATAATTCCAGCACCGATGCCAACCGCAATGGCACCACCAGCAGAGACTTGCATGTTACACACAGACCCAATCGCCACACCGCCAGCTAGAGTGGAGTTTTGTACGTGCACCATATCTAATTTTCCCGAGTGCTCGCTTACGGTAGACGATACAACAAACGTTGTAACCTGGAAGTTAATTAAATACCGATTACGATGAGAAAACTATGAACGGAATATCAAATTGTGTTAAAATTGCCTGGTTTGAAAGACACACACAAGACACAAGACAGCAGTACATATAGTACTGCTACACGAGTTTTGATAGGAAAAAAAGTTTCATATCAATAACTTTGATGTTAAAATTCCTACTGGGTGTTAGGAATGTTTTCTCTGTCTAGGGCAGTCGCCTGGGCAGATACCACTTTTTGTAACTATTGCTGCTTCTGTACTGTACCTGTAGTGATTATAATCACAGTCTGTAATTCATACCATCGCATTCCTCAGGGTGACAAAGCATCTTTAACCTTCTTCGATTGAAGTTGTCCGTGGGTTCCAGTAGCCACTTACCATCCGATAGACTGATATTAGACCTTGTATATCACAATTATAAAAAACAACTTACGGTCGCTGCAGCTAACGAGAGATAAGTGTTAATGACCGCCCTTTGGTATTCAGCATCAGAGCTTGTTAATGCGGAATTAAATGCTGGCCAGTAAATCCAAAGGAAAATTGAGCCTGTGGAAAGGACAAAAGTTTGAAATTAATTTGCTACATTATTGTCATTGTAACAAAAATAAAAAAAAATATTTAGTCGTAGATATTTCACGAATAAGATTAATCATCATCATTTCGGCCTACCACCAGTCCACTGCTGGACATAGGCCTCCCCCAAAAATTACTCATCATATAGTTGCCTGGCGAGCGCAGTTTTTCTTTGGTCTAATTCAGGAAGATGCTGCTACCCATCTCCTATTATAAAAAGATTAACGAGAACAGTTTTTTTAATGAATTTACGAGTACCATGAGAATTGTTACAAAGGGTGTAAGGAAGAATATAACTATCTCTCCAAATGCTAACCTAACCTGCAAGTGGTGCGCACCTTGCTAATCAAGAAACATGGCTCTGGAGACCGTATGATGGAAGTATATTTTTTTTATGACAAAGAGGGCAAACGAGGTAGTGATTACCGTTGCCCTCGTACATCTATAACATCAGAGGAGCAGCATGTGCGTTGCCGACCTTTAAGGATATTTGGAGATGGGGGATCAGTGAGGGGAAGTGGGCCTCCGGTTACCACATTCAATGAACGAAACGCAGAATCCAAGTTGCCTCTTCTTCACGCCAGTATTCTGCGAGGTCGTGGTGCTACCTCGGTCGAGATGGCCCATTCGAGCAGCAGCAAAAGCTTGGTTCTAACCACTTTTAAATAGATCTCCATTCAGATTTGCTGAATCAAAATCCCACAAAATAGTGATGGGGAACTTCACTTGTTCGAGAGTACCGAGACTGCCCTCAGGAACCTGCTTACCCAGCGAGGTAAGTATGGGCAGAACTTTCAAGAAATGCATACCGGCTTTTGCTGTTTTCAGCAGTGAACTTAAATGAGGTGATGATAATGGATGCGTAATATCATAGTGGGAAATTAATAGACGCTACTCCAGTCTGTAAGTAGTCCACCGATTAATATGAAAAGATTTGCAGAATCTCGCACCTGTGGAGTAGTGATTGTCACCGGTACGTGTAATTTGACGATAGCAATTGTTTGGTAAAAGCAAACATAGCCGAGTGGTTCTGATTCTGAATAAGAATACTGAAGTCTAGTCCCATATCAGGAGGGCTCGTACTAAAGAGGTTCTCGAAATTCATATACGATTTGTAACGTTGCATTGGATACTAAAACTGCGACTGGGTACACAATACAAACGACAGATTCACCACCTGGACGTTTGTGCTTACGCCTTCAATCGCCATAACAAGTTATAAAAATGTACAATTCACTACCAATACCAGCACTATGACGATACTCCAGGTAATAGTTTGAATTTATTAATATACACTAAGATTATGAGATATGACATATATTCTATGCTGCTAAAAGACTTATTCTTTTTAGATATCTATTCATTAACTATGTTTTCGTATTATCAAATTCTAGTCTCATTTCTTGTATTAACACGAATTTTGAAATGAAACTAATATTACTGGATTTTATCTATTATATAACATAGATTAGATATATTAATTTAACAATAACATCAGAACGTCCAACGTTCTTTGTCCATAGAGAGAGGCCAGTGATAAGAAAGAGCTACAAGGTCGTAAGTTCCCTTTCTACCTAGGCGCCACCTCGATACATAACACTCTCCTTATTATTTCTACCGCCAATCAACAGTGCAGACACTGATGTCTTTGATTTTGAAAGGCATAGAGAGCTAGTATAATTAAAGGCTGTGAGGCGTTCAATCTTAGTCCCTAAGGGTGCCAACGCATCATTAATTAACCCCATTCGATTTAATGAGCTGCAGTATCCACTTTTTTTTTTATAGAAAAGACAGTAAACGAGCAAGCGGTTCACCTGATGGTTAGTAAATACCGTCGCCCACATACATCTGCAACACCATAGATGCTGCAGGTGCGTTGTCGGTCTTTAAGGATATTTTGGAGATGGGAGGGAAGAGGAGGGAATAGGGAGGGAGAGTGGGCCTCCGGTTACCTCACTCACCGAACGAAACGCAGAAGCACAAGATGCCTCTACTTCACGTCGGTATTCTGCGAGGCCGTGGTACCAACCCGGTCGAGCCGGCAAAAGCCGCCACTTGGCTCTACCACGCTAAAAGTCTTCCCATCAAGTGGATCGTTAGCTTCGCCGCAATTCAGTTGGAAAGAAAATAGAAGCAAAATTATCTTACCTATCATGGCCGTAACGTCAGACGTGTATGTGGAGCCGTTGAGATCTGCAGCTGACGTAGGTGCAGTGGCCGTAGTACATTTAATAGAATGAAGTGTCCAACTCACGGCAAGGCCAAAATATGCGCCATACGTGTGTATTGCAATGGAGCCGCCGACATCAGCGGCCTGGAAGTTTTCGTTTCGTAAAAATATAAAGTACCCTGCGTGTGAGAATTTAGCTATTAATTATAGTCTTTGTTTGTTTACAGACAGACAGAGCGGCGTAGTGGGATAAGCGTTTAGCTGCGGCGCTATAGGTAGCGAGTTCTATTCTCGTACGGGACCAGTATTACAATGTATGCAAAGTAACTCCGTGACACAGTTGAGATTCTTCTAGTAGAACGAAGCGATGTTTTTATAGGAATAAAAAAGAAAGAAGAAAGAGAGTTCGGTTACAATTTTTAATATATAAAGGTGTAACCATACAAGCCTAAAATATATAATTGTGTATTAAGAATACTCCTATCTACCCCCTTGACCAGAGCGGTGAATACAGACAATGCTTGCAAGAGATGTGTGCCGTCTTTTGTTGATGCAGTCTCAAAGCGGCCTATATTTAGCAGTGAACTGTTGAGACAGGCCGATGTTTTATGTTGTACGATATTTATATGGGTACATTTTACCGCGACTGATAGCATTTTATAATTATATACAAACATACAAATTTACAGTAGCCTGTAAATGTCCTTCCTCTCATATTCTAACGTGGATTCGGAACCAGGAAGGGTACGGCGCGACGTACCATCGCTGGTTAGCGAACTTCGCGTATACTTAATAAGATTGTTGTGTTCATAATCTTCATCTTCAAACTTACTTGGAAATAATTCGACACCAGCCATATATTTACGCAACCGAGTGCTGTTTCAACTATTGCTATAAACAACAGTTGCGTTACACTAGCAACGCCTAGAAGTGCACCAAATGTTATAAGTACAGTTGCTGACATTATATCGGCTTCTGCAATAATAATAATAAAAATTTACATAGGATTCCATATACAAAAAAAAAATGTAATATTTTTTAAGCTTTTGGTATTTGTAATAGAAGCATAGATTTGGGAGTTTATATGACAATTTTTTTTTATTCATTCATGTACACAAAAAGGCATAGATACATTGAAACATAGTATTTGTGCAAGCGCACTACTTATTCCATCCATTGATATTTCGTCAAGGGGACCCTAATACAAAATTTTATTGAAATGACAAGCTTAGTGCAAACATTTCTTATACATAAATAATACATATTATGTATACAATTAAATAAATATCATAACTTATGTATATACATACGTATCCATCAGTAAATACATAATATATATTCGATTAAGCGATGCTAAGTAGTGGTCTTTTACACGTTACTTAAATAAAAGTTCAGTACCGGAATCTCTGATGGTAGCCGGTAGTGATTCTTTATTATTTCGTTATCCAAAAAAAATCAAATCAAAAAATTTATTTCTGCAGCAAAAGCAATATCTGACAACAAAGTAAAGACAGATTAAAAAATCTTTAGGCTAAGTTAGCTGTGATATAATAAATGATTTTAAAATACATTAAAATAATACATATGTGTTGTATATAATACAAAAAAGTGAAATAAATAAATAATTAATATATTTATATCTAAGGGATGTATGTGTTCAGGGCCTTAAATTCACGATTACATGGATTTGCTGGTGGTAGGAGTCATGTCTGCTTTACTATGATACCCAGACTAGATAATAATCTGTATCGTGGTTATGAATAACTTACCAAGTATACTCTTCATTGTGATAAATATGGTATTGTTTTCCATACTGAAGAATGATTGACAGAGCAATGCCCATTGCACAACCAACGCCGCGAGTAACCAGTTGAAACCGAGTGCGCTGTAGCAGTATCTCTTCAGGAATGTCATCAAGTATCCAAAACCGATAAATATCATGACATGTGTGCCTTCGAAACCTGCAAAGAATCGTCCGATGTTCACTTTTCAATCGTTCTACGTAATGACCGAAGGAAAATAGCATGTTTTGATAAAAGAGCTGTTACGTGTATGCATAGTGCTTAGAAGGAATTCGTGGAATAAAATAAGTAGAGGCGAATGAGGAATTCAAATCTTGAAATCTAAGGGAAATATCGTGGAGCAAACCTGGCGACTACTCTCGATATCCATCGCGTTCTATCTCCCGGTGAAACGACAGATTGATGCTGGATGCCAGTTTGGCTAGACTGTAAAGCCAAATGGAAATTCGAAATCTCTGCTTACTCTTATGGCTAATAAGCGTACGTGCTTGTGACAAAAATCCAAATCCTATTACACCACATTGTTCGCGAGCGCTTTCATTCGCACATATCATTATTATGCATATGTTTGTTTCAACAATAACCTCTATACAGTCATTACAGGAGATGCGCCTCACATAAAAAGAGAATTTGCTGGTGGTTATGCGATCGCGTCACTGGTCTGAATAATTTTGGTGCGGTGTATTTGATCTCCATAGATGCCGTTGCCACCTGTTGGCGGCCTATCGAATCAGTCGGTCTCCCATCAGAATCGTGATGGGTAACAGGGTCACTAATGCAACGGTACAGGTATTGGACTTATCCACTTGTCTGGACCTTGGCTATTTTTCTGATAATTTGGCTTAGACGATACTTGTCTGTGTGCAACTCACAGGATGAGATGAGGCTCCAGATTCTATTATGCACGTCACGTGAAACTTTTAAAAATGATTTTATTAAATGGAACAAATCGTTGAAGGTATCAGGAATAAAGATCTTGGCGGCAATCAACGTTACGTAAATGTTTTCAATTATTACTGAATAGCATCTTCAGTGAATCGGAAGAAATTGGTTCCAATTAACAATCATGAAACCGATTCCACGTGAAACTGTTTCCATTAGTTAGTTCCATATTGAGAATTTCGCTTACATTGAAATGGATTTCGCCGCTTGTAACATTTTATATATTTTTTTTAATATCAAAAGATGTACTATTAAAGTACTAAAAATAAGAAAAAAAACTTTCTCTTTACGGAACAGTTGGGTCATTTTGAATGAGGTAGAGCCAAGTGGCGGCTTTTGTTCGAATCAGCCGGCTCGACCACCAACACCACCTCACACCACACACACCGGCATCTTGTGCTTCTGCGTTTCGTTCATTGAGTGAGGTAACCGGAGGAGCCCCCCCCCCTCCCTCTTCTAATCCTCCTGCTCATACTCCTTTCCATCTCCCAAATACCCTTAAAGGCCGGCAAAGCACCTGCAGTACCTCTGGTATAGCAGATGTACGTGGGCGACGGTAATCACTTACCATCAGGTGAACCGATTGCACGTGACTTAGTGGTTTCTGAGTCATGACTCAGCCAAAACCCAATATTTGTTGAAAAACACACAATCGTTCACTATTATTATTATCTCTTGTTCTAGTTTCACAACTCATTTTATTTATTGTACGTATATATTCATAAATACGACCGGATTCACGATACGGCATTAGGGCAGTGCCCTGAAGATGCCGTAGAAACAGGCGATAATAATAATTGTTAAATTAATTGTCAAGCAATATTCGTGGCATCGTTACTGAAGATGAACTCAACGTGATTGAATTAATTTTCTACATTTATACCTGTCACATAAGATATCGAAAACTTTGAAAATTACTTAAATTACACAATGCAAAACCACAAAATGACATTAAATTATTACCATGTTAAAAAGTCATAAGATATTTATCGCAAAATAATAATAACCCGTGAATTCAATGAAATATTTTACCTACAATATCAACTAATTGATGCTGTAAGGTACATCTCTTAATCGATCTCCCCGAGAACAACCCCTATCGCCTACAGTAATACAAAGTATTTCAGGATTAATACGATTCCACGTGGATCGACCTTATCCCTCATTCGATCATTCATCCCCTTTAATAACATCTGGCCCGATGAAATTACCCCGTACGCGGAGTAGGAAAGATATATCCTCAGTAATAAGGGACGATTGTTCTGACTAAGCCGGGCTTTGAGTCGACGTATCGGTAACAATGAGTGAATCGTGAATGTAATTTGTATTAATGACAGTACCATCTCAGTATAGTAATATTCAAAACCAATATTTGCGTATTCACAAACTAAAGTCATTCAAAAATCACATTTAGTAATTTAAACAATATCTCATTTATCACACAATGATCACGAATCATTAACACACTGTATTGCAATCAAGTTTGGAAGAGAAAATTGTGATTTTATTTTACGCACGCCATACAACATACATCGACATACAATATATATGTTCTAACTAGAAAGAATAAACTTTTTACTTTGGATATAAGGAAGTTCATAATCGCATGTCGAAGGGCTAATAATTTACTATTGCGTATTGTGATATATATCTATATATCACAATACGCAATAGTAAATTATCCTCGAAGTTATTACCTGCGGTGTCGATCACGATTTGTCGCGTTCGGTTATAAATAGTAAACGTAGTAAAGCCGTGGTAGCCTAGTCGTCAGAGCGCATAATTTAGTTTCATAGAGCGCGAGTGACCTGGATTCGATCCCCGGTGCCGGCACCACTAAACTTATTAATTAAAATTGTTAATAGCAATTTTAAGTGCTATTAACGCTGAAGGTGAAGGAAAACATCGCGAGGAAACCTGCATGTCTGAGAAATAAGAAAAATATGATTTCGAGGATATGTGAAGACGCATTGCAGTAGCGTGGCGAGCCCTTCTCGGCTCCTAAACCCTCTCTGATACCAATATTTGAGAAGAGGGCCTTTGCCCAGCTGTGGGCACTTACAGACTGTTACTTCACTTTACTTAAACGTTATTGCAACTGAACCATCACAGTTCTGTACTATTATACGTTAATTTGATAATTTCCCACGACTTTAAACATTACCATTCGGATTGAGCGAGGACTTTACGCTAAATTTAACTGTATCTGTACTATATTGAACCCTTAATTAAGAGCTTACGGTTATCTATAATGTATCACTCGCTTTCGAAAAAGGTTAACCCGCGAGTAATTATGGCTTCCCAATAATTGTTATAATTTGATTAAGAAAAGCCAGTCTAATGTTCAATTTATAAATGACTTAAATGAGAATATAAAGTTATTGATTTATGAACAGTTCTCAAAGGGTTGCTTTTTATCTATACCTACAGAATAATAACGTTCGTTTAAGCAATCCTTGTCGCAAAATAGCTCATAAAAGGTTATTGTTTCATTAAGACTAATTGACAAACAATATGAATTTGTAATATAATAATTATAATTGAAGATTAGTGGGAAGAAGACTGGATTGGCTTTAGGTCGTTGTTAAACAATGATACGGAAATTATCGCAAGTATGTATTATGTACTATGTATTAAACAGCTCTCACTACACTATCGTGACCTTTCATTGTGTACTATTAACTTTTTGCTGAATTACTTTAACAACCCAAGGACAAAAGCTTTAAAAGCTTTTACTACTTATAATCTTTAGGAGATCGTTTCTTCTCCGGCTTTTAAGGTTTGAACTTTTTAGGTTTAAAGTTGTTAAAGTATATGCGTACGTAACTTCTTATAAATTTTTCAGGGATTAGAAAATAAAGCGAACTGTCCCAGTTGTTTGAGTGTGGGTTCACTTCACAAGCCTTAGCCAAGCTAATATTAAACTCTTGTGCTTCAATGGCTTTAACATGAAATATCAAATCCCAAAACAGATTCGCAATGCTTAAATAAAAAAATATGCGATTCATATTCCACGCACCAATTGAATCTGTAAATTATATATCGATATTTGTGTATAGTGTCGTGTCATAAACAGGGTATTGCTGTTATACAGGGGTGAGATTCTTTTAATATTCACCATCGACTTTAATGTATGGTACATTAACATATGTTAATAAAACTACTTTTACTGAATTATAGTAATAATACTTGGGAGACTTTGGGTACCCATCTATTGCCGTCACAGAGCAAAACCTGGCTGATCGGGTATGGAATGCGCTCAAAAAAAAAACGCGAAAGATCACGATGTGAGGCTATTCCTACATCGGATGAAAATACTATAGCGGGAGAGGTGGCCCTAGAAACATCGGATCAATAAGCGGAAGTCGATGGTGGCTAATGGCAAGCCTTCCGGCTGTGGATTCTGGAAATAAGCGAAACGCCAGGTGAGAATCATCCGTGATACCGTGTACCCTTAAACAAGCGGAATCGGCCTGTCGTGAGGCCTCGAAACCCAATGCTGGTAACATATTTGAAAGCTAGCCGGGACCTTTGCGACATGGACTCAATTCTCTTTGACGCAGCATTTACAGTATACCGTAATTTGGTCGTCCCACGACTAGATATGGTACTCGTCAATGCAGCGATTTCCCATCGAGATTGACTAGAAGAGACTACAAATCCTTGGACTGTTCAGGAATGAGTAGAACGAGCCAAATATAGAATTAGGCCGATATTGATGTAGCCTGCGGCCAGAGCCGAAAACCACAGCAAGATACATTGAGCGGAAGTGGTAGCGAAACGTCGTGCAAATATAAGAGTCCGTAGAGCCCATAGTTATAATACCGGACAATGTAACAGAGGCGCTATTCCTAAAGCCCCCAAACTGGAAAAGACTGAGACTCAACGGGCTGCATCACTACTGACTAAAAGGGTTCGTTGTGTTACACTGTGCTCGCTCGACAGTTCCAAGAGGCCCTCGATGAAGAATGTCTATTCACCACTGGGTACATTAATTTTAAAAATAATGCTGTTGAGACTATTTAAAATATCTACGTAACGAATAACTAAAGATCATAATATAGCAAAAGCTCTTCTTTTATTACCATTGACCTGGTGAGAGACGTTTATAAGCTAAAATAAAATAACATTGTATAAACTCGTAGGTCTGCCACCATCACCACCTTAATTTTTACAGATAATGAGATAAATCGCCGAATAATTGCTTGGATGCGAGTGATTGTTACACTTTGACCTATTCCATAAAATTTTAAACATCAAAATTTCTTTTTGAAACATTTGCAAAAATTTGTGCAGCCCTACTGATATCGTATACTCTGACCTGAATTTCGAGCGTATAGGAGTACTGGGCGGAACTTGTCATTTCTGAAAGTGCTCATTGCTTCTTGGTGCATTTCAATTAAATGGGGGAAATATCTACGCTTCAGATACTAGAAATGTAAGTATAGTTACTAGTTTGTTCAAAATAAAAAAATAAATCATGTATTTTTGTTTACTTACCGATTTAACTTTTTTATATATACAAATCTTGCGTGTCTATTAGTGGTTGTGTAAGTTTTGAACGACTTGACCGATTAAGGTCATATTCACGCAATATGTGTACTGTCGATAGTATAGGACCAAAGTGAGTCATATTCACAACATATCGTGACTTAGTACCAAAAAAGAAAATCAAAAATCCTGGACCCGACGGCACTGTGATCAAGTTATTAAGAAATTAACCTCATTGCGCCACCTACCGGAAAGGGAAGAACAACGTTTCCCGATTCAGCTGGTATAACTGTTAATTCACGACTACCTTATGCCACAATGGTTAAGTTGTTAGGGTAACTAACTACGAATCAGGAAATCCGAGTTTGATCCTCTATGTCTAGATTTCGAACCAATACCAAAGTGGACTTCTTGTATAATCCTGACGATGAAGATTAAGTAAGTCACATTTACTATATGTTAAATTTCATTTACTATATCAGCCTATTCAAATCCACTGCTGATCATAGACATCTCCAAAAAGCGCCAGCAACTGTCAGTAAATATTTCCTGGAAGGTGTACCCACTCACCTCGCGCTGTTCCCCTCACTAGTCTGTGAGATTTGGGTTCAGCTAATTCTGAAGGATTTTTCGCCAGAGCCTCGTTTGTTTGTTATCAGTATACACCACGTTCGTCTGAGGTAGGCATTTGAAGAAAGAGATGGTGTAATTTTCCTTACATCTTTCAATTAACCCCTAAATTCTTTACCATGTTCCTTTTAAACTAGCTGAACCCTGCCACGCTTCGCAGTGGTTTTTTTTGTAAGTACTGAGTTTGATTAAATTTTTTGTTCTAAATCTAACCAGTAATGTGTCGAACATACTTGTAACATAATACTAAATTTGAACTCAATCGTACGAGTGGTTTGCGATTCTAAAAGAGACAAACAAAGAAACATTATTTTTTATATAATATACACGAGTAGATGGGACATGAAAGATAGGTTAGACTTACACCGCTACGCTCATTAAAACAGAGAAACATAACACGAACCGCGTTGACCGTGGCAGCTCAAACTAACAGTGTTTATATTGGCCGTGAGAGCGACTTTGGAATTGACTCCCCACAGTGGGGTCAGACTCTGCTCGGCAAATTAGCGCAGTGTCAAAATACATTTTAATCATGAATAACGCTATTTTGATAACAAAAGTACGTTATTATACGAAATATTATTAAAGTAGAAATTGTATTATATTTAATTGTGTAGATAGACGTTTTATCGCTGTTCTTTTACATTTCTTTTATAGATAACTCGGGCTACTTCAGATTTTATTTATAAATCAACTCCTGAACGTCTAACAACTCAGTGCCCCCGTTACCATAGCTGCTGTAAAGCAATCGAAACGTCAGGAATATAAAAACAAAATTAAACGCTATATAATCCGTAAATAATAGTTTATTTTAAAATAAAAACTGAAAATTAAATAACGTCTAGAACTTTGCCTACGAACGATCAATAGCAGGTAAATTGCTTCCTCCTTTTCACAATTTATAAAGACTGACAAAAAAGCAAAGTCAGATCGAGGAGAAAATCATTTTCTTTTATAAAAGGTATCGTACTTCATTACTTTTTAAATTCCCATTATGTATGCTTATTACGACGTTTATTATAAAAAAGTTTCTTTTTAAAGTAAAGAGTTTAACACAGAGTAGATGCCTTTATTAATTTGTGAACATATAAATGAACGAAAGGTAGTTGTGCACGGAATAAAATAATTACGGAATTAAATCATAGATGTTATTCTCGATTTCGTTTGTGTGCACTCATTTGCACTACATCCTTTATTTGAGAAACAAATAAAAAAATATTGTAAAAAGTATTTTATCATGTTTCTAGTCAACAATAACATTAACTAAACTTTTAACTCCTATTTGTTTAAAACTTGTTTTCAAAAAGTGCATTAACGGGTATTTTATTGTTTAAAGCCATTCCAACCCAAACACAGTTTTTAAAGTCCCTAACTTCAAAAATATTGGTACTTGCATACATCCCTTCATCCCCCATTTGAACCCTTCGAACGTTAAATTTAATTTTCGTTAGATGTTGCCTACAACACCATGATTTCTACCTACTCATAGGGAATCAACCTGCCGAATTTCAGTTTTGTTTTATAGCTCCAGAGATTTCATGATAACACAGTGAGTGCTATTTAGCTTTAACATTTTATATGAAAACGTATTCACGATTCCAGATGTTAAACTCGTATCTTTAGCTACTACACTCTGCATTATGGCTGCGTCGACTTGCCCTAATAAAACAGCGTTTTGATTTTAACGTTATTTAATATTTCGGTGTCGTAAATGTAAGCAAGAATGTTTAAACCTATTTGTGTTTATCCTTTTATTGATTCTGACGCTGTTTTCGATATTATAATCTATGATAAAAAAATTAATTTTAACGGGCTTATGTACTTTAAGGTAACATGAGACATTTGATCAACAATATATAATATATTAGCATATTTTCAAATTTCCCGTTAAATTAATATAATTTTACTTACTCAAATCAATCACCTACGTCTTTCTAACTTTTATGAAGTATTATACACTACGTCTTTCTAACTTTTATGAAGTATTATACACATGTCCCTTTTCGTTAAAACCCTCACCTATCCGATATCATAAAAAAAAAGGAATAAGAAATTAAACGATAACAAAAATTGAAAAAAGATATTTTTGTAACGTATTATTGGATTAAAAAAATAAGCTATAAATTAATGTAAGAGACAGTTTCTACATTACTACATTGTAAAAATTTATTCCAGAGTAATTAATAAAGCATTAGATTAAATTTCTGTTTGTGTTTTTTGGGTTCTATATTTCACGTACTCTAATTGCTTAATCTGCCACCAAATCTCATCTCCGGTGTACGAAAAATCAACAAAAGGAACCGCGAGAAAAATCTCGTGATCCTGGCAGACGCCGGTCTGACTTTGAGCATTGTTTTTCATGCAATTTAAATCTTCTAGAATTCGAAGGACATATTTAATAAATATTAATCCAAATGGTAGCTATTATTAATCTGTATCAAGTTACGTTCAGTTCCACTGCCGTATAAGTGTCTGTCACGTTTGTTAGAGTCATGTTTCGTCGTACGGAATTAATAATTAATTCGAATTAAATTAATTGCTACGACATGCTTCTAGATTGTTGTAGATATTATTCCAATTAACCATGTTACTTATGACGAATTACGCATTCGCCTTCTCATCGTAGACAGATTTTCGTTACAAAGATTATATCCTTTATAAAGACTCCAAATTGAATTTAGATACAATGTAATGTATCATATTTAGTAGAATGCTGTCGGCTCAACAGATATATATATATATATATATATATATGTACACCTATCTTTACACACAGGGAATCTTTGTTAGGGACCGTAGGAAGTGTGTGATTTAAAAAAAGTATCATATGCCGTGTCTAGTCGTGCCATGGGTGTCGTAAAGCTCAACTAAGGGAGCTGCCAGAATCTTGTGGCGAACGAAAGTAGGCGAAATAACTAAAAAATATACCAGAGCTCCTTAGCCATCCAGGGGGATTCAAGGGTGCGAGATATCTGATTCCGCAATCTTCAACCTGTCTAATATACTTGGCGACCATGGAATAAATTCTGTGAAACAGACAGGGGACTGATAACGGGTTGTTTAAATTAAAAAGGATACTTTCATAAAAATTCGTTCAATAGCCTCTAAGTTAAACACGGACAAACAAATGTACATTCGTACAATGAATTTTATATATTCGTACTCGCGAATCGTCGTAGAATTTAAAAATAGACTGAAATATTGCTTTCCCAGAAAGAGAGACCTGCTACCTATGTCACCGCCCGTCATGGGACGAAATCAGGACTCATTATTGCCGTTTATTTTTTTTTGAACATAAATAAATTAGTTAACAATAACAATAAAACTCCTGAGGAGTATGATGAGATGCCTCACATACTGTTGCCAGAAGTAGGTAGCATTGTGCTACCTACCCCCGACTACTCAATTCGAGCCAGCTTATTGTAAAATGAGACCATATTTACTAAAGCCTAAAAATGTATTTAATTATTTGAAAACTTATCAAGTTTCTGCCCGTTAATATTATATACATATATTATTTAACTATAATCAAGAAAAATATAGAAAGTTATAAGCAAGAAACCCAAGTGGCGCTAGGGATAAATTATCGAAACTTTATCAAGAATCCTACATAAGTAAAGAGTTTGTAACAAACTTCCTTTCACTAAAACGCCAAGAATGAGTTTTGCTATAATGTTAGTAACATTCTTCTGAGTTTACTGCTTCTAGAGTTTCTTAGAAAAAAAATGACGTTGAACGCTTGCTTAAAATTTCAAATTGAAGTTTTAAGTACTAACTTCTTATACTTACTTGCTCTGTGAGATAATTTATGTAACTCTGACAATTGAAATCAATATTTCGAGGCCATTCTAGCAAATTCATACTGAAGCATCGTAAGAAACTTTTTCCGGTTTTGAAACACTTTAACTCAGAAGTGAGATAATTAGATCTTTGATCAATATAGAAACGTCTAATTAAATAAACTTAAATATAAATAGATTGATTGCTTCAATATATGACAGTGGTAGAGAAACGCAAGTTTAAAGACACAGACAAGCGCAAACGAGATAATACACAGACATACCTGTAGAACAACAGCGGTACCAGATGAGCATCATTTACATCCTTGAACTAATGACGACGAAATGTATATAAAAACGAATATTAAACTAACTTAAGGCGTATAAAATGTTGAAAACAATAACATTAGATGCGTTTCAAAGACGAAATAATTCATCTATCAGTTTATTATTATTAAAAATATGATAATGTCCCCTTTGCCGATTTTGATCACGGCTACAACTTTTAAATATTATCTGCACCTGTCAACAGCGCAAGCAATACTAAACTGCCGTAATGTAAGTAAAGTATTCGCAAACACTGAGGCACTTATACGTCTCTACCTTCCCATATCCGAAGTAACCTTTTGCTTTAAGATGGGAAGTAGGGTCAAAGACTCAGGACGAACACAACACAACGAGAACTGAAAATCAAAATTTTGTGCAGAAATACACCAATAGGTTAATTAAAGAAATATGTATAAAGTAAAAACAGACAGTACACAGTATGCATTCGGTGAAATATGACTCATGTATAATTCTTCTTTTTTCTGCTTCAACAACGTGTACAAGTCTAGCGTGTTAACTAGGCGGCAGACTTCTTCTCCACCTAGGAGTCGTCTGTGTGGCTACCACCCTCTCACTCATTTCTTCCGCTAAACAGCAGTGGAACAGCTGTTGTGTTCCGGTTTGAAAGGTATAGAGATACAGCATAACTACGGACTGTGAAGCATTCCATCTTAGTTCGACAGGAGACGACAATGCTTCTGTAACCTTCTTCGATTGAACTTGTTCTCTGGTGTCTACGGCCTGCAGTATCCACTCTTACTATCAGGTGGACTGTTAACACGTTTTTGTCCACGATCCATTAAAAAAAAAAAAAACTACTAGACTTGGAAACTCTACACGTAAACAGCATCACAAGCTAGGCAAGCCATGCATGGAAAGTTTGCCCATACCCACCAAAGTGGTGAGTATGTGCGCCAGAGGAGTGCGCGTGAGAGCAGTGCCGGCGCCCTCGCATTAGATATGCTGCTTCATTTCTATAGCCTTGCGATCCAACGGTTAGTTGAGTCACCACGTGTAGTGAAGGTAGACTTCAGGGAACAAGTATCTATATACCTCCGTGTAACTCACATATATATGTGGGTATTTTAAATAAAACAATCATTTACCGATTTTATCGCGTTTAGCTTTGTTCCGTGATCACAGCTGCTGTAAAGCAATCGAAACGTCGGGAATATAAAAATAAAATTAAACGCGATAAAATCCGTAAATAATAGTTTCATTTAAAATGTGTAGCGTTCGCGTAAATACAAGAAATCATTATGTAGGTATTTTTTAAATTCACTATTACCTCTAATATGATGTTTGTCCCCTCCATATCTTACGAAAACGAAATACAGCACCATGAGAATCACTTGAAATATTAGTAATGGGGCATACTTCATATTGGTGAATCGGTTGACCATTGTTAACCTGTAACAATGAAATTGTTTTCGATAGAATGTTCACTCGTAAAAGATGTACTTCAATATGGGGTTATATAACATTTTAATAAAATATATATCTGTTACAATAAAAATGTTAAACACATGTTAACACGACGGCAATCCCTAATGGACAATGCGTCGAAACTCGCCACCTGTCACGTTTTTTCTCCGGAAACCTGTGGGTTTCTTAATTTCTTATTTTTAAAAAACCGAATTTGAACAATTGTTTTTTATCGTATGATTTTTTTATTTCTCCGCACAAATGTTCGTTGATACACATATGTATTACTTAGATCCAACCGACTTTGCACTTGTAGATGACATGAAATTTCCTACGGCATCATTTTCCAAAAAGAAACATTGCCGATACCAATATATATCTGAAGTGATGATTCTTAACAGAGACAGAAATTTTGCAGGTCGATCGAAAGGTTTATGAAATTACCTATTAAGGAACTTACAAAGTTGTTTAATAGATCCTGATAGAATTAAATAAGACCAACTCACACTAAATTAAACTATTGTCATTGTTGATGGCAATGACAAATATTTGACGTACTTTACAATTCTTTGACACATCGCAACTGACACTTTGTTTTCTATTTTCGGACACAAGAAGTTTATTGACGTTAACGTGCCGTTAGAGAGCCGTGGTAGCCTAGTGGTCAGGGCGTTCACTTTAGTTTCATAGAGCGTGAGTGACCTGGGTTCGATACCCGGTGCCGGCACCACTAAAATTGTTAATAGCAATTTTACCACGGGCTCAGCGGTGAAGGAAAACATCGCGAGGAAACCTGCATGTCTGAGAAATAATAAAGATATTATTTAGAATATGTGATGCCCGCCAACCCGCACTGGAGCAGCGTGGCGGGCCCTTCCCGGCTCCTAAACTCTCTCTGATACTCGTATTTGAGAAGGAGGCCTTTGCCCAGCAGTGGGCACTTACAGGCTGCTACTTTATGCATTATGTATTGAAGAATATTATAATCATCATCATCATTATTTCAGCATATCACAAGTCCTTTGATGATAATAGGCCTCCCCCAAAGGTTGCCATAAAGCTCGGTCCTGAGCCACCTGCTTCCCGACTTCCCTCAACACTCCATCTTGTCCCACACTGCGTATGTAAATTCTGCTAGCTGTGTGTCCGGCCCATTGTCACTTCAGTATATTATAATTATTTAAAAAAACTGTATAAGCAGGGCAATGTTTATATATTCGACAGATATTCTCGAAAATGAATTCTTGATTTTTATTATTTTTTGGAATATCAACTGTGTTATTTCTTTGTGAATTCTGGAAATTTTAACCGGCAACAGCTGTATTTACTTTAAAAAATGTACAGCCCTTTTTTAAGGTAGTACGGACGGGACAGACGGATAGACGGCGTAAGCTTAGGACAGTACAAAACCCCAAAAATGAGCGT
Organism: Bhutanitis thaidina; assembly: GCA_029286595.1. Lineage (NCBI taxonomy): Eukaryota > Metazoa > Arthropoda > Insecta > Lepidoptera > Papilionidae > Bhutanitis > Bhutanitis thaidina. The sequence continues at coordinate 2,845,329 of JAGSMS010000012.1, read as the reverse complement.
GTAATTTGTTTTCAAGATAGATATTTTAGGAAATTGGAAACACTGAGTTTCACGAGGTACACAACAAGCACTATTGTTTTAGCACATTCCTTCTATTTAATATTTGTGCACTACCTCTGCTATTCTGACTGAAATTAACGGAACCATTTTGTTTCTACCACTGTTTTATTTGTGACGCCGTCGTATTCCACTCTCAAAACAATTAATGTTTAAAAATATAATCTGAAATTGAAAGAGTAAATAAAGTTTATCTTTTATTAAGATAATATGATAAAGAACTGTATCCCCTACTACTATAACTTTACTGTGTTATCTGTATAGAACTACATAGCATTAGTTTTTACTGAGCATTTAAAAAGAATTAGTAGCTAAGATAAGGAATACATTCGTTTACTGAAAAGAGAAAGTATTCATTAAGAAAAGGTTACGGGCTCTATACCTACATTCCTTAACTATACTATTTTCTTCTTAGCTATTTTGCTGATTAAAATGGAATCTTTTGTATAAAAAAAAATTTCCTCGTCGATAAGACAATGCCCAAATACTACTTACTCGTAGACCATTGTATTTTAAGAACAACTACACAAGGCTTAGAATAAATTAATTTTGTAATATTGAGATGCATTGAGTAAGAACTTTTGAGAATTCCACTTTTAATTTCATAAAAATCACGTTATCTCTCAATGGGAGATTTTTTGCAAGAATCGTCACAATTGGCGGGGATGTGCTGCATACCGATACCGGATACGTCGCTTGGATGTGTATACAGGCTGGATGCGACTTAACGACTTTAGAAAGAAAGAACAAAAGAAAGGAAATTTTATTTATTGTAACATTACTTAAACACGTATATACTATGAACCAAAACAAGTTATGATACGATTAACTTATATTTTAGTGTTGTTATGTAGTGCTATTATATATTCTGTGGTATTTTACTTAAATTATTATGACAAGCTTTAGTTGCGGGGTTACCGCGACACTGATTTTTTTTTTTGTAACTAATTTCCTGGATTTTTTTAGTCTTTGTTATTTTCACTCAAGATATATTTACGCTAATAGTTAAGTAGGCAAACGACACACAGGATAACATTCTTATCGATCGTTCGCGCCGGTATCAGCTGCTCGCGTTTGAAGTCACCGACGTGCGGACGCTTGCCGAGATCAAGTCAGTGATTGTCGATCATTAGATATTAGTCATGCCGAAAAGTGCGTGCATTTTATTTGGATTATGTAATTTGGACGAAATCAGCTTTTTTATTTTATTCGTTATAATTATGTCCACTAGAACTAAGAAATGTTTAATTAAATGCCAATAAGTTCGCATCTAGCCTGTATATTTTCGGGCAAACCCTTTTTTCAAATTAAAGTTAATACACAATATGCAGGAAGCCATGTGATTTTCAAGGCTTTCCACTTTCTTGTCTTTTTGCACGCAAGAAGAAAAGCGGTGGCAGATATTAGTTTGTACGATAAATATATATATTTATATTTTAACTAAATCAAAAAGATAGAAAAAAAGAAAGAAAACTATTTATTCAACAATAACATAACAATTAAGAAAAATAAAACAGACTGTTTAAAAATAGAAACATGGTTATTAGTTGCGCGATTTTAAACAACATTTCTGAGTGATACTTTTTTCTGCACTACTTTTTCTGTTAATTTTGTAACACATATACCGGAAGGATATATTAGCGAAATTAACACCCCAATAACATTTATTTTACAGCTTTGAAAATTGCTCGCCAATCGTTGCGGTAATCGAAAATTTTTATACCGACCTCGACGATTTCAGATATAGATCGTCGGACACCCATTATGCAATTGACTGCACGCGAGTGCATAAAATTTTTAGATTTATTGCCATCGTACCCGTCGCCATTTTGCATGTCGTAAATACTTTAGTAGACAGATTTTCTTTTTCCCGTAAAAAATATCGAGTTTTTCGAAAACATGTTACATGAGTCAAATGACATGAAAAAGCTAAAATCTGTTATAGTTCCTATTACGCATTTGTCGTTAGAGGTATAGAGAGATATCAACATCACCAGCACATCCTGCTAACTATAAAAACGAGGATCTGGAGACTGATGGAAAATAGAACTGAAGACCGGTAGAAGTATGACTCGCCCACCCATCATTTGCCGACCATTAAGTATATTTTGGGGATGGGAGGGAGAATGAGGAGGGGGATAGGGGAGGGGTAGTGGGACTCCGTTTACTTGACTCACCGAACGAAAAGCAGAAGCACAAGTAATCTACCTTACCCCGATATTATGCGCGGTGGCGGTACTACCCCGTCGTAGAGCTGGCCTATTCGAGTAACAGCAAAATGCTTGGCTCTACCACGTTGAATAAATATCAAGTTATTATAATCTACAATCTTCCAACAATACAATAGTGGGCCTCCGGTTTATTCTACGATGTCGTGTCGGTTATATAACCCGGTCGAGCTGACCCATTCGAGCAGTAGTAAAAGTTACCGCTTGGCTCTACCACGTACAAAAATGTCGGGTAGGATGTATATATATATATATAAGAATAATAAGAAGAGAAATATGAGATATATCCTAATTAGTAAATTTTTACACTTACTTTTTTTACTTAAACAACAAAATAGCCTGAAATTCTCTACTGTTGGATATGGACATTTCCCACTAGAAGGATTTGCCATAATCCCTTCGCTGGGCGGGTGGGTTAGACGCATTACTAACATATCGCATTAGCTCTGGTACTATTCAATATAAAACGTAACTTAATAATCAAATAAAATCAACTGCGTAATATGATAAAAGCACATGCAAATATTTAATAGATTAAGAAATAAAGGAAAACGTTAAGGAATTAGGACTACTGTTTGCTAAAGAGTATTCATAGGTATGAAATAATATCAGGATCTATATAAGTAAAAAAGTAAAGTAGCAGTCTGTAAGTGCTCACACCTGGGGCAAAGGCCTCCTTCTCAAATACGAGTGTCAAAGAGGGGTTTGGAGCAGGGAAGGGCCTGCCACGCTGCTCCAGTGCGGGTGGGCGGGCTTTACATATCCTCAAAATAATATTTTTTATTATTTACCAGACATGCAGGTTTCCTACGATGTGTTCCTTCACCGTCGAGCGCGTGGTAAGTACAGCACTTAAAATTGGTACTAACGATTTTAGTGGTGCCGGCCACTGGGGATCGTACCCAGGTTCCTCGCCCTCTATGAAACTAAAGTGTGCGCTCTGACCATTAGACGGCCTCGGCTCGTTATATAAATCCATATATATATATATATATATATAAAACATTATATACATAAATTAAATATATAGTTATCAGTTTGTGTATTCTCCAAGTCGCGAATTTAACTTTCAATAAATTGAATTTTTGTTTTACAATAAACTCATGTTTGTTTTTCTTTCCGTATGTCGAACCCAGGTCACTTGCGTTCTTTAAAACTAAAGTGAGCACCCTGATCCCTAGGCAAACACGGTAATATTTATATAATTCAACATATTCTGCAGAAACAAGCTGCCACTCACATATATTAACTAGTCTAAAGTTTTGGGTAACAACATTTCCATAGATAAAGATCCTGGTTCTGTCTTTTCTTGAAAGTTTCAAGGGGAGATCTCGGAAAATAAATATCTTAATTAAAAAAAAACCGCGAACCGTAATTACTTATTTAGTGTAAATAATGTGTGTGCGTTGTATTGTTGTAATGTTATAATATTTGTGTATTATATGGTCAAAAGAATATAGGGAAAAGGTTTTTTTCTTATTTTTCAGTTCCTTGAGAAAAATGTCATTATGGAATTAATTAAATTATTTTGCAATCTTTTGCAGATTATAGTAAACTTATAACGTTCGAAAAACTAAAATTCATATATATTACTAAAAATAAATATACTTAATTTTTTTTCATTCAATATAGGGATAATCTCCGGGCCAATTTTGAAAATAATGGCGAAAACTTCCGATAACCGGAAGTCGTCAGCAGTGCGCAATATATTAAAGTTCCGGAAGCGAATGCGTTGATATTGAGATTATTTACCTTTTACGAATCCTGTAGATTGTTTATGCAAAAGGAGTGGATGCATCAAATGCAGAGACAGAAACACGGCTCACAATTCTATCATGTCCCTAATTCATTAACTTTTGAAATACCTTTTGACCTCAAAAAATAATGTATAGCCTGAGAATGGACCCTTTACCAGTGACTATCGAGTCAGTGGCACTCGTTCATGTGGCAATGTATACGTATCTACAACAAAACCCCAGTAAATGAGCAAAGTCTTCATATCTATAGGTTTAAGAAAATGATTAACCAAGGCCTTTATACAAAAGGGTTATTATAGTATTATAATATATATGAATAATAATAACTCCTGGGAATGACTTGATCGCTCCCAAGCCGTTTCTAGAAAAAATATTGTAATATTGTACTATTAAAACGTTTTGTTTTGATAAACAAAATACAAAAAAGTGAATACCAAAGCAGTTTCTTTCATATGTTTCTTCTCCGTCAGAGGAACCTCATTACGAAACGGTGGTAGATTAAAAAAATTACCGTTGACAAGTAGAATATATGTTTCTTATGTTGAATAAATGATTTGATTTTGAACCCATAGCTTAGTAAAGAGATAAGCTGATAAATGTGCCACTCGATTGTCGTATCGTATGTTCTACAAATTCAAATTATAAAGATTTTTTTTCACAATTCAATTCACAAATAAATTCACGGTGAAACTAATGAAAACTCAAACAGTTTTAATTAGATTTGTACAGACTTATATTCACTGTTTTTGTCAGTTATCAATTACTTCTTCTAACCAATATATTTAAATCACAATTATTAAAATTAAATATATAATAGGTATTTGCTACTAAATCTCTAGAAGGTATATATATAATACCTTTTATTTTAACACAAACAGCAAACAATTGTCACTCCTGCGATAGGGCTGAATAGTATCTGACTGTCTCATCGCGATGATTGCCTTCAAACAAAAATAAACGTCGCGGTTCATTGACTAAAACGGTTCATTTTAAAATTCTATCAAGATTGGATTGTAAAAAGATTCTATAAAATATTTTAATCAAATAGCCAGAATATAAGTAAATTATGTGTAAAAATAAAATTGCAAACAGAAAATAATTTAAATGATTATTAAAGAAAGTAAAATTCTAAGTAGATACGTTTGAAAGTTGAGCTCTCAAGTCTTAACGAACATTTAATGTTATATTAGTGCGATTTCATTGTCGAAGGACGTCACATTTACGTATATATATATAATGGCTATAGATTATAATTTTTTTAACATTGAATTAACATATTGAGTTAGTGCAAATATATTTTTTAGCTTAATCTGGTTGTATTTAAACTATATTCTATAAAATTTTAATAAACTGAAGAATCTATACTATAATCATGATATACATAAGCGTAAAATAATAATTAACTAAGGACAATCTTTCAGATCATTATTTGAAAGGTCATAATTTAGAAATAACCGTAACACACCTATTTTGGTTACACGACGGTTTCGGAACATATAGATTATCTATCTATTAATTTAGTCGTGCGGGAGCATGTTTGCTGGGGACATCACTTTACGTTAGTATATGAAACAACCTTGCACTTGAATTATAAGGATTACGTGAATTATTATGTAAGTCAACTGACATATTTCAACAAGTAAACAGTCTTCGTACAGGTATTTATATAGCTACGTCATTTATCATCTTTTAAATATTTACCTCTTTTATTTTTAATCAGTCTTCGTAGTATTTTTACGGTTTTATGAACCGTAATTAAAATATTTCATAATTATCTATTTCGTCATCATATCAACCTGTCACAAGTCAACTGCTGAATATAGCTCCATCAAAAATTTACACTTATTCATGTGAAAACCCTTTTAAATACATCAAATATTTCAGAACCTGTTGTCTTTGAGTGGGGAACCTCATCTTTTTATAAACACTCTTTTTTGTCACGAATAGATAAACGTATAGTTTAGATAAAATAAATTTAATGCATGAAATCTATGAATATATTCATGAAGATTCTGCAAGCTATAGTGTCACTTAAATGAAAGTATATTATTATAAAACATCGGCGTAAACGTCTTAGAGTGGAGACTGGGCTTAAGCAAACCTAGTATTAGACGCCCCGTGGCTAGATGGAGTTATACCCCTGGCGCCCCCTTCCGGTTAAAAACCTGTTATTTACCCGTAGTTTTTTTTTTAATTACTCGCGGTCCTTCTATTCGCGAATATCTTCCGCCGAAGTTGTGAAGGCCGCCGGGCCAACAGTGTATGTCTCGATCGTGGGATTTTCCTCGGTACGGCATTAAATATATTACCTTGGTATCGTGAAAGACACCTCTTCCCCACGTGATTAAAAATAATGTAAGTGGGTAAGGAGTGAAAGCGTTAATATATATTTTTTTTCTCCAAGTGCCAATCAAACCTGCCCCTGGTGCACAAGCCACTGGCAATCGAACGATGGAGGAAAAATCATCCAAATTTATCGAAATGAAATTCAGACGGTCTGTGTGTCGAGTGCATTATTACTAGTACGAGGATGGTGGTACTAAGTGAAGAGCATGCATAGTTTTATAAAAAAAATATGGCCTGTCTCGGCGAGGCCCATGTCCAGCAGTGGACACAAATAGATAGGCAAAGAAGAAAGCGTAAAACAGATGCACTGATTACACTAATGCTACTAACGTAACGTCTATATGTGATCAAACTAATAGGCATATAAAAGATCAGATATACTGCACAAATAAACTATCATAAGATATTCAGACTTACACTATGACTATATATTTGTTGTTGTGTATACACAGCTGGGATTTGAATCTTGAACACGTGAATTAGCAAGCGTGGTTTGAGCGCAGTACCGTTGTCAACGAGAGCATATCATATTACGTTATTTAATATCAATAGCCGACCCACTTTCGTTCAGGGCCCAATCAATTGGTCCATTCGTTTATTATAGACATTTTTTTTTAAATATTTATTCGACGTATTTACTTATATAACAACATGTACATTGTTCATACCAATACCGGGAGTACAGTACACTATGATATGAACGAATATACTTTTTTTATCTCCACTTATATAAAACACGTGTTGTAGATTCATAAATATTTGAATAACTACTTTGAATGTAGCTATCAGTTCTCACGAACACTTGAGAGACAATTACAAACCAACTTCATGGTGTCGCTTTTAGGTGTCAGTGTGTGCGCGCATCGTAAAAATTCACTCTCATCATTTTTCCCAAAGGCGCCAAAAGAAATATATCGGCAAAAACTAAATTATACGTGGTATAATCTGTAAATAACACTTTTATTTCAAATAGATATCATGTTCATTGTTTCGGCCCTGATTTCGAAGATTTAATTAATCAGAACGTATCTTTATTTTTCCGTCTTAAATAAGTAATTACCTCGTTTGATCGCATTATTTTAATTAATTGTGTTAATTTATATTCTTTTACTATAATACCAATATAGCCGAATGATTATTAGAGGATCTGCCTGTGAATCAGAAGACTCGAGTTCGATCTATTGTGTGGAGAGCTCGTACCAATGAGTTTTTAGTTAGTTCGTAGTAGTTAGTTTGAAACCTAAGTTTCGATCATATGTTTCGGTTTGTGCCCATGGATATTAAGACAGAGACAGACTTTTCTTCTTATATAGAAGAAGGGAGCAAACAAGCATGCGGCTAACCTGATCGTAAGTGATCACCGACTCCTACGAACATCTGCAACACCAAAGTAGCTACTGATGCGCTGCCGGCATTTAAAGTCACCATCTGTCATGTTGTCCCATGTAAGCTCTGGCCAAAGGTCGTTAAAAAAATTAATTTGGTTAGATCTCCGACCACCACAGTGGTGGATGTACGACCATTCATTTTTGTATGACTTAAATTAACTGCTTACAGTTTTACCCCGTGGTAGAGCCAAGCGGTGGCTTTTGCTCGATTGTGCCAGCTCGACCGGGTGGGTAGTCTCGCAGAATATCGGCGTAAAGTAGAGGCATATTGTGCTTCTGCGTTTCGTTCGGTGAGTGAGGTAACCGGAGGCCCACTCTCCCTCCCTATCCCCCTATCTTCCTCACTCCCATCTCTCAAATATCCTTAGACTGGCAACGCACCTGCAGCACCTATGGTGTTGCAGATGTATGTGGGCTACGGTAGTCACAAAGACCCATCAATAGTTATTGTGTCCTTTCAGTAGTAGCACACGGTGGGAATTTAATCCCAAAACGGAAGTGAGTCGTTATGTAATCGGGAAAAAACAAATCAGGAAATTGCTTATAATGGACTTGTAAAAATGGCATCGTAGCTCAATGATATACGAGGGTACATCAAGGTCGGTATACTTTTAGTTTGATAACATGCGAGTGACCTGGGTTCGTCTCCGGGTGCCGGTCCCACTAAAATTATATACGAATCGAACAGCGCTGCATCGTGGACTGGTCCCGGTAGCCGAACCCTTCACAATAACGAGAGAATATACCCACAATAAGAATTTGCCCAGCAATGGACCAATTTACTTTTGCAGTGCAATTAACTTTTGGTTCTGGTCGTATTACATTTGAATATTTGTAGTGAATTTTATTTTATTAAATAAATACAATACAATATATCAGATAATTCTTATACAATACTTTTGTGTACGAGTGTATAATTTTTTTAACCAAAAAAAAATACGTCACTATTTCATTTCAATCTAGAAATGTTTAAATAACTTAAACATTACAATTTACAACGTTACTACAGACGCAAGTAAAATAAATTATCTTCAATTTAAGAAATACAATAAAATACTTCAGTTAATTCTTAAATAACTATTTAATTAGCAGTAATTTAACTGACGGGTTGACGATCGCAAAATCAGATGCCTTGTAGCTTAGAGATGTTGCTACCAGTCATCCAGCATCCAGTCTGTATATATTCGATTGGAGTAATCTTCGACAGCTGCCAGATGCTGTCATCTGATCTGGAGGTGGCCGATCATTTCGCCCAACTACCAAACGGAACACAATTGATTTTAATACGTTGACTTCACTAGTCAATCGATCATGAGATAGTGAAGTCAATTTTCAAGTATTCGGCTAGTGGTTACTGTTTGCTTTGAAAATATTAAACAATTTCGTTATGCGGTACGGGTGTTGTTTGCGTAACGTGTTCGAATCGACTCAATCAATAGAGCGCAAATTCAAATCGTGCGCGGCGCTCGTGACGTATCAATTAGCACTGTAGCGCTGGGATATTGAAGCGTCGTTTTATTTGTCTGTATGGCTGTATTTTCTATTGAACTAAATACTAACACAATTTAAAACTATAAACCGGAATAAATGTTGAAAATTTAAGAATTTTTTTTTAAGGAACGTTTCTTTAAAAAAAAATTAAAGTATGTCGATTAGGTTTTCACTAATTAAACCAAATTATATGTCTTCATCAGCCTATTTAGGTCCACTGATGAAGATAAAACTTTCCAAGAGAGTGTCTGCAACAGCCGCCATGCTTACCTTGAAAGGTTATCGTACTCTTTACGCAGAGCACAAGCCGGATGGTGCGCAGTTGCCGGTGCTCTGGCTCTGACGATGCTGCTCCCCATCAGCAGTCTGTAGGATTTGAGTTTGACTAATTCGGGTGGATTTTCTGCAATCATTCAGTCACCGGAGACGTATCGACATTATTATGGCCCTCTTACCCTCCCGATTTTCCCTCTAACGAATGGAAGGTGATCTCGAAGAGGTCACTTGGAGCCGCCACGTGGACCGAACTGCTACCTCACGGCTGGTCATGTAGATTCTCTTTGGTGCATAGTGGATGACCATGCCACGGGCCACTTAGCCTCCTCGCCACGTGATTAGATGAAGTGACCTGGTGAAATTCTGGCAAAGGAAAGATAAATATCGGGATGCGACGGCCCTCGTCTCAGTAGATAGTGTCAGTAGACACTGAACCTGGGACTAGTCTATCTTTAAAAAACGATTTAATAGACGTTTCAATAAGTTAAACAAATGAAGTCTAGCGAACTTATATCTAATAATGGGGTGGTTTTGGTGATGGTATTTATTTTAAACAACGTGACTGATGGTGAGCGTATCTCCGTATCCGTATTTAGGCCAACAATAATAATTGTACTTTTTTATTAACGCTAAACTGGTCACTTACCATCAGGTGATCTGCTTGTATTTTACTCCCCTTTCCCTTAAAAAAAAAGTTATGAAAAACAAATGGGATCGAATTGGGGTCTACTGATTCTAAGGCAGATTTCCTTAACACTCGCCTATCACCACGGCGCGGATTCGATAAATGACGTTTAATTCCATGAAAATTCAAAATATATTTGTTTAAGTTTATTCGAAAATTGCTTTTACATTGTTTACGTTTCATCTTGTTTTTAATCATGGCACCCCTCGCTCCTTCATTTGGGAGTTTTAGAGGGTTATTGGTGGCAGCTATAATTGGCCATAAATTGATTTTATTTGCGTCTTTAATACCGTTGTAAATTGTAATTTATAAGTAATTTAAACATATTTTGATTGAAACAAAACAGTGGGCGTGATATGAAATGAAATGCAGATACGTAACTTGTTTTTGGTTGTAGAAAAAAAAAGGAAAAGACAAGTAATACATATACTCGTTTATATATTCACGGTACCGTGGGGTATCGGGGTAAGAACCAGCCACCGCCTTTGTCCCCATGAGTGAAGAATCGACATAAGAAAAAATCTTGATACCGAAATAATGGCGAGATAAACATCTCGAAAAATTACAGACTAAACATATGTAGATTGGTGACAGACAGCAGCGTCCATGGTGCGAGGTGTCTGGTACTGCGGTCGCCAATCCGCTTGCCAGGTGTGATGATAATGTCAAATCCTCATTATGAAAGAGGCCTATGCCCTGCTGTGGACAATTTTATGCGTGGTAGAGCCAAACGGTGGCTTTTGCTGCTGCTCGAATGGGCCGGCTCAACCGGGTTGGTACCACGGCCTCGCAGAATACCGGCGTGAAGTAGAGGTATATTGTGCTTTTGCTTTTCGTTCGGTGAGTGAGGTAACCGGAGGTAATCCTTATAGGCCGGCAACGCACCTGCGTCATCTCTGGTGTTGCAGATGTATATGGGCGAAGGTAATCACTTACCATCAAGTGAACTGCTTGCTCGTTTGCCGCCTTTCCCATTAAAAAAAGTACCTTTCACGTAGTGATCTCCAATTCCCATGATTCAACATAGCCAGATGAGAATCCACAATCCACTTTATGCCTCTTCCGGATATTCTCTTAGAATTAGATTAGAAGAGAGCTTCGTCGCTGAGATTACTTTCGGAGATATAGATTTTCAAGACCTTACTTTCAGTCACCACTTACTACAACCATGGTAAGAATGGGAGTTGGCAGATTATTACAACGCCAGCACACGGCGGGTTAATAATTATTAATAGTAGTAATGAAATAACTACTTTATTTTAATATTTATTGTAATTGATTATGAATATTTATATTACATGCCAGTACTTTCGATCAAAATCTACATCAAAGCCCACCAACGATTGAACGACTAGATAATTTCAGATAGCTTACGAAGCATTCTACCAAAATTGCTTTAATAAGGCATTGTCAAATATTACGTCAACGAAATACCTAAACTGATTGAACAAAAATATTTTCACGACCGGGGGCTAAAGATTTTCGTTTTGATTATATCAGTCCGAGAAATATTCCGTAAAGGAGAACTATCAATGTACTATCGAAAGTTTAATAAGCTTTTAAAGCATTCGTAAAGGCAGTGGCGAAATATAATCTGGGTATTATTTAACAATTACATTTTTTGAGAAACGGCTAATTATATAATATAGTCTATGACAAAATTAATAAAAAAAAAAAAAAAAAAAAAAAAAAAAAAAAAAAAAAAAAAAAAAAAAAAAAAAAAAAAAAAAAAAAAAAAAAAAAAAAAAAAAAAAAAAAAAAAAAAAAAAAAAAAAAAAAAAAGTTATGAAAACAAATGGGATCGAATTGGGGTCTACTGATTCTAAGGCAGATTTCCTTAACACTCGCCTATCACCACGGCGCGGATTCGATAAATGACGTTTAATTCCATGAAAATTCAAAATATATTTGTTTAAGTTTATTCGAAAATTGCTTTTACATTGTTTACGTTTCATCTTGTTTTTAATCATGGCACCCCTCGCTCCTTCATTTGGGAGTTTTAGAGGGTTATTGGTGGCAGCTATAATTGGCCATAAATTGATTTTATTTGCGTCTTTAATACCGTTGTAAATTGTAATTTATAAGTAATTTAAACATATTTTGATTGAACAAAACAGTGGGCGTGATATGAAATGAAATGCAGATACGTAACTTGTTTTTGGTTGTAGAAAAAAAAGGAAAAGACCAGTAATACATATACTGTTTATATATTCACGGTACCGTGGGGTATCGGGGTAAGAACCAGCCACCGCCTTTGTCCCCATGAGTGAAGAATCGACATAAGAAAAAATCTTGATACCGAAATAATGGCGAGATAAACATCTCGAAAAATTACAGACTAAACATATGTAGATTGGTGACAGACAGCAGCGTCCATGGTGCGAGGTGTCTGGTACTGCGGTCGCCAATCCGCTTGCCAGGTGTGATGATAATGTCAAATCCTCATTATGAAAGAGGCCTATGCCCTGCTGTGGACAATTTTATGCGTGGTAGAGCCAAACGGTGGCTTTTGCTGCTGCTCGAATGGGCCGGCTCAACCGGGTTGGTACCACGGCCTCGCAGAATACCGGCGTGAAGTAGAGGTATATTGTGCTTTTGCTTTTCGTTCGGTGAGTGAGGTAACCGGAGGTAATCCTTATAGGCCGGCAACGCACCTGCGTCATCTCTGGTGTTGCAGATGTATATGGGCGAAGGTAATCACTTACCATCAAGTGAACTGCTTGCTCGTTTGCCGCCTTTCCCATTAAAAAAAGTACCTTTCACGTAGTGATCTCCAATTCCCATGATTCAACATAGCCAGATGAGAATCCACAATCCACTTTATGCCTCTTCCGGATATTCTCTTAGAATTAGATTAGAAGAGAGCTTCGTCGCTGAGATTACTTTCGGAGATATAGATTTTCAAGACCTTACTTTCAGTCACCACTTACTACAACCATGGTAAGAATGGGAGTTGGCAGATTATTACAACGCTAGCACACGGCGGGTTAATAATTATTAATAGTAGTAATGAAATAACTACTTTATTTTAATATTTATTGTAATTGATTATGAATATTTATATTACATGCCAGTACTTTCGATCAAAATCTACATCAAAGCCCACCAACGATTGAACGACTAGATAATTTCAGATAGCTTACGAAGCATTCTACCAAAATTGCTTTAATAAGGCATTGTCAAATATTACGTCAACGAAATACCTAAACTGATTGAACAAAAATATTTTCACGACCGGGGGCTAAAGATTTTCGTTTTGATTATATCAGTCCGAGAAATATTCCGTAAAGGAGAACTATCAATGTACTATCGAAAGTTTAATAAGCTTTTAAAGCATTCGTAAAGGCAGTGGCGAAATATAATCTGGGTATTATTTAACAATTACATTTTTTGAGAAACGGCTAATTATATAATATAGTCTATGACAAAATTAATAAAAAAATAAAAACAACATAATATTAATATTAAAAGTTTGCAATCTAATTAAAAGAATAAGCTCTCTCGTATACTTAATACCCTCTACGTATTAGATACGTCGTAGAGCCAAGCGGCGGCTTAAACTGCTGGTCGAATGGACGGCTCGACCGGGTTGTTAGCACGGCCTCGCAGAATACCGGCGTGAAGTAGAGGTATATTGTGCTTTTGCTTTTCGTTCGGTGAGTGAGGTAACCGGAGGTAATCCTTATAGGCCGGCAACGCACCTGCTTCATCTCTGGTGTTGCAGATGTATATGGGCGAAGGTAATCACTTACCATCAAGTGAACTGCTTGCTCGTTTGCCGCCTTTCCCATTAAAAAAAGTACCTTTCACGTAGTGATCTCCAATTCCCATGATTCAACATAGCCAGATGAGAATCCACAATCCACTTTATGCCTCTTCCGGATATTCTCTTAGAATTAGATTAGAAGAGAGCTTCGTCGCTGAGATTACTTTCGGAGATATAGATTTTCAAGACCTTACTTTCAGTCACCACTTACTACAACCATGGTAAGAATGGGAGTTGGCAGATTATTACAACGCTAGCACACGGCGGGTTAATAATTATTAATAGTAGTAATGAAATAACTACTTTATTTTAATATTTATTGTAATTGATTATGAATATTTATATTACATGCCAGTACTTTCGATCAAAATCTACATCAAAGCCCACCAACGATTGAACGACTAGATAATTTCAGATAGCTTACGAAGCATTCTACCAAAATTGCTTTAATAAGGCATTGTCAAATATTACGTCAACGAAATACCTAAACTGATTGAACAAAAATATTTTCACGACCGGGGGCTAAAGATTTTCGTTTTGATTATATCAGTCCGAGAAATATTCCGTAAAGGAGAACTATCAATGTACTATCGAAAGTTTAATAAGCTTTTAAAGCATTCGTAAAGGCAGTGGCGAAATATAATCTGGGTATTATTTAACAATTAAATTTTTTTTGAGTAACGGCTAATTATATAATATAGTCTATGACAAAATTAATAAAAAAAAATAAAAACAACATAATATTAATGTAATATTAAAAATTTGCAATCCAATTAAAAGAATAAGCTCTCTCGTATACTTAATACTACGTATTAGATACGTCGTAGAGCCAAGCGGCGGCTTAAACTGCTGGTCGAATGGACGGCTCGACCGGGTTGTTAGCACGGCCTCGCAGAATAACGGCGTTAAGTAGAGGCATCTTGTGCTTCTGCGTTTCGTTCGGTGAGTGAGGTAAGCGGAGGCCCACTCCCCCTTTCCATTCCCCTCCTTATACTACCTACCATCTCCCAAATACCCTTAGAGGCCGGCAACATACATGTAGTATCTTGGTGTTGCAGATGTACGTGGGCGACGGTAATCACATATCATCCATCCATATCATGTGAACCGCTTGCTCGTTTGATAATAAAATAAACCCTCAGTATATAAATAACTAATCGGTTAAAAATGCTTTTCGAAACCACTGTATACCACTATACACCAGAGATTATTTGGGACAACGTGACAGGTGGTGAGCTTGTCACTAAAAATCCTCGATACAAGCCCACACAGGGGATTGAAGTCGAGTCTTCTGATTCGGAGGCAAATCCCCTAATCGCTCGCCTAGCGACGCGTAGCATAAGCAGTAAAGGGGAATATACAATATTTTTAACTGTAAAAGTTAGTAAATTTATAGTTATTGGTTTATGTGTATTCCTTTAATTGCGAATTTTACTTTCAATAAATTGAATTTATGTTTCACATTAAACCCATGTTTGTTTTGGTTTCCGAATGTTTCTACTCTATGTTAAAGAAGTGTTTATTAATGACAATTAGTGGAAGAGGACTGTTTTTTGTCACCATTCAATATTTACTAATAAAACTATATATATGTATAAATAAGTCTATACATGTTTATATATATATAAGACTCTAAGCGTTTATGAGAGATCTACGTACACACCTGTGTCTGGTGATGGTTATCGGTTTCATTATGGCACTTCTACAAAATGTGACGGAATGGTCCATTACCATTACCTTCAGAGTAACGCAATATAGTCTACAAAACATACAAAAGTGTTATTTATTTCTGTCTTGATATTGACTGAAATCGTGTAGCATTTAATAAATCAATTTAGATTCCACTCAATTTCAGCGATTTTTATTATATTAAGATATATTTTCTAAGCAATTACGAGTATAATTGTAGTAAATGTTCAATAATTTGTAAAATAATTCATGTTTAGTATGTATTATTATAAAAAAATCTTTAAAATAAGCTTTCATAGCCTATACTGGACAGTATACAGTATCACAGTGTACATACAACAGTGGTCAGATGCCTAGACATTTTAATCCTTTAACCCACTTTTAATTACAGTAGAAGCCTTATCCACTATGCCACAAATAACGTCTAAAAAATCCTGTGTGACATCGTACCGTGTTATTTTCTAACATGTTTTCGTTTATTCAACACTCGGTTACCTATTAACGAAACCATTTTTTTGTAGATGAAAAACAACACGTTACAATTTTATTGGAGAATAACGTCACACGGAATTGATGTGAAATATTTTATGCCATTGCGAAAAAACTTATTTGGTTCGTGACGGGTGGCGACCCTGTCGCCGCCTTAGTGTCTAGTCAATATCACAAACGGGATCGAGCTGGAGTCCTAATTCCCTGACCATGAGGAATAAACTTTACGATCGTTAATGTTAACGGTGTTGAGACTCGCTTTCCGTTGACGGAGCTCTCCTTTCTTGTAGCAGGATAGAGCTTGAGCTTTATCCAGCTACAAGAAAGCTTTTGGCTACGCTGGGTCGTGGTCAGATGGAAATCTGAAATCTTTGCCTTTAGTTAACAATATACTTTTTTCTTATTTAGTAGAAACTTCTTTAGAATACTTTGCTAGATTTACATAAACGTTTCCCTGTACCCAGAACACTACGTTCTATTTCATAGCAACTTTATATACTTTACCCATACGTTTTTAATCGTAAAAAACTTCTACCTAAGGACTTATAATATCCTTTTTTTAAATCGGCAATATTTTTTGTTACAATTTGTGAGAAAAGCATACAAACAAACAAGTAACATTCTTTTCATATGAATACTTTAACTCGAGACTTACCTATTCCCCGACGCAAATACAACGTAAGTGGATTACACAGTAAGGTCACAGTGTAGCACTCAGTGTGAGTTGCGGCAAATTGTTTTAGAGGGTTCTCTGTTTGACTTCCACTCTCGAGACAGGTTGTAGTGTCTAAGATGTCACAAGTTTTAACGCGTAAAGAGTTTTTGACAAAAATATGTGCGAAAACTTGTTGTGTACGAGTTACAATATCGTGTTTAACTTCAAAAATAATCCACTCAACACTTTTCGTCGTAAAATGATGGTACAAGCAGCCGGCTACTTATAATATTCTGCCGTGGTTCTACCCCGGTCGAGCCCGCCATTCGGGCTGCAGCAAAGTTCACTTGGCTCTACCACGTATTAAAACTCTCACAAAGGAAGCCACCATATTCATGTTTTATTATACGAAGTTTTATTAGTTATTAATTGTAACATATCATATAACATAATCATTTTTAATATCTTTTACTCCTCGATTCGAAGACGATTTAAGTAAACGAAAATTATACAAAATCTTATTCTCATAAGTACTGAAATATTTTTCAGCGTATAAACAACAACGTCGATTATGATGTTCCTCTAACGATTTATTAATAATATTAATAGGGTCTGATACTACTGGATAGGTTTTAATGAAACTTGGCATCGTTGTAACTTATATCCAGGTATAACGTTAAGGATTTTTTTTTCAATAAGGGTCAAGTTTTTCAAACTCGGAGCAAGCAATGAGACCGTGTCTTTTTATACAATTGCTGTATATTACTTATGGTAAGTATAACACACTAAAAAGAGACAAACTTTTTAAAATATAAAATAATGATCCCAATAATAAAACAAATGGATTACTATATAGCTTATACATAAATAAACCATAATGTAATAACTATTTTGGAGTAAAATGTTTAATCCGTGACTCATGTGGAGTACTGTCAATAGATTCTGCGGTAAAAACGATGAAATACTGGATGAATCGATGGATGAAGCATTTAATTTCAGAAAACTAAATAGTAAAATAGTAGCCAATAACTTTGCCAAAGATATTAATAAAAATGTTCAAATATAATAAATCAGATATGTAAAAATAAATAGCTACCAAAAAAACGTATACAAATATCCAATTAAGATGTCAATACACATTCGAAATGCAAATAAAATACAAATTACTGCTATATTACAGAAACTTAATACAAAAAGTCTCCTGGCGTTGACAAAATGCGTGCGATAGACATCAAAGCTATTACAGAAAAAATAACTAATGTTATAGTGAAATTAATAAACACAAGATACTATAATAACGAGATAATATTCAGCCGATTTGAAGTTGGGCGTTGTCCGCCCCCTTTTAAAAACGTGAACGACACGCCGAGCATTGTAACGAAAAACCCATAAAAGTACTACCAGTGATACATAGGTCATAGAAAAATTTGCTTCTAGACAATTATATAAGTTCTATCAAAAGATTGAAATAATTTTGAATACACAATTGGGTTGTCAGCCAAATAACAATAAATAAGTTGCTTGATAATATATATTCATCGACTTTAGATGTATGAAGTTGCCATTTTAATAAAGTGGCTACTTCATTGTCCAAGTTTCGAGAATAATTTTAGTTTTACACAAAAACATTCTAAATTCAAACTTTTATGACATCTATTGTATGACTTTTCAATGTTTGAGTTAAATATGGTTCGAGTTAAACCAGTTCAGACGTGGTTCTGACGCAGCAGAGACAGCTCGCAATAAAACGCCAATAGCATAACATGACATCGTAAGTTCGAGCCCGCCATTCGACTATTGTCGTGAACCACTCCAGATACAAGATGTAAATATTAATAATAGCATTGCTAGTAAATCTAAACAAAAAAAATATCAACGCTCCGTTTGGAATACGACTAACTAACCCACTGTGCGTTTTTGGTTAAATCGGCTTCGTAGTGGAAAGTTGAAAAAAACACGAGTAAGACCAGACACCAAGGTAAATAACGATGAATTTAAAGTGTGGAAGCCAAGTACATAAGTACACTCAAACTGACGTGCATAGAGTATCACGCATTGAAGCTTGCCTTGCTTTTATGAGTATAAACAGAAACGAAAATATTTTTCATGAACTGCAAGAATTGTGAGGTTCGATGAAAAAATGATTTCTCTACGAAAAACGCAACAGCTGAACCCAAGCCAAATCACGGAACAGTGGCCTGAAGCAAAGGCCCCCCATTAGAAAGTAATGGTAACTGCTTGTTGGTCAATTCATTGTGTAATTCACTATAGATTTTTGAGATTCACTGTATTAATAACAGCAAATGACTATTGCGAAGAACTTCGGACAATGATGGCGAAACACTCGGAGAAATAACCCCGACTCCTCATCAATCGATCTTCGCCATTATTGCTCCTTGATAACGCAAGACAGCTGCTGGTCGTTTCAACATTACAAGATCTGCATTTAGAAATCATACGTAATCCTCCGTACTCGCCAAACGTAGCAATTTTTTCCGCAATTTGAATTATTTCTGGCAAGGAAAAAAATTTTCTCACGAAGCGGTACGAAATGCCTCCATAGACTTTTTAGAATCCAGATTCCCAGAGGTCTATCGTAAGGACACGAATGGTCTTCCCTTGATGTAGCAGAAATGTTTAGTTTAAAAAATACTTTCATTAAATAAATATATTTTTTCTTAGAAAGTTGAAAGTTTGAATAAGCTCGGTTAGCAGTATTTAAAAAAAAATACTTATAAAGTTTATTTAAGGGTAAATCCCTTTACAGATAGCTTAAATAGATTAACCGTCACAGAATATTATAATATGTATATATTCACGCGTTGTTCCCAACGGATAGTAGGCAGAGACAATCTTCTTCCACTTGCTACGGTCCTGACATACGTCTTGCGCTTCTTCCACTTTCATCAATCTTCGCATGCATGATCTTTGGTTTAGAGTACTCTTGACCTGGTTTTTTTTATCATGAAATGTTCGCCTAGGTCTTCCTCTCCCGACTCTACCATTTATACTCACCTCATATATTTGTTTCGTCAACCTACTTTCATTCATCCTCTCCACATGTCCGTACCGTCTCAGCATCTCTTTCTCAATTCGTGTCATTACATCGTCTTTCACGCCACAACGCTCTTTGATCACATTATTTCGAACCCTGTCAGTTATCTTCACATCAATCATACTTCTTAACCCTCTCATTTCTACTGCATTTATCCTGCTTTCATGCCTCTTCTGCCATACCCAGCTTTCGCTTCCATATGTTAGTGTAAGTATTAATACCCTCTATGCACATCAAAACGAGCTTTGTTAGATATCATCTAGCTGTTCATAAATGTGTGCAATGCCCCATTCACCATATTACCTGCCATCGCTCTCCTTTCAATGTCACATTCGTAACTTCCATCTCTCGTAAACATTGTTCCCAAGTAAACAAACTCATTCACTTGCTCTAAACTATATTCCCTAATCTCGATACATACTTCCGTCATCCTCTCATCTCTTTCAAACACCATAACCTTTGTCTTATTAACGTTTACTTTCATTCCCTTTCTTTCCAGTGCCCCTTTCATTATTGTCACCATCGCCTGCATGTCCTCAGCCGATGACGCAAGTAAGACTTGATCGACGGCATAGAGCAAATATTTAACAAGCAACTCATTCATTCTTAGTCCACAATCACTCTCCTTCAAATCTGTCAAACAAGTATCCATGAATAAATTGAACAGCCATGGGGATGCTACACAGCCCTGTCTAACACCGTCTGTAGTCCTTGTACGCCTCTTTAATTCTGATACAAGCTCCCTCATATAGGGATAAAGGGAACCCTCATATAGGGATTTCAGTGCTCGTATCAGATCACTGCTCACTCCATGCAAAGATATTGCCGACCACAATTCATCCCTCACCACTTTGTTGGCCTTCTCCAAATCTATGAAAGCGTAATAGATTTTTTGGTTCTTACCCATCCGTGCATCCCATCCCCTTTCGAAACCCTGCTTGCACATCCCATATATTTTCATCAGTTTCATCCATGACTCTCTCTATCAAAACTTAAGCATACAATTTGCCGACGACACTGAGTAGGCTAATACCTCGGTAATTTTTACAATCTTGTTCCGACCCTTTTCCTTTGTACAATGGCACGATTACAGCCTTCCACCAGTCTCCCGGTACTCGGCCCATTGTCCAGCACAAGTTGAAAAGGCGGTAGAACTGACTAGCTACAACGCCCCGTCCAGCTCTCAACATTTCGACCGCCACCCTATCATATCCCACTGCTTTACCTGCTTTCATGCTCTTCAGTGTTTATGTCTCTGTTTGATTTACTTTTATTCGTTTCTTGAGGAGGCATTCGTTTTTTTTATGGGTAAGGCAGCAAACGAGCATGCGGTTCACCTGGTTGTAAGTGATTACCGTCGCCCACGTACATCCGCAACACCATAGGTGCTGCAGGTGCGTTGCCGGCCTTTAAGGGTATTTGGGAGATGGGAGGGAGGATAAGGAGGGGGATGGGAACGAGGTGTGGGCCTCCGGTTACCTCACTCACCGAACGAAACGCAGAAGCACAAGATGCCTCTTCACGCCGGTATTTTGCGAGGCCGTGGTACCAATCCGGTCGAGGCGCCCCATTCGAGCAGCGGCAAAAGTCGCCGCTTGGCTCTACCACGTAGTAGATTCCTGCATCTGCTGGTGCCTCAACTCTTTCAAATAGAATTTCAGAATATTCCTTTCATCGCTTCAGTACACATTCTTCTCCTTTTATTATATTGCCATCCTGACTCCTAATTTTAGAACTTTAGACTTTCCGCAGGTTAATCTAATCGGTTTCCAGAACATCTTTACGTTCGAACGGAAGTTATTAGAAAGGCGCCTATCATTCATCCTTATTCTATTCTTTTCTTCACCTAACAACCTCTTTCGCCAACGCTTCTTATTATAATATAACAAAATTATTTAAAAATTGTTTGTATGTATTGTACAACACAATACATACAACAAACTGGGAATTGTCAAGTTAAACAGTGGCTTGATGGCACAGACAGGTAATTCTCAATGCTTGGCAGTTGGTAACTTTATCTCTAAACAGTCTATGGTATCTTTACCTTTTACTTGTGGGAAGAAAATGGTCGGAAAGCTGTGTTTGTCCCAGTTAATACATATTTTGGAGAAGTTAAGAAGAAATTTAATAAGGAATCTTCCTTTACGCCCTTATGATAATACAAACTTATTATGAACTTCATTATTTAATGTTTTAAATAATGAACTTAATGTTATTTTCACTTTGAAAACTTTCTCCTTGAACAAACGCAAGACTTTTAATGAATGGAGAACAATAGGAATTCATGGAAGTAGACAAAGGTTACATGATCTTAAAAGTGATAAGTTTTATAACCGCAGTAAGACATTTAAAGAATATGTCAAAAACATTTTAAAATATTTCAAAAGTATGTTCTGTAACCAAGTCATTACATTCAAGCAATACAATTAATAACACGACTAATAAAAAAAATACTTCGAATATTATTCCTTCTTTACCGCTCAGGCTGCACTACTCTGGAATTCCTTACCTGAAGACATTAGGAAAGTGTCCAGTAAGTTATCGTTCAAGAGACTGGTACGTGAACACCTCTTCAAGACATCCGTTCCCACTTAGTGGAATTGATATCATCTGTCATTGTAATTATAATAATATTTTGTATGCTGTATGTATGTGTATATATGTAAATGTATAATTATATAATATATTTATTTATATGTATTCATATTTGTTTATTTGTATTTATTCCGTCTGTATGTATCTAATATAATGTTTGGCACCCTTACTATATACTATATCTCTCCACGCCCTGGGTTGACTGGCAGAGAATGCCAAGAGGCATTAAGTCTGCCCTTTGGACTACTTTTGTTTAAAGGTATTTAAATAAAGTTTAAATAAATATAAAATTATTAATATTGAAACTGGGAAGAAAACTTCGCGCATCGTTAACTATCTATTAAATATTTATAACAAATTTACAAAAACTGATCAGGAGGCAGCTTTTGATGTATTATTCACTAAAATTACAATATTAAATTAGTTAATATTCTAATTTTAGCGTCCTTCTACTGTAGACGAGACGTTATTCAAAGGTATTGATAGTGCTTCTACTAATATTTTTAAATTTCCGAAAATACATTCTAAAGAATAAAAATCAAATCTAAAACCAGTAAGAATAAAAATCATAAACATGTATTGTAACTTTAATTAAAAACAAACATAAATCAAACCTCTTTATAAAAATGAGTCAATGGACATACATTATGAAAGCAAAGTAGCGGATATAATGGCTCGGGAACACTGTGATTGGCAGTAAATGCTGGAAGTAAACCCAGAAACTACTCATTTTTGAAAATTTGAAATTAGTTGACAATTCCTGGGTTTACTTCCGGTAACGGAAAATAACCGAACTTGGCATTTGCTCCAAATGACAGTCGTGAGCTTAGAGCATGACCTGCACCGATCCTGAGATGTCATGGTCATGAAATGACCCATATTGTCAAATCGCGAGGACTCAACGGGAACGCTGTATCGCTTTTTGTGGTCGTTTTTTGATGTCGAGTTGGTCAATGACAGCACGTCTATTCTTTTTGAGTCCTTCATAGATTTCGTACCTGAAAGGGCATAGTCTTTTTTTATTTTAGTACAATCACTTCTGTAAGATAGCCATGCATTGTTGATGCAGATATCAAGCAGCTGGGCAAGTATGCCAATATACCAACGTCGTATCTTGAAAGGAGTTCTGTATAGCGAGATGAGCATATCCGCCAAATCTACACCACCCATATTTTTATTACACTCTTTGACCACTTGTGGACTTCAACTTTTTGTTTGGCCTCTTTGCAGTAGCGTTTGATTTTCTCTACCGGTTCTGTACCTACATAAGCACTGACCAACGTTACGACTTTGTTGTCATTCCAACGCACAACTGCCAGGCGATTTTTGTCACAAACTGCTTGGTCATAAGCTCCTCGAGGCTTTTTCTTCATTTCTTTTTCCGTACGTAAAACTGCATCTGCTCCTCTCATTCTATTTTTTCTGATGGTGGCCAATTCAAAAATGCCGTAGTTTTTTCTCAGTTTGTTTGACTCAGCAGAATACAAAAGCTGGTATTATTTTTATACTTTGGCACAAAGCAATGACTACTTGAGCTCCAAAGCCTAGCGACAATTCTTCTTCTGTGAAATTATGGAACCTGAAAGTGTCCTCTCCTCCGTACAGGATAAAATCGTAGATCATACCCGATATTCCAGCTCTGACATAGTCTTTGAAACCCCATTTATTGGGTTTGTTTTTCATGTAATTTTAAAGAATCATCATTTCGTCGATGCTGAACTTGGTCTCGACTTCTAGAGCTAAACAATTTGCTCTTATTTTTTTAACTAAGGGCCTAATCTTGTGATATCTGTCAGTCACTATTATCAGTGCTATTGTCGACGAAATGAAGGTATCTTCGAATTTTTGGTAATTTTTTATGGGCATTAGATCTGCAACTAAACCGATTCTAAGATCATTACTAAGTTGGCAATGTATGTCACGGCATACAAAGTTTATTATCAAATAAAACAACAAATATCCACAAATATTGCCAAAATTATAACAGTGAACACTTCACTATAATGTCACGATCGAATCATTAGTGTTTTATTAGAAATTTACGGGCAAAAAGTAAAAAAACAAATAAATACCTTAGTGAGCATAGCCGGCTTCTTTCGGGCATGCATTTTGTAAAAAAGTGTCAGCACCAGTTTTGCTAACACTCAAAAACATTTTTTTTCATAAAGTGTGACTAGTTTATGAGAATAAATATTAATAATTATATTGAAATCATAATATTTCTTTAACACTTTTTTTTTTTAAAGTTTGTATGGCACAGCATACAATACCAAATTAAGGGCTAATAGCTAAACATATCATTTTGACAGAACTACATACCGTTTAACTGACAGGGTCCGAAATGTGATCAGAGAGCGTTGTGGCGTGAAAGACGATGTAGTGACACGAATTGAGAAAGGAATGCTGAGCTGGTTTGGACATGTGGAGAGGATGAATGAAAGTAAGTTAACGAAACAAATATATGAGGCGAGTGTAAATAGTAGAATCGGGAGAGGAAGACCAAGGCGAACATTTCACGATGAAATCCGAGACGTTTTGAAAAAAAGGTCAGGTCAAGAGTACTCTAAACCAACGAGCATGCATGCGAAGATTGATGAAAGTGGAAGAAGCGAAAAACGTATGTCAGGACCGCAGCAAGTGGAAGAAGATTGTCTCTGCCTACCCCATTGGGAACAAGGCGTGAATATATACCGTTCGTTATGCACAGAACCGTTCAATTACAAACCATTTTGTTAGGCTAGTAACGCCCGGCGAAGTACTTCTCTTAATTAAATTATCATAAAGAATTATTCCTTATGCCGTGGTACCAAGAACGCTGGCTGCATTTCCGCGCTAAATGCTTAACCTCTGAGCCGGAAAAGAACCCGCCCTATTATTTCACGGCGGCTGGGACAAAATTGCGGACATAATTCTTTTAGGAATTGCAACACGCGGGTGTACACGGGTCCTTGTCTTTACGGAAAATTGAACAAATATAATATACACGTACAAAATTCAGCTGCCTCTGATACTATCCGTGGCCGTGGTAGCCTAGTGGTCAGGGCGCTCACTTTAGTTTCATAGAGCGTGAGTGACTTGGGATCGATCCCCGGTGCCGGCACCACTAAGATTATTACTAGCAATTTTCAGTGCTGTATTTACCACGTGCCCAGCAGTGAAGGAAAACATCGTGAGGAAACCTGAATGTCTGAGAAATAATAAAAATATTATTTCGAGGTAAAGCCTGCCAACCCGCGCTGGAGCAGCGTGGCAGGCCCTTCCCGGCTCCTAAAGCCTCTTTGATACTCGTATTTGAGAAGGAGGCCTTTGCCTAACGGTGGGCACTTGCAGGCTGCTACTTTACTGATGCTATCCAAGCTCTGGTCGATGTACACCTCTCATAAGGTAGACAATAATTTATAGGTGAAAATCGAAAAAAAATATTTCATTTGTCTATATTTTAATTATTGATCTTTCTTTGTTTGTATTGATTCGCCTAATATTGTTATCAATCAAAATCACAAAAATCACTGTATCTACTGGCTTAACGATGATATTAATGTATGCCTAATGGGAAAGGCAAAGTACTTTAGTCCATACAGCCAGGTCTTGTTTATAACTGGATTGATATCGGAATGCCCTACTGGCTCTACGTGGTTGCCTTTAAATAAGGTGGCACATGCCTTTTTTAAAAGTTTTATTTATTAAAAAAAATTGTTATGTGTTAACCTTGTTGGTAATCCTTAATAAATAAATAAAATAAAAATAGACGCTGAAAAGAATGTTTGCATTATTTTTATTGTGTAGGTGGGCCTTGACGGTACTCGTAAGTGGGTAATGAAGCCCATGGGTACCTGCGAACAACTTCAAGGTTACAAATGCGTTGCCACTCCTGTGGACTAAGATGGAATACCTTACAGGATGTATTCATACTGGTTGTCTATACATTTGAAACAGGGATAGAACAGTTTTTGCTCTACTGTTCGGCGGTAGAAATTTTTAGGATATGAGGGCGGAATGAATGAATGAACGAATGAATGAATGAGCGAATGAAATATACTTTATTGTACACCATTACACTTAACAAACAAAGATAAGTTAAATAAACAAAAAAAAAATTCAACAGGAAACGATGATTAGGCGGAGAAGCCTACCATTTAAATATCGAAAACCAATTACTGTACTTTACCTGCCTCGTAGAGGAATTTGGTTTCGTATCCAACAGTTGATTCAAGGGTGAGATTGCGCGTTTCCCGTACCTGTTGCGATTTGCACCCGCAAGCCGTGCTCGCGGCTTGTTTGTGTAAGCAAGATCCTTGTGATAAGACTCAGGTGAAGCGGGCATTGTAAGCAACAGCTACTGCGGTAGGACGAGATTGCAGCGTGAAATCTAAAATAATATTTTTGCCCTCTTTTTTAAAATCTCCGTATAAGACGCGATCCAGCAACCGAGGCCACGAATGTAAGAGATTTATAAAGTGTGCAGGCTAGTTTTATGCAAGAATGTGTCGATCAGTGTGTGCGAGTTCGTAAAACCGATCGTGTGAAGACTATTTAATATATAAAAACTTCGAACTCTTTCTGACACCCTGTCTCATTTCATTCAAGATCTGAGCAATATTGTGAACCTTCAATACTTCGTATGTTTGGTCTCTTTTATTTCATATAAATTATTTTTCTATGCCTATCAAAAAAGCTAATAAAGTGCGAATTATAACATAGATTATATACTTCATTATTTAAGAAATAGAATATCCATTAGATAGATAGACAAATGAACGAACGAGTAAACGAACTTCGCAGTGTCTCTTTACGGCTGCTGCGGTAAGTAAGACGCAAAACACGGCAACAAAATACTTCAACTTCTCATAATATCTTTATTTAAATTATTTTTGAACGTCCAGGAGATAAGTTGGCATGTTATTTAGATGTATGATTTGGTTGATGACATAAATTACTTGTACAAGTACGAAAAAAGTAGAAGACATAGTTAAGTTGGGAGCTTTGATTTAGAAATAAATTAGAAATAAACTTAACTGATGCTAAGCTAAGAGTAATATTCAGACAAGCTAGTACACAACGCCGTATGCGCAACCAGGGATGCCAACTTGAGAAAACAACGTGGCGGTAAGACTAACCCATCAGTAACTTAAGAAGTTTTCCCATACCTATGCACTATGGGTAGGATTATTTTCTTTGGATACTTAACTATAACATTGATATACTATCTTGTAAACTTAAAACTGAATTTTTAGTGTTATATTTGAATTTACCCCATGCCACCAGGAAGGGGGGGGGCGCTAAGAAAGTCGTAAGAGGCGGCTAAGGGTATAACTAATATTGAAAATCGCAATGGTTAACCACATAGTTAGCGGACTAACCATCTCGAATTAGCTTTTTTCTACATGAAATCATTTTTAAGATATTTGTCTTCTTGTTTTGTTACTCACGTTTTTATTTAAAACTCTAATATCAATGCACCTTAATAATATCCCTCCACGCTTCAGGCTGACTGGTAGAGAATGCCAAACGTTATTAAGTCTATCTTTTGTATATAAATATATGAATAGAGTAAGGGATATTCTGATTTTGCATCTTTCCGTAGTACGCGAAGGAATCTTCCCATGCCTCAGATATATTCTTCAAATTGAAATAAGAAAAGCTCTCATTTTCCGCAACAATAACACAAGCTGTACGATCACGATTACAACTCTACTTAGTAGGAAACAAAGTGTTTTAAGTGCACCCTATTTCACAACAGTACGTGTACGCTACAACGAGTGGCATAAAATAAAACCAAAAAGGGAAATAAAGTAATTTTTACTTCTCAAAATTACTAGTGAATTTCATGTTCATTTCAAGTTATTGTAGGTTTGACCATTTATTCCGGTCGTGGCGGGAGGCTTCGTAAACGTGGCTTGGTCTCCTGTGGTGAACCAAAACGAATCTACATGGCTTTCTGTCTTCGCGAGGAGGTAGGACCCGAGGTGGAATATCATTATTAGCTTAGCATCTCTCTCCTGGCTGGCTCGCCACAGCCGAGGTAGAGTCGCGGGGTAAGAGGAATTGAGTCGCCGACCATATTTCGGTGGAGTTCCGGGAAGGCTGGTGCTTAAGAGGTCCAGCCTTCCTCCTATCCACATGGCCTCCGGGTGGCGAATTCTTGAGACTCCGTTGGTATCGTGGATTTGGTTGTGTGTGAAAGCTTTCCCATGACCCTGCCGATATACGGCGGAGGAATACCGTGGAGTTATAGTCGCTGCAAGCCCCGTTTTGTCTCTGTGAGACAGTATGCGTTAGGCATTTCCCAACGTGTAGAAAAAGGTTTTACGATATAGTACACTATTTATTCAGTTGTAGTCACTTACCTAATGGACACTATTTCTGTCACAATTGGCTGGCTGAATTACAGTGACGAGTGGTACGACATTGTTGTATAAAAGGACACCATTTTTAAAAGGAACGGAATTTTTATCGACTAATTTAAAAGAGTTAACAAGAAAAGATTTCTATGCAATTGCCCACTTTACTGGCCAATCCATCCCAATATGTCAAAACCCAAATCTCATAGACCAGCAGCACTACCGAGACTGTATGGCCAATCCGTCTGTTCAGCTTGTTGATTTTGGACAAATCCATGAAGTAATGTACGCCGAATTGCTTGTACTTACTCAGAAGTAGACTGCAAAAGACTGGTGACGGGAAGTCGTACTCAAGGGACAAGATAAGACAATAGATGCTTTTGTAGGCGTTAGAAAGTAATACAGTGAGTGATATATGAAAATGTATGTTTCATTTTACATAGTCAATCAAACCTAATAAAGATGGATCAACGAGTTAAACATTTAAACTAAAAACATTTGAATACTGAAATTGAAATTTTGTGACCTAGAATTAAAAGGTGTTGATAGTTCTCCAGTCTCTAGTGTTTGCTAAAGTAAGTTTGCGGAGTCGGAAAAATTGGGAAATTTATTTTTAAATGCTTATTTAACGCCTGATCGGCGATAGCTAAAAGAGCAGAAATTTTAAAATATTGGAAATATTACTGTTTTTAATGTTATTTCTATATCTTTAGAAATAACGTAGTGCTGTACTAATTACTAATATCAATTTTTAAAACAGCCTGTACATTTAACACTAATAATGTTTTAGTTATTAAAAAATAACAAAACGTTAGTATTATTTACAAGCTTAAAGAAGGTCGTTTACACGTAACCAGATCTAAATAAGCGTTAAAAGCTGCGCTGTAATAAGCATAAAATTCAATGGCTTTGAACAAAGACTCGAGCTCAACGACAAGTAATCGCAGTACTATAAAATTCATTAAATTATAAAATATGCTAATGAACTAAACCCACCACAATTGTATGCGGTGAACCCAAACAAACGAGGCTCTAGCAACCGAATGATGGCGGAATATCTATACGAATTTGCCGAAACCATATACCACAGACTAGAGATGGGGAGCAGTGTCACTAGTGGGAGGGTACCGGCACTGCGGCTCACCAGCGCTCGCCCAGCGTGGCGGGTATGAGCAAAGCTTCCAAGAAGTGTATACCGTCTTTGGTTGGCGCTTTCTTGAAGAGCAGGTGGACACATTCTACATGTGTATCTGATATATGTTTGTCATAAATCATTACAGATACAGCAATTTAAAAAAAATCATATTCGACAAACTCACCAGACATACCGTGTAACTTTTTGGCAACAGACATTCTGAGGTATGATTTGCAATCAGACGCAAAACTTGAGATAAACATGTGATATCCCAGATACTCTTCTAAGTTATATTGAAAGAACTGTTTAAGCCGCCGGACTGCGGTGTATCACTCAGCTTCGATTTGCTAACGATATTTAAGTCGGAATAACTGAAAAACCTTAACACAATTCTCAATAGTATCTCTCAACGAGATGGTCTTAAATGATCATATACAAGACGATGACCGACATCCATTTCTTCAGCAGTCTGTTTATCGACAGACTATGCTCGTCGATGTGACTATACGTCGGACAAATTGACCGACTCAGTCCGACCGACCGAAAGTCCAACTTCGAGCAGATAAGAGGTCAATCGACGTAACCGATCTCGACTGGACAGCATTTGCATAATTATTTCACGCATTCTCATCATATTTGTCAGTAATGAGTTTCAGAATCACGATATGATTTTAGTCTTTTACACAGGCCGTATGAAGACGCTTCTGCGGGTATAGCATGGCAATAGACAGGAATAGTTTGATATTTTCTACGCAATCCCCAGCAAAAGTGAATAATCGACTTTGGCCTAAGGATCGGGAAGCTGTAATACTGAATATTAATTATATACTCAAAACTTATCAATGATATAGCACAAATAGTATATTACCTTAAGATCAGGAATAACCTAAACCAAAAAGCAAGCATGCTTTTCTGTAGGCTAATGTCCAGTTTCTCGTAAAGGAATGCAGGCAATGCGAAGCATTCTTTTTAAAAAAAACTTTGAAGTCTATTAAGAGTTTACATACGACTAGTACATACCTACGGATATATGAGAAAAATAATTATTAGCTAAGTTATTTGAAATAACGTGTTATGGAATTCACATTGAATAATTTGTTATTTAAAATGTAATAAATTTTACACAAATATTTTCCCATATTCTCTTCATGTTTGAAATACAGTAATTTATTTTAAAATTCATTTTACCCTCCAGGCCAGAAGTTGTCACATGCACACGAATGTGCTCTAAGTTTTTAAAAAAAAAAAACATTAGCTCTGGCTACATCCGTAGTCATCTACAATACGCTTCCTAATATGGAAAGGAAAGGAAAAAACTACATAACAATAAGTTTTATTTCTTTTCTAGAGACTATCAATAAATAGTGAGACTATATACAATGTACACAACTCAAGCCAATCCATTTTTGTTTAAATAAATACTAGCTAAAGTAGCTCAGTAGAGTTAACTTGGCACCTCGTTGGAATGCGGTCCTGCTTCCCGCTTACCCGCGCCGCACCCTGCTGCCGTGCGAGCTATGGATGCGACGTCATCAGCCCCAGGTGCCTAGTAAGCTCGACCGTTCTGCAGTTTGTTAATTCTAAAAATTCACACGATCGCTATACATATAGAAACTATGCAGTCGTTTGCAATTGGATGTTGAAATAAATATGAGAAACAATTTTGTTACTCCCATACTTATTGTAATTACAATTATATTCCGAGTGTGGATTGATGAACAACTTTAGAAGTATGTTATTTGAGTGATATAGATATAAATACTATAATAAAGGGTGAAATGGGTTGATAGAAGATATTGTATCAAAGGTTAAGAAAGATTTTTAATCTTATCAGCACTAGGAAAGGTAGGGTATACGAGTATATATCCAATAATAAATAAATTTTTATCAAAAAGTATTCCTGAATACCCAGAGTATTGAAGAATTGGAAAAGATCTATCATATAGCATGTCATAGTAAAATTGCTTAAAACTTCCGCAATGTGAAGTGTACATAAAATTGACGAAAGTTCTTAAACAAATTAATGAAATTATATGACACGAAATAAGTGTCAGTATCGTGTCAAAGACTATGGAAAGTGGACATCCATAGTCTTTGTTCATACCTAATATTAAGTAGGTGTAATAATATGCATGTATTGTTCCGAGCGTTGGTTGCGGGAGTAAAAGCACGGTACATTAAACTTCTATTTATTTGATCACTTGCAAAGGTTGCAGAAATTTCTTGTCGATGCGCTATCTTTCTTACGTCATATTCTACGTGTATTCTTGCAGTAACTAATACTCTGTCTTCTCATGCACTGGTCACCTTCACTTCTTGTCTTTTTCCTCTTCTTTTCTTCCTTTTCCTCTTCCTTTTCCTCCAGGTTTTCCCCTTCCACTTACTACGGAACTCAACAGTGCACTGTTCGCTATCGCGCTCCAGTGCTGCTCATACAGTGCCGAATTTCTATCGCCTTTTTATTTTCGAATATTCCTGAATATTCCCGTAACGATATTTATATCGAATAATTGGCTCATGTTTCAACCAGTGTACAGTCACCCTTATTTACCTACCAAAGAGTTTCGTTATACAAACTGGCAATTTATAAAACATTATTTTCCTTGACTTCTCATATGAGTTGACAAGACGGCATCGATCATACGTCATAGTATGTAAACGAACGATTCAATTTAAACGTGAGTATAAATAATACTACAACCATTGTTATATTTGGAATACAAAATATTGTGTACCCATTGGGACAAAATATTGAAAATATTTTCTATTTCTACGTAAGTAATTATGTAGAAGATCACAATATCAATGGCGTCTATTTGCCTAACACATCAAGTAATTTCCCCTTTTTTTTTTCTTTTATGAAAAAATAGGCTTACGTTTGACCTCAATCTTGCTTGATGGAAGGCGAAGATGTCCAGATTATAGTGTTAATATTGATTATGTATTGGTAATATCAAAGGTCGAGGACCTCGTGAAAGTCGAAAACGACAAGAAGACAAAATTTATGGACTTGGCTCAGGAGGTGACCGACATGTGGGGTGGTGGTGGTGGTATGCCTAGCGTAATTCTAAGTAACAGTGGTTGAACCTTTTGAAGAATTCATCGAGAGATTCAAGTGTTCAAAATTATTTTATTACCTTTGTCAATTTTGGAAAGAACTTAATAGATATGCTTATATGGAAAGATTCTAGTAAAGTAATATGTAAGAAGCCTTTATTAAAATATTAAAAATAAAATAAGTTTTATTATTATTACTTCTTATTATATATTCACGCCTTTTTCCCAACGGGGCGGGCATAGACAATCTTCTTCCACTTGCTACGATCCTGACATACGTCTTTCGCTTCTACTTTCATCAATCTTCGCATGCATGCTCGTTGGTATAGAGTACTCTTGACCTAGCCTTTTTCCAGAACGTCTCAGATTTGATCGTGAATTGTTTGCCTAGGTCTTCCTCTCCCGACTCCACCATTTACACTCGCCTCATAAAAATAACATAAGTTTTATTAATTGTAAATGTAGTTGTTAGCTTAGTAAGTGAATAAAAAGTTGAAAAATAAAAAGAAACACAGAAAAATTGTGAAGCATTCAATAAATCTGCTTTTATAGTGCCACTAAAATGTTAGCGTTATTGGCATCAGAGATCAAACCTAGGGCACTCGATTACTAAACCAATTAAGGCTAGTGCACGACCCCTGATCTACCGCGGTTCTGTCTCCATAAGTTTTATTAATTTATACCATGTATTTGATTTCACGACGTGAATTCCGGACGCAGCTAAATAGCAAACATATTTTTGATATTTAAGATTATTGTAAAAATCCTGTAAAATTTTTGCTACCTGCTTATACACTTTCCCTATGGGACTCGCATTATATTTTTTTATTAATTCAATCGCTTTTTTTATGTTAAATTTAAGTTTCAACCCCAGGTAAAGTTAAAGTAAATTAGCAACCTTTAAATGCCCACCTACAGGGTAAAAGTCCCCCTCTCAAAATATATTTGAGAGAGATTGACGGGTCCGCGAACCTCGAAATAACGTGTTTTATTATTTCACAACCATGAAGGTTTCCTCGCGATGTTTTCCTTTACCGCCGAGCACGTGTTAAATTAAGCACATAAAATTTGCATCAGAAATCACTCGCGTACTTTGAAATAAAAGCTAGCTACCTAACCACAAATCTTTTAATTTATAACATATCTACAGCTTTCACTTTGTCCCTAAAACTACAAGCCAGATGTATTGGGGTGTATTTCCGCACTAGGCAATCAATAAGTTTCTCTATCGCAGATTATGTATTCCATTTGCATAAGCGGACCTACGTAGAGTCAATCAATAGTCTATATTGAAACTCCGCTTTGGGCATTATCTAGACTAAAATCGAAAATTTTTGAACGTGGTGAAGAAAATAATCTCATCTTCTTCATATCAGACGGTAATCACTTAACATCAGGTGAATCGCTTGCTCATTTGCCACCATTTCAATAAAAAAAAATTTAAAACAAAACCTTGCCTTTTATTTCAAAGGCCATTAATAATTTTTTAAACTACACAATTTTTAAATGCTTATTATACCTATATGGACGGACGTCTGGATACACCCGTGTCATTCCGTGACCATCCGATAATTTTCGAGAATGGTAGATAAATTACGTAAAACTTACAATTTTAAATACTTAGTTCATTTAAAATGATTGTAAAGTACATGCTGATATTTTCATATATGATAAACTAAAAATAGTATTTATAATTACAGCTTTTAAAGAATTTTATTATGAAACTAAACTTGAAATTTGTGACCTCGGTAATTTTGAAGCGACGCTATGCCAAAAGTAATGTTAATACGGGCTCAGGAACAACGCCCCGTTTTGCATGTCCATCCAGGGATGCTGACACGTCAAAACACCGTGGCGTGTGAATGCCAACCTATTCATTCACACTTGTGACATGATTCTCATACCCTGGGCAGTTGGTATATACCATTTATACCATATAAAAGGAGTAAATATTATTCCTGCTAAATTAAAATAAATCAATTACTTAACTAAACATTTTATTAAACATGAACAGCCCAAAACCAACGTTTACATTATTAGACTTTAAACTAAACTTACCTAAACGTAAACAGTCTACGAATAAATAAAGTAAGTAAGGTTTCTGTAACCTCCAAACGTCAATATCAGCTACATGCGTTGCACGTTGTTGACTAACGGACGTAAATCTGTCAAACTCAAATTCCAAACACTAGTGATGACGAGCAGCATCACCAGTGCGGGCAATCACCAACTCTCACCACCGGCGCAGCACTCAAAAACCCGTTTGTCAAAAATGGTAAGTGCAAACCTTCTATGCACGGCATGCGAGCTTTTAATAAGGGTTTCATGAAATTCCATATGTCAGGCGTTGACATAGTGGCTGATGAAGATGAAGTAAGAAGTAAAAATAAACATTAAACCTTCTGGAATGTTCTCGAAAAGTCAAATTATATATAATCGATATAGAAAAAAATCAATCTTCTATCAATGTGGATTGATTAAACAATGCCTTTTATTTTACAAAGGAATGTCAATTTACGTTAGAGCATATAGATGGCACAATTTCCGGACTTTTATTGGATAGTAAAGATGACACACCATGCGCAAATAATGATTTAATATTTTTTCTTCAATTTTCAATTTCGTCATAGGCACAGAAATATCTGTTGAACATAAGAATAAATAAATCAATATAAAATTAATTTTAATAGTTACGTAACATATTTTTATTATTTATTTTATTAGAGCCAAGAGGCGGCTTTAGATGCTATTCGAATACGCCGGGCCGATACCCCGGGTATTACCACGGTCTCGCAGAATACCGGCGTGAAATAGAAGCATCTTTCGCTTCCGCGTTTAGTTAGAGTGAGGTAACCGGAGGCCCACTCTCCATCCCCATCCTCAAATATCCCTCTAGACCAGCAACGCATCTGCAGCTCCTCTGGATATACATATTTATATGCTCCATCCAGTAAATAGCTGTAGCGTGGTTTATCACTTAAAGACAAGGAGGAGTGAGGAGTTTATATACTCTTACTCCACCGGATTGCACTTTGTTCATGTATTCTTGAGCTAATTTCTTCTGATATCAAATATTGACATATAGTTTCTTGTACCACTGCACCATCAGACTGCACTTACGCCGTCTTGGGAACGTCACGTTTCTGTAGTGGTTAAACGCAGATTTCAGAAAATGTTGCAGAGAGCTTTCTCGTCGTTATGCACAAGTGACCCGCTTTCATGTTTGATGCTAAATGAAACAAAAAAAAAAGCTCGTACATTTCAACATTAGAATTTACATTACGTAGTTGGGTTAAATTGCGATTTGGGTTAAATATAAATAATGTTTACATTCAAAGTGATACTATTTATGAACATAACTTAATTAAATTTACACATTATTTTTCTTTTTGTGTATATTTTTTTATTTTATTATAATATTTCAATTAAACCATACTTTTTATTAGACACAAATTGGCTTTTTTATGATCTCATAATTAAAAAAGATTCCTCTTAACTAGGCATTCAGATATACTGAATGAACACGACAGAACAATATATGGGCATTCATCCGACCCTAATAAATTCGTGCCATCAGCGCTCTATAAACTCCTTTTTTATCCCTTTTATATCAAGCCGTGACTTAGTGAATTTATTCGCCTTTTTTTTAAACTATTGTACAGGAGAGCCTTTTTATTGTACTACATTGTACTAAAATGTCTACAAAATTAATTAATTACTGGGTTATTTTAAACAATTACTAACCATCCGCGGCTTTGGTTGTTGTTGTTCCCTTAGGAATTACATATATTTTCCCTGGATAAAAAGTATATTCCGGTTACTTATCAAGTTTCATAAAAATCCATTCAGATGTTAATTCCGGTCAGAAAGTAATTGAGCAGTAACATTAAAATATCTAAAAAATACTTTTACTAGTGTATAGATACTTTTATTTAGTGTGAATTAGTGCGATGAGATATGTACATAAGTCATAAACGAACGGACATACTTTTGATAATAATATAAAGAAAACATGTAAAAATTACCCAAGTTCGATTTGTGTGTGTGAAAATCGAGTTGTCAAAAAGCGGTGATGCATTTACACCAAATATTTATTTAAAGAAATTGGGCAAACCAGCATGCAGCTCACCCAATAGTAAGAGTTTACCGAAACTCACGTATTTCTGCCACAATAGCGGAGCTGCTGGTGCGTTGCCAGCCTTCAAAAATTTTTGGAGAGGAGATTTTGAGGGGAAGTGGGCTTCCGGTCTCCTTATTCACCGAACGAAATACAGAAGAACAAGATGACTCTACTTCACGAGGGTATATTGCGAGGTATATCTATTATTTGAATAAACTTCTTATTTGATTTTTTTTTTAATTTAATTTCTGTGGCATCGAGTTAGATTTTTCTTGAACTCGAAGTTAGCTGATAAAGAATGCCCTTAGGCGTTAATACCGCTAATTGCAGGTACTTGTATAATATAATAAATACGGTTATGAAAAGACAGTGCAAACATATGTTACTTAAGGCATAACTATTAAACAAATAAGGGCTTCCGGTAAAATAACGTTACACTTGGTAAGCCTTGTCGCGACGTTTGCTTTTGGAGATTATCATGAGATTTTCAAGGCAAGAAGCGATAAAAAATAACCCGCACGTCATGAAATCCCAGTCTAGGGCTGTGTATATGTAATAACATCAATACTTTTAGTCTTCAACTGTAATGAAGAGTTAATAGTGCTGTGTTTAAGACCGCACTGAAACCAGCAGTTGTGCTTCTAGATTGCAATCTGTTACTGTTATGGAACATGTAAATGAACAATTTATGACGTTTGCGAATTATTTTTTATTCCCGTTTTAGAATTTAAAATAGCACAATTTGGAAGAAATGGTTTTCGTTTATTATCATTGACAATAACATTTTTTACTGGCAAGCACTTATATAGCCGTGGTAGCCTAGTAGTCAGGGCGCTTGCTTTAGTTTCATAGAGCACGATTCGACGCCTCTAAAGCGGTCAACAGCAATTTAAGTGCTAAATATACCACGTGCTCGGCGATAAAGGAAAACATCCTGAGGATATCTACATATCTGAGAAAGAATAAAATATATTATAACGAGGATATGTGAAGTCCGCCGACGCGCATTGGAGCAGCGTAGCGAACCAGTCGCGGCTCCAAAAACCTTCTCAGTTATTTGAAAAGGAGGCCCCTGCCCGGCAGAGTGCATTCACAGACTGCTACTTTACTGTATTTAGTCTTAGTTAGTACTTAGTTAAGTAGTAGTATTTAAGTCTTGTTTTCGTACGTCTGCCCGTTACGGTCATGTCATCCTCATCATGACCTACCATAAGCAAGAAAGCGTTAACGGTGGGCTCTACCCAGTGGGTATTAGTCCATAAGGTCAGGGTCCGGTCGCCGTCGGGCAGCAGACCGTACTCGAGTGTGAGATTGCCAGGCTTCATATGTACACAACTTTTGATATTACTTTAATATTATTTAATAATCTTCAAAGCTTCAAAACAGTTTCCAAGGTCGGGAATCTTACAGTAATCACTGTTGCTATGCATTTCTAAAACAAGTCTATTAAAATTCACACTTCTCTCTACATAAATATAACTGAGAGCACTCACGGTCGCGTCACGACCTGGTAAGAATTGCTACAATGTTTTTAAGTGCACTCTGTTAGCAGAGTTCTCCACGTACGTTATAATAACGAGGTACAGTTCAGAAAAATATTATTTAAAGAGAAAAGAGGTTCGCATGTAAATATCTAATTAAGTACTACCATGATTATTAAAAAGAAGTACGAGATATTGAGCACTGGTAGCTTATTGGTGAGAGCGTTCTTTTTAATAGCATAGTACGTGATAGTCGTGGGTACGATCCCCGGTGCCGGAACCATTAAATAACCATTTTAGGAATTAGTGAATATACTTCACTGTAGAACACACCACAAAAACAAAACTACAGGATAAAAAAGGGAGTAAATTAGTAAGTACAAATTGGCGGCCTTAACGCTGCATAGCGAGCTGTTCCTGGTAACCAAAGCCATAGGCGTAAATCGTGCAATATTACATACCGTACGCTTAAACAAACACATACAATATAATAAAAGAAAATACATAATAACACATACAAATAAATTACAGAAATCCTCAAACACAGTCTTAAAACAGTAAAAACAATGTAAACATAGTTCTAGCAGTAATTCGTCCCGACGTTGCCCGAATTTTAAGTGCTGAATTTACCACATGCTCAGCGGTGAAGGAAAACATCGCGAAACCTGCAGTTATGAGGATAAATAATTAGAAGAACAACATCGAGGACGTGTAAAGTCCAATTAGATGTACTGAAGCAGCATGGCGGACCTTTCCCGGCTCCAATATCTCTCAAAAAATATTTGAGAGAAACGCTAAAAAAATATTTGAGAGGCTGGTAATTTACGTATTTTACTTGTTGTTTGTGTTGTGTTATTATTTATTATAGGAAATTATTTCGAATGTCATCCAAAGTCATTAGTTATGTTTTTATTTTAAAATCTTCTATGATGTAAAAGTATAATAACAGTCATTGGAATTACTAAGTTTCATAGTTAATCGGTACGAAACAGTAATGATAACCAAATTAGTAAAGAACATGTTTCTGTATGAAAAAAGCTTCTCAAAATTCAGTCGTATAGAATTACTTAAAAAGTTACTATAACAATAGAATGTATTGAAGACGAATATTTTAAGTCAAAATGAAAATTATTGTAAAAAAAGTTAAGAGAAGTGGAACCATCGACCCCATCAGCTGTCAGGTAAGGCCTCGCTTTTTATTGAGCCGGAGCCTGACACTTCACTGACTTCACTTGACAGATCGGGAACATAATCCTCTCAACAATATTTGATGATGCTGAAATCAAGGGACTAAGACATAAGACTATTTCCACGTCGAATGAAAATTATGCAGTCGAGGATGCTGCTCCATAAATTGCGATCGATCATGCAGGCGTAGATACTGTCATCGTATGGGAGCGCACTCCCGTTTTGATTAAAATCATGTATTGAAAAAAAAATTATTCCTCACTGAAAGTCTCTAGCCTCTATGATATCGCATTCCTTGTATTCGATGTGATGAGGTTCGAGCTCATCACCAGAAAAAAAAACAAGATATTCTCAGTTTAAATAACATCCATCAACTTTTATTGCATTTTAAACGATAAAGGCAAGATAACGTTCCAATGGACAATTGCGACATACTTATAAGTTAATATTACACATTTGAAATGAGACTATTATGTACAGATGTTGTCGCGTTTAACGTTGGTTTTATATTCCCGACATTTGGAGTGCTTAACAGCAGCCATGGTCATGGTATATAGTAAAATTAAACGCGACAAAATCCATAAATAATAGTTTAATTTCAAATGCTTATAAATTCATTTATTTAGACCATTGTTAAA
Source organism: Bhutanitis thaidina (assembly GCA_029286595.1). Classification (NCBI taxonomy): domain Eukaryota; kingdom Metazoa; phylum Arthropoda; class Insecta; order Lepidoptera; family Papilionidae; genus Bhutanitis; species Bhutanitis thaidina. The sequence goes on along the minus strand of JAGSMS010000012.1, from coordinate 2,804,892 downwards.
CAACGGTTTGTACGGTTTTGTAGTACCTCGGATATGGCACTCATGTTCGCAGATGGACATACGGATGGTTTTCACTCGACCATAAATGGTTTCTTTCGCTTCCGAGCTGATTGTGTGTCTCTTACAATTGAACTGAGAACTCTTGTAGAGGATGGGATTCACCCATTCTATGGCATTGAATGCGCCTGCACTCCAATAGTTAGATGTTATGTTTAATAATGTCTGATTTATACTAGCATTCGTTTATAAGAAGTATATTGTATCACAAACATTAGTTACAGACAGTGGGTTAGAATAAAATATTTAATTATAAAAAAATAGTGAAAAGAATTAGGCTTTCTGTTAACATATAAAATTATTCCATCTTTAATACAATTTCGCTCACAATATTCCGTATACATAAACCTAGCTATAACTTAGTTGAACGAAATATAAACAGGATTTTCTTACTTTAATTTTGATCTATTTTATCTTCTCGTAAATTATACTACCACATGGTCTAGGTAATATTATTTAGAGATATTATTGTTTAATATCGATATTGTCTTTAGCAACCCTTTCATTTCTACATTAACTTCGCTAACTATTAACAACGTGGAGTTATGTTAAAATTTTGTGGAGAGTACGCTAAAGTATCAAGCACATAATGCTATGTAAATATTTTTCTACTTTGTAACGATCGTTTATCGTATTTAGTGAAAAGGTATATGTGCCTGTGTCACCCTGAATTTGTTTACTAAACTATGAGGCTAATACTTGACATTAAAATATCTGATCTCGATATTTTCTCATTATGTCCTTATTTTATGACGAATTCAACGCGGTAGAGCCAAGCGGCAGCTTTTGCTACTGCTCGTGTGGACCGGCTCTGCCGGGGTAGTTCCCCGACCTCGCAGAATACCGGCATGAAGTAGAGGTAATCCTTTCTTTAAAAGAAGCCTACATCGACTGTTGCAAAAAAAATGCTCTTTCCATTTTTTTAGATTATGGATAGATTTTGTGTTAATAACCATTTTGAACTTAATATAGTTTAGTTGCTCTTCGGAAAAAAATATCAACCTTGTAAGAGTTGGTGTAGCTAACATGACTATTAGTTACTCGTATGCATTGACAGTAATTTTATTAGTACTATTTAAAAAAAAAAACAAATAAAAACATTCTATACCGAATGTACGAATACATTTGTAGGTACAGTGTTACTCAATTACTTCGCGTGACTGAATTTCGTTCTGAATTTCTCGCAATTATCTGGCGTTCGCTAGATTTCACAACCTAATCCGGTTCAATAAAATGAGATTCACCCAATTTCCCGGATTAGGGCGTCATTGTGTCGACTTCTATTCAATATTTGCGTTGCTGTCACTAGAGTATGAATACGTCTTGGCGAGGATAACATAATTATAAATTATTCATAGTCGACCTATCATACAGAGAGCGAAAATAAATTTTGCTAAGTTTTTATTAAAAATAAACGTACAATACATTTACTCTACAGTACAAAACGTTTCAAGTCTTGTGGACAATTCCAATTTGAAAACTATTTACTATATAAAGGTTCTTGTAATTACGGATTCTATCTCAAGATACTGTGAGCACATTCTGCGTAGATCGGAACAAAATTAATAATTAAATGCTTCAGTATTTAATTTATATACATATATAAGACGTTAAACACCTCAGTCCCCCGTGACCACGGGTACTGTAAGGCACGCGAAACATAGGGAACATAAAAACAAAATGAAACTTGATAAAATCCCTTAAGGTTTCATACCAGGAATTGCATCTTAGCATCAATCATCGACCTGTTGTTAGTTCCAGCGGTAGTTACTTCTGCATCAGCTGTGTCCGGTCCATAGCCACTCGCAGCTATGTAAAACAAATTGAGTTTCTTTTACATGGGAAAAACAAATTAATAAATGAAAAATGAACCACGAAATTATTACCGTTAAAAAAAAGGTCGTGTAACACGAGACAAAAGACTCAGTTGAAAGTAACTGTTTAGTATACAAGCTACTAAACTTATTGACTAATCTATATATGTTAATTAATTACAAAAATTATGCACTCTTGTAATAGGTACACTACATAAACAAATTATTAACACACTTCCAATTCAAAATGCAGGACAATCACAGCCAACCGAAACGTTGCACAAAAACGTCGCAATCAAATTCGACCTTGAAATTTCACTTTCATCACGCCCAAAGAATTTCAATTCAAAAACTAAGTGAAGATCTACGTAAAAAATAGTATTAGCACAAATACAAAGATACTGACTCTTATTTATCTTAGTGTTGCCGGTGTATATAATGCTGAACGATTCAATATTTTAATGCTCAAAGTTGGGTAGCTTAAATATTCCGACAACTCGGTTTATCATCAAACTCATTTATGTCCTATAGTTCCGTAGTATGAAACTCCAAATCTAATCTACTCATATAAATCTACTTGATTTGCCGTTACACATGTCTCTTATTTAATAACATACCCTACAACAATCTTACCAATCAAGAAACCTGATCAGTATGTGCATTTAGTATGTCCTTTTAAATTAGATCAGTAAAACCATAGATAATAAACCGGCAAAGTTGAGTTAGAGGCAATGGTAATAAAGAAAACTGTTTCAAGTATTGTATGCAATCCAGATATACATCTAATAGTATTATATAGTAATTATGACTTTTGCACCACAAGTTGTAAATTTTTTTGTTTAATTGCATTTATTACTTTTTTTTATAGATATTATAATTTTATTTTAATTCTATTGTGGGACATACACATGTATGTATTGGGAAGCAATCTACTTCACAATGTGAGAATGTGAGACGTTTGTCTGTTTTGTGTGCCGAAGTAAATAAGAATAAAAAATAATAATCTCGAAGCTCGGTCAATTTTGAACAACATGTGTTTGAATTCACTGTTTGTAGAGGCATAAGAAAAAAAACAGAGGCGGTGAAAAATAAACAGTTTTATTTTCTTTTGAAGTAAGAAAAAAATTGAACGAAAACTGAATACAGAAAGTTAAGAGAAATCTTGTTAACCGTTAAAACATAGTCTTTTAACTCAGCAAAGTTCAAAGACGATCTTACGCACAGGTGCCGCTCGTATTTATGTAGCGTTTTGGAACAAAAATAACGTATTCATACGCTTACAAAATTGTAAATGTTTTAAGACAATACTAGGAGGACATTATTTTTACATCATTCTAAGTAAGTTTTACTTAGAATGAAATAAAAAGACAAGTAAGTAAACGACAAACGACAGGAAAAAACGAATAAATGACAGGAAGGGATCGTGTAGCGTTTTAAATTTAGTAGAATGAAGAAGTTATTACTTTTACATAGACTGTATATTTAAAAATAATAATATTTTGATATCTTCTATTCCATTGTTATCAAACTGTGTAAGTGACGAACGAACTAACAGTTCACCTGATGGTTAGTATCTATAGAAGTTGGAATAGGCACCAGCAAACAGCTTCAACAAAGTTACAGATGCTTTGACAACCTTGATGACTAAGATTGTGAGCCATTTTACCCCACAGATCGGAACACAACATTGGTTGCACTGCCATTTAACGGCAGAAATTAGTAAGAGGGTGGTACCTACCCAAAGAACCCCTAGGTAGAGATGGACTAGTCAGTTTATAGATATGGCTCTCAAAAACCTTAAGAGAAATATGATAAGTATTAGATGTGAAATCAGAGGTAAAAGTATATGCGACTTATCTGATGGACCAAATCACCGTACGTAACGCAGAAGCACAATACATCTCAACTTCACGCTGATATTTTGCGAGGTCGTGACACTACCCCGGTCGAGCCGGCCCGTTCGAGCAGCAACAAAAGCCGCCGCTTGGCTCTACTACGTACAATAAATATCTACCTACGAGTATAACTAGACTGGCCGTCCCTACGTTCGTCCGTTTATTCGTCGTGTCTGTCCTACATTTCGATGGCTGTATTTTTTACATATTACACATTAAAAGTGCCACAGCTGTGAGGTTTTTAATAGGTCCGAGATTATGAATACACCTTCAGTGACTGATAAGTGACGTACAACTACTTTTCGTCCCACAATGTAAAATAGAATGCTGAAGAAAACAGAAACAAAGTGTATCATAATTACCAGTAAAACGTAAACCGCCTGTAAATAATCAACTACATCTGTCTTAGTTCAAATTGTTTTAACGTAAAATAAACTTGTTAAACTTTAATCCAATCCTGCTAGTTTAACTAGCTTTTACGTTTCCCGAGCAAAACGAAAGAAATATTTATTGTTAAACCAATGAAGCTCCCAAGTAAGGAAGAAAATGACTGTCTAAGCTGAAAGGTATTCATTGCTTCAGTAGAAGTTTAAAAAAGTTTTAAACTATGTTAAATTATTTCTATGAAAGTTTAAATAAAGAAAGTTATTAAAGTGTCTTTAAAGCATTATATTACATGCAATCTAAGTCACTACTTAACATTTTTAAATTCGTATATTTTATTTAAAAAAAATATGTCATTGGTCATATAAACATAACATTAGGCTACTAAATAGACTCCATAGAAACAGTTACAAAGTCATAGAGAAGAGTTTTAATATTTACGTTTGGGTGGACAATATTATTACAATAATTAAAAGGTTAGTAATAATGATAAAGAATATAAAAACATTCTAGTAACGAGATGATAGTGTCAAGGTAATTTGTAATAAAGCGACATAATCATTTTTATACGTTCAAAGGATTTGCTTAAAAAGATAAATAATTGACTTATTCCTTCTAAGTTGGATAAATCCCTCAAATTAGATGTAGAGAACAAAAGAAACCTAAATTAACATTTGTGGATTTAACTACGTTTTTATCCCTCTAGAGGTGACACCTGAGTACTATCAGATATCTAGTTGAAAATCTTTTTATTTTATGCCAAGTGATTACCGACGCCTACGTACATCAGCAACCCTAGAGGAGCTGAAGGTGTGTAGTCATAATAAAAAATGTTTTGAATTAAATGTTTTAACTTAATGATAGTTAAATGTCCGTAGTTCTCCATTTTCACGTCTTAAATTTCAGCACCGTATGATACATAGTATAGAGTATTTGAATTAAGTTAATTATATATAATATTTTGTAATATTAGCATTTTGAACAACACCAGATGTGCTGCAGGTCCGTTGCTGGCCTTTAAGGGTATTTGGGAGATGGGAGGAAGGATGAGGAGGGGGCTGGGGAAGGGCAGGGGGCCTCCGGTTACCGCGCTCACTGCAAGTAACACAGAAGCGCATGATGCATCTTCGACTCGCCGATATTCTGCGAGGTTGTGGTACCAACCCGGTCGAGCCAACTCGTTGGAGCAGCAGCAAAAGCCGCCGCTTGGCTCTACCACGTATAAATCTGCTGTGATTCTTGCATAAAAGCCCTAAAAGCGCTTTATTCCCGGTAAAATTTTCCTACGAGCAGGGGCGAGAGGAGTGGGGACAGCTTAGTAACTGCGCCGACTGTATGTCTATGTCCGGGGCAGGTCATTTGAAATGCATAAACTTATGATGATGTAAGAAATTCAGATTTCGTTTGTCTAATATCTTTTTTTTATTTTTCTATCTTTTCGTAATGAGTTTCGTAATGAAGAAACTAGAGAAACTTCGTAGGTATTCTCTTTTTTAAACAGATTATTTATTTTTATTTACATTACAAATAATACGGTCCAAATAAAACCACAAGTCTCGCACAGTCAAAGCGCATTCTATGATAATATTGTACACAAACAAAATCGTGATATAAATAAACTAACGCAGGATTTAGATAATTGTATATTCAGGGTGGCCATGAATAATGTTCGGCAAGTGATTTTATTAGGTTCATAAGTCGGTTAAATTATTTGAAACGCAACGAATGTTTAGTGTAGTAGGTGCTTTATATCAGCCATCGTCACGGGGGGACTGAGGTGTCAGATACCATAATTAAGACGGGTAATCACGGGAGGTTTTTATTTTTTAATTTGGGTCAGATCGATTGGAATTTTCGGGTATTGTGGCTTATTATGTATTTATAGAAACGTTGAATAATATTTGCAAGTTAATCACTAACATAAACCACTACGTCAACCTTTAATCACCCTATAATTAATTATTAAATTACATTGGCAGGGAAGACAGCTTTATTGTAGGGCAAACAATCAATAAAAACCCTTACTAGATTAATAATAACATTAGTATTTTAAATATATTGTCCATTATCTGAAATGGCTTGTATCCTACTCCTTGGCGGAGGTCTCTAACATAGCGAGGATTAGATTTAATCGCCACGATTGCCTGCCAAGTGCTGCCTGGTTGGCGATCTTAGTATCACTCTCCCTCTCGACATACCCCATCCTCTCCTTCCTTCCTAATTCCCAAATATCCCTAAAGGCCGGCAACGTACTTGCAGCCTTTCTGGTGTTGCAAATGTTGCATGGGCGACGGTAATCACTTACCATCAGGTGAGCCGTTTGCACGTTTGCCCCGTATACCATAAAAATAAAATTAAAAACTACTTTTCATTTTTTAAGATTTTGAATGAACTCGCGGGCACAAGCTAGTAATATTTAAAAATATTAGAGTATGTCACGTATATAACTTAAAAGCACTTTCGAGAAAGTTGATGGAACCTTTTTAAAATATTCCTTATGATTTGGCAGGTAAGATTCATAAAAGTAAAACAAATCAATATTAATAAAGATAGGAATTAATTAAATTGCCTTTTTTCCTTTTTTAGGGAAAATACACGTTAGTGTCGTTGTTGTTTTCACGGTCACGTAATTCATGTTAATTAACTTGGTCTCCAGACGTGGATAAAAGTGAAATTTCTTTTTTCGCTCCTCATAAATTCGTTGCTATGTACTGTTTTTGTCACAGAAATATTACGTCAAGCCTCTGGAGAAAATTTCCCGTTTCATTATTAAACTTATATTACGACTTCCATATTTCAGCGTTTTGTCGCATTCAAATGCTTATAAGTAGTTATAATTATACATCACATACTAACCCTTTCCTTTCAAATACCTGCTTAAAAAACTTGACACAGTTAACATAGTATTTATTCTCCGAATAAAACACTCGTACGTACGATAATTTTTTTTTGTTTTCTGTGGTTTTCTAAAGTTTTATAATTGCATGTTAACTACATGCAATTACACAACTTTATTATATCTTGGGGCTATTTACTCGTCTAATTGGGTTGTATATATAAATATGTATATATACATAAAATACTTAAAGTAAAATAAAATAAATAAATAAATTATAACCCAATCAGACGGAAGCCCTCGTCAGGGGAGACCAGACGGCCGAGAATTAGCGGGAATGGGAAAGAAACCGACGGACAATGCGAGTGGTATCAAGCAGCACCGCCTTCTGCATTTGAGCTCGAAGTGATCACCTCAGATGTTCCGAGAGGTTGACGGGGATTAACCCATTTGCAGAGATGACTACCGGAATAATTTCGGTCGGCATACGACCGACAGGTCGTGACACATGTCGGTCATTGTTTTGTCATTGTTTCGGCTTTCTCGAGGTTCTCGTCATATGGAATGGTGATGTCAAAAAATATCCTCGACGGTGCCCGGTCCACCAACACGATATCAGGCTTGTTCGGAAAAACCGTCCTGTCCGTGATGATGGGCAGGTCCCAATAGAGCCTAGCGCGGTCATTTTCGAGCACAGCTTCGGCAAGTACTTTTAGTAAGGTATTCTCCGATCCATGAGACCGTATTGCAGAGCGAGCTCCTGATGTAAAGGCCACTAGGTTGTGTCTGTGCGAATACTCAGAGTTAGAAAGCGCCAAACAACCGGAGATGACATTCCGAAGCGACTCCCCGGGACGGCGACAAGCTCGACAGAAGGCGTCGGTGGCATAGCTTAGGATGTATCTCCGATAGTTGTTTGTTCTAATAACCTGATCCTGTATCGCACAAAATCCTAGGTTTCCCCAAAGAGGTCACCAAAACGCAGCCAGTTCAGGGAGGCGACGGTATCTATGGAAGGCTCATGTAGAGCCTTGTAGAACCTGTCGTGGAGCTCTCTCTCCTTCCATACGGTTTCCGGGTCGGAGATGCTCCGTACTGCTGGGTCCTTATTACTATTATTACTCATTGGAAATGGAACACAGTGTTTACTACTACAACTAAATCAGCTTATTTTAGTCCACTGCTGAACATAGGCCTCTCCATGAAAGCGTCAGCAAAAGCAGTGTTTCTTGGAACATAGGCCCAAACTCACCACGCTGGGCTAGCGGATTGGTGAGCGCAGTGCAGCTTAATGATTCAGAAATGTTTAATTGTCTTAGTAACCCAGGCCGAGGTCTCGTACTCCCTTAAGAGGGATTCTTACGTTGCCGCAAGCATCCTCTAGTTGTCGGAAGATTTTTCGTTAACAGGGGTCATATCACAGCACTGCAGCATCCAGCGATTTGACGCCGAATGTGGTCTGGAGTGGAGAGGACATTTTTATATACCTGTCTTAATAAGTCTTATTTATTGGGCTATCATTGATTAAACGAGTAGAGTACGAGTAGAATAAATAAAAAATAATGAAATAAACTTTACTGTACACCATTACACTTAACAACAAAGAGTATTTAAATAAACTAAAAAAATGTACAATAGGCGCCCTTATCGCTAAGATGGTGATTTCTTTTAGGCAAGACAAAAAGGAAATAAGAACACAAGTATCAGGTTAGGGTACACTGAAGTGAATAATGACTAGGAAACAAACACATAATTACATAGATTAATAACAAAAAAAGTAATACCTAATAAATAAAAAAAAAACATCTTGCAGAAATGGTTGCAGTATCAAATACAACCATTCGGAGAATATTCTGCTACTCACCATTACAGCAAAGATTCACCTGCAGAACCTGTAGAGGATGAAGAAGGTTTGATAGAAATTCAAGAGCTCAAGGCTACAATTTTTATGGATTCAGAAAAAAACTTTTTTGATTGATTTATTTCAAATCAAATGGTGTTTTCATAACGAGGCAGCACTACCCTACGAATAATTGTAAGGTTGAAATTAAATTGAGCAAGAGCGTGCCGATTATGCCCGACAACGTGCCCGTGCACAAGGCGGATGTTGCATATTATTTTGTTACTTCCGATTTAAAAAGTAGAATAGAGAACGTAAAATAAATTTGACATTATTTTTGACATAATTTGTTTTGTGCTTTTGTCAAATATCAATCTTAAGTAAGCGAAACCGACGATAGATTTGAAATTGAATTTGTCTGTTGATTGGGTAATTTCTATTCTAAGTCAGACAAACCAGCGACAAATGTAAAGTTTTTGGGTTAAAACAGCCTATTTCTCTTAGGCCCCAAAAGGCGCGATGGCTTCTGGCTTCTTCTGCAGTGATTGTGGTTACGGAAAACGGTTACTTAAAACATAAACACCATTTAAAAAAAGTGTTACGACTTGATGAAACAAAATTGCGCAATTCATAAAATTATTATCACATTCAACGTTCTCGAAATGCAATTGTTGGTACAGTTTTACACATCAAAGTACTCGACAGAGTCTTTATTTATCGTTTTCAGGAGTACCTCATTCATATTGATATCAAGTGAATACTTTGACTTTGATAAATAGTAACAAAAATAAGCTTATACGACCGTATATCTAATACTGAGATGGACAGAGGTATATGGATTTATTTAAGTAATTTTGAGTTAAATTTCATCAGAGCCTATTTGAAATAACGTGACAGAAGCCATCTTTTTTGTGTTCAGGATAACAATAGAAATCTTGTATACGTTTTGAATACTCATTGGCACGAGCCCTTCACACATGGGATGGAACTCCTGGTTTTTTGAAGACAATTCATAGATAGTTATAGAAGATCAGATCAGATTTAAATGTTTAATGATTACACAGGACATTCTATGTTTTCTAGGATTCAATCGCCCAGTCATTTCTTAGACTCTATACGCTAATGATTTTATAATGTACCCTATTCAAATAACAACAAAACAGTAGAGGAATTTGGAACAATCAAGTTAGGTATTCTACATAGCGAGAGCTAGACTAGAGAACGGTATCGTTACACAAATTTTGCCACAACATCCCTTCCTTTGTCGGAGAAGTTTCTTATTAGATTTTATGACTATTTGCATCCTACATTGCTCGTTTATTATGAAACGTGCACATAGATTAAAGTTACTTTCTCTGAGTTATTTCAGGCAAAACAGCAAATTAAACCACCAACCTGTAAATTACCTGCTGATGGGCAAAGGCCTTGTCTCAAGACTAGAGAGGGTTTTGTTTTTGTCACACCACTCTTCCAGTGTGGGTTGGTAGAATTTAGATGTCCATGAAATAACATGTTTTATTACTTTTCAGACATGTGAGTTTCTTATTATGTTAAAATATAAATAAATACAATACCACCGTGGTGGCCTAGTCAGCTCACTTTGTGTAGTGCACAGTATCAAATAGTGCGAGTGACCCGGGTTCGATCCCCGGTGGCCGGCACCACTAAAATTGTTAATAACTATTTAAAGTGCTGTATTTACCACGAGCTCGGCGGTGACCGAAAACATCGTGAAAACATGCATGTCTGAGAAATAATAAAATATATTATGATTTCTTGCATTTACGCGAACACTACACATTTTAAATAAAATTATTATTTACGGATTTCATCGCGTTCAATTTCGTTTTTTATATATTCCCGACGTTTCGATTGCTTTGTTTCAGAGAGCACGAGGGATCTGTTACAGTAAACACTAGGCCACCGAGCTTCGGCATGTCAAGCAAGTTGTACACAACGACAAGCTTCGGGTTTGAAGCCGGCCACAGTCGAGCGAGTACCAGCTGTATTACCGTAGATCAGAGGCGTTACTGACCAGATCAACTATATCTTGAGGAGGGCTTCTATAAAAACGTTTTTCAAGGCGGCGAAAAAGTTAAGTCAATTTTTACCATCTGTCAAATGCAATATCCCTCTACAAGATGCAGGAGTAAACAAGCTTGATTGTGAATGGTGTCTCTCTTACATAAGGCAAACTAAAAGATTTGTAAGGACCCGTGTGAAAGAACACATAGCTGACGTGAAACACCGACGCTCTAGGAAGTCTGGAGTCTGTGATCATATCCTTGACAACAGATTTGATAGACCACAAATCCTCGCAAAGGGACACAGATTGCTGCCTCAAAAAAACATCCTAATTTCAATAGAGAAGATGGCTGGATGCTACCACCAGCTTGGGATCCAGTAATAAACAAAATTAAATCTAAAACTATTAAAAAATTTATAAATAAAAGCAGAAGGTAGGCCGTGTTAACTATGACATCTGGACGTCTAACACCTCAGTTCCTACGTTACCACGGCTGCTGTATAGCAATCGAAACGTCAGGAATATATAAAAACAAAATTACACGCGATAAAATCAGTAAATATTAAAAAATATTATTTCGAGAATATGTGAAGCCCGCCAACTCGAAGTGGAGCAGCGTGGTGGGCCCTTTCCGACTCCAATACTCCAAAACTAAAAACTATTTACAGGAATATTTCATTCGAGTTAGGACATAGTTTAAATTTTTGTTTCTTCTGGTTTATCTATGGGCAAGGTTTAGTAGTGGGACTTAACTGGGTGAAAGTGAAATAAACTTTCTTGGTCATCAGTACTGCATAGGCCTCTCCAAGAAAACGCCTGCAAATTTGCAATTAATAGAAATGCAACTGTACATCACATGCAAGTGAGGTTAAACTTTTTTTTTAAATTTTTTTTTATGAGTCCTTATCGATTATGGACACCATTTTGTTATATGTAAGCATAAATTTATGACATAATATTTATTGATTAAATGTGTACATACTCTGATTATTTAATGTGTATTCAAAAGCAAACATGAAATAACTTTGTAAATAAAATCAAATCCAATTCTTTATGGCATTCATGAACAAAGTAACTAAGATATTAATATGTAAGTAAAAAAGCTATTATGAAACAAAATAATATTGTAGTATTATCGACAAACATTGACATCAAAATTTAGAAGCATTTATTATAAATTTTTTGGTAAAATATTATATGATTAATAATAATAATCTTCTAATGAAGATCCTGTAACTTAGAAGTAACTCGTAAAGTCGATCCAGTGACCTCAGTCGATTTTAAAGTTTGTATCTGGATAATTGGTAGCGTATCTATCTTGTAAGCTATAGACTTCCGAAGTTCAAGTCCGTAAAGGATACATACCATTGACTTAGAAGTTTGTTCTTTCAAGTAATTAACCAAGTAAGCTATTTGTCCGATAAGGAAAAAAGTTAAATCAAAATTGGTTTTAGTGTACACATGCTCAATTAACCATAAAGAGGGGGGGAGGGGGATAGTATGTAGAATCATTAATAAGTAATTATAGTGATAAATAGAAGTTAATTTGCGTACAACTACCACAACAAGCATGTCGCACACATTGCTACTGGCACAATACCAATAGTGTACGCACTTGTGGGGAGGTCAATGCTTATCTTCTATGCGAACTGGGTAATCATTTACCAACCTATTTATGACCACTGATGAAAATAAGCGTCTACAAGAAAACGCCATAATCATCACGCTGGGCAAGCGGGTTGGTGAGCGTACGTTATAGATCGGTCTGATTTGAATTCTCAAAATTCGAATGGATTTTCTGCAATCATTCTGTCACCAGAGCTTTGTTAGTTATCAAACTGGATGCAGTACGTGAGGGTCAGGTTGGCGTTTGCAGAGAAAGATGATATATAAAAGGCCCTTACGCCCTCTTTTTCCTGCGTAGGTCTATACAAGCTATTTCTTTATGGCATTATATTACTTTTACACTAGCAAAAGCCTGGATTTATTTCCCGAAAGGTTTGCTCATATGATTTGCACTAGAGAGGTGGATAAGTAACTTTGGAGATGTTGCTTATCATCTCTAGTCTGTGGGATTTGGGGATCGGCATATTTGAATGGATTTTTCACCAGCAGTCCATTGTCTGATTTATTCATAAGTCAGAAGGGTGCACCGTATACAGGTGAAGATTGGGTAATAAGTTGTTGAAGCTCCCTTTATATCGATTCTGCATGGAATAAATAAAATTATTGATTTCCTCTAGAGGTAATGACTACCTCTGTCTTTCTCTCTCTCTCTTGGTTGTTGTACCATTGAAACCCCATCGAGGTTGTTCAGTACTCTCCTCGGTTTTGATATAGAGCATATCAAAACCGAGCTGCCCACAACTAGGCTCAGAGGTCGTCTCTTTCTAACGGTTACTGAGTTCCAAATGTGCAGATCTTTACCTACGAGTATTTAAGGCTTGAAGTAAATAATTTATTATTTACGGTTTGTGTACTTTTATTACAGCGCGTAAAATTAAATACCAATTTATTTATTTGTCAAATATATTTTGTGTTTAGAGAGACCTCATAAAGTATCGATATTTATGTTATATTTCATGAATATAAGCGTATATGAAACGGAGCAATGCGTCGCGCTGAGGGAATAAACGTAATATTCAGTTTACGAGTGTTGACATTTAAAATTTAAATTTTATTCCACAGACAATTTTCACAGTATTCGTCTAGTGTAGTGTAATTATAATTATAAGACACAAAGTTATTATTAAAATAGTCATAGAACGTCTGATCGAGAGTAACTGCTATGCAGTAGACATAATTAGGCAAATATAATGAGAAGATTATCTAGTGCTCAGAAATGATTAAAGTATCTTTACTGGTTAAAAGTTATACCACTAACCCTGTGGTATCATATTTTACCAAATACGCATCCCCTCATAATAATGAAATATGCCCATGTGATGCTCACCATAATTACCAACCACACAAATTACAATAAAACACAAAATATAAGATTCAACTTCATAATTTTGCAATGATGCTTCTAAAAAATCGTCGGCCATTTGTCAAATGTCAAATTTAGTTCACATTACACTCGGTGATGGCGTTGCAAATCGGCACAATATTTAGAACTGTGTATTTGTATGGTAAACCCTGTCAACCGTACAGAGGTCAGTGGTGGACCAGGTATGCAGCATCCCCGCCTGCATACCGCGTTCGTTTTAGAATCGTTTGCAGCATCGATAATTTCCCACTTGTCACGATTTTCATTATTGTATTGTTGTTAATAAATTTTGATGTTAACAGTTAAATGTTTTTCTTATAGTAATTTCTTCTTAATATATCATATAAATTTACTATGTTCTTGTCCACATACAGTAATATAGTGATTTTTAAATTATGTTGTTGACAGTTAAGTTTTTTGTTTTTTTTAGTTGATGTTATTATGTTATGCATAGAAAGCAAAATAGATAAAAATGAGAGTATTTACAGTAGATAGAGAAGAATAATAATATAACGCTAGTTTTCTATCCTATTGCTGTTTATTGACTATTCGTTGCATCTTATTTTATTTTATGAGGTATTATTTGTAAGAACGTATTCTACCTACTATATATGAAATGTAACATATAAAATAGACAAATATATCAAGGAAATAGATTTTTGCAAATTGCTCTTAAACTACGCTTGCTTTCCCCTGGGTATATCGATCCACATACAGTTAAAATTTTAATTTAAAAAACTATGACTTTAAATTTTTTTTTAAATGTAAATTGTTTTCAAATATTTTAATATTTTTAACATTTTATTGTTTTCTTTAAATATAGTTTTCTTTATATTTTTTTAAATGACGTATGGATTTATTGCAATTGACTATGTATCGATTTTATTATAAATTGTAACAAGGCGTTTAAAAAAAAAGATTGTCTGAAATGAAAAAAAGAAAACAATTTGATGATTAACATTATCCAACATTATCGTTTAAATCAAAAGCATTACCAAGTCACAGAGATAAGAAAGGATTTTGATGTTAAACTTTCAACAATTCAAATAATCCGTAGTCAACTAAGCCCTGTCAAATGAAATTTGGTTTGAATTTCCCTTTGTTTGGAATAAATTCACATTCATAACCCATGATAAAGGTTACTAAGAGATGTTAAATCTTCTCAATAAACTCTGACATTCATTACGCGTAGCAAATTCCTGTTAACCTTTATTTCACCAAAAAGTACTTAAATAATACTAACATTATCTGATCTTTTATTCTTTTTCTTCGTATTACTACACTATGCTTACTATTACTGAGTTAGCTTTTTTAATTCCAGTGTAAAAATCCTGTATTTTCAAGAAAGCACTAAAATAGGTATAAAAATATAAGCTAACATGCCAGTAAACACATGCCGTACTGGTACTAATGAGGAACATTAGTACCAGTCACTAGTCTGTCTGTTAAAGATGTATAGAGTACTATTGACATTACAAAAAAATATTTTCTGTGTATGGTTAAACTATTATTATATGGGAGGAATATTGGAATATTCCCCTTCGTATCTCATTGCCATCTCTTTCCCCAAATGCCATCCTCATTTCCACGTGTTTCACACAGCTGCCCTATGCTGTAAAGTATCATTTACAAAAACTATAACTTTTTCAAGAACGGAAATTAGGTTAATAAGATTTTGATGAACTGAATTTTTCATTACTAAGTGAAGTTAAACGTTTGAAATACGATTGTAAATTTCATCTAGACTATTTATCAATTGAATAAGAAATCGAAGCGCTCGCGATAATTAGAAAATTTACTGGAGCGTTGAGCTTGATGTCATTTCTATATGGAATAAATTAATTTTACCATCAATAAGTCATATTTACTAAAACAAATTTTAGAAAATAAATAAGCTCTCTCTAACCTTTACCCGATAATGGGGTGGTCTTCAGTCTTTTCCACCCAATTTTCACAAGAGCTTATTTGAAACAGCGTGTCAGTGTGATGAGTCTGTCCATGTTCAGGCTAACAAAACAAATCATATTTAAGTCACGAAAAACTCATGGGTGCGAGATCCCGACGAACAAATGGGATCGGACTTAGATCTCCCGATTCATTTAATCACTCGGCTAACATGACTGCAATAAAATATTTTACCATTCATTACAGCGGGATTTTCATTCCTCTCGAGAACTAAGAGATTTGGTTTGCTTCACACAGTTCCGCTTTTCGATAAAAAATCTAAAAACAAATATGTATATATAGTCATAATAAAAAAAGCTTTCTTACTAGTAATTATTCCCGGAGCCTACTTTTAAGAAAATTGTGTCTTTAGGAGATCCGCTATTCGTATATATAGTGCAAGTTACATAATCACTTAAATTTCTATGAATAGTTATTATTCTATATTACCAGCCTGCAGGACATATGACTCTCCCTAAACATGGATTTGCCACAATCGCCATGCTCAGAAAGTGGATTTAGGATCGCAGTAACAGACACCTCGCACGTTACACGTCATCGGTCTGATATTTTTCAAAATGGTTAAACATTTTGTGGTTTCCATGGCTTTTCCCTCAGTCGTCTCTTACAACACACACGTAAAGAAAGGGAGGGGGCTGAGGTAGATTTACCCCACGATTTATAGCACGGTATTGTTCTAGTGCCTTTTCGTTTTCTCGTAGGCGATCGTATCCATTTAGTTATCATTTTTTCCATTCGCAAAACATAGTTTTTGTTCGGGGAATTGTTTTTGGTATAGAATGTAAGAAACTTATGCTAATTACATAAATATAATATTTAGTACAATTTGAGTTATATACAATTTTCTAAACAAGAGTAAATTGTTCATTGGATTGTCCTTTTATCATTTCTGTACTTTTTAACCATATAATCAAACGTCACAAAACTTTCATATACTAGCCGTATATGAAATTTTTAATACCGTGACGTATGATTATCCCAGTAATGTCACGTCTTAAAATTGTAGAAAACGTATAAAAGGTTTTTGTTCTCGCTGAATCCTTTCCATATAATTATAATAACTCGGATTCTACACTTGCAAAGCGTACTCCAGTGGCTTCGATTAAAAGCGTAATAAAATCTTAAAGTTTTAAGGATTTGGAAATCAGAAGACAACCTCAAAACATATCCCAAGTGCGCTGTAAATTTTTTCGTATTTTAAAAAAAATCAATATGAATCAAAGAGTACTTCTTGTTTTTTTTTTAATTGTGTCTTGTAATTTCTAGTGAAAGACAATGGGGTTCGGTTTACGGGGAAAACTAAAAACAAAGCACTTCGACACATTCAAGTCAAGGTTGTTACGTAAACTATAGCCTTGAAGCTCATTAAGATCTTCTTGGAGGTCAAGATAGTTAGAAGTTTCTGAAATGGAGCATAAGATTTTTATATTGTCAGCATAAAAAATTGTATAGAATGGGTAAAACAAGTTTCTATATCATTGACAAAAATGACAAAGAGCAATGGGCCTCCAGGATACCAGTCTTCCATTCTTTAGCTCTTCGTGTAATGGTTGCCTTCTCTTCACATCCAGTCTTTCTTCCCTTTTCTCTCTTCTTTCTTTCTTTGCATTTCATCCTTCTCTTTCTCTCCCGCTTACCATGGAGTTCGCAATTCGGTGTCTTTAAATATTGCTACAATTCTCATATTTATGTTGGTCATGTAATTTTATAACATTCCAGAATATCCCGGACAATCGCCTATTCCTTCTGTTAGATGCTTATTTTCCAGACTGGTATCTGTGTCGCCACTTGTTCTCCTTCAAAAATATTATAAAAATCATATTCTTTTTCTCTAAATGCCATTCGACGTCGTGGAAAATTGACATGACATCATGGAACGTGCGCGATAATGTATTATGCATTTATGCATTTATGTATTTTTGACTCGGACTCTTTAAGAGATGATGGTCTTTTATATTGAATTTTGTTATTTCAATATTCGAGTTTTTAACGTATAATATTCATAGTGTATTGGAATGAGCACAGTAATTAAAAAATCCAATCGAAGGTTTCCTGCCTTAGCGTACTTTTTCTTTTTTAGTACAGTACAACATGTATTCAAATAAAGTTTACTACCATTTTACCGTTGATATACTTGACCAGGCTCGATTGGATTTTTATCCGAAAATCGTTTTATTATCGCTTTGATACTGGCAGATACTCTGTTGCTATTTAAAACTTCGTAACCGGAAAAAAAGAATATTTACAGATTTGGGTTGAAAAACGAGATGACATGAAAATATTTCTTAGCATCTAATCGTACATGTCCAAGGATATTAAATTTACACATTAATGAAACTAACAAACTTAGGCATTCTGGTGGACCAGACTCTTGCGAAAACTAAACTGCAATTTTAAGACATACTATGACCAAAAAATATATGTCGCCGAACTGTAATTTATTCTTATAAGGAGGACTGCGGTGAAAACGAAAATCATCGGGTCGCGCAACCAACGTACCCTGATTTAAATCATGTATTTCTAACAATGTATACATTAATAAATTTAAAGTATTTATTTATTTAATCATATGTAATCTTATTTATTTAATTATATACATAATATGTATTAGAAATTTACGCATTAAGTTTGCCATTTTAATAAAATTTCGTGTTAGGGTATGCTGGAAGAAATTTTAATGTATGGAATAAGTAGTGCCCTTGTACAAATAATGTTTTAATGTTTTCATGCCTTTTTGTGTGTACATATATAAACAAAAAAAATTTTGAATAATGTTCGAAATCTAAATAATGTTAACCTGCTTTGATAGATATGTTAGCCGTTACTTCTTCTATCCTACGTTAACAGACACTCGATATCTTTATTGTTCGCTTTAATGCAATCAGAAGCTGAACTGTATCATTATCGTAGTTAAGAAGTACCCATAAAACCCTTGAATGGATAAAGTTAAAATTAAAAGTAACTTAACGAATGCTTTGAACATATATACGTATATATATAAATATATATACTGAGATCGTCTGTGAATGTGTGTGTGTGAGTGTTTGTGTGTGTGTGTGAGTGTTTGTGTGTGTGTGTAATGAACGAAATATCATTTAATCTTTGCTGTAAGTTTTTAAAAAAAATTAAAGAAAATATTTCTTAGCATCTAATCGTACATGTCCAAGGATATTAAATTTACACATTAATGAAACTAACAAACTTAGGCATTCTGGTGGACCAGACTCTTGCGAAAACTAAACTGCAATTTTAAGACATACTATGACCAAAAAATATATGTCGCCGAACTGTAATTTATTCTTATAAGGAGGACTGCGGTGAAAACGAAAATCATCGGGTCGCGCAACCAACGTACCCTGATTTAAATCATGTATTTCTAACAATGTATACATTAATAAATTTAAAGTATTTATTTATTTAATCATATGTAATCTTATTTATTTAATTATATACATAATATGTATTAGAAATTTACGCATTAAGTTTGCCATTTTAATAAAATTTCGTGTTAGGGTATGCTGGAAGAAATTTTAATGTATGGAATAAGTAGTGCCCTTGTACAAATAATGTTTTAATGTTTTCATGCCTTTTTGTGTGTACATATATAAACAAAAAAAATTTAGAATAATGTTCGAAATCTAAATAATGTTAACCTGCTTTGATAGATATGTTATCTTTATTGTTCGCTTTAATGCAATCAGAAGCTGAACTGTATCATTATCGTAGTTAAGAAGTACCCATAAAAACCCTTGAATGGATAAAGTTAAAATTAAAAGTTATTCAAATTTACCTTTAGAGTAGGTACGATTCGCAATATTGTGAATCGAAATCTCAGATTGCCTAAGCACAGCGTTGAAAGTTATTTTGTATTTTACATTAGTAAAGTGAAGGCCCACTGCTGGGCACAGGTCCTCACTCAGTTTTGAGAGGGTTTTTGGAGCACGATGAGGAATTATCTACGTTGGTCTGGTGTGGATTGGCTGAGTTCGAAACAGACAGTTTCCACAACATATAAATTACGATTAACATTTTTACTTGTGCTGAGAATCACACACAAGGCACTAATGTTAAATAACGTAAAAGTACTGTAATTGTGTTCCTGCAACAATAGTTATTTTAAATACCGTATAGTAGCGGCGTAAGAATCTGCCTGCTTATTTCTCGGAAGTCGGAAGAGAAGACTGAGAAAAATCCTTGAAAAATTCGGTGATTAAGCCAGTCATCATTTTCTTTTTGCTGGAGAGAAATTATAATTTACATTTAAAGTTAGTTTTATTTCAAATGTTCGCGTAAATGCAAGAAAACTCCCGGAGATGATAAAAATAAATCTTATATGGACCTGAGCAGTGCCAAATGGAATTCTGTAATCACTGTCTACCCCTATGAGTTACAGGCGGGTTTATTTAACTTAAGTGTTATGGCAAAAAAAAATTGTGTTGAATAATTTTTATCAATATATCGTTACACAAATGTTGAATTACTTATTAAATCGAACTAAATTTTATGTACATATAAGATTATTTTGTATATTTTAGATGTTATCCTTCTTATAACAAGCGCAAAATCAATTTGGATTACTTTGTTATTACTTTAGTTTATCAGGATACCCGCAACTCGGTTTAATGTTACGAGATCAGCAATTTCTGTTTATAATTGTTCAAAAGATAGCGGAGTAACGAAGGTTTTGAAGCAATTTGCTACGTGAGCCCAAAAGTTAATGCGACTAGTAAAGTTGAACACTTCGCCGGACAACTTTTAAACGCTTTGGTAGAGGCCTAACTATGTTTGCATACGGAGACAAAACTTACCTGAAATTGAAATACTAAATAGTTTTTTTTTTTACATTTTGAAGGTGGCAAACGAGCTGGCGGCTCGGTGAGTAATTGCTTTCGTCTGACAATAGACCAGAAGCTGCAGGTGTGTTTCCGGCCTTTAGGGATATTTGGGAATGGGGAGAACAAGTGAGGAGGATGTGGGTTGCGGAAGGCGAGGCCGTGGAACTACCCCAGTCGTGCTGGCCCGCAGCAGCAAAAGCCTGGTTCTACCACGTACAAGTAGTCTCGTACTAGAAGGCTTCATTTCGTTTTTTTATTAAAATTCTTTGTTTGATATTAAACAAACGTCCTAGGTACCTAAATAATAATGAAAACTTTGAATTTCTATTAAAGTTATTTACGTATTCGATATTTAAATACTCTGCAAACTTCTAAAGAAATTAGAAAATATTAAAAAAAAAAACTAACAAATTTATTCTTTTCAATGTGGTTTTTTTTGCAATTTTTGCAAACGAAATGTCAATAATCCAACGATTATGTATATATTTAGTTATAATCAAGCTTAAATACATTCTTTCAACTTAAATAGTTACTATTGAAAAAGAAAAATTTACTGTTATACTTCCTGTTCCAAACAAAGAAAACTCCCGGAGATGATAAAATAAATCTTATATGGACCTGAGCAGTGCCAAATGGAATTCTGTAATCACTGTCTACCCCTATGAGTTACAGGCGGGTTTATTTAACTTAAGTGTTATGGCAAAAAAAAATTGTGTTGAATAATTTTTATCAATATATCGTTACACAAATGTTGAATTACTTATTAAATCGAACTAAATTTTATGTACATATAAGATTATTTTGTATATTTTAGATGTTATCCTTCTTATAACAAGCGCAAAATCAATTTGGATTATTTTGTTATTACTTTAGTTTATCAGGATACCCGCAACTCGGTTTAATGTTACGAGATCAGCAATTTCTGTTTATAATTGTTCAAAAGATAGCGGAGTAACGAAGGTTTTGAAGCAATTTGCTACGTGAGCCCAAAAGTTAATGCGACTAGTAAAGTTGAACACTTCGCCGGACAACTTTTAAACGCTTTGGTAGAGGCCTAACTATGTTTGCATACGGAGACAAAACTTACCTGAAATTGAAATACTAAATAGTTTTTTTTTTACATTTTGAAGGTGGCAAACGAGCTGGCGGCTCGGTGAGTAATTGCTTTCGTCTGACAATAGACCAGAAGCTGCAGGTGTGTTTCCGGCCTTTAGGGATATTTGGGAATGGGGAGAACAAGTGAGGAGGATGTGGGTTGCGGAAGGCGAGGCCGTGGAACTACCCCAGTCGTGCTGGCCCGCAGCAGCAAAAGCCTGGTTCTACCACGTACAAGTAGTCTCGTACTAGAAGGCCTCATTTCGTTTTTTTATTAAAATTCTTTGTTTGATATTAAACAAACGTCCTAGGTACCTAAATAATAATGAAAACTTTGAATTTCTATTAAAGTTATTTACGTATTCGATATTTAAATACTCTGCAAACTTCTAAAGAAATTAGAAAATATTAAAAAAAAACTAACAAATTTATTCTTTTCAATGTGGTTTTTTTTGCAATTTTTGCAAACGAAATGTCAATAATCCAACGATTATGTATATATTTAGTTATAATCAAGCTTAAATACATTCTTTCAACTTAAATAGTTACTATTGAAAAAAGAAAAATTTACTGTTATACTTCCTGTTCCAAACAAAGAAACTTAACTGCTACAGAAAATAAACTTCAGGGCATAAAAGAGTTGTAAAGGTGAATACATAATCTTTCTCATCCCACCGGGAGTGAGGTTGAATGATGAAGCCGGTCTGTTTGTATCGCTAAGTAGAACTCAAAAGAAACAAAATAAGTAAAACTAACTTTATTACAATACAGGAACGTAGAATTTCTAATGTATGTACACCTTATAAAAGAACAAACCCTGTTTTAGTGTATTTATCGGTAACTGAGAAGAATTTTTCATGTTAGTGTGTACGAAACAATTTACTTTAGCAAATTTCTGTGCTAAATAAAATAAAGAAGCTCTAAATGCCCAATCGAGTTATTCGCCTGTAAATTATTTTTCTTTCTTGAATAACCTATAATCAGGTCACTGCTGGAAATATGCTTCTCCTAATTGAAGAATTTGCTTTAACCTTCACGCTTGTCGGGCAGGTTGTCGCTCGCAGTACCAGACGTATCGCAAACGCCTCTAATACTTGATGGTATTTGGTGAGTATAACTTATCCGCCATCTTTCGAACGTCAGGAGATATCCAAAAATTTCTCCTTAATCGACTTTTACCACAGCCACAGAAAAAAATGGGGTCGCATTTTCGTACGCCACTGATTATACATATACCATGTATTTGATTAACACTAATAAATACTTAAAAAAAAATGAAATTTCGAAAAGTTCTACACCTTTTCGCTGTGGGATGGCTTGATGTGTGAAAAAAAAAACCGCGGTAAAGCGAAAAGGAACCTCCGTGGCCGGCCTGACGAAGCGGTCTGTAGCGACTGTCCTGATTGGGTCAATTCAAAACCACGTTAAGACAAGAAGTCTTTAAGCGTGGTAGAGCCAAGCGGCGGCTTCTGCTGCTACTCTGATGGGCCGGCTCGACCGGGTTGATACCACAGCCTCGCAGATTGTGATTGTGATTGTGATGCACTCGTTCAGCTCTCCGCGCCTGAGCTCTCTCTACTAGAGACCTCACCGCGGCTGAAACCAGATTTGAAATGTGTTGTGCGCGTGGCCCTAGACCAGATCTAGTGCTTGGGTTAGGAATGCTGGTACTTCCGAGTAGTCTTTTTCCGGACTTGAAAAGTAGCCAACTAAGGTGGTTCATTGCCTACGTAGGATTAGAGAGCATGTTAAAAGGTACCTCCTTCTAGAAAGGATAGGGAGAGGTGGACCCTCTCCTGAAAAGAAGACCCTGAAAGCAGCAAGTACTTCCGCCCACGGTGATGGAAACAATATTAAAAGAAGGTTAAACCTGAAACACCGTGTTATGTTTACAATATAGGATATGAAAAATACAAGCTTACGCCTAAAAAAATAATCGCTCCGTAAAATGTGTGCTCTCAAAAAGAGAAAACTCTTCTTTGACGTCATAACTATGTTTACTCGAACGTCACATTTTTCCTTGTCTTATATAAGTTTCAAGCAACATCACTCTTCCTTATTATTTTTAAATAAGTTTTAAAGCAATTAAATTAGGTATTCATGTTTTGTGTTTTAAATAAATATTTTTATTGCGCGCCTCATATCTTTAGCTTTTGAGGAATTCATTTTCGACTTCTCAAGTCGTAACCCTTTTTAAATAGCCTCTAAGAATGGTATGTCGTGTTTATGGAAAAAAAATATGCCTTTATAAAGAAAAC
Source organism: Bhutanitis thaidina (assembly GCA_029286595.1). Classification (NCBI taxonomy): domain Eukaryota; kingdom Metazoa; phylum Arthropoda; class Insecta; order Lepidoptera; family Papilionidae; genus Bhutanitis; species Bhutanitis thaidina. The sequence goes on along the minus strand of JAGSMS010000012.1, from coordinate 2,780,898 downwards.
CCTCTTACAAATATGATGGAATAAATTTAGGTTGTCGTCAATCGTTCCGTTTGTGTGGTGTACCTTTACATCAAGATTAAGCAGAAAAACACTTGAAATATCATCCCCATTTTTACCAATAGCCTCAGATTTGTATAGAATAGAAATCTTTTGAATATCACTATTTTTAACATTAACGCTTAATTGTTTATAGCGTTTTTAAATGCAGTATATACCACGTGCTCGGCGGTGATAGAAAACATCGTGTGGAAACCTGCATGCTGGTTGTAGCGTGACGGACCCTTCCAGACTACAAAACTCTTAGATATTTGAGAAGATGGCCTCTGCCCAGCTGTGGGCATTTACAAGCTGCTAATTTACATTTACTTTTACATATACTTTTAGACGTAAATTACAATAAATTACCAAAAAATCCTTTACAAAATTAAATAATATCAATGCCGTTCTCAGATTAACAGATTTTGTACCGAGATATAAAAATGACCAACCTGTTGCTGTAGCCATTCGAGATTCAAATAAGGCGGAACCGTATCAGTGAAGCGTTAAGGGTACTCTATTAAATAAAATAGATACCAACGAAATATTACATTATACGCCTTATTCGTCAGACAGGATATTTATAGTTGTACGATCAATCTATGTAAAAAAATTCATCTCTTTACCCAGTTTGTTTTTTATACTAATATGTATTTCGATTGAGTTTTTTTTTATTCGAAAGGGGGCAACGAGCAAGCGGCTCACCTTATGATAAATTTACCAACGCACACGAACATCTGAAACACCAGAGGAGCATGATGAAATTCACCACTCTCGTTACGTTGTCTCCCGGAGACATAAAGTGAATTACGGAAACGAATTTGGCTAATTTAAGTCGGTGCCAGATCTGACTACTTATATATTGGCTACTTTTTAAATGCGGTAGAGCCAAGCGGCGGCCTTTGCCCTCGAATGGGCCGACTAGACCAGGTTGGTACCACGGCCTCGCAGAATACCGGCGTGAAGTAGAGACATCTTGTGCTTCTGCGTTTCGTTTGTTGAGCGAGGTAACCGGAGGCTCACTCCCCCTTCCTATCCCCCTTCCCATCCACCTTCCCATCCCCCTTTCTCATCCTTCCTCCTATCTCCCAAATACCCTTAAAGGCCGGCAACTCACTTGCAGCACCTCTGGTGTTGCAGATGTACGTGGGCAACGGTAACCACTTGCCATCAGGTGAACCGCTTGCTCGTTTGCCGCCTTACCCGTAAAAAAATAAATTTGCACTGTTAATGTAGAGTTTAATAGAGGTTTAGAAATAAATTTCGTCAAAATTTGATAGTTTTGAACAAGATATTTCTACGGGGACCGTAAAATACGTATTTCGTCTACATTAATAAAATAAAATTTGTTTTAAGCTGATAATGAAATTTCTGCTAGAGAAAATTCACATATACCTTTGTAATCGTTTCCTCAAGTGGAATTCATTTCGTCGGAAAATAACCGAGAAGTATTCCAGCCGCTTCGAGTGGTAGCTGGGGGTAAAAATTGCTTATTTCGCGACTTGAGGTAAAACGGTCCGCTCCTTTTACTTCTAACGACGTTCACTGTAAGGTGGGATGAGAAAATTTCGTTAGACCTTTTAAATATTAAATGAAGACTTTATATCCATAAACGCTTTTTTGTGTTTCCCATTCGTTGGATGTTATTTAATAAATAAACCGGAAAAATAAAAAAACTAACAAACTAACAGATAAAGATATTTCAACCATGTTTTAGTGTTATTAAATATTTTCATTTTATCAATTAATTCATAATAATACATACCTCAATGTGTGCTTTAAGATTTGGCACTACGGTGAAAGTAATATTTACGTATTTTACCGCGTTTAATTTTTGCTTTTATATTACCAACGTTAGTTATCTACGCAGGTAGGACTAAAAATAATAATAAAAAGCTGAAGGTACCCCGAGTTAGCTATGATATCAGGACGTCTAACACCTCAGTCTTCCCATGACTGTAAGCACTCGAAACGTCGAAACCATAGGTTATAAGTTTTGTAAGTTATGTGGATGTCCCTGACGTCACATCGCCTCTTTTTAGCTAGCTAGCGCAGCTATTGTCTGCAGAACCGATTTGACAAGTACACCGAGCATCGCCAGCGCACCGCGATTCCACCAGAACACTCGCTCACTACCACAGTCGTGATGGCACGGATATCGGTCTTCTCGCTTTTGTACACGAATCAACGCCTAATAATACAGTTACAGTATCGAAAATCTTTTAAGAAGAGCTTGATATTCACCAGTGGGAGAGATACTAGAATACGAGTGTATGGTCACCACGTGCAACTTGATGGTAGGTCTCCTTTTATCCCCAAGATCCTGATGAGATAAGCACCGCTTCATACATATTCCTGCTGCAAAACAGCGATGCAACCACTGTTGAGTTCCGCCTTGAAGGTTATAGGGAGCCAGTATAATACAGTCTTTGAGGCATTTCGCCTTTAGGAGTGTCAACGCACATGTACAATTCGTCTATTGAAGTTTTCAGGTAGCCATGGGCTGCAGTAACTTTTAATGAAACTAAACTCGCAGCAATGAACGCCATTATTGGACGCTGCTGCTACTCGAACGGGCCGCCACGATCGAGGAAATACCACGACCTCGCAGAATACTGGCGTGATATAGAGGTATCTTTTGCTACTGCGTTTCGTTCCATGAGTGACGTAACCGGAGGCACAAGCTCTCTCCCCATCCTCTCTTCTGCCTCCCACCTTCATTTGAAATATCATTCAAAGGCCGGCAACGCACCAGCAGCTCCTCTGGTCCGTGCGTGGGTGATTCATCTTCAGGGGTATGTATAAAATACCCCTCCTGGAGAAAACGGGCCTCAGGTTAACCCTCTTTACCCCGACGTCATTTCAGGGGGGTGCTACTCCCCCGGTCCAGGGTATCGCCTTCTGCGGTTTTAATGTAAAGATGTTACGTATTTCACGTCTTATGTCTGGTCTTTATCGTGCTTCCCCGTTTCCCCTTTGGTTGGGTAGCGAATTCAAGAATTCAGCAGGTGTTCATGTGGTCCATTATCAGCTCTGTCATACATCCTCCTTCCTAAACGGACCACGAAATGTTGGATGTTCTCAATTTTTGTATCTCTGGCGATGACGCTTCTGACATATCGGCCAGTTCCCAACATTATCCTTATGGATATGGATAATCCTCCTCTGGTTTTGCAGATGTACGTGGGCCAAGGTAATCGATTACCATCAGGTGAGCCGGTACCTCTTTTTTAACTTTTCTCATAAAATAATCCACGGCAACTGATGAACGCAGTTCTAGTGATAGTAAATTTGTATTTAACTAAGACTTTCTCAAATTATTTGAGAGAGTTTTGAAGCCGGGTTGGGCCCGTCAAGCTACTCCAATGTGGATCGGCGAACTTAGCGAGCTAGAGCTAGAGTAAGATATTCTAACCAGCTTTACTTACAAAGTTTTCCACGTAGCGGTTGAAAAATTCAGCACTTAAAATTGCTATTAAATTAAGTAGGACTGGCGTACTATGAAATTAAAGGAAGCGTCCTGACCACTAGGGTAACACGGCTCTCATCAATTTGTAGATAGAACCTCATTTTTAACCAGTATTTTGGTGAGGTTAGTAAATTAGTTTGCACGGAACTCTTGAACGTTATGAGATAACAACTGTAGTGTAAAAAGACCTTGGAGTTCTAGAGTTTTTGCATATTGCATGTTAATTGTCCTAATCTTGAAGGCCATCGGAAGAACAAACAAGGGACTATTGTTTTTTAATAGTTCTGGTCGTGTAATCAAACAATATATCAACAAAAGTAGAAATTACAAAATAATCTTTTCAAATATATCCTTTCATTTCGTTATATTCATAATGTCTGTTTATTATAGTGCTACTTATTTCACTATGAAAAATTGTATATATGTAATGATTTACGAAGCGTTTTGCGAATAAATATGTTTGTTTATTGGATACAGTTTAAATAAAGTTGAATTGTGTTTTATGTAATGATCCAATGTGTGTGTGTCCTATATAATGTGTCAGTATGTGCACTTACTGATAAAGATCACACAATTAGAATCGCTGAGTTATCTATGGAGAGGAAAGAGGAAGAATGATGCTTGAATATAGTGCACTACGCTAATCTCTTATTTGTTAGAAAAGTGTCTGTACGTTTCCCTTGCATTTATATTTAATAAACTTTTCTCTAATTGTCCAGTCTGTCTGGATGGTTGTCTTTAATATTTCTATTTTAATAAAATCTAATAGTTGTACTATAATAATTAAAGACACTATGTCGCATTCATGACACCTGTTTCGATTTTAATACGGCTGTAAATTTACCGGCGAATTGGAACCTTAGACAAAACTAACTATTGATGAAACTACAAGGATTGCATGGATACCATTTTCATGGATTGCAACATACTTAAATTATGTCGATTATTCATTGATAAAAGATGCCTGTACCTTTGTGTCACAGTTATAAATTACCACAAGGCAGATGATGTTGACCAGTTTTACTATTGTAAAGATGTTGGAAAAATAACATTGCACAAATTCGAATTGAAAAATAAAAACAATAAAATGGAACATGTTACCCAGTACGAAGAGAAGAAAAGCACCAACACCTTATATATTTGAGGAATTCTGAAAAATATTTATTTTAGGAATTTTTAAAATAATCTCATTGTATTTCCAAGCCATAACTGTTATTAAAAAAGTCAAAATAACTGTGCACATTTTTAAGCAAACTAGTAGGTTTTTTTAGTAAAAAATAATCTAATCTTCTACATTTTATATGTGCCGTCTGACAATCATAAACTACAGATGCACAAAAACCGGGACTTGGATTATTTATAGGCCATACAATTGTTGTTAGTGTAACTGATTGCTGAGCCATGGGTCCTGGTCGTGAAAGAATCCAGCCAAGAGCCGAAGACAATAGTTAGAAAAAGAACAAAAAAAATTGATTACGATCTTATCGCGTTTGCATTACTTGATGTATTCTATATTACCAAAATCAAATAATTTATTCAACATAAGAAACATTCATTTTACTTGTAATTTTTAGTCCGTCATCGGATACCGACAAGATAAACTGTTTAAGAGTCTACTTCGTAATTACCTAATAGAATAATAGATCATTGACAATATTCGGCTTATCTATTTTAGATTTTTATCATATATTTATTTATGTATCCTTTTATATACTTGTATACGTATTTGTGTATTTTATGTTATAAATATTTATTTAATTATATAGTTTATTTATATGTACTAATCAAGTTATTTTTATTGGAGTTTTTTATTTTATTTTATATATTTTTTTCTTTGTTTTATACCTGCCAACTACCTTTCACCATAACAAGGGTTGACTGGTAGAGAATGCCACTTGGCATTAAGTCCGCCCATTGTAACCTTAAGCTTAAGGCAATAAAGAATAAATAAATAAATAAAGACAGATGAGTACCTTTGTGTTTACGCATACATTTGCGGCACTATAACATATCCTGACCATTGAAAACTTAGAACTGCCGATAGTATTTGGGAGTTGCTGCCGTGAAATCGCTCAGGACGACTTCTTCACGATCATTATCGGCCAGGACATAGCGAAATAGAAATAAAAACAGTTTCACAAACTTAGCTTACCACTCTCAGCGAGATACTTTCAACTTTTTGCCAAATATCGAGCTCACCTGTATATGGTGCAATCTGTTAACTAGCAGACCAGGCTGTAACAGCCAATTGATGCCGAAACGTCTATCAGAATATGATGAAAATCACATACATGATGGGGAGCAGCATCTCAAGTGCTAGGGTATCGTCGTGTTCATTAATCCGCTCGCAAGCTTAGTGAGTACGGACAGATCTTCCATGCATGGAATGTTAGGTAAACATCATGTTGTAATAAATAATTTTACTATTTCATTTTACAACATTAATCTTTAATTATCTTAAATGACAAATAAAATCTTCAATTACGTATTCAAATAACGGTTGAATTCCAGAACGCGTTCTTAAACTATTAAGACATACATAAACTCTTTTTACGTCGATTCAAACATCCTTCTTTTCACTTATCATATTATACAAGGTTTTTATAAAAATCACATAAAACAAGGAATGTAATAGCATTTAAACAATCAAAAATTAAAGTGACAATTATAAAGACAATTACAAAGAAAAAAGTTATATACAATTAATATAGAAAATCTTAATGTGCACAAAATACTCTGTTATTTTATTTCTCCAATGACCTTTAGTTTTTGATACAACCTCCATATTTAAATATTACATAAGCTTACAGAGTATTGGGATTGGATTTTTGTATTTCAGAATGGTTAATTTAGAACAATCTCACCTTAATTGCCGGAAGTCAATGTAAATAGACGGCTGAAGATCCCGCTTGGTAGTTATTTATATCCAGTACTGGGATAATTGTTACGTAAAGAAAATATTAATTTGGTTAATATTTCTCTGCACGTACTAAATATTAATAAGAGAAGAGATTATTTTTCCAAAGTACAATTAAAGGAATGATTTAAAGGTTTTTTCTGGTAAGGGTTTTGAAAACCCATTTGAACAGTTATTAATTTTTCATTTCAAGTCATAAAACTAGCCAGTCTCATTAATTTAATAATTAAAAATGATCAGTCAATATATTTGATATTTACTTCACATTTTCTTTGTTTTTTTTTTAAGGGGATATGGTCTTAGCGTTGTTACTCAGTGCAACGATATTTTAAAAACTTACTCGAAGACACATAAGGCAAGGTAAAAAGTGTGTTCACTTTAAAATGTAATTTGATCATGTATATACAGCATTATTTAGGTTATAGTAGACTATGTACATTGATTCATTTTATAATTTAAACAAGAAGTTCAAGGAAAGAAACATTTCTTATACATCTCTCTTCTGTAGATGCCTTATTTATATTATTGTAATATTTGATAAATGAAATATTTCTTACAATTATATCACAATTTTTACATGTTTTTAACGTCATTATTTACACTTTGTAGTTAAAATTCAGACAAAATATCTTTTTAAAATAATTGGTTACAAAAGATTTCTTGAATTTTAATTTTAATTTATATCGTGTATGAGAATTAATAATTAAAATAATGTTGTGTAAAAATATCGTTTTTAAAATGTTCTTAATATTTTTAATCCAAAATTATCTTTCGCTAAATATTTTAAAAATTAAAATTAGCTAGAATTTAAATTATTTCTTAAATACAGTTAACGAACAGTGAGCATAGCAAAAGAAAAAGTTAATTTAAAAAAAATCTTAAAATGAAGTAAACGTGAACACCAATTGTGAACATAAAGTTTGCAGGAAATATTTTGTTTGATTTTGATGTAAGTATAAGATTTCTATAATCTTTTGCCTCATTTTGCGAGGGATAAGTATAGGTTCTATCGGTAACACTCTTAACGGCTGCCGGGCATGGTAATAATTCTACAGGTATTTGCAACAGCATTCGCTCATTTTCCTTCTTAACTATTTTTGAATTTTCTACAAACTCTTCATCAATTTCATCTTGAAATAACTCATCAAAATTATCTTTGTAATCTCTTACTTGACTCTTATCATCGTCTATAAGATAATTAGTTCCAATTATGTTTTTGTCGTAATAATTATGCAAGTTCTTTGCTGGATCAACGGTAAATTTACAGACAAAGTTTTCTAATGACGTTCGCACTTTAATGCCCCTCGCTTCGTGACGTAATTTGTGCATCCATGCTAGATGACAATCACAGTCAAAGTCGTTACCTGTAAAAGAGAACACATTATGTTTAGGCTTATCAACAAAATACCGCCATTAATGTACTGAATATTCTTAAGTAAAGAGGAATATACTGTATTTTTGTCACAATGCCAACCTCATTTGTCAATAAGCTAACTAGCAAACAAACGAGGCTCTTTCATTTACTGAAGTCCTTAAAAAATGTTACAGATACTGATTGCAAGCAGCATCTATACGGTAAGGACATGTTATAACAGCATTGATCCAGTCATTTACCCAAATATTGTGAGTATGGACTCAAGACTGGAGGACAAGGAGTCAAAGAAATGTTGGCGCTTTATTGGAGAGTTCAACGTTCACAGGTGGACTCGAATAAGCTGTCAAAGAAAAAAAAGATAAATACGAATATAACTTAAATAAAAAAGGGAAAAACAAAATTATTAAAATACACTTAAATTTGGTCGTTATTACCTTCTAAATAAATGTAGCTCTTTTGGGTCTTCAGGTTATCATAAATAGGTTTAACATTATCGAATGTAAATCTTTTTAATTTGTTGTATCTTAAATCTAATGCTGAAAGACCTCGAACTCCTTCGAATAATCCACTAATTAAAGTAACTATTTTATTGTGACTTAAGCTCAATTTTTTCAATAGTGATAAACCGTCAAACGTTCTTTGTGCTAATATATAAATCTCATTGTAGTCAAGCAATAATTCTTGAAGATTCCACAATTCGGTAAACGTGAATGAGTTTAAAACGGCCAACTTGTTCCTTCTTAAGTCTAGACGCTTTAGATTAGCAAGTCCGTCGAAACATTCTTTCTTGAGTTCGCTTATATTGTTTCGGTCCAAATCCAATTCTAACAAGTTTACAAGATGTCTGAATGTTCCATCTTCAATAACACTTATATTATTGCTCGTTAAATATAATTTCTGTAGCTTTGGTAGTTCATAAAATGTTTCTGTAACAAGTCGCTTTATCTTGTTCTCATCCAAAGTTAGAATAGTTAAATTTGGCAAATTGTAAAACGCTTGTTTATCTAAACTTACAATTTGGTTTTTCATTAACGTCATTTCCTGCACTGTCGATAAGTTAACAAATGAATAACTTTCAATTTGCTTAATTGAGCTATATTTGACACTAAAAATTCGTAACTTCCCAAGGTATTGAAAAACGTTTGTTGGTACGAAACTTAAACCGCCGTCGGCTCTAACATTGAAGGCTAAATTCTCAATATTAGACTGTGAGGTAAAGCTAGGCCATAGAGAATCTGTTTTTTCTATGCCCCCGTTAAACACCCAGCATTCTGTTTTAACTGCTTCATTAATGTCTTGACTATATTCGCAGTAGCAATGAACTTTTGAATCTCGGTCACTAATATCACATATATTAGTGGTGGTTTCAATGATTTTTTCCTTTTGCTTTCTTCTGCTTGCGTCAAGAGCCTCTATTGCAAATAGCAACAGTAGCAAGGCAGCGGGTATCTTCTGAGCCCGCATGCCTTCTACCTGAAAAAGGAGAAAAGAGTTACATTACGTTGCTCCAGTGTTAAATTAAAAATAAAAAGCTACAAACTAAGTTTATTATCTATAGTAATGTAGTACAAGGGGCGACAGTGACTGGCCTCCGTTAACTCACTCGCCGAACAAAACGCAGAAACAGAAGATCTATATCACATCGTTATTCTTCGAGGTCGTGATACTACCCCGTTCGATTAATTATACTATATTTCAAATGTATTGTAATTTCATTTTGCTTGTTTTCCTTAAAATGTTAAAAGCCAACCTAGTATTTAATTAAAAATAATTTTCATAATTATTTCCTTGTAATAAATTAATTTATTTTATAACCACAGATAAGAAAACCTTAAAACTCCAGATACAATTTTTACTAAATTTCGTCATGTAGTAATAATTGTTTTCTTTGTAAGAGTTGACTGGGGAAAAGCTTGAAAAACCTCATACCTTCTCGCAGATGCCGAGCAAACAATCTAGAAAATCATTTAACTTTTAATTTTATCAGCCTAGAGAGTGTCCACTGCTGGACCTCTTCCATAAGCCATCTCCCATAATCACCACGCTCGGGAAGTGGATTAGCGATCGTAGTACCAAACCACCATAGACTATGCTGCCCGTCATCGGTGTGGTATATTTTAGTGTGGTAGCCATTTTACTATTTTCAAGGCTTTTTCCTTAGTCGCCTCTTACAACACCCGCGGGAAGAAAGGGTGTGGCAGATTCTTAGGCCGTTATCATACGAGAAAATCGTCAGACCTTAAAAGGACAAACAGATGAACGGTAGCGTCTAAACTGCGAGAGGTTTGGTAAAACACATTTACTACCTTAGTCTATTATAGTCTAGTGTTGGTTTGTATATAATCGCCACCCTGGGTAAGCGAGGTAGTGAGCGCAGTGCCGATACCCTCACACTAATGATGCTGCTCCTTCTCAATAGTAGGGAATCTGGTTTTGTAAAATTCGAATGGATATTTCCGGTCACCAGAGAGTGGTTTATTGGCTAGCAGAGCGTACCACGTGCTGGTTAGTTTGGTATATGGCGAAAGAGATGGTACTTTATTTTTTTGCAGTGTATTTACTCACTCATTTACTACGATGATATTGGTAACAGAGTCTTGCATAATGGATATCCGTAATTGCTGTCTACCCCTAAAAGGTAACTGGTGTATTTATTTATATATAATAAAGAACAGGTACTTTCGTACTCAAGTATTACATTGAGTAAAATTTCGTAATCTAAACCTTGTACCACGTCCCCACCGATGTAATTATATAATTTTGTTATCTTAACTGCTAACGTTGAAATGAGAATTAATTGAACAAGCCCTATATATTATGAGTACAAAATTAAAGGCTGCAAAATTATAGGAAGGCTTGAAATCACTCGGAGCGTTGCGAATATTACACGTCGACTTACGTAGCATTTTGGCCTAGCGTTCTGTAATGTATTTTGAAAAGCTTTACGAAAGTACTAAGAGATAATTAATTTCGCTGAAATGCTTTAATTTGCGTATAGAAAGAAAATTATACGAAATTATTATGTAAATTACATACTGTTAAACGGTATCGACAAATATAAAATACTTTGTGTTCTAGAAACTGACGTCATGTACAGAAAAAATATTGTAGAATCAGTCTGAAGAAAAAATCATCAAAATTATCACACAAACAATAAAGTAACGCATAATAGCCAACCCTTTGCGATGTTCTTTGCTCTGCAGCGTTCATTTCACTAAATGAACTGATTAAGTACACGTTAAGATTAACGTATATGTTACAAAACAAACGAAACTAAAATCTATGATGAACTTAAACTTCTGAACAATATTTATTATTATCTTACAACGCGAAGACACAAAACAAAAACACTTAGCACTAAGTGTGTACTGAGTATCTGTTTTCTAATTAGCCTAAATCTCCCTGAAAACGTTTATCCCCTATCATTTAAGTAAACAAACTATAAGCTGTGCCAAAAATACTTGAAACAACTATAAGAAAAAAAAGCGTAACCTAAGAAATCAACACACAAGCTAAAAAGTTCGTCGATGTTACTTCATGGTATAAAGATTTGTTTGACTACCGCACAGAGTATATGACAACTGTCAAAGACGCCTGCCCTCAACGATGTTCCGCTCCCGCACACCGCCTCCCACTCTCTACGGTTCCATCACAGTACCTACTTGTCGGCTACCGGCAGTCAAGCGTGATCTTGGGTGTAGTACATAGGTATAGCGAAATCGACGTGAAATCATCGCGCGGATTCAACAGAATATAACTTTGTAATTTTTCAAGATAATGCATTTTTAAATGTTGTTTATACTTTTTATTATTAGGTATAAATTCATAAAAACAAAACTATTGTATTAAAAGACACTTCCTTATTGCTTATTGCAACCCGCACACGACCTATTAAAAATATTGTTCCAGTGTATAAGATATAACCATGCCAAGTTTCATATAAATCCATCCCGTAGTTGCCGAGCCTATTGTGTTCAAATACAGACACAGTTCTGACAGACAGACAAAAAATTAAAACAAAATTCTCCATCGATAAAGAAGTATATAATTAAAATTAAATTTTCAAAAAATATTTAATTAAAATTTCAGTTTTACTATAGTACATAATAGAAAATAAATAATTAAAAAAAAAACTGTACAGCAAAAAAAACCTTCACTGGAGATATAATTTTCTCGCAAGTAATGCCATTTGGCTAATGCGGTTATGGAGATTTCATGTCGATTTCATGTCTATTTCATGTTGATTTTGCTTCATTTATAACCACGAGGTGCTGAATAAGGCGACTAATGGTTGCTAAAGAAGGCGACTGGTTGGCACAAAGGAATAATCTCTACAAATTTTAGCTAATTTTGTCGATACCAAGTGACTGCAGTTTTAGACTCTGCTATTCCCTTTATTATCGTGGTTATTGTAAGAGGCAACTAAGGGAAAAGCCTTGAGAATCCCATGAAAATCTACAGAAGGAAAACCCCGCTCGCCACCCGTATCTTTCTATCTTCCGAAAAGGCGAGAATTGGATAGCGGAGTTGTGCCAAGAAGAAATACGTAATATCTAATCGCTGGTTCGTCTGTTAGTGATCTGTAACTTCGTTCAGAAGAGACTTGACCGTTTGTTGTCATATTCACACAATGTATCAGTTTTTTCCAGACGATTGTTCATAGCTAGGATGTGATGGTGGCGCTGTAGCCTAGTTGTAAATAAATTCTAAAATTACTGATTCTTGAGTAATTTAAAATACCGCCGTATATTACATTCATAAATTTAAATTATGAATATAACATATGTCGGTTTAGTACCAAAATGTAAATCTTTGATTGGTAGGTGGCGCTGTCGTCGAGCTATTAAGCAACTAAGAAATAAAATTTATCGCGCCACCTACCGGATAGGGCAGAAGGTCTACCGAGTCAGCTAGTAAATATATATATATACGTAATAATATATAACATAACATAACATATATAACATAAATATAGCACAAGTACATAGTGCAATATACGAACAGCGGCGATATGAGGACAACTATTTACGTTTTAGTGCTATTTATATTTTTTTAAAGTGAATTTGTGACTCGACTATAAAAAATATTGACACCTCAACTAAGTACAAAAGAAGTAAGATTATCGGTTATGTATGCGCTGCCAGGGCATAGCTTGCCCGTTGCAGTTTATTTGAGATCTTTTTTCCGCCATATATCAGAGGCTATAAACTTTTGAGGTATACGTCGATCTTTACGACACCCACGGGACGAAACCGCATAGCAGCTTTACGAAAAACCCTCTTCACATGTCCAGAAGTCGGCTGTCTGCCAGCCCCTGTTAAAAAAAATTAGCTAAAAAATACGTAATATTATAGCATTAACATCGCCGTCTTGAACAATGCCTGTGTTGTTTTGTAGCATTGTGAAGGAAGCCCTGATTAATAACCGTTACTGAAACCACAAGAAGTTGAAGGGTTGTTGCGCCCTGTTTATTTGTCTGCGGTCGCTTCTCATCAAATTAATCGTTTTGTATTGTTCACTGTTGTAACATTTATCGTCTAGTACTAGTAAAATCGCGCTACCATAAATCTCGAGCACTTACTTTTGTATTACATTCTGAAAGAAAAAGATTTTCCAACAGAAAAAGACTATATTTATTAACAGAATCAGTGCAATAATTATATTTAGAAAAATTATACTGCAATAAATGCAATAATCATGGAATCCGGGGAAATAGATAACACATACACGATACAGATACAGATTTATACCCTAGACAGCCCCTCTGCCCAAGATTAGCGATCGCTGGGCCAGATACCTCGCACCTTAGACGATACCCTTTATCCTAATTTTGCTCTGGTATTTTTCGAGATGGTTATACCGCCATGTGTTGGTAGCCATTGCGAATTTCAACCCTATTTCCCTTATTCGCCTCTTGTTGTGGGCTGGTATCCGCATCTACACGACTGTGCGCGTATTTTGCGTGTGAGATTATTCGCCTCTTACGAAACCCATTAAGAACAAATGGCGGTGGCAGATTATTACGCCCATACCACACTGGCAATGGACCAGTTAAAGTCTTACAAATAGTCCAAACAACATCAGCGATGTGGATAAAATTTATTTCCAACATTAATGTGAATATCTTCTTATTGATTTACTGCTTTGTGAGTCGTTTCCTGAAATATTTGGAACGTTGCTAACACGTTTCATGTTAAAAGTAAGACAGTAGCACGCCCTCGGGCCGGGAAATGTATCTGTGTTTTTTTTTTTTGTAACCGGATCTATAAATCGGAGCAATAAATTTACTAGGACCGATATTGGGGAGTATTGTTCGTAGTTTTTAGAATTTTCATTTTTGTATTGCAACGCACTATCTAGTGCGTGTAAGCTAACGACAGTATTACGATTAACGTTTGCTTCAGGAATCAGTGTACCTGCTAGCTAACTAGTAGGCCCTAGATTGGAATCCCAGTCGAGAGAGAGAGAGAGAGAGAGAGAGAGAGGCAAACGAGTTTTAAGTTAACTATTTATTTATGGGTGTGTTTTACATGCTACGTTTCTAGTATACATTTTGCTATTGCTTAGAAGTTGAAATCCATGGTCTACGTAGATTTCATACGAGATTCAGCGGCAAACGCCAAAGCTTTACAATACTGGTTGTCAGGAGGCTGTACTGGAGATCTATTTGTTCCACTCAGTAGATAAAATGGCTTTATTAAGGCACCTAGTGTGTTCGCAATTCCGTGCGTGATCTTTCTTTGCGGATTGCGCACACAAAACATTTCTTTTATAATTGAAATTATTGATTTTTCGTGTTACAAATGTAGTGATATTCCATAATGTGTAGTGTCAGCGATACACGTTACATACGAAAAGGTGAAGATGACAATAAGAAGGTGCAATGAATATAATTTATACATACATGGTTAAATCCGCAGTGTCATTCGTTTAGAATCTTAGTTAACTATATAATTGTTTATTAGTTTCAAAAGGTGTAAATAACCACAAGAGAGATCGATGTCTTGGAATAGAACAGAAACCAATAAAATAAAATTAAAAGTGCCAATGAAAGATGTCATGAAAGATGTTGCATTTGTATTTAGCAAACTGGATCTTCCGCCATCAGTCGATCGCCACAGCCTCGTCCGTTAGTCGTCTTAAGGGGTCTATTTTACCAGTTTATTAGTCACTAATGAGTCAAAGCGCTAATGATAATGACGTGAAAGCTAAAACCGTGCTTAAATCAGTCAACACGCTCGGTGGGCGGGCTTGCAAGCACAGAGACGGACCTACGCACTTATAATATTACAACCAACCAAGTATTCTGTAGATATTTACCACGAGACGATCGAGTGTTAAGTTATGAAGAAGCGTTAACATTTTTATAATTACAATATGACGATTATTGTAGTTAAGATTGCCGTGATAATATAACGCAATAATAAACTGTCATGATCACGATGTAAATTGCTAACTTACAAATGTGACAATGCACGAAAAACCTTTGCAAAAGCTATTTTTAAGTATTCCCTATGACAGGGGCGTAAGACTCTGCTTCCTAGATTTTCCGTGCATTTTGTAAGAGGTGATTGAAAATTCACAAAATTTTTACATGATACACCCAAGAGGCGGCTTCGGACTTTCACTGCCCGAATAGATTTTTTTTTTATGGGAAAGGCGGCAAACGAGTTGACCTGAACGATGGTTCATCTGATGGTAAGTGATTACCGTCACCCGCGAACATCTGCAACACCAGTGCTGCAAGTGCGTTGCCAGCCTTTTAGGGTATTTGGGAGATGGAAGGGAGGATGAGGAGGGTATGAGGAGAGTATGGGGGTATTCTGAGAGGCCGTGGCCGGTCGAGCCGGCCTATTCAAACTGCAGCAAAAGCCGCCGCTTGGCTCTACCACGTCTAAAACATGTCAAACATGGGTTAGGCACATGGGCTCGCAGAATAGTGGCGTGAAGAAAAAGCATCTTCTACTTCTGTGTTTTGTTCGGTAGGTGAGGTAACCGGAGGCCAACTTCTCCAGCTCGTTCCGTCCACAAATATCCTAGAAGGCCACGCACCTGCAGCTCCTCTGGTGCTGCATAAGTCCCTGGGCGTCGACAATCAATTACCATCAGGTAAACCTTAAAAGGCTTGTACGTATGCCCTTTACCATAAAAAATTGTCTCCTTTAAGACAGGAAACTTTTTATCTCATCCAGATTTCGCTAAAAACAACATTATGGATTATGCGGGCGAAATCGCGTGCTGTCGCTGGCTTTCCATATTAATCTACCTGAAGATTTTGCTTAAGTCTAATTCGTGTTTTTGTTGTATAAAGTCTCGCTATAAAGCGAAAATTGCCTCTCGTATTCACGGCTTTCTTAAATTAAAGAAACTTGGCAAGTCCGTGGGGAACATGTTTTGTATATAATACACGAACTCGAGTGCACAGCGTCGGTTTACTACCTGAACTAAAATGTGTTTTAAGAATATATTTACCACTTACCTGTTTGTAAAATAAAATATTGATATAGAACCTTCATATTTTTAGAAGATTTCTTATCCTTCTTTTCTAGTAAATACTTAAATTTTATAATGAAATTAGCAATTTGATTAATTTTATTAATCATAGATTTTTTTTAACTGTTTGATTTTAAAATATTTTTCTACAGAATACATGTTACATTATTTCGTTTGATTTTATTTACTCATTGGTAATATTGAATATAGAATTAATATACAATAATTTATGTGTAGCCTCACTTAATTTAACAGCTGCTTATATGGTCCCAAATAACCTAATTTATCCAGCATATATATCCAGCAGCGGTTTAATTAGTTTCTTGAAGGTTTAGAACTAAAGGTTGCAAACGGTTTGGCAGTAGTTGCTAAAAGTAAATAAGTACTCGTCTTTAATCCAACGCCTTTTATAGGCAATGATCCATTTTTAAAGTGGATGGATATTTTTAGAAGTTTTGGGCACAAGTAAAGAATGAATGCGGCTTACAATTAAAATAAATATATACATACTATAGAAGGCGCTTATAAATGACAACACTCGAACATTAAAAAAAAATTCTATTCAATTTTATTACGATTTTTGAAATCATTTTATCATAAACTAACGTAGATATAGTAAATTATTTGAAGCTGTGGTCACGGCGGAAAAAATCTTGAATAAATGGTTTAAGGTTTTTTTCTTGTATTTACGCGACTACTACTAAACCACAGTATTACGCGAATTAGAAAAAAAAAATTCATTAAAGGATTTAATCGCGTTTAATTAGCTTTTTAAAATAATAGTTCATCGAATTTTAGTGCAGTAATAAAATCTTTTTCGCTCTTAAATAAATTACAGTAAGATATCAAAAGTACAAACGAAATAAGATAAAATCGCCTTCATGACTGAGGCGTAAGGCTTATTATTGCATGTGCTAAATGAAATGTTACATTAAAGCAATATCACACGCGGGGTTAATGAGAACCTTTAGTTAATGTTCTCCACACTTGTTCCATTTCACCGAACAAATAAATGTTGCTTTATTTATTTTGATACCATCCGGACTCGACTTTTGTGCTAAATTTTAATTTCCCTCTGTATTATATTCGGTAGTTAAATTTTGCTATTCTAACTGCTACTATACCGCAAAGCCTCAAGACCAAAGTATACAACCAGTGCGTGTTGCCAGTGATGACATACGGATCCGAGACTTGGTCCTTCACTGCAGGCCGTATGATATACCGCCATGCGCGTCGTAAATTCAGTGCTTAAAAGGGCTATTAACAGTTTCAGTGGTTCCGGCATCGGGGATCGAACCCAGGTCAAAGGCGCTATATGAAATTTTAGCTAGCGCCCTGACCACCAGTTGCTAAGTCTTATATGCCCAATAATTTCTCTGACTACAGTGTCTTTAGAACCAAAACACACCATTGCTTTGTGGCAGAATAACTTGCACAACAGTTATTTTTCTATGGGAACGGGGGCAAAAGGGCAAGGGGCTCACCGCTCACATAAAGTACAATTAATTGTATATATTTAATCACAAGAAACACATGTGATTAAATATGTATAATTAATTATAAATAAACTAATAAAGTAATATATAAATGAAAATTTAAACTAAATAAATATTTTACTATACATAGTTTTAAGCTATTTTATAATTTTTAGTAGATTAACCTCTTTGAGTTATCAATCCTGACATTACTCCTAACAATATAATTTCAATTGTTTTAAATTTATGTCACGAAATGGGATAATACAGGATCAGGCGGTTTGGATACTTATATATCTAGTTTCGCAGTATCCATGCATTCAAATTGGTATTTTACAATCGCATGAATTATCGTTTAAAGTGTGATGAAACGGGCAAAATATATTTTTCACATCAAAGCTGTGTCGCTGCATCAGAAATGCGAAACATTAGGAAAGTTGAAACTGGAACAGGAGCCTCTCGACACGTAATGGGCCTTCCTGGCGCCCTTTCCGCCTTTTAAAATGCCGAGTATTAAGAAACTAACGGAGAAAATGTTGTGAATAACTGAATTTTTTAAAAATGTTAAAATATAACGTGGCACTTTAATGTGTGCGAACTAAAATTTCGAGTTTAAAGAAACCTTTCAATTTGCTGAATAAGAGAGTGATCATTAATTTTTTTTTAATTTTTGTATGAACAGAAAATATTATGGTATGAAGTTGCAAAATGTTTTGACTAAACGTAGATTACGTCATTGTTATAGGAACATAAATGTGAAAATGAAAATAAAAACAAAAATATTTGAAGGGATATGAACAAGAAATAATTTATATTAAGTAACTATAAATGAAGTATGGAATAATAATTAAAAACAATTAAGTATTTTAACTAATTCAAAATTATTAGCAGTTTGTTAACAGGTTATGTGTGAGATTGTATGTGAGTTTGTGTATGGGTATTTGTGTTCTTATTGGTCTGTATGTGTATGTGACTATGTTTGCGTGAAAATATAAAATATGTATAAATAAATGCTTGCAGTCTCATCTGACCGTTTTAATGAAACCCTCTGCTATTCCATATGTCCGGCTTATCGGTGTCATATCTTTGAACTAACTAAATAACATTGTAAAAAATGAGTAATTAAATTTTTTCCTAATAAAAATACTCCTATTGTAAAATATGAACCTGTAACTAATCAAATATCAACACATACTCCTTACTTAAATCTAACTTTGTTACACTTCAATAGGGTCTGGCACTTAAGGATCAAGGTGGTGTAAGTAAGCCCTACTTTAATCGGACAGTGGTCGTTCTAAAGGTATCCGTTTCAAAGGTTTGCAAGGTCCATTAATTTTAGGGGTCAGACCCTACATCTCAACTATGCATTCTTCACATGGATCTTAGAATTTATAAACACGTTTCAGCTCTTAATGTAGCTACCACTTCGCTCATTTAAACCTTGCCTATAAATTCGTTGAGATGTAATTCTCATCTTCTTTCTACGTTAATTTAAATATATTATTATCTTTCCGTTATATCTGCAGGATTTTCATCTCATACAGTTTTATTCGTTAACGGCGCAGGTTTGCATAACTGAAATGCACTAGATAAATATGATAGAATCAAATATGTCAGTAACTGGCATTTATTATTTCTTGTTTAATAACGAGATCAGCTTTTATATTCTTCTATTCAGCTTTTTGGCTATCTTGTTCTGGTAATTATTTTTTCTCCACTAAACATTTTTCACATACATGCTTAATACTGGTTCGTCAATTCGATTCACTTTATAGTAAATATTATATTTGTTATTGAAGTCAACTCAAAGGGTACTTTTATTTATTGTAACACATGTATGTATTACACATTGCAGTGGATGGTTACAATTTATTTTTGTTATTACATGTCAGTACTATGGTAGTTTAACACGCAAAAGCTAAAAGGCCTATGATGTTTACAAGGCTCAATTGTTTGCCATTTACAATGCTAATTGTGTCTAAATATTTGTAATGAATTTAATAAATTTAGTTCTATTATCTTTAAAAATATTTTTATGTTTAGTAGGTATTCTGAGAGCCGTGGTAGCCCAGTGGTCAGGACGCTCACTTTAGTTGTTTGGCGCGAGTGACCTGGGTTCGATCCCCGATGCCGGAACCACTAAAATTGTTAATAGCAATTTTAAGCGCTGTATTTACCACGTGCTCGGCGGTAAAGGAAAACATCGTGAGGAAACCTGCATGTCTGAGAAATAATAACAATATTATTTCGAGGATAAGTGAAGCCCGCCAACCCGCACTGGAGCAGCGTGGCGGGCCCTTCCCGGCTTCTAAACCCTCTCTGATACTCGTATTTGAGAAGGAAGCCTTTGCCCAGCAGTGGGCACTTATAGGCTGCTACTTTACTTTACTTTACTAAGTAGGTATTATGTATTAATACTTATATTAACATCATCGAAAATTCCTTTAAATTAAAATGGCAATTAGAGTGAAATCGTTTTTCCTTACGTTTTAACAGCTGTGATTTATGTACATCGTAACCCACGGTCTCATAAATCTTGTTCCCGTAAGTCTGATATTAACGTTTAATATTACATCTTTCTCGCAATTGTGGACTGCCATTTTCCTGTCATCTTTAATACAGAGAGGCAAATATATTTCAATTCCTTAATGTTTTTAACTTTCTCTTGAACGTTGTTTTCCCCCTAGCAACAGTACAAGTTTAAAAATTAAAATATAAAGCACATTTGTAAAATATTGTAATATAATCTTTTTGGTTGTGTAAAAGCGAAGCTACCAATTCTTCAAGTCTAACGAAATAGGCTTCGCCGAAAAAACCATAAAATGATGCGGAACCCAATCCCTAAGATTGTTGACGAGGAGCAGCAACTGTAGTGCAAGGGTACCGGCACTGCGCTCACCCAACTCACTTGCCCAGCTTAGTGAATATGGGTAAAACATAAACGGTTGGAAAGGCCTATTCAGCAAAGGATATGAGAGGCTGTGAAAAGAAGATGTAGATGTGAGTATGGGCAAATCGTTCATACATTGCATTACAGCTTTTGTTGGCACTGTCGTAGAGAGACCTGTGCCTGGCAGTGGAATTATACGCCAAGTCAAAGAAAGAAATAAACGTTTTTAAATTTCATATCATCCTTTACATAAGCCATCTTGCTGACTGTGAAAATTGTCAGTGATGATTTCATATGACAGTTTTTTATATTAGATTTGGGTGAAAAAAGACTTACAGTTCACCTGGAAGAATGCGGCTACTACACCTCACCTGCAAACAACTTTCAATCGAAGATGGTTACAGGCTAGTTGTCGCCACTGATGTCCAAGATTGAATTCCTCACAGCCCGTAATTATACCGGCTCTGTTTACCTTTGAAACCGGAACTCAGGAGTGGTTACGCTGTTGGTTGGTGACAGAAATGGATAAGAGTATGGTACCTACCCAGTAGACTCCTAAGCAGAGAAGCAGTCTACTACCTATTGTCCACCCTAATCTGATCATACTTGTTGTATAAGGTGACTAATAGCAAACGTTTTATACATTTTTGTATATTATAGTGCAGTATTAGATGAATGCTGGTAAGCAAAAATTATTAAAGATTTAATGTTAAACAATGTATATTTCTCGTTTATTTATTTATGGTTCTCGAGTGGCAGCCACGTACAGGCAAACGCAGTGTAGGACAACCCCTCACAAGATGGAGTGACGACCTGCGCAGTGTTGCGGGAAGTCGATGGATGCAGGTGGCTCAGGACCGAGCTTTGTGGCAATCTTTGGGGGAGGCCTATGTTCAGCAGTGGACTTCTGATAGGCTGAAATGATGATAATGATGAATGTATATTTATAAATATCTATGAACATGTATATCTATATATATATACACTACGTATGTATATTACACGATCCATTACATTTCACATTCAGTCTTGGCACCTCCGCTTAAGCCTTGAGATTATATGCGTGAATTAAGTCGTGTTGTTGCTGGATATTGAAGACTTTGAAGTAAGATTAATTTCGAAGATTCCTTATAATTTTGAATATTTGTTGACAAAGTTTTCTCATTAATATTTTCAACGAGTGTAAAAGGAAAGTTTCAATAAATATTAAAGGTGAAATCTAATGTATTTATTATGAGTTATGAATTAGATTCGACATTCTTAAACACACAAAAGTGCTATAATCGTAACGCTTATAATCCTGATATAATATTACCCTTATTATAAAGAAATATTGATTTTTAACCTCAAGTAACTACAATTTACCACGTATTCGCCGATGATGGAGAAAATCATGAGGAAAACTTGCATTTCTGAGAAATAATAAAAATATTATTTCGAGGATGTGTGCACTGGAGCAGCGAGGCGAACCCTTCACGGTTACAATGACTCTCAAATATTTGAGTAAAGGTACTACTTTACTTCATAGTACAGTTATGTTAGATAGGCCGTAAGAAGAAGCTCAAAGTTGCTCAGTGGGTAATGGAATGGGCTACGATCAGTGTTTCTCTGGGTGAATCTGCAACTAAAACATCCGCAGCAGAACTAGGGTTACCAACGTGTCTGTAAGGATCAGCAAGCTGAAGTGGCAGTGGGCTTTATAGCTCCCAGAACACACAACCTTTAGGGAAGAAGGGTTCTTGAGTGGCAACCTGGTACCGCCCAAGGCAGTATAGGCATCTCCATAAAAAATGGAGTGACGACCTTCTCAATGTTGCGGGAGGTCGATGTATGGAGGTGGCTCAGTTACGAGCTTAGTGGTAATTTTTGCGGATGCCTATGTTCAGCAGTGGAATTGTGACAGGTATTTTTAAGATTGATCACAGTTTTGTAACAGACTTGGTTCAAATTTATTTTGACCTCTTTTTAGAAAAAAAATGTTTCTAACAATATTTGTATTTTCTTTTCATTTCAAGAATTCAAGAATTCATACAACTTCTTAAAACCCTACCTGCCTGATAAAGACCTCGAAAACCTTTACGAGGCTTGAGCAAGAAGTATTAAAAATCCGAGAGCTTGACGGTAATAATTCAGACCAGATCTTGAACAATAGGTGAGGTACGTGATCCTCGGTATTCGCTCCTATATTACTTAGACCCTTTACACATTGCGGTGGTTTAGCGTTAGGAATACCAACTTTATCTAGATATAAATAATTTTTCATTTATAGCTTAGATATTGTCTTATTATTATTTTTTGTGCAATGTTTTACAGAACCGAGCTGTTTACTATATTTCGACTGGTAAAATATTAAACATATGATACAACTTAGATAAATTATACTCTGACTTTATTCAAACTCATAAGTTTTGTCAAATAAAAATATTATGAAACGTTATTAGAGATTAAAACGTAACAAGAAAAAGAAAAGACAAGAATGATACCGCTTTTGTAAATTGAACATATTTTCCTCTTATAAAATACCTTTTCCCGTTCGTATGCTAGTATTTATGAAAGACATATTGTAGACTAGGCATCTAAAAGGATTAATACCGACCTTTGATTATGCTGTTGCGTTCTTCTTCATCGGCATATTTACGTCCCCTGTTAAACATAGGCTTCTCTGAGAAATCCAGCGAACATTTTTCTTGAGTTTGAATATTGTTTGCGCGCGATAATAATAATATTTTGTTATATCCGCTTTACCAAATAAAATTTCTCGAAAATTCCGTATGCGATAATTTTCTGGTATAATCATACCGTGTTATTATTAAAATGGTTTTGTTTATTCAAAACATAAATGCCAATAAAACCATGTTAGGGATTTTAAAAATTACGAAGTAGGATTTCATTGGGTATGATGACGTTACACGGAATTGTTGTGAAATATTTATGTGGCACAGCGGAGGTTGCCCCAGACCTCAAGGAAGATTTCTTTATGTTTATTCTTATAAAGCGCAAAACATAATTCTTAAGAATTGCATAAACCTTTTTAAAATATCTGTAATCATTCAGGATTTATATACATGTATATGTTCATATGTACGGTTTCTAATTTTTTGAATTTTAATTGGAATGTTTTTTTTTACGAAAGGTATTAAAAAATCTTATGTACCAAGTAAATAGCCTTATAATCCAAATAAACCGCAGGCGGTGTTTGTCATGACTAATAGTTTAATGACCTCGGGTAGGCCACATATATATTGTCGTAACAAAATAAAATAATGAAAGAGAGGCTCTCGTATTGTACTACTTTTATGTACGTTTTATCAAACAGTCTTTCTAAAAGATTAGAGATGTAATTTCATACATTACATTAAAAATATATAAGATGGTTGCACTGCAATAAAAATTTAATCGATGTTTCATTATCTATCACAGATGCATTGCACAAAGAAGCTATTAAATCTTAGAAGGCGGAAATAATGGGTCGATAGTAATGGGATACCGAAATGACGTAACAGAACATTGCATTCACAAGACCTGCAAGGCATAAAACATAGATTTTTTATTTCATAAAAGTATTTGTTTCATCTATATCGGGCCATTCAATAGAAATAAAATTACAAAAACGCTTTATGGCTTCATATAATTACAGGAGAGAGGCTACGGGAAAAGCCTTGAAAATCGCAATGGCTAGCGACAGTATGCGGATAAACCATTTCGAAAAATACTAAACAACGGCAGCAGCATCTTAAGTGCGAGGATCCTGCCACTGCGATTCCAATCAGATTGCCGAGCGTGACGGTTATAGCAAATCCTGCTTATGGGAGAGACCTTACGTATTGGAGTGGACTATTTACAGCCAGTAGAGGTGAAGGACGACGAATAATATTTTTTTTGTAAATAATAATTATTTCCGTCCCGTCAATAGTTGGGGGACATAACCGCAGCGGCCTATTTCTAGGTTGTTAGAGCAAGGTTAGGGTTATGTGCTAGTTTGTCGAATCTACGTGAAGTTCAATTTTCTTCATTACTTCATTGGTGAGTGCAATGCGGGACTCTCGCAAAACCAATTATACTGCTCCCGTGACTTTCGCACCAATGACACTGCTCCCCATCACCAGTCTGTGGTATTAAACGTTCGATATATTCGGATAGATTTTCCGCCATCTCTCAGTCTTCCGAGTCTCTTACTCTTACTCCATTACTTTAGTAAACTAGCATTCTATAAAAAGTTCGATTTCTGGCCTCGTCCTATTTTTTGAGTTGGCGGACTTCACAGTATATAGTCAATGAAATATACTAAATAAACAATAGTAAAACTTTGTAATGAAAAAAACCTGCTGTAAGGTTCTCTAATATCGTAATAAAATAACTATATGTTACAATATTAATTGCTGTG
Source organism: Bhutanitis thaidina (assembly GCA_029286595.1). Classification (NCBI taxonomy): domain Eukaryota; kingdom Metazoa; phylum Arthropoda; class Insecta; order Lepidoptera; family Papilionidae; genus Bhutanitis; species Bhutanitis thaidina. The sequence goes on along the minus strand of JAGSMS010000012.1, from coordinate 2,755,859 downwards.
GAAATGGTTTCAAAATTAAACCGTCCATTAATAAGGATTTGTTCTAGTAGAACTGAGCTTATCTAGGCATTGTGTTGAAGGTCTTATGCTTAATCTAAATGTACGAATTTAAATTGCTTCGAGACATTTCCTAAGGAAGAACTTATTTCAATGTTAAATCACATTTCTTTCTTCGCCATTTCCTTACAATAGATAGGTTTTGCAAGTATTCCTTTAGGAACAATAAGGGTAAACCGTTTTTCAAGACATACAATTGGAAAGTTTGTTTTGGTCCTGAGAGTGACATAGAAGTTAGAATAACTTTACGCGTAGGAGCGATAAAACTCCATGCCGTTGTTGCAACTTAGTAGTATCAAAAATATTATTTGATGATTGCCTACTGTCACATTATTCATATTACATTTGACATCGACTCAAACCTGAAGTAGTCAATGAATGAACGAAATGAGCGAATATACGAAACTAAATAAGTGAACGGAATAATCGAAATGATAGACTTTAATAAAATAATTGAGATGAACTAAATGAACGGAATAAATTAAATTATCGAAATGAACGAAATCTTTCGGAGGAGAAACATTTTAGGTATCCTAAATTTTCATTGTTTTTTTTTTTTCAATTATCGTAATGTTCATCATATAAAATACAAGGTATGGTCTCATAGGCAACTGAAAGCCTCCTACAGGGATATAATGATCCACAGAATTAAAGCAGCTTATAGCAGCCATCATTCTCCTCAATTATATTAAATGGAAGTGGTCGAGCGGCCACAAAACGCCGTCACAAGCAGAGGCCTATACACGTGGACATAACTCTATCACATTCCCAAAGAGCATATCCAGAATTTTCCACGAGACCATTTATAATGATGCGAGTTTACGTTAATAAATAAAATTAATTAATGATATACTAGCTATTGTTGGTCACCATTCCATACATGTTTATCATTAAAATATCATAAGGGTTTGATTGATGCCATTGAATTTTTCAACATTGTATCATACGTTCTGGAATTTAATTATACGTGCGTGCTCTACGACTTAGAATATAATTGTTAAATTTATTTTGTCATAATTTAAGATTTTCTTGAATTATAATAACATACTATTATTTCTCAATGAAAAATTATGTCATTTATGTCATCGATTCACGTTTAAGTAGATACATAATATTTTCATAAATGTACTTACATGTAAATGTGAAAAAAAAAATATTGCTTTCTTTAAATAGTGCCTTAAGCAAATCAGATATCCCATATTATAAATAGCCCGCATAAATAGTCTGGACATCGGCTGCATAGCGTCACCATAAAATACCATTAGGTACTATGCTGTGAAAATAACTAAAGTAAGCCAACCTTGCAGTAGCATTATCAGTAAGTTATCGCATTTTTCTTAGGACATCAGCAGCTGAGTTAAGTCTATTAGCTAGTTTCTTCATAGCACAATTGATTACAAACTCCAATAGAAGCTTATAATCTATTCTGATCCCCAAAAATACTGTTTTATTTATAAATTCTAATATGCGCCTATCATCATCATCATCATCATTTCAGCCTATCACAAGTCCACTGGTGAACATAGGCCTCCCCCAAAGATTACCACGAAGCTCGGTCTGGAGCCACCGACGACTATGCAAAATAATATTAGAGGTTAACTGCTGTTTTAGCTGCGGTAATTTAGCAATAGAAATTTAGTTTAAGTCCCTAAATAATTTTGCATTGTTTGCAAAGCTTTTCGAAACTTATGTACGATTTGTATCGATGGTCTGGGCAGTAATGCGGCAACTGGCTCGCCGTCTGTTACGTTGTCCCATATGAGCTCTGGTGAAAAGTGGGTTAAAGAGACTAAAATATCTAGACCTATAACCTCTACAGTGTACCGTGTACCCTTTACTGCCTAAATATAGCATGTTAATATTAACTTGTTTTGTTAGTTATTCGATTTAAGTTCATTAATGATAAAGAAAGTCTAGTGATGAAAATGTATTTTGTCGGGTACGTGAAACGTTCCCTTTTAAAATATGAAATTAAATAAAATCTATACTAGTCAGACTCGCCCTTTGTTACGGAACTCTAAAAATGTTTCTTTCACGGAATGCATTAAATTCCAGTATCTTAAAAAAAGAAATCAAAATGAAATTATTATGTTATAAAAAGATCAGAACTCACTTCATTATAATATCTCGTAATATCTTATAAGGTTCTAGGGTTTTACGACTTCAAAAGCATCTACCAATAAAGTCGCAGAGGACTTGTTAGTTTTACGCCCACGTTTATCGTCAAATAATCAAACAGTTAATTTCTCAGCTTTCTAATCTAGTGGTTATGTACTCCACACTTCAAATATAACAAACACATTATTATTGTAACAGTAAACAGTTTGAAGTTGAGCTAATTAAATCAAAATTTTAGGGGCGGCAAACAAGAAATGAATACCATACAAATATAGACACTGTTTCAAGTTTTGATATTTAATTAGCTCCAACGTAACTGTGATTAAATTGCGTTTAAGATGGATATGACAAAGGCATGGAGTTTGTAAGTGTAAAGTTTATATTAACATAGTGGGCATTATGTAAATTACTGTAAGACGTATGATTCTTGTTAATATATATTAATAAATAATTATTCCGCACTAATGTTGTCCCTTTCGGATAGTTCAAATATCATATTAATTATTACATAAAACCGTACTATTTCTGTTCTCATTTAATTATACTATTCATTACATAATTAAAATAAAGGTACTACATATTTAGTTGTAAAAATGTTATGTGAATATTTCTCCTGCCATAAAATAACCATAGGGAACTGAAAGTTCAAGAACATAGCGGTAACAAAAAATTACAGTGCAAGTGCGGTGCAAACATGTGCAGACCAGCCTCCACAAGCGGCTCCTGTTCACAAATTTGCCGTATGTGACAGCCATCGCTTCTCAATTATATTAAGGGGAAGTGAACGACTAAGCTATCGTTGGGTTACCGGCATTGCTCTCCCCAACACGGCTGCCCAGCATAGTGAGCATGGGGAAATCTCCCAAGCAACATTTATTGGCGCTTTCATGGTAATGTCCTTACACAGACAGATAAAGAAGAAGAAAGAACTTTGAAGATCAAATTTTCGCGAGTATGAAACTTAAGTCATAAAATATTCAGTTATAACTTCTACCCACATATCGCTTCGGCTAAACACGGCCACTCCATTTAAGTATAATGCAGGGAAACGGAAGAGGCGACAATTTGCGTAATAAATTTTAAGTTTTTAATGTTTGCTTTAGAAAAACGACAAGCCATCGTAAATTATTTTGTATGAAATGTAATTTTTTATACTTTAATAAAATGTAGTATTAAGATATTATAGTTATTGGAACGATTATAAAATAAAATCGTTTTCGACCATATATTTCTTCAAATGCCATTGTTAGGACTAAACTTAGAAAATGCGCTATTTATTTGGCGAACCAATACAAACATCATATCATAGCCGAATCGTTAGATAGCCTCCGATTCAGAACACTGGTGGGTTGAAAGGACCAAATATATTTTTATAGAAGAAGGGGCAAACGAGCTTGTGGCTCACCTAATGGTAAGTCATCAACGCCGCCCACGTAGATCTGCAACACCAGAGGTGCTGCAGGAGCGTTGCCGGGCTTTAAGGGTATTTGGGAGATGGAAGGAAGGATGAGAAGGGGGATTGGGAGGTGGAGTAGGCCTCCGGATACCACACTCACCGAACAAAACGCAGAAGCATAAAATGCCTCTACTTTACGCCGGTATTCTGCGAGGTAGTGGTACCAACCCGGTCTAGCCAGGCCCATTCGAGCAGCAGCAAAAGCCACTGGTTGGCTCTACCAAGTTTAAAACGTATTCCTTAATTTTAGAAGTCACAATAATAATTTAAAAAAGTACAAGATAGCGCAAATGTCCCCATGATGTGGTAATTTTTCTAACCTGTTTCCGGCCACAACAGTGATGTGCAGTTTAGCAGCTGTTCCACGTATCTATTCAAATTTCCAGCACACGAAATAAAATTAACACGGCGGTGATAAGCCCAGTTTAATACGGACGCAATGCAGTCGTCGTTGCCGTACTCTAGCCGTTATACGCTTGGGTTCTTTTGTACCTTAACAATGGCTGGCTCCTTTCTGGAACATTGCTGATGGAGATGAAAGTATTAAAATATTTGGTTAAGTTAAGACTTTGTGTTCATTTGACAAAATTACAAATACAGTGTAACATTATCGAGACTCGTATACTTTTAATTACATTCTGAATGCGTAGTGCAATACTTGCGTGTCAGTCTGTTAAGTTTTTACGCCGGAACCGCTAAACCGATTTTGATCAAATTTGGTAGGCGGAATAGGACTTAGGCTAGTTTTTACACCGGAAAAGCCAATGGAAAAACTTTCTATGCGGTGTCAATGATGGTGTATGACCATCCTCGTGTGCTACGGATCCTAAAATCTTAAATAAAATAATGAAATGTAACTAAAATTTCAATAAATCTACAAAATCCTTAGGTCTTATAGATTTCATGAAATGAAAAACATTAAGACACATTTGAATGTTGGCATCAATTAAGTTGTTATTCAAATTAAGGCGAAAATTTATTACGATTATAGTCCAAACATATTTTGATTACAGAAAAAAGTATTTATTATCCCTAAACACGTTTTGTACATATACTTCACAAAACCCACATACTTTTTTTTTATGGGAATGGCGGCAAACGAGAAAGCTGTTCACCTGATGGTAAGTGATTACTGTCGCCCACGTACATCTGCAACAGGAGCGTTGCCGGCCTTTAATTCATTTATTTGGGTTGGGTATTTGGGAGATAAAAGGGAGGATGAGGAGGGCATGGGGAGTGAGCCTCCGGATACCTCAATCAACGAACGAAACGCAGAAGCTTAAGATGCCGTGGTATAAACCCGATCGAGCCGGGCCATTCGAGCAGCAGCAAAAGCCGCTGCTCGGCTGTACCACGTTTAAAAATATACTACTTCATTCGTATAAAACCAATATAGTATTTCATGTATATTTCTTATATATCACAGTTCATGAGTTGTATTTAACAGTTCTGTGCGTCTGGAGAATAGAAACCTAATTAATATAATATTATGATCAAAGTACCTGACGAAATCTAAAATAATTCGGCCTAAAAGCATTAAGGATTCTGCGAATGTTCTACAGACGTAATAAGATTTGGAAAACTGTAAATCCTCTTTATAGGATGGATAGGCCGGGCCTTTCGTTCTTTATTTATAAACGTGTCTGTTTATTCTTTATTTTTATAATAAGTATTTTTATGTGGCAATTAAAAAAAATTTAAAGTATTCAAAAAAGATCTGCGATTCGACCTTTGAATAATAAATTACGGAAAAACTGTAATAATAGTATCTATTTTTTTTTTGTGTTTATATTTATTCAATGTACGTTTTTTAAATTAATTTAGCATATTTCTCATTTAGATTCAAAAATTTACTTGATTTCATTTGTACTTAGTACCCATTATAAATTTTCTGCTCGACCCAAGGGTATAATATTTTTCGACGTCCTTATCTTACCAGCCTGTAAATAGTCCACACTGCATAAATAGAACACATCGCCCTCTGCCATTCTTACCCCGATTAATTTCATTAGTCCAATGCCACTTTTTACTTTAAAATTTAACCAGAATATAATTGTTTAAAGAAGACAATAGTCTAATCGTTAACCAAAGTATGGTAATCAGGATATAAAAAAACAAGTGTATCAGATCTCAACTTAATCAGATTAGCCCTATAAAGCAGCACCAGTTCACAGTATGAAGCAAGAATCAGCAAGGTTTCGTTGATTGACTGAGGATCCGTTCATATTATGCCAATCTTGTACGTCATTGATGGGTGATGGCAAGCCGAATCGTCATTGTGAAGATGCCAGCACACCAACCTACAGACAGAATTAGAATTAAATCTACGCTCTGTGATGTATGTACCATGTGGTTTACCAAAAGAATTTACCTCCCCCTTTCTTGCCGTGGGTGTCGTTTTTTTTTAATAAAAAATAGGCTTACGTTTGACCTCAATCTCGATTGATGGAAGGCGAAGCCTAGGGTGGTATGCGTTTGCCTAGAAGGTGTCTGTTCACTTTGGGCGTAAGAGTTGACTAAGGGTTGACTAAGATGACTGGATAACCATCTCGAAATATACCAGACCCCTCGGTCTGGTCATCACGAGCTACGGCGTCTAAGATGCCACACGTCTAGTGCTGCAATTGCCAATCCGCTTGCCAAGCGATTGATGATTATGGCAAATAATCCTTATAGGGGACGCCTATGTCTTGCAGAGGAATATTTACAGGCCGTTAAGGTTATTTTATATTAATTAAGAGATCTGTGATGTATTGAATACAGGAGCCGGCGAAGGTTTTAGATTACAATTGTAATAAAATACGATGGGTAGATCTTTTTTAATAAATTATACGAATTAATGCAAAATTTACGTATTCACGTACCGTCAAAAATTTCGTTTCAATTTGATGCTATAATTATTTTCGTACCAAATCAACGTCCACGGAATAGAAATTCGGATCTCAAAGCTTTTCACGCAAACGATAGCGAATTACTTTGCGAAAGGAAAAACACGAATATAAAATGGAAATTAATTTCCAGTAAAATTTAATAAAGATTATGCTAATAGACATTTCTCGCCCAAGAAATAAGTAATTATTAGTAAACTAGACAAATATTTCTAAGTAAATTCTGTGAATTGCAATGAATAGCAACAGAGTTCTCATTCCACTGTACCACGACGTATCATACTCACGAATTATACGCTTGAACAGATCCCTCCATCCAATGGGAAATCATCTTAAACTACATATGTCGATACAAGGTTAATAGCGAACCCTAGGTTACCTAACGCACATTGGTTCTAGCCTACTTTCACTTGAGCGTATACATTTTTAAACTAATGGTTTGTTATTGTTGTTTCAAAGCCACGTAAAATTAAGAAAATATGAACTAGCACTCGCGACCGTTAATCCAATACTACGATGGTCTTGATATTATAATCATTTCAACCCATATTTCCAGGCAGCTTATTTACCTTTACACTATAGTTTTTAAACGTGGCAGCCAAGCGACGGCTTTTGCTGCTGCTCGAATGGGCCGGCTCGACCGAGTTGATACCACGGCCTCGCAGAATACCGGCGTGAAGTAGAGGCATTTTATGCTTCTGCGTTTCGTTCGATGAGTGAGGTATCCGGAGGCCCACTTCCCTTCACCATCACCCACCTCATCCTCCCTTCCATCTCCCAAATACCCTTAAAGGCTGGAAAAGCAACTGCAGCACCTCTGATATTGCAGATGTACGTGGGCGACGCTAATCACTTACCATCAGGTGACCCGCTTGGTCGTTTGCCGTCGTTCCGATAAAAAAAAAAACTTTGTGTCCAAGCCAGCGATACAAATCGTACACAAGTTTCATAAAACTCATAGTACGAGTCCTCTACATATGGTTCGAACTCGAGTCTCCTGATTCGGAGGTCCTAACCACGGGCTGCCTTAAGCCTCGTCTGTGCTGTATTGGACATAATCAGAAATCGTGATCCCTAGATTCCCCAACGGTCATTGATTCTGCAAATTAACTCCAGTTCTATTTCATTAATAATCAGTATTATGCTTGTTACCGCGGTTTTGTATTTTATATTGTTGCAAGGAATTCTATTACGCGGGCTAAACTGGCCAAGCCTAGATTTTTGATCACTTTTTCCATCGATTCGGATTCTGATGAGCTCTTCCTTTTATCCTATGTCCAGTAGTGTAGTATAACATTTTAGCTCAGTCGTTAATGATTAACAACTCAAACTGATTCAATAATTTGACATTACGTTGTCATTTGGAGAAAAAAAACTTCTATATTTTATAAAGGAGACAATAAAAAAAAATCAGATGAAAGAGATTACTGTAAAAAATATAATTGACTAACGTTTACGAAAGTCGGCTCACAACTAAATTAAGTTAGGTAACATAGTCTTCACTAGTGGACACAATAACGTATAAGTTTATTTTGGTTGTTTTCCGAATTTAATTACGTTACGCACTATGTTTTTAACCTTTGATAATGCCTTTGAAGGCAAAACAGGTCAGATATTAGCATAAAGCAATAAATCACTGAATTAAGTGTTTGTGTTACCCAACTAAATTTCTATGGAATCCCAACAAGAGACAACAATCTTACGTGCACTACTAACAACTTTGTTTTTTATCGTAAGTACAAAATTATGAGTAATGTTTTAGTAAGACTTCGTGGTACATTTTGCTGACTATTTTATAAATTACATTCACTTGCCTTAGGGACAGACGTTATTACTTTACTAAAAGCAAAACCATGTTTTGGGGTAAAGCCCTAAATAGGAGGAGACGAAAGTCACATAAGTTTTATAAAGATAAGTTTTGGTTCTTCAAAAAGCAGCTTATATTTTTCAAAAGTTAAAAGGAAGCCGATCGAAGCAGCGCGTTGACAGACTTCATACAGTCAATTGACAGATTGGAAGCTCTTTTTTTATAATAAACAATTCAAGTATCCTTACTTAACAACGGTTAACTAACATGATAGGAAATTTACAGCAAATGTCCAATTGAATTTAATCCAAATTAAATCCAAATTATTTTTTAAATGAAAACTATTTATTGTATCATTCGTGGGGTCTAAGGGGAATATACTATTTCTTTTTCCAAATGTCAATCTCTAATCTAAATTATAATATTAATAGAAGATAATTCAAATCTTAAAGCAATATCTAAAGCTATTCCTGTAATATACGTAGTTCAAAAGTCTTTAGAATTATAGGTAAGCGACGAACAGATGCAAGTTCTAGCAGATCATTGCTTTATTTTACTTAATTTATGTCTCTTACAAAATTAGAGAACTATAATGCTGAACACAGACAGATTAAAGGTCTTAAATTAGATTTCTCTTCTTAATATTAGAGACCTATCATCCCATGCTCAGTTTACTTACATAAAGTCAGCAATAATTCTAGAACATAGATTTCAAAGATCTATCTTGCGATCTATGTAACTTAATAAAACATTGAAACTTTTATTCATGTGAGATAAACGTGACTTCTCTTTGTATCAAAGAGATTTTCCTTCAACGTAGCTGTTCTTAGATGTGCTTACCATTCCATGTACTGTTCTGTCAAACATTTGACAAGATGAATAGGTTCATAATCTACATATATAAACTCTATAAGTTTTATTCTTGTCTTTATCTCGTCAACAAAATGAGATAGAGACTTGAAATTTGAAATGTGTACTCGACGAAATTTAATATTATTCAAAATATTGTTCGTTTCTATGATCTAGATATACTACGGGTGCCGGGCCCCTAAAAAAATAAACTAAATACATGTAGGAGGCAAAGGAAAACCTAATTAAATTATTATAAATAAAATAACCTAACCTGTAGTACTTGAAACCTAATTAAGGCGTACCAACGTTTTAATGATTTATTAATAATAGTATCAAGTATTTTTATAATAAACTGCCACATTAGGGGTGACGCTCCGTCCGAGTCACAGATTATAGGGAGATGGGCGTATTGAAATGGAGAGCAAGTAGAGCGGTGCAAGGCAACGACGCATACACCACCTCAAAATCCACCTCTCCAATGAAATATTGGTATCAAAAGTAGGCTCACCAAGCCCGGTAGATTCGGTCGCCTACGTAAGTTTCTCTTGCTTCAGCGGCAACCACCCCCACTCCACCCCCCACTACGATAAGGCAGGAAACCGTTCGGAGGCCAGAATTCTAACACAAGTTTCACTTTCGCTTGTCTCTTCATCCATGCGTCTATTTATATTTTTATACCTCTTCTTATCAAGTGAGACGTGTGTAATATGTTGTACAGATTTAAGGTGTATAATAAGTTTTAATTACTTATCACTACTCACGTGTAAAACTCGAGCTTCCGAGTAGATACCGTCTTATATGATTTCCCTTTTTGTAACTTTTTAAGCTTATCCCAGGACTATAGATGATTTCAAGGAATTAAGATGAATTTTCATTCCTCATAATCAAGCACTGGCTGATACATTTTTTTGTTATTTAATCTCTCAACTTATTACAGAATAATTAAATGTTTTATATAAAATTCGAATTATAATTGTCCATGGCATTAAATTTCTGTTTGTGTTATGACCACTGGACGTATGTCCTAAAAGATTATTCTTCCGGCTGGTCAAACGATACTTAATCCTCAACTACAATTGCGGTTCAACTTCATGAGATAGCGTGCAATCCTTCACTAGTCAGTATTACAATGCAACTACGCTCACTGAATGTGGTCGCTGCTGATCTGAGCTTTAAAACAGAAGCTTCGATATGTGGTAAATTATAACAGAATAAAACCGGAATAATATAGTATTCGAGAAATAACTATTTTAAAATAACAAAACTTGAAATCGTTTTTTTTTCATTTAATTAAGTTTTATTAATAGAAATAATTAAAAATCAAATCATAGTTATGATTGTTATCACTTGGTGAAATTTCATCATTTTGACAATTATTATTACCTCTTTTACTAATTTCACAACATACAAACATCAAAAAAGTCTAAGCAACATGCATGATATTACAAATGTACCATTTATATTAATTAATTTCTAAGTCTTTACTCACTCAAAGTGAGTAAGTATGTAAGCTTTTTTGTTATTGATGACATACTGACATACGTACATACATACATAATATACATAGAATGTACATTCTAAAAAATTCGATTATGTTTTGTTTTTTTCATTAAATTAAATGAAAGGGAATTTGTGTGAATTTAAGTGCGTTTTTATTGTTACGTTTAGTCTTGATTTTATAATTTTACCAACCATTTAAATAAAGTTAGCGACAAAAGTGAATTGTTAGATATTCTTTACGTCATGGAGCGACGTCATTTGACGGCAAATGAAATGCAAAGAGCTGTAGGGATGTTGCAATCGGGAAGTAATCAATCTCAGATATCTCGGCATTTTGGCATTCATAGAAGTGTTATTTGACGTCTTTGGCAGCGCTACAATAATACAAGGGAACCCGCTGAACAGCATTCAGGCCGTAAAAGGAGTACAACAACTCGGCAAGACCGGTATATACAACTGACTGCAAGACGCCAGCCGATGTTAACCGCTCGAGAGATCAGTTTGAGGCTACAAAAATCAAACGGTGTTCATGTAAGTCCCCAAACTGTGCGAAATTGACTGCATGAGTACGGCCTACGAGCTCGACGCCCAATTAGGTGCCCACCGATACGTCACGGGAATCGCGCTCGTCGAAATGAATGGGGTAGAGAACGCAGAACATGGACCCAGGAACAACGGGATAAAATTATGTTTTCCGATGAGTCGCGATTCGGGTTTAGACCTGATACAAGAAGGGTGCGAGTGTACCGTCGGCCCGGAAATACTGAAAGGCTCAGGTGCATTCAGGAAGTTTATCAATACAGCGGCTCAACAGTTATGGTATGGGCGGGTATTATGAAGAACCGGCGAACTGAGCTCGTTTTTGTAAATGGAAACATGAACGCTAAAAATTACGTTGAGGATATTCTCAGACCTTATGTACATCCATTTGCACAAACCTTTGGCTCCGATTTTACGTTAATGCATGACAATGCGCGTTCACATACAGCTCGGCGAACCAGTCAATACTTGGCAACGGAGAACATACGGGTATTGCCCTGGCCTGCACAATCGCCAGACCTCAACCCCATCGATCACGCATGGGACATGCTCCAGAGACGTGTTTTAAAGGACTTGGACGGAGTGACAACAACCCAGCAGCTGAAGGATTTGCAGTAATTCCACTGGGAGCGAATACCGCAAGATGACATAAACAGTCTCATTAATTCAATGAATAATCGTTGCCGACTAGACCTGAATAGCAGAGGTGGCCATACTTTGTATTAAATTATTCTATTCTTTCACAATAAATTCATGTTTAGTTGCTTATGTACCTCAGTTTCTGCAGTATACTCTAATATTGTTAATTTCTGTTATTAAAAGAACTTATAAAGACCACAGCTGTTATTTTTACATCATAAGACCCTAAAAATATTATTTTAAAAATAAAATACAACGTTATAATGTGAAAAACCATCCTAAAATTTAATTTAGTACATGTTGCTTAGACTTTTTTGATGTGTGTATTTTATTTATTTATGTGAGTAACCGACCTGTTTCGCCTTACGACAGCTTTCGGGTATTCAGTTACTATAATTAGAATATAGAAATAATAATAATTGTCAAAAATCAATTCAATAAACTAAAATCGAATTTGTTTTGTTTCAAATACTTTTACAAGCTTAGACTCAATAGGATATCCGATCATCAGTATTTTGAACTCAAAACCAACAAAAGATAATTTGATATTAAATTACGCTTACAATATATTTATACTGATTTTGTTACTAAATTTTTCGAGCCTCTGTTATTAAACTCCTAAATAAACACGAATTCATATTAAATTTTTTCCTTATATTAGACAAAGCAATATAAATATTGTATTTGATCGTGTTTTTATATAATACATTAGTGCTATTATAAGTGGTATCTAGTAAAGACGTGATTAATTAGATATGACTGCACTGCGAGACGCCTATGTCCAGCTGTGGACTATGACAGGCCGACGAAGAAAAAGAAGTAGGTTCAGTGAAATATATTTCTATAGTGACTTAAAATAAACAAACATCTCCCTATGCAATTACTTAATGGAGTCATATATTTCTGTAAGAAAACACAACCGTAGCACTCTGCATCCTAAAACAAAGGCAATATACCAGCGCCTCAGCAAAGCGTGACCCCGGACTCGTGAATAGTGTGCACAATTTACCGGACCTCATAAAAGAGGTTGCCGGGAACAATGCATGGCATTCGGCCAAATTCACGTGCGCGGTCTCTGAATAGACATATGTCACCGTTCCGTACCGGAATGAAAAGTTTTATGGGTTTTCACGTTTAAACTAATTACTTAATTTGTAAGATTGCGCGCTCGGGGTATTACTTATTCACGTAAATATAGTTTTTTTTTTCATATTTTGCAGACTATTTTTATTTAGTTTTAAGTCAACAATAACAGTAAATAAATTTTCTCCGTAAATACTTTTAATACCTAATATGTGTTAAAAAAAAGCTTGTACGTGTATTTTAATATAATGATTTCATGTATTTAAGCGAACACTACACGTTTGAGATGAAACTATTATTTACGGATTTCATTGCATTTCATTTCATTTATATATTCCCGAAGTTTTGAGTGGTTTACAGTAGCCGTGGTCTTTTTTTTTATAGAAGAAGGGGGGCAAACGAGCGTGCGGCTCACCTGATGGTAAGGGATCACCGACGCCCACGAACATCCTCAACACCAGAGGAGCTACAGATGCGCTGCCGACCTTAAACCTCACGGAGAGACTGAGATGTCATTGTAACTGAGGCTACCTTCAAAATTTATTTTATTAATTTTGGTCCAAAATAAACGGAATAATATCCGTAAATAATAGTTTCATTTCAAATATGTATTTTAATGTTTAAAACTATTAATTTCAATGTCTATGTACTTTAAAACAACATCTAGTTTTACGTAAGAGACATTAATTTTATGCTGATTTCGAAACCTCCGATTCATCCTTTTTGGAATGAATTTTCAGAAAATCCTTTCTTAGCGGAAGTTTAGTATATAATAAATTTACCTGCCATATAAATATATTGGTTTATAGTAACTAATAATTCGTGATTATTCTGTCAGTGGAGTTTCGCTTATTGTGTACATAGTACCACCGCCTCGCAGAATACTAGTGAATTAGAGCCGTTTTCTGCATCTGCGTTTCGTACAATGAGTGGGGTAACTGAAGGGTCTCAATATCCTTAAGGCCGGCAACGCACCTGCAGCTCTGGTGTTGCAGGTATACGCTGGCCGCATGCTCACTTGTTCCCTTTCCCATAAAGAAAAAAGGTGGTCATATCATCATATACTTATTTTAGTCGTTTTAACCTACTTTTCACCAGTGCTTATTTGGACCAACTGTGAACTGGTGGTAAGATTGTCACCATCTTTGTGTCCAGGCTAAAAAAATTAGAGAGAGAAGTTATTTTCATACGAGATTGAACGTTGAACTCTTGATTCATTTACAAAGCAAAATAAAAGAAGCTAAGTACTCTAAGTAACTCTAGCTAAGTATCTTTTCAAATTCACTCATAAAGAACATTTAAGTTTTTCGCATGAACGCTTTGTGGTTTTTAAGGTAAATCCTATTGGCAGGTAGATAGACAGATAGCCAGAGACGATATTTTAAATCCTGTTTTACTAAGTAAACGAATATACTACTGGAAAACGTATTTAAAAGATTAAAATTCTATGAGACAGACTGTTTTATTTATTTACAGGGTTTCAATTCCTTGCTTAACATGCTGCAGTGGTCGAAATTATCAGGCAAATTCAATGAAATGAAGTAAGCTCAATAGGAAAACCTTAAAAACCTATGTCCAATTTATACTTTAGCGCTCAGCACTTCCTTCATCTAAAGCAAGTGACAGTAGTCAGGATTACCTCGCCGTTCCTCATTACAATTTCAATAAATCGGTTAATTTTTTAATGAATATTGGATAAATCTAAAAACAAAACATATTGCTAAATATATAAAAAAAAATAGTCCCTGTCCGCACATTTATCCGTATGAATGTAATTTAATACTATGCAACGAGCATAAGCGACAAAAGCAAAAGTAAACATAGCCGTAGAGCTTCCTCGTGTATTATAGTAACTATGCTAAAGAAATAGTCTTTTACCTTCACATTGTATGCCTTTTATATTCGAATCGTGACCTACTTCACTAACTACGGGTTACCTTCTGCTAACTAGGATACATTAAATGTCTTTTAAATCCCATACAGAGACGAAGATTTTCACATTTAATAATCTTTGTTAATGTTCTTTTACATTCAATTAATTTTCATTAATATAAAATTAATATTCAATTAATTTCCAGTTCACAAAAAGCATTTATTACAAATTGGAGTCTATATCTAAATAACAATGATGGAGACGAAATTTCATTTGTTCCAATATGTATGATAAGGCTTTTAACAGAATATTGAAAATTTATATAATATTCAGTTATTGTTCAGTATCATGTCTTGACCTTAAAAATATAAATATATGGCCCAAATATTTACCAAAGATGCAAGTGAGACATTAGGTCACTGTTAGCACTTCAAGATTCATATAGACCCATTTTTTACGTGGTAAAGCCACACCAAAGCAGGGCACTTACTCTACTCAAGTAACTGTCACAGAGTAACATGTGATACAGAGTGTTACGAGTGCCGGAGATCATTTTACCTTAGTTCTCAAAGAGAACAAAGCACTTTCATATTTCTCTCACCATTAGTTGGCTAATTGTGAGAAACACTAAATTACCGTGACATTAACTTCGTATTTGTATTATATTCGTTTTAATTTCTCTGCTACGTGGCAGCAACGAAGGATTTTATTAACCCCTATTTTCACGTGGGTTTTAAAATAGGCCATTAGTCGAATGGAAAAACCTTTAAAATTTCATATAAATCTTAAAGAGACAACCCGGCGACGAGACTTGCCTTTTGGACTATTTTTTTTTATTATGGGAAAGGCGGCAAACATGCAAGCAGCTCACCTAATGGTAAGTGATTACCGTCGCCCACGTAAATCTGCAACACCAGAGCTGCTGCAGGTGCGTTGCCGGCCTTTAAGGGTATTTGGGAGATGGAAGGGAGGATGAGGAGACGGGGAGGGGGAGTGGGCCTACGGTTACTTAACTCAGAATGAAACGCAGAAGCACAGGATGCCTCTTCTTCACGACTTCTGCGAGGCCGTGGCACCAACTCGATCGAGCCGGCCCATTCGGGTAGCAGCAAACGCCACCGCTTCGCTCTACCACGTATAAAAAATAGAAACGAATGGCTGCGAATTGGAAATGTATGATCTTTACCTACCTTAAATGTAAAAGTTGGGATGTTTATATTATTAAGCATCCATTGTAAATTTTTATTTTGGATACACCATGATCTTCATTATTAGCGGATATATTTAAAAGTATTTGAAAATACTATTTAAAATTACCGGGTAATTTTTCTTCAACTCCTAGACTGACCTTTGAGAGAGAATAAAGTGCGGAACAAAGATACCGTGGTATGTGGTTTTTTTAATTACATTTAATGATACAATATTATAATTAAACATTTAGAAAGTGATTGGGAGCATTTAGTTAATTCCCAAGGGTAACTATCATCTATAACTATAGCTAACTCTATACTAATTTAACCTTTATTTAAAGTCATTCCTTAATAAATCTTTTAAAAATTTGATCACTTACTGGAAATTAACAAATAAACTAACTCCTATGGCCTATTCTGTTAAGAGTTAACTAAAACATTAGAACACGCAAATACTTAAATTTGTTTTAAATAAATGTATGAACATGTCTGGTTATTTAGAATGGCGTACCACAGAATGAAAGACAAAAATGTGTAAGTCAGCAACGACCCTTTTTCTCGGGAATGATAAAGGCAACTGGAAATGAATAAGAGATGTATACGTTTATATACTCATATTTCTGTACAAAATTCTAGCCTGTAACTCAATTCAATAACATGACATGAATTTTTAAAAAAAATTGATATTCGTTACAACGCAAGGACACCAGAATTAAATTATTATACGGTTATATTACATAAAATGTTTAATATAGAGTAGTAATAAGTATCATCCTAATGATTACAGTTCAAATATATATTTTTTTAATATTAACTAACGACCATCTCCTGTAGGAGTAGCCAGAAATAACAGATTTTCATTTGGCTCGACGCAGCAGCTACTCGAGGATTCGAGAAAGCTTCTCAGTTTGTCGTCTCTCAAGACACCCACGCGGGTTAACAGATTCTCATGCCACTTCAAGTGAATAGTCCGGGCTTGGGTCCTTTGTCCATTTGCATTTAATATGACTGCCTCCATAGAGTGAGGTAACGTTTAAAAAGTAAACTCCATCTTCAAACGCTAATGAACTTATTCAGTCACTTAACGCTTTATAAGTAACGAAATGTGTAAACATTTAATAAAAAAAACCGTAACGCTTCTATATTGTTAGCTTTTGGATGAAAAGAGGAAAGGATAAATACAGACGTCTTACTCGAGCGACTCACTAAACGAAGTTCTGACATCCCAATGATGGCTGAATTCCATCAAAACTTGCCTAACCCTAATCTCACAAACTAATCATTTATTCTCTTGTTGGACGTTTCTTTCGAAGGGCCTATGTACTTGACTTAAGTGGCATATAATAATTTTATTCACATCGGATTTCAATAAAATGTTTACATAATGATTTCTTGTATTTGTATTGATTTAGTCTATTTATGTATATGTATACATATATAATGGGTATTTATAAAACATGTATGTATTTCTATGATATGTGTATATTATTTTTATGTACTTTTTTACTTGTATGTCAATTGCTTTTATGCAACTTCCAAATTCATTTATAACAATCCTGTCCATCCAAAGGTTGTCTGGAAGAGATCGCTTTTAGCGATAAGACCGCCCATTGTTCCACCTCTCATGTCTAATTACGTTTTTGTACTATTTTAATATTTACCTGTTTTCGGTGTGCAATAAAGCGTATTCTATCTATCTATTTATTTACGCGAAAACTACACATTCGAAATGAAACTATTATTTACGGATTTTATCGCGTCGGGAATATAAAAATATAATAGAACGCAATAAAATCCGTAAATAATAATTTCATTTAAAATAAAATGTTTACGCTAATCAATTAGATATAACGACATCAACACGGCTTTAAACGAAAGAATAAACGAATAACTTTTAAGAGGTAGACGGATGTGTATATTCATCGAAGATCATTTATTTTACATTGACATTTAGCTTTTTATATTGAATGAAAAAGATAACGTTTTAGCCATACAAAAATTAACTAACATACGATAACATATCTAATACATTGTACACCCAATTTTTACCTGTTCTCCAGTCGTAGTAACATGCGATTGTACAATAGACCAATAAAATAATATTTACCCGCAGGTTATCATCAAAAATCCGATAGAACATTTTAGTAAGGTTTTTTCATTCTCACCAAATTGGAATGAACTTTCCACCATCATTCAGTGAGAACCTCGTTTGTTAGCTAGCCTCCTGTTTATGAGGTTAGCACAATTATGTAACGTAGGAGATAAGCTTTATCAGTATTTGCCGAAAACAAATCTCACAGTTTAGTGACAGTCAGTATTACTAATGTGAGATAAGCCTGACCGGCGGGGTGAGTATGGGCAAGCGCTCCAAGAAATATACGCCGGCTTCCTGGCACTTTTGGGGCGGACTTTGTTGAACAATCTACTTTATTCTATTTATGTAAATATCTTAGTATACATGTACACGATTCGTTAGGGTACATACTAAGTTTTGGAGACTGTGCAAGGAGTTTTATAGCAGATTGAAAAATGAATCCCATGAAAATAATTTTAAGGCGTAGTAAATAAAAACAAATTTAATTCAAATAAAGAGTGTAGATGAAAACAAAAATATTTTGTAAATTTAAAATTATAATTAAGAATCGTAAGGAATGTGAATAATATTAATATATCTCAGCACTTTAATTAGTGTCATGTTAAAATTTAAACTTAAGTGCTTGCTACGACGTAAACCTCTAAGACAAAGCCTTATTAGTATTAATGCGATGCTTAAAATAACATTAGTTAAGGGTCTTGAGGTTAATGATAGTTAATTTAATTCGTTTAAACTAATAAACTTATTTCAAAATTAAAGTGTTTGTAGATTTATTTTATTCACTAAACTCACACTTTTTTTTTCATGAAAATAAAACTTTATTGATACAAAAAAAAAACTAAACCTTTTCCTGGGCCAAACTTGAGATGAATCTTGTTAAATCATTAACATCTAAAATTTACTTTTTTAATTATTCGCTAAACAATCTATGTAATATAGTTATTAAAAGTGAAGCCGTGCCGTTTTATAATTTAACTTTTAATGTCAAACTTTCTAGTAATAAAGGTTCCAGGTGCATACGAACATCCAACATCAAAATAAACACATAAAATCAGAACATTATAAAACACAGAAAAAATAGTAGCATATAGTCTCCACAGAAATATATTTACGACTATATTTGGATTCAAACAACAACATAAAATAAGATTATCACATAATGTGAAACTACGAAGTAAACAAATAAATTTCACCCATAACGTTTTTCCACCCGAAATAATACGCGAACATTTTTTTCGAACAATAACACGAAACAAGTGAAGTGTGAACTTTGACACTCCACCGGAAAATATTTTACGAATAAAAAAAAAAACACTGCACTCACCGTATATTTATAATCACATTTGCAGCGCTTTGCCGATATTTTTCTATGGCTCTTTTGAAAAGGAACTATTCGCACGCGTACGGCTTAGAGCGTAAGCAATTTCGATATGTGTCTTCGTAGTCACAGCTCGCACAACACTGAGACCCGCGCAGTCTCCGAATGATAATATGGAGCCCAAATGACGCTGGTAGCCCGTAGCTCGTAGCCCGTAGCGTTACTACTCTACAGCAGTACGGCTACGACGCTACGTAGTTCTGGTAAAAGTGTAAATTTAATTAGCGAGGGTAATTTTTATGACGAATTAAATACATTTCTGGCGGAGTTTAAAAAATAAATCATACGATATTCAGACTTTCCTGCGAACATAAAAATATCTTTCTTATTTTTTGTCCAAATTTTTTATGAAAAAATAATTATACTTTCATATAATCACAAATTTTACGATAATGTTAAACTTATCAGAGCAACGAAAATCAAATTTAATAATGTTGCGTTCGTGAAAAAGCCATCACGTTAATGAATTTTACTTCATCGTAAAACATACTTACCCATAAACTACATTAAAAAACGTCCGTAAAATAACTGTAATTAAATTATAGACACATATTTATTTATATATTTGAGAATATTATTTTTATCAATAGAGTTGAAAATAAGAAAAGACAGATTTCTGATATCGAGTAAAAGTAACTCAGTATCAGGCGCCCGTTTTAATACTCAAGAAACCTGGGTTCGAATCATGGTAGAGGCACCAACTAACTTGTGACAGGCTTCGGGTCGTCCACTTCCCTTTTATATGGTGATCACGGATTTGGAAATAAGGCATTTTTTTTGTTCATAAGCTTTTTCAAGGTATTTATCTTGTGTTTGTATATGCTTAAATTGTCTGTGAGACTATTCGTTGCTTTTTTAAATGGAGTTTTTGGAATATATACGATCTGTTTAAAAAAGGATACCTACGAAGTTTCTTTCGCCTGTTTCTTCTTCGACAGAGAAACCTCAATTTGTCACGAAACGTCCCACCGTTTCGTGATGAATTGCTATTGTAAAACAAATTACAATTGCCAAACGAAATTTTAATTTCTTCCGTCAAATAAAGACATTTCATTCATTCATTCTTTCAAATGAATCACCTAATCCTACAGGGAATTTCTTGTTGAAACAGAATTTCAAAAGTTGCGCGAAGTTCCTATAACCTAGCTCCCCATAGCTGTTGATGCTTTTTAAAATATTTTTTTTGTTTGAAAATATTATCGGTCTTTTTTTAAATACACGTATTCTTAACATATGAGTCGATTCGATGTGATGTGAGTATTTTTAAATACAATTGTCAGGTATTTGCAAATCTTTTCCATAAGATAATAGATCACATGATGCGAATGATTTGATAGTTCACAAGATCTTTCTAAAAACTATATTGTAATATTTTACCACATTTTTTTTGTACAGAAAAAAATATACAAATCTCTATTCGGATCGGATCCACGGAGTTACTTTCACATGTTTCTTCCCCGGTATAGCAACTTCATAAGGAATATTAGCATACCGCTTTCGTAATTTTACCATTCGCGGCTATAGTCGGCGACGGAGCTAAGCATCAGATCCTCGACTGGGGGCTGAGAGGCCTGGTACTTGCGAGTACCAGGCCAGGGAGAGGATGATGTCTCTCCCGAGAAAGAGCCATCTGAGGAGGCTGGTGCGCGTGTCGAAAATGTGAGCGAAAGCGTTTTTTTTTATAGAAGAAGGGGGCAAACGAGCGTGCGGCTCACCTGATGGTAAGTGATCACCGACGCCCACGAACATCCATCCACAACACCAGAGGAGCTACAGATGCGCTGCCGGCCTTTAAAGCGTTCCCGTAGCCCTGCCTATATGCGGGGAAGATAGAACCACCGTGGGGTTTAGTCGGTCTGAGGTCATTGGACCCCTCTCACTTTAAACCTATTTCTGTACTGCTAACACATATTAAACTTTGTCGAAAAATAATTTAGGATCAATTGTTGAGGTGTTTTAATTTAAATAATCTGTTACAACATTATCAATTTGGTTTTACATGGAGTCGCTCTACAACCGATGCTAGCGTAGCTGATTAAGCATATGATTGGGCCTGGGAAAATTCAAAAGATGCCTTGAGTGTCTTTTGTGTACTCTCCAGGGCCATCGATTGTGTGCACCATGAAACAATGTTCAGGAAACTACATCATTATGACATAAAAAGTACAGCGCTTAAGATTATAATCACGTATTTGAGTAACAGAATTTAAAAAGTTGTTATTGATGATTCTCGAAAATCTCATAGATTTTCTATTTCATTTTTTTCTTACCTCGGCTACTCAATACATATATAAAAATTTAATGTATGTACATGAAAGACATAAATATATTTAATGACAATTGTGATATTCGTAATGTAAATACTAGGAACAGACACAAGCTTGTGATGCCAGTTACTAAACTCCATAGAGTCAGTAACAAAGAGAGTTCATGGGGCAATGTATACGTTTGTACAACCAAATCCGAGCACGTGCGCAAGGTCTTTCTATCAATAGGGTTAAGCATTGTAAAACATAGGCTTTATAATAAGGGTTATTATAATATAAAGCAATACATGAATGATAACCCCAGGGAACGTCTAGGTCGCTCCCGAGCATATCTTGAAAAAATATTATAATATTGTACTAGTTATATATTTTTTATTATTATTATATTATTTATTATATTATTTTATTTTATTTTGTGCAAGTCCTACATAGTTCGTTTATAATTGAGCGGGTGGGAGTATACGTTAGAAAAAAAATCACAAATATTAGCGATAGGTGCGTAAGAAAATATTTCTTCCCCTGGTTGGCACAAGAGTCGACTAAGGGAAAAACTATAATAAATCTCATGATTTTCGACAGATGGCTATGGATTTACCTACGTTCAGTATTTGACTATTACTTGACTGAATAAGAAGAAGAGACACGCTAACCTACTGTATATTGTGGGGTCACTTTCTTAGAGTAACAGTAGAACTACTTCATATGATGAGTGACAAAAACCATATCAGACACAAGATAGAAATAAATATTATAACTAATCGTGTGAAATCGATTTAATCGATCCTACGGTAGATAGAAAGATATATTTGAAAAGTAAAACAGTATCTTAATACAAAATCTAATCAAAATCGTTAGAGCCATTTCCGTGAAATCAATAACGTATATATGAATATATTATTGTGCTCTCCCAAGGTTGACCGTTTGAGAATGCCAGAAGCCATTAAGTCCGTGCAATGTAACCTTTAAATTAAATATCTATATAAAATAATGTAATTTGATTATACATAGATAATATGTAAAAAATTATGTATTTAAAAGTTCCTCATTTAAAGTATTTAGATAGTGGATGTTTAGGAAAAATATTTTGTTTTCACACTTTTCATAGATTAAATACTCACAGTTTGTCTGTAATTGTATCTCAGATACGCTGACCGGACAGCCAATTTCTGGTAATGAGAAATGTTGACCTTAGTCAACCTAAGCTGCAAGTCATGATTCAAAGTAGAGGATGGGCTTAGGTGTATATAGGCCGCGCTAACAAAAGGGGCTGTCTTCATTTGTGATCTAAGCATATATATAAAATAGTTCTTCTTATTTAAAGCTTAGTTTCAATAATTACCTAACATTTAAGATTTAAAGTTCATAGTAGGGTCCGAACCCCGGTGCCTGCATCACCAAAATTGTTAATATCAATTTTAAGTGCTTAATTTACCGTGTGCTCGGCGGTGAAGGAAAACATCATGAGGAAAGCCGAATTCTGAGAAATAATAAAAATATTATTTTGTAGACGTGTGAAGATCCCTTGCCCTTCCCGGCACCTGTCAAATATTTGAGAGAGGGCCTGCTTCTTTATACAGGAGTAAGTAGGAATATACCAATTTATTCGAATTATCTTTTCCGGCTAGGTTCGACAACAAGAAGGGACCCTGTCTATACGGCACTATATTCACGAACCCGCGCGCCTGCGTAACGTGGAGAGTATAAGCAAATATTCCATATTTACTAATTAGTTCGATGTTTACATGGAAAGGCTTATTTCCAGCAGTTAACGTCTGTAGAAGTCAGATAAAGGAAAAAGGTAATTTTTTTTATGCTTTTGTAATAAAGATTTGTCGTGAACTTACGTCGATCTCTCTTGTGAACTAAAGCCCTCTGAATTGAAAATTTAATTATAATCTCTTCACTTGTAATAACTTTAAAATAATGGCAATTATATTGCTATAAGTATAATTAATATTTATGTATGTGGGCGTAAGTGATTATTACCATCAGGTATCATCACAAATATTTCACAAAATTATAAAAAAAAGTCATATCACCACTAATGACGCACTTTAAGAAACTTTATGGAAATTATTCAGAAGAATTTAGTTGATTTACTCTAGATTGATGCTTAATATTTTACAAGTAATCGGTTTAAGTTTATTTTATGACAGGGATTTCTTTCAAACAAAGTTACAAAAAGGTAAAAGAATTATTTATTAGGTTAACAAAGCTCGCTTTACTTTAAGAGACATAAAAATCAATAGATACAAGATTTAGAAAAACATATATATCATAAAAGTACATTATTGAACAA
Source organism: Bhutanitis thaidina (assembly GCA_029286595.1). Taxonomy (NCBI): domain Eukaryota; kingdom Metazoa; phylum Arthropoda; class Insecta; order Lepidoptera; family Papilionidae; genus Bhutanitis; species Bhutanitis thaidina. Next base: position 2,731,817 of record JAGSMS010000012.1, on the reverse strand, counting down.
GTAATATAATTACTACACGTAATAAGCGCTATCCGGATTATCTGAAACGTAAGTTTCAATTGCTGCGCGATACTCATAACCGACAACTTCGTTCCACGGAGACTTTGACTCTCTCTATTCCACTTCACCGTTCTGGTTTCCCTTCTAAGTCGTTTGCTGTTCAAGCCGCGCGCCTGTGGAATGCACTTCCTGAAAAGTTGAGACAAGCCTCCAGTAAACAAACATTCAAGAACAACGTTAAGGCGTTAACTAAAAATTAACGTTTCTTAAAAATTGCTCATAATTACTGAGTTGTCATCTTATTGTCACACATATATATATATATATATATGTATATGTATTTTATATATATAACGTATTAATGTATTATCCTATGGATTAAATCTTTATTTTATTTAATCTATTCTGTAACCGCCTTCGATGTTTTATCACTCCCAAAGGTTGACAGGCAGAGAATGCTTTTAGCATTATGTCCGCCTTTTGATCATATATTGTACTCTTATATAGTTCAATAAAGAATAAATAAATAAATAATATATGAAGATATATTGTCTGGCAGAATATGATATGTTTTATTTATGTTAAATGAATATAGAAAAACATTGATCCCGCTAGGGCTCGGCACAAACGATATCAAAGGGTTGATTCCTCGTGCCGTATATAGGTATTTAATTAAAAATGTTGCCGTCTCTTTTGACGTAAGATCTCAGCGTTCTCAGTTGTACACAATATCACGTTCAAAAGTGTGATGTAAATGAAAGGTCACATAACTTGATACGAACTTCATAACTTTATGTATTCTTGAAAATGCATTTAACGAAACATTAACTAATTTCGTTGAAATTCTTTGAAATTAGTTAAAGTTGAGTTAAATGCATTTTCAACATGAACAAGAAAAAACTTTTAAATCACGTATTAAATGTGATGTATGTCGGTGTATTTGTACAATATTTTTTTATCACGTGTAGGAGAGGAGCACGCCACCTACCTGTTATTGAAGCTGTTAATCAGTGACAGGTTATGTCGGGATCAGCAATAAGTGCCTGACTAACTTAAACCCCCACGGAATTAGACCTTGACAGCTTCAGCGAAAGTGATTCGCGAGCAGAAGACTCGGTAGTAATTTACACATTTAAACCTAAATAACCTTAAGTGGAGTTGCAATGGGCTGGTCACATAGCTCGCACAAGAACCATAAGGGAAGCGAGGTTCTTGAGCGCCGTCTTCGTACAAGAAAACAGTGTAGTACAGGACGATCACCGAAAAGTAAGAAAGAGTGTCAGATTGCGAGACTGCACAGTGCAGCGGGAAGTTGATGCATCTTTGGGGACTCAGTTAGTTTAGCAGTAGATTATACGGTGATAATATTATTAATCTATATCACGGTGATAATATTACAAGTGAAATTAAAATATAAATTAGCTTATATAGGTATATATACTACGCTGATACTGTAAACATTCGATGTGTGCTTTCTTAGCTAAGATTCCTCAGAAAATCTTTGTATACGTGTTGCCGAATTACAGTTGAATTATATTTTAAAAAACCGTAAATTAATCCTAAATTAAAAATAATTATATTATATACTTCGTTAAAGTATTATAGAATGTTTATTTTTAATTCGTCTAAACGTTAAGTATTTTTCACATGTAAACACGATTTACGTAAAACACTGTGAATCAATGCTGCTGGTTTGGACATGAGGAGAAGATGAATGAAAGTAAGTTGACGTAACAAATATATGAGGCGATTGTAAATGGTAGAGTCGCGAACATTTCACGATCAAATCGGAGACGTTCTGAAAAAAGGCCCGGTCAAGAGTACTCTAAACCAATAAAGCATGCATGCGAAAGACGTATGGCAGGACCGTAGTTAGTGGAAGAAGATCGTCTCTGCCTACCCCGTTGGAAACAAGGCGTGAATATATATATACATGTACACTGCAAAACAAATCTAGAGGTTATAACAGAATACCTACAATATTAAATGCGTATTTAGAACCAGATTGCAAGTTTCTTGTTCACTTCATACAGAATTCATTCTATATTTATTGTAATATCATATATAGTGTATATAACAAAAACAATCTAATATTAAGCTTTCTAGTGTCAATAGAATTAGAATATGCAAAGAAAAAGGTATCGTAATACCAAACTACCCCTTTAATTTCAAAATGTCGTTCTGTAAGTCTCAAAGCCTTTTTTATGTATATAAGCTGTCCCGACTGTCAGCCACAGTAGTAGGCAGTGATTGGGAATTTCTGTTTCGCACGACTTGGTGATGTCAAACCGGATTTCGAAATCGATATTTCACTACTACAGATGATACAAAGTAACGGGTAGCATGTCCTGTCACAGAGTACGCTCCCGGAGATTATCATGAGATCTTCAAGGCTAATGGAACTTAGATCCTTTTTTTATGAGACCCATGACAAGAAAGGGCGTGGCATAAACTCCTACGTATTTATAATTTGGTGAAGACTAAGAAATTTACAAACCTTCTCAACCACTTACGAAAAAGATTAAGTTTTGTGTCAACAGTTTCGCTAGTTTTCAAGTTATCAAGCTCTACCTGAACTTTAATAAATTTAAGAGTAAATTGAGTGAGCGACGTACAACTTATTTTAAACTAAAAACTCGCAAATCACAGACTGACACTTTTTTTAACAGCATTCAAAAACATTTATCCCAATAATACTTGATGCGTCATAATTAAAAGGTAGTTCAAAGATAAGTACTACGCAGAGTAAAAATACTCGCGAAATATTTGTTAACTTTTAAATATTTACGTGATTTCGTAGTTCGCGTACCTAACAGCTGAAGGTCCTGGGTTTGGAATCCCAGCTTCGGTTAAAGTATTTGCAAAACACACATTATTGATTCTGACCCTTTGACCCTCCCATCGATGTTATAGTATAAGCGGTACGTCGGATTCAGACAAACGAGCGAGTGTCTCTGAGACACGCACTATAATAGTATCGTGCATATTTGACAACTGTTGCCAATATTCAGAAGTTGTCACCGTGGCTAAAATCGGTCAGAAGAAAATCAATTTCATAATATATCTTAATCTAATACGAATATAACCACTTCCACCACCAATAAGTATTTCGTAAACGAATGCAGCAGCACGCTATTATAATTTCCCTAAGTTATATTCGACAACTAACGCTTCTAATGCTATTAACATTAACAAGCTTACAGTTATGCACCTTAACTAAGTTCGTGCTGTTGCTAACCGAATATTCTCGAATTTATGGCTCTATGAAGGTGTAACGAACTTATTATCGTATGTACAACCTTAAAGCTTTCAGCGATTACTGTTTAAGATTATTGACATCCCTAAATAAACAGTTTCGTTTGTAAAAGAAAAAACGAGACGTAAATATAGGAGCGTGTAAATGTCACATGGCTACAGATGCATGTGTGAGATATAAAAAATAATCCTAATGGTGTTTTCGTTCGACGCCTATCAAGCTAAAAAAATCAATTAACAATTTTGGCGACGCCGTTAACGGGATTCGAAAGCAGGTTACTCGCGTATTCTACGCACCGACCCCTGAACTTACGACTCATCAACCGTAGCAAAATTTATGACCATTATACGATTTATCAAATTATTTGTTTACCTTCCTTGGCAAGCGGCGGCTCGACGGGCTTAGTACCACGACCTCACAGAATACCGTCGTGAAGTAGAGGTGTATTATGATTCTGCGTTTTGTTCGTTGAGTGAGGTAACCGGAGGCTTACTTCCCTTCCCTCAACCTCTCTTCCTATTGCCCCTCCCATCTTCCAGATATCCTTAGAGCGGCAACGCACCTGCACCTCTTCTGGTGTTGTGGAAGTAGGTGGGCTACGGTAATCACTTACCATCAGCAGAGCCGCTTGATCGTTTGCCGCCTTTACCATAAAAAAAAAAACTAGTCTCGTTTTCATTACAATAGTGAGCCATAAAAGTTATCAACTTCTATCAGACTTTTTTTACGATAACGGTCCGAATACAAAAAAATAAGGGGCCATTATCCGAGTATTCGCTTCGCTCTGACAGATACTCGACTTGTTTGATAGATCATCGGGAAACAACGTTATTTGTTCCTTCTCCCTTACAATGCTTTTGTTCTAAAAGCCTTTAAGAAAAGTGATTTATGGAGATGTAATTCGCACTCCGCAATCGTAATTCTCGCTTATCGAATCCGATAACGCAGTCGACTGGGAAGAGAATAAATGCGATGTTATTCGGTTTCCTCGGTGCTAATCTCTGGGCCTTTTTGTCTAGGACAAAAAAGGTAGCATTTGTTATGATTTTCGGTAAAGTAAATGAAAGTATCTGAATTATTGAATTTACTAAAGAAATGAAGGTTCTTGGATTTCACCTGAAGTTAATTCAGCAAAAGTTTATTTTGTATTTTTTTTTTTTTATGGGAAAGGTGCCAAACGAGCAAGCGGTTGACCAGATGGTAAGTGATTACCGTCGCCAGCATACATCTGGAATACCATAGGTGCTACAGGTGCGTTGCCGGCCTTTAACAATATTTGGGAGATAGCAGTGAGGAAGAGGAGAGGAATGGGGAGGGGGAGTGAACCTCCGGTTACCTCACTCACCAAACGAAACGCAGAAGCACAATATACTTCTACTTCACGCCGGTACTCAGCGAGGCCGTGGCACCAACCCGGTCGAGCCTGCCCTTTCGAGCTGCAGCAAAAGCCGCCGCTTGGCCACCTTAAAAATAATATGATGTATATTAAAAATAGTTACCATTATTGTGATCATAGAAAGTCGATGACCCATCGCTAGTCATGCTCTTCTTTAGATATTGAAGGGGCAAAGAATGCACGAGACGTAATTTCAAACACACAACATTTACTACACAACAATAATGACTTGCAAAATTATTGGATTCGGTTGATTGTTTAAGTACCAGTGATCTTAAATAAATAGTATTAATACTATTTTTAAAACATTAGAATAGCAAACGAACTAACATTCCATCTGATGATAAGTTGCTACAGAACACCTGCAAGCAACTTCAATCTTCATTTACAGATGCATCGTCAACCCTGAAGATAAAGATGGAATAATTCACAACATATATTTATACTGGGTCTGTATCATTCTACCGGAAACATAGCAATGATTGCGCTGTTGATATGCGGTAGAAATAAAGAAGAGTTACCTATCCAGATATTCAGAATAGAAATGATTTAGCCAAATTTAAGGTGTTTTTAGTTGTACAGTTTGCATTCGAAAGTATATTTCGTGGTACATGCCATTAACACAAGATCACTGCGCTTATTGTATAGTAGTACTGTACTGCTTGTAGTACATTTATATGTTTCGAAGTATTCAATGAATAAGATTTAACATTGCTTGTTTAGTACTTACTAATTTCATCGAATAACAATTGTTCGGTTAGAAAATACTATTTAAAATAAAAGAAAGTGCTTAATTTGTTGAGATCATACGAAGTTTATAATCTGTAATAGTCCATCGCTATGTCGGTGGTCTCAGGAGACAGATTCTCCACGGTTGCTTATGGAAGAGTTTAATCGATTGAATATGCTTAATTATGTGGCAAAAAGGGTGTTGCATCTTCGACGTTAGTGATGTGAATTAGCAAGTGTCCGTACGTGTGGCTGTGGAGTTATTACACGACTTTTTACATTAAGTCCACTACTGAACTTAAGCCAACATAAATTTGTTGGAAGGTTTGCCCATACTCACCTAGGCATGGGGTTGATGAGCACTGTGCCTTAGAGATACCGCTGTCCGCCATAATGTGGGATATAGGTACGGCAAATTTGGAGAATGGCAGAATGCCATCGTTGCCAGAGCCGTGTTTGTTGGCTAGCAGAGGCTAACACGTGAAAGTCAAATTCTGCATTTGGAAAAAATTTTCCCACTTACAAAAGATGTTGTGTTGTTATGTTTATATGCACACTTTTATTTTTATTGATCGTTCTAGAAGATTAAGCTCTTTTACGAGTCTTGAATAGATTTGCTCACACGTCTGACACTGTTAACTGGAAGACAATAAGAAAACTGAGCAATTCGAACAGTTACAGTCAACAAGTAACAGGAATTCAATGTAATTCAAGAACTACCAAGTCAATAGCTGGTAACAAAGGCTTAACGTATCTTTCAAAGCGCAGGGGTGCTCGAGAATGAATGCCGGTAAAGCGTTCAACCATTCAATTTTCTGCAGCAACAAATACACCTCAACTTTTACGAAGCGTCTAGCTGTAAACGTGTTAAAATTAAACGAAAGCTCTAACAGATATGAGCTTTGACGTCTGAATACAATCGTTGATAACGTTTTATGCAGTTAACAAGTAAGCGAAGCGAGTCCTATGTAAATCAATTTCCATTAACACGAAATAGCCTACTTACTAATACTCTTACATATATAATCATCAGTATACCTAATTTCACAGCTTAGTATTGTGAAGTTTTAGTTTCCGAATATAAATGTAATTATTAACTCAAAATTATTTAATGTTTGAATTTCCTATTGATTAGATATTTATATATATCTATAATATACCCATTATTCTGACTGTCCGTGTGTTGTGTCGAATGTTTCTACATCAGCGGGAATTGAGTGGACGTTTCGGACCCTCTTCTCTTTATGCATCTCACACGTGTGAAAAGCATACTGGTGACCACCAAGAACTGCTGGACACTGTACATACGTGCAAACCTGGTGATACTGCAGAAGAACCGCACGAGCACAAAACAACTGTTGGTTGCCCCCACCGCGTGATGTCCCTCGCGGACACACCATCGCTATGTTCAAGTATGTAGATACCATGTATTCATTTTTAAATGAAGGGTTTTTTTTTGGAGTTTTTTTTTCTAAGCTAAAGAATACTGTAAATAAAACATACGTATTATTGAATTGGTACGATATACAAACCGTAATTTAATTTTAATTAATTCGTATTTATTTCATTTAGAATATTTAATTCGCTACCGAATTATTATACTCAAAAGTAAGAGGAGCCCTTTGTCCAGTCATGAGAAATTGATAGGCTGCTACATTAAAATAAAGTTTATAATAACATAAACCCTTTATAATTGCTTAAAATCATTTTTAACTGACATCGTTTTAGTTATCATTTAAAAAAAAGAAATATATCACTTACAGTTAAAACAATTATCCAATCCAAAATAACAAAATGAATGAAACATTTCTCACCACTTAACTTCTATGCCTGAATCGAAACGTAAAGGGCAAAGTTCGCGCGTCTGACCTTGAATTTAAAAAGGCATTTCAGAAAGAGCATCAGGTGAAACCTGTACGATCCGATTTCAATCAACATATCCAATAAAGTGTCCTTGCTAATAGTACGAATTATTGATTAGTTATCAGGTTGCATTAAGTTAATATCAATTGACCACACCAACTCGACACCACTTAATCTGAGGTCAAAATTCCTGTTTATAACAGTCCCCGACCGGTATTCAAGTGTATTAATAGTTCAAAGTGGAAGCATTACGAATAACAAGCGGTAATAAAGCCATAAATGCATTGACATATAGTCAATTACAGTTGCGTTACTTTATGTCTATTATATATATTATGGATCTCCACTATTTGATCTAATCAAATAAAATATATTCATACATAAATACATACCCGCGCAGTGTTGCGGGAAGTCGATGGATGCAGGTGGCTCAGGACCAAGCCTCGTGGCAATCTTTGGGGGAGGCCTATGTTCAGCAGTGGACTTGTGATAGGCTGAAATGATGATGATGATGATGATACTTAAATACATAAGGGTATGTACACAGTTTTGTATTATGACTACAAGAGTATAACATAAAATGAAACTTGCATTTAAATTTACGAACTTCCTCACCAGTCTGTAAATAGTCCACTGTAGAACATAGACGTCTCTCATGAGGAGGAATTTCCATAATCGCCACGCTCGGCATTAGGATTGGCGATTGCAGTATAGGGTAAATGGATGTTTCCTACGGCAGTAGCAGACATCTCGTAACCACTAAATCGCTGCCCGTCATCGGTCTCCTTAATTTTAGTCTCGCAGTTTTCGAGATGGTTATCTAACCATCTGTCCGTCGGTAGCTATTGCGATTTTCAAGGTTGTTCCTTAGTCGCCTCTGATTACACCAACGGGATGAAATGGGGTAACATAGTTCCCATAAGAAGTGAAGAAATGTAATTTTCAGTATTACTTAAAACATAATTTATTTTTATTTTTATATCACTATTTACACATTACCGATGCTGGCACCACTGAAATTGTTAAATACTGAATTTATTACGTTCTCGGCGAAGAAGGATAATGTCGCAAGGAATCTTGAATGTTTGAGTATTAATTAAAAATATTAAGAACACATGTGGATAACGCCGATCGAAACGTTTTCAAATTTTTTTCTGGAGCAGCGTGACCGATTCCGGTCGGATAATACTTACATGCCATATATCTCCTATACATCGCATAAGGGAGATGTCAGAAAAAAAGTTATCCCTCCGACATATGGTGGAGTAAGCAAATAATAGATATCAAACCTTATCCAGGATACTCACAGGCAGCAGTATACAAATGGTATGCGCCTGGTATTGTGATCTCCAATCCACCTGCTAATCTTTCCCCTGGTGAGACACTTCCGTCCAGGTGTTCTCGACGTAAATCGAAATGCTGACGGACGTAAATCGACCGCTCCCAAAGATGAAGAGAATAACTTCTAAACTTTATCTGATTAGTCTATGAACAAAACAATAAACAAACTTGAATGACCATTAGCAATTTCAACGAACACATTCTGCGCTTATTAAGTAACAACATGGTGGCACGCAACCACCGAAATTGCAGTTTATCGCATCCAGTTTACGCCAGACTGCAATAAACATCTGGCCCGCCTCGGCTGTTTGTTACGGTGCGGTCTTCGCTGTTAAAAAGTAAATAATCTTTAGCACAATATACTTTGTAACATGTACAATTTATAGCGTATACCTGAAGTTCATTTCTGCAATGTATTTCGTTGTTACACTATCCTTTTCTAATTTAATAATAAAATCTTCTTTTCTGTCAACCATTCTAATTCCACTACAGAACATAGGCCTTGTCATAAGTCGTTTTTGTGTTACATCTCTTGAAATGTTTATCGGACTAAAATGCTGAAACTTTTCTGTCGCATTATTGGTAAATCAGATTAAGTGCTTCTTTTGGATAGATTAATAAATTAAAAAAAACAACTTTACATTTTATTAATTAGCTTGTCTAATTGTTTTCATGATGCAATCGTGCGTATAAACAAAAATCTGAAGTTCCATTCATGAATGAATTGGTGAATTTAATTTTAACGAATACTATTTCTACATGAATATTTTTATTTTAGATTCGCCATGCCTCGGAACTACATAAGGAAATCAAATCACTAATCATTCCCAAGAAGAATTGCAAATTACCGCTGAAAAAGTAAAAAGCAAAGGATCTTTGCACGAATGAAGACTCTTGCAAAATTAATTTACAACATACTAAGTATCAAAATTATTACAAAGTTTTAGGTTTTTTTTTAAAGTATATTCTTCTTTTATGTATCAATCTTTCTGATGTTTTCAATAGTTAGTCTGAATATTTTGAATTTTAAGGTTAAATTTTATTTCTGGAACAAACCGGCAAGCAGTAAGTAATTACCGACGCCCACGTACCTCTTCGTACGCAACAGCAGAGGAGCTGCGGGTGAGTTGGCGACCTTTTATAATATTTGGGGAGGGGGAGTGGGCCTCCGGTACAACGAAACGCAGATGCACAAAGTGCCTTCTACTGCATTATTCTAGTATTCTACGAGGCCGTTGTACCACCCCGGTTGAGCCGGCACATTCAACTTGCTTGGCTCTACCACGTACATATTTGTCTCGTGAAAGATTGGATTCCATTATTTTATAATCCTTAAGCGTATAGTCGGAACTTTACTTGGTAAAAAAATATTTCTTCCTTTCACTTATTGATTAAAGTAAGTTTAAATAAGGTGTTTAACCTTATTTAAGGTAAGAAGGTTTTACTTACTTTAATCAATAATAAATGTTTACTTATATATGGTCCTTTTCTGTCCAAATTTCCAAATATTTCTGATTTTTTTAAAACTCTTCCAATTACATTAAACAACCATCCGAACTTTCCCCGACACACCTTACAATCCCAGTTCCAGCATCTTATCTTATAATGAGTAACATAATGCATAGTATCCTATGCAGTAAGAGAAAGGTAAGCAATCGCTTAGGTTGTTATCGATTGGTTTTGCACTTTATTATATCTTTGACATAAAATTTTAACCAAGAAGTTGTCCTCATGAAAATCTGCCATTAAGACAAAATTGTAAGAAAAATATATTATAGTAAAAAAAAGAAAAAAGTAGCAGCCCGTAAGCGCCCACCGCTGGACAAAGACCTCCTTTTCAAATCGAGGAATTGTTTGTATTTGAGAGGGTTTTAGAACAGGGAAGGGTCCGCCACGCTCCTCCAGTGCGGGTTGGTGGGCTTCTTATATCCTCTAAATAATATTTTTTATTATTTCTCAGATATGCAGGTTTCCTCACGATGTTTTCCTTCACCGCCGAGTACGTGATAAATACAGCATTTAAAATTGCTATTAATAATTTTAGTGGTGTCGGCACCGGGGATCGAACCTAAGTCACTTGCGCCCCATTAAACTAAAGCGAATGCGCTGACCTCTAGGCTACCATGTACCATTATGATATTTAAAAGATATTTTTAATTATCTGTATATTTGAAATAATGCAGCCCTGTACCGGGTGCTCACTTTAAATTTCACAGTACGCGAGTGACCTTGGTTCGAATCACAGGTCTAACACCACTAAAAATGCAACTTCAATTAGCGACGGCTGTCATAAGCGTATCGAGTGAAGATCGGCCAAATAGCGAAGCGCGTTATACCCGATTTGAGATGTGGCATATTGCCAAGGTTGATGATGATGTACTCGTGTTCATGTCGTGTCGTATTCGTGTCTTAAGCAACATAGACAAACGGTACTGAAGTGGTTATTTTGTCTTTTATATAACCGTTTGACACGTTTTTAATTTTGTGGATCAAATACCATTATGTTTCTTGAAAATAAAAAAAACAGTAGGATATTTACGAAGTTTCTTTCGTACGTTTCTTCTCTGTTAGAGATACCTGTCTGTTGTTTTACGAAACGGAAAAAAAATGAGAATTGATATATGACAAACGAATTCAGTTTACTTACGTTGAATAACAAATGATTTTCTTCTGTAATAATCCCGTAGATGCGAAACCGGTCGATAGACAAATGTGATCTTATCACAAAATGAGAAACTAATTATATAACTGTTATATAAGTGTTAATGATGTTTTCATATCATGCAGGAAATTTAATTTCATAGTTAAAACTAAGAATTTTGTTACGATTACATATTAGCGACATTGAACCGAATAAGTCTAAGTTATAATCGTTACAGTTTTTCATAAAAAAAAAATAACACGGCACTTGACGAATATTCATTTTAACAATCGACTTGGGAAATCAAGTTAAAAAACCATGTATACGTTTCGTACACGAGAGTTCGTTTCATCGCATTCAATATACCGCGAATGCGCTGTGATTCCCGTTATGTTAAAGGTGATTAAGTGGACGAAATATAACATCAGTAAAAGCAATCTACCGGTTAATTAATTAACTGCGGAGTGGTCGTGCAATTTTCGTATCCCCCGCTTTTTGTTGCGCCGGGCCTTTCTGACTCCATTAACTTAATGTCACCTCTTTTATTTTCAATCTCTTAATTGATTTAACATTACTGAGTTTTATTGAGTAATACTGGTAAAAAAACCTTAAAATGCATATAAAGATTTAACTATACATATCAAATTAAACTATTATTTACGGATTTTATAGCGTTTCATTAGAATTTTTAAATCCCGATGTTTCAGATGCTTTACGGTTACCCGTGCTCACGGGGAGACCGAGGTGTTTGATGTCCTGATGTCATAGTTAACCCGGGAACCGTCAGCTTTATTTTTTGGCCCGATCTACGCATAATGAGCGCTGATATTTACTTTAATTTTATTAATTACTGGATCCCTTGCAGGTGTCGTCTTCTCTATTGAAATTAGGATGTTTTTCTTTTTTTTTAATAACTAGAAATCAATGTTCTTTTGCGAGGATATGTAGTCTGTCAAGTCTTATATAATGGTTAAAGCGACTGCAGACTTTACTATAATCAAATATATGAAATCGGTTTCTCTCTTTTTCCTGTTGGTAATGTAAGAGTCTGGAGACGGAAAAGCCTTGAAATTCTCATGCCGTCCATTAGATGACAAATTAAAACCGTCTCAAAGTAATGGCAGACCGATAATACACAGAACAACGACGGGTAGCAGAGTCTAAGGTACTATGTAGATGGTATTGTTTTGTCAATATTCCGGCCAATCGTAGCCAATTATTCCATCGGGAGAGGCCCACGTACAACGATGAACAGATTACGGTCTAAAGAAAAAGATGAAGAAAAATAGGCACGTATAAAAAATTTATAATAAATAAATATACAGTACTTATTTAAATATCCTTGAAGTGGAAAGTAATCCAAAACTTAAATAAATTCTTTATTACAGCTTTATTATTATTATAATATTTGCATTGGTTTTATCACGTTTGGTTAATTCAGTTATTCGAATATTTTTTTTTATTATTTAATTATAGTATAACGTGTCCTAACAATTGAAATTCTATTGTCACACTTATTCCATTGTGACACTGCGTAACTAAAAATGAAATCGATGCCTGTATATCAACAATAAAGAATAAGGCAAAGTTTTTTTTTTTTTTTTTGTAAGACACGTTGTAATTATCAAAGTAAAAAAGTAATTTTATTCATAAAATGTCAGTTGCACCCGTTTGAGGTAAAGTGCTTAAATTTTAAAGATAGTTATGATTAAGGATCACTACGTTCAGCTCATAATCATGTTTTATAAAAAAAATAGGGGTTTTCTTAGGAGTTTATATTAAAATAAGTACTGAGAATGAGTATCGAAATTTTATATATTAATCAATTATTAGGATTGATATTCAAACCGGGTTATTGATGTTATATTTAAGTATAACTTTTTAACCAATATTATATTTTAAACAACTGCTGAAACAAATTTCCATATATAACTTTAAACAATTAACACCATTGTAATATTTAGATTAGATGTAGAGCTGCTTCAAGAACTTTTCTCGTTTGAAGCTCTTTGGAGTTCCGGGAAGTTCCGGTAGATGTCATATCATGCATTAGCGACATCTAGTTTGGATAATACTACTAAAAAGGAAACTTAAAAAAGTTTATTCATAAGAAAGCTGTTGGATATATATTTTAGATGAAATTATATAAAGCATCGAAGTTAAACGCTTTAATAAAGAACGTAGTCTGTAAAATAAACCATGAAAGTATAATATAGATAATTTTTGTAACACGTAAAAAAGTACTTATTTAAATAAAATCAACTTTTATATTTGTACAAATAATAATATCCTTATTAATTATTAAATTCTAATAAATTCACCAATATTCGTTATTGATGATCTTTTTTATTCCAAGGCTCAGTCTGCTTCAATCGGATCTTTTAATTAAAGAGTTTCATTGCTAAGTGGAATCCAATAAACTTAATTATTCCAATAAAAGCCGTTTGTTGAAAACTGGTTACAAAGGATTTTCATCGAGATATACCTTCTATTTTCATTTTCATTACATAAGTGAATTTTCATCTAATCCATAGGGGTTTCGCTTACGGAAAATGAATATTTCCATAGCTCTGTCATAAATATGACAGCTATGAAATATTAGGCTCAAATCGGCCTGCACAACCGGGATAGTCTCCTACTTTTCCCGGGTATCCTGTAAGAGGTGATTGAAAAGTCACTAATTTTTGTACATGATAGAGCCAAACTTTTACGGTCCGAATAGGTCAGGCCCACGGCCTCGCAGAATACCGACGAGAAGTAGAGGTATTTTGAGCTTATGCGTTTCGTTCGCCGAGTAAGGTAACCGGAGGCCCACTCTCTCTCCCCATCCCCCTCCTCATCCTCCTCCCCATTTCCCAAATAACCTTAAAGGGCGGATACGCATCTGCAGCCCCTTTGGTGTTGTAGATGTACGTTGGCGACGGTAATCACTACCTATCCTACCATCAAATGAGCCGCTGATAGATTGCCTCCTTTCCCCAAAAAAAAAAGAAGAAAAATAAGTGAATAATGTAAATTCACACATACAATTGCAAATATACGTTTCTTATCTGTTATTTACCATTTGTATAATCATTGCGCTGAACAAAAATTTTGTAAAATTCTGCAGGAGACATATTACTCCTGCTCTGGAAACGAGAATTTATTAACTATTTTGCTTTGGTAAAATACAGTTTAAAAACTAGTATAAACACTTTTATAATCCTCTTTCATCTCTATAGTTCAACTCAATTCTATAGTTCAGCAGTAGATTATTTAGAAAAGAAGACGGAAAAAAGAAGCCTAAACAAAACTAGCCTATGAATCACATACGCAATAAGTCGTGTAGCGATTGCTGAAGTGCAAAAAGGCGTAAGGCTTAATAATTAAAAATCACTCTACTGAGCACATTCATTTAAATGAAACAATTTGTGAAGTAACTTTTTATTATATATCAGATTCCATCTGGAAGCTTTGTGCGTTAAATGAAGGAGTAATTATCCAATAAATATACCCTCTCATGCAGGAATTATAGGCCGGCCTTATAGTATTTTACTACTGCGCAATGAGGTGGCAAAATTATGGCGATTATTTTGATTAGAATTCTTACTTAGTAAGGGGATATGGTGTAAGACTATTTAGATTCAATCACCTTGGTGAAACCATGGGTTTGAAATAACAAATAAATGACAAGAGTATTGTAGATTCGAATAATTGAATGGTTTCAATCATGTCCACATTCCATCAAGTAATTTCAAATTTCTTTCGAAGATGTTTAACACATTTCAACGGAATGTGTCCCGTTCCGGACAACGAGGCGCAGCGTCAAGAAATTAGATTTTTGTGTAAAGTGTAGGCATTCGTAATAGTATTTTGTCTTCTCCACTTTTCGAGAAGGCCAAAATGCTGATTAAACTGTATCTACAGATAATGTGAGTGTGTGTGAGAGCTTATTCAGTGTGCGTTATGGAGTATTCTGTTTTGTGTACCATGACCTAATAACCAATAGTAAACTTAAGAAATATTCTAATGTTAAGCAGTAGTCGTATGAGTTCATAATGGTCTACGATGACTTAATGTTACAATAATGGAAAAATGTTACACACATGACAGGCTGCTACAGATACAAACTAACATAATGTAAGTTTTTTTTATATAGTTTTAAAAATTTCGTTTATACGGTCGTAAAGATTCATACATGCATTGAGTTAAAATTTGATAAGTGTTATAAAGATTTTTTTAATTTGAATTTCATAGTCAGATGTGATGATAAGTTAATTTTATATGATAATTGGAAACCAACAACGCATTGAATCTAAGCGAGACACCAGCACAAAACCCTAAGAAGCTTAAATAAAGTGAGGTTATTGTGACTATTTGATGGCTCCACCTCGCAGAATACCGGCGTAGAGTAGAAGCATCTTGTGCTTCTGCGTTTCGCTCGGTGAGTGACGTAACCGGAGGCCCAATTCCCCCCCCCCCCTCCTTATCCTCCCTGCCATCCCCACACATATTCTTGAAGGTCGACAACGCACCTGCAGCTCCTCTGGTGTTGCAGATGTACGTTAGCGACGGTAATCACTTACTATCAGGTGAGCCGATTGGTTGTTTGTAAGTGAAATATTTGGTTCCCAGAAAGTAGAGGACTGCCTTTGTTGATTCGTCTTCACCAAATTTTCATCGCCAAACATGTAAATGAATGTTCTACAAGATGGAATGGATAGACAATTGTACAGGTAGGTATATTTTGTAATTCAATACAAAATTACATACTTGATCTAGACAATTATATTCGTGACATGAGAGAAATCAAGGTTGCTTTTTGATCTCCCGGGCAAAACATTGGCACATTAGAGCGAAGATAAATTTATCCTTACATTTCGTTAACAATTACAAAACGCTTTTAGCTAATTGTAAACGATCGTCTACGTCTCGAAAATAGAAACAACAATATTAATTCCTAAGACTCAGCTCTCATCAACTCTCTTGAATAAATGAATGAGTGGAAAAACAATAATTTATTTAAAATGTTAACACTCTTATGGACTCTTATGCACATATGCACTCTTATGGTTTAAACCTTCACTTCACCGGCAAACCTCTTAAGAAATATATGCCGATATTTGGTTGTAGAGTTCGCATAGGCTTTTGTTCAGTTGTGGACTAAAATAGTGTTATGTAGTAGTAGAAGCATCACAACCACGTGGCTTAGCGCTGTTAAGACCAAAGTGAACAGACATCTAGGCAAGCGTGTACCATCCTAGGACTCATCTTCGCTTTCCGTCGGGCAAGATTGAGGTCAAACGGAAGCCTATTTTTTCATAAAAAAAAAGCAATGATTGTGAAAAAAAACATGTTTTTGGGTTCCAGGTCTAGATGTATTGTATTCCTTCCTTATCTCTGACACTCTCCTGTGTGATCTTTCCCTCCGATCTTTTCGTATCGTATGCGTTACATCGGATACGATAAGGTAAAGACTGATGCACTATAATATCTCCTACGCAGTTGACAACCTCCGATAGCGTTTGGAAGTTATCATCGAGGTTATATTGAAAATGTACAGTAGTACAAATAAATTGTTAAATCATAATTTTTTCAGACTATCACAAGATAATTGAGAGACACAGGCCTCCCCCAAATATTGACAAAAATCACGATTCTGTGCAATTGAGTAAATCTGAGCGCTTGCCTACCAGGTTACCACTCGAGAATATTTAACCGCCACCTACAAGTTTCTTGCTATCTATTGAGCACTGATAAAGTAAAAACATTGTATGGAACTAGTTTGATTTCAATAAGAGAATCATAATTAGACTAAATCTGTGACAAAAATGTAAACACACAAAAATGTAAAGAGTAAACAAAACATGTTTGAAACACATAGAATCAGATGTTACTTTGCAGGAAATCGTCGAAAATTACTTTTTCCAACTTGTTTAAAATGTTTGAAACAAATGAAATTCTGACCAGTATGTCGCCATGATATATAGTATGTTGATTTAAGAGGGGTTTAAAAGGCTACTGGGTCCCAACTCCACTGTGGGACTTCGCACCAAGACTGTACTGCAAACTCCAATCTCACCACCGATAATGTGGTGAATCGTTACTTAACAAAGTTTCTATTAAATTGCCTCTTTTTCAAGTATGGGTAACAATATAACAGGTATAATTTATAACAGGTATCTGTAATTCAATACAGATAATAAAAGTATTTTTCTATTGAAAATATTGCTTGTCATAATAAAGGAAATAAATTACTGTAGGCCAAGGAGAAAAAAAAATACACCTCTTTGTCCGTAGTGAGGTTGCTTGTTCGATTGTAGCATTTTAATAAAATTGGATTTTTCAGTTTTCAGTAAAATGAAACTTAATATTTGTTGTCATTAAGTTCAAAGTAAATTTGTCCAATATTGTTATACAAGCATTTGTCCTCCTGAACAGAGTTCAAATCCAATGGTACTATCATTAATGCAAATTGATTGCACTTTAAGCCGTACGGGTGACGGGGTACGGGGTACAAATACATGCTGTGTACATTAAATGCCTAGTTAAATGAAATTTTTGCTGAAGTATAATTCTATCCTGATCCCGCGGTAAAACTTATGCGACTGTTTGACGCGTGTTGTAAGCATACCAATTACATAAGTGTTTTTTCTCTATACACACCTTCCTGCCCCAAGGCAGGAAGCCTCCTATCCGTTAAAAAAAATGCCATATATACGTCTATCCGGGTTATGATGGACCCAGTGATACATTTCATTCACTTCGTTGATTTCATTGATTTCGTTCTTTTCGTTCATTTATTTCATTTAGTTCATTTCGTTCATTTAGTTCGTTTCGTTAATTTCGCTAATTTCGATTATTTCGTTCATTACGTTCAATTCATTTATTCACACTCCCAGCTCTCAGCCAACTGCCAGACGAAGTCGTGGTCACCCATGCTAACATAAGATAACTGCATTCCTTTATTACGTTAGTCGTTTATTTACAGTCCCTCTAAACGAGAAAAGCTATTTAAAAGAGCTTAACGTAAATAATCGCATTGATGTCTTTAACTGTTTTACCACAAATTTATTTAAGCGGTTCCACCAAAATATGTTTATTATTATATGGGTGGTCTGACCTGCACAAGTTATTCATCTCCATTTGATCGCCATAACACAAATAGCCATGACGGAGAAGCAATTCGCTTCAGAATACATTATGTAACACTATAGATAGAATAGATAAGTGCCAGTATGTTTGCAGTGAATGAAGTGTAATATATGTGGATTAGACAAGATGCAGCTTCAATACGCGTTATATGCTCCATATTACGCGTATTGACGCTAGTACAATATTCCTGTTATGTTCCAATTTCTGAAGTATCTTTTAGAAAGTGAATATAATTTGACCAATGAGATTATTCCTAAGAAATTTTACATGTTATGTGTGATAAAGATCATCGGCTGTGTGTGCTTGAACAGATAGAAATAATAGTAATAGTAGAGTTTTACTGTTGAGTGAACAAACTAACGTTAAATAACGTAAAACTCTAAAATATTATGTGACCTGTGTCTTACATAATTAAAAAAACGTGAAGCATGGCTGAGTCATAATAAGGTCAAAAAGGCTGCTCGGGTGAATCATTCTTCAATCTGACCAAACGCTCCAACATACCTACCTCATCACTCCCAAGGCGTATACATATCGCACGTGACCGAAACCGATAATACTCAAGCAACTGTTATTTATTACAATTCTTTTTTTTTTTGGGAACTTGGGGAATGGTTCACCTATCTGTCACTAAAGGAAAGACCAGCTATGTAGGAATCAACACAAGTGCCGCACCGACTACAACCTCGTGGACAGGAAATACGGTGCTAATCCGGCTGCTTTAACGGCTTCGTTGGAAGGACCGGCGTGCAGAAAGGTCCGCAAGTAATGAATAAAAGCTCAAGTAGCAACGAGGCCTTCTGGAGGTACGAGCCCATCGCACTGAAGCAGCGTGGGGCGGGCCCTTACCGGCTCCAAAATAATATCAGATACAAATATCTCAAAAGAAGGTGGCCTTTACCAGACTGCTACTATACTTTACTTTTACATAACTTGGGTTTTCAACGGATATAAATGTATTTACTTAACGAGCACTTACAAACCTGAAGACTATCTTGTTCTTTTGGTTTATTAATTTGATTTAACACATTGATGGCGTCACATTTAGCGTTCCACATTCAGCGTCCCAGGGTTCCGTTACAAATTTAATAATTTTTGTATCAAGCTTTATTTATTTTTATTAGAATTAAACTAACGTCGCAATGTCCAAATCTGACAAACCGATATTTTCAAAATTAAAAGAGATGAGCATTACTGCCAGTGAATCGAGAATCTTCCGGCAAGTACCAGGACTCTTATCATATTACAAGGCGTCATTTCGTTTTTTAACGCAAACTAACGCAATTTTTTTTAGGCGATAAACGAGCAATCGGTTTCTCTAATGGTAAATGATTACCGACGCCCACGTACGTCAAAAATACCAGAGGTGCCGCAGGTGCCATGCCGGCCTTTAAGGGATGGAAAGGAGGATGTGGAGGTGGGAGTGGGCCTACGGTTACCTCACTCACCGAACGAAGCGCAGAAATACAAGCTGCCTCTACTTCACGCCGGTATTCCGCGAGGCCGTGGTTTCAACCCGGTCGAGCAAGCCCATTGGAGCAGCAGCAAAAGCCGCCGCTTGGGTTTATTTGAATATTAGTATTATGTTAATAATAGTATTAAAAATTTCTACGATAAGGTCATACTGGAGGCTCCGAACTGTTTGTCGAGGGTTTAACCCCTAAGGAGTGCACCTTTCACTATGTAGTGACTACTGTCACCCCTTAGTGACTGACCTGTGTCTCGGGATCCACAAAAGCTTTCTTTCACTTTACTTTTTCTTCTAATGTCTATGATTCCGATGATCTAAAGATACCGACGATCACTAAGATAAAACCACCGCATAATTTAATTTACGATTTCGCTAACTGCTTCTCTAGTTTAGAGTCTAAAACATTTCAGGGCTATTTAAATACATGCAGCGATTATGGCTCTTAATTTGAAAACCGCTGAGTCATTAGTAATGCATTATATTCAACATGTTAATTTTGAGTTTATCCTGTGATAAACCTTCAAAGCTCTCAAGTGTCTCCATCGATTAAAGCTTCTCACAAACAGGTTTTGTTAATGCTTGCCCTATTCCATTTACTACTTTGCGCAGTACTAGTTACGTGGAAAAAAAACCTACTTGATATCTTCAAAAATTTAGGTTGATTACCCAACCTTTGTTAATCATGTAAGTAATTTTTTTGTAGTCGCTATTTTTGAGTTCTTCTTTTAAAATAAGCTTTTTTTATTAAAGCTAATGTTACTACTCGTACTTTAGTTTAAGATTACAGTACATCTTACCGCATATTGTATTTAATTATGTTTCAAAACCTACGCAATATTGTAGACCTTTATAAGCTTTTAATTTTGACGCCAGTGGTTCTATCGCAATACTATTCATTTTATTCGTTACAACAATTTTCTCGCTTATTTGCAGAACATGACAGTTGTGAGCCTGTTGCCGTCTGACAGTGGCTTCCCGCGTTGTGGGCTGCTACGGACTATCAAACACGTCGCACTGTGGGAGACGTCTCGTCCGTGGTACCGATGTGTCTGCGGTAGACGAGTCCGTACCAGTGCGTTGGTATTCCGGTATTGGTATAACGATACGTCCGTACCAGTGCGTTGGTATTCCGGTATTGGTATAACGATACGTCCGTACCAGTGCGTTGGTATTCCGGTATTGGTATAACGATACGTCCGTACCAGTGCGTTGGTATTCCGGTATTGGTATAACGATACGTCCGTACCAGTGCGTTGGTATTCCGGTATTGGTATAACGATACGTCCGTACCAGTGCGTTGGTATTCCGGTATTGGTATAACGATACGTCCGTACCAGTGCGTTGGTATTCCGGTATTGGTATAACGATACGTCCGTACCAGTGCGTTGGTATTCCGGTATTGGTATAACGATACGTCCGTACCAGTGCGTTGGTATTCCGGTATTGGTATAACGATACGTCCGTACCAGTGCGTTGGTATTCCGGTATTGGTATAACGATACGTCCGTACCAGTGCGTTGGTATTCCGGTATTGGTATAACGATACGTCCGTACCAGTGCGTTGGTATTCCGGTATTGGTATAACGATACGTCCGTACCAGTGCGTTGGTATTCCGGTATTGGTATAACGATACGTCCGTACCAGTGCGTTGGTATTCCGGTATTGGTATAACGATACGTCCGTACCAGTGCGTTGGTATTCCGGTATTGGTATAACGATACGTCCGTACCAGTGCATTGGGTCCACCGACACATACTGTAGAAGACCTTTAGTATTCAGGCTAACGATACAAATCACAACAAAGGGACGCAAACTTGCAAGCTGCTCATCTGATGGTAAGGGATTAGCGTCGCCCACGAACGTCTTCAACACCAGAGGAGCTGTAGGTGCATTGCGATTATTTAAGGATATTTGGGAGAAGAGTGGGGAGCTCCGGTTACCTCTCTCACCGAATGAAACGCAGAAGCAAAAGATGCATCTACTTCACGCCGGTATTCCGCGAGGCTGTGGTTTCAACCCGGTCGAGCAAGCCCATTGGAGCAGCAGCAAAAGCCACTGCTTGGGTTTATGTGAATATTAGCATTATGATAATAATAGTATTCAAAATTTCTACGATACGGTGATACTGTAGGCTCCGAACTGTTTGTCGCGGGTTTTAACCCCTAAGGAGTGCACCTTTTACTATGTAGTGACTACTGTCACCCCTTAGTGACTGACCTGTATCTCGGGATCCACAAAAGCTTTCTTTCACTTTACTTTTTCTTCTAATGTCTATGATTCCGATGATCTAAAGATACCGACGATCACTAAGATAAAACCACCGCATAATTTAATTTACGATTTCGCTAACCGCTTCTCTAGTTTAGAGTCTAAAACATTTCAGGGCTATTTAAATACATGCAGCGATTGTGGCTCTTAATTTGAAAACCGCTGAGTCATTAGTAATGCATTATATTCAACATGTTAATTTTGCACAAACCGCGCAGAGTTTATTCTGTGATAGATTACCTTCAAAGCTCTCAAGTGTCTCCATCGGGGTGGTATATCTCGGGCACACATATCGCAATGAAACGTCAACCCTAGATCACTGAGACCACATGCAAATCGTCGCAATCCCCTGATTATATCGCTGTGGATCCAGATATTTTTGGAATCCAGCTGGAGTTGAGCCGTCTTTCGTTGAACGAACGAACGCGTACAACCCTTACGAAGTCACAGGTTCAAGGCCTGCACAAGTGCAACCCGAGTTCTCGTACCTCCTACTCGTACTACCAGCGTCGTTGCTACTTTGTTTTATTTATTTATTACTAGGGGGCCTTCTGCTCGGGAATCTCTTCTGCCGAAGCTGTTAAGACCGCCGGCCTAACAGCGTATACTCCTTGGGGCTTTATTCGCTCCGACATATTATACTGAACCCGACATAGCCGGTCACTCCCTCCATTAGCAGAGGTAGGTGCGAGCACCTTATCCCAGGGTTATAAAAAAATACAGATTTCTAATTAATAACAATTGCTTGAATACAATCCGTTATAAGCATTTTATTCGCTATTAAGGTTTATTTTACTCATTTATTTTATTCGTTACAACAATTTTCTCGCTTATTTGCAGAACATGACAGTTGTGAGCCTGTTGCCGTCTGACAGTGGCTTCCCGCGTTGTGGGCTGCTACGGACTATCAAACACGTCGCACTGTGGGAGACGTCTCGTCCGTGGTACCGATGCGTCTGCGGTAGACGAGTCCGTACCAGTGCGTTGGTATTCCTGTATTGGTATAACGATACGTCCGTACCAGTGCATTGGGTTCACCGACACACACTGTAGAAGACCTTTAGTATTCAGGCTAACGATACAAATCACAACAAAGGGACGCAAACTTGCATGCTGCTCATCTGATGGTAAGGGATTAGCGTCGCCCACAAACGTCTTCAACACCAGAGGAGCTGTAGGTGCATTGCGATTATTTAAGGATATTTGGGAGAAGAGTGGGGAGCTCCGGTTACCTCTCTCACCGAATGAAACGCAGAAGCAAAAGATGCATCTACTTCACGCCGGTATTCTGCAAGGTCGTGGTACTACTCCGATCGAGCAGCAGTAAAAAGTCGCAGCTTGAAACGTACGAAAACTTTAAAAAAAACATTGGCATAAAACTTTCACGTAGGGGCTCGATCTCCCAATTCGGAGGCAAATCCCCTAACCACTCTGCTATTAAATGGCCTTTATTGATAAACGGAGGCCCAAAATAAACTATATATCTAGTATAAATCAAAACGATTTCGTGTTTATTACTCGAAAACAATTTTTAGACCTACTTCGGGACTAAGATGTTGTGTTGAGTTTCATAGTAATTTATCTCCTTTTCACAAATACTTAACATCTCATTTCCGAGTTCTGCGGAGAAGTTCGCTTATTATGTAAGTAAGCTTAGTATTAAGGCGTATTATGACGTCTTAAGCGGTACATCTTACAGAGTGCTGAAAGCTCCGCTGCGGATTCGAATTGATGGTTTTTTTATTTATATTTTTAAACTAACTAATACGATTGGATTATGAAAATTATAAAGGAAAGTAGCACCTTGTAAATGTCTTAGTACTGGGAAAAGACATCCTCTCAATACTTCAGAGATTTTCAGAGCGGGCAAGGGTTCATTCCTTCAGTCTCGATTCCAATTAAATATTTAATTCCGCCAAAAAATAACAATTATTGTAATAGTCTGATAATTTTTGAAATGTCTATACTAACAGTAACTGCCGGACAGTATTAGATTTTCTAAGCTATCAGTATTTCTATTGGACCGTTACATATATTACCACGGAAAAAAGGAGGAAAGGGAGAGGAGAGGGAATTTTCTTACGTCGCCATCATAGGAGTATATAATTGTTATTTATTTTAATAATATGTGGTATACTTATATCTTTATTTACCTAAGAGTATTAAGGTACCTGCGCTTCGCCTGGCAAATCGGAGAGCGGTAGCGGGAAGGGGAGATAACATCTCGGGCACACATATCGCAAAAGAACGTCAACCCTAGAACTATTGAACAATGAGAGCACACGTGAATCATCTCAATCCCCTGGTTATATCGCTTGGAATCCGGAGATGTGTGGGATCCAGCTGGAGTTGGCCGTCTTTCCTTTATTATAGGAGTAAATAATAATTATTTATTTTAGTATGATATCTTTATTAACAAAATATTGACTTCTCTAACCACAAAAATACATTCTCTCTAAAAATCTCACTGCTTTATAAGGTTCTAGTTAAAGACCTGCTAGTGGTAAAGTGTTCGAGGACAATTCATACGCCCCATATTTTGCAATATGGAGGGATTTCAGTGCTCCCTCGGATTCAGTATGATTTAGTCTAAGCCTTGGTCAGTTATGAGTTATTTCACGCTGAATTTATACAGCAGCCGCTTAATGCTGCCATGTGTTGTATAAAATTGTAATTATTGTCAATAATTTTTATTAATATATATTTATGACAAATGTATAAGATATATTTATTTAATAACTAAATGTGCTAACTAAACAATGTTGATTCTGTTTCGTATAAATAATAATAATATATAGTTTATTTCTTTTTACAATGATGTACTAGAGTCAAATTTGTTTTTTTTCTATTCTTTATTAATATCATTTTCAATAGAAAGAGACTAAGTACGTAACTGGATAAGCTTTATGAATCCTTATAAACAAAATATATGCGCGAGCTGTGACTGATACGTGTTATATATGTGTTAATAAAAATAATTACTCCCATTTTTTTTAAAGAATACATTTCTAATATTCCTGTTAACCATCTAACAAAGCTTATATCTTGTAACTGGAGTGGTTCACGACAATAGACGAATGGCGGGCTCGAACTTACGACGTTATGTTTCGTTGTCCGCATCCTAAGCCATTTGGCTATTGGCACTTAATAGAATATACGGTACTTATAATTATTATTAATGCTTAATTTTACCACATGCTCGATGATGTTGAAGAATATCGTAAGGAAACCTGGATCTCTTAGAAAAAATAATAAAAAAAATATTTCCCGGATACGTAAAGTCCGCCCGCAATGAAGCTTGTCGGACCTTACCAGCTTCAGAACACACTCAAATACAGAGAGAAGACCTTTGCCTATGCAGATAGATTTGTAAGCAATTTTCTATCAAACTTTTTGATGAATTCGTATGGGTCAAGACCGTGTGTTATGGCTATCTTTGGGGATGTATGGATGTGCTATAAAATAATAAGCATAGTGTAGAAAATATATCAAAAACGAGAAAAGGTAGTATTATGTTCAACATTAAAAGTCCCACGGTGAGTGTTTTTACGGACGTGCATGCCACTTTCACACTTCTAAATGTGGTAGAGCCAAGCGGCGGGTTTTGCTGCTGCTTGAATGGGCCGGTTTGACCAGGTTGGTACCACGGCCTCGTAGAACATTGGCGTGAAGAAGAGGCATCTCGTGCTTCTGCGTTTCGTTCGGTGATTAAGGTAACCAGAGGCCCACTCCCTTTCCCCATCCCCCTTCTCATACTCTCTTCTATCTTCCACATACCCTTAAATGCCGGCAACGCATCTGCAGCTTCCCTGGTGTTGCAGATGTATGTGGGTGACGGTAATCACTTACCATCAGGTGAACCACTTGCTCGTTTGCCACCTTTGCAAAAAAAAAACGCACGACGCACTCTATGAGGGTCTCTGCCTCGGTAGCACAGACGGTGTGTCAGACGGGGCATGATCCTCCCAGGGTGCGCCAGATGGCGCTCGAGGGCATCCGTAAAACCAGGCACCGTGGTGCCACTTTAAGAATAACTCCCACCCTTTTTCTTGGGGCGGAATCATCTCAAAACGGCTGACAGATGAGTACGGTGCAGCAGCGCAGACCCTTCGTTACCGGTTGGCCAGATCCGCCGACACAAACTATAGGCTATAAGACATAAATTGTTTACGGTCTGTTAAAGAAAAAAAAATGTGTCAAATGTGTCACTATTCATTTACTAGATTTTAATATTTTGTTTTACACTTTTACTTTTACAACGTTAGCATTAATTTCTCTATTTGATGTCAAAATCTTCTTAATGAGACGAGAACTTAATGGACAAAAAGTTTTAATTTACTTCAGTTAGCATTATAAGTATAAGTTTCTGTTTACTTTTACTTGATACTACTAACTGGACAGAGTGCGTAATAACTTCAAACAAAATTTGTTTAAACGTAATTAAGTGTAGAGACTTTAAGCTTTTAAGACACTTTTGAGCTTTCATTTCGATTTCATTAACTTGATTTCAGTTCTGAAGTAAATTTGGCAGTGAAAAGGAGTATTTCTACATTTTGTAATAGATAGTCTCAAACTAACGTACGTAATTGTAAAATTATTGTTTACATTGTTAGGGAGAATACGTTAAATTTTTCTTCAAGTATCAACCTTGTCTGAACTCAGTGCACTCTGCGGGTTAAGTTACGCATTGGTTACCGAATGATGGTAGAAACTCTATCTAAATATACCGAACCCAAACACCAAACTAGTGATGGCAGCAGGGTACCGGTACAGAGTTAACCAACTGAGTATGGGCAGATCTTCCCTGCATGGAATGCGGGTTTTTTGGCGGTTTCATCAAAAGACTTGCAGTGAACATCCACCGGCCAATAAACCAAAGTAAAATAAATGTATGCATTATATACGATAAGAATTTAAAAAAAAATTTGCATCTTGTAAGTGCAAAGATCTCCTCCTTCTGAAATATCTGAGAAAGTTTTGGAGCCGGAAAAGATCCACCACGCTGCTTCAATGCAGGTTGGTGACTGGTTTGGTGAATGGTAGTTGGGACTTCACATATACTCGAAATAACATTGTTTTATTACTTTATAGATATGCAGGTTTCCCTCACGACTTTTTCCATCACCGCCGAGTGCGTGGTAAATACAGCACCTAAAATTGCTATTAACAATTTTAGTGGTGGCGATTTCGGGGAACGAACCCAGGTCACTCGTCCTCTTTGAAACTATCGCCTGACCGCTAGGCTACCACGATTTTCGTTTAGGACAATAAAATCAAAATAAATGAGGCTAGCATTTGGAGAAAAAAAATTAGTGTATTGTTACCAAAAGTTGCTCGAAATTATTCATCCACTGCATGCCAAGGAAACGCGAGTGGTTAATTATTCTCCGATGTAAAGATGTACGTATCTATTAGATAAATACGTACGTCGACTGACCTTACAAAAACAGGGAACGCATTGCAAACGTGTCCTCAATACTGTAGACCGAACGGAGATAGTCTTCAACGGAAATGGCAAATGAATGAACACGCATTTATACGGGGCAGAACTACTCTGCAAATACAGACTATAACGTAATATGAATGGGTCGGCTCAGCCGGAACGGACAGCGCTATGACAGTATATCTGTAGAAAGAACAACTGTATATCTTTACAATGTTTCCTGTTATCTTGAAAGGCATTTATTATTCTTAAATATACAACTCATCAAATATTGTAAATTTAGAACACACGTTTCTTGAAAATTTCTCAACCTAGACAAATATAATTTGACACTTATTTGTTGGTAAACTAATTAAGGTTATTGGATAGAGTAAAGTGCTCCGAATAGAGATGAAAACGGTTTACAAATAAGTGTGTGTGTGCGAGATTAGTTTTTCGAGTTCTTCGTTTGACACACACCCTGTGCTCTAAAATAAAGCTAATCGAATTGAATGTGTGCGAGGGGTTTTAGGAGGTATATCTCTTACTCATACTTATTAAGCGTGGTAGAGCCAAGCGGTGGCTTTAGCTGCTGCTCGAATGGGCCGGCTCGTTCCGATTGGTACTACGGCCTCGCAGAATACCGGCGTGAAGTAGAAGTATATTGTGCTTCTGAGTTTCGTTCGGTGAGTGAGGTAGCCGGAGGATCACACTCCCTTCCTATCCCCCTCCTCTTCCCTCCCATCTCCCAAATATCCTTAAGGACCGGCAACGCACCTGCAGTATCTATGGTGTTGCAGATGTACATGGGCGACGGTAATCACTTACCATCAGGTGAACCGCTTGCTCGTTTGTCGTCTCCTCCATAAAAAAAAAACTCTAAAATGACAACCTGCACATGCTAGATACCCTATACATACACCCTGCTAGATAATAAAACAAAATCCATCCGATATTACCGAACCCAAAATCCGAAGACTTACGATTAAGTGCAGAATCACTACTGTAGCTACCCAACGCTTACCCAGCGTGGTGGGTATAAGAAAACCTATCTAGAAATAAATGCAGGCTTTTGCTGGTGCTTTCTTGAAGGGGTCTATATTCAACAGTGGACTTAAACAGTGGGTTGAAGTATTAAAAAAGGGATAGTACCAAAATAAATATCATTTGTAGGAGACATTGGAATAAAATAAGAATAAAGTCTCCTACACACGCCTACAGTTACAAAGCTTTGTACTTGCCGACTTTTCTATGCGAGCTGATTCAATTTCCATGTTAATCCCTAACACGCTACAAAGTCCGCGTTCTTTTGTAAAGAACAAGTAGCGAACGCTTGTTTCAATATTTTTTTCTTTCTTTACATTCCGTCTGCAGCCTTTACTAAAAAAAAAAAACACACAGCAGTTTTGGTTCTTGTTTCTTATTTGTTAGACTGTCTACTGTTTTTTAGTACTGTAGCAGCAAGATGAATAAAATAGAGAAATTTTAGTTTTTAAACTACTAAAGAACCGTAACTTAAGGTTATGGTACTCACTATATTTTTTATTTGGGGAAGTGGGCAAACATGCCTTTTGGTGGTAAGTGATTAGCGTAGCTCATGAACATCCGAAATACCAGAGGAGCTGCAGGTGGGTTGTCGGCCTTTCAAGATATTTGGGGGATCGGAGGGAGAATGAGGATGGGGATAGAGAATGGGGGAGCGGACCTCCGGTTACTTCCCTCACCGAACGAAACGCAGAAGCACAAGATGCCTTTACTTTACGTCCGTGTTCTGCAAGGTCATGGTACTAACCCGGTCTATTCGGCCGGGGTAGTACCATGACCTTGCATCGAGCTTTAGCAAAAGCTACAGCTTTGCTCTATAACGTACAGAAGTACACTAGTGACTTTTTGTACGTGGTAGAGTATGAAAAAAATATGTATATTTTTCGAGGACTCGTCCCCCAACTCACGCTGGGGCAGCATGGCGGACTCTTCCAGGCTCCTATATTCTCTCAAAAATTTATGTGTTATAATGCAGAGAAAGTCTTTACCAGCTGTGGGCATTTACAGACTCCAATTTTACTATTTGAAGCGAGAATATTCCACTTTTATTCACACAAATAATACGCGGTAGACTCTGCTAAGTATCAGAAGGAGCTGTGGCGACCGATTTGTATCGGAAAATATCCGACAGTCCCTACCGCCCTGTAAATAGTCCAGTCACAGTCATAGTTAATCGTGGTAGAGCCAAGCGGCGGCTTTTGCCGTCGCAGGAATGGGCCGGCTCGTCCGGATAAGTACCACGGCCTCGCAGAATACCGGCGTGAAGTAGAGGCATCTTGTGCTTCTGCGTTTCGTGCGGTGAGTGAGGTAACCGGAGGCCCTCTCCCCCCTCCCCCCTCCCCAAATATGGTAGCGGTATATAATTTTGAGCTACCCCAGGAGGGTACCAGTACCTACGGTTCTGGAGAATCCCTCACTGAGCATCCACGTTCAGGCTTTCCTACGCTACCTAATCGTGGATGCTCAGTCTGCCCCGCGTATTCGGGGGGGGGCAATATTCCGCTCTCTTTCTTTCCTACTCGAGGCAAACGCAGCAAAGAAACTATGGCATCCCCTACCGCGCTCGCCGTGGATTTCTGCAATATCAGGGGACTCCACTCGAACCTTAGCGCCGTTCATTACCATCTTGAAACGGCGAAGCCGGCCTTGCTTTTTCTTACAGAGACTCAGATATCGTCTCCGGCTGATACCTCTTATCTCCATTACCCGGGGTACAAACTGGAACACTCCTTTGTGCCCCGTGCCGGAGTTTGCGTATACGTCAGAGATGATATCTGTTCTCGACGCCTCGGTAGTCTTGAAGGTTTGGACCTTTCTACCCTTTGGCTGCGCATCGACAGCGACGACCATCCGCGCGTCTATGCGTGCCTTTACAGGTCCCATAGCGGTAATACCGTAACTGACCGACTCATCGACCACATCCAAATGGCTACAGATTCCGTGCTACAACAGATCCCATCCGCAGAGATCGTGATTCTCGGCGATTTTAATGCCCACCACACCGATTGGCTCGGTTCTCGCATAACCGATCATGCGGGGAGATCTGTTCACGACTTTGCATTAGCATATGGCCTGACACAACTGGTAACCTCGCCGACGCGGATCCCAGACGTGGAAGGTCATACACCTTCCCTGTTGGACCTTTTGCTGACCTCACACCCGGACGGATATTTGGTCTCAGTCGATGCCCTCTTGGCTCGTCGGACCACTGTCTGATCCGGAGTGTAGTGTTTATCGCGCGCCGATCCCGAACGCGATCTGCGGGGTTCCGCCGTGTGTGGCTCTATAGGTCGGCAGATTGGGATGGAATGCGGTCTTTCTTTGCTTCCTACCCATGGGGGCAGGTTTGCTTCTCGCTGGATGATCCCAACGTCGTTGCAGATTCTGTCACCGATGTGGTACTTCAGGAATGGAACTTTTATTCCGTTCTCTGCAGTGCCTGTCGGAGGTAAATCCCAGCCTTGGTTTGGTCGCACCTGCAAAATAGCGTCACGCCGAAAGCGGAAGTGCTACCAGGCCTGGGCCGATGCATCGGCGTCTCGGGATGCAAAACCAGTGCTCTTAAAACGAGTACAACTCTGCCTCCAGGTCCTTCAAAGAGTTATCGCTGCGGCAAAGTTAAAGCACATTGGCAGAATTGGCGAGAGACTAGTTCGCCTCCCATCGGGATCCCGCGCATTCTGGTCTCTCGCCAAGGCTGTCCAGGGAATTTCTGTCAGCCATCTCTCCCATCTCTACACAAGGAGGATGATTCGCTGGCCCATACTGCAAAAGAGAAAGCCGATCTCTTGGGCTCTCTTTTTGCATCAACTCGACTCTTGATGACCGGGGAAACTCTCCACCTACCATCCCGTGGTGTAAGTGCTCCATGCCGGAAATTCAGTTTCTGCAGAGCTCAGTGCGAAAGGCACTCCGCTCCTGGACATTCATAAGTCGAGTGGGCCGGACGGAATCCCTCCAATTGTGCTGAGGATGTGTGCCCCTGAGTTGGCACCGGTTCTCACGCGTCTTTTCCGGCACTCCTACTCTTCAGGCGTCGTCCCGGAATCTTGGAAGACAGCATTTGTGCATCCAATACCGAAAAAGGCGACCGCTCTGATCCGTCCAACTACAGGCCTATTGCCATCACCCTTTGTTATCTAAAATAATGGAGTCACTCATCAACACCCAGCTCCTGAGGTACCTGGAGGAACACCAGCTGATCAGTGACCGACAGTACGGTTTCCGTCGCGGACGATCAGCTGGTGATCTTCTAGTTTACCTGACTCACCGATGGGCAGAAGCAGTTGAGTCTAAGGGGGAGGCTTTGGCGGTTAGTCTGGACGTAGCGAAAGCATTTGATAGGGTTTGGCATAAAGCGCTTCTTTCAAAGCTTTCATCTTACGGGGTTCCTGAGAGATTGTGCAACTGGGTCACCAGCTTCCTCACGGATCGGAGCATCAAGGTTGTTGTCGACGGTGCATGCTCGGACCCCAAACCCGTGAATGCTGGTGTTCCACAAGGCTGTGTGCTATCTCCCACTCTGTTCCTTCTGCATATCAACGACATGCTACAAATCAGTAGCATTCATTGCTATGCAGACGACAGCACGGGTGATGCCCTATATACAGGCCGTGCGAATATTTCTCGGGAACACGTCGACGAGTGCCGGAACAAACTTGTGTCTGAAGTCGAGACCTTGTTATTCAAAGTCTCGGATTGGGGTCGACGTAATTTGGTCCTATTCAACCCCAAAAGACACAGGTTTGCGCGTTCACCGCTAAAAAGAATCCCTTTGTCGTTTCTCCTCTTTTGAGAACATTCCCTTATTGCCTCAGCCAGTATCAGAATCCTTGGCGTTGACATATCGAGCGACGTTCAGTTCCGTGGTCACTTGGAGGAAAGGCCAAATTGGCCTCCAAAAGCTTGGTGTGCTCTGTAGAGCGGGACAGTATTTCATGCCGGTCCACCGTTTGCAACTTTATAAGGCGCAAGTTCGGCCCCACATGGAATACTGTTCTCATCTCTGGGCAGGGGCACCCCAGTACCAACTCCTTCCATTTGACCGCATCCAACGTCGAGCGGCTCGAATTGTCGGCGACCAAGCTCTCTCTGATCGGCTTGATCCTTTGGCCTTGCGAAGAGATGTTGCTTCTCTTTGCATTTTTACAAAATTTTCCACGGGGAATGTTCTGAGGAACTGTTCGGATTGATCCCAGCTGCTGAGTTTCACCATCGTACATCGCGACTGAATTCGAAGTTCCATCGATACCACCTAGATGGTTGGCATTCCACCACAGTGCGTTTTAATCGAAGTTTTCTGCCACGCACTTCGACTTTGTGGAATCAGCTGTCGCCAGCAGTATTTCCGAATAGTTACGACTTAGGGACCTTCAAGAAAAGAGCTTATTCCTTCCTTAAAGGCCGGCAGCGCATCTGTAGCTCCTCTAGTGTTGTGGATGTTCGTGGGCGTCGGTGATCACTTACCATCAGGTGAGCCGCACGCTCGTTTGCCCCCTTCTTCTATAAAAAAAAAAAAAAAAAAAAAACTCCCATGAGGAGGATTTACCATAATCGCCATGAGCGGCAGGAGGATTGACGATCCCAGTACCAGACACCTCGTACCTTAGATGCTGCTGCACGTCATCGGTCTGCTTAATTTTTGTTTTGGTAATCCCGCCATCTGTCTGTAGCCTTTACGATTTTCAAGACGTTTTCCTTAGTCGTCTATTACGATACCCACGGCTATAAAAGGGTGGCAGATTCTTACGCCGTTGTGAAATAGGTTTACTACCACGCGAGTAAAACCACCACCTCCACCACCGTTAAATGGATAAACAAAGACTCGATCGCAGATAGAGGCATACAATTTCTAAATAAATAATAAATTTAGATAATTGAAATTGATTTTCGCCTGAAATCGACAATTTTTAATGTATTTAATAAAAAGTTTCTACGTAGTCAGAGTGATCGCAACGTTGAATAAAGAAATGTTTTACACAAATTTGCACAACATTTTCATAAAGCTTAGCATTTTTCTGGAATGGATTTGAAAAATGCTCATTGAATTTCATTCCATTGTGTTCAATAATGTAGGTCGGCAAGCCTTATGAATCTAAAATTGTTTTGTCTTTGTTAATTTAATCAGTGGCTACTAATCCAGGTTGATTTTTTTTTAAAACCAAAAACACTACAAAATTGTTCTGTTATTAAGTCATATTTCTAAAGGTTTTGTTTCATTTCGATTTCCATGCTAACATTTACATTAATTATTGTGTGCGGTGAAAAGGAGATGTAAATAAATCAAAGAAAACAGTGTTAACTGCAATTCGGCATATTATGAGTGCAAAGTAAGAACAGAAAAATGAGTTATAATTCTACAAATTTTGTTGGTTTAGTTTCGTCATACATGAAAGATACTCACCTAACCCGGGTTCATGAGTGTAACAACCGCGCAGCTTAGTGATTAGCGTGCCTGTCTGCTGTGCCATGAGTCCTGGATTCGAAACCCGGCCGTAGCCAATTACTTTTCGGTTCTGGTTGTTTGTTTATTTATTTAATCTCCATTTCATTCCTTTTATAGAAGGATATACAAAAGGCGAACTTAATATCTAAATATATTTTATCTATTTTCTACATATGTTACATAAATAAAATCCAATGAAATCGTTAAAATCAAATGCTTACTTACATAGATATATACAAACATATATACTAACAAAGATACATACTTTTGCCAGTAGACATCATAAAATAAACAGCATTATGTCACATTAGAAGCTTTTCATAAATGCTCAAGAACCAGTCTTCTAAAAGAGCACCAACTGGACAATTGTCTTATATCAACGGGCAAGGAATTGTGTTGTTCTTGTCCAGTGTCCATGATACTGGATCCAATTTACCGTCCAATCTTTTCGCAGATGCGACATATAGGATATGGGAAGGTAAAGACTAGAGTGAGTGCTGTGACTGCGTCTGAGCGAATGTGGCATCGTATGCTGGTAAGGTTGGCATTTGCGGAAAAAAAAATATTTTCCACTTACAAGTATTTTATTATAGCTAAAAAGTTTTTAAAAAAAAGTGAAGTGACATCCTACTAATATCATAGTGCTGAGCAAGAAAGGTAACCTTCTTAAAATTGATTTAAAAAGGGTTTGGTGACAGAAAAAGTCCGAAACGCTGCTCTGATGATGGTTGAAGTAATAATTTTAACTAGTGTCGCTTGTGGTCGAAAGTCGAAATTAGTTCAGTTGTATTTGTTCGGCCAATTCGAAATTCATCCCACCACCCACTCCCATTCACCATCCTCCCTCCTCATCCTATCCCCCATCCCCTAATTGTCTTTAAACGCCGGCAATGCACCTGCAGCTCCCCTGGTGTTGCAGACTTACGTCGGCGTCGGTAATCTGTTACCACCAGGTGAGATGCTTGCTCGTTTGCCGCCTAAGTCATAAAAATGTGAAAATTAAAATTTTCTCCTTTTATAATAAATACTTAAAAGAACTATTTAAATATTCCTTGTTCACGTTTTAATATAATTATATTATAATTAGCAACCGGTGTAAGGCATCCATAGAACAGTCCAGAAAGTTTACAATCACAATACTTACCATAAACAATTACCATCAAGCCAAATAGACCTTTTTGACTAACAACAACTGTACAGTTGTACATAGCTCGCAGGTATTATTTAAAATCATTTCACCTCAGAAGCATCCTGTGAAAACTCCTTAAAATACCCAATATAAGCTACTAGAAGAACAAATTCGTTTAACTTCAGCCGATTTGTTTTATTAAAAATTATACGTAAAATCCTAATTTAAGTTTTATTGAAATCATGAACCTATTTGTAATTTTACCCAGACGTTCAATGTACTAAAAATATGAACAGTGTTTCATTGAAATAACTTTTTCCAAGAATTTGGCAAACGTGAAAGTTAAGCGTTGTATGGTAATAAAGTATTTTTTTTTCTCGTGACTTATTCTGGACTTAAAGGGTTACACAAAATATACCAGTTTAGATGAGACCTACGAAACAAAGATTCATTGTTTGCAAGACATCCCAATAATTGACTGTGTCTTAAATGACTAATAAATGGGCCCTCGTGGGACATGGTGCTTTGTTTATTTTTAGTTGTGCGTGTGCCTATTTTTTTTAACATTATTAAACGGTCGATTTAAAAGACATCTTAAATATTTTTGGCACAGCGCCGAATATTTACGGTGTGTTACTATTTTAAGGCCTGATTTTATACCATTGAGACCGATAATTTTTTCAAAACAATATTTTAAGACTATGATTTCCAGTTATTTTATGAAACCCTTTTTTCTGAGAATAGTCTGGCGCTTTTGTGAAAAGGTTTATATCAGTATATTTCGAAAGGCTTCGCTTTTAAATAGAGATTTGTGTGTCTGGGAATTTATAATTACACTTTCATCATACCTTAACTTAACCTTAACCGGTGTTTATTTTTTTTCTTGGACTTCTTCTCTTGGAGTCTTCTGGGTAGGTACCAAACTTACCCATTGTTGTCCCAAAATTCGGACCATTCCCGGCTCCAAAACCTTACAGCAGGACATAACTGATTGATATATTTATTACAACTAAATTTATTACCGCAACATTCATCAATTTTTTTATATGTTTTAAATTATTTTTCTTGGATTGGGGTAACACTTGCATGACTAAAGAGCTAACAGTAAGCTAATGGTTAATGCTCATAGAGTCCTGCAAACAACTTTAATCGAAAATTGCTTTGTCTCTCCCGTGGACAAAGATGGAATGCTTCTCACCCAATAATAATGCTGGCCCTTACCTTTCCAACCGGAAACCTGCCGCATGGCGGTAGTAAAAGGTATAAAAGCAAAAAGGGCGATACTTACAAAGGAGGAGGAGCCTTCGTCCTAAATTACAATTATAGGCATTAATATCTACTAGTATCGCTTGTCATCGAAATTGACCAATTGTTTGTGAACTAACGAAATTCAAATTATTTTTCCGATAGTTAATTGAAATTAAATGAGAGAGGGGAAAAGGAAATAAACGCTTAACGTAGGCTAAGGGTAAGGGTAAGTTAACGCGTACCGCGAAGCATTTTTTATTTGGAAAAATCATACACACATGATTCGCTTTATTTTTACTGCATTATTGGCAACGTAAATTATTATCTATAATAAATAAATTAATAACAAATTACTTTAATAAATAAATTATAAATATGTCAATTTTTACTTCACTCCACCTACCACGGTAAGACGGTAAAGCGAACGGTACCACTGTAAAAATAAATATTCAGAAGAAAATAAAGCAGTATTAGTATTAATAAAAAGTTTTAAACTTTTAAACTAATATAAAACAAAGTTAAGCGTTAGCTTTCAATGGACTGTTTTTTATCAATAAGTACTTAATTAACCCCGCCCAGTACGTGCTGGTGATACTAGTGATATATTTTTAACAAATTCTCCGACGTTTTGGCGACGCCTTTGCATGGCCGCTTTTCCGATTCTGATTTTGACTATATAAAAATAATTATTGTGCCTTCGTATTGGTAAAGAAAACTGTAAACTTATCACCACACGAATGTTTATTTATTGATATAATTGTATATCGAGGGGAGGGTCCCGTTGATCTGTAATACAGGCACTGCCTAGTACAAGCTCTCGCCATTCATATCATAATGTAAAATATAACTTTTGTTTTGTTTGTATTTATTGAGAATAAATAAAGATTTATTATGTATCACTATAGCCTTTTTGTCATGTAATGTGCAAATAAAGTTTAAATAAATAAATAAATAAAAATTATATATTACACGATAGAAATGGGAATTTATACGATTTTCTAATTCTATGTATATATTTGTACATAATTATTATGGCGTTGATGTTATATGCCTTACCTTACCTAAATAGCCTAGAAACAGTTTACTCCGGGACATAAGCCTCTCCCTTAAGAAGGATACCACAATCGCCGCTAAAATCAAAACAATAATAAAATATATTCGGTGGAAATAATAAATTAAATTGATAATAAGTTTATTTCAACAGTTGCATAGTCCAACTTGCTCGGAAATTGCAAATTGCGATGAGAAGTTCCAGTAACTCGTTGATAAAACAATTAACTATTACTCGGGCCTCGCAACTTCCTCAATACTGCTTTAGGAATTCGAAAACTTTTTTCAACCGTTTCAAAATTGGAATTCGAGTCAATTAAGATTTAAGGTTAGATCGTGAAATTAAAATATAAGATAGTATCGTATAAAAATGTAGCTGAATGTTAATGTTCAACAGCTGGTTAGTTGTATTATCAACGCTTTTGTTCAAAGACTATTGGGTTTGCATTAAGAATTCCTGTCAATTGGAAGCGCCAATAGGCAAATGGGTTAGGGTGCGGACTACGAAACATGACGTCGTAAGTTCGAGCCCGCTGTTCGACTATTGTCGTGAACCACTCCAGATACAAGCTGTAATGCTTAGTTGGAGAGTTAACAGGAATATTAAACTACCAAGTAATGTTATTTAATAAATAGCATTGGTAGTATTTTAAAAAATATATATATAAGCCATTAATGTAAAGAAAAAAGTTTCATCTCACGCCTAAAGAAACAAAGCCACGCCTTTCATACGAACTGATTCAATTTCTATGTTAACTCATGACAGTAATAAGTTGGCGTTTACTTGTAGTGAACAAGTTACTAGCACTAGTAGCTATATTTATTTCTTTATCATCAGTAATTTCAGAGAGCGTTGTGACGTCCAAGACGATGTAGTTATACGAATCGAGAAAGGGATGCTGAGCTGGTTTGGACATGTGGAGAGGATGAATGAAAGTAGGTCGACGAAACAACTATATGGGGCGAGTGTAACTGGTAGAGTCGGGAGAGGAAGACCTAGGCGAACATTTCACGATCAAATCGGAGACGTTCTGAAAAAAGGCCAGTTCAAGAGTTCTCTAAACCGACGAGTATGCATGCGAAGATTGATGAAAGTGGAAGAAGCGAAAGACGTATGTCAGGATCGTAGCAAGTGGAAGAAGATTGTCTCTGGCTACCCCGTTGGGAACAAGGCGTGAATATATACATACATACATACAGTAATTTTAAAATAGTATAAAATAATTAAATAGTATACATCAAAACTATAAACACAAGATTATATTACACTGTAGACACTACCGACCCTGATTAAATAAACATTTCAGAAGGCATATGTAATCAAAATTATATTACATTTCAAAGTAAATTGTTGATAAAATTTCTTTCTACAGTACAGTCCTCTGCTGAACACATAGGCCTTCCCCAAACATTTTCACAATGCACAGTCTTCAGCCACCTGAATCCATCGACTTCCCGACTACACGGGATTATAGAGATAACCACACATCGGTTGAGACCTTAAAATAATATATTTAATTACAAATACATAATTTATGCTTACACGTCCAAAATAGTAGAGCATATATCTGAAAGCACAAAATGTGACTTGTGGAAAATATCCTTATCACACCTAACCATATTAGGTTTTACAAAAAATTAAAATCTTTACACAATTACAGACGGAAATTGTAACTTTGTGAAAAGGGACCGTTTTAAATAATCGATGGGAAAACAACTTTTCTCGTAAAACGCGTAAAAAAAAACAAGGAAAAAGCAGTAAAATGTCCTGAACGTTTATCTATCGTAAAAATCCACCGTAAAAAGTTCTAGGATAGCAATGAATTGAACAGAAAGTTCACAGTTATATAATTATTTCAGTCTTTGCTTACGAATTTTTATGAATATAACTTTGAAGCTTAAGTGCGATCTACTTAATATTGTTCTTTTTATTAATTTTACTTTCATTCATAATATATTTTTAATGTTTAATATTCTATATTTTATTATTTATTTTTTTTATTTTTTTAACCGAGATCTGGCATGAGTTTGTGAGTCAGCTATTTCCGTATGTTTTATAGCCATGTTCAAAATACATGGAAAACATGGGACCTACCCATGTTCATAGTTGTCATGGCGATTTCATGAATAAAATTGTTCTATTGCAAATTATTATTCGGTTAAAACAGTTGAGTTGTGGATTAATACAGAAAATTTAATCAAACTCTCGTAAACCATGGCATATATAGCTTTGTGGTTTTAGAATTTTCGCGAAATATATTTTTCACTTACTAAAATACTAGAATCACTATTGATTATATTTGACATAGAGTGCAGAACAGATAATTTTTATTAATTTAAACAAATATATTACATTTGTATTATCTTGAAAAAATATTGATTATTCATAAAAATGTCGAATATATCTGTTAGAAAAATATGTTCAAAACTAAACCGACACGAGATAATGACACACTATTCTCTCAAATAGTCTCAAAGTAGTTTGTGGCTAATGTTTATGCAGATATGTCCAGACACTGTTCAAGAGATGGCTGAAATAGTGGGCATAAAACATTTAGTAAGAAACTTTGTTTGCAAAAACAGAGAATTACCAGCAGCATAGTTTTGTACAAACCATTATTGTCCACCAGAGCAAGCAAGTCTACTATGGCTATTGTAATATATCCTTCCTTAACAGCCTGTAAATAGTCCACTCCAGGACATAGGCTTCTCCCATAATGAGGATTTCCTCAATAATCCCGGCTATAGAGTGTAGCACATTCGTTTTCCGCACGGGAAAATTGTGACAAATATTTTTTCTGTGTCTAAGTATTTGTTTGTGTACATTTTATGTCTATAAATTACCTCCATGTCTCTAGGAAAATTCCGACGGTGTTGCTATCGATTTTTTTCACAGAAAAAAAAAATAGAAGAAGGTGGGAAAATAGGCGGAATCACAACAAAAAACTTTTTTAACATTAACTGGAGTATGTGATGTTAAGTAACCTATAAATCACACGACTAACTTAACTCATAAACTTTTCACATACACTTCAAAATATTCCACATTAGTACCGCGAACATTAATTAATAAAATCCACACAATGGGCGCTGTGTTCAGATCGTAGCCATACATAGTGTATTGTCACTGAGCACAAAAGAAAGCGAAAAAAAAAGAGTTAAAATGCTTTGAGATAAGGTACCACTTTCATTCGTAATGTGTTTTTGTGCTCTTTGTATTTATTTATTTCTTACCTTTTCCTATACCTTTAGATATCTATTATTATAATATCACAAACAGTGAGTGAGTTGTCTATAAGAAGAAAACTCGAAATCTATCAATGATTTCAAAAATTTATTCACTGATGTAAATTTAAAAAAAAATTATTCAATCATTTAAATAATTTTACGTCATATTTAAATGTCAATGCGCCATCTATCGGAGATCAAGTGAAGTTTCTGGGATTTCCTTAAAATAACTGTTTTATTATACGGAGTCAAACAAAAAAGTCGCGGAATGAATTACCAGGTATTCTTACGTCAATTTCTCATATCTCTATTATATAACGACAATTAAAATAATTTTGAATTTTGTTGTTTTGGTACATTTAATGTACCATATATAAATTTATAGTGTCTATATAATTTCGCCAAAGGAAAATGACATAAATTGTTAAGTAGAGAACGTTGGATTATAAAACAAAGCAATTTATAGTTTCAAACCAATGTTGTAAGCTACTTTTCGAACCCATTTCTCTAGAGACTGCTGTCGACGAAGACTTCTATTGTCAATTTGTTTTAAACCAAACTTTGTCAATTCAATAAATTGTATTTTAAAATTTAACAAATCTTACAATTAACACTAAAATTACAAGTCTGAAGAAAATACACGATAGTATAAATACTTAATGCGGAATAAAATATATTTAAGACATTAATCATGATTGTAAAATTAGTGTATTATTGTTGATTTTTGGGTACGAATGTCTTGTAAATGCTCTTATATCTTTTATGATATGAATTAATGATGAGAATATTATTATAAAGTAATATAACTTATTTTCACGTTCTAGCCTAGTAGTGGCTTGGGGCTAGTGACGAAGAAAATAATAAATTCCGGTTATTATCTAGAAGACGTAGCTGATATCAGTCAAGAGGATTGATATATTATTCTCTTATTAAATTTGATGGACAACTTCGTCATAACATATTTAGTTTTATTTAAGTTGACAAAAAAAAAAGAAATTAGACACATATTCAATATAACGCATAACGTTAAAATTCTCGTTAATATGTAAAACCGCTTAAACACAGCCATTAAAACTGAATAGTAATAGGACGTTGTTTGTGGTTTCCCGACAAACCGTAACTCAATATGAGTTGTGTAAATTTTAACAGTATTTAATCTGTTTTATTTATTAATTTTAATTATAAATAAATTACTGCTATAATCGAAATACATTGATTACAGTCTATGATTTTCTCGTTCTTTATCGTTCTTTTTCTTTTCTTTCTCTTCTTTAACATCCTGTACATGAAAATGCCCACAAATTCTTGCATAGAAGATTTGAACATACTCTCCACACAGGGCAGGCGTTATCCACGCACTAGAAATTCTGCTGATTTTCGAAATAGACATACGAATATATACGCTCTATTATATAATAATATTATAGATATTATTATATAATAGAGCGTGTGAGTAAAATAGAGAAAAGATTGAGTGTTATATGTGGTAATCTCCGAAACTTTTAATTTTAAAATAAAAAAATCCCTTAAAGTTTGAAAGCTTCTAATTAAAAAAATTGGAAAACGTAAGAAAATTTGAAGTTTGTTATAGATCTGCCCGTTGGAAGCAGGTGCGGTTAGCTAGAATATGTATATGATGAAATGATGATGATGACGGTTGATGACTATGTGCACTATGTGAGCATGATTGAACTATACTAGTTATGAATAAATAATAGACAATAGACAGTATGATTAAAATACAAGACAGTTCGTGTGCTTTACAGCCGCCCCAACCATTACATCAGATTTGATAGGCCACAAATCCTCGCAAAGGAACACCGATTCCTGCCAAGGATGATTCGCGGGATTATTGAAATCAAAAAAATCCTAATTTCAATAGAGAAGACGGCTGGGTACTACCGCCGGCTAGGGATCCAGTAATAAACAATATAAAATCTAAAACCAAGCATACCACTGCACGACCTCAAGATACTGTAAGCGCATTCTGCGTAGATCGGACCATAATTAATAAATAAAAACTGAAGGTAGCCCGAGTTGACTATGACATCTGAACGTCTAACACCTCAGTCTCCGCGTAACTACGCCGTCTGTAAAGCTCTTGAAACGTCGAGAATATAAAATACGTGGCGACATTCCAAGCGAGGTAGAGTCAAGCGGCGGCTTTAGCTGCTGCTCGAATGGGCCGGCTCGACCGGATTGATACCTCGGCTCGCAGAATACCGGCGTGAAGTAGAGGCATCTTGTGCTTCTGCGTTTCGTTCGGTGAGTGAGGTAACCGTAGGCCCACACCACCTCCCTATTCCCCTCCTCTTCCCTCCCATCTCCCAAATATCCTTAAGGACCAGCAACGCACCTGCAGCATCTATGGTGTTGTAGATGTATGTGGGCGACGGTAATCACTTGCCATCAGGAGAACCGCTTGATCGTTTGTTTAAAAAAAAATTAAACTAAACGCGATAAAATCCGTAAATATTAGTTTCATTTCAAATTGACGATAAATCAAAACATAAAACAGTTTTGTATAAAATTTTAATAATAGATACTCCTAGTAGCATTGCCATTGTATAAATGTCAACTTGCCAAAATTCAATATTGATCAGTAATGATGCGTATGTGTTTCATTTAGAAATTCTGGCGAATCGCGGTCTAATACTACGCGTAAATAACTTCAATATAAGGTATACGTACACGTATACTTTCCACTCAAACTTGTTCAACTGTTTCAATTACTTTTGTACGTATCAGGAGTATTAAATTATATTTTATCATTTCATTGTCCCCATCTGACCATTGGTATCTTTCTAACATCTCACACTCACACTATCTGATTGAAATTCTATCATCTGTAATTAATACCATGTGCTGGCGGTATAGAAGTATCTGTCATATTATCTCGTTACGCGGGTGTCGCAAACGTCAACAGAGAAGAGTTAAGCAATTTAAGAAGTCCAAAGACTAAGGGATGACTCGATAATTCTCAAACGTATAAGAAACGGTG
Source organism: Bhutanitis thaidina (assembly GCA_029286595.1). NCBI lineage: Eukaryota > Metazoa > Arthropoda > Insecta > Lepidoptera > Papilionidae > Bhutanitis > Bhutanitis thaidina. Next base: position 2,688,149 of record JAGSMS010000012.1, on the reverse strand, counting down.
ACATGTTTTATCACCGGGACCATCTGTCCCAAGGAGGTGTCGAGTTTATCGCCTACAAGTTATCATTCATTCATCTCGTTACCAACGTGATTATGATCGGAAGTATGTCGAGTAGGGATGCGTACCTTATACTTAGAATAACCTATTGTTGAGAGAGGCAATATATGAGGATATTTCAAGAGCTATGCTAAGACACACTTCCCAGTGTTGATGGGAGACTTTAAAGCAAAATGGGTATAAAAAAGGTGACTGATCATTATCAATTTTGAAGTAGGGCATAGGAACCCAAGAGGACAACAGCAGGTTGACTTTGTGGTAAAGGAAGGATGACGAACTCCTATTTCCAGCACCACTCCCACAGAAAGTGAACCCGGATTAGCCCGGATGGTACCACAAAAATATGACTTCATCATAACGACTATGCGCCAGTTGTTCAATGATGTCTCTGTGATCACCAAATGATAGCATAGAGCATAGACTCTTACACTCTGTCCTCCTCTTGCTTTTATCCTAAACTTCGAGAGCTTTCAGCTTAAATTGTATAATCACTTTCAGTGTCTAGAAGATTGTTATGCTACCTAAGTGTTACGTCAGCCCATATACAACGCAGTGTCACCCAGAATTCTGCAATTGAAAGGTTTTCACGGCAACACACTTTGTCCGTCACTCTGTGACATCAATTGATAAGTCTCATTTGCTTTGTAATTTCTCTGGATATATTGCCCTTCAAACCAAAGCACAGTACGCTAACGGTAATTCTGAGCCACTGGGAATTAACATACAACAATTAACTTTCTAATACGATAAAAGCGTGGAAGTAAATGACAATTTAGAGCAGTGGTAGGTTTCTGCGTTTTGGCAGCAGTAGCGCCAAAACATGATAATTTATGTGTTCGAATTCAAGTAACCGCTTTCAGTGATTTAGCTGATTGCCCTTTTTCCATTTTCCGCTTTTAGCTAAACTAAGACTATGGTGCTTTATACTTAACGAATACGACAAGATATTATAAATATCTAAAAATACTTATAGTATTAGATAATATCTATAAATTGAAATATCCGCTGCTTTCAGTTTGCAGAAGATTGTGTTGCATTGCAGGATAAGATCCAGCAGGCTAGTGGAAAATGGGATCTAAGTATTGCAGGATCCGACGCACAAAACAGCTCTTCGAAAACTTATAAAAGCCAGTCGTGAGACGTGGCTATTGTCTTCATCTAACGCGTCAGCATATCGGCAACTAAATAAACATATCTCCGAACAGCTGTACTGCATTGTCTTTGAAACCACACACTAGTGTGAGAAGTGACACATGAGCCAAGTTTATCAATATTATTTCGACGAAAGTCCAGATATCAGTCAAGAGGAAGATTAGGTTAGGTTTCAAACAGCTTAAACATCTTAACAAGACAGAATTACAGCGTCAGTTACAAATCGTCCAGTATGCGGATTTTACTTCTACCCTCTTCTACCCTTCTTCTTCCCGAACCAAACGGTTTCGGAAAAGGCTATAGTACTATATACTACATACATACTCTGGACCTATGGGTCTAATTTACAATCTGACAAGGAATACACGTTTCAATTACGTCTGGCGTATGTCGAATTTTTAGGCAAAATTTTGTCAGTGCTACAGTTGATTCGAAACCGTTTCGTTTTGTTTTTAAGGTAAGGTACCAACCAGGCAATCGAGGTGTTGAATAGTTTAAAAGTACAAGTAGTAATAATAAGGGTGTTATGACACGGTTATCACTCCGTCTAAAAGCTAATATAATTTTGTCGTATCCAAAGTATAAACATAGAATGCCGCAGGAATCATGAAAAAGGCACTCACTAAACTTCACTTTCTCGTATCCAATTTAATGTCATATGTAAAATAATTCAATTAAAAATAGTAAGCTTTTAACGTAACGCGTTTAAACAAGTCGTATACTCTAAAAAGCACTTTAACAAGAACAGAACTGTGGTCACACACTTAACTCTAACGGAGACAAATGTGATTAGTGATTTCCATTGAAATCCATTAGTGTGCTTTTTGTGGAGTGTCTTAATTGACACTTGTTTTAAAAACAAATCGTTCATCATTATGATTTTGGAGTTCTTGTTTACGACTTATAATATACTCCTGGCTGACCAGGACTATTACAATTAGTTACTATCAAAAACCTTGGATCTTGAATCTACGATCGCAAAATGCCCATGCGCTCTACCTCATGAGTCATGGGTACAAGAGTATTATCTGAACCGTATTCGTCTATTATGGTCTAACCTGAAGATGTCACGTCAGACATATTGTTTTACACGTGATAGAGCCAAACGGCGGTACCACGGTCTCGCAGATTCCCGACGTGAAGTAGAGGCATCTTGTGCTTTTGCATTTCGTTCGTTTAGTGAGGTAGCTGGAGGCCTAAACCCCCTCCCCATCCTCCCTGATCCTCCCTCCCATCTCCCAAATACGCCTAAAGGCCGGCAACGCACCTGCAGCACCTTTGGTGTTGCAGATGAACGTGGGCGAAGAACGTAATCCCTTACCATCAGGTAAACCGCATGCCCGTTTTCCGCCTTTCCCCTAAAAAAATTCATGATTACCAATAAAAGAAGCCAAGTCAAAAATAAGACGGTGTGGTTTTATTTTATATGGTGATGATGTCATTTGGAATATTTCTGAAAGTTTATTGAGTCAAAGAGGATAAGGCCCCAGGAGCTTTACTTTAAGGATATGAACTGCTGCGGTAGAAGTGTGACGTAACAAGACGTGAGCACGATCGCATCTTGTACATCCGTGGCAGTTTCGTAGTACGTGATGTAATGTAAATGTAAGTATTGAGTGAAGTGCGAATATACAATCTTTTTTTGCAAGTCTCATCTGCACTTGGTGAACCTGCTGGCTGACAAACGAGGCTCTGGCGACCGAATGACTGAAAATGTAGATGCAGAACTCAGATGAAATTGACTAGTGCTAGGGAGCAGCGTCACTAGTGTGCGTCAACGCTTGACCACCTTGGTGAGTTTAGGCAAATCTTATGTAGATAACATCTCAGATTATGTTGGCGCTTTCAAGGAGAGGCCTCCATCCAGCCGAAGACTTACAAAAGCTGATAAAGAAGAAGTGGATCCCGTCTCGTCTACTGTCTCAAAAGCATATTTCGCTACGCAGAGATATGTCAAAAGGAAAACCGTAATCTATGCATATTTTTTTTTATAGAAGAAGGGATCAAACGAACATGCGGCTCACCTGATAGTAAGTGATCACCGACGCCCACGAACATCCGCAACACCAGAGAAGCTACAGATGCGCTGAGGGATGTGAGGTAGCAAGGTGACAGGGGTGAGTCAGAGACAGAAGATATGTTAGAGAGTGATTTATTGTATATAAATTTTAGTAGCTACAACCAGCTAGAATCTCGCTAAGAGCAAATAATTGGGCATGATGAGTATTAATGTTTGTTCCACGAATGATGGATTTTAAAATATGATCATTTCACTGGGCCCATCCAGTTGGAAGGGCACAGTGAATTCTTGTTAAGGACTGTAGGCGGAGTGATATGAAAAAAGCAGTGTTGACACCAAGGATCACCAGGGATCGAACAGCTTACTTGCATATTATTACATTTAAGGCAAACACGCTGCTATAAGACTGTCACTGCACTAATACTAATAAGAAAAAAATAATATAATATAAATTATCTAGATCACATTTGTAATAGTTTCACTCACTTATAACAAATAGTAGAAGTCACGTGTGAGCAGTATAATAAAACAGACATTAAACTGAACTCGTTATAGATACGTTTCCAACATTTTATGACCGTTCGGTACTTACCGAAAGCATCTTCTATAATTTGTTTTTTAACTGAGAACCTACTCATAACTCAAGTTTGATTATCTTGTAAATATGTACAAGCTAAAATAATTATAGCATATATATTCCACTACTACAATTACAAAGGGCTGTCACGCTTAATAGATTGAATGGGTTTGAATCTAATTTTGTAGTAAGATAGTTGTGAGAAAAATAAATAACAATGACCACCAGTGTAATTATTTAAATAAGTGTGCATGAAAATTAAAACTTTTATTTGACGTAAGTGATTCAAATTTCCTGTGTAAATTGTATGTATATATTCACGCCTTGTTCCCAAGGGTAGGGAAAGACAATCTTCTTCCACTTGCTACGGTCCTGACATACGTCTTTCGCTTCTTCCACTTTCATCAATCTTCGCATGCATGCTCGTTGGTTTAGAGTACTCTTGACCTGGCTTTTTTCAGAACGTCGCCGATTTCATCGTGAAATGTTTGCCTAGGTCTTCCTCACCCGACTCTACCAATGTAAATTGTATTTTTTTTTAACTACCACCGTTTCGTAATGAGTTTTCGCCGAAGAAGAAACCGACAAAAGAAACTCCGTATGTAAAAAAAATTTAAACATATAACAAGAGAATAAAACAAAATAATTACGTCTATTTAATAGACGATAAAAAGAAAAAAGGATCAGATTAGGGATTTGAATAAACATCGTGACTATAAGTTAACCTTTACACAACATGTTATTGATAAAATAAAAAAGAAAGGAAAAAGGCTTTTCAAAGGTTAGGGTTTGTTATAAGAAATGGTAAACTATTCAGAAATCCGAAAACAAAGGAATTATTAAACAAATAGTCATGCCAGGAGTGTACTGGAGTATTGTCTGAGGTAGAACAATTGTTTCAGCAAATTATTTGTAAAACCTATTTTAGTATAATAAAAATTCGTATAATATTGAACACAGATGTTTTACATTTTAAGGCTTTTGCTGCTGCTCGAATGGACCGGCTCGACTGGGGTAGTACCACGACCTCGCAGAATATCGGCGTGAAGTAGAGGCATCTTGTGCTTCTGTCTTTCGTTCGGTGTGTGTGGTACCGGCTTTACCCTCTTCCTCAAATCCCCCTCCCCATCATTCCTCGTTTCCCCCAAGGCCGCCAACGCACCTTTAGCTCCTCTGTTGATAGATATACGTGACGGTAATCACTTCCCATCAGGTGAGTCGCACGATCGTTTGAGCACTTTCGCATAAAAAAAAACAACGCTTTAAATTAAAACTCAAAAAGCGTTCTTTTTTAATATTTTTTTTTATCAGAATGAAAGTGAATTACATTGTTAAATGTTAGTCTGAACAACTGGTACAAAAATATATATTATTACAAATAAAAAAATCCGTTTTCGATCAGCATTCACAATGGTCAATTGCCAGTACTAGAATAAAATGCAGTGATCATCATGACTTACAGAAGTGCAGCATTCGTGTGCTGGATTAGCCAAGGTGTTACTGTTTTTAGAATAAAATGCTAATAGCACAAACTAAACATTTATTGTGTTCGAAGATAGCTTGGTTTTTTAGAGATAGATGTTAAAATATTACTTTTATGTATTCTATATTAGATACCAAGCACGCACACTTAATTCATACCAGCTGCACCAAAATTGTTTATTGCAAAGTGCTAATTTAAAACGTGTTATGTTGAAAATTTATTTTAAGTTTTATGCAAGTATTGACTGAGTAGCAGGGGCGAAAGAATCTATCACTTTCTTCCCGTGGCTGTCGTAAAGGCACCAAGGAAAGAACCTGCGCGGGGAAAAATCTTTCGGCGATTTTCGGGAGCAAATAATTTTTCGGGGCTCGCTACCCGTCTATCTCCCGGAAGGGTGAAAAGTCGGTTACAGAAGTGAATAGTCTCTGCCACTCCTCTGGATGACCAGGATGCTATTATTTTTACCTCAAGTTATTTTACGATATGCATTAGAAGTATATTTAATTCATCCATTTATACGCGAAATTTTAGTGGATAATGTTCTTCATCCTCTTCTTCGCTTAAAATGTCTCTGATCACCTTGTTATTGGGTGTACCATGAGAGCAGCATATCTATGTATGTATACAGGCCTTTTTTTGTCACTTTTTTTGGGGGCACGCTAATTCTCGAAAGTTGTAAGTCTATAATTTTTATACCTCCTCCCCACCTCTTGCCACTATTTTGATGAAAAAATCGAAGTAAATTATTTTTTTATTGTTTAATAACAAAATTTTCACAAAAATAGTATATGTCCATTATATGGCTATTAATTAATAAAATAATAGTTTAAAATAATAGATATATACTACATTCAAAGCGCTTCCTAGTGTATGTCAAAACACTGCTAATAAATTTTTGCTAGACTCACTATTGGCTACGCCTTTTACTTTTGTTTATGGGAAGGTAAATATAAATTTTTTTTTGTAAATGATGTGAAAATTAAATCATAAAACACACAATTTTTACGCTCCTTTTTAAGTTGGATAATATAATAGTAGTTTGCGAAACAAAACATTAGCGATGCGCAAGAATATGAGTTAATGATATTAAAGAATGCATGTGTTAGGCATTATGCATCAATTCATTTTTTTAATGTAATTCTAAAACAAAAAAAAAATGTTGCTCTGAATTGTACTCCATCTATACTTTTTTCACAAAGTGTTAAGTTAAGTTTGAAGGATGTATCTCCGGAACTACCGAAAATTCCTTCACTGATAGAAAGCTACGGTATCCCCGAGTGCCTCAGGCGGTTTCATTGTGATAACAATTCGATTTCGGTACCTAAGAAATCACAATATTCGTAAACTGTCTCAAAGAAAACTACGTTTGTGTAATAAAAAAACAGCCAACAAGCCTTCACGTGTCATGACTATAGAAGTTCTATTGTTTCAACACGTCAACAGTTAAGTATATTTTTCCACGACTTGATTTACCAATCATTATTATAGCTGTAGGGGAAGGCAGCTATCAGATACTGAGTAGATTGAACACAGAGCGGCATTACCTTCGATAATTGTTAATAACACTGTGGTAAAACTGAGTCCTTCTATTAAAGACCTTGGCTTACATATTAACTCCGATCTTATCCAAAAAAAAGCAAAACCAAGTAATGAATGTTGATCAGAAAGTTACAGGTGCCCTGAGAACTCTCTTCTCCTTGAAACTCTTTTTTTATGGTAAAGATAACGAAAAAGGAACCTCTTTAGATAATCTACTATGAGAAAGAGAGAGATAAGCACATGCTTCTCTTACTATGTGTTCATACGCTAGAAACGCAGGGTTGGCCAACCCCAGTAAAATGTGCATTCTTTATTCCTATCTGTACTTTAGTACATATCTTATTCGTATTTATGTAGTAGAAAATTTGACAATTTCGTCATCACAGATAAATTAATGGCATGGTCTGACCAAATTGTATGAGAAGTTTTTAAGTTCTGCGCTGGGTTCATACTAGATGGCGTTAGTAAGCAGACCAAATTTTAACTTCTTACTTCTATGAAGGTAGTCGTCTATCGATAGAATATACATATAATATGTCAATGTCAATTTCTTGGCAAATAAATGTATTACTTTCTTTCTTTCAATGGTTCTACCCTATTTATGAAAAAAGGGTAAAGGGTCTAGTCTGTATATGTCTGGTAGGGAAAGGCATGCGATGTGTACTATGTAGTACTGACAAATGCATAAACATAGAAATGAACAAATATTTATTTGTTAAAAATGACATACCAGGAAACAATTTCACTTCAAATCATTCCCGGGAGTAATTATTATCCACGTATTCCTTTATATTATAATGACACTTTTCATTTGTTTAATATTTTTAATACTATTTATAGAAGACTGCGCGCTTATAAAAATAGGAGTTAGTAGAAATTACGAATTTCCATTTGGCACGACTTAGCGTAACCAAAGAGGTTTCGCAACCCACCTTCCAACTCTCCAGGTGATAGATAATAAGTGGTAGGCTCCCGGAGATTGCCGTTATATTTTCAAAGCGAGTATCTTAACAGCCTTTATATGGTCCACTGCAGGACATAGGCCTATCCTATACGGAGGATCTGCCACAATCGCCACGCTGGCCAAGCGGATTGGCGATAACAGTATCAGATTCCTCGCACCTCAGAAGCTGCTGTCCGCCATCGGTCTGCTTCATTTTGGTATTTTTCGAGATGGTCATCTCGTCACCTCGCCCCTTAGTTGCCTCTTACGACACTCACGGGGAAGAAGTATTCCTCATGGTAGATTCTTACGCCGATACGCCGGGCCAAGCCCCCAACTGGCCGCGTGCAAGCCTTAAGTTTATTACAATCTTGAAACGAATGTAATTTGGAAGTAAATCAATTATACAAGTATCGTAGTAATATTGAGCTTGAGAATTGCTACGAAAATGTTCAGTAACTCGTTGATAAAACAGTTAACCATTACTAGAGCCTCGTGATTTTATTAACACTGCTTTAAGAACTTCGTATAACTTTCAGCAATAAAAATAATGCAGTTTGAAAACTAGAATTGAGACCAATTAAGTTCTTCCGCCAAGGGTGTAAATACTTTTTTTTATAAGAAAAATATCCAAAATATATAAACGATGTCAGAGTTAAAATATTGATTGGATTTTAAGTGTTACAAAATGTTTCGGATATTACAATATTGAACTTTATTATAATAATAATAAATTGAATATAAATATATAAAATAGAAGTTTTAAATTAAGATGTTTATTATATTAAGATGTGAGATTTTTTTGTTAAATTTTTTTTTTTTTAGTCTTTGTCGTTTATTCTCATTTAGTATATACGGAGGAAGTTTAATGTTTTTTTATTGCTATATGGGCTGCAACTTAACACTTTTATTGTAGATTATACATGGTAGAGCCAAGCTCGACCGGGGCAGTACCACGACGATGGGGATCGTTCCTCTCTGAAACTTTGCTGCTGTTGCAGACGTAATTGAGTAATGGTAATCACTTGCACGTTTGCAGGTGGCAAAAAATAATAATAATAAATCGGTATCAAGGGTAAGCAATGTTATGTCACTTTTGATCTACCAACTTTCGTTATTAGAATGAAAAAGGCAAATTTCTACTTATTGACAGTGTTTGAATATTTTTAAAAGTAAAATGGCATATTTTTAAAACTATATTATTTTTATTAGCTAAATAGAATTATCTAAAAAAAAACGCATCAATAGAAACTGTCCAAATTAAAGTAATAGTATAGTGTAAAGATTGTTTACTATTGTAACTAAAACGAAATGGATTAATATCAAAATATTCCTGTGCGGTGTAGACAGGGCGCATATTTCAATACGAAGTGATGAATTGCGATCTTACGCCAAACGCAACTAGAGATCGATTAAGTGCGTAAAATTGTTTCCACGCACATTTTGTATTTTGCGCACGTGCAGGTAGAATATAGAAACAAACATATTCAATATTGTTTAAAAATAAATGATTTCTCGCGTTTTTGTAATCAGTTTCAGAATCATTCAATCATCATTTCATTTGTATGAGAGTGTGTGTCTTGGCGGACACAGTGTCCGAAAGTGTGTGTTTTGGGGAGAGGGTTTGGGGAGGAGGGGAGTGGACGTCTGGCTACCTCAGCAAACGCATGGGTAAAAGCACAAGATGTCTCTACTTCACATTGGTATTCTTCGAGGTCGCTTGGCTCTACCATGTTATAAACTACTACTATATATGTTTTTAGTGTAATATTATATTACTACTACATATATATTCATATACATATATATATTTATATATATATATATACATAAATTAGGAAGGACAAGAACTGTCAATTAATAAATCGATAAGAAAAATAATTCAAGTAAAGCGCCGAGGTAAAATGTTCGAATTTGCATCGAGTCGTTACACGTTTAATTAATCTAGCAATAAAAAGTTCTGAGATTACACCGTGCTTGTTTTAAAAGTTGTTCCTTCTAAAATAGAGCATTGAGTGTTTGAGTTTGAGTGATATATTTTGATCCACCATAAAACTATAAGTATTAATAAAATAATATATTAATAAATATTTAAATACTAAAAACACTGCCCACTGTTATTAATGTGATCGTAACGACGTTAGAGAATAAAAAACAAAGCCGTCGTCATATAAAGCTCGACATTTTCTCACATTATTTCAACTCAATGCATTTCATTCCATTGTGCTCAATAATATACGTGGCGGCGCTGCGTGAATCGTCTATTGTTTAGTCTTTGTTAATTAAATCACCCGTTACGAACTAATCCACTTTATTTCTTTTTTTTTTTGCAAAGGTAATGGCCACAAAATGATACCCTTTTGCTTTGATAATACATTTGAAGCTTAAAAAAAATGTTAATCTAAAAGGTTTTTATTTCAAATAGAATTTTATTTCGTTTGTTGCGATGAAATATAATTCGAGTTCTCAAAAAGTGTACATCCTTCATCTCGATTCGGTAACGAGAATGAATACAAGAGTCTACAAGTTGCGGTGACAGCTTAAAATAAAGTGTACACTATATGTTCGATTCCAATCTTTTTAACGTGGTAGAGCCTATCAGCGGCCTTTGCTGCTGCTCGAATGGGCCGGCTCGACCTGATTGGTACCACGGCCTCGCAGAATATCGGCGTGAAGTAGAGGCATCTTGTACTTCTGCGTTTCGTTCAGTGAGTGAGGTAACCGGAGGCTCACTCCTCCTCCCCATCCCCGTCCTCATCCTCCCTCCCATCTCCCAAATACCCTTAAAGGCCGGCAACGCACCTGCAGTACGTCTGGTGCTGCAGATATATGTGGGCGACGGTAATCACTTACCATCAGGTGAACCGATTGCTAGTTTGCCTCCTGTGCCATAAAAAAAAAATGACACTGTCGACATTAAATAATGTATATTATCAAATAAGTCAATACTGATAAATCTCTCAATATTGTATTACAGTACATATTCTTATACATTTCATTCATTTTAATATTTATTTCGTTCCATAAAAAAGTGTCATTCAAATATGTGCCTGCAGCGTTTTTACTCCAAACGAATCAACCAAAACTGAGAAAGTTGCATGAATATCTTGTTATTAAATCCTTAGCACAATTACCGTTTGATAGAGTTTCCTGAGGACATACAGTTGATAGCAAATTTGTTCTCAGCTCGAAGCGAAGCTGCGCTCAAGTAAAACAAAGAAGCCCAAGTCAAACACTTCCACAAAATTAACTACTTTGCCTTCAATTGCAGTGAAATTATTAAATGCACATCTCTAAGACATTTTAGGAGAACGGAAACTGAATCTCCGATTTAGTTGTCAGATGGTTTTACGTTCAAATCGAATTTGAAGACTAAATAGCGACTAATAAAAGCGGCGTAATAAAATCTGCCATTGCATCTTATGCCGTGGGTATCGTCCAAAAAAATGCTAGATCAAAATAAGACGATGATGGGTGGCAGAATCTATGGTGCGTAGTATCTTAGAATGTGATTAGCAATCCACTTATGTGGTGATTATGCCAACTCTTTAAAGATGTCATTTGATGTTCGAGATTCAATAAGCTTTTACTTACAAAATTAAAGTAAGTAAAACATATCTAGGTGTACTAGGTCAGTCTAGGTTTGTAAGATTTGAATATAGTACCTACCATTCAGTTGATGAAGTTTGCATGCTGCTGGCTATTAAACGAAACACAGGTAATTGACTGCCGATGAAAATTCTGTCCATGTTTGCCGAATCCATAGCCAGATTAGTGATAGGAAGCAGAAACACCAGTGCGAGGGTACCAGCATTGCAGTCCTCAACTCGCCTCTCCAGCGCAGTGGATATGGGAAATCTTTCCTTGAATTCATACTGGTTATTGCTAGTATTTTTAAGAGACAAATTTTTAGTACTTTTGCATTGAGTTTTTTTTATGAGTAAGGCGGAAAACGAGCCAGCGGTTCACCTGATGGTAAGTGATTACCGTCGCCCAAGTACGAGGAGGATGAGGAGGGGAATGGGGAGGGGGAGTTGGCCTCCGGTTACCTCACTCACCGAACGAAACGCAGAAGCACAAGATGCCTCTACTTCACGCCGGTACTCTGCAAGGCCGTGGTTCCAACTCGGTCGAGCCGGTCCATTCGAGCAGCAGCAAAAGCCGGCGATTGGCTCTATCACGCATGAAATACCTTCAAATGACTGGACGAAGATAATATTTCAGTTTCTAGGCAACAGTGTAGATATAGTACATTATCTGTAGTAGCTTTTCATAGATTGTTTTGATCTATTGACGACTCGGAAGTTTCGCTATAGTTCTAGCAAATTTGCGAGCGAAATAGCAATCTAGCCCTGTTGCAATTAACCAATATTTGAATTTATGTGCTGCGTTTTTCAAATTAAAATTGTTTTATACTACGATTGGATTTGGTAATTATAATTGTCGCAATCATGAAACATTTAAATTATAAGCCAATTTTTCGTATTAAAATTTTGTATTAAAAGACCGACTTATAAATGAATATAATTTAATTACCGTAAAAGAGTACATAAAAAGAATTTGAAACATAAAATACAAAGCATAACTTCAGAGTCACAAAGCTTTGCTTCGCAGAAGTTTCTCTTGCGAGCTTATTTAATTTACATGTAAATTCTTTACACGACGAATATTCTTCATAAGAAATGTAGCATTTCATGTATGTGTAACAAACGGTAACCTTGTTACACAAAAATAATGAGGTTAGTCTTTTCCAATTTTAGAATTAAAACACGTCATATTTGTGAAAAAACGTCATAACAAAAAGATGTGCGCGCTGACTTTTTTTATAACTCTAAAGCGATAAGGTGAGTAAGGAAGAATATACCAAATATTTTTCCTAATGTCAACCTAACCTGCACACGAGGCTCTGGCGATCGACTGACGGCAGAATAAACATCCGAATATGCCGAACCCAAATACAACAGAATAGTGATGGGGAGCACCATCACCTGTGGGTGGTTTGCGCCTCTGCGCTTTCCAACCCTGCCGGGAAGGCGCGGCGTAGTGAGTATAGGTAAAGCTTCCATGCATGACATGCCTGCTTAAGTTGGCGCTTGCTCATGGAAAGCACTATGTCCAGCAGTGGACTTATACAGATTGTTAAAGAAAGGGACAAACGAGCCAATAGTCCACTTTATGGTATTTTACTACTGCAGCTGCTCCTAGAAAGAAAACTCAAGACTTTTTTTGGGTCGTAAAATTTAAGCAATACATTCGCCGTGCACGTGATGAATTCAGTGCTTAAATTTTTCTTAAATTTATCAGGTGAAGAAAGAAATTGAGAGGTAGCCTAAAAAAATATTTAAATCAATATTGTTTCGGGAACATTAAGTTATTTAATTAACGTTAATGTACCTATACATGTTTGTTTAGTGCAGGTATAAATAAATATATAATAATATATATATAAATAAATAATTTAACCGTATGGAGGAAGGCATTCAGATAGAGAAGGGATTCATTGAATTTAAATTGTCACAGGTTTTATGTCAAATAAATTTCTTTCTTTCTTTTACATGATGTGAAGTTCACTAACCCGTACTGGAGAAGTATGGGGAAATCTACTACACACTTTTTTGTTGGCTATTACAATACTAGATGCCTTTCTCTCTAATACTCTTTTAAATAATTTTTAGATAGTTAAATAATGCAACTCTTATAACGCCCAAATGAAAAAATTTTATCGTTATCATCATTGTGCGACAAGTTCGCTGCTGAACATAGGGCTACCCCAAACAACAATCCTGGACCACCCACAACATCGAATACTTTTCACCCCAAACGGGTTCACGTCTTGTATTAGCCTCACGTCTACCTATATAAATGGACGCCCACTTGGAGCGTCCGGGTGCTTCGCGTGTCTGCTTCGAATGAGGGTTAGTGCACTGTGTGGGGAGTATGTGTCGTTGCTTTGCATCGCTCCTCTTGTTTTTTTTTTATATTTTACCTCAGCCATTCATAACTAATGTTGTTTTATTTTGTTTATATTATTTTATTCAAACTAGCAACACAAAGTTAAACTGTAACAATTGTGTGTGGACGCTAAAGTGCTACTTCTCTTGTACAAAGAAATGTAAATTTTGTTTAGGGTCATGGATTAATGTAGAAATTGAATCAACTTTCAACGTAAACTCGCCGTCTACAAAGCTTTGTGGTTTTAGGAGATTTATGAAATTTATTTTCCATTTTCATCTGCTAAAATATTAGACTAGTTTAGATATAAATTTTAAGGTGTAGTCATTCATCATTGCTGCATCTAGGTAGATATAGTATTTTATAGTGGCGAATGAATATAAACTATGCTATATTTATCTTATTCCACAATCATATTTTTTTTTCTTTAAAAGCTAAGATTTAGTCCACAGCTGGATATAAAGCCTATACTAAAATAGAGTATTTGCCGTAATGAAAAAAGTGCCACCTTAAAAACTGTGGTCACAGTAAGAACCTTAGAAAAATCGCGAGAACGCACACTCCGGGAGCAAACACGGTACAGAGACTCGCATTTAATTTAAATTTATTTAAAAAAACTTTATTGCTTACACAACTTGAGGTTACTAAGGGCGGACTTTTAAGCGTGGTAGAGCCAAGCGGCGCCTTTAGCTGCTGCTCGAATGGGCCGGCTCGACCAGATTGGTACCACGGCCTCGCAGAACACCGGCGTGAAGTAGAGGCATCTTGTGCTTCTGCGTTTCGTTCGGTGAGTGAGGTAACCGGAGGCCCACACCCCCTCCCTATTCCCCTCCTCTTCCCTCCCATCTCCCAAATATCCCTAAGGAACGGCAACGCACCTGCAGCATCTATGGTGTTGCAGATGTATGTGGGCGACGGTAATCACTTACCATCAGGTGAACCGCTTGCTCGTTTGCCGCCTCTTCCATAAAAAAAAAATTTATGCCTATTGGCATTCTCTGACAGTCAACCCATGGGTTGGTGAGATAGCCGTAGCAGGTGTATTCATTTATTTTCATTTATTTTATTTCGCATCTCATTCTATTTCCCAAAGAGACGAAGAGAGGGTTATTGAGGCCCGTTTGTCTTCGCTGATTCGTGACAAATGTAAATACATAATCTCTTACCACACTGACAAGTTGATTGCGTGATTATTTTATTTGCCGTAAAGTGTTTCGAAAACTGTCAAATGTAACGGAATACCGTTAGTATTCTGTTACCTACAATTAAGCAATGACGAGTGCGCGTGACTTTATAAATTATACAACGTGTTCCACTCAACCGATGCTTTCAACTGACAGTTAAGGTTCTATAGCAAACAAGCAATTTACGTATCAGTGTGCTGACAAACAAAAATATAATAAAAATATGATTTATTAGCTGTGAATCTCTGCTACTATTTCTCATCCCGTGAGTATTGTATGTATACTAGGCTGGCCTAGCCTCTTTCTCTGCTTAGGAATGATTATTGTTCGTATACAAGGTTGGCCTAGGCCCCTTCTCTGCTCAGAGGCTCTTTCTCTTTCTGATAAGTGTTTACCGTCGCTATCTGCACATATATCTGCAACGCCAAAGGCGTGTGGCCGGCATTCAAGGATATTTTGGAAGAGGGGAGGGGGAGTGGGCCTCAGATTACCTCTCTCACCGGACGAAACGCAGAAGCACAAGATGCCTCTATCTCTACTTCTCGCCGGTATTCTGCGAGGCCGTGGGGTACCCCGGTCGAGCCGGCCCATTCGAACACTAGCGAAAGCCGCCACTTGGGTCTACCACGTACAAATTTGTATATGGTTGTGGAAGTTTATTTAATTATGTTATATGTTGATCGATTGGAATAAAGAAATAAATTCCGAGACGAAAACATTTCCTAGTAGTAAGAAAAATCGTAACAAATGAAATGCGGCCACCTAAACCACTTAAAACGGGTAACCGATCCCGAACACATAAATAAAGAAGCACTCCGATTTTTAGTGCTAAAATGCAAAACCAGTCGCCATTCCTAATTGCGGCTTTCTTTTGGCACAGAACGTAAAATTTACCGAGTGAAGTTTAATACATAGCACATTTGTCGATATGTTGTAAAATTTGTAAAAGCAAAATGAATTAAGATTTAAGCTATGTTTTATCAACTACGTTTGATGCTCGACTGTTAGAATTCCGTTAGATAATTTTGAAATTAGATTAATAATAGGTAGCATGATGATTTCTTGTATTTACGCGAACACTACACATTTGAAAAGATGCCATTATATATTTATTTATTTATTTATTTATTTAATCTTTATGCATTACTTCGTACATATGGCGGACTTAATGCCTAGAGGCATTCTCTCCCAGTCAACCATTAGGCTAAGCAGAGATATATACGTAATAGAGGCGATACTGCTAAGAGAAAAAAAACCAGTTAAAGGATATAAATATCAAAATATATACTTACAATAGATACATACATAGATAGATATATAAATAACATATATACAAATATACCATATATACATAGAATAATATACATGTCAGGACAAACAACTGAAGCGGCACAATAACAAACAGCTGCACTAGTACAGACTTACAACATTTCTGTAATGTTTGCGGATGTTATTTTTAAAGGCAAACTTATTAGGAGCTTTTTTAATGTCAAGAGGGATTTCGTTCCAGAGCCTTATAGCCGTAAAAGCGAATGACTTAGATAAATACCCAGTACGGTGTAAAGGCGTCAGCAACTTGAGACTACCCGAAGAGCGGAGAAAACAGTTATGAGAATCACCCAGGTATTGAAACTTAGATTTCAAATACTCAGGAACACAAGGATCGTTTAGAATTGTGAAAAGGGTGCAAAGTATTCTAACATCTCTGCGCTGACGAATTGGCAGCCAATTGAGCTGTTCACGAAAGGAAGACACGTGGTCGTACTTGCGGAGACCATAAATGTATCTGATGCAATTGTTAAGAAGACGATCCAGTGTGTTAAGATGTTGTTGAGATAGGTCTGTGCAACACACATCAGCATAGTCAATAATTGGCAAAATGAGCGATTGGACAAGTAAAATCTTAGTAGAGGTTGGAAGGAAATTTTAAGACGATAAAGTGATCGCAAGGTAGCAGAAATTTTGCGACTCACCTCCTGAATCTGTTTATTCCATGTAAAACAGCTATCAACATATAGACCCAGGTTTCTGACATGGGAACAGAAAGGAATTATGTTGTTATTATAAGTAACCGACGGCAAGGAAGCAAAATCTAGATTGTTTACAAGTCTAGAACTGCCTAAGACTATGGCTTGGCATTTTGTATAATTCACCTTAATACCATACACAGCGGACCACTCAGATATATAATGTAAATCATTAGTCAATAGAGCAATTATATTATTGATTTCGGAGGGTTCCGCTTGCGCATATATTTGCAAATCGTCAGCATACAAATGGTAAGAGCATTTAATGTTTGTTGTAACGAGATTAATAAAAACAGAAAATAAAAGGGGAGAAAGAATACCGCCTTGAGGGACGCCAGTTAGTACATCACCCCAGTGAGACAAATTCTGACCGGTACGCACAACCTGTCGGCGAACTCGAAGATATGCTGAAAACCAATCCTGGTCTGAAGAAGAGATATTCAAACAAGAGAGGAGAGCTAGTAAAATGTCATGGTCGACGGCATTAAATGCAATCAATTAAAATAAGTACAGTCAACTTAGAATGTTCCATACCGTCTCGGATATCATCAATCACCTTTAGAAGTGCAGTAGTTGTACTGTGACCCGGTCGAAAACCAGACTGATATGGAGAGAGAATATTATTTTTTAAGATGAAAACAGAAATCTGCTTATGTGCCGTAGCTTCCAAAACCTTAGAAAGAAAAGGTAAAATCGAAATTGGCCTAAAATGGGACAGAAGGCTGCATTCGGTCGATTTAGGAAAAGGAATAACAAAGGCTTTACGCCAAAATGTTGGGAAAGTACCGTACTTCAGCGAAAAGTTGATGATGTGAGTTATTATGGGTAGAACAGAATGAAGCACATGTAAAACCATTGTCCTACTCAAATCATCATATCCGACGGCATTGGATTTGATAGAGAAAAGGGTTTTCCGTATCTCTTCTTCATCAACAGGAGAAAAAGTGAAAGTGTCAACTGAAAAAAGAGGCATGGAAGTTAAAAATGAGATAGCGTTCACTCTAGAACTATCCGACATTATTTCTGCTGATAAGAAATGACGATTGAAATCGTCAGGTGAAAAAGAGGTACTAGTAGTGTCTAGTTGTGTTTTCCCATAACCAAGAGTATTGAGGAACTTCCATATATCAGCCGAAGATAAACATTGCAGTTGTTCATGGAAATAGCGGCGTTATTTAAGGATTTTATCGCGTTTTACTATGTTTTTATATTATAAAAGCTGAAGGTATATGAATGAAATTCCTTAAAGGCAGGCAACGCAGCTTCTGTGGTATTGCAGATGTACGTGGGCATCACTTACCATCGTCTACGATCAGGTTCACCTGACTTGCTCGTTTGCAATAAAATTTAAATAAATTTAGAATGAAACTATTATTTACGGACTTTATCGTGTTACGGATTCAGAAGCTGTGGTCACAGGGGGACCACGGCTGCTGCATAGCACTCGAAACGTTGGGAATATAAAAACAAAAAAAACGCGATAAAATCTGTAAATAATAGTTTTATTTGAAATGTGTAGTGTTCGCGTAAATACAAGAAATCATTGTGTAAATTTAGAAATTAATTTTGCCGTCGACCAGCATTTTAGTCCGATTACTTGTACGTAGTTTTATCGACTTGTCTTAAAAAGTTGTAAATATTTTTATAGATTAATGGTGAGATTACATTATCATTTTAGTTTTATTATAGCATAAGAAGAGCTATAGAGCTATATAGTATGAATACGCTTTAAAATATAATCAAACCAGTAATATAAATACAAAACAAACGAACAATGCCTTACACAATTACGTTTTTATGATTCTTTTATCTCCAAAGGCAGTAAAATTCTGAATTATGAATGCTTTAAATCGTCCAGTATTGTCAATAAAGATGTTTATTAGTACTTGTAACAGACCAACTGGTAAAGAAATCTATGCTGTGTAAGAAACAGGTTACTTTTCTAGTTAACACAGGGTTTTTCTTACATTGGATGTCATGACAATATTGCATCTAGGAAACGGAAAAATTAAAAACGCTCACGCACAAGATACTAGAGATCGGCGTTTAAATTTGATAGATTTAATGTTTATTCCAATTACTGTATACAAATTTTATTCTTCATAAACTGGCTTAAAAAACCTGTTATTAATAAAAAAAAACTATAACATAGCTATGCTAGAACGTGTGTTTGACTGAACGAGGAACTTATAATATGGGACACGCTCTTGTTTGTAACGTTCATTATCGAAACTTATTAATAGTTGTGGTACAATGTAAAAACAATAAAACTGTTAATGGATGATAAAAAATGTTTGGAGAAAAAAAAAAGATATAAAATCATTTGACACTGACAGAATAACGATCACTGTTACCAAAGGTCACGAGGGAGTAAATCATATAGCATCGTATTTGTATATAGTCATGTCATGTCATGTATGCAAACGCAAAACGTTAAATCCACTGACGTAGTGGATTTAAATGCAATCCGAAATAAGTTAAGATTTGATTTTTCCGATCTTACTTTTGGTTAAAAGTTTGGTGAAATCAATAGCTTTTACTTTAATCTTATAAACTTGTTATTATATTTATTATATGATTGAAATTTAATTGAACCTTGAAGTTCAGTCTCGCTAATAAATATTCGGCACTACATAGGGCTAAATTTAAAATTAAAGTTTAACTTTCGAATATTTCATGAGTCGGTTATAACTAACTAAGTGAAGTGGCCATTGCATTAAAATGACAATTTCATATTTAAACATCTGTTAAACAAGGTGTAAGTACGTAAGAAACGACGATGTCCTACGGGCTGATTTTGACCGTGGTTGCAACTGGCAACAGGTGGTAGATTCCTTTTATGCCTAGATTTCGTTTTGGGTAGCAAGCAGTAGTTTAATAACTGCTGCTCCGTATTGAAAGGTACAGTGAGCCAGTATAATTACTTTGGTTTGGTGGCTTTGATACATTTCATCTTAATCCCAGGGGTAACAACGTATCTGTAACCGCCTTCGATTGAAGTTCTTTCCAGGTGCTAAGGTGGGTTGAAGTAGGCACTTACCACCAAGTGAACTGTTAGCTCGTTTCACAGCCAAATTTTATAAAAAAAAAATTTTGTAATAACACCGGAAGTTGATAACTGCGCAATATATGGATTTGCGCATGCGTTCAAATATAGTAGCCTACCTGAAAACTCATGATTAGATGTTTAACACAAAGCTACACGACCGTTTGTAGAATTATACCACTCATACAGTATACATATACATAAGTAAAGTAAAGTAGCAGCCTGTAAGTGCCCACAGCTGGGCAAAGGCGTCATTCTCAAATACGAGTATCAGAGAGGGCTTAGGAGCCGGGAAGGGCCCGCCGCGCTGCTCCGGTTCGGGTTTGCGGGCTTTATATATCCTCGACATAATATTTTTCTTATGTATATCAGCCTATTTTACTCTACTGATGAGAAAAGATAAGAAATCATCTAAGTTTACGTATGCATTGTGTATATTTATATATATAGTTATATAAATATGTATGTATAGTGTGTAATGTGTTTTATATAATGAACAACTATAATTACATGTATGTCTAAGTATCGTCATACATAAGTAATATCTCGTAGTATAATATTCGAGTATATATATATAAACATAATATTTTTTTGCACACTGACATTTTCTCTGTTAAATCTAATGGTAGACTGGTAGAGAATGCCTCTTGGCATTAAGTCCGCCTTTTTGTTCTGTAAAGTTCAAATAAAGTTTAGATATATAAATAAATAAAAGACTTCTCCAAGAAAACGCTAACAAAAGCATGTTTGTTTCTTGGAGGTTTGGAGTATGGGATGTGGTGCCCACACTGGTGGAGCGGGCTGACAAGAAACGCCTCTCTAGCGTTTTTGCTTAGTTATTTATATTATGATTCCAAAGACGTATATTACCTAGCATCAAGATAGTATAATAAGGAAATTAACTCGTTAAGATTCGTACAAAAAATAAAATAGCGTGTATTAACTTGTCGCATATCAACGTTATTATTTATTTGTATTTCCGTTTTATCAATACGCGTTTTTTCTAAGACTTGTTAACTTTATTTAAGTCGCATTCAAATGAAAGTCTTGGCCTCGGGTCTCAGCCGCTGTTATCATAGTGTCTCAAAGGATATGAAAATAAAGGAGTTGGCGGAGAATAGCTTCGCTTTCTTTAATGTTGCCTTTATTTTGAAAGAATAATTTCCTACAATTTTGTGCAAAGTGACAAGACTAAAAAAAAACCTAAATCATTTTAAACTGAAAAGAGTGTCTGATACCTAAGAAACCTATTATATTTGTAAAACTGAATAGTTCTTATCTTTCTAAAAATGCTAGAAATAATGCAAAATCACATTTTTAAAGTAGCTAAAATTGATGAATAAAATATAACGTCATGGAATTAGTCAGACCGTATCGGACTTCAGAAAATATTCACAAATCAGACTTTTGAAAGAGTTTATACAATATTTTATAGTGCGCGCGTTTTTGACGTCATCGGGGAGGGCATTCCAGAGCAGTAAAAGATCCGCTCTATGAATATAGATATAGAATCCAGTGTTATATTGTGAAATACTAATCTTGAGACTATTAGAAGAGCAAAGTAGGCAAAGTAGCGAAGAGAGGAAGTCGATCATGAGACGAGTAAAGAAAATGGAAATTATCTTTAAGATATCTTTAAAATACTGTAATACCAAAATAGCAAAATGAAAAACGTTTTTTTATACGTCATTGTCTCTCCTTGTTTTAATATTTGAAAATTCATCAGCTATGCAAAAATGTGCAAGGAAACTCATTGTCATATATAACCAATATGCACATGCGAGCTCATGCAAAATTGTAAAATGTTGAACAGCGAACACTGGCAATACGATCGTTCATAAGAATTAAAGATGCGAATCTTAACGAGAAACTGTATGGATGTTAGTTAAAGTAGTATTTGCATAGTCATAACGTTTATTTGTATTGTGTTATATTTCTTGTTTAATAGTGTCGTGTTTTGCGACAATCATCATATTCAATAATGCTCTATTTCTCTTATCTTAAAAAGCATCACGTAGTGAAAAGTTCGGTTATAAATATAGATTGCCACATTGAAGTAAAATGTCGATAGGTACGTGGTAGAGCCAAGCGGTAGCTTATGATGCTGCTCGAATGGGCCGGCACGACCGGGGTTGTACCACGATCTCGCAGAATACCGGCGTGAAGTAGAGGCATTTTGTGCTTCTGCGTTTCCTTCGGTGACTGGGATAACCGGAGACCCCCTCCCCCCTCACTATATCCCTCATCCTCCCTCCCATCCATCAAGGTTGAAGTATCACTTAAGTTTAGTGCAATCTGCATATCAATGGCCATCGTATAATGTCATTACTATCGAAGCCCCACACCCTGAACCTTGTGGTGACTCAATATTCTATGAAACGATTTTTTTAGTAATTTTAATTAATAATTATTTTAATTCATTGGCGAAAACGAAATCTTCCGGTGACAGCACCATTGAAAATTAAAACATCTTTAGAGCCGTTTCAGAGAAACCATTTCTATATATTTACCTGTATACATATATACGGCAATTCACCGCTTAAAGTATTAAGGTATAGTGGTTTCTATATATATATATAGGAATATCTGTCTCTTACGTGTCATCAATTGATACATAATCCTAGTTTGCCATACATTCTATATATATATGATATTGATATGATTATATCAGAGATATTGTGAAAATATACGATTCTTGATTTAAAAAACAGAATCAATTTTAAACAGAGAGCTAAAGTGTATAAATGCTGCTTCAATTCAATTAACGAAAATCACCAATTAAACTCGTTTAAATGCTATGCTTCGTCTAGTTTGCGGATAAACTGTATTATGTTAATTTTACCAATATGTTATCGATTATTTAAGTAGTGTTCTTTAATTGATTCGGGTTTAATATATAGAATCGACACATCATAAATTGTAAAATTTAAACATTTCAAGGTCACACAGCGTAATAAGAGTGTTAACACAGGAACTGCGCGGCGGACGCTGCGATTCTTTGGAACTGTGTACATAACAGAGATCGTAGAGATAGGTTACGTAAATTTACAGACTTCATTGCCTTCACTTTGGATAAATAAGTTAATATAAAATGACCTCTATATGTTTAACTGACGTTTATCTCTTCCTGCTTTGTCATTATCATTTCCAGCAGCTCATTTAAGCCAACTGCTGGACACAGACCTTTTCATAAAAGCGCCTCCAAGCATGGAATATACATTCATAGAAAACATAAAAAAAACTTTCTTATCCATTTGTATTTGATACTGCATGCAAGCCTTCCCCCGATCACGTTGAATAGTTGCAGAAGATATAGAGCGAGTGGGATTCTCATCACTTTTTAGGTGGAAGGTTTCACTGTGGAATGGGCCAGAAGGATATTATAACGAAGTTCTAGCGTAAAAGTAATTAAAAAAAAGTGGAAAACATAAAATTGTAATTCCATTTTATAATTTACTACTTTCTCTTGCTGAAACTGCATCGCTATGTATATTATAATATATCCCATCTATGGTTTCACCTTTATCGATTTCGGTCGGACTTCCATTAGTTTACCACTAATGTAATGTGCAAAACCTACACGTTTATATGAAAAACCGCTGTGTGCGTTAGCACGCTATTTGTGGTTCTCCAACAAAGCTTAACAAATATAACAGAAAATACGTTTAATATTATACAGCATACCCTCTGTTAACATTTAATTAAAATACCATCAGTCGGAAGGAAAAGCCTCGTTCGTTAATCTGAACCGTGTGCAGCTGAGGTTGACGTTTGAAAATACTTAGTATATTTTACACGCCTTACGCACGATTACATCTTAGATGTTTTTAAAGATATGCGTATTTCTAGCTGGAACAGAAGTTATGTAAGTAACAATACGTACCTTGCAAGATGGATGAAATGTTTCATTAGGAAATCTGGTCGAAATATTAGGTCAAAAAAAAAGAAATGTGATATACCTTCTGTATTAGATTGATATTAAGTTATTTATATTTAGTATTATTATTATTGACATATTGTGTTGGTGTGCCTTACTGTGGTTACACAATAATTTGAGGCAAGTTTTATTTCGTTGCTATAAAATGATTAAACTTTAAATGACTCTTGATCAGTAACAATGACTTTTATCACGTAAATTATAACCGCTTTTGTCTTCGTAATGCAACAGATCATTAACCTGGATTTCGTTTTTTTTTAAACGAATGTGCTCTAAAAATCCAAGCGCCCGTGACTTGATTCATATGTGAAAAGGGGTCTATTCACGTGGAGATTGTGCGGAAACGATTAGCGAAATGTGCGGGTTGGCTTATAAATTGCGAAAAAAGTTCGTTCGAACTGGCATAACTGAAAATTTTTTATAGATTTTACCCAGGTATCTATTTTTATTTTTTACAACGATCTTTTCTATTGTGTTATTTTATTAAACCTTCACGAGTCGCGATAAAAATGGATCATCCATGCTTCGACGCATCGGGGTGCAACATGACAGCAATTGAGCATTATTTACGTTGATATTAATTGTAATTTAAAGTAATTATTATGCTCTTTCGTTCACAGATTTATACTAATCCCGTATTACAAAAATTTACCGTTTTAGACGTATTCTAGCTTAACACCCTGTTTAAAATGCTCAACGTGATAGCAATTCAAAATAGCAGTCTAAAGATTGGATTGGTCTAAAGCAAAAACGTGACCGCCATCTAGCTTAAGCTTCGACTTGTCGTCCTTGTGACGTCACGTACGATTGCAAAAGGTTCGTAAGTTTTACGTGTACTGGGTTGCAAGAGTCATGTGTTGTAACTTTTGATCAATTTTATGTTCCAATTGACTGCTTTTTCTTAGTCAGATAACAATTTTTTTTATATTAAAGGGGGCAAACGTGAAAAATGGCTCACCTGACGGTAAGTGATTACCATAGCCCACGTACATCTGCAACACCAGAGGAGCTGTAGCTGCGTTGCTGGCCTTCAAATTCCGATAGGGTAAACATTTGTGTAAAGAGAAGATAAATTAATAAAATTGTGGTTGGATAAAAATCCTAATAATTGACAGAAGTTGTAAATACTTCGTGACTAAATGTGATAGACTAGAGATGGTGAGGACAGTAATGCGAGGATACCGGCAGTGAGCTTACCAACCCACTCACCCGGCGTATTGAGTATTGTCGAGTTTCCAAGTAAGTTCTTCAATAAATATGTAATTAATCGATCAGTGTAAGTGGACACACGTGCAGAGCGTTCCGTACTCTATATTTAATTGTATAATAAGAAATGTCTTAAAAATCATTATTACTACAAAATATTGTTTTTTAACTAACCTACTATAATTTAACAATTTTAATGTAAGAAAAAAAAATCTTGTCCCAAATCCCAATATAACTTAGACCGTTCTTAAATTACCGTATACGGTTACGACTAAAAAGATTTTATCTAAACGATTTAAGCCTAATGGTAATTTAAAAGTTAATGAGGCCATTTGTCCACTTTTACGATTTTTAGACTTATGCAAATATCAGTCGTAAGCCAAGCCAAGCCATTATACACGAATTGTTTTAAATTAATAAACTTATGTTAAAGATTACACTTTTTTCTCTACCCGAACTGATCCTTGAAATGTGCAAGAAATATGCTCAATATTACATTCAAATTTCATCACTTTGAACACAATAACTATTTAATATCTACGTACTCGTATAGCGAACCCTTTGGGGTTATCGCTACGTTTGGCAGACGGTTAGTATATATAAGCACACAAACCAGGACATATCACTGTTATCTACTTAACCTTACCTTACCTTAACAACCTATAGACTTTTCACTGCAAGACATACGCTTCTCTTTGAAAGAGAATATGCCATAATCCCCACACACGGAAAGTGGTTTTGGCGAGCGCAGTACCCGAAATCTCGCTTGGTTTTTTGGTTGAGTATTTTCGTGATAGCTTTTGCGATTTTTCCGTATTTTCCCTTAGTCACCTCATACGTCACCCACCGGAAGGTAAGCAGTGACTTAAAAAGCTTAAGCTTAAAAAAGGCCTATACCACGAGACACGCTACGCCGTAGCCATATATGCTACGTTGTTTAGGTTAGATATATTTGTAAGAGCATTTTCATCATTTATCTACGGCTGGGAAGCTAAGTATGTACACAGTAGTATATACATGTATCACAAGTATACCGAGGCTCGCTCTCATATCATGTCTGTGGGTTAGATAAATTATTAAAGATTTCTGATAACTTTAAAAATAAAGTCTGCGGAGCTACAATACGAATAACATTTAATAAATAACAAGTTGAGATGACTCTACCGCTGAACTTTTAACAAGCTGTGCTTGCATCAATTGAAAACAGTATCGAACGAAAATTAGAGAAACTACCTAGGTATTCGATATTCGTCTAAGTTCAACTCCTCCCGTTTGAACTACTGGGTGTAAGGTACGTTGCAATTTAAATATATTTATTCTGTAATTCTCAACATTTCTATTTGTACATTTTATAGATACAGACAAAAACATATTTACCAACGATTACCCCGCGCTACTCTGCGAGAACGCGGTAACCTGGTCGAGCCGGTCCCATTCGAGCATCAGCGAAAGCCGCCGCTTGGTTCTATCACGTATAAGTAAGACCTATATCCAGCAATGGACTATGGAAAGGCTAAAAAGAAAAAGAAGATGACGCATGTCATTACGTAATCACTCCTGCCAAACCACAAAGAAAACTTGTTTAGGTGATAAGGGTGAAAAAAACTTATGAACAGTAAATAAGTGTTTATCTCTCTATAACATAATATCCGTGGATTAAATACGGACAGAAGCTTGTCTACGACGTAGGTACCGGCCCTGCTCTCATCAGCCTTCCAGCCCATTATGGCAAGTATGGACTGTTTATTTCATGGTGTACTAAATTTTGTTGAAGGTTTTATGAATAGCCCTGTGGCTGTTGAAGTAGAATATAAGTGTTTATAAATCGGTGAGTGAGGAAACTGGAGACCCATCACTCTCTCTCTCAATCCTCCCCCCCCCCCCACAACATCCCCCGCCCCGTTCAAATATCCTTAAAGGCCGGCAACACACCTGCAGCTCTGATGTTGCAAGTATACGTGGGCGACGGTAAACATTTACCATCAGGTGAGTCGCACGATCGTATGCACCTTTTTTCATTAAAAAAAATTATATTAAGATTACATAGTAAATAGTTGTAGATTAAATACACCTATTAAATATAGCTGTTTATTAGTACTAGATATTAACAGTTACGAAATAGAAAATTTTAATTAGCTTTAGTTTTAACAAGTAGCTGAATTTTCTTTTGATCAGAATATTACATTAACATTAGCTTTACACTTTAATAATTATTTATTTGGCATTCCAGCTTTTAAACAATTAAGCTGAAAACTGAGTACGGTCAAGTCGAGTGAAAAATTTCGTCCGCTTATATTTACATAAATAAAGTATTCATGTAACCAAATCTGTATAATGTAAAATTAATGTGAAAGAGTTTTTTTTCATAAGCTTATTTTTAAGCTAGCAAGGGATAGCAAGTGATGGAAATTTAGTTAGTGGTGTTTTAATACTTATCATTAAAACGCTTAAAAATTTACATTTTTGACTTTAAGAAAATTATGAAGTCTTTAAACGCAATAAGAATTATTGCGTTTAAAGATTTCTAGCATTATTTCTCTAAATGTAATTTACAGTCCACTTCCGATTTGCATTTACTTAAAAAATATTGTAGGGGTTTTGTGATTTTGTATCAAAGGCATTATAAATTAAATTACTTGTGAAAATTATAATTTTCAATAATCAAAACGTCAAACACATCAATCTCACCTTTCCATTGCCACTAGAATCATCGAGAAATTAAAAGTTCAAATAAAACGTGACCAACTTCGTAATTTGTTTTTCGATGTGTCATATCCCCGTAATTATAATTAAATTGTGTAAAGACGTAAGTCATTTACCCCGCAAACTTTTGAGCATCATTTAGGGTCAAAGGCGATCAGAAATTTTCACACGTTATGAACTTGCTCGTTGAACTGGAAAAGATCTTCTAACTTTAGTACCGCACAAGGGTGTTTTGTTTCCAATGATCGGAAACACATAGTACTATACTGGTGGAACTTTTAAGTTAATATCATGTTATGTTCCCTTGGTTGAATTCGAACGAAGCCGTAATATTTTGACAGAGTGACAAATGTTTTTTTTTGTAGAGTTATAAATGTGAGTAATGATTAATGTTTTTTTACAATCTTACTATGACAAACCAGCTACTTCAGCCCCTTCAGATGTCTATACATCAGCAAACAAGTTAAAGGATGTGTTGTGACTACTAGGAAATTAGTTTGAACGTCCTACAACCGGTAATAATAACAGCTCTCTGTACTCCGAAAACCGGAATATAACATCTATGTGGTTGCAATGCTGTTTAGTGGTATTTGTACCACCATAAAATGGCACCTATACACATAGACTTTAAGCAGAAAAGTCCCGCATCATCTAGTAAATATCCTCCCTAAAATTAAAACTTCAAAAATTATAAATTCTTTATTATTCGTCTGGACATTATGACTTAACTCCTATCTCGTTGGGCCATATAAACTCTGATAACATCAGACTGAAACAACTTTAATAATGACACTGCTATTATTAAGTACACGATCGTGAGCGTACATTACAGCTTCGTCTAAGTAGACTGTAATTGCCAACCCCCTTATGAAGCATGCCGTTTACGTCATAACCTTCTGCAAGGTGAGGACAATGTCCAGCAGTGGACTTTTTACATGAAATCTGAATTAGAAGAGGGAGTCTTAAAAAATCTTAAAAAAAAAACTTTAAACATATTCTTTATCAACCTATTAAAGTTAAAACCTAAGAATTTCTCCAAGAAAGCATCAATAAAATCCGCCATACTTTTTTTTTATTCGGGAGCACAGTTACTCTAATGATGCGGCTTCCTATATCTAATCTGTGAGATTTTGATTCGCAATTTTTAATGAATTTTCTGCCATCAATCGATCGCCAGAGCCTCGTTTGTAATTAGCAGAGTGCACCCCCTGCTGGTGAAGTTGATATTTGGAGAATGAGATGGTATATTCCTCCATAAACCCCTTAAACTAAATAAAACATATAAAGTAAGTGCGATTTAAGCGATGCAAACTAAGTTCACTAAATCACAGCTATCTAGTTTTTTTTTTTATTATTTTTAGAAATAATTCAACTTCCTTTTACTTCACAGCGTTGAGATCAAAACTAAAACTTGCCAACAGATATTCCTATCGCTTGAAATACTGACCCGGGAAAATACATCACTTTTGAGCTTCCAATTTTGGCAACTTGGAAGCTGCTTCTTGAGATATACGTAAGTTAGGTTGTACAATAAAAATAAGTTTCTTATTTAGAAGATTAGAAAAGAAAGTCTTGGTTTGTGTGAATATTTCTTAAAAAAACATAGTGTACGATTAGTATTATATCTTGTTGTATCTGTTAATTTAACTTTCAAAGTCAAAACTTTTTTGTTTAATTTAGGATTTCTTTAAAGCTCTTGTGCATTTCAAAATATACACCGGTTTGCAAAACAAGACCTTCTCAAAGAAGAACCGGTAAGAAACTGGGGTTTAAAGTCTAAAAATTAATGACAAATGTCTATCATAATAAAATCAATACATTTTTTTTTCTGTTTTATCAGGTACGAGATCTACGAGTGCAAAGTAGGAGTTATTTTAATTTTTTTCATTACCATACAATTGAACAAATACATCGATAGACCAGAAATGGGCAGTGGATTTGATGTCTGAACACAGGCCTATCTTGATGTGGCTGAAATTATGACGATGATGACTATATGCATTGCTTCGAAGGACCGGTGCCTGTAGCAAGTATTACAAAACCTATATTACAGGTTATAGATCAGTAAGCTCTCATCTATAGATAAGGATAAACTCCTTTGTATACAGATTAGTAAAAGAAATTACAGATTATGCGAAACCACGTGCTTATCTCTACATCTGTTGTGTTGTGGAGAAGTCATAGGTAAAGCTAGCATTTTTTAAAAACTAAACTTACTTTACTTAAGGAGCATAATCACTTACACCTGTTACCCATCGGGGTAAGCAGATATTATGAACTAAGATTTGGGACGACTCCAAGCAGCCGTACAGAAAATTTACGCCTCTCAGGGAGATAGATACAGCTAGCGTGCCTCGGAGGTTTGCTTCCGGAGATTGCTATGTTATTTTTAAGGACTATTCCTTAGTCACCCTTTATGAAACCCAGGGTATATCCCTCTCTCTCAAACTCCTTTTACCGCAAAGCGAACTAGCAATTTACTGAAGCATTAAAATATTTTAGATACTTAATACGGATCTGTCGTTACTTCTAATCAACATGTAATGGTTACTAAACACTGTTCCGAAAGCTAATCCTTCCAAATGTTCATACATCATTACGCTTTACCCGCAGCTTAGTTCGAATTACATGTCCCGAAAGAAAGTTATCTCGTTAATAGGCAATTTACAGACCAGTGGTCATTTCAAGGGTTACTTAATAAATAGAGATTTAGAGGTCGAGTATTTCATGAGGTTTCCATTGTGCATGTCGGGTATAAATGCGAATGGAGAAATCTGTGTATGTTATTAAATTCGCAATTTTTTCAACAAAATTTGATCTAAGATTCAAATGAAAAAATATTATTTAAAACTATTTTTTTTTTGGTTTATTTGAATTTAATAATTATAATAAAAAAATCATGAACAAAGTTGCAAATGATAAAAAATTGATGTTTGAGTTGAAAGTATTTTAAATTTTTTAAAAAAATAAGTGAAAAAACACGTAAAATCCTATATACGAGTGATGAAGACGGCAAACGAGCAAGCGGTTCACCTGATGGTAAGTGCTTACCGTCGCCCGGATACATCTGCAACACCATAGATGCTGCAGGTGCGTTGCCGGTTTTTAAGGATATTTGGCAGATTGGAGGGAAGAGGAGAGGAATAGGGAGGGGATGTGGGCCTCCGGTTACCTCACTCACCGAACGAAACGCAGAAGCACAAGATGCCTCTACTATACATCGGTATTCTGCTAGGTCGTAATACTACCCCGGTCGTACCGGCCCAGTCGAGCAGCAGCATTTTTTTATTTTTCCTCAATTTAACCATTAAAAATTTAATAAAACTTTATTTGATTATCTTTAAATTACATATTTTCCCGGAAGTGAGTTTTTGTTCGACATTGAATAATCTAATCAGAATTTAATAATATTTAATAAAATTTTTAACCTACTACAGATGGCACCTGTGGAGAACTTTTGTCTTACATCTGATGTAGTGTTCGTGTAAGACAATAGATGGCGGTTATTCATTTTGTACATACGATGCAATGACATCTTTTCATTTTTTCTTATTAGATAAATCAATTTATACTACCAACGGTAGTATTAAAAAATAATATTGCTAAATTTTTTTAAGAATAATAACGATAAATTTATGTTGTTTTGAAAGCTGCAAGATTTTCAAAAGAGCTTATTAAAAAAAATATATTATATCTGTAATTATCATTAGATATAACTGTGTAAATAATTTATTTAAATAATGGTTTCTAGTCATTAGCAGAAACCAGTTTTTTTCCAGGAAAAGCGTCAGCGAAAGACGGCCCGAATTCTATGTAAATTTTTGTCCAGTCTACTCTACGAGAACTTCTAATATTGTAAGAAATAAGAAAGAATGAGATGTACTTTATTCAGTGCAAGATCTTTTAGAACACAGAATGAAACTTAATTAACAATATGGATCTAGTGAGTTGCAGCAAAACACGGCATCCGACTCGGCATAATGCTACCCTAGTGTTACCACAACTACAGCACTGTTCTTCTGTCGGTACCATAGATAAATTCGCGTTAATGATGACAGTTTGGGAGATTTAAACCAAAGACAGGTTACTAAAATCGGTTCAGTAGTTTTAGTGTCGAGGTCACGAATAAAAAATATATGTGAATAAAACAAACGTGCGTGTGTGCAATTCACACATGGCAGAAGTGAAACTTCAGAAAAGCAGCCTACAAGAGAATGAGATAAATAGAGAGTATCAGGAGTATAAGGATAATTAAAGGTTTATTTCTTTATTATATTGTTACCATGCTCAAAAATTATTTGTAAATTTTAATGCAAAGTATTATAATTCATATATTTATATATATAAGATATATTATATATTTTTAGCCATTTTCACCTGTTTTTTTTTCTGCCGATACTCACGACAATTGTCACAACAAATGCCGAAAACTAATGCTGTTCATTAGTTTTCGGCATTTTTGGAAAATATATTATTAAATAAAAATATATACACTGTCAAAATATAATATTAAAAAAAAATACACAATATACACATAAATTATTCTGTGTAAAATCAATACAAATAATTTACTAATGTTAATAAATTTTAATTTAGATAATTTAAATAAATAAACATTATTGGTCATATTAGATGTGTTAAATAATTAACATAAATCAATTAGGAAAATACGCAAATGCAAAAAAAAACACGTGAATGATACACCACTTTGTTTATGACACATATTCCGATGGCTTCGTTGTACGCAGGCGCACAGACACGTGATAGCATACTTGGAATCTATCTCGTTCTCTCAATTTTTATCTAGAAATTTTAAACCACAACGGCGCTAAAGAAGTTTCACTTCAAATAGTAATACACATACATAAATAAACCAAAATTATGTTAAGTAGCCACAATATTAGGACGGACCTCCGAATCAGGAGACCAGTATTCGATCCCCATGTAGTGGAACCGTACGAACATTCGTATACTTGGCTCGTATACAAAGATAGCAACATACTCATCATCTGTCACGTTGTTTCAAATGAACTAAAATTAATGTCTTGACCTCTATCCGACACTCAGAATTGGGTATTGAGTCGGTAGAATTTATTTTCATTTATTTGTCTATTTGTTTATTTCACTATATTAAAAGTAATACGAACGAACACATCCTGACAAGGATGCTCTTAAAATTACACAAATAGGTTCACTGCGACCAGGCGTTTAGTTCAGCTCTTGAAATCCTTAGCCGTTTGCATTACGAAAAAAAAAACCAATCAAAAAAATGAAATTATCATTGTTATGATGAAAAGTTTCATCGAATAACTGCTGAAAAAGAGTTCATCGCTACCTAGTTATTTTACAACAATTACATTGTAGTAAATCCTTAAATAAATGATTTTAAATCTTTCTAAGATTGTAACTGCTTCTTTTATAAGGACTGGTGCAATTTCATAAGCTTCCGTGTGGCTGTCGGAAGTAAAGAATAGCGTCAACCCTGTCTAACCATGGGTGTCGTAAAAGGCGACTAATGGTAAAAATTATATTAAGAGATGGGCAGCAGCATCTTCCTGCATTAGAACAAAAAAAAAAAAAACTGTGGTTGCCTACCCGCTCGCCAGGCGTGGCAACTAAGGCAAACCCCCCTCATGATGAGAGGTAAAAGAAAGCAATGGCCCCCAGTCCCCGGCGGCCTCGCTAGTCCTGGCTATGGTGGCAGCCATGGTAACGGCGAGGCAGGGGGTGCGAAGAATCACCGGCTGATTTCTAGCTGCCAACCCAAACGACTGGACCTGGCAACATATAACCAATAATAGACATCCTTTTTTCAAGTAAAGAATTAAAATAACATTGCTCTATGGTATTATCAAATCGATATCTTTGTTTATATAGTTCGTTGTAGCTATACGTTGACATTATGCAGCACAATATGTCAAAGCTATTAATATTATCTCGGCTCTACATTACCACAACGATCATTGTTTACTGACTGTAACTGTCTATGCCCCCAATTATTGTCATATCGGCACAATTGAACTAAGAAGCGCTATTTACGTAAATAGGACGCATTATTATTAAGTACAGTATTGGCTTGCGATTAACTATTAAATAATATGCAATGAAGCGTATTGTATTTTTTTTTTTTTGGGTTCCGTACTTAGCTGTGTTTCTAGCCTAAGCTGTCAATCGTTATAGGTTGCCGGTTGATATTTTCACAGAATATGTGTTATTGTGTCGGTAATCGTAACAAAGAATAAAAATACAAAAAGTAGAATTAAACGGGTCCCGATACAAAAAACGTATTTTTGTTTTTGTTTTTGCTCTCTCGTAAAAACTATACCTAATGAGCGAAAACTTGGCTAATTATCACTGTAAATGGTAAAATAAATGGTAAATAACATGGTAAAATAACAAATGGTAAAATAACAAATAATGAAAATCGGCCAAGTCTGAGTCGGGCTCGCACTAAGTATCCCGAACTGTGTCTTCTTATTGACTACACACACACTAGAGTTGTTGTAGATCAAGGATCTTGACGTTCGTTTTTATTTCAAACCACGCAAGTGATCAGGGTTCGAAACACTAAAACTCTTAAATGCTTATTTTACAACATTTTCAGCAGTTAAGGAAAACACCGTGATAAAACATGCATGACATGTAAAATTTGTGTTCAAAATATATTTCAAGGACAAGTGAAGTCCGTCACTAACCCATTGGAGCAGCGTGGCCTTTGTCCTGCAGTGGGAAATTTACATGCTGTTAGTTTTACTTTACTATATACTAATGAACCGGCTTCACTTATAGATTGTTCTACTCACTTTACAAATGGTTCTGTGCCAAATTCCTTTGCATGTCTTGCCAAATTCAGTAGGTTTTTTTTTTTACGTGAGCTTAATTTGTAAGTCGCGGCCAAAAAAAGGCCATCCTCTTCTAATAACACATTGGCTTGTTAATGAGAAGCAGTCAATGTCGTAATTCTTATTATATTAGACAAAAGTAGTTGTAATTCAAAATGTAAGCTAAATTACCGCTGCGCTATGAATTAAAAAAAAATTGAACCTTAGAATAAGTACATTTTCATTTGACACGACACGGGTTATGAATTATAAAGTCGACCGAGGCTTCTCTTAAATTATTTCTTTTTTGTTTTTACTTATATATGCTTTTCACTGTTTAATTGTATTTCTTGTAACTTTTATGTTGTGTAAATGAATAAATCATATCATATCATATCATAGTACTGGACTTGAATATTGGCTGAATTATGTCAAATATGTAGACCAAGTGTGGTGAAAGATAGATATTTGTGTTTTTTGTCGCGGATACACCCGGGCCGTGGGGACCTGACACCAGACGATTGCTCAAATCTAGTCAAGAGCTGGCCCTTACTTTGCTCGGCGAATCAGCCCAGCAGCCAAGCCGCCAGCTTGCGTCAGCCGATGCAACTCCAGAAGCTTGCTGGACACGCTGTCCAAAGACGACGACGACATGAACAGCACTTCTATTCTAACTTAATTTTATAAATATATGTTTCATTCCAATTTCAAGTAAAATTCGTTTCTAACATAGCAACTAATATTGTTATTACATGTAACTATCATATTATGATTAAATGTAAAGATATTATTTGTCAAATTATCCGAGATCACCGCGAGCATTGTATGTGACTTTGCTCCACGCGGCGAATCGGAGAACGTCCGGTGGGGCCACTTCTTTTTCTCTTCTACGCATTTGCGCGTTGTTGTGGACGAACGTCTGCTCGTGGTAGTGCCACCCGCCTCTTCTGCTGCTGCTACTGCTGGACATAAACCTCTCAGATGTGGTTCATCTTCATCGTACCTCGCCGCTTTGATGCTGTACATCTGTTCGATTATGCTTGAGATAAGTTTTCTCCTATTCTTTAGCAGCCATCAGGTTTTTCAAGTATTTGCCTTTGTCTACTCTTTCGTTGTGACGTGAAAGACGATGTAGTGACACGAATTGAGAAAGGGATGCTGAGCTGGTTTGGACATGTGGAGAGGATGAATGAAAGTAGGTTGACGAAACAAATATATGAGGCGAGTGTAAATGGTAGAGTCGGGAGAGGAAGACCTACGCGAACATTTCACGATAAAATCGGAGACGTTCTGAAAAAAGGCCAGGACAAGAGTACTCTAAGCCAACGAGCATGCATGCGCAGATTGATGAAAGTGGAAGAAGCAAAACACGTATGTCAGGACCGTAGTAAGTGGAAGAAGATTATCTCTGCCTACCCTGTTGGGAACAAGGCGTGACTATATACTTCTCTTTTGGTGGGTGGCAGATACTAGCTAATCTTCTTATATTATCACACGGTGACTGTTCCTCATATTGCATTGTCAATTTGTGCTAGTCAAAATAATAAATAATCATTGTAGGCCCCTTCTCTATCTAGAAGTCATATGGGTATGTACTATCCTCTTATCTTTTTCTGATTTCCTATTACCAGTGTAATTACTATTGTATTCCGGTAAGAAATGTTCAGATAGCTAATGCAATTACAGACTTTGATGGGGCCTAAGATTGAATTCCATGTTTGGCCTTGGAGGACAACGCACTACAGATGCGTTACCTTCTTCATTTGAAGTGGTTTGCTGGTGTCCATGGGTTGCAATAGCCATTTATACTACAGTACTTTGGAGTTAGGTGTTTATTTACTCAAATGTCATATGAAAGTACCGGAAATGACAATAAAAACTATCTGCAGAGTTACTGCCTGTTTCTTTTCATAATTAAAAAAAAAATTAAACCTAATTTGTAATTTTTTTTTTATTTTATTTAATAAATTCCCTGCTTCGTCGCCTGCATGTATAATTGAACCATAACGTAGCTCAGTGCAGTGCTTCATATGTAACCACAATGCACCCGATTTCCATTCGATGGCAAATAAGGACTGCCGCGGGCATACGGAGGTCGCGTCGTGTTTGGCAAGGAAATATATTCCGGGCGGGTATCAGCGTTCGTATTACATCACTGGAATGTAATCTACTTATTCTCTTATTCCTTTTTCATTTTCTCAATATTTCAGAAATAAGATCCGTCCCTTATTTTGATTTAGCTACCTTCACTTGCTAGAATTTTTACTGTGTATGAATATGCAATTTTT
Source organism: Bhutanitis thaidina (assembly GCA_029286595.1). NCBI lineage: Eukaryota > Metazoa > Arthropoda > Insecta > Lepidoptera > Papilionidae > Bhutanitis > Bhutanitis thaidina. The sequence goes on along the minus strand of JAGSMS010000012.1, from coordinate 2,651,214 downwards.
TTTTATGGAAGAGACGGCATATGAGCAAGCGGTTCACCTGATGGTAAGTGCTTACCGTCGCCCACGTACATCTGCAACACCAGAGGAGCTGTAGGTGCGTTGCCGGCATTTAAGGATATTTGAGGGATGTAAAGGATGACAGGGCCCATCCCTGTCATCCTTTCCATCGTTATCGTCAGTTGGAGAAGGAGGAAGAGAGACTTATAGAAGCACAAGATGCCTCAACTTCACGCCGGTATTCTGCGAGGTCGTGGTACTACCCCGGTCGAGCCGCTCCATTCGAGCAGCAGCAAAAGCCGCCGCTTGGCTCTACCATCTGATGTAAGCATAAACATCACAAAATGTACGGAAATTTAATACACATTCTGATATGGTTTTATATAAATATATAATATTTATTATTATATATATATATATAATTTGTATTAAACATAAATTATATAGATTAAACTAAGTATAGATTTTTGATCATGAACAATTTTAAAACAGATAATACAATAGTTTTTTTCTAAATGTTTTGCAACTGGTTCTCTGGCTGAAAAGTACTAAAACAAAAATTATGTATGTATGTATATATTCACACCTTGTTCCCAACGGGGTATGCAGAGACAGTCTTCTTCCACTTGGTACGGTCCTGAAATACGTCTTTCGCTTCTTCCACTTTTATCAATCTTCGCATCCATGCTCGTTGGTTTAGACTAGTTAGTTAGTTTACTCTTGACTTGGCCTTAACAAAAATTTAACGCGTAAAAATCCGTAAATAAAAGTTTAATTTCAAATGTTTTGAAACTGGTTAATAAATTACTATCAATTAAAAATTTGCTACTACCCTAATAATAATATGAATGCTTTGTTGTTTTCAAGTTAAATTTGTACCAACAAGCATTTGTACGCTTATTGTAGGCTTAGTGGTTACACTTAAAAGTTCTAACATCCGGCAGATGGCAAAGTTGGAAGTTAACATAAACAAAGCCGGCAAAGTAGCTTCTGTATAAGTTAAGACTTCATTTTCATCGATTATTTTATACCGAGAGAATTTCAATATAAATTTTTATCAAAAATCAACGTTATATTATAGTTACCCCATTACAATGTTTAGTTTGATTTTTATTATTTGATACTACACTTTGTATGTATGTGTAAACTGATTTTAACTTAAAAGCTTACGGATTTTGGGCCGTGAAATGTTCCCCTGAGTTCCAGAAGAGCTATATGTCGTGTTTTATTCACACTTTATGTTTACACTTAATGTTACTAATATCTAAGTATGTATGTACGTATCTATGTGTACGTCTGTCGTTCAATCACGCTTTAAGTACAACTTAACGGATTTGAACAAAATTTAACAGAGTTGTAGATTATGCCATAAAATAGGATTTAGGATACTTTTATCTCAAGAGTTCTCTCTGGATTAAATTTGCAGCCAAGCGGACGAAGCCACCAGCCGCTAACAGATAATAAAAAATAATAATAATACAGACACACTGGAGCATGGTGGCGGACCCTTAACGGCTCCAAAACCCTCTCAAGTATTTGAGGAGACTTCTGTGACCAGCAGTGGGCACTAACAGGCTACTACTTTACCTTACACGTTTTATTTCAAACCAAATTATGCAATTTAAAAATAAGGAATAGTCTCTCAAGCAATTTATGAACATTCTGTGATAATGTGAAATAAATAACAAAAAAAAAGCAGTGCCTGTTTTCGGTGAGCGCAGTGCCGGTATTCTTGCACCGGTGAGGCTGTTTATCACCACCGCTTACTATGGTTTACAATAGACTAAGCAGCTTTTGATGATGCGCGTATATCGCTTAATCATCGAGTTCCCCGTTCCCCGTGGTAGAGTCAAGCGGCGGCTTTTGTTGCTGCAGGAATGGGCCGGCACGATCGCGTTTGTACCACGGCCTCGCAGAATACTGGCGTGAAGTAGAGCCATCTTGTGCTTTTGCGTTTCGTCCAGTGAGCGAGGTAACCGGAGGCCGATTCTCCCTCCCCATCCCCCTACCATCTCCCAAATATCCTTAAAGGCCGGCAACGCACATGCAGCACCCCTGGTGTTGCAGATGTACGTGGACGATGGTAATCACTTAACATCAGGTGAACCGCTTGCTCGATTGTCGCCTTTTCCATAAATACATTTTTTTATCATCTGTGAGATTTGGGTACAGAATATTTCCAATGATTTTCTTCTCTCTTTCGGTTGGCAGAGCCTCGTCTGCGTAGCCAGCATATGGCACCGCATGTAGATAAATGTACTCGTCCCACTTCCATCGCAAATGCTTCAATGAAATCTATAGTATTTCAAGGAAAACAATCGCAGCGAAATGTATTTTATTTTTAATTCAGACTTCAAGTAACTCAGCACTATATCAATTAATCCTCGCCAGCCCTATCCGCGACGCAAATAAATTCCATTATACGGTTCAATTTGACATGAAATGCTTTAGATTGTGAATTAGAGTGATTCGCTCTGCTGATAGGGGTTAACGTTGGATGTGATTACCAGAACGGATTAAAGGGGTGTAGAAATTTATGAAGGTGAAAACTGTTTTCTAATCAATTAACTTCTGATTAAGGATTATTTAGAGAACTACTTCGCTTATAAAGTTTGTTGCTTAACTAATCTGAAAATTATGGTTTACTGTTGGAAAATTAAAGTGCCCGGATAAAGGTATCATCTTAATCTTAAGATACATTTAAAATTGACTAACGAACTATTTGGATTTTTTCTAGGCCAATTTAACGTTGCCTATTTAAGATGATAAACACTGAGTTTTCATAGAACTTCAAAATATCATTAAATAATCACATTTTTCAAGTGCATCAGATACACAGAAAATTAGCCAAAATGTAAAAAAAAAACTATTGTGTGAAGGTAGCGTAAGGAAATTTTCCTCTCACCCGTACCTTCCCGTGAGTACCACAAGTCTTCCATGAGTAGATTAAAGCATATAAATGTTGTTGCCGACTGATGGCAGATTAACCATCTCAAAAATTTGCCAGAACAATGATGGTGGCGGCGCCTAAGGTGCGATGCGTCTAGCACTGTGGTCGCCAACCCGCCTTCCAAGACGACAACGATTAATCTTCCCCAGTAGTGAGTTCATTGGAGAGTGTAATTATCCAGCACTGGCTACGGGCTGCTTAAGAAGAAGGAAGTAAAATGATTAGTATAAAAAATTCTAAAAAAAACCTGTAATTTACCTCAACGATGATGATTTGACGAGCTATTAGTTTTACCACGTTTCATTTTCCGGGGTGCGAAGGGCCATTAGAGGGGCCATATACAATGACGGGCGTGAGTGCATATTATTTACTTCAGCACCATCATCGAAATAAACTAACAACTTTTTAAAAATGCTTTGAATTAATGAGCTAGTAGTAAATGTCGCTGAACTGCCATGGACTTTCTTTAATTATTATTATACTACGCTCAATGGCAACGTCAGGCAATGAAGAGTTTCATCAATTGACAACTGCTCCAGTAATATGTTAAAGGATGCTACAAAAAGCTTGATGAGAAGTTCATTAAAATTTTGCCAAACTCAAATCTCACAGAACAGTGATGGGGAGCAGCGTCACTAGTGCGTGAGTTGCGGCGCTGCGCTCACTGACTCGCTTGCCCAGCGTGATGGGTATAGGCACACCTATGGACAAATTTATGGATGTGGTAGAGCCAAGCGGCGGCTTTTGCTGCTGCTCGAATGGGGCGGCTCGACCGGGTACGCATCTTATGCTTCTTCGGTGAGTGAGGCCCACACCTCTCCCCGTCTCCCTCCTCATCCTCCCTTCCATCTCCCAAATATCCTTATAGGCCGGCAACGCACCTGCAACACCTTTGGTATTGCAGATGTTTGATGATTGCCCGCTAACATCTGCATAGGTGAACCGCTTGCTCGTTCGCCTTTCCCATAAAAAAATCTACCAAGAAATGCACGCCAAACCTGCATATCTGAGAAATAAAGTGTGAAGCCCGCCAACCCGCTCTGGAGCAGTGGACGGGCCTTTCCCGGCTCCAAAACCTCTCAAGTATTTGATGCCATCAGCATTTGCTCACCAGTGGGCACTTATAGCTACTTTACTTTTTTACTTTAGATTAGACATTAGACTATTTTTGTGGAAGTGGTGAAGCGTATGTTCAGCAGTAGCCATAATACGGGATATATCACAAAGTTAAAAAAAAGTAATTAAATCAAAATCCAAGACTCTGATACAAAATTGTATGTTCATCATACAAGGATTTGTCTGTAGCGGAATTCGATTGTGCAACACTCAGCTTTAAATGCAAGATTAAAAAACGAATCACAATATTCTTCAATGTTCTACTTTACAGAAGTATCATCATCATTGCAGCTTATTACAAGTTCACTGTTGGACATAGCCCTTTCTAAAAGATCGTCACAAAGCACTGTCCACACGAGCCACCTACTTTACATTGACTTACCGGAAGTACATGGAAGCCTCCACTCAATGCTGTGAAGGGTTTATTATACGATGCGTTAGCCTGTACGAAGTTACGTTTCGAGAACCGTTCTTCCACAAGTTCTTTCATGTTACTACTTACCTTACATACTTCTGTCTAATTAACGATACGACCGAATTCAATTACTGCAGTGAACTTTATGCAAATGAGAGTGCACGGTGTTTTTTTTTTTCTTACTTTACCTGAGGAAAATGCAATATGCAAATGAAAACTTTTTAAACAAGTCCACGTGCATTAAATACATCTAGATTTTCTTTAAACTTAGTTGAATGAAAGAAAAACTCTCCGCTACCTTATTACATTTGTTAGAATAACCGTTATGAACCAGTTACGTATTTAATTTTGTATTCGAGTTTTTGATTATCAATTATTTATTCATCACTCTGTGCTCTGTCTGGGTTTTCCATATTTTTGGTCTGTAGGGTTTAAGTTTGAGTGGGTTTTCCACCATCAACAGAATTTATTTCATTAAGCGGCACCACTTGCAGCTGAGGTTAGTCACTTTAGTCACCAAACGCAGAAGCACAAGATGCTACTTCACGCCGGTATTCTGGGAGGTCGTGGTCTACTTATAGCTCTACTATACAGCGGCCAAAATCTCATCTGCAGAGTTGACAACTGCCGATTGCATCGGAAGTTGTTGCAGTGGCAGATTCTTACGTCACTACCACCTGTATAAATCACACACAGGATGTTGTGCTTTATACAGGTTGTATGTACTTATAATAATGTCTCCCTTAAAAGTAACTAAGAATTAAAATGTAATTTCCATCGGGAGAATTACTTCTACTCTGTCAGCAAGTTATCCCGTCAGGGCTTCATGTTGTCGAAAGTTAGACGTGCAGTTAGTTCGAACGTTAATGTAGTGAGAACTCAATCCTTAGCAATATGTAACAAACCGGGGAGTAGTGACGTTAACTTAGAGGGATAACTTTCGCGGGCAATACAAACTGTTAAGTCATATTAGTACACTCTAATACATAAAATATCATCCTATATATATATATGTAATTATAGAAGTAAATAAAAATATATATCTTCTACATTTCTATAATATTAAGTGCTGCCATCTAGTTACTAAAGTTCATGAAAAGAATTAATTACCTGGAAAATCATGTACTGATTTTGATGATGCTGTTATGATTTTCTCTCTGGTCTGTGCTCGGCAATTTTATTATAAACTGTTTTATAAATAAACCCGCTAAATCCTGTATAATATTCCCCTATACATTACATCAACAATAATATGCATGACTCGGGTAGAAGCATTTATATTCGTCTTTACAAATGTTTGCGTCCATCGGGATTCGAATCGGCGACGCACAGTTTTGAAGGCGGGGCACTTTCAACTATCCTATCCGATCGTCATAGGTTATATTTATTTAAATAAACTGATACACTTTTTAAATGTTTTACAATGTTAAAAATACTCTTGTTTAAGTGGCTGTGTGATACCGATAATCTTTCTTTCCATGAGTGTCCTAAAGAATGTCCCATAATCTCCGGGATGAACAAACCGACAGATAAGAAACCGGGTTATTATTACTTTGCTATCCAACTCTGAGCTATATTGAAAGTTTCAAGTCACTAGCTCATCGGTAAGTGAGATTAAAATCGATTGGGTAATATGTTTTCATAATTTTCTAACAGATTTTAATGGAAATCTCCATTGCATTTGACACACACGACATTCCAACCAATCCCTGCCCGGAAAGCAAAGGACATACTTAAAATTCAGTTTTGGTTTTTGCCTTAACCGTTAGAAGATTACGTATCGCTTTCCCCGGGTGAAATTTAGTAGACCATTCTATTCAGTGCAGTGCAAGCAAATGGGTCCATTACCGAAAAATTGCTCTTGGTACTATGGTTGAAGGAGTTGTTAAATTTAATACGAACATAAAATTTTTTTTGGGTAGCATGAATTGTTATACTGTAACTTTTATATGAATTGGTAATCAGTAACGAGAAAATATATTCCAATAAATTTGATTTCCAAAAGTACTTTTTTTATTGTGTCATCATTATTAAAACTAGACGACTGCGGTGCTACGGGTCGCGGGTTCGATTCCCCCACGGGACTAGTATTTGTATGAACTATAAATAATAAATTACAGGTCAGGGTGTTTGTGTGACACAGGAGTAATTCCTACAGTGGGAGGTAACGTTCATTGTTAAAAAAAAGCCTGTCTACTTCGGAACATAGACTTCCTCCAAAGATTACCACAGAAGGAGGTCCTGAACCATTTACGTTCATTCATTGCACGCAACTATGCGCAAGTATAATATCGTTTGCTTACCATTCAAATAAAAAAAAATCATATGTTTATCTTTTTAATATATATAAGCAAACTCCTGTATTCGACAATTAAATCAGGATGATACACTCACTGAAAAACAAATTCAAAAAATTAAATCGAGTCGCAAAAAAATTTTCTAATGTTGGCAGAGAGTGCTTGGTCTGTCATTTTTCTTTTTTCTACGTCCCGTTACTCTTTATTTTTTAAATTAGAATCGCACACCAATAACGTAAAACATCTCTATGCCGAGCGTGTATTGAGGAGGAAGAAACGACGCCCCACATCCTGTTGCAGTGTCCGACTGTCGCAGAGGGCTAAGTACCTCGCTCCCCGAGATCACCGGTGACTTTAAGGGTTTACTGAGTTTCCTTGAGGAGCTCGGTTGGCTCGAATATATCATATTCCTGCCCACACGCAAAATACGCGCGCACAGTCGTAGAGTTCCGGATACCATTCCGTCATAACATAACATAAAACAAAAGCCAAACACTCGATATCTACATCTCTAATTAACAGAATATAGTCTTTGCTCATCGGGCGTAATGTGTTAATAATCGACAGTTGTTGTTAACCCAACAGATGGTCAATTTACACTGTTGGGCAAAGGCTTTATCTCAAATCAACTTTGTCGTAACATAGCAACTTTCTACATGGCCAAGGATCACACGTGAGCAGCGGAATTAACTATGAATTTATTTTTTGTTATATCCTTGTACTATGTACAATATGCGTCTTGTCCGGTTGTTCGTGAAGTCAATGAAGGACCCGACTGAAAAACAGTGCTGTGGTATCACTGTGACGGGAATCTTTTTGACATCGCATCATTTTGTGTTTTAACCACTGTGTTTTATTTTAATTTTGTTTTGCATTTTATTGTGTGATTACTAAAGAAACGTGTTTCTTTCTTTCTTTTCCTTCAGGAGGTCATAGAGGTTAGAAAGCTCTTTTGATCACCTGCTACGGTCTGGTCCATGGCTCAGTCACCGACCGCTTTTAGGCCATGGATAGTTCAAATAGCATTACTTCGTAATACCTACACTTTTAATCCCTCGCGACTCTTTTCCGGTTGTACAAGGCAGAGTGAGCGTTGCAACGCAACGGCACTTATCCTCCGCTGTTATTTACTGACTTGCATTTGAAGAGGGCTCGACAGGTCCACTGAAGGGGCGACCGCGGGCTGGAGCGCTGATTCAAGCCGGTCACGGGGCTTCCCCTCAGTTTCGACGCAGGTGAATATGCCACCGTGAACAAAGCCATAACACGGTGGGCGGAGGGAAAGAGGGAGAGGCAGGGAGGCAGAACTAAATTAAAATGAAATAATCCGATATTATGACAACGACGATAGAAGATATTGTGACGTAGTTATTCGTAACATATTAATGCATAGATTACGTACCGCAAATATTTGTTGTGTGTAATGTATTCAAATCCTCGGTTACGTTTTCAATTAATCCGTCCATGTACGCCGTTAGCTATTTCTTCCATTAAGCTAATCCCGTGATGTACGTTTACAGCTACAGCATTTTTCTGGTCCTTTAATTCCACCACACGCCGTCCGTGTAGTTTTATGTTCAGTGTAGGCAATACGTTGATCCGCGGCCTGAATCCTGAATTATATGTTATATTGAAGCATGTTTATTAGCATGTGGTTTCTGTAGCACAACACACACCAACTGGCTCCACAGTGATTTGAATATTTATCGCTGGTATACATAATATCGACCTATCGACAATATACTACATCTCTCCCCTTTGTTAAAGAAACAAGAGAAAGAAAAAGGTTTACGGTCATGTCTAATCATACAAGATTTACTATTGAAAGGCTTACGTTTGACCATAGCTTTAGATTATAGCTTTAGCCGTCCGCATGACGAAGGTCGAACCTAAACGCTTAATGCAGATGGCAGTGACCACCTCATACATTTATGGCGGTTCTATAAATGTATACCGTGTATATATATTGTATGTATATTGTATACTCGTTTGCCCCTTCTTCTATAAAAAAAACCGCATTGCCGTAGTATACTAGTTGTCCGATGGGGGAATATAAATGATTATGGACCTAAATATGACTGTGGTCTGAAAAGTTTCCTCAATTAAAGTTAGGGATTGTGGTTGTGCATCGTTGGACAGCTACTCTCCAAAATGCCATTATGGACTCTATTTTTGTTGTTATTTGACAATTGTAAGAGTGCGTCAATGCGAGTGTTTTTGTGAGAATGAAAAAAAAATAGAATTTACGTGAATACGTGAAACCGTTTTGGAATGAACATTTCCAACGCTCTGTTGGCACAGTTTAGATGCATCAAGTCAGAGATTTGACAACGATTAATTACGAATAATTACGTAGATGACACTTGCATACATATATTGCATTATACGGCCGAAACAAAAATACAGTCAAACAGTGGACTGCAAAGGAGGAATCATCACCCAAAAAAAAAAAAAAAAACTGTTTTTTTCGGCTGGGAAAGTGATGAGAGAGTTATCTTAATCAATTATCTTCAAACAGTAAAATCATTATAGCATACTGCGTATACTTTCTTGACAAGCTAAAGGTAGAATTTGCAGGAAAAAAATCCGTTTCTCCAAGACTCTGCGCCGTCTCACACCATGGCGAAAATCCGCGAATTACTGTTGGAACTGCTTGGTCACCCTTTTTACTTAACAGATCTAGTCGCACGCGACTTTTATTGTGTTTGGTTGTACGGAACCACATCGTTGCTAGAGTCGGACTCGTACTGGGTTTCTAATAAACAGTCTAACCTGAAAAGTCACGCTATTCTTAAGTATTCCGTCAAACTATTACACCGATATTAAAATAGTCTACGCCCTTAAAACCCTCTGAATATTGTCTAAGTTTTGGAAGAGCCGTGATAGCCTAGGGATCAGCGTGCTCACTTTAGTTTCATAGAGCGCGATTGATCTGGGTTCGATCCCCGGTGCCGGCACCACTAAAATTGTTCTTAACAACTTTAAGTGCTATATTTACCACGAGCTCAACGGTGAAGAAAAACATCGTGAGGAAACCTGCATGTCTGAGAAATAATAAAAATATTATTTCGAGGATATGTGAAGCTCGCCAACCCGCACTGGAGCAGCGTGACGGGCACTTCCCGGCTCCTAAACCCTCTCTGATACTCGTATTTGAGAAGGAGGCCTTTTCCCGGCAGTGGGCACTTGTAAGTGCCCACAGCCTGTAGGCTGCAAGTTTACTTATTTCATGGAATATAAGTAAACAAAGAAACTAGTAGGTATATATCCATCATGTGGCGTTTCACGTCTAAAAACATCTCCCTGCGCTGCAGAATCAATTTTTGATAAACAACGTTAAAAAATAATATAAAAACATTGTTTTTTTTTTTGTTCCTAAAACTAAGGTATTAGCCCATTCCGTACAGTGCGAGAAGTCCTTAATAACTTCTAATTTATCCATCCTTTGGAACTTCCAAAGCTTCGTTATGTTTACGGCACTATAAAATTATGTAAAAGGCATCATGATACATGATGCATGAATAAATACATACTGTGGAAATTTGCGACTTCCACTTACTTCTAAAATACTTAAAACTAGGGTAGATTTCAAGATTTGAAATGATATTTCAAATGGATTTCATTGCTTTTTATCCGTAAATAACAGTTTCATTTTAAACGTCTAGTGTTAGCGTAAATACTAGAAATAATTAGATTCTTAAGATGTTAGAAAATAGCTATTCCTCGTGAAAAAAATAATAAATTTTAATAAAATTGTTCCATTCCTGTAGCAGAGTTTCATCTGGTGGTTATTTAGCAAATAGTAGTTTCTTACAATGACATTGTTGTTGTATATCTCCTGAAGAGTGTATAGATATATTATCACAGGAAACATTTCTAATTGTTTGTATGAAACAAAAAACTTTACTTAACTTAACTATACAAATAATACATTAACTATGGTTTACTTATACGTTAAAGAATATATTAAGTTACATACGAATAATAACAAACAGCGGTTTGTATTTTACATTCTTGGATGAACATAAAACTTTTGAATATTTACAGATATGTTGTTCTATGAGATACTTCTAGAAAACGATAAAAAAAATGTCCATGCATATTTAAATAAAATATATATATTACTCTGTCTATACTATGTCTGATAAAAAGACAAAATGCGTTAAGATAAGATGAACTTATCTATTGATCATGTACCTGCCTTTACGAGGCAATAAAAAACCCTTTCTTTACATGCCTGAAAGGTGGGTGTACACAGACGCCTAGTTGTATAATATCAGTCAGAATCGCTATTAACTATTCATTCATGCAAAACAATGTTGTTTACTGGACATTTGTTAATAACAGAATAGCTTGGGCATTGTCGGCAGCATGCTTGACTTAATTAAAAGACATAGCGAAAATTTCAACTATAATTAAACGGAGGTAAAACATTTAGAAATTTTAATGTCTCACGTTCCTGTATGAAGGTTTCATTACTGATGAAACCGCTGGGCCAGGGTTCAACGAACCTATGGGTAGGTCCGTCACCACCACCGTACCATATGGTAGTTCTGAGTTTGAATCCGCCGCAAAGTCAATATTGTCAATTTTCAATACCAGAGGAGCTGCAGGTACGTTTCCGAAAGCACATTGACCATGCCATAAGTGCTAAACCGAAAATATATCGACGATGGAGTAACAGTCTATGGTGCGGAGTGTCGAAAAAGTGTTTTTGAATTAAAAATCTTACAAATTAGTGAATATTTTATTATCTATGACCGACTAATTAATAACAAAATGTCAAGTATAATTTAGAAACTGCTTTGTTTTTGGAATCGGTTAATAACATAGAGATCACGATACACGAGTTTGATTCCCAACCTGGAGAGCTCTTACCAATAATATTTTACGAGAAGTATCGGTGGTTTGAATCTTATTTACGAGAAGTATCGCTGGTCTTGACCTACACAGCGTCAAGCTCACCACGTGCCAAACTATTAAAATAAGCTCTGGTGAAAAATACGTTGATACGTGTAAAATGTAGAGACCTCTTCTGTCCACCCCTGTATTTCGTGTGCTATACCTCTGTAGTATTAGAAATAATAATTTATCAGAAATAATAAAGTAATTTGTTAATTTCGATACAAAGCCATGCTATTGCAAAACAATTTATAATAAATGCTGACAGCTTCCGCAGGGGTCTATAGCGCTTCAGTAAATAATTGAATTCAAAATTTCACGAGTACAGTCAGTATAAGCTCGTAATAAATCTGTATTTATTGCTTCTCTTTTCATAGTAATATGAGAGTAACAAACGATCTAACCGTATATCTGACAGCATCTGCAACATTAAATAAAGAAATAATGCTACAGGTGCGTTTTTATCATTGAGAACTAAGATGGAATGCCATACGGCATGGTAATATACTGCCGACTCGACTCGAATCGAAAAGTATGAAGTTTTCGATTGGAAACCACTGATGGTTGAGCTGCAGCTCAGTGGCAAAAATAGGCAAAAAGATAGTACCCACTCAGATGGCTCCCAGGTGTTTTAGGTCTAGTTAAATTGGTAAATGTTATGTTAAATCTGTAATAATAACAAAGTAAGTTATTAATTAGTCTTTCAAACTTTGAAGTATAACAATAAATGTTTAAAATCACAGTTTCCTTCACGTGCACTCATATTAAAGTAAATATAAGTTACCGGTCTGTCTAACTTTACAAATTTTTAACGAGGTAAAAACTTCACAGGAAATTGAAAAGTAAATCCAATTAAGATGTAAATAAATTAAATAAAAATCTTTATTTGCTTACTAAGAAATAAATACATTTACATTTTTTTTCTGCCCTAGTCTATTAAAGTACATACTCGACATATGCCTATACCAGAAAAAGCTTAGAAAAATTCCTATATTTACATATAAACGCAATATCACTTCTACTATACTATAAGACTATAATATTCGGAATTTGTGAATAGGTGGAAGAAGAAAAGGACGACATTTTCGCCCTCACACCTCTAGTCTAAAATACATTTTCTTTTAAATTTTCTTTGAGTAATACAACACTTTTAATATTAATAAAATTCTTCATAACGAACATCCGCTCAATATTTAACAATTTTATAAACCCTGCTACCGATTGAAACGATACATATTTAATATTATTTGATACCAGTGTAACAAGAATATTAAAATTTTATACGAATTACGTATCCTTTTTTTATAAGGCTCCATACAATGCATAATTTATATTACCGTGGTAAAGTAAAGTAGCAGCCTGTAAGTGCCCACTGCTGCGCAAAGGCCTCCTTCTCAAATATCTGAGACGGGTTTGAAGTCCGAGTAGGGCTCAGCGCGCTGCTACAGTGCGGATTGGCGAGCTTCACATATCCTCGAAATGTTTTATTTATTATTTTTTAGACCACTACCACCACGGCTCTACCTAATAACCGTTGAATTATAATTAACTAAGCGAGTTATGTAACGTGAGTTATATAGTATAACCTTTAGGTCCTTTATCAAATACATTATTTTATTTTTAGGTATTTTTCTCAATTACTCTGACAAACTTATCTATACTAATATAGATTAATTGCAATTTTTGTGTTTATAATTCACGTTTTAATTATCTTTAAAAACGTGGTAGAGCCGGGCCGGCTCTACCGGGTTAGTACCACGACCTCACAGAATACCGGCGTGAAGTAGAGACGTCTTGTGGTTTCGCGTTTCATTCGGTGAATGAGGTAACCGGTGGCCCACTCCCCTCTTTCCCTGACCCGCTCTCTATCCCTCCCATTCCCCAAATACTTCAAGACCGGCAACGCACCTGCAGCTCTTCTGGTGTTGCAAATATACGTGTGCTACATTTACTGGTTATCTATAAAAAAATTGTGTATTTTACATTCAGTGAGAAAAAGCGATTTCCCGCCAACTTCACGTTACATGTGACACCTCTATCCGGTAGAGGTTTTTGTTTACCGTTGCGTGGTGGTCGATCCGTGACAGATCTGCCCACGGCCGACTATCCGGTCCTCTATACGTCACAATTTAAATCTAAAACATATACTAGTATAATCTGTACTTACAAGCCTCTGACCATCGATATATTTAATTATTTCTTATATTTACGCATTTGAAACACATTTGTTTACGGATTTCATTTCATCGCGTTATTTTTTTATTTAAACACCCGTCTAAAGCATTTCAAACTTCTGCCTCTCTCCTCGCTTACAGATCATCTTACCCTATACAAGATTGACAATAATGTTATTCCATGTTTACTCCCTAGGCTGCAATTTTCAGCACCAGTTAAGTCAGTAATATTGTCTCGTTTTGTCCCTTTCTGTACCAAAATGTCTCGTACGAATATAGGATTTAATGCGCCTCTGAAAAAAATGGTTAGAAAACATAATGAGGAACATAAAAAAGTTGACAAGAACATACTCTCACTACTGCTAAAATTTCTGACCTTAGGACTAAAATTTGGAGGGCATTACACAATAATTTTTAGAAGAAAATCGAAGGTTACTTAATTATTTGATTTGTCTTTATTTTTGTTATTAAGATTAATATCTTGTTTGTATTGTTATAATCTTTGTTTGTATTGTTTCGTCTAATATTGTTATCAAGTTGAGGTTTCTTATAACTCACTATAGTGTTACTTAAGATAAGCAATAGATCAGAATAATATTAATATCCATTTAACTATACTAGACTGTATCTACTGGCTTTCCGTGGTTATCTTTAAGTAAGGTGGCACATGCCTTTTTTTTTAAAACATTTTTATTTAAAAAAAAAATTGTTATGTGTTAACCTTGTTGGTAATCCTTAAGAATAAATAAATATATTTGAATTATACACACGTTTTAATTAAACTACGAGTATGTATACTTATACTACTACTTAGTATGTTTACAATTTCCGATATATTGATATATTGTTTGGTTGTATTGGAGTTTGAACGACATATTTTTGACGGATTTTGAAGATCATACAAGCTTTAAACAAAGCAATAATTAATAATAAAAAAAATATTTTAAAGGTTTAAACAGAGCAATAATTAATAATAAAAAATTGACTTTAACTCTGTAATTTAAATAAGTTATAATTGAAAACATTAAAGCGAAATTACTGAAAAATCTCAAGGCCTAGGCGAGTTAGGGTAGTAACCATCGGGTTCGAAACACGCTTGACCTTAATTAACAGACCATAGACAGGAAACTAGATGCTGATACGTAGCACTAATTAGCAATCTGCCAGACAAACAAATCTTTATAACTTCCCATAAATTTATTCTCGTTTTTATGTTTGTTGTCCATCCATCTATTTGTTTTCCTGTATACAATTTAAGTTTTTTGTAATCTATATTGTACTTTTGTTTGTACACACAAACGACAGTTGTAATATTTTTTTTTTTGGTGAACAAACAATGAACATTTCTTTGTATTTACAAGGTTTATGGCAGTCTTAATTTAATGACTTTTTACATTGACTTTTCGTTATTCTTTTTTTTTCTATGGGAAAGTGGTAAACCAGGTCGCGCCTATTGATGTATCATATTATATATAATATATAGAAATCAGACCTTAAAACTTCTACTATGTTTAAGCCTTAAATACTGTTTTAAGTTAGTAATACTGGTGTTATACAAAAAAAATAATTACACAGTTATCACATAGTAATTTTTTTGTCATGATTTTGTTAACAATAGTTCCTTATCAATAAATTGATGGTTCACGGCGTTTTCTCTATATTATTATTTTTTACACTTAACCCATAAGTACTTAGTCAAATTTTATTAAGTTGTCTATTTACACTAAAACTACTTACAAAGTTTATTTAAAACTATACAGACAAACTAAAGTATCGACTCCTCTATATATTAGTGACCGCATGTGTAACTTGTCGAGTAATTAGCAAAGAGAATATTCAAAAACGCATGTACTTGTTGAAAAACAAAGACACACTAAGCGTCTTTCAAGATCAAAACACAAAATCGTTTAAACGCATCGTAAATAACCAACAAAACAAAATAGTGCTTTCCATAAACTTACTTATGTATATATTACGTAAACGAATAAAACTTAATGTAGCCGGTTATGAAACCACCAGTCAATTTTTAAATCTGCTTATTTCTAAGTGTGCTTGAACGTTCTCTTTAAAAAGCTGTTTCATAAGCGCTTTACGTTAAAACGCGCACTTCTTATGACGATATACACTTTAACTTTAGTGTAAATGGTTTATTTCCGTCGATTTTGTTTTGTATTTGAAAACAGTAATAAGGCAATATTATACTGTAAAAAAAATTACATTGTAATACATTTTATATTTTATACGCCGTTGGAATACTTCAATACGATGTACTCGTCGCGCGTGATCGATTCATGCCCGTTACTGGAATTCAGAGCGCATTTATTTGTGCGGTTGTCTGTTGAGTAGTAATTCTTAAATCTCCACCAAACAAAAGGCGAAACTTCTATATATTTCATTGGCAAACTTTGTTTCTGTTATTATTTTAATCGTATGTCTTAGTAAATTAGGTGAAAGCTTGCCGAATGCTTGATGTAAGAAGGAGAGACCAACCACAAAGTGTTGTGGAAGGTTGAGGAAGTGTAGCCTATGCTCATCAGTGGACGTATGATGGGTAATATACTGTAAATACTGTAAGCATTAAAGCTGTAGTGATGATAATAATGACTTGAGACTATTTTACATCTTACATGCGTTATATACACTTTAACTTTAGTGTAAATGGTTTATTTCCGTCGATTTTGTTTTGTATTTGATAACAGTAATAAGGCAATATTATACTGTAAAAAATATTACATTGTAATACATTTTATATTTTATACGCCGTTGGAATACTTCAATACGATGTACTCGTCGCGCGTGATCGATTCATGCCCGTTACTGGAATTCAGAGCGCATTTATTTGTGCGGTTGTCTGTTGAGTAGTAATTCTTAAATCTCCACCAAACAAAAGGCGAAACTTCTATATATTTCATTGGCAAACTTTGTTTCTGTTATTATTTTAATCGTGTGTCTTAGTAAATTAGGTGAAAGCTTGCCGAATGCTTGATGTAAGAAGGAGAGACCAACCACAAAGTGTTGTGGAAGGTTGAGGAAGTGTAGCCTATGCTCATCAGTGGACGTATGATGGGTAATATACTGTAAATACTGTAAGCATTAAAGCTGTAGTGATGATAATAATGACTTGAGACTATTTTACATCTTACATGCGTTATATCAGATTTTTGCGCGTGGTAGACCCAAGCAGCGTCTTTTACTGCTTCTCGAATGGCCCTGCTCGACCGGGTAAATACCACGACCTCGCAGAATACCGGCGTGTAGTAGAGGCATCTTGTGCTTCTGCGTTTCGTTCGGTGAGTGACGTATCGAAGACCCACGTCCCTCCCCCAACTTCTCCTTCCTATCGTCACTCCCATCTTCCAATTATTTTTATAGGGTGGCAACTTCAACTCATCAAGTAATCACTTCCCATCAGGTTAGCCACCGGCTCGTTTGCTTCCATTACCATAAAAAAATACCGGATATACGAAGTCAAAGACGAGTAGTGAGTGCCTCTGTTTGTTTCGGCTTATACTTTAGGAACGATAATGTGAGCATATCGTGCACAGACGCCAGTTTAAATATGACAACATAAACATATCTATGTATTCGAAATGTGGGTATTATTATAATTATCTGTGATGTATTGTAAGGTTACGTACATTCCTATATATGTGACTTGCAAGTTATAACGTGACGTAAATATATACGTGACGATAGAATGTTACTATTCCGCCATGTGATTTCCAGTTCATTGAAAGTTTAATCGGTTAGATGAGAATTTGCATTAAAATCGTTAAATATCACTTTGGGTACCTTCAGAATATGAAGCATACATAATTTTTGTACGTATAATTTGGGTTAGGTCTATTCGGATGGGGTGTATGGGGTGTAATATACTATGTTCTTCTTCAGATGATATCCTCACCTGCACGTGGTGTAAGTATGTTTTTTTATGGGAAAGGCGACAACGAGCAATTGGTTCACCCGATGGTAAGTGAATACCGTCGCCCACGTACATCTGCAACACCAGAGGTGCGGCAGGTGCATTGCCGGCCTTTAAAGGATATTTGGGAGATGAAAGGAGAATGAGGAGAGAAATGGGAAGGGAGAGTGGGCCTCCGGTCACCTCACTAACCGAACGAAAGCAGAAGCACAAGATGCCTCTACCTACCGTATTGAGCGAGGCCGTGGTATCAAACCGGTGGAGCCGGCCCATTCGAGCAGCAGAAAAAGCCGTCGCTTGGCTCTACCATGTTAAAAAACGTACTTGGTTATATTTATATTCTACCATCGTGGCGGAACTGGGTTCTGGTGAGTGAACGATCGCGAAATGTCGATCCGAATTTGTCTAGCCCAAATCTCACAGATTAGTGCTGGCGTTGAGCTCACCAACTCGCTTGGCGAAACTAACTTCTTTTGCCAAGCGAAAGCTTAGGGCTTCAAAAAGCTTCTAAAAAATTTAGGCAGTTTTTGCTACCACTTTCTTGAGAAGCTGACTAAAATAGGCTGAACCAATGAGTCGGATGGATTATCCACCATCAGGTGGAAATTTTGAGAAATAGATTGCATAGTGTATTCCATAAGACGCCTTATTCAAACGCAATTTTGAAAATATTTACAGACGACGAGTCTAACTGGTGATTATTGGATTCTGATTCGAATCCCTGTCATACCCAATATTCGAAATGGATTTCCTATCTATTTAACAATGCATCTGAAATTCCGCTCAGATGAATAACTCCGATATTTGACTAAAAGTTGTTACGGTAGTCAAAATAAGCTACCTGGATATCATTATTTTATTTTATGGACGCAAATAAAATCGCGAATGCGTTTGATATTCTCTTAAATAAGGTCTACCTTTGAAGGAAGTACGTTTATATTGATAGATATGATAGCTCTCAGCGTCAATCGTCAATTTACAAGATTTATTTCTTTTTTGGCTGAAGGTAAAAATTGCGCTATCGGTTTTACCTTTTTAAGTCACTGCCTTATAATATACTATATAGTATTAGACATTTTTATGTAACATACATATAAACGTATTGATTATAAGTGTATTGTAAATTATGCAAAATGGTTAATTAAAATCAATGTTATCTAATACTATACGCGATATCATTACCGATTGTGGTATATAGGTATATATATAGGGTGATCACTTATAAATTTCCTGAAAATATTTCACCCCTAAGCGGGAAAATAGAGGTTGAAGTCAGATGTTTCATTAAATCAGATACAAATATTCTATCAAGATGCAAGATAACTGCTCTAAGGATACTCAGTATCTTGTAACAGGCCATAAGTTTCGTTACAAGATAGAATTTCTTACTTAGTAAAATCATAACAAAATAGAGTTAGCTGTACCACGGGAAACAGTCTCATCTTACACGGGCAACCTGCTTGTTTCTTGTTGCACCGCAGTAAGTTCACGCCTTTTATGCGAGGAGGGCAAGTAGGGTAGAGTACACTAATTTTATGGTACTTTTCAACGCATATGATAATAATTTATTTTAGTAATTAGTATTTATTTATTTAAACTTTATTTGCACTGAAATGAGCAAAAAGACGGCCTTAATGCCAAAAGGCATTTCCTACCAGTATATCATTAGTTTGAGCGGAGAAAATGTAAAAGAGTGCATAGTGCAGAGGAGATAATTTACAACGAAGCATTGCGTTTATATATTCTCAAGTAATATACTACGATAGCATACATGTAATTATAGTTGTATATTATATAATACACAATTCACAGTATACATACATATATTATATACGTAAACATAGTCGATTTCTGATGTTTTATTATAACTGTAAATAATTATTAAAATAGAAACAAAAAATTCTTTAACTCTATTACTACTGCATCGGTAGGTAATAATCCCAAAGCAAACGTTTCAATGAGCCTTTACTGTTGGATGTACATTTATTCATTGGCAGCGCAGTCCAGTCTGACAGCATGATGGGTAAAAGAATTATGTAAGAAGCCGGTATGGCAAAAATGTATGTCGGCGCATCCGCTTCTCAATACGTCAGCTGTCACTTTATATAAATGTCAATGCCCAGAACGAACACAGAGCACTGGTGAGGCGGCCATCATGTGAAACGGACTGTTCGAAATCAGGTCATAAAAGCGCACGCAACCATGTTCTCTGTGGACGTTTCTTTTTAATCTAATTCGATCTTAGCGATCTATTATTATTTGGTGAAATTATTAATTGTACTTTCGAGAATTATAAGAGAGGTGATTATTGCCATAGTTATTTTATTCGAATGCCGTCTCTCTGCCCGATAAGCCACGCCTACCTGAAGATGCCTAACTACTCTGATGTTGGCCGAAAGACTTCAGGTACAAAAGAGAAGAATTGTTAGCAGAACGAAGGCTACGCTTGTGGGTGTCAATCTGTTATTGAAATTTGCATTTCACAACGGATGCAAGCCCAAAACGGATCGTGTAAGATGGAGAATAAAATACAAACCATTCTAAAAAAAATATTCGCCAAGTGTGAGTGGGACTTGCGCTAACGATCTCGAACTTAATAAAAGTAAACACAATAGCGAAATTCTCGGTTCACGAGTAATATTTTGTAATAGCAAACTGTTTGAAAAAAAACGGTATGAATGGAAATTGATTCATTTCACGGATTAAAACGGCTTAACTTATAAATATCTTGCTACGAACGTTCGCTATAGCAGTGCTATATTTTACAATTTTTATAAACCCGCACGTGAATTGGAACATGTAGGTGTTAATAGCAATAAATATTTATTGTTTTTCAATACTCGTGTAACGACCATATTCCAGTTATTTTTACCGGCAAAAGGGTTCTGAATATTAAAGGACAGGTGTTATGTTGTACTATTAATATATTAGTAAAAAATTACGAAAGATTTCATAATGCTTATTTTTTATTACTATAAAACTAGAGTTATTTCCGTATTGCAATCGAAAGCTTATAAAAGCCGCAATAGCTTAGTGATAAGGTGTTTAGCTACGAATAAGGAGATCCAAGTTCGATTTCTTATCTTGCGGACTAGTACAATTGAGTTTTTTGGAAACTTGCCGAACAATTGGCATGAACATAAATACATCTTCACGATTTATTACTTTGTCCCAATTTAACTACAGTACATTACAAATACTAAACCCGTGCAGGAATCGAACCGACAACCCGCAGCGCCGCTGCTAAACGCTCAGCCAGTGCCCCACCGAGCCGTCCGAAGTCTATACTGAGATTTTAGTTATTTCAGCACATTTTTTTTACCAGCACATATTTCGACCAATATAACAGACAGTGCGTCTGCATTCGTTGAAGTGTCCATGCCAACGAAAGCAATAGCATATAAGTTTGGAAAAGCTTAGTAATACGATCTCTTCATATATGCTACCGAACTTGCGTTATCGTGGCTACTATTTTGCACGAGCTCATGTTAGTAGATTGCTGCTGTAGTTACAACGGTCTGTACGCATTGTTAAAGAGTATACTGTTCCTTATACTATATTATTTAATTTCATATCTCTGTTCTCATCGTAGAGCAACACTGCGGTGGTATGTAAATGTAACGAGTCTGTTTATCTATGGAAGCATGACGTGCAATTAGAATACACTTTACATCAAGTACATTGGATATATATGTATATATTCACCTTGTTCCCAACCGGGTAGAGAGAGACAATCTTCTTCCACTTGCTACGGTCCTGACATACGTCTTTCGCTTCTACCACTTTCATCAATCTTCGCATGCATACTCGTTGGTGTACAGTACTCTTGACCTGGCCTTTTTTCAGAACGTCTCCAATTTGATCGTCAAATGTTCGCCTAGGTCTTCCTCTCCCGACTCTACCATTTACACTCGCCTAGAATTTACACACTGGATCGTTTCTGGAATATGGATAAGTAAGTATTTTGATGGAGTAACTAATTAGCCTAGTGAGCAGGGCGATAATTTCTACAATGAAGTTAAAGCGAGCGTCCTGTATTTAGATACCTGGTATCTAAATACAGGACGCTCCTCAGTGTCGGCACCTTTAAAATTGTTAACAGATATTTTACGTGCTGAATTTACCATGCTCTCGGCGGTGAAGCTCAAAAACTCTCTCAAACTGTTTTAGAGGGGGCCCTTGCCCAGCAGTGTACAGGCTGTTACTTTAACTTTTTTTTTTTAAAGTATTTTGATATTTGAATATTGTAGATATCCTCAAATATTCATACTCTATATTCAGTTTCTGTGTATGGGTTATATAAGCACTCAAGTTTGTCGTCCGCAGCCACAGGGGTAGGCAGTGATAATACATGTATGATATTGATTTTCTTTTTTTTTTTAATTTGATTATCGTTACTTAGTTCAGTTACAACATATTGACAACTATTATTTTGTTGAGTTGTGAAAATGTGTTGTGAAACTAGAATAAGAGAGAAAAATTATTGTACCATATGATTTTCATTTAAACCTCAAGGAGCAACTCAGTGTTTAAAAAGCCTTAAACCTTGATTCGTTTAACTGACTTCATTCTAAAAAAAAAATTGACTTTGCCGTTTTTACTGTGAAACTGGAGTTAAACGTATTGGCCCTAAAATTTAATTATTTGGTTTCGGAGACGAACAATGACTGAAAAATTATCCATTGGTCTGTGTCTTTATCGGTGGCGTCTTGTCCAAAATGTAATTTTAAGTCTAGGCACTACAGCGCTCGCTTATTGTCTTATTTTTTTCTGATTATGTATACTAATGTGAAAAATACTTTTATCTTTATACTAAGTAAAATATACACGTACATGTACGTGGGTGACGGTAATAACTTACCATCAGGTAAGTCGCTTGCTCGTTTGCCACCTTTCCTATAAAAAAAATCTAATGACAGGAAGTCTTTGCACACTTACTGGGTACTTACATTTTGTTTTAAAAGACGAATACGTTGCCCCAAGAACGAGTTACTAACTCTATGGAGTCAAGTAACAAGGATTACAAGTTTGTGCCTTTCTTATTAGAGTTCTTAGTTTTTAGTATAGACCTGTAGATTATACAATGGATATAGGCAGACATCTAGGCAAGCGTGTACCATCCTAGGCCTCATCTTCGCTTTCCATCGGGCAAGATTGAGGTCCAACGCAGGCCTATTTTACATAAAAAAAAAAAAAATGTAGGATATTATTTATCTCGAAATAAAAGTTGTTTCAGAATAAATTTTGTGACACCGTCAATGAAGTCACGTGCAACTTATTATAACTATACATACTGATAACACTGAATAATTTATTTTACTAACAGAATTTTACTTAATTTCATAACACGTCATAAGCTGACGTGCTACCTAATTTTCGTAGCATGTCCCGTAGGACGTAGAAATTCTACATTACAATCGTTCTTACAATGACATGTTAAATTTATAAATAAATATAGATTTAATTTTAAACCTTCACCAAAATAACTTCAATTATCTGACGAATTACTGTTTCATGGAAACATAATATTGTATTGTCCAGTTCGTCTGATTTCAGACGGTCAGACCCAAGTCACGGGATATCCTAGTTTGGGGAACCAGAGTAATTTTAAGAAAAATTGTACCTTTGCTTTTCAGAACAAATAATAATAAATTATTATATAAATAAACTATCACGCGCCAATAGCCTAACGGGCAGGGGTCCGGACAGCGAAACATAGCATCGTAAGTTCGAGCCCGCCATTCGATTATTGTCGTGAACCACACCAGGTACACACTCTAATGCTTAGTTGCAGGGTTAACAGGAATATTAGTAATGTAACTTAAATAATAGCATTGCTAGTATTCTTTTAAAAAAAAGTCACTCAAATTTTAATTTCATTGAAGGTTGAAGCTCTAAATCATAAGTCATAATAAACCTCAAAATGAATAGCGTTTGCAATGTCCAAAAAATGCAAAACATGTACAAATAAAACAATGGAACATTTTCATAAGTTCTAATAGCAACAAAACAAACGGTAAAAGCTTTAGGTAACGAGCAGATTTTGTTTCTCTGGTCAACAAATAGCCACAACTTTACGAGAGGCCGTATTTACGTCACCGCAATCTCACCCTAAGTACTAATGTGTAAAACATGAAAGTGAGCGGTCAGCTTGTTCCATAATATTCACTCGGTGTCCCAAAACTTTAAATTTCCATTTCCATTAGAGCGGACAAAGTAATGGAGGGAAAAATTAATGAGACGTGTTTTTACAATCTCCGTTCATTTAAATAATAGTTTCGTCGATTATTAGGTGGAATTATTGTAAATAGGGGACATGCAGCATTTAATCGATTTTGCAACGCATTAATATTAATTCGATTCTGAATTGAAACGAAATATGCAATAAATACTCGGTTTCCTATGTTTACAGACTTCATGAAAAAATGTTGGTTGTGGAAACCACTGTTTTTTTTTGGTTTTGGCTTTAACATTTAATTTATATGGTCTTTAAGAATCATAAAAATATTAATTGGGTTTAAAAATATTAAATTAAAACTAGCAACCGATCACTTATCGACAACGTTTTGGTGGCCGACTAATGGCAGAAAATCCTTCCTAATAGATCAAACTTAAATCCCACATACTAGTGATGGGAAACAGCATCTATAGTGCATGATCATTTATTGAAAAAATCTTCTATCCCAGGCATCCATAATATGTCGAACAATGGATATACACAATTATTGTACGTGGTAGAGCCAAGCGGCGGTTTATGCTATCGCTCGAATAAGCCGACTCGACGAAGATAGCGCTATGACCCCGTAGATCATCGGCGTGAAGTAGAGGTATCTTGTGCTTGTGCGTTTTATTTGATGAGTAATGTAACCGGAGGCCCTCTGGCCCACTCCTAATATATTTTTTTTATGGAAAAGACGGCAAACGAGCAAGCGGTACCGGTCTTTAAGGATATTTGGGAAATGGGAGGGAAGAGGAGAGGAATAGGGAGGGTATGTGTGGGGAATATGCAAGGGCGGCAACGCACCTGCAGCTCCTCTGGTGTTGCCGATGTACGTAGCCGTCGGTAACCACTTACCGTGAGGTGAGCCGGATGTTCGTTTGTACCTTTTCCCATAAAATATAATAATAAAAAAAAATACACAGGCTTTATGAAACATTCGTAAGGAAAGTAATTAAAACTTATATTTAATATTATTTTGTTCGCATTGACTTCAATTGTAATTAGTTAATGACCGCATAATCGACTAGAAATGATACAAACCACTGAACGAATTAGTCGTTATATACATTATATGATATAGATAAGCCAACAATAAAATATTAACCCAAAAAATACATTTCATCAACTTTTATCAATACGGGTTTGCGCCCTACAATAATTTAGTAAGTGGTTCGTTCACGCTCTTGTTAAATTGTTGCTCGACGGGGGTCAAGTTGCTAGAGGCGCTTTTTGATAACTTCCTGTAAATTTATTTACTAAATTGCATTTATTGATTACTAGCCAGCAAATTTATAGATTAAACGGAGTGGTCTTCTAATAAAGTACGCTTCTTGTTCCCCATTGAAATTAAGCATTTATTTCGAATTAAATTGTAATATTTTGAGAAATACAAATCTATGTAATCCAGTTCGAATCTTGTTCTTTTATATAAAAGCTATATATAAAATACCTTGACTATATTTCTTATTCTGTTCCGTTCCTTATCCAGTTATTCCTCACCTAGAATAAAAAAAAAAGGTTAAATTTGTAACACCTTCATTACAGCCGTCATAGTGGTTATAGGATCTATCTAGGGGACCCGAATTCAAATTACTGTGAGAAGAACCCGTGTCCATGAGCTTTTCGAAACTAATCTTTGATTTGTATCATTGGCCTGAACAATAAGACTGCGACAATCTCATCACGTATCACGTTGTTCCAAAGCTCTGGTTAAATTGGGTTGAATGAAAAGAAATATATAGGGGGAGTATAACCTATCACTTGAGGATAACCAGCTATACGGTAGTCAGAGCTTAATATGCTCATAATTATTTATTTATAGTATTTTATAATAATAACACATGCATTCAAGTCACTACACTCTGTAAATATCTACTACTTATTGAATGCAGTGGATTGGGCTTGCATTTGATAACCTGTTCTGGTACCAGGAAACTGTTAATTGCAATTTTTAATGCTGGTTGAATTTATAACTAAGCACTTCATCACCACTTGTCACCTAGTGATATTTTTAACAAGCACTAGCTAAGGTTTAGTAAAAACATATCTTCCCAAACTGAGTGTTTATCCATGTAAAATTTAGATCTGTCAAATTGCTAGTTTGTACACTATGAATATAATACACACATAATACTGGAGATGAACTTTACCTTAGCTTATTTACATAACCTCTTCTAAAATACCCACACCTTCTTAATGGCAGTCGTTATAAAACAAAAATAGCCTCGGAGGTGTTGTTAAAGAACCTACAACGAAACTCGCACTCAATGTTGTTTACGAGGTATTTCTTGAGAATCATTTTACATATAAATTACTTTGTAGTTACGACGGAGAGAAAATATAGTAGTCCGCTTAATCTGCTGCAAAAGGACTCGGATTTTTTTTTCTTTTACTGCCGATCTTGTGTCTTAGTGGATATCATACCTACCTGACGGTTGAACCATGGGTTCCGCTGGATTCAAAACTCAATCGTAGTCAAAATTTGTGCAACTTATAAATTATTAGAGTGTGTCTCGAGTCTCTGGCGCTCTTTCTTTGATATCTATTATACGTATGCGTTATGACTAAGGACGAGCAGGTTATCTCTCTTGAGCGTTTGTTCGTACAGATATGACATTAATATATCTCTTTCACAGTTGAAAATTGCCTATCGGAATCGGAAGCGCAGTGGTACATTAGTAGTACACTACCGATCAGTAAGACATTTTGGAGGAAGGCTCTTGATGTTGACATAAAAGACCATAGAGAACTTTGAGCTGTGTGTTCTTTAATGAGGATATTTATATAATTTATTCAATATTTATACAATCAAAAATTTAAATACTATAATATGATATACCAATTATGAAATACTTTATACAATCTGCTACAACATCATAAATACTGTATGCTTTTTTATTTGATTGGGTTGTCAAACAAGCTAACGGTACTCCCGGTAGAAATTAGCATAGACAACTGCAAAGAACTTCAAATGAAAAAAGTTACAAATGCATTGTCATCCCTGAGGATTAAGATGGAATGCCTCACAGCCCATTATTATAGTGGCTTTCTATACTTTTCTTTTTTTTTAAGAGAACTGTAACTGCCTAATCAACTCCTAGGCATAGAAGGTTTCTACCACCTATTAAGTAACAAAGTGATAATGTACTTCAATGGTAACACTATATTATCTGTCTGCGTTGCGTATGCTGCTTCTTCGATGTACAGTGTATAAATTACATAAAAATATAAGTTTGTATAAAGCCTAATAATTACTCTTCACCACTCCATATATAGTCAAAATCCACCAATCACACACAACCAATCAAAATGCACCTTTTTTCATGGTAAATTGCCTAACGCATATTCTCGCAAGGCAAGAACGGGTTATGTCTTGCACAGTCCAAAACCTCACACTGTTCCACCTTCGCCGCATATAGGCAGGGCCATTGCCTAGATGCCCCGGGACACAGATGCACCAACTTGGCCTCCAAATTCTCGTAGGCATCGGGCCCTCGCCGAGTACGTCACCCGGAGACCATGGACATCAAGAAGCTTGTATGCATTAGACTGGTGCTTCTTGTTTTACTACAATCTATTCTGTTTTGTCGGTGCTCAAACACCCACATCGAAATATGTATTTGCACAAATATTTGTTTCGTACAATAGTTAAATTTGAGACCCGTATCAATGAACCCCTTCGCTAAATTACTCGGCATTGTTATAGAGAAATGGAGTGGTTTTAAGAGACCTTAGTCTCACTTTTGCTCGGACGGTCAAGTATGCAAAAATTAATTAAGCATATTTTCTATGAAAAAAGTATACCAAAATACCAAAAGTATTAGCAAAGGGTCTAAAATAAATTTAAAATATAAATTGATAATTTTTGAGGAAAATTTATAGCCATCAAATAAATTTTAATCTTTAAAAATCGTTTCAAAATGTAAACCATTCCTAGAACGTTCGCATACTCCGAATAAAGCTCAACAATTTAATTTTGAACCGCTACCAACAACAATTTATGAAGGTATTCTATATCATATTCTTGAAATATTTTCAATATAATTGTTGGAATATTAGTCAAATTTTATCATGAAATATCAATATGAAATCTAAATTATAAAAAAAAAACTTAATTAAACTTAATTTAAACGTTAGATTTACTAATTAAAGTAATTACTAACTTAAGTAACGAAAGCGTTAACTGTTTAGTAGATGAAATTTCTCGCAAAAAAATATTATTATCAAGAACATATTCATTACATGCGTAGCGATGGAGGAAAACATATTCAAGAGAACTCCCTTGTCCGGAAATAATATTAAAAGAAATATGATGTTTGCCGAAGAGATACTATGATGACAGTGACGCTCAAATATCTTCTAATGATAGCAGAAATCGTGGTATGCAACGGGAAATAATATATACACTACATATCGGCTGTTTCTTTTAGGTTATAATTACATCCCTCTTAGTAGCTCAAGAGGCCGATTTTTCTTTACATTATTTAAGTAGAATCATAGTCTTCAGCGATATATTTATGCAGCGTTAAGCTGCAGGAGCAGCGTGGCGGGCCCTTCCCGGCTCCTAAACCCTCTCTGATACTAGTATTTGAGAAGGAGGCCTTTGCCCAGCAGTGGGCACTTACAGGCTGTTACTTTAAGCTGTTTTTAAGGAATTTTGTGTTAGCACATTTTTGCTTTAGGCCTTCGAATGCGATGCAAATAAGTCATTTCACGATTACCTTACTCTTCATCATCATCATCATCATTTCAGCCTATTACAAGTCCACTGCTAAACATAGGCCTCCCCAAAAGATTGCCACGAAGCTCGGTCCTGAGCCACCTCCATTCATCGACTTCCCGCAACACTGCGCAGGTCGTCACTCCATCTTGTGGGGGGTCGTCCAACACTGCGTTTGCCTGTACGCGGCTGCCACTCGAGAACCTTTTTTACCTTATCTTAACAGCCTGTAAGTAATCTATTGCAGTACATGTACCTCTCCCATGATGAGAATGCTTTTCCATAATCGCCATGCTCGGCCAGCGGATAGGCGATCGCATTATAAGACCTTAGGCGCTGCTGCCTGTCAACGATATACAATTTTTTTTTATGGGATAGGAGGCAAACGAGCAAGTGGCTAACCTGGTAGTAAGTGATGACCGTCGTCCACGAATATCTGAAACACCAGAATAGCAGCAGGAGCGTTGCCGCCTTTTAAGGATATTTAGGAAATGGAAGGGATAATGAGTTAAATCCCGCCATCTGTCGGTAGCCATTGTGATTTTTAAAGCTTTTCTCTTAGTCACCTCTTACGACACCCGCGAGAAGAATAGGGGAGGTAAATTCTTTCGCCTCACCTTAAAGTGAAAACGGTGGGCAATGATAGCCTCTAATCGGTTATCAAAGACTCATAGGAAATACAATACCATAGTTTAAAATTCTTATAGACTGATACATCATTTTAAATTAATACGTTTTAGTCGATGACGCGTTGCGCCGCGGCGTGGCGACACGGACGTGACGTTTTGTAACCGATAAAGTATTCGATCCACTACTCTATGTCTTAGGTAACATATATGTCAGCTATACTATACCAAGCTGAGCAAATGGGTTCGTGGGCGCAGTGCCGGAAGCCACACACTAGTAATGCTGCTCTGTGTGCGATTTGTGCTCGAAAAACTCGAACGGATTCGTTCAGCGATTGAGATAACCGGCGGTCCACATCCTCGCCTCAAATATCTTTAAAGGCCAGCAACTTACCAGAAGCCGCTCTGGTGTTGCAGATATACGTTATGCTCGTTAGCTACCTTCCCATAAAAAAAATAAAATTAATCTAAGACGAAATTTTTTTTTGGTAATTAACAATTTAGTTACAGTTATATGTACAGAAAATTTGATAAATTAGGGTCTGAGCGTATTCAATCTATTTTATAGACGAATCGGTATTTATTCAGTTTCAGTTAAAATGTATTTGCGTCTCCTATAAACGTCAAAATATATGAAAACACAGAACTCTCACATAGTATAATAATTTATTTGTTGTACATGGAGGAAAATAACTTATTATGCTTTTATTTAAAATAATAAAAAAAAAACCTAAAACCAGAAACAACAAAGTGTTTTCAATTAACCCTTTATATTATACTAGCGAAGGGGTCGATGAATTTTTTTTATCAATTTATTTACACACAACAATCGAAAATAAACCATTATTTTTAAACAAATTTTAATGTATAAAAATGGTTATTATTGTGTATGTAAAATACACATAAAGTCGCGGTCTCTTTTAAAATTCTTGAAAGCTACCATTTTTTTACCATTCACTACGGGTTTTTGTCCGCTTGATAGAGAAGAGAAATGTCGATGTAAAATCGATATTTCTCTTCTCTTCTTATTTAGACTAAAATGTGAAATGTTAGACATAGAAATCCTCCTCATAAAATGTTCTAAATAATAGTGACAACCGAATTGAAATTCACTTAGAAGTTAAAAGCGAATACATACGCCCGACTTTGTTTTATACTATTTAATAGATTATATCATGCAATATATATGATAATCAGATCGGTTATCCTGTTCCTAACTAGGGTGCTATGGATCTTCTTCATTGAATGGTGATAAGACAAAAATATCAACATAATATTAAATTAACATCTAATACTTTTCCTACATTAGATTCAGCATAAAGTGTTTCTTACCAGCGCGATCCCAAATCGCAACCCTCGGCTTTGAAGGTAGGGTCACTAACATGTCGGCTATCGTTATATAAACCAGTTATGACAGTATAACCTTTCTCGTGTCATAAGCCCTGACATAACACATAGCAATAGAATTTCAATTATTTCAAAGTTAGAACACTGAAGGTTTATCAGACATGCCAGGTATGAATCCAGGTGTCGCCACCACCACTAAAATTATTTGCAATTTGAAATATGAACTTTATCATGTAAAAATATAAAAAAAGAATTTGGATGAAATATGTATGAATTTATATATTCACGCTTTGTTCCCAACGGGGTAGGCAGAGACAATCTTCTTCCACTTGCTACGGTCCTGACATATGTCTTTCGCTTCTTTCACTTTCATCGATCTTCACATGCATACGCGTTAGTTTAGAGTACTCTTGTCCTAGCCTTTTTTCAGAACGTCGCCGATTTGATCGTGAAATGTTCGCCTAGGTCTTTCTCTCCCGACTCTACCATTTACACTAGCCTCATATATTTGTTTCGTCAACTTGAAAGTTCATTCATCCTCTCCACATGTCCAAACACGGATGAAATATGATATCTGGAAAAGAGCATAGGCTATTGTCCTCGGAAGATCACGGGAAAATTTTTCAAGCGGACGAAGTTGCGGGTGAAAGCTAATTTACTAATAATTTTCATATGCAAATATTATTGTAAAGAATATTTGTTTGATATCAAATGTGACGACGAAACAACGATTCAATATATGTGATAAATTTTCATGCCGTTATTTCAAACTATGGGGTTGTGATCGATTCACCACACGATAAGAGTTGAATGTCGCCATGCATTAACACGTTGGAACGTGTGGTGGACAGGTGAACAGGTGGACCTGTCGAATGGATTCGTTAATATTGATCAGTTATCATATCCAATCTTTGTACCGATTTGAGCGCATTTAACTTATTTAGTCACATCCACTGAATGTCATTAAACTTTTTTTAAATGTTATTTTTGATTCAATAACAACTATTATACGTTTATTTGTTGATCATATGTCATACATGTAAAGATGTTAACGTACAGACATACAAACTTTTATTGTAGGCATACAAGTTTTACTAAAATCATATAACTTTTAAGACATTATTAATTGTATTACCTTTTTGTTTAGATGTCAAATGCTTTACTAGCACCTAAAAATTAAAAAAAAAAAAAACAATATTCTAGTGACAGTCAAAACTCTAATTTCGTTTTCATAAAAAAAAATGTAATATCCTTAATTAAAACCAAATGCTTTAACAACCACTATCAAATTAAAAAAGAAAAATAATAGCAATATGTGAGTGACAGACAATATTATAATTTCTTTATCATTTAAAAAACAATCCAAATTTCTACTCCTCCATTGGCTATGTTTTATACTATTACAAATGGGAAAGTTTGCGTAATATGTTTGTCGTTCTATCACGTCTAAAGAGCTTCAAGCCTTTCTTAGACTTCTAAAATGTACATTATTGACCATAGATGTAGTTTATGAGAACTTAATACATTTGGTATAAACGGGAGAAAATTTCGCTTAAACATCTAAAACCTGAGGGACTAAATAAAAATAAATATCGGATTAGGTTACTACTTTATACTACTCTATTTAAGGCGCTGTTCCAATACAAGATTTCGGCGAAGTTTGGGCTCATATCTCGACATTTTAAATCGTTCTTTTGAATTTATGTGCCAAGTCAGTACTTCTGGAAACTGTTCGTCGGTTTATTTTTCCTTTTCGTCCAAAGATGAAGCTGCGATAGATGACTTAGTTCTAGAGTGATCTTTAATTTAAAATAAAATCTCTTAAGTAGTGTCTGCATATTAGTTTTTTAATGAATACAGTAGTTATAGTTTATATTTTTTTGTTTAAGAATCTTCGACGTAAGATTGTCTTATGTAAATATTATTTGGTTATTTATCTAGACCATGCGTGTAGCAAGTTCATTACTCAATCTGGACCATTTGAGTGTCCTAGGAGGTGGCGAAGGGAATAAATTATTCGGTGTATAGGCAACAGTAAACCACAACAAGGAAATTCGCAGGCGAGGCGTTATTTAAATAGCTCGAGTAATTATTAGCCTAGAACAAAAGGGGGCTGATCGATTATCGTGAAAAGTCTTTTTCTCCTTTGAATGACTGTCAGTTATGTTTACAAATAAGAATTAACCGAGATGAAATTTTCATTACAAATATTATTTTTAAATATATATTATTAACAACATTTTCAGAGTTTTGTTGATAAAAAGTTTGTCCAGAATTTTGGACAACTAGAGCAAGTTGGTGAGCACGTCGCGTGCGAACTTATTTATATAACTTTTCTTGTCCTATATCGAATTTATGCCAGAGAATAATTGAAATGGAATCACTACATTTCATCCATCATCTCTAAAATAAAAGATAAACCAATTGATTATTTATGAAAAAGAGAGTAAACAAGCTAGCGGCACACCTGATGGTAAGTGATTACCGTCGCCCACGTGCATCTGCATCACCAGAGGAGCAGCAGGTGCGTTGACGGTCTTTAAGGATATTTAGGGTATAAGAGAGAGGATGAGGAAGGGGACCTCCGGTTACCGCACTCACCGAACGAAACGCAGTAGCGCCAGATGCCCCTAATTCACGCCGGTATTCTGCGAGGTCGTGGTACTACCCGGGTCTAGCTGGTCCATTCGACCAGCATCAAAAGCCGCCGTTAGGCTCTACCACGTACTAAAAGTAGAAAATGAAGCACCAATAGCTTTACCAAACATGAGAACGCAGAGTCGAGCACGCCGTTCGACTATTCTCGTGAACCACTCCAGATATAAACTTTAAAATTTGGTAAAAAAAAAAAAAATATTGCGATTTTGGTTTGCATACCATTTCAAAATGTTAGGATCTAAAAAAAAGTTTAGTAACAACTGACGCCGACGTCGTGTCACGCCAAAATGGCTGTCTGTGTATGATGTCAATTAATTCCTTTATGTAATTAAATTCGTTTCGCACCCTACGCATGTAAAAAATATACGAGCACACCACAAACAGCTAGGCACTTTGCGTTACACCACAACACAGCTGTTGAAGTTAAGATCGCTTTTCGCTCTATGAGTACCAGGTGAACCGCATACGCAGGTAGGTGAATGCATATTCCCGCTGGTCTTACGTCATAAAAGCCATGATAAAACATATAAGCGCTGGTTCATCTACCAGGAACTGAGCTGTCTTTCGTGTTTCGCATAAATTTATTACCTCCATCATGTCCGTCGTCGAAAAACCAGTCGCACTAAATTAAGTGTAATGAAAAAACTATATTTGTATTTAATAAGTTTTAAATATATATTCGTAAATCCGAGAAGTCTTACAGTATACCAGTAAACTGAATACATACTCATACAACGATCTCAATTTACATTTACCAGACGTAAGCCGGCGTAGTAAATTCATTAATACAGTATGCTAATATTGTTGTTTCAGTAAGACGTGCATAAGGACTATTTATTGTTTCAACTGTTGAAAACATAGTATGTTAAATTTCGATAATGAAAGTAATACAAATTACATTAATAGTTCAGTTGATACAATTTCAAATGTTTTAAACAATACAATACAACACAACTATAACTTAAAATAAATATCTACTCAAATTTAACAAACCCTAACCATTTTAATACTCATTACTCGTTGAAATTAATAAAACGCACTCCGGTGTCGAAATAAGTTTGTGAAGAACTAGTACTAAAAAACTTCGAGTAAGGTGTTGTGGGAAATACCAGTGGCCGTGGTGAAACTGAGACATCGAAACACATCTCCAGCGTCCCATCTTCCAGGTACCTAACTTTTCCTACAACCCTTTTTAGCCAAATCAACGTATCTATGAGGTTTACTTACATCTAAGAAATCATATTTTAAATTAACAATAACATTAAGATGAAAACCAATATTATGTATGTTTCGAAACTTAAAAATATACGTATTCTTTATCAGCTTGCCCGAGTCCTCTACTGAACCTTGTTCGCTAAGGCCTCAAAGAATGCAGGAGCGCCTATACCGGCATGCATTTCTTGTAAAATATAAATCCTCATCTCACCACGTTGCTATGGGCAGTCGTGTTGGTGAGCGTCTTACCATCACCAGTTATTCGGATTTGAGTTCATCAAATTCGCATAGATTTTCCGCCATCACTAGACCGCCAGTGCCGCGTTTTTTATCTAACGGGATGCACCATTTGCAGACGAAATTATGTTTTGTGACGGTGTTTTCCCCCAAACACCTTTCTACAAAATATTATATATAAATTTCTCAGTTGAGTATTTTATATGAGTGACTTCCAATTACACTAAATTTTGTTAGAGGGGATTCATAGCTGGAAGCGTATTTTGATGACTTTCCCTAATATAATTCACTGTAACATGTAAAGTAACAAATTCAATAACCAAACCAGAGTAATCTTATTACATTTCTGCAATATCGCACAGACTGTCTGTGTCTAATTTGATGTACCTAAACCGAACTACGTGTAGATACTGGTCTTTGCTGAATAGTTGTACAACGATCACATCTAAAGACATAGACGTAAAGTAAAATAAAAATATATACTAACTTTATTATATAATACCTAACTTTAAAACGGCCTGTAATTGTCACACTCCTGGACAAATGTCTGTTCTAAATATTTAACTTGCTTTTGGAGTCGAAAACGCTGCTCCTGTGCGCCACGCTGCTCCAGTGTGGA
This sequence comes from Bhutanitis thaidina, assembly GCA_029286595.1. Lineage (NCBI taxonomy): Eukaryota > Metazoa > Arthropoda > Insecta > Lepidoptera > Papilionidae > Bhutanitis > Bhutanitis thaidina. Next base: position 2,615,799 of record JAGSMS010000012.1, on the reverse strand, counting down.
TTAACGGAGTTCACATATCCTAGAAGTATTTGTTTCGTTTGTATTGTTGTGGTTCGCCAGTTTTCCATTGGAAAACTTTTGTCTTTCTTTGATTGGAACTCCTCGCATTCGCTGATAGAGTATTATGGATTTGATATAGCTCACTGGGTTTTGTTAAAGGGCAAAGTTCTATTACTTTGAAGACGGATTGAGGTTGAGAAAAGAGAAGCATCACGTATTTAAAACATTTACGAGCGAGAAAAGAGAAGTTGATAAAATCCTACTTGAGCATTGGTTACGGTTTCTAAATATAAGCACTCGCGTCTTTCACTCACAGGTGTAGGCAGATATTAAGGTTTTCCATTTGGCACGAAGAATAGCATTCTTTAACTCACTTTTATTATTTCCGGGAGACAGAGCATAACTTTCATCAAAAAATTATCAAAATCCTTTGCTCTGTTTGCTGCAAAAAAATAACATCGACTGATCTCAAAATAAAGGAATCCCACTATAAGTATTGTTTCCTGTAAATAAAAAAAAATTAGTATTTTGTAATGGTACACTTTTCTTTTATACTAGTTTTCATTTAAATTAATAACACGTTTGAACAATAGTGTTCAAGCTATTGGCTAAATAAGTTTGGTAGGAGAAATTTTATTCATTGAACTAAAAGCAATATTATGTTAGCCGAGTCGTAAACTGTCTGTATTCAAACCTTCAGAATTTTGTAAAGTGCCATCTATACGCCGGGAACTCCAACCACAAAGCCTCTTTCACTGTTTTCCCACAAAACCATAGACCAATAGATGGCATTAAATGTGTTAAATTTACACAATTAATTAAATTTAAATATAAAAAAATAAAACTAATAATATAAAATAAAATTACTTTCTAAAATAAATATTTTTCGTCAAGTGCGTATCGAAAAAGGCGACTAAGGGAAAAGCTTTGAGTATCAGAAGGTAATCTGTGGAAGTGATTTGGTGACGCTAGTCGGGCTGGATAGCAGAATTACAACTAACAATTTTACTTGACTCGTATATACACTGCTATTCGAATGCAAGTCGCTCGTTTGCTATGAGATTAAATCGAGCACCCTGAACCATTAGCTACCACGGCTTAAAATTGTTGAAATAAACATTTCTGAAATATGAGCTCTCACGTATATCTAATACACATCGTTAGAGGTTTAGAAATTTTAGTCCTTTCAATTAACTCCAGAGCTTATTTATCACAACGTGACAGGAGGTAGCCATGCTACCGTCTTAGTGTTCAAGCAAACAATACAAATCGTAGATAAGTTTCGTCAAACTCATCGGTACTAGTAAATAGGGGATCGATTTTCTTAGGCAGATCCCCTAAGTGGCCACTTGTGACTATCGTGGCCTATATTTATTTATATTCATAGTTTTATATTCATAGTATGGCATAATTACGGTATCAGTCTAGTAGGTTTTGTTGCCACTCGCATAGAATAGCCTCCTAGTAGTTCAGCAGTGAGCAATAAAAGTGAGGCATCCCAAACAAAAACCAATATGAAATAACAACCACGTGTAAATATTTTTCCGAAAAAAAAAAGTGTAAAAGCAGGGAACAATCAATCACGTCTAAGCTTTTAAGAATGTAGTCATTAATCACAATAATGGCTAAAGATTAAAATATAGCTAAATTCACTTGTATGCGTAACGTATTCCAAACTTACTTTAAAAATAGCCGTTGTAGCCTAATGGTCAGGGTGCACACTTTAATTTCATACAGCGCCAGCGACCTGGGTTCCATCCCCGGTGCCGGCATCACTTAAATTGTTAATAGCAATTTTAAGTGCTGTATTTATCACGTGCTCGGCGGTGAAGTGAAACATCGTGAGGAATGTCTGAGAAACAATAAAAAAAATATGTAAAGCCGCACTGGAGCAGCGTGGCAGGAACTCCCCGGCTCTAAAATATAAAAATAGGGGGAAGAAATTTCGTATTTAGCAGTATACACTAACTTAACATTTAGAATATGAGATATAAATCGGTTGTTTCTCTGAACTTTGTTTTAATTCACTTTTTAAAACCATTTATAATTAATAATCATGTGACCGGGATAGTACCACGACCATGCAGAATATCAGCGTGAAGTAGAGGCATCTTCTGCGGTTCGTTCGATGATGGAGATAACCAGAGGCCTACTCTCCCTCCCCATCCCCTATCCTCATCCTCCCTCCCAACTCCCAAATATCCTTAAAGGCCGGCAACACACTTGCAGCCCCTCTGGACTCCGTTCTAGTTTTATTATATTCATATACGCGTAGTACTTTTGTAACAACTGATTATATTGGCTGTAACCAGCAATTTTTTTACTACGCGGTAGAGCCATTCCACGGCTTCTGCTGCTGCGACTAGTGTAGACTGCGATAGTACCATGGCCTTGCTGAATACCGAGTGAGAATACAACGAGTGAGGTAAACTGAGGCCCTCTCCCCCTCCCTCTTCCTTTCCCCAAATATCCTTTGAGGCCGGAGCGCACTTGTAACTCCTCTGGTGTTACTGATGAACGTGGGCGACGGTAATCACTTACTATCATCATTTGCATCCCTTTTCATATAAATAAAAATATAATTGTTAATTATATTGTAATATTCCATCTAGCATTGTTTTATTTATTCTTATTATATTTTGCAACCTCTAAAAAGTCAACCGTTGGGCATAAACAGGTATTTCTATAAACGCCACGGTTTGACATTTTGGTAATCCCATTACTAGAAAACTCGCATATTGTTATTCAGCTAAAGGAAGTAATAGGATCGCAGTTTCTTAAAGGAATAAGTAAAACATTTCTAGAAAGATATTTGTGCTTGCGTATTTTGAAACGGCTGGTCGACATAGGATTTTTTTTTCAAAGCTATTGTCATGTCACACTCACTCACTTTTTAATTAAAAAGTACAAGCGCTTCACGCCTCTACGTTTGGGAACTTCTGTTGTATACGTCTGTTCTATTTTGACAACGAATACTAAATTAATTGATATCTCTGCTTATCCCGTGACTGATCACAATTGATAAAGTTATCTGGAGCCATGCAAGTTCGGGGTTCAGGTTGTTCGCATACTAACTACTTAAATTCTTGATAAAAAATTAAATTACGTAAATCAAAATATGCTTCGCAGAGATATATCGTCAATAAACCTATATGTCTAAGACATAATAAAAGAAACACGGTTTTGAAGCATGATAATTCCGCCAACAAGCACTGAAACACAGTAGTGGACCATTGCTGGCTCTTAAACCCTCTTAAATTTATGTAAAGTGAAGTAGCAGCCTGTAAGTGCCCACTGCTGGACAAAGGCTTCCTTCTCAAATACGAGTATCAGAGAGGGTTTAGGCGCCGGGAAGGGCCACCACACTGCTCAAGTGTGGGTTGGCAGGCTTCACATATCCTCGAAATAATATTTTTGTTATTTTCCTCAAGATGTTTTCTTTCACCGCTGAGCACGTGGTGACCTGGGTTCGATCCTCGGTGCCGGCACCACTAAAATTGTGAGTAGCAATTTTAAGTGCTGGATTTACTACGTTCTGGGCGGTGAAGGATAACATCACTCAGTAGTGGGCATTTACAGCCTTTTGATTTACTTTATCCAAAGTAAAGGATTTTTTTTTAATTTTTTTCGTACGAGAAGTATTATCTTTCAATGATGTCAAATGACTTTTTCTGTTCATCCATCCAATATGAAGTAAATCACCCAGAAAACTGAAATTGCTACTTTAGGTCCAAATTAACCGCTTCATTTATACAGTGAGTTTATATCCCAACAATCTTGTCCCAGATTCAAACAAATGGAATACATTCGCCGAACACAAAACATTCTAAGAAAGACCTATGTCTATGTTTTCTAAAAAAAATATTTAATTGTATTTACTAAAGATACCTACCATTTTATATTTTATTAGCGTAATTCCTGGAGAGTTTTTGAGGATATGCTTATTACTTACACTTTGAAAACATTTTTATTAGTTCATCTATTAATTACAGAAGAAAAGGAACTTTTAGTGAAGTATTTGAAAATTTCACCAAACCCAGAGCTTCGTTGTCCAACGAAATGCATTAATTTCATTAACATAATTTGCGCAATATGACATTGGCTCTGCATGAATGTGACATTTTAATTTGCTGCAAGAGTCTCGGTCATGCATAAGTTGTCGGCTTATCAAAGCCGTGCACGTAAAATACATATAAAATTAAAAGCTTTAAATCTAACTGTAACGTGAAAGTTAACGTTATTAGATTAAAATGGACTATATTTTGTACCCATGTTACAACGAAGTTCTTCTCTTATCCAATAATATATTTTAGTATTATACCGTTGGCGTCATTTAATTTCCCCTTCACATTCAATTGGTGGGATCAACTCAAGAAGATGTCAGACAAACACCGTGTCCTGACAGATGAAAGCCTGTATGAATCCACCGCTAGACATTTTTTTATAGGAAAAGAGCAAACGTGCAAGTGTACCTTATGGTAAATGATTACCTCGCCCATGAACATCTGCAACACTAGAGGAGGTGCCGGCCTTTAAGAATATTTGAGAGATGAGAGAAGGATAAGGAGGAGGGATGGGGAGACGAAGTGAGCCTCCGCTCACCGATCGAAAATCGATGCTTGGATCTACCTCATAGCAAGAAAATAGTTCTTTCCATGAAATGCCAATGAAACATACGAGTAGCACGCCATGCTCAATGCATCATCTTCACCCATAATCACCACGTGTGGCAGGCGCGTATGGTAACCCCAATGCAGGCACCTTCACACTGGAGACTCAGCTCCTCGTCACTATGCAGTGTCTGTGGAATGTTTGTTCAGCATGTCTATTTATTTCTACATGTTCATCATGAATTATCTCTAGTTTATTCTTCTTTAATAGACTGTATGAGTTCACTGCTGTTAATAGACCTATTCATGAAAGTCCTAACCAAAGGCCATACGGCCAGGCTCACCACGAAGGTCTAGCTTGACTAGCGCAGTGCCGATATCCTAACACCGGAGATGCTGCTTTCGATCACTAATCTAACTGGTATTTGGGTTAGCAGAAATAAAATAAACTCATTTTCTGTAATGATTTCATGTATTTACGCGAATATTTTACATTTGAAATGAAACTCGTGTTTATGGATTTTATCGCGTTCAATTAAACTTTTTTAATACCGAAGTTTCTGTTGCTATACACTTGAGGTATCTGGGGAGAGGTGTTTGACGTCCTGATGTTATAGTGTTACCTTGACTACCGACAGAATCATTATTATTAATTTTTGGTCCAATCTACGCAGAATGAGCTCACAGTATCTCGAGGACGTGAAGTGATATGAATGATCTTCGATTTAATTTTATTTATTACAGTATTTGCTAAATAGGCACTAGCACTTGCCTGTAGAACTCATACTTCCAAAACGGATGACCAGCTGTGGGGCAATGGCTAAGTAACACAGAACATTTTGGTGGAATGTTGTTCTTTGCTAGCGTCCTAGTTACAATTGAGAAGTAGTCTTTTACTGGTAGGCATCTGAGTAGTGACTGGAGATCAAAGTTGACTATGGTTTCATTATCCATAAGACGTAGATCTTATATCTCACTGACTAAATGGTAGGAATCCTTTGTGCGGTGATAGTATTTTGGCTACATGTTGAGCCAATCTGTAAGTTGGTGTGTCGGTTTGGTTTACTATCAGACGTAGTTGAGCATTTGTCTTGTGTATTTTTGGCAATCCACACAACTGAGGTGGTTGGTGTTATATCGATTGTTGATGTCTAGATTTCGGATTTCTTAAAAGAGCAGTAGTGGTTATAAGAATTTTAACGGTTGTCTCCGTATTCATATACACATCTATATATATGAATATGATAATGATGATCAGAGCCAGTTAAGACAAATATTACATCTTCTATAAGTAAACCTAAGAATTATTCGTTACAATATGGCTATACGTCTTGTGGAAATCGACGTTGAGCACCCGTCTCGTCGTGCTGGTCTTGACAATTCAAATATTTATGTACTCGTATGTATATGTGCGAATCTGTCGTTGAACGCATTCCAGTTTTTGTAGACACTTTCTAGAATAAAAATAATAATCATAATATATAATAATAATTAAATGTAATTAATGATAATTTCTCTTAGAGTTGAATTGAGAAAGACGAGTAGAGAATGCCACAAGGCATTACGTTGGCTCATTGTAACCCATAGGGTAAAGTTTTGACAATGCGATCAAATAAAATGCATGTTGTCATCATTATAACTTTTTTGACTCCAAGCAAAACGAATTTTTTTCGTAAACTACGTAATACAAAATCCTTATGGTAAAATATCGGTCGCATGCCACCTCTTCGGGACGCAAAAAATAAGTTGCGAAGTCCGTTTGGCTGAATCGAGCAAAATAGAAAGTGTTAATGACTGACGTTAGTTTCTTTTATTATTAATTTTGGTCCAATCTACGCAGAATGAGCTCACAGTATCTCGAGGACGTGAAGTGATATGAATGATCTTCGATTTAATTTTATTTATTACAGTATTTGCTAAATAGGCACTAGCACTTGCCTGTAGAACTCATACTTCCAAAACGGATGACCAGCTGTGGGGCAATGGCTAAGTAACACAGAACATTTTGGTGGGATGTTGTTCTTTGCTAGCGTCCTAGTTACAATTGAGAAGTAGTCTTTACTGGTAGGCATCTGAGTAGTGACTGGAGATCAAAGTTGACTATGGTTTCATTATCCATAAGACGTAGATCTTATATCTCACTGACTAAATGGTAGGAATCCTTTGTGCGGTGATAGTATTTTGGCTACATGTTGAGCCAATCTGTAAGTTGGTGTGTCGGTTTGGTTTACTATCAGACGTAGTTGAGCATTTGTCTTGTGTATTTTTGGCAATCCACACAACTGAGGTGGTTGGTGTTATATCGATTGTTGATGTCTAGATTTCGGATTTCTTAAAAGAGCAGTAGTGGTTATAAGAATTTTAACGGTTGTCTCCGTATTCATATACACATCTATATATATGAATATGATAATGATGATCAGAGCCAGTTAAGACAAATATTACATCTTCTATAAGTAAACCTAAGAATTATTCGTTACAATATGGCTATACGTCTTGTGGAAATCGACGTTGAGCACCCGTCTCGTCGTGCTGGTCTTGACAATTCAAATATTTATGTACTCGTATGTATATGTGCGAATCTGTCGTTGAACGCATTCCAGTTTTTGTAGACACTTTCTAGAATAAAAATAATAATCATAATATATAATAATAATTAAATGTAATTAATGATAATTTCTCTTAGAGTTGAATTGAGAAAGACGAGTAGAGAATGCCACAAGGCATTACGTTGGCTCATTGTAACCCATAGGGTAAAGTTTTGACAATGCGATCAAATAAAATGCATGTTGTCATCATTATAACTTTTTTGACTCCAAGCAAAACGAATTTTTTTCGTAAACTACGTAATACAAAATCCTTATGGTAAAATATCGGTCGCATGCCACCTCTTCGGGACGCAAAAAATAAGTTGCGAAGTCCGTTTGGCTGAATCGAGCAAAATAGAAAGTGTTAATGACTGACGTTAGTTTCTTTTATTATAATTGACATTATTATAGTTGAATATAGGTTTTGTAGTATAAACTTGCAAAGCTGGGGCGGGATGCCAGCTATTTGGTTTTAGACAAAGCAATATCTTGATTCCACATGATGTTTTTCTTTTTGTTTGAGAACGTGAACATAAAATTTGGATTGGTTTTATCTGTTTGCTGGCTTGGAAGCGCTCGACTAGAAGTTTTATACGCTGCATTCACAGCTACGACTTGTAAAGAAGTTTAAGCTCTACGACTTAAGCTTATTATTTTACTACCACAACCAGCACCAGCTCCAGACACACACTGGTGGATCCAAGGCAGCAGCCCTCTGCGCGCTCTTCTAATATCCATCATACTTTATTATTATAGAAAAACAATGTCGATATATATTATAGATTAGAGTAATAGTAAATTACAAAACAATATTAGTGATTGTAAAAATTTTTAGCGATTTTTAGTGACTACTTTTGTAACTTGTCATAAAAAAAATACTACTAAGTATCTTAGATCTTGTTTTAGTGTATGCAAATTGATATAATGTACCCATTGTTATTAATTTTAAAGAAATCGGCACGCAATGTCGTCGGTCAAAAATCGGACTATTGCATCACATACTCGTATCAATGCAACCGCTATTCAATATGAGATCTGAAATAAAAGCCAAAGTTAGCACGGATCTTTGTTCGAGTGTTTGCTCTCTGAAACCGAAATCTCATATCGGAACAACGTTTTACGTTTTATTAAATTGCCCAAAATGTGTAGTTTCAGATTACCACTTGTGGCTTTGGCGCAAAACGATGAGTCAAGCGGTTTAGTTTATTTCTAATGGAGATAAAATTGAAAATACATACTCTAATAATGTTGCAGATTAGATGAAACTCCTCGCGTAATAAAGTACGAAAGTAAAATTCCTTATCGCACGTTTTTTACCATGGGGAAATACCTTACGCATCCTCCCGTGGGGATAAGGACGGGTTATGTTGACATTGCACTGACTAAAACACAATGGTGTTTCACCGCATATCAGCAGGGCCGGGAACGCTTTCGCAAACATCCGCCACCAGGCTCCACCAGTGCACGTTGAAATACAGACGAGCCTTCCTGCCTCACGGCCTCAAACCCCACGTTGACAAATGATTCCACCAGCCGGACGCCATGGGGTTCCCCCTGACCATTAGCGTTTAAAATAATCTTAGGCATCCACTATTTAGATTATTCATATTTATGGTGTCCACTCTGATGTTCATAACCATTCACCTTTTATTATAAGTAAGGGTTCCTTTTGACTTTAAATGATATGCAAGTATTATCAGCATATATCACTATCTCTGATATTTTTTTGTAATTTGAAAATGGAATGGTAGTTGTAAGACTTAAGGTAACCAACACAAAAGTTAAGTGATTGACGAACAAATTAATAATCAAGTGACTTAATTCAATATTATGACATTTTATTTTTCCACGAAAACGATATGTCATAGTTTTATTATCTTGTTCATCACTTAGTCTAATTATGACATTTACATAATAGTAAACATTTACTACAAAACCAAACCTACAATTTTAATAGTTACTCTGAGTGTGCTAAGTTATTTGGTTCATGGCACCGAATAATTGGCTTAATTGTTAGAATTGTGATGTTTACAGTGTAGAAATAAGAATTCGTTTTTAAATTGAATGATTAAAAAAAATATTATTGTCTTATTTACTTTATTTAGTTTTCTATTATTTTATGCTGTATTTATATTGCAGGTTCATTTAAATATATTTGAAATGCTGTAAGTGATTTCGATGTCACATATAATGAAATTAATGAATGTTTTTTTTTTATTCTTTACCAAAAGAAAAATTATAATGTTTGTCAAATATCAATTCTTATAACGTTACCTACTCATGTTTCGTAATTAGGATCCTCTGACGGAGAAGAAATAAGCAAAAGAAACTCACAAGGGACAAGTTGTACGAGGAATATGGTAAAAGATCACTAACAGCAAATTAATTTTTATTGTATGAAAATCATCAATTTCCAAAAAAAATACTTTAACATTTTCAAGAAATTTCATATGAATGCTATAGCTGACTATTTAATCTAAAAAACTAAGCTGTATTCACACCAAAACTAAAGAGTGTATGTAATTATTTTGGAAACTGTCAAACATACTTCCAAAAACGAAGAGCCAGCCTTAACTTTCCTAAATAACTTACTGTTATCGGGTAGCGTTGCAAAAGATAAATATGAAGCAGCAAAGAAGACCTTCTGGTTTTTTTTTTGATATGCCCACGATAATAACGAAACAAATACTATATAGCAAAGTCACTTTTCAAAGAGCATGAAGTTGTAGATATTCCTGATTTTTATATTAAACTTTTTATCCAAACAGACATAATTAAAGCGTTCAAGAGCCTAAAGAAAAACAAAATGTAAGATACATTGTGGCTTTCAATCTGAATAATCGATATAATAATAATATTAATGTACTCAAATTTTAGCGATGATTTTTAATCATCATGTATTAAACTAAGATGTGTTTCCTAGCCAAATTATACATAGAAATAATGTCCCTGGGGCTAATAGGGCTATATTGAAAATCCTATAATTACCATTCCATTTTTAAATTATAAAAAATAACTGAGATAGTGATATATGCTGATAATACTTCCATGTTATTTAAAGTTAAAAGGAACAAGTCAGCACGGCAACAGCACGACTAAATGGTTTGCAGCAAACAATTTGCTTTTAAACGCAGAAATAACGAAATGTTTACAGTTTACACAGCCCCAGCCTCAAAATATTCATTTAAATTTTGGAAGGTCGTCGGAATTTCTCGGATTTTTTATTGATTTCAAGCTTCATTAATGATTGAATACTCGTACATTGTGTATATTTACAATTATTAAGCAATACGAAATAATAAAAAATGATAAAATGGATCGGATTATGAATTTATTTAATGTTGATACATTCGTCCAGAGGTTTTTAAATTTATACTCGCTTAAACAAGAAAGTATTTTTAAGGAAAGCTATGTTGTGCAACAATCGCACATAAAAAAATTAAAATCAACAAAAGTCATAAAATAGTAGATCAATGTACATAGGATAATGAAGCGTGGAAATAATTCTTAGTCAGAACTTCCAAACCCCTACGAAATAATTATAAACATATTCAATTTAAAAAATATGAATACAAATTTAACATTGTATTGATTTCATTATAAATTGTAAATAAACCGGTGTAGATTTTGTCCCTCACAAGAGCTCAAAACAAGCTTTAATTTAATAAAAGAGTTTTGACAATGACTTTATAAAATCAAAAGGGAGTATCAGGCCGCTGAGCTACCTTAACTTCAGTAGTCGATTCTGATTTTGATTTTCACTTTAAGAATCACAGTATATACTATAAGAAGATGACAATTAGGCCCTTTGCATTTATCCAAATAATTATGATATGTTATATAATATGTTACACGAGTTAGTTAATCATTTTCAAAGTCTAGTGTTCATACGAAGTCAAATAAGGACACACCGTAATCTAGAATTAACCCGAAAAGTGACTGATATATATTCGTAATAGGTATCCCAATTATAATTGGATATCGAAGTTAGATTAGAGACCAACTTAGATTGAGTTTTAAGTTTAAATTATGTTTGCATATGGATTGTGATTGAATATTAGTCAGATAAAATAAATGTAAAGTCGCAACCTGTCGATGCTCAACTGCTGGGCAAGGGTCTCCTTTTCATTTAAGAGGTTTTTTTAGATCCAGGAAGGGTCTGCTACGCTGCTCCAGTTTTTTTTTAGTGGCAAGAATAGTAACAATACTATTATAACAATACATAAATAATACTCCGTTTGACCACTCCGACAAGGTTAAGAGCTTGTTCACGACTATAGTAGAAGGTGGGTTGGAACCTACGACGTCATGTTTTACACTCTGCACCCTTACCAATTAGGCTATTGGCGCTTCTATGTTTGGTAAGTATATTTGCTCACTATGTTCTCCTTCGCCACGTGGAAAATTCAGCACTTAAAATAGCAATTTACAATTTTAATGGTGCTGGCATTCGAACCCAGGTCACACGCATATTATAAAATTAAAGCAATCGCCTTTGCCACTTAGCTACTACGGCTCACATCCATCAGGTAAATTGTAATAATCCGACTTAAGTTCAGTCATTGCATTCATTTGCCACGTTTCGATCATTATTATTTCCTCGTAGCTTGGACCCTATTATAAGTTGTACAAGAAACTTATCTCGTTAGCTCGCAATCTACAGAATATTGGCCAGTTTGTAAGTTTTGTAATATGTAGGGATTACTGGACCTTCTTTTATGTAAGTCCCTTACGATGAACAGTGATTGCAAGGAGATATTAGCGGACTAGTAAGGGACAGACAGACAATTCTGTATCGTTAAACGTTAAGTAAAGAACAAAGTAGTGCAGGTATAAGTTAAAGACACTGATAAGCAAGAAGTAAAAATTCTGTGGGTTATGCAAACGTATATGTGTGTTGTATTGAGATATATTAGATATATTGTTGTGTATAAGTTAAATATTTGTATAAGTTATATTCGACGGCTCGGTGGCGTAGTGGCTAAGCGCTTAGGTGCGGCGCTGTGGGTCGCGGGTTAGTTTCCCGCACGGGAATAGTATTTGTATGGACTACAAATAATAGTTCCCGGTCTGCGTGTTTGTCCATGTGCAATTCATGTATGTAAACTGCCTCCGCGACACTGGAGAAATTCCTACAGCGGAAAGTAACATTTTTTATAAAAAAAAAAAAAATTACTGATGAAAAACGTAAATGTATGGAATTATGCGCATGCGTACTACCATAGGACTCAAGCTGATACCTAGGCACCTCTGAAAATGACTAATTAACTACCTGGAGGAGCACCGAGTGATTAGTGACCTTACGGTTTCCTTTGGCATTGCTCAGCTGGTAATCTTCAAATCAGCAAGGATGGGCCTTGACGGTTAGTTTGGACGTGTCGAAGACCTTTGATAACGTTTGTTACAAAGTTAAAACGTTAAACGACTGCAGTTGAGGCTTAATGTAGTGTAAGGGCCAACCGACGATACAAAGCATTCATTAGTTTTAAACAAGTCCTTGTTAACGAGTCCTTCACATAGGTGGTCGATCGAGTTTACTGATATGGAAACAGATCCCCTAACAACCTGTATGTTAGTAAAAATTATTACTTATCTATGTAAGTATCTTATCGCCATCAAAGTTACCGAGATAAAGGAAAGCCTAATTTGGGACAGGACGATGTTTGTGTTAGTTCAATATATATTGTATTCAGTACTTTGGTGTATGTATGTGTTCGCTTTAAGAAAATATTGAGTATGGACAAACAAGCACTAAACACATTTATTTAAACGGAGATTAGATATTCAATTATTGCAAAACATGTCCGTTTTTATCGAAAAGAGAACATCGCTTGTATCGTAAAGGGGTTGGCACCGCATTTGCTATGTAAGAATAATCTGACTTTAGCATAAAGGACACCTTACAGGGCATAGCTGTCACTATGCTATGCACATTATATAAAGTGCTAACTATAAGTTAACGATAATACGTGACTAATATGTCTAGGTACTTATAAACTCAAACTTAATTCCTTACAATTTTTTATATGTAAAATCAGAAAATCTAAATAAAATTTAGTTACAATTTAATGACAAAGTTTTTAAGTAATTACTATTTATATTTTATCAGCATATAATAAATCATAAATTATAGAAACACAGCAAAAGAAAAATTGTGTGTGTGTGTGTTTATGTACGCACATTTTTTACTTATTTATACTTCTTAAGCGTAACAAAAAAAAATTAGTAAAAAAAAATATACCGTGAGCCAGTATTCTTTGCCTGTGAAACTGTTAAATTAAAAAATCACTTTTAACACGAAAACTCACAGTAAACCATCATTCACTTTAAACTTACACACAAACACACATGTATATTTATGTGTGAATATATATTTTTTTATCACCACTGATAGATAACACGTGTTGAAGATTCATATATATTTGAATAACTACCATGAACGTAGTCAGTTCTCACGAAAACTTGAGAGACAATTACCATCCTACGACGTCATGTTTTGCAGTCTGCACCCTTACCAATTAGGCTATTGGCGCTTCTATGTTTGGCAACAGTATTTGCTCCACTATGTTTTCAACTTCATAGTGCCGCTTTTATGTGTCGGTGTGCGCGTGCATCGTAAAAATTCACTCTCATCATTTTCCCCAAACGCGACAAAAGATGTATAACTTCAAAAACTTAAAAAACCCGATAATGTTAAATAAAAGCATGACAAAAATATGCAATGATAAATATTTATACACATACAATCGAAGTGGAATTACGGCAGAGTATATATTGGTAGTAACATTAATTCACAATGACGGTCAAATAATAGAATATCCTGTTCAATGTTATCATGCTGCCTTTTTCGGTGAGAAAATAAATTTTTAATAATGTTTTCTAGTATTTCTGCGAACACTACGAATTTGAAATGAAACTATTATTTACGGATTTTATCGCCCTTAATTTATTTATTTTTAAATTCCTGACGTTTGGAGTGCTTTACAGTAGCCGTGGTCACTTGGGGACAGGTGTTAGAAGTCCAGATGTCATAGTTAACTCGGGCTAACTTCACAGCATGTGCTCACAGTATCTTGAGTTCGTGCAGTTGTACGCTTGGTTTCAGATTCAATTTTATTTATTACTGGATTCCAAACCGTTGGAAGAACCCAGCCATCAGGAATACAAAAACAAAAAACGTGGTAAAATCCGTAAATAACAGTTTCATTTCAAACAAATTTTTATTCGAAATGTGTGTTTTAATTGTTGGAAAAATGTTGTTCCAACATTTTGAAGCAGCATATCGAAAACTACCCGCAACCGGAACGCTGCTATTCTGTGGCATTGCATGAAAAGTTGCTGCGCACACCTCCCATCGCTAGAACGTCTGTTCTGTGAAATCAATGTTAGCTTTTTGTGAAGATGGACTCTGATAGTTAACAACACTAAAAAGAAAAAAATTTAAATGTTTTTTTCGTCTTGATTAAATTTTCAATACGTAGTATTGAAGACTTTACAATTTTGTTATAAGTATTGTAGTACGATAGTTAGAAGTAAACTAGTTATAATATTTAACAAAGTTGCGTATTCCCTAATGTATTTTAATTTATTTTGTTATATTTATATAACAACTATATATAATACAATTTTTGTTTTCATATTCCCAACGTTTCAATCGCTAACGCCTTAAAATTCGTCAATAATAGTTTAATTTTAAATGTTTAGTATTTGCATAAACATAAGAAATCATTACGTAGTGTTTATTTTAAACGCTCTCAAGGGACGTCGTGGGAGCAATGGTGTAGCATAATCAGGCGCATGCGCTTAGAACCCTTTTGTACAAGTATAAGACGCTATGTTCGAGTCCATAAACAAAATCGACTTTCTTTAGTTTTGAGATTATTATAGTCGTTGTATTCAATTATGGTCATGCATTTACTTATTGATTTCTATTTTATCTGAGTATTATCAAACATCAAATGGTTACATCACTAAACATAAAAAAGAACGAGAATATTGTGTAAACATGTTACCTTTCCATTGAAAGTAATAGGGTATTTCGTATTCCGTGTAGCGTTCAATATTGATATTGCTTATTTGCTATGAATTCTGAAAAGGAAGTTAATTTAGTTATAATAATAAGCCCCTGGGTTCAGTGTTAAATAAAACATTAAGTGTTATCTCAGATTATTATTTTCGTTTAATAACTAATTTGCCAGGCGTCGTATGGTTTTCGCTTAAGAAAATCTTTACGAGACTTTACTAACCGGCAGGACTCTTTATTTGGCTGCCTATTATCTATCTAGATAGAAACCACCGTTTTACCTATTTCTGGCACGAATTAGTTCAGTTTTATCACTACTTTAAAGTAAAGTAGCAGCCTGTAAGTGTCCGATTCTGGTCAAAGGCCTCCTTCTCAAATATTTGACAGGCTTTCGGAGCGTGACGCTCCGGTGTGGGTTGGCGGGCTTAGCATATCCTCTAAAAAAAATTTTTTTATTATTTCTCAGACATGCGGGTTTCCTTACGATTTTTTGCTTTATCGTCGAGCACGTAGTAAATATCACTACTGTAATCCAATTTAAAAAGTATAGAAAACCAGTATAAATAAAGGCTTCATCTTGTCTATATATATATATATATATATTGTTACAATAGATAGTCTACGTTACGTGACAATGGAATGCTTCACTTGAGTAAGGTAAAAGCCTTAAAATTTCATGGAATCCGTCAAGTTCCGAATTAACCCTCTAAACATGCACAAACTTATAACGCTATCTTAGGTGCAAGACATCTGGTGGGTTCAATCGTGTTCATGCCGGTTAATTTAAATTTAAAAATATCTCACGCTTCCCCTCTTTCTCCTTTCTCCTCCCCCATCGTGACGGTGAACCATCTGATATAAGCATATGCTTAACCTCTTTTCGTCCGCCTTCTCTAATAAAAAATTAAACTTGAAAAAAAAAACGGTTTCACAGACAATGAAGATGTGAAATATAAACAACAATAAACAAAAAAAATTTGAATATGCTCCATATTTAAAAAAAAAACTAAACATAACTAAAACTTAATTTACCGGTGAGCTTATAGTTAAGTTTTTGGAACAATTTAATGATAGAGACATCATTATTAAGTTTGTATTACTCGTGTACATAACAGGGACAACATACAAACTAAAAGGGATTCAATATCATGTGTTACTAGGGTCACAAACCTATTGAAATCTGGTCACCCGAACACCCACTAACCTAAACCTACTTCACTTGCCTCTTCCACACGACTGATTTTTCAAACTTTATCCTTTCGATCCAAATTTGCGTCTATTGCAATAACCATAAAGCTCTATTTACCGCGTATCTAATTTAGATTGTTTAGAAGGGGTGTTTAGCGTTACATCCGATTAGGACCGTCACCAAACGATTGTCATTTATCGGAATTCAATCAGTGGAAAAATATACGGTTTTTAAGCTCAGTGCATACAGCGAATCGAATTCGATCACTTTAGTTTTTAATAACGGTTTTCTTATACTCAAAATATATTAAAGTACTTTTACCCGATCGTTATCGATATTTTTCAAATGCATAGATTAAAAATATTATAAAAATAAATTTTTTATATGTAAAAATTTCACAGTGTGTTTAAACTGATGTAGTTTTCTAGACAGCTTTTGCTTATTGAAAACCTAAACTTACGGCTTTCCTCAGAATTTTCATTTTCTCTTTTCCCACGTGTGTATAAAACCCAAGAACCGACTGAGGAAAATGGCATCGAACATTTCATAAACTTGTCACACCGAAAATTATTACTTTTAACGGACAGTAGCTTTAAAGAGACGAGGTTCTTAGACCCGCTTGGCCAGCAAAGGAATTATTAAGAAAATTTAACTTTCTTGGAACACCCGCAGCAATAGTATTTGAAGGTGATGAAGATATTATAAATTATAAAAATAAGAAATTAATAAAAATTAGAAATTTTTATAATTTTTATAATTTCTTTTGAAATAAGATATTATATTAACATTTTTGTGTTGAATATTTGGAAACTTGCGCCGCCATTGCCGATTTTTTAACACTGATAAGCTCTAACATCAACAAGTATCGTATAAACAGGAGCAGCAGTTTTTAATTTTTATATTTTTTTGCAATCTGTCTCTTTATTTCTTTTTTGTTTACGAATATGTTTCAATCATTGTGCTATACCATGAATAAATATTTTTTCTTTCTTTCAAAATTCGATGTGTGTGAAGGCTCAATTTGACAATAAAATAGTTTATTCGGGACTCATTAACCGGTATTAAAATTCATCACCGCCGCAAACAACAGATCAATCTAAAGAACGGTATTCCGTCTTTGAAGATTAAGTACCGCTTTAAGTATGTTAATTCACGTCCCCTACTCCGTAAATCTTATTAAGATCTGCTCATAAATTTTATTCGGCGGAGGTTTAAAAGGGATTACGAAATTTCTTTACAGCACGCTTGTCTAGTTTAAAAGTTTACAAGGGACATCTACATATAATTATGTAAGTACTTAGCAAGGTTTTTTAATGTGACTTATTGGTATTTTAAACAATTTTGGAACATAATTCATAGAGAGAGAAGCTATTGAATGCAGATGTCTCGGGCCCATACGCAGTGTGGAGTTAGGGGAAATAGAGGAAAGGATTATGTAATAATGATAATGATATTTTTTTATGTAAAACGTTAATACCAAGAAAATGATATAAGTTCTACCTTGTCATTACTCTGTACACGGGTGCTGAGCGTCAATGATCCAGTAAGAAAGGCAGGAAACTTTATCTACTTTCTATTTATGTCTCACAGAGTATAATTAAATTGGAAAGTTTTAGTTTTATGTTTTACGAAAACGTATCACATAATATTACTGAAATAAAAAAAAATTGTTTACTCATTCTTACATAGTAATGAAATGAGTAATTCTCATTTGTGAGATAGACGAAGTACTAAAACGATAAACTTTTTAGACAGTAATAGTATCCAAAAGTCCTTGAAATTTTATACAGTTTGAATGCAACCTCAATGATATATAGGAAAAAGAATATTAGTATTAGGAGACATTAATATTTAATAGTGAATGTAATAGTGAAAAAAATTACAAAATAAATATAAAAAAAACCTTTTTCCAAGCAAAATAAATAGCCAAACAATGATACAATTAATTTAATTTTTATTTGCATCTGAAAACGCTTCCTAATGACTAATAGTTTAGTGACCTCGGCAAGAGCAATGATCTCAATGTATCTCACACGTCGGTGCTTTCAAAGGTGGATAGCCAACGCCAACAGGACGGTTGATAAAGTCTTTGAGTTTTCGTTGACCTACTTAACAGACCGCGCAAAAATGTCTTAAGGAAAAATAACAAAAACTAAAAAAAAACTTCGGCAACATGTAGTTGAGATTTTGTTTTATGACTTAGAAAAAGTTATATTTAATGTCGTAATGTTGCATCCAGGCTCTATATCTCTTTTCGGCAAACTCTATCTCTGTTTTTTTTCATTATTCTTTAATTTCATATTTATATACTTGTACTGAATAATTTTTTTTTCTATTATTTTCTATTCTACAAATTTCCATTTGACTTGACTCAATTTTATCGCTGCTCCGGATGAAAGAAGGTTTTTTTCCCGTTGACGGCTTTTGCTGCTGGGCCAGCTCGACCGAGGTAGTACCTCGACTCTAGACATTTATTATTCAAAAAAACAGGCGCAATATTCATTACATTATAACACCTCTGATATTGTATCTCGACAGAGTCCTGGGTCAAATAACAATACACAAATTATTGGCCGACACGCCAATAATTTGTGTATTGTTATTTTTTGTGTATTGGTCTGGTCGTGTTATGTTCAGTCCCATGTCTCCGATAATCCGTCTGATCCTTCCTCCTCTGTTATATATAGTGAAGACAAGTGAGTGCCAGGTGCCCAACCTAATCAAAACAAGTGGTGGAATGATCATTTCTGCGTGATATAGCCAAGCGGCGGCTTTAGCTGCAGCCCGAATGGGCCGATTCGGCCGGGGTAGTACCACGTCCTCGAAGAATACTGGCGTGAAGAAGAGACATCTTATACTTCAGCGTTTCGTTTGGTGAGATGAAACGCTGAGGGTCTCCTCATCACCGGAGGCTGTCTACCCCTCCCCCGTCCCCTTTCCCTTTGCAACTCACCGACAACGCATCTGCAACATCTCTGGTGTAGCATATGTAGGTTTCGGTATTCACTAACCATGAGATGAGCCGCTTGCAAGCTTTCCCACAAAGAAAAACTCATCGTATAAATATTTGTCTTAGTTTTCATTGAATTCGAATTTTAAATATCCGTGCTTTAATTGAATCGAGTTTGCATTAGTCCGTGCATTAAAATTATATCATTAACAGGAATTTCGAATTTTACGACCTCATTCTTGTTTAGACACTATGTGAGCATTGTTTTGATTTATTGCAGCGCATTATTCGGGGTAATCGTGCAACGTCTGCTCGACATTTGGCAGCAATGCGCTTGCCCACAACCCAAAACTTCGCTAGTAAGGGATAACCGCGATACGAAGTTTCTGCCACACGATATTTGCCAGTAAAATACGTTTTCTACATTATTTTAACATTGTTATGTTTTATTTGACTGTGCTAACTTTTTACAAATAAAATGTATTGTAGTGACTTTAAATTTATAACGAGGGTGATATTTTGGATGTCAAATTTTTGAGGGTAATTGGCAAAAGTTATTTTCAAATGACAAACTTTGTGCACTATTTTAATTGAAGAGTATTAAATCAGTACTAAACGACCGTATGTTATCCATATTGGGCCATAATCCGACCAGTTTTCGGAAATAGCATCATGAGAGATAAGGTACCAGTTCAGCGCTCATAAATTTGCGTTTGTGATTATAGTCAAATAAAATTTAGATTATTTTTGAAAAAGCTTTTGTTTAACAGTACTAATTTTGAAAGCAGATGAAGAATCGTACCTTTTTTTTTTAACCCGCCAGTAACCCAGAAGGACCCGATGGTGACTGTTTAGTGAGCAACCTCAATCATTGTACGCAATACACAAATTTTTGTTTTTCTGGAAAAGACACATTTTTATATTAGATAGATAGGTATCTTAAACAAGCTATCACGACAGTATAGCCTTACTGCGGTTAGAGGTCCGGATTTTAGTTAAGTCGTTTCAACCCACTTTTCCCCAGACCCTATTTGAAACAACGTCACGTGTCAACTTATCTATCATTAATCATAATAAAACACTAATTTTTACAAAAAGAGGCTTTAAATGTATGGTCTTGTCCAATCTCTATGAAGATTTGTAGCCCTGCGTCCACAAACTGTTCTGGAATATTTCGTCTAAGATGTTTAAATATTTAGATTCTTTTCAACTGAAAGTTACTTTACTTTCCGCTTTGTTTCTCTTAGGTGACATTTAATGTATCCATGTTCTAATAAAACGAATAAAGATGGATTAACCATCTCAACTAATGCGAATATACCATGATAAAATTTTAATTTAGATTTCTCAAATTATTGGTTTTCGGGTCTGTTGGGTTGTGTTCTGCCCCATCCCTCTGATGCTCTGTGTAACCCTTCCTCAGAACATATCATTAAGAGTTACATCGGATATGTAAATGTATATCGGATGTTAAACACGAGTGATTACCTTCTGTGTTATCGTGAACATTTGCAGTCCCGCATAGTAGTAATATTTTCTTTTTATGGGAAAGGCGGCAAACGAGCTAGCGGTTCACCTGATGGTAAGTGATTA
Organism: Bhutanitis thaidina; assembly: GCA_029286595.1. Taxonomy (NCBI): domain Eukaryota; kingdom Metazoa; phylum Arthropoda; class Insecta; order Lepidoptera; family Papilionidae; genus Bhutanitis; species Bhutanitis thaidina. The sequence continues at coordinate 2,594,846 of JAGSMS010000012.1, read as the reverse complement.
TCGTCGCCCACGTACATCAGCAACACCAGAAGTGCTGCAGATGGGTTGCCGGCCTTTAAGGGTATTTGGGAAATGGAATGAGGAGGGGGATGGGAAGGGGCAGTGTGCCTCCGGTTACCTCACTCACCGAACGAAACGCAGAAGCACAATTTGGCCTACTTCACGCCGGTATTCCGCGAGACCGTGGTACCAACTCGGAGCAGCGCGAACAATTGCCGATATTAAGTCAGGAGGATAATTTATAACTAAATACAATTATGCATCTTTGTATAATTTTGTAAGAGATCCATACTAATATTGATACGAAACGGGATAATGAAAGAACTTTTAATATAAATTACACCGTAAATTTTAATTCATACAAAATCGTCTTGTCAAAATACTTTATACAGTGTTAAACATTAAAATTTTTGAACTTAGTACATAGCTGTGGACCATTTTATAAGGTATGAGCAATTAAAAACTTGATTGTGTTTGTCCTGAATAAATTAAAATAATGATATTTTAAAAACATCTTTAATTGGACATAAATTTCGCTCGTAGAACATTTATGTACCTCTTATTCGAGTGTATTAATAATTCGACACTAATTAGAAAATGATTATTGGCAATATTTTGAATGAAATCAAGAATTTAATAAATAACTACAAGATAAAGAGATTATTTTTTTAAATAACTTTTATATAGTATATATAGTTATAGTGTAAAGTGAAAAAAAAAGTATAGTGTTATAGTTTAAAATTAGTAGACGCGAGAAAAATTCATTTCAACCAAGAAATAATAACCATAAGTATACTCGTCTATGAACAAATGTAAAGTTTTTGATAATGTCTTCGTTTTTATTAAACTTCGGTGACGCAGATAAACTACCTCTTTATTGTGCTACATTATTTTCATGTGGTGTCTGAACACTTATAATCGATAGACATAATCCATCATCAGACTAATTCATCGTATCGTTGTCACATCTGAGTAAGAATTTAAATTCGCTGTTATTTGAGAATTTTTGTAAAGTCTTAGGACTTAGGACTTAAGTTATACTTAGTTCTAAGGACTTAGGTTATACTGCTAGATTAGGAAGAACGGATGCAGAGACGAGATATTCAGTAAACAAAAGGAGAAATGTTGAACATAGAGTTACCAATAAAAAAATAAAAAATCCAATAATGTTTCCGAAGAATTGCCATTTTAAACAGAAAATTATGACCTATTTTGGGATAGCCAACGTGGATTCTGGAATACTTTGTTTGGTATGTGCGGGGTAAGTACCAGTTTAAAAAAAGAGCACTCATTTACAAGGTAGAAAAAAATTCTATGGATTCCATGTAAAGTGTTTTAGAGACAAAGGTCCATTTGTTTCGATATTTCAGTTCTTTTACATTGAAAGTTAATCGAAGTTTTCATTAAAAAAAATATCAAGCAATATCTACGTTTTTTTTTTGGTATGTTCCATTATCATAATATTATGCTCATACCTTATTTCTTATAAAAAAATACCACATTTTAAGTGTGCTTTTAATTGAGCAGTTCAAAACTATGTCAACTCTTCTAGTGTCAAAACAATAGAACGTATACACAAATTAACTGCAACTAAGAACATAATTGTTTTTTTTTAATTTCATTTAAACATATTGAAAGAATGAAAAAATATTTTGCATCATTTTTTTTAGAAAAGGCGGAATACAAGCAATCGGTTCACCTGTTGGTAAATGAATACCATCGCCTACGTACATCTGCAACACCAGAGGTGCCGCAGGTTTATGGGATATTTGGGAGATAGGAAGGAGGATGAGCAGGGGGTTGAGGAGCGGATGAGGAGGGGATGGGGAGGAGATTGGGAGGGGGAGTGGGACTCCGGTTACCTCACTCACCGAGCGAAACGCAGAAGCACAATATGCCCCTACTTCACGCCGGTATTCAACGAGACCGTGGTACCAAACTGGACGAGCCGGCCCATTTGCAGCAGCTGTAAAAGCCGCCGCTTGACTCTGCCACGCATATTGCGTATTAGAATACATTTGGTTCATTAAATCACTTGTATTTTCTTGTACGAGGATGGTAAACAAATCAAATTGAATTGAAACGATGCTTCACTAACGTTGTTTTAATAATTCCTACGTAGTTATTTTGAAATTATTCAAACAAACGCCGGGAATATAAAAACAAAATTAATAAGCACGATAAAATCCGTAAATAATAGTTCCATTTCAAATGGAAAGCCATATTTGAAAAATGTGGTATTTATTTTAGATCTATGTTATTTAACTAGACATGCATGCTCTGGTATTAATTACTACTGTTAATGACTGTCACTGAATTGAAAATTGATTAATATTGTTTGATTATCATCCAGTTTAATTAAACTCTAATTCACAAATTTATTATATAAATTTAATTTTAGGTAACTTACAATATATTTTTTACGGTGATTTAAACATTGCAGTCTGTTACATATAATGTTACATAGGTGGTGCTTATTTTTATACATCTTAAAACATCGACAACGACAAGTTTTTAATAATACATATTCAATATAAAACGAATAATTTGTAGGTAAAACCTTTCATTTATACGTTATGTACATCGCACATAACAAATTACTCAATAGTTCATTATTTCATAATTTTTACACACAATGTTTGATGACAATTAAAAAGAAAAAATTACAAATAAAGCTCGATATTAGTTATAAACTGTATAAATGTACAAATATCGACGAGTATAATAAAAATAAGCCAGAAGGTAATGTTAAGGTTAAAATCAAGAAAGCAAAATATTGAATTTTTTTTTTTGTGTACACTTAATTATTTTAAAACTTCCATTTCTGGAAATCTCACAAATATTTATATTTTCAGTGCCGGCACGATTTATAAACTTCGTAATTTTCATTCACTACTTGCTCTAAAATAGATAAAGTCTGAATCTCCCTTAATTTATATTATAATAATACTGACTTAAAATTGGCTTAATAATCCTATGTAAAGAAAAACACAAAGCAAATGATCCACGCTATATTTGATAACAGTGGAAACATTCTAGACCCTGTATTCATTTCTTGGAATCGGAAAGTCTTCATTTCATTTTGGATTGGTATAACCGGGTCTATTATGAATGGAATTAAGTCTGTGCTCGTTCTTTTTTCTTCTGGGCATGGTAGAGCTTCTGGTGAAATTTTTAATACTGTCCTCTTTACACCTTTTTTTGTTACATGTGATAGGATATCATTCAAGTGATCTTTGGATAGGTCTTCGGCGATTGTATTTTTGTCTGTCAAGTTATTTTTATCTATAGTTTCAATAGTTATCCCTGCATGTAGTATCTCTTTGTTAAAATCTAGTTTGCTGTCAGTATCGGACATTTTGTTGTAAGCGGAGCTAACGATGGGTGGGTCCATCTTACACGTGACGCTCTCGAGAGAATCTTTAGTGCTCTGACTTTTTGTTTCGTTTCTCAGCGAGTGCATCCATTTCAGTCTGCAATCGCATACGAAGTTGTTTTCTGTAAACATAAAATAACACATTGGTAAGAGTGCATAGCGATTCTTCTTTAAATGAGTTTGCCTTCGGTGTAATTTGATACGAGTTGACTGTTAAGCAATACAATAACAATAACCTCATACGCCACATGTAGGTTCAACGTTGTCATCATCATAGCCTGTAAAAAGTCCAATATGAAAGTCAGGTCGGGGTTCACATAACCCGCAGAAATAACAACCTTTGGGAAATAAACGTTCAAGAGTTGCAACCTCGTACAGGCAAACCTAAGGAAGGACGAGATTCCATAAGATGAAGTGATAACCAGCACAGTTTTACGGGAAGTCGTTAGATGCAGGTGGGACATAACTGTAATTTTTACCAATATTTAGGGGGAGGCTAAATTATCATATAAAAAGGTAACTAAAGGTGTAGTAATTCCCAAACGTCAATCTCAGCTTCACATAGTGTACCCTGCTGTCGGTCAAATGAAACTGTCAACCAACTGTGTTTCCATTTCGTGGGGCAATTAAGTCCGTTCACAAGACTATCGGACCCTTCACGTGTCATAACAATAGAATTTATATTGCTACAACACGTCTAGAATTAACATCACATAAGTGTTATAAATTATGACTAAGGTCAAGTACAAATATTAATAACATTATTTGATGTTGTTAATACTTTTTTGGAAATTTTTATTTTGACATTTTATTGTTAGTTTCAGTCATCTGCAGGAGGGCATGAAGTACTTAGGCAAAATAGTTTAGTTTAGTAGTTTTCTGATTCCCATGGGAAGCAATTCGGTGGCATATAATCCTTTCCCACTGCCACCATACAGCGAAATATAAATTTAGTTATATTGGATCAAGCGTAACCAAATCTTAATCTTTATAATGTTACTTATATAAATGTAACCCTAAGAACACTCTATGGAGTCATTAAGTCTACAAACTTATTCACACTGTTCGCGTTAATAAAACATTCAAAATATCTCTCAAGTTTATCATAGTCTGCGTATATTAAATATTCATTATTACCTTCAACGAGTAAATTGCTGTTTGGTGGTTTCAAGTTATCTAAAATAGGCTTGATGTTGTCGAAAGTTAGAGCATGTAATTCGTTCGAACGCAAATCCAGAGAACTAAGACCTCGCACGCCTTCAAACAAACCTGCGGGTAGTGTTGCAAGTTTATTATCATCAAGAGATAACTTTCGCAGTTGAGATAATCCATCAAAAGCTCTTTCAGATATATGTTTTAAATCATTTTTTCCTAGAAGAAGCTCTTGCAAATTCCATAGTTCAGCAAAAGTGAACTCAGTTAAGTTGTATATATGGTTCCTTCTCAGATCAAGTTTGCGCAGATTGGCCAATCCATCAAACGTATGACGATTTAAGTGTTGAATGTTATTTTTATTCAAATCTAGTTCGAGCAGATTAAACGTATGCTGAAATGCACCGTCTGTGATATGGGATACATTGTTCTTCGTAAAGATCAATTTTTGCAACTTTGGCAGATCAAAAAGCGCATCCCTACCGATTTCTACAATCATATTTTCTTCCAAATTTATCATGGTCAGGTTAGGAAGGTGTGCGAAGGCGTACTGCTGCACGGTTTCTATTTGATTCTGCGATAAAGTCGCCTCCTTCAGGTTAGTTAAATTTGCAAATGCAAAAGTTGTGACGTCAGCGATGTTCCCATATTTAATGTTAATGGATCGCAGCCTCTGTAAGTACTGGAGTGCCTTTGTAGGCACGTAACTTAATGCGCCGTCGACGCGAACATTAAATGATAAAGTTTGTAAAGTCGGCTGCGAAGCGAAGCTCTGCCAGATGTAATCATCAGGCGGTATTCCGCCATTGAATACCCAACATTCAGCTTTCGTAGCATTCCTTGGTTCTCTTGCATTCTCACAATAGCAATGAACTTTAGAGTCACGATCGGTGATATCGCAAATATTTTTCTGAAAACCGCCCGTTTTTTCTTTTGTCCGTCTTTTATTATTGTCCTTTGCTTGAACTGTTGACATCTCATTTACTAAAGCAATTGTTATCAATATATACATTATGCCAGCAAGTCTTCGCTCCATTTTCAATTAATCTGCAACAAGAAAAAACATGTTTATTTTTTACTCTATGTGCCTAGGATTTACTTCGATTATATATATAAAAAATATTTATTTTTAGTATTTATAAACAATTTTATGTTATTATACTAAAAAAATATCCCAACATTACAAGTATTATGACACCAAAATAGATTTTATATTACAAATCCTATAAAATGTTTTCATAACATATGGCTACGTGATAAAATATGTATTTAAACGGAATTAAAAATTTAGCTTGATTTACAAAGCCAATTAATATATTACTCGTAACATAACATAGGGTAAAAACCAAATGAGTTTTTATTTTAATGTGTAAAAATACAAAAACAAATTACACGTTGTTTTTATTTTAACGTTCTTAAGTAGCAATCTGTATGAATAGATATGTGCTATTTCGTTAGGAATAACCAAACTGTAGCACTTATTCTACCATAAATATAACAACGAATATTTAAAATTACAAAAAAAATTATATTTATTGTGTTACTGCAATAATAAAAGATAAATAGATGCCGAATATTTAAATATTAATTTGAAGCAATAATTAAAACGGACTTAGCTCTTAACTTACGCAAAATAGTATGTAATATTTGAGACCTATTTCACTAGACGACACACGACAGCATCGATATAATAAAATTATTTGTCAGCTGAAGCTGATGTACATTGGCCAACAGATGGCAGGAGAAGTCAAGTTTAGTTAGCATTTCGAGGGGCACAAAATTTCTGAGTCAATAAACCATTGACTCAACAGACCGTTAGAAATTTCGAGCAAAGTTTAACCTCATGTGAAACTCTGTGACCTGTTCATAATCCTCGAGCCGGCTTGCTTTTAGTCTGTTAACATAATTGTTACAGAAATAAGTTATTACTTTCAGTATAAACTTGAAACGTCTAGTTTACTGTTGAAATAATCATAAAACAATATTAGAAATACGTTTCAAAATAATTGTTTCAGATGATCTAACTTGTAGTATGTGGACCACATGAGAAATTTAATTGCGAAAATATATATGTTAAATATATTCATTCTTTCTTCGATCTTTCTTTCCTTCCATAGAAATTAGTAAAAAAAATCACATAGAATGTGGGTATTCTTAAAAATGTTTTTCTATATTCTGCCGATTTTTATTTAAGAATTGAATAATAATTTCTAAAACTGTTTGCATAGCTTAGGATTATAGAAGTTTTAGTGCTTAAGTCTTCAAAACCGAAGAACCAAAAGCTTAGTGATTAGCTTATTTTGCATATTTTCTTGCTGCTCGGCGTTCAGGTTATGTGACGTCATCTTTATCGGAAGCCTCCTATTTATTAATGTACCGTAAGGAACCACGTAGACAAATATACATTTATAAACATCCTCATCTTCAGTGAAATCTCGCATAGCCTATAATGTTTATAATAACGCGCAATTCTTTGGATTAATACAAATTTTCTTTTAGAACTTAAATTCTCTTATATAATCTTTTTGTATCGCCGGTATCATTTGGAATTCATCTTTAATGTACACTCCCAACGCATTGAAAATGTACAGCGTACCATTACTAAAGATCTTGCCTTTCATGCCAGTGGTATCTTTTACAATCAGCAACTGGTTTAAATAGATATCTCTTCGAAATAGACGAGTAATTCTAGATCTGTATTTTACACATAAAACAGTACAAAATAAATTAAAGTGCAATGACCTTCGCGAACGCATATGTTACGCCTAGTTATCCCCATTGTTGCATTTCGAAAACATTTCATATCCCTTTCGCGAAAACGAATCTAAGTCAAGATCCTGTTATGCGTATATGTACTTAATATAATGAATTGTATCAAATGATACCAGGCATTGTCGTATTTCATTATTCAACTTTATTAGAAATACCCTCACTTATTCGTGAGTTCGTCGCAAAAATGAGACATTTTTAAAAATTTTATTTTCCCGTGTACACTAATTATTCATATACGCATCAGCGCGTGTTATAATGTGAAAGTTGTTTTCAAAATTAACCATGTTGTAAGTGGACCTTAAGAAAATTAAAATAAAACAATTTGTACCATCCGAGATCAGTTGTATGGCATTTCTGAGAATTTATTTAATTTGCTGACTCTACAAATATTTATTTGATCTGATTCACCATATTGGCAGTTAATTTAAAGTATTTTATTGTCTTTCACTGAACACGTGTCTAATAAAAGTCTTTTTATTTTTTTGTCTTTGCTCTTTTCTTAGCCATAAATTCCAAGAATGAATGTTATTTACTGAATGTAATATGAACAATATCAGGAATCGACTTTGTCCATTACGTAATGTAAAAAATATCAATGAACAGAAAAGTAAACCTAGAATTGCATATAACATTAAACTGGTGTAATTAACTTTTCCTAGATACATCGTGTACCTCAAATTTACATCCATGTATCTATTTTATAGATGGTAAACCTAAGCGGCGGCTTTTGCTGTTGCTCGAAAGGTGCCGGCTCTTCCAGGTTGGTACCACGACCTCGCAAAATACCGACGAGAAGTAGAGGCATCTTGTGCGTCTGCGTTTAGTTCGATGAATGAGGTAGACGGAGGTCCACTCCCACTCCCTATCTCTCTCCTCATCGTCCCTCCTATCTCCCAAATATCCTTAAAGGTCGGCAACGCACCTACAGCACCTCTGGTGTTACAGATGTACGTGGGCGACGGTAATCATTTACCATCAGGTGAACAACCTGCACGTTTGACGCATTTCACATAAAAAAAATATCGTTAGTAATAGTTAAAAAATTATACTATAATAAAATGAAAAAATATAATGCAGATTCGTGTAACATAAAGAGTGTTTGGCAGGTCAGTAGAGCCGTGATACCCTAGTGGTCAACACACGTTTTAATTTACGCATGTAAACTCGGTTCAAATCCTGGTGCCCGGTTTAATTTTAACCACAACATGCTCAGCGACTAAGAAAAAAATTGTAAGCAAACTTGTATGCCTGAGAAATGCGGCAAAAAATCGAGCTGTGATTAAACTTTGCTGTAACATTTACAGAGCGCTATTTTTAGTTGATACTAAACATAACCTAAAAATAAATCTTGATGACGTAATCGGCAGCGCAAGACAACCCATTACCATCATCTTCATTCCACTGACTTTGAAAGGCGGCTACATAAATGACGATTGCTGTAAAACCATTTCACGATATAACGTCAGGTGTGCACGTTAGCTAGAAAGGGGTAAAAGTGTCAGTATAATTACATGACAAAGAATACTAACGATTACTTAGTTTTCACAGTACTTTGATAGTCCGAAAGTGAAAGTTAAATATATGACCGGATATCGACAAACCAGTAATATCTAAGCGTACAACCTATGATCGTCATTTCATCTGCCTCTTTATTAATCTTTTTAAACTCTCTTAGAACAAGGGGGTGCTTTTTCAAAAGAGACTTTAAAATGGCGGACGCTTATGTATATTTTGAAAATTCATTTTCTTCTGTTATTAATAACATAAAGTTGTATAAAATCTAATACGCCCACAATATGCGACCACGAGAATTAATATCTTAAATTTGCATCTCAATGACTCACTTAAGCCGGAATTAACAAAGCTACAGTAATGTAAAAGAATTTATGACATAAAATGTCGGCCATATTTGAATTACAAAGCTGATATCTGGGTTACTATAGCGCATATAAGCAAAGCATAATCAACCTTTTTTCACAACAGTAGGGTACTACTGTGTAAAATCAAACCACACAGTAGTATTTTCAATATAGATATATAAAAATCAAAGTCTCTTCGTTTGTTGGTCTTAAAGGAACAAACCACTCGATTTATTGAGTTCATATTTATGGGTTATGTTTGACAGGAAAGGATAAGAATAAAAAAATAAAAAAAATTAAGTGCTAAATATAACGCGTGCTCGGCGGCGAAGGGAAACATTAAACGGAAATAGGAAAAGATGGAGTGACAACTTACATAATGTTGAGGGAGAGTGATGTATGCAGATGACTCAAGAACGAAACGAAGAAGTTGTAATGATGATGATGAAAATGAAAATATTTCCAAAAAATCTTTCAAACATGGAATATAACTAGAAAGCTTCGTCGTATTTGGATGGATAATGTGAGTATGTAACAAATTACTTCATCATCGACATAAAAGATTGACACAAAGCTCGGTCCTGAGCCACCTGCATCCATCGACTTCCCGCAACTCTGAGCTGGTCGTCACTCCATCTTGTGGGAGTCTTGTGGTCGCTCCATCGTCCCAATTTACTAAGATGATATTAAAATAGCCGCCATATTTCTTTTTCATCAATCTTTTATACTCTCTTGAATTGAATGAATATTGAAAAATGCTGTGAGTTAATTACATTGACACGGATGCAGTTGTAGGAATTGTACAGTTGCATAGTAATATCAGAAACAGAACCAGAAGGCCGGTATGCAAAAATAGTTTTAAAAAGTACGAAATTATGAAACATGCATTCGTTAATTTGAATTTAAAATCAGACGTTACGGCAAGTTTCAACGAATTCGCTTCCTGTTTTTTTTTTATTAGAATTATTTCCGTCTTATCAATGTTCTTGGCAAATTGTAATTCATAAACATAAGTAATAAGCTCTCATGACCGTATACCAAATCGTAGGGAGGAATGAAATTCTATTAAAATAAAAGACCAGAGAAAGCTCTGATAGAGCTTATTTGGACCAACGTAACCGTTAATGAGCCACACATAAGTTTTGAAACACTAATTTGTAAGACCCTCCACATAAAATATTTATGGTTATGGTAATTTATTTATAGATTTTTAAGTGGTAGAGCTAACGGGTTTTACTGCTGCTCAAAAGAGCCGGATCTACCGGGGTAGTATCCCAGCCTCGGAGAAGAGCGGCGTGAAGTAGAAGCATCTTGTGCTTCTGCGTTTCGTTCGGTGTGTTAGGCAACCGAAAGCTCATTCCCCCTCCCTATCCCTCATGCTCTTCCTCTCTCCCAATTATCAATCACTTATCATCAAGTGAGCCGCTTGCAAGTTTGTCCCTTATACCATAAAAAAAGAAAGAACAAAATCAGATGATCTCAAGACACACAGCTATCGTAGCATTTTATAATTTGAATGAAATTGTGCCATGTTAATTAAAAAAAAAAAATATGAGACTCGCGTCTCCAAAACGATTTGATGGAGTTCATATAATATCCTCGATATATTCTATAATATTTCTAAGACATGGTGGTATTAACCTTAAATCCCAACAATTGGTAAACATCTAACTACAATAAATACTATCAATCTACCGCCGAACAGGCGGTTACAATACACAACACGCTGATTTTGACACGGAAAATTTCTATGAATATTCCGCCAAATGACGATCTCCAGAGCCCTGTTCGTTCGCTAACTGGTTGCACCATGTGCAGGAGAGGGATAGAGATTTTATATTCCAGCTTACACTCCAGTCACTCAAAATTTCAATTAAATATCTTCGTAGGGGAGGCATCGGAAATTAAACTCTGATCCCTCGCGTAATTTACCAGAATACGTATGTAATTAAATTATTAATTTTAAAGAAATATGTAGTTAAATTTATTTAAAATTTAATAATTTAGTGCTTATCCAAATAAAACATTACCAATGAACATAAAATAAACAATAGCAGAACTTAAACAGTACGATGCTCCTGAAATTCTCAAGAGATTTTTAGTAATAAATCAACCTTGTATCTTACGTGTGTATGCGTTTATCAAGATTTGGCGCTCAAGTGAACTTTCAAAGAACGTTTTGGGGAATCCAATTTTTTGGTTTACTTTAAATGTCCCCTAAGGAGTGCTTAAAGAAGAATTTAGTAGCATACTTTTATGCTATTTGCTTTTATGCTATATACTTTATGCTACAAAACTTTGCCTGTTTTTTTTAATAACTGGCAAAGTTTTGTAACGTTCCGTTGAGCTTTAACTTTGCCTGTAATTCTTTAATTACATGCAAAGTTTTGTAACGTTCCATTAGCATTATAGTAATTTCTTGTCAATGATGCGACGCTATTCTCTCTATAAAATAAGGTTTCAAGCACAATTTAAAATACAAAAACGCGTTTACCAATGACACGCGTAAATGACAAGTAAAGTAAACAGACTGTGAATGTCTCGCCACTGGACAAAGGCCTCCTATTAATATTGAAAATGCGGTTACGAATTGGCGAAGTTAAGATTTCATTCATGTTGAATTTCATTTAATATTTCACAGACATGGAGGTTTACTTCAACGCTGAGTATATAGCAAATTCACCACTTGCTATTAACAGTTTTAGTGGTGTCACCAATGGGAAACGAAACCAACGTCACTCGCTTCATCATTTCAGCCTATCAGAAGTCCACTGCTGAACATAGGCCTCCCCCAAAGATTGCCACGAAGCTCGGTCCAGAGCCACCTGCATCCATCGACTTCCCGCAACACTGCGCAGGTCGTCACTCCATCTTGTGGGGGGTCGTCCTACACTGCCTTTGCCTGTACGTGGCTGCCACTCGAGAACCTTTTTTCCCCAACGGTTGTCAGTTCTGCGAGCTATGTGGCCGGCCCATTGCCACTTCAGCTTGCTGATCTTTACGGCTATGTCGATTACCTTAGTTCTGCTGCCACTCACTCGCACGTCACGTCACTCGCTTAGTATAAAATTAAAGGGCAGCCCTGTTTGCTTGGCTATCGCGGGTCACTACGAAAAAAGCGTAATTTTATGTTAGTGTTTATGTACTCTATAGAAAACTGCTGCAAACCAAAATCATGAAAACTAAACCACTACCCCAATGTATAGCTATTGATATATAATATCGATGTTTGAGTTTTAATGCATTAATCGATGTTTGATAGTTAAGTTGCATGCACACATTATATTATATGATGTGCTCCTGTCCGATTTCAACCACGGCGACAACTTCCGACGCAAGTGTACGCGCAAACTCAGGCCTGTAAGAGACACGAGACACAACCCACGTTTAGACTTGAAAACCAAAACATTTGCGTTTTTACACAAATATTGGCTTCGGCTGGTATTTGAACCCAGGATATTTTTTTTTAAAATACTATAGTTTATTTGCTGGAACACACTATTTCGAGGCACGTCCTTATATGACAAAAAAAGTTTTTTTTGGTTTTGTTTCTGTGTGTTCTTGGTAGTGGGTATCCAAAATTTTAAACGTTCGGAATAATTTTTATATTAGTTCGTTAATAAACAATATCCGAATTAGATCTTGGGCCATGGTCATGATCAATCATATTGTACAAGCTGTCTCAAATTTATACAATACAATTTAAAAAAATCTGATACAGCATTTACAATTAAGGTGATCTCTTTGATGGAGGCTTTATAGGTTTATACCTACAGTCCAGAAGCGGAGCAAAATTTTCTTCTAAATATATGTGTTGTTTATATTTTTTTTAATATTTCTCTGTTAATTAAAACAAAATGTGGATACGGACAAATTCGGAATACGCACTCGGATTAGTCTGTAACTTATAACATTTATTGAGTAAAGAATTTTTATTAAAATTTTAATTTGAACGTTTTAATCGTTTGTTAGTGCAGTGTTTCAGATTCATCTCCGCACGAATGAATACTTTAAAAGTTGTAAAAGTATATCAAAAGAATTATATTAAACGAACAACGCTGCTCATACCAATTCAAACAACAACAATGTTATGAGAAATGCTAATAAAACCTTTTTCATGTAATCATTTGTCCGCACATGTCTTGTGTAGATTGGGGATTTATAAATTTTAATAGGTAAAATTTAATTTAAGCGATGATGATGATCTCTGTGATCACTAGGGTGAATACAGGCAGTGATCACCGAATGGTAAGAGGCAGAGGCTCGAGCAGTCTCGTCTGATGGACGATACAAATAGCAGGAACTCTACTACTACTGGAACTCTATGCGGTAGGAGCAAAGTTTCGCAGGACCTGCCGTATGAACAAGCCCACACTCTTACACTCATGAAAGCTAGGCTAGGCTAGAGATGAAGCTGCATACTATTTATTTATTTAAACTTATTTAAAATTTATTTGCACATTACAGAACAAAAAGGCGGACTTAATGCCAAGAGGCATTCTCTACCAGTCTACCATTAGATTGAACAGAGAAAATATAAAAGGGTGCACAAAAATATTATGTTCCTATATATATACTCGAATATTATACTACAATATAATACAACTCTACAACTGATGTGTCAGCATGTCGTAAACTGAATAGACAGATCTCCAAATGTATGAGGCAAGACTTATGCAAATTTAACACAGCGTGTATTGCAAATGCGATAGAGCGGAATAACGGCTCCAAAGACTTCGCCAGAGATCAATCTATCGGAAACAGCCCAATGATCAAGTTGAAAACCGAAAGAAAGCTCAAAGTTGCTCAGCGAGCGATGAAAAGAGCAATGCTCGGTGTGTCTCTGCGCGATAGAGGCTGCTTGATCAAAATGGATAGATATATTTATAAGTAGATGTGTAACGTCTACAGTTTATCAACCCAACCAGACTCGAAAACCAATAATTTGTTTTATTCACAATATCGGCATCGGCTGGGATTCTAACCCAAGACCAGCAGTCTGGTACGATAACCACTTTACAAACGTCACATTATAAGGCAACTAGGATTAATATCTAGCGACAACTCATATAGAATGCTACTCACAGCGGTTTTCATATTTTAACATGAATACTATCGGTAACCACCGTTGGGTACACGACTTAACTTTATCACTAAAGCTGTTTTAAACAATGTGACTAGTGATGTGCCTGTTGCAGTGGTGATGGACCTTAACACGCTGTTTTAGTGGGAAAAAAACGATAGACCCTCCACATAAGGTATCGAATTCACGTGTTCTGATTCGGAGTCTTAATAACTTGAGCTAATTATTGAGTTATTGTGGGCTCGTTACGTTTAAAGCATACCTTTATTAACACGTGCAAACAAAATATCCTCCAAGGGATATTATGTAAATCTGCTAATATTCAATATCATTATTTATACAAAATTCATTTGGATTAAGTACCGCGTATCAAAGCGTTCATTAAATACATTCAATTACGTTTATATTCTGTACCAAAGCAATGTGTATAGAGCCCTCAAAGAGATTTGTGAATGTTTTGAAATCATCCCCGCATGTTTTGCCATGCATCTTACAATAATAAACATACGCAACCCTCTCGTAGGAGGCCTACGAGAGGGTTGCGTATGTTATATGGCATTTATGGCATTTATTAATAACAAAAAACAAAATAAATGTGATTAAAAGTACTTATTAATCCAATATAGTGTTTTAAATATGACTGACTACGTTATTAGAACGTAATAATTTTGTATAATTCAACCTAATATGTATCAACACAATTAACAGGCCTATGTTTGGTAGCGGATCGGAATAATTGATTCAGTAAATAAGTATCTTTTGTTTGTGCGTGCCATTAAAATGTTTGCTATTTAGTCACTTTAAAGTTTAAAAATCATCAAAACACTTGTGGAATAAGTAATTTGACACGTTTAGAGTTTCATTGTCTTCATCATCGGCATCAGCTATACACTACTGGATCTATACCTCATACGAATTGGAATAATGTACCCTAACCGCTACGACAGGCATGGATATTGGTCAATATTATAGCATACTCATATCGTAGATATCGCTGCGACCCGGAATTTATTTAATTTATATTTTTAATTTTTGTTGGGAAGGGGGCAACCTAACAAGTGGTTCACCTGATGGTAAATGATTACCGTCACCCAGGTAAATCTAGAGGAGAAGCAGTAGAGGAGCTTCATTTGGGTTGCCGCCCTTGAAGTATATTTGGGAGATGGGAAGGAGGATGAGTAGAGGGAATGGGTAGAGAAGTGAGCCTCCGGTTACCTCAAACACTGAACGAAAGGAAGAAGCACAATATGCCTCTAATTCACGCCTGTATTCTGCGAGGTACTTCTATAGTTGAGCCGGCCCATTTGAGCTGCAGCTAAAGCCTCCGCTTGGCTCTACCACGCAGAAATGATTATTCCACCACTTGTAAAAGGTCACACGCCCACGGGCCGCGTTAGTAGATTATATTATGTATTATCACGAGTATTCACACAGTTGTAATATTTTTATTGTTATTCGTCTAAGTTAAAGTATGAAATAGTTTCCATCATTTAAAAGCTGTAGCGTATCCATTTGGAAATTAATTTATTATTATGTTACTGCGAATTATATCCAAACGCAAGGATCATAGGTCAAATCGGTATTGTGGTACATTTACTTGTTGACGCGATGATTGGTTGAGCGCCACTGTCGTTCGAAGAGTATCCTCTAGGATTCATAGATCCGAGCACACCGGCGCGACTGTATCATATGATTATATTGTTATATGTATTATATTATTTATTTTTAAATCAGTTGAAGATGCTAAAAGATGGGTCGATTTTTTTTACTAAATTTTTTTTTCTGACACTGTGATTACGTGCTGACAGTTCACCAGATGGTAAATGCTACAGCCCATAGATACCTGGAAATTATTTCAACCGAAGATGGTTACAGATCACCTATGAAGACTAAGTGAAATACCTCTAAAGTTTTTTAATTATCTACCACTAAGCTGGTTCGGCAAGCTGAAGTGGCAATGGGCCGGCCACATAGCTCGCAGAACTGACAACCGCTGGGGAAAAAAGGTTCTCAGTGGCAGCCACGTACAGGCAAACGCAGTGAAGGACGACCCCCCACAAGGTGGAGTGACGACCTGCGTAGTGTTGCGGGAAGTCGATGGATGCAGGTGGCTCAGGACCGAGCTTCGTGACAATCTTTTGGGGAGGCCTATGTTCAGCAGTGGACTTCTGATAGGCTGAAATGATGATGATGATGATGAAGCTGGTTCTTCCGGGGTAGTACCTCGCTGAATACCATTGTAAAGTATATGCATTTTGAGCTTCTACATTATGTTCGGTGAGTACGGTAACTGGAGGCCTACTTCACTCCTCCAAAAAGGAGGAATTTCATTTCAATTTTATTTTATTTATTTTCTATATGCACATTTACTATATAAACATGTAAAATCTTGCAAACTTTGAATGCCAGCATGTTAGTTTGTTATTGTATTAATTAAACATAATTTTAAGTAACTGATATAACGCGTGTGTTATAGAGACGGAACGCCCAAATCAAAAACAACGGGAGCCGATAACTAATAATTTCTGTTTTGGTCATTAACTAATATTGGCTTTGCTTTGGATTTCAATCCAAGTCACAACGAAGCCCAACAGTAAGGTACGCTATCCGCTTAGCCATCCGCGCGAGACGAAATAAAATGTTGAAAACATTCTAGCGGAAATAATCAATCCTTCTTCGAGCTCTCGGAGACACCGAGCGCAAGCAGGGTTTAGTTCAAACATATTGTTTTTTAATATGTCGTTGCCCTGCTGTAGAGTTTATTTGGTGCCGTGAACCATTTACAGATATGAAATAAAAAAATGGGTGTTATTTAAAAAAAAACATTCACAAACATCCAAACTATTAATAATTAGTCTGCTTATGTAATGCAATTTTCAGTGTCAGGGACATTGCATCTGAGCTTTCCTCCGATCTTATAACATCGAATACGCGAAAATAAAGATGAGAGACTGTAAGTGCGTTCTCATAGGGCACTATATTATCTCCTGCACAGTTGACAACTGTGGACATCATAATAAATAATACTAATAGGTAATCTTTAGTAATACAAAGTTAATGCAAACAAACTAGTCTATTGAGACGTCAATCGTGTCTTAGACTTCAATAAGGAAATAAAGTTAAATACAATATTATTTTAATATCAGTCAGTAAGTTATTCATCATTATTGAAAAAAAAACTCCATGTTAAAATGATCAACCTATGGCCATTTAAGTGGAAAAAAAAATTACCCTAAATCAGTTAATATTTATTTTTCTGCAAAAAACACAATTCTTTCTAGAACCGTTAATGTAATTTTATAATATAAATTTAAACAACTTAAATCGTTAGTAAAAACAATAAGTAAAAATATTAACAAGAATAGTGTAAGAAAATGAAGTTAATAATTTTATGTTATTACATCGACGGAATAAGATTTAATAATACATAGAAACGCTATTTTGTATTACGAAAGTCAACTAATTCATTTAACGTTATTCTACAAAAACTTTATTAACCCAAAGCAATTAAGTCCGATCCAACGAAATACGAAAAAAGAAAACAAGAAGTTAATTATGTTCACGCAATGGTCTAATTACATCACCTGAAAGTACGACTAACTTATAAATATATACGGTTCATTAGAACGACCAAACGCCGTGGATTGTTTGAGGAAAAGTCGCATAAACTACGCATTATTTATTACAATTTCTGCTGACAATATTTAATCGCTTAGATACTTACTTGTGTTCCTCGATCCCAACGTCCCATAACTGCAATTCATCCAAAAAAAATCATAAGAATTAATGTTACACATAACAATAACACTTATTTGTTATTATGAAAAATCTTATGGACGATACACCGGAAAACTTTTAATATTTCCTCGTAGGCTAAATACGTCTAACCTATTGTAGATACAGACCGCAACTGACGATTCTGGCATTTAATTTCTTTCGAGGGTCCTTTAGAACAGAGGCTGTGGCGTTAGGTATTAAGCTTTCCCCGCCGGATGCGCGCGCAAACAGCAAAAACTCGCAGAGAGCTTACGACTAAGCTCGTAAATCTAAGTGCTACGAAACGTCGTAGAACAGTTCTTCGATTATTTCAACAAGTAAATTATATCGAGGATTGCGTAGGTGCACCTGGCTGTTAAATAGTTCAGGTTCGATACCAAGTGAAACCAAAGCCAATTATTAGAAGTGTATTTAAAACATTAAACGTTTGAAATACCACATAGGAAATAAATTGATGAAAACCTATCTAACAGCCCAGCTGATGGTAAGGGGATACTGCAGCTCAAGGACACCTGCAAACAACCTCAATAGAAGAAGGTCACCGATGCGTTCTCACACCCGAGAACTGAGATGGAATGCGACAGCCCGTATTTATACTGTTTCTCTATACCTCAATGTTGTACATAGATTAAATTAAGATAATAATAAATAAGCTTGATAAATAAAATTTCTATTTGCTTGTGCCTTGTCATAGCGTGTCTGCGACATCCGTTGTTTCCATAGGTGTCGCAGGGTTAGGTCTAATCATTAATTTTATATTTAGGTGGGCAATACACTTTCTAAGTACCCACCTCACTTCCATATGGTGCACCCTGTTAGCTCACAAACGAAGCGCTGGCGACCGAAAGATGGCACACGATCCGACCGAATTTACCGAACCATTTGGGATTTCCCCACAGACTGGTGAGGAGGAGCACCCCTAGTGGGAGGATACCGGCACTATGCTCAATAACCCGCAAGTACAGAGTGGCGTTTATGGAAAATCTGCCTTTTGGGAGAGTGAGGTAACCGGAGACCTATTCCCCTCTTCTTCCCTCCCATCTCCCAAATATCCTTAAAGACCGGCAACGCACCTGCAGCACCTATGGTGTTGCAGATGTATATGGGTGATGGTAATCACTTACCATCAGGTGAACATGCTCGTTTGACGTCTCTTCCATGAAAAAAAGATGTCTATGCCTTTTCATTCCATTCTACAGTACAGTATAGTACAGGCCGGTAAGTATCATAAATTTTGAGCAAAGATAATTTGTATGTAGTGAAAGCACAACAATAATAATTCACTAATTCTACCCAGCATATATTAAGCTCTCGAAATCTAAATACTAATACATGGAATTCACACAAAATTAGTAGTCGGGAAAATTAATTAGACTTGCGTAGAGCTGTTTCGATTTGATTATCACACAATTGATCACTAAAAATGACAAAGAGGATTAATTTAAATAAAAATTGTTTTTTTTTTTTTAAAACCGTTTCCACATTTACATCATCGTCGTCATATTCGTCAGCTTATTTCCATTACGTTAAGTAAGCCTGCGTGGCTAATTGGCTAATATTTAACGGTATTTAAACGTTATTTACGAAAGGTCAAAATCGAATACGAAGCTATTTTTATACTTACTTTAAAAGACTTCGCCATTTTCACGAAAGTGATTTACTTATTGGAGATTAATAGTTAAAACAATAGCCTTATTTTGATGAAGCCTTGCTTATCGTATTACCTCAGAAAGTTCTGAAATAACATAAATATAGATGTCTATGCGAACTAAATAGCCCGCTCGAAATAGATCAATTTTTTAATTATGGATATATTATGTTCAAGTTAATTGAATGTTTTATTATAAACTCAATCGCCAACGTAACCAAAATGACTTTGAATTAATATATTACATCTTACAACTGTTTCGCCTTGTGATAGATATCCCATAATAAAATTGATGTATTTATTCTGAAAAATATCTTTAAAACATTTTTAATTCTTGGAACTATTTTTTTTTACATATGCCAGACTCACCTGCATACAGTGCACTCGGCTAGCAAACAAACGTGGCTTGGTGACTATATATGTATGATGACGTAATATCCGTTAGAATTTGCAGAACCTAAATACCACACCTGGTGAATGGGTGGAGCATCACTAGTGGGACGTTACCCGCACTGTTTTTACCAATCCACCTATACGCAATTTCGTGTTGAGTATGGTCAAACCTTTCAAAATGAATGTCAGCTTTTGCTGGCTGTTGTAGTTATAGACAAACACACTGTAGAACGTTCCCACAGGACGGACTGACGACCTGTACAATTTTGCGAAAAGTCTATGTATTCAGCAAGAGACTCAGGCTCTTGTTTTTTGGCCATCTTCGAGGGAGTCTTTCTCCGTATAGCTGCTGACTAGTAAAAGTAAAAGTAAAGTAGCAACTTGTAAGTGCCCACAGCTGGGCAAAAGCTTCCTTCTCAAATATCTGAGAGAGTTTTTTGGGCCGGGAAGTGCCCTCACGCTACTCCAATGCGATGAAGATTCTCACATATCCTCAAAATTATATTTTTATTATTTCTTAGACATGCAGGTTTCCTCACAATGTTTTCCTTCAACGCCGAGCACTTGTTAAAAGCACTGAAAATTGCCATAATAATTTTGGTGGTGCCGGCTTCCGGGATCAAATGCAGGTCACTCGCACTGTGTGAATTTAAAGTGAACGCCCTGACGACTAGGCTACATGAGGAAATATCTAACGTATACCCGTAACGTATTACCTATACCACGGGGTCAAGGACAGGCTTGCACCAACCATACCCTTACGGTCTTCCTCCTTCGCCGCATGGGTAGGTCACGGAAACGCTATTACACATCTGCGACCGCGAGATCTGAAGGGCAATTGCTGGGAAGCTGCCACCGGCTCTAGCAGCGGGTCCGGTCTATAGCTCCGCCGCCTACCACATTACGACCGCGGAGGGTAGGGAATCATAATACTGACACTCCTCTCTTCTCACTATAGAATGGTTAATCTAGTTTAGCCCTTAAAGCCCTCACTGTTATTGGACAGAATTATTGCAACCTTCTTGTTTCTCTAACCGACTCTAAACAGCTCATCGAATTCAAGTGTAATTAAAATAAAGTCACATTTAAAACATTATAAAGAACACTATATTAATAAATAAAGTATAGTAGTCACTCTGTAACCAAGTGTATATATAGCGTAATTTTAAAATATAAAAGTATTTGCCAACAAAACAAATTACGCAGAACTGGTATTAATTTTAAAATACTCCATAAAGAATAAAGGGTAAAAGCTCGCACAAACAAAATTCATATCACTACTTCGTCACGGCTCAGATGAAAGAAACTCGCAATGTCCGCATTTGGTCGCCGTATCCCTTATTTATAAAGAGTAAATCATTCGGAACGGAAATTCAATCAGAATTTCGATGTGTTTTGTATTGTAGAGACGGGAATTTCTGCTTAAAATGTAAGCGATGTTCATACATCCAGTCCAGTTGAGATTTATTTTTATATCGATTATAAGAATTTATTATTTTG
The DNA here is from genome assembly GCA_029286595.1 of Bhutanitis thaidina. Taxonomy (NCBI): domain Eukaryota; kingdom Metazoa; phylum Arthropoda; class Insecta; order Lepidoptera; family Papilionidae; genus Bhutanitis; species Bhutanitis thaidina. Next base: position 2,573,286 of record JAGSMS010000012.1, on the reverse strand, counting down.
CGTTATACGACATTATCATATAAAAACATGAATGAATAAATGTATATTTTATTGTTCACCACAAAACAATAAGAAGAACAGAATATGATTAATAAAAGTAAGATACCGCTGCCGGTATATAATTATACATACTGTACAACTAAACTATTGCATACCTTAAAATTAAAACGATGTACATACATATACGTATTTATGTAATATATATACATTTGAAAACATACATTCATTCATATTTACATATAAATAAATAAAAAACAAATACAAATCCTCAAACACACGCTAAGAACAATATAATCATACTTATAGCAGTAACTCGTCCCAATAGGCTTGCACCGATTAAAACCCCACGGTGTTCCACCTTAGCCGAATGTCGGCAAGGTCGCGTGAAAGCTTTCGCACACAACCACGAACCCAACTCTGTGACCCAAAGTGATCACCGACGCCCACGAACATCCACAACACCAGAGGAGCTACAGATGCGCTGCCGGCTTTTAAGGAAGGAATAAGCTCTTTTCTTGAAGGTCCCTAAGTCGTAACTGTTCGGAAATACTGCTGGCGACAGCTGATTCCACAAAATCAAAATGCGTGGCAGAAAACTTCGATTAAAACGCACTGTGGTGGAATGCCAACCATCTAGGTGGTATCGATGGAACTTCGAATTCTGTCGCGATGTACGATGGTGAAACTCAGCAGCTGGGATCAATCCGAACAGTTCCTCAGAACATTCCCCGTGGAAATTTTGTAAAAAATGCAAAGAGAAGCAACATCTCTTCGCAAGGCCAAAGGATCAAGCCGATCAGAGAGAGCTTGGTCGCCGACAATTCGAGCCGCTCGGCGTTGGATGCGGTCAAATGGAAGGAGTTGGTACTGGGGTGCCCCTGCCCAGAGATGAGAACAGTATTCCATGTGGGGCCGAACTTGCGCCTTATAAAGTTGCAAACGGTGGACCGGCATGAAATACTGTCCCACCAAGCTTTTTGGAGGCCAATTTGGCCTTTCCCTCCAAGTGACCACGGAACTGAACGTCGCTTGATATGTCAACGCCAAGGATTCTGATACTGGCTGAGCCAATAAGGGGAATGTTCTCAAAAAGAGGAGAAACGACAAAGGGATTATTTTTAGCGGTGAACGCGCAAACGTGTGTCTTTTTGGGGTTGAATAGGACCAAATTACGTCGACCCTCTGCCTGTAGTTGGACGGATCAGAGCGGTCGCCTTTTTTGGGTATTGGATGCACAAATGCTGTCTTCCAAGATTCCGGGACGACGCCTGAAGAGTAGGAGTGGCGGAAAAGACGCGTGAGAACCGGTGCCAACTCAGGGGCATACATCCTCAGCACAATTGGAGGGATTCCGTCCGGCCCACTCGACTTATGAATGTCCAGGGAGCGGAGTGCCTTTCGCACTGAGCTCTGCAGAAACTGAACTTCCGGCATGGAGCACTTACACCACGGGATGGTAGGTGGAGAGTTTCCCCGGTCATCAAGAGTCGAGTTGGATGCAAAAAGAGAGCCCAAGAGATCGGCTTTCTCTTTTGCAGTATGGGCCAGCGAATCATCCTGTCTTGGCTAGACGCACTGGAACACAGACCCGCCTACTTTCTCGGCCTCTAAGCCCTCCAGGGCAACATACCTTCAACCCCGCTACCCGCAGGCCATTGGGGTCAGAAAGACTGGTGCTCTTACGTTAACCTGATCTTTACCGGGTCTTAACCTTGCCTTAACCTTAAGCTCAATAGCATGTAAGCAGTCCCCTGCCATAATGACTTGTCATGCTCGGCGAGCGGATTGACGATCGCAGTACCAGACACCTCGCACCGTAGACGCTATTTTGATTTGGTATTTTCCCAGATAGTTATGTCTGTATATTACGTTTGCAAACATTGCAATTATAAAGTATTTTCATCAACTAGGATCTTTGGACACCCTTGGGGAGAAAAGGGGGGGGGGGGGCAGATTCTATTGCCACACGGCAAGAATGCCCGACAGCCTGTAAATACTTTGCATCACTATACCTTTCAAACAAGAACAGCACTTTTGCTCACACACATTTACACTTGCACGGCTGTGCCATTTTTTTTAAAGTCTGGAAATCTACTATGAATACCCAGACCTCTAGGAGACAACCGGGTTACGTCGGACTCCTTCCGACTAAAACCCCACGTTGGTCGCCATCAGCAATAACGAGGGGTCTAGCCAAAGATAAAGCCTACCACCACGCTGAGATGGAAATCGCAGTGCCGGACACCACACATCTTGGTCGCTGCTGACTATTATCGAACTGTATGTTTTTTGCCTAGATAATTTGGAACATGATATCGATGCATTAATTAAATATATTTTTTTTTAATGGAAAGTTTTTTTTTTAGGTACAAGGAGCAAACTTGATAACGGCTCGCCTGGCGGTAAATGTTACCCACGAACACCAGAGGATTGCAGGAGCGTTACCGATCTTTTAGGATATTTGAGTGATGGGAGGGATGATAGGGGATTGGTAAGCGGAAAGTGGGCCTCCGGTTACCACGAAACGTTTTTTTTTTTTGGAAAAGACGGCATACGAGCAAGCGGTTCACCTGAAGGTAAGTGCTTACCGTCGCCCACATACATCTGCAACACCATAGATGCTGCAGGTGCGTTGCCGGTCTTTAAGGATATTTGGGAGATGGGAGTGAAGAGGAGGGGGAATAGGGTGGGGATGTAGGCCTCCGGTTACCTCACTCACCGAACGAAACGCAGAAGCACAAGATGCCTCTACTTGACGCCCTCTACTTGACGCCGGTATTCTGCGAGGCCGTGGTATCTATCCGGTCGAGCTGGCCCATTCGAGCAGCAGCTAAAGCCGCCGCTTGGCTCTACCACGCTTATTTGACTTTAATATGTCGGACTTTATTTAATTTCTTTTATGTAAATTGTATAATAGGTTATCTAATATTGAACAATATATTATATTTTATTTTTATTTAGTTATATAATGTTTATTTGTATTCCTTTATCAAAGCATTACAAAGGTATTCTCTGCCAGTCAATCCAGGGAGATACAGAACAATATTGGCAGATCCTATTGGAAAATAACAACAAAAAATTAATAATACAAAGAAATGTAAACTCTAACACAATTACATACTAATTAAAATATATAAAGATGCACTATAATATATGAAAACGTACATAAATACACTTATAATATTACATATACATTTATATTCCTAAATAAGTAAAAGTTTACGTGGAATTAATAAGACTAATATACTTCAGAAAATATTGCCGAATCAGACTTTTGAAAGTTTTTATTGGGTGCGTTTCTGACGTCGTTGTTAAAGGGAGTTCCAGAAGAGAATAGCTTTATAGTGTATCTGAATTCATTTATTAAGTCAGCTGACATTACTAATAATCCTGTTAACCACACCAACTATGCATTACAACTTGTAGCTGTAGTGTTTCGGGACAATATTCTAGACAATAAGGCGGATTCGTACTTGCGACTTCATATTTCGCAGGCTATAGCCTATCGGCGCATTCCTCTAAGCCTGACGCTTCTTCTTTACGGTTTGATATCATTGTACTTTATATATATATATTATTTATTTGAGCGTTGGGTTCCAAAGCTAATGGACATTCCACCACACTAAAATCCTTCCGTACGTGTACCCGAGTTTGTAATTTGGACAAAAATATAGCATGGTTCAAACAAGTAATGTACTTATTAAAAGTCAAAGATTAGAAATCGATTAGCACAGTAGCTGAATGATTATCCTCGAACATATTACTTGTAGAGTCATTTTCGATTCCCCCAGGTAAAAAGTAATTGTATGGCTCACAAATATTGTTCTCTATCGGAGGTTGTGGATATATTATTATAAGGCGCAAATGAGCTCTCCTTGATGATAAGTGATTACCGTCGCCCACATACATCTGCAACACCATAGATGCTGCAGGTGCGTTGCCGGTCTTTAAGGATATTTGGGAGATGGGAGTGAAGAGGAGGGGAATAGGGTGGGGATGTAGGCCTCCGGTTACCTCACTCACCGAACGAAACGCAGAAGCACAAGATGCCTCTACTTGACGCCGGTATTCTGCGAGGCCGTGGTATCTATCCGGTCGAGCTGGCCCATTCGAGCAGCAGCTAAAGCCGCCGCTTGGCTCTACCACGCTTATTTGACTTTAATATGTCGGACTTTATTTAATTTCTTTTATGTAAATTGTATAATAGGTTATCTAATATTGAACAATATATTATATTTTATTTTTATTTAGTTATATAATGTTTATTTGTATTCCTTTATCAAAGCATTACAAAGGTATTCTCAGCCAGGCAACCCGAGGCGTGGAGAGATATTGTGAAAATATGTATTGCAATTTATTTCATTTGTTCAATTTTTATGCCTTATCTTCAATAGCTAAATAGTTAATGAACTTTATAAACCATAAATTGTAAACACCGACATAATTTATTGCCAATACACTATTATCATTATCATTATTATGGTTAATCCATCAGCCTATATTGCCATCATCGTAATAAGATACGAATAAGGAAATATGAAAAGGAAAATCTTATCGCGGCGGAAATGTGTCGTAATACTTACAAGGGCATGTGACCCTCTCAAAATGAGTGAATCCTTTACTTAACTGTAGCATGTTTATAGTCTGCTTCTTTATTTTTACATGAATTATTACTGTGTAGCAAATTTCATTTTATATTTTTATATTGGATTAAATACCTTGCGTGAATTTACAGTAGTAGTCGACGAAACCTTTTCATGTATCGTCGGTCCTGGGTTTCAAACACCGAGTATAATTTATGAAATGAGGCAATATTTGAACAAAAGACGAGTCACTACTTGTATTTTATTGTGTTTTTTAATTCACTTTGTATTGCATACACTAAGGGCTACAATGGGCGGACTTTATGCCTTGAGCCATTCTCTGCCAGTCAATCCAGGGAGAAACAGAACAATATTGGCAGATCCTATTGGAAAATAACAACAAAAAAAATTAATAATACAAAGAAATGTAAACTCTAACACAATTACATACTAATTAAAATATATAAAGATGCACTATAATATATGAAAACGTACATAAATACACTTATAATATTACATATACATTTATATTCCTAAATAAGTAAAAGTTTACGTGGAATTAATAAGACTAATATACTTCAGAAAATATTGCCGAATCAGACTTTTGAAAGTTTTTATTGGGTGCGTTTCTGACGTCGTTGTTAAAGGAGTTCCAGAAGAGAATAGCTTTATAGTGTATCTGAATTCATTTATTAAGTCAGCTGACATTACTAATAATCCTGTTAACCACACCAACTATTCATTACAACTTGTAGCTGGAGTGTTTCGGGACAATATTCTAGACAATAAGGCGGATTCGTACTTGTGACTTCATATTTCGCAGGCTATAGCCTATCGGCGCATTCCTCTAAGCCTGACGCTTCTTCTTTACGGTTTGATATCATTGTACTTTATATATATATATTATTTATTTGAGCGTTGGGTTCCAAAGCTAATGGACATTCCACCACACTAAAATCCTTCCGTACGTGTACCCGAGTTTGTAATTTGGACAAAAATATAGCATGGTTCAAACAAGTAATGTACTTATTAAAAGTCAAAGATTAGAAATCGATTAGCACAGTAGCTGAATGATTATCCTCGAACATATTACTTGTAGAGTCATTTTCGATTCCCCCAGGTAAAAAGTAATTGTATGGCTCACAAATATTGTTCTCTATCGGAGGTTGTGGATATATTATTATAAGGCGCAAATGAGCTCTCCTTGATGATAAGTGATTACCGTCGCCCACATACATCTGCAACACCATAGATGCTGCAGGTGCGTTGCCGGTCTTTAAGGATATTTGGGAGATGGGAGTGAAGAGGAGGGGGAATAGGGTGGGGATGTAGGCCTCCGGTTACCTCACTCACCGAACGAAACGCAGAAGCACAAGATGCCTCTACTTGACGCCCTCTACTTGACGCCGGTATTCTGCGAGGCCGTGGTATCTATCCGGTCGAGCTGGCCCATTCGAGCAGCAGCTAAAGCCGCCGCTTGGCTCTACCACGCTTATTTGACTTTAATATGTCGGACTTTATTTAATTTCTTTTATGTAAATTGTATAATAGGTTATCTAATATTGAACAATATATTATATTTTATTTTTATTTAGTTATATAATGTTTATTTGTATTCCTTTATCAAAGCATTACAAAGGTATTCTCAGCCAGGCAACCCGAGGCGTGGAGAGATATTGTGAAAATATGTATTGCAATTTATTTCATTTGTTCAATTTTTATGCCTTATCTTCAATAGCTAAATAGTTAATGAACTTTATAAACCATAAATTGTAAACACCGACATAATTTATTGCCAATACACTATTATCATTATCATTATTATGGTTAATCCATCAGCCTATATTGCCATCATCGTAATAAGATACGAATAAGGAAATATGAAAAGGAAAATCTTATCGCGGCGGAAATGTGTCGTAATACTTACAAGGGCATGTGACCCTCTCAAAAATGAGTGAATCCCTTTACTTAACTGTAGCATGTTTATAGTCTGCTTCTTTATTTTTTACATGAATTATTACTGTGTAGCAATTTCATTTTGTATTTTTATATTGGATTAAATACCTTGCGTAAATTGACCGATTGGATTAAATACCTTGCGTGAATTTACAGTAGTAGTCGACGAAACCTTTTCATGTATCGTCGGTCCTGGGTTTCAAACACCGAGTATAATTTATGAAATGAGGCAATATTTGAACAAAAGACGAGTCACTACTTGTATTTTATTGTGTTTTTTAATTCACTTTGTATTGCATACACTAAGGGCTACAATGGGCGGACTTTATGCCTTGAGCCATTCTCTGCCAGTCAATCCAGGGAGAAACAGAACAATATTGGCAGATCCTATTGGAAAATAACAACAAAAAATTAATAATACAAAGAAATGTAAACTCTAACACAATTACATACTAATTAAAATATATAAAGATGCACTATAATATATGAAAACGTACATAAATACACTTATAATATTACATATACATTTATATTCCTAAATAAGTAAAAGTTTACGTGGAATTAATAAGACTAATATACTTCAGAAAATATTGCCGAATCAGACTTTTGAAAGTTTTTATTGGGTGCGTTTCTGACGTCGTTGTTAAAGGGAGTTCCAGAAGAGAATAGCTTTATAGTGTATCTGAATTCATTTATTAAGTCAGCTGACATTACTAATAATCCTGTTAACCACACCAACTATGCATTACAACTTGTAGCTGTAGTGTTTCGGGACAATATTCTAGACAATAAGGCGGATTCGTACTTGCGACTTCATATTTCGCAGGCTATAGCCTATCGGCGCATTCCTCTAAGCCTGACGCTTCTTCTTTACGGTTTGATATCATTGTACTTTATATATATATTATTTATTTGAGCGTTGGGTTCCAAAGCTAATGGACATTCCACCACACTAAAATCCTTCCGTACGTGTACCCGAGTTTGTAATTTGGACAAAAATATAGCATGGTTCAAACAAGTACTTAATTAAGTACTTATTAAAAGTCAAAGATTAGAAATCGATTAGCACAGTAGCTGAACGATTATCCTCGAACATATTACTTGTAGAGTCATTTTCGATTCCCCCAGGTAAAAAGTAATTGTATGGCTCACAAATATTGTTCTCTGTCGGAGGTTGTGGATATATTATTATAAGGCGCGAATGAGCTCTCCTTGATGATAAGTGATTACCGTCGCCCACATACATCTGCAACACCAGAGGTGCTGCAGGTGCGTTGGCGGTCATTAAAAATATTTGGGAGAAGGGAAGGAGAATGAGGAGGGGGATGGGGATGGGGCTTCCGATTACCTAACTGACCGAAGAAAACGCAGAAGCTCAAGATGCCTCTACTTCAAGCAGGTATTCTGTGAGCATGTGGTACCAACCCGGTCGAGCCGGCCAATTCGAGCAACAGCAAAAGCCGCCTATGATTAAAAAAAAAACTTCAATTATTAAAATATTTACTTGATAGATTACATAAAGTATTTGATCATTAAATCGTTTGGCATGTAAATTATTAATGTGTATATCTCTGAATACCTACACAAATATGTTCATCGGAAAAATTCAATACACGGGCCTTGAATGCAATTCGTAAAAAATTCAATACTCAGGTATTGAATTTGAAAATAGAATGCTTTGGATGACGATCGTTCCCCGACAGTAAAAAAAGAAACACGGCAAATGAGTAAAATAACAGTTGCAAAAGTCTAACAATTCAAACGAGTAATACAAAAGAAAACCATCTTGTATTTCTTTTTAAATGGAACCTGAAGCCTCGCCTTGTGAGTTATCATCTGACTTTACGAGCGGCTTTAAGTAACGCGGTGAGGAAATAGTTTCACTCCGATCTTGTTACGGTTTATGCATCAGAATGTGTAGGGCATAGCGTACTTCTATTCGTTAGTGTTTACATACATTCTGAGAGATATTTTACATGTATTTTAAGGTGCAAGTAGAGACTTATACGTACTGGACATACTGGACTACATAAATACTGGATTGGATAAAGGTTTATATCGTTCGAAAGCTAATGACTCAAAAAAAGCATTGATCAGAACAGTATTAATGACACATGTAATTTCCAGGAGCCCTAAACATAAAAAGTGTGATAAATTTACGGATCTGTTTACTAAGAATCAAACATCATAAATAAAACTATTCGGTACTCGTAGATTATACGCGGATGAGAACCAGAGAACTTCCGTGTTCAAATATTTTTGTGCCTAAATATCAAGAAATTATGCGAATTGAACAATTTCCGCATAATAGACATTTTGCTCATTAGAGGTAGCTATTGCTTAATATACTTTTCCTGTAATTGGATGTCTTGCTAATTAGACGACTTTTGATCATGTAATTTGATAAACAAGACACTGGGGAAAAACAAACCTGCTTTAAGTTAAAAAAAAAATAGCAGCTGTAAATATCACACAGGTAGAAGACCACATCGCGCTATTTTAAAAGATTTTTTAAAAAATTGTTACAATAAATAGGCAGTTCATAATCACAAGAAATAACGTTTTATTAAAATGGTGGCCAACGTACAAGCGACTGACCCTGATGGTAAGTGACTACCAACACCCTCGTACATCTATAACATCATAGGAGCTGCATGTCCGTTTCCGGCTTTTAAGGATGTTTGGGTAGAGAGAGTAAGTCTACCTCACTTATCGACAACAAGCAGAAGCACAAGATACCTCTACTTCACTTCTGTATTCCGCGAGGTTATAGTACTCGCCCGGTCCAGTCGGCCCAGTTGGCTCAACAGCAAAAGCCGCCGCTTGGCTATACCACGTGAAATGTTCACCTATCCATTACTTGTAGGTACTCTAATTGAGGAGCTGTATGTGCGTTGCCGGCCTTCAAAGATATTTGGCGGAGAGAAAGGGTTATTGGGGGAAAGGGCGAGGGGAGAAATGGCGAGGGGGGAAAGGGGGGAAAACACGAGGCGTAGTGGGCCTCCAGTTACATGATTCACCGAACGAAACGTTGAAGCACAAGATGACTGTACTTCACACCGGTATTCTGCGAGGCCGTGGTACCACTGAGGACGAGACGGACCATTCCAACAGCAGTATCAAAAGCCGCAGCATGGCTCTGCCACGTAATGAAAATTAACTGAAGATCGAAGAACGGAGAGTTCAAGTTAAATACAAAAACCCACTCAGTATACGATAAAGAATGAAAACATGTATTACAGAGCTTTCATATTGTATCTTGGTAATGTTTCGATGAAATTACACGCACGCAATAAAAATCTAATCATAAAGTTCACAAAAACATTTTATTGCGATATTTGTCCCAAGTGTTAATATTACACTATAAGCCTCTTTCCTAAGTAAAGTAACGACATAAATAAGTTTTATGATAGTAAAATGACACTATCGCTGAGCCCGAAATGTAGAGCGAAATAATATAACAACTTTGACTTCTAAAGTCAACCTTAGGAAGTTTAATTTTGGTCTGGTATTTTTCAAGATCGTTAGCCCGTCGTCTGTTAGTAGTGAAAGTAGTTCAGTAGTTTTAAAGCATTTACCCTTAGTGGGGCTAACGACACCCACGGGAAGAAAAGGTGTGACAAATTCTTACGCTGATACCATACGACTTTCATATTACATATATAAGTAATCACCCCTGTCACACTTACTTACTTACTCCATAGGCATTACAGATCGAAATTAGGTTTTAATTTATTTAACCCTTAACGAGTTTATTCCTTAAGTTTGACATTTTACATACTTTCAAGGGGTCCCTTAGTTACTTCACACGATACCTACATACCCAGACAAACAACCGGAGAGCAAACTTTTATACCACTACCACACAATGTTCGATTCACTGCCATTATATATTTTTTTTCTATGGTGTGGTATTTACATTGATGAAGAAGTTATAGTAATAAAACATTACGACAAAACTAAAGCAAATTCGATTACGGTCGTCTATTAGAAAAGGTCTTTGACTAACAGTGAACTGTATACTACTGCTATTGAAGTAGTAAAACAATACACAACATAAAACCGGCCAAGTGCGAGTAGTAGCGCACCGGGGATTCCGTACAACCACACAGTACTCGTATAATATCTTTTTTTTTATATATATACCAAAAAAAATGTGTTTACTTACATTCACTTCGGGATTATTAGTACACGTCGCTCTCACACTTGACCGTATCACACGTTTATAAAAACACGTCAATTATCCCCTTCATTTTTACATTATTTTTACAATATGCTTCACAATAATATTAGACGTAACACAAGACGGATGGACGTACGGATGGACGGGAGGACGTACGGTCGGCGTACGCTTAGTAAAAAGATGGCGATATATTATTATAAATTGTATAAGTGGTACACATAATAGTACTATTATCCAAAATATTCAACATTTTATTTGAACCCTAGTCAGAGCTGTATGTCAACTCGTGAGTTCAAAGCAAATAAAGGTTCAACATATTTTACCACTTAGACAGGAAATTACATTTACTTTTAATACTAACAAAACCCCTTACATTGAAATATGAGTGGTACCTAAAAGCGTCCGTGGCTGAAGAAGTTTCTCGTAAATGTGCGAAGAAAGAAATAATAATTTTCGTACAAGTGAAAATCACCGAGGATTTCTGAATGGTTTCTCGTGATATTAACACGACAGTGGGAATATTACAATAATTTCTGATTACTATTAGATTTAATCAACAGAACGGTATATATATATATTTTCCCATAAAAAAAATTCTCAGAAGAAAAAGTGATGTATGGTTTGCAGACACCAGAATCTCGTTCAATCTAGACTTTGCACACTTAAAAGTACACAAATGTGTATATATATATGGTAAGTGATCACTATCACCCACGTACATTTGCACGTACATTGCCGGCCTTTAATGGATATTTGGGAGATGGGAGCTCCCTCCGGTCAGCAGGGGGATAGAGAAAGCGAGTGGGGTGAACCGCAGAAGCACAGGGTCTCGCCTCTACTTCACGCAGGTATTCTGCGGGGTCGTGGATAGTTCCACGGGTTAGTCCCCGATCGAGCTGGCTCATTCCTGCAGCAGCTAAAGCTGCTGCTTGGCTCTACCGCATTAAAAAGAGTTCCGTCTGTCCATCTGTATGTCACCGATCTCCGGCTCGTAGACGGAATGAGTAACAGTCCTGAAGTTTGAATATTTGGTATAGAATGTTGACCCAAAACTAAACATTGAATTAGAAATTCAATGAATTTATTTTCCTACGCATTAAAATGGCGCCGAAAAAAAAATATTTTTGTTTATTATTTTACTTTATCTTAAATATAATTCAATTGCTGACAGAGGGACTATACGTTTCCTTTAAAATGTATAATTTGGTTTCGATAAATTTGTTCCCTACGGAGTTCCTTTCGCCTGTTGCTTTTCCGTCAGAGGAACTTCGTAACGGAACGGTGGAAGATAGTAAAAAAAAAACACCACGATGAACGATATTTGACTTCTCTAACGTCAAATAATTAAACAACGAAAATTTCGCTTGATTCTGTGCCGTTTTTGTGAAGTGTGGTAAATGGTATATAGTACGATAGTCGAGAGGTAATGCAGCCGAGCGGTTCGGAGATCTGCCTCCGATTTCGGAGAATCGTGTTCAATCTGCCAAGTGGTTCCAAATAAGCTCTTTCACCAGAGCTTTTAATGGGTTGTAAGACCTATGACTAGACGTCTGTCCACCTTAGTATTGGGTATAAGAGTGTGATAGCTTTTTTATTGCTCTTCCGATGGGTATCAAATAAAATAATAGTGGTATCTGTTCATAGTATTTGGAAGTTTTTTTTTTATAGAAAAGACGGCAAACGTGCTAGCGATTCACCTGATGGTAAGTGTTTACCGTCGCCCACATACATCTGCAATACCATAGATGCTGCAGGTCTTTGAGGTTATTTAGGAGATGGGAGGGAAGAGGAGGGGAATAGTGAGGGGGAGTGGGCCTCGGGTTAACTCACTCACCGATCGAAACGCAGAAGTACAAGATGCCTCTACTTCACGTCGGTATTCTGCGAGGCCCTTGTACCAACCCGGTCAAGCCGGCCCATTCGAGCAGCAGCAAAAGCCGCCGCTTGGCTCTATCACGCCTAACGTGGTCTTAAACGGCCACGTACCCTATCAACATCTTTAGCGTTATATCGGATATAGAAAGATACGGAACTGAAGAGTGATTGCCTTTACCAATACTTGGTCTTGATTTCTTGCGAATGTGACTTTGCGTAAATTGTTATAAACTGTACTTGTAGGGGTAAAAATATGGAGTGCGTTAATGCCTACGCAACTACTTACGCACTATAACAGCGCAATTTACTGTTTCCCTATTCCTGACTCCGAGCAAGACAAGACCTACGGCGATGGTCTTGGAGAGAATTCGTTATCCACGTGAGATAGATAACTGAGTATTTAGGTGCGTCTGAGCTTCTACCGTCTAGCCAAAAGGGAGATAGAGAAGATATACTATCTCCCGGTCGCGGATGTTTGCGAAAGCGTTCTATCTACTCGCTATGCGACGAAGGTCGATTTACTCTCGAGGGTTTTATTCATTTAGTACAATTTTAAAAATTAATTATTAAGTTGTGTGTAACGTGTATTAAGGCATTACCGAAACCTAAAAAATCTTAAGTAATATCATAGCGTATCCCTGTCCCCTTTATACTATATTTTTACGTATTTAGTAACAAATGAACAACAAACCACACGACTTATAAAAATACATGTCACAATATAAATAAAACTCAACGTATTCAGTAAAGCCGTCAGTTGAATGTGACTCATGATAGTTTTGGCATGGCACAAAGGAAACTATGCCAAAGGCTAGTGACAATGGAAATGACAAAAAAGAGCTGAATAGTTATACGATTCAGTTGCTTTTGTATACGAATGTCTTTTAACAATTTTTCTTGTAGGTGACTAAATGACAACTAAATTGTAATATTTTTATCATATAAAAGATATATGATCATTTTATACTTGGAGCCAAGCGGTAGGTAGTAGCGCCTCACAGAATACCGGCGTGAAGTAGCGGTATATTGTGCTTCTGCGTATCGTCCGCTGAGTGAGTTAACCGTAGGCACATTTCTATGTTATGACTATATTGATACTTAAACACTAAAATGTTAGTAAAAATTAAAACTTAATAACTATGTTTGTACTTAAACACTAATTGGGATTTAGTTCTCTTTGGGAGTTATCTGTAACAAACTTGCCTGCTATCATGCGCAGGATACTGCTCCCACGGACTCTGATTAATAGCGATGCTGTTTTCTGGCACCAAAGATTGCATCAAAGCCGCGCCTTGACAAACAGCGCCGGACGCACTACAGTGGCAGCCGCAGCAGCATCCTAAACGTTTTTTTATATTAGATTCGAGGAACATGGTAAGCCCTTTGAGCTTAACGAAACCTCAAGCTCGATATAGTATAGGGATCTGCAGTACTTTTTTTTATGGGAAAGGGGGCAAACGAGCCAGCGACTCATCTTATGTTGAGTGTTTACCGTTACCGTATCGATTAAAGATATTTGAGTGATGAGGGGATGAGATTTGGGAGAGGCAGCAAACGGACCTCCGGTTATTTATTTATTTTATTTAGACTTCATTTAAATACCTTTATAAAAGTATTACAAAGGGCGGACTAAATGCCTCTTGGCATTCGCTGCCAGTCCACCCGAGACGTGGAGAGATATTGTAAAGGTGCAAAACATTAAAGTTGTTGATGCATACTAACAAAATAGATACATATAAACAAATTTGAATACATATAAATATATATATCGTAGGACGAGAGCCAGAAGAAGCAAATCCATTATTTATACCTCTCACTCCGGGACACATGTATGCCTATTACATTTTGAACAATAACACACGTGAATCATCCTAGTAACTGGATTGCGATAAGATAGATTATATATTTAACTAAATAGACTAATAATCGTATGTCCTGGTACATACATAAACCTGCAAACATTATATATGCATCATACAAATGCTTGTCCCTAACGTAATTCGCACCCGGAACCCAGAGCTTCGGAGGCAGTCTATCGGGCCGTCTTAAATATATGAAATTAAAACAGGAATGAATGTTGTTCTTCTTTTTAGTTTAAGGGGGTCTGTATATGCCATCTTTTTTTTCCCAAAGTCAACTTCATCTGCATGCCGTTCAGCCTAAGGACTACCGAACAAAGCGCTGGCGATTGATTGAAGTCGGAAAATACATTTAAATGTGCGGAAGCAGATTAGTGACGACAAGCCACATTTCTAGTGGGAGGGTAAAGTCACTGCGTTAATCAATCCGCCTGCACAGCTGGGCAGTACGGTTAAATCTTCCATGCATGGCAAGTCAGCTTCTTTGCGATTTTAATGGAGAAGAAATATATAAGCTGTAAAAGAAAGAAATACCAAAAGAGAATAGAAAAGATCTTTATGTAGCTGCAGTTCTGAAACACATTTAGTGTCATAGTGGAAGAGCAATCCATTTCATCAGTTCAATCATCACATAACTTTTATGTATACTTTTCTATATAACTCTTTTACAGGGTATTACAAATCATCTCTACAAAATTACTTAAATATAAAATGCTACATTTTTAAACTGGAATAAGTAAAAAAAAAATAGATTTTATGTTCTTAATATTTCCACATTCCGTTGTTCATATAATATAAAAGGAAACATCTCACCAAAATATTCATATCTCAAATCGTCACAGCTCGGATGAAATAAACACGCGATATCAGCATTCGGCCGATGGATCCCTCATTTATATGAAATAAGTCATACAGAAAGGAGGAAGGATTCGATTACGTATTCGATTTGTCACCAATAGTGTGTTTACTATGCGTACTACCTACTTGAATTAAGGCGCCCAAGGGCTTTTATAATTAACGTTTGAATACATTTTTGCAATTGCAGTACGTATTAGGGCATATTTAAAAATTAATAGAACATCTGAAACCTTTTTCTTACCGCGAGTATTATAAGGCGGATTATATACGTCAAAAAAAGTCAGATCGAAATACACAGACTCGTGACAGACGGCAGCGTCAATGGTACGAGGCGTCTGGTACTGCCATCACCATGCCGTCCATCGAACGTAGTTATTACGACAAATCTTCCCATGGTTTTGCGAGTCTGTATGGCTTATGTCCAGCTGTGGACTATTAACAAGCTGATTATCAAGAACAATGAAAATGTTACTGTATTTTGTTACAACTTCTAGTGGACAAGTTCTGGCTCAATCCCTCAACATCAATTGCTATATTAAGAATATTAAAAAAAAAACTATTTCCGAGTCTTTCCATGTGGAATTGAGCGAAGGTTTTTTTTCTTAAATGTTTAAAATAATGAAAAACAATGGTTCTATTAACAAAGACGATAAGCACGTAATGATGTAATTGTCCATGTTTCGAATATAAAAGGTGAGTATACATTCAGGATTACCGTTAATACCGTATCATTTCCAGTTCAGTAACTTGAAAACATTTTCTAATGCAGAGGTGAAAAGTTTTCACGAATACGTGTTCAGTCGGTATTAGAACTTTCTGGACTAGAATCGGTTCCTTGCTTCGATGCTTTGTTTGAATAGACATCGTAACGATACTGAAAAACTTAAAATAATATAAACTATGTTTATGTTAAAATTGTTAATGTTAAAATTTCCATTCATTTCGGGTTTGCAAATCCTACCCACGTTTTTTAACTCTTGTTTTTTTTTAAATTATCTTTTTATTAGAATCTGGTTTAATTAACTTGTGAGATTATTACTTTCTTTTTATTCTGTGCAATTTGGTCATGTATAAAATATACAAAAAAAAAGACCTATGGAGTTTCTTTTCCGCCTCTTTCTTCTCCATCAGAGGAGCCTCATTACAAAATGGTGGTAATTGACAAACAAACTTTGTACGCAAAATAAAGAATTTTCATTCATTCATTCATTCGGTCCTGTGTTAGTATAACAGTCGTAGTCAATATTTAGGCAATACATAAATGAATGGTTCTCGGGTCTTGTTGTATTTTGTTGCGTCCAAAGCCTCTGATACTGAAGTAAATCGTGCCTCAAAACTTATCGCATAAATGTTATTTTACTCACCCTTGCGGCACAAGGGAGGGATCCCTCACGCGGTTGACAACTGCCGATGGTGATTGGAAATTGACGCGAGGATATAACTTCTTCGGCACCGTCCTGATATGCATTGAATTAAAAACTTTTTATTAATATTGTATTTCTGTACGTGGCAGAGCCGAGCAGTGGTTTTTGCTGCTGCAGAATACTAAAGGGAAATAGAGTCGTTCAGTAAGCGAGGTTATCGGAGGCCCAAACCCCATCCACATCCCCCATCCTCATAGCCCTTTCAACACCCAAATATCCTTAGAGACTCGCAACGCCTCTGCAACCCCTCTGGTGTTACAGATGTACGTGGGCGACCGTAACCACTTACCATCGGGTAAGCCTTGCTCGTTTACCCCTTGTCCCATTCAAAAAGGCATGTATAACGTTTGTGTAAACACATTTGTCCCATTCATTATTCTACCGTAGGGTGTGTGGTGGTGCCGGCACCGGGATTAGAGCCACCAGATCACACGAAAATAAAAAATAAGCCCTGGCCGCTACGCGTTCACAGTTTTGTAATTTAATTACTCTAAGTGAAATATTTTAGAGCTTCAAACAAGAGCACACAACGAACAATCATTCGAAAGAAATCACTTTCGCCTAATGTTCAGTTTCAACAACGTTACGATTGCTGAATTTAATTATTTTGTACGTAATTAAATAGTGTAAGGGAGAAGAAACTCTCAATATGTCAAACTCGTCTGCTAGCTGTGCACTGTGATAATTGCTGATACTACTAATGCCGTCGCAAACTTGTCGAATTCAAATCTCGCAGACTAATAATGGCGAGCAGCATCACTCGTGCGAAGGTATCACCTGTACTGGGCTCACCGACCCGCCTGTATTGCGAAGTGAGCCCAGCAAGAAAAAGAAAATATATTATAATTGCAACCATAATACATATATCGTTACAATATCCTAAAGCGATCCTTCATGTCTATGATTGTAGAAAATTTTAACATACACGATAATCTATGGTGTTTACACTAGGCGAGCCTAGTAAACATTTTACTGACACTTCTTCCGTATAATAAAACTGAAAAATAGAAATAATAAAGAAATGCCTACTTGCTTCCGCTTTCTTGGAGTGACGTTCAGGAGTGTACTTGATAAAGATCTAAATAAATTTAATAATAACTTAATCAAATCTCATTTAGATAACCGATTTAACTACAACTAACCTATATAACTTTAATTTAAAACGATTTAAATTTAATACATTAAAATCTCTCTTCTTTATCTTTTTTATTTAACAGCCCAATGCAAAAGCCTTCCCCCTGTAATCACAAGCTTAACAAGTGAATTGGCAATTGCAGTACCAAATAATTTGTGTCTTAGATGCTCGTCACCAGCTTGCTTATTATCGGTCTGGTAGTTTTCGAGTATTTCTAAGCAATTTATTTAGACTTTTCGCTGGCGTATTTTTTTATACTATGTTCTGAATTCAACTTTAAAACCGGACCATAGGTGAGTGTGTCCGTTATGTTATTAAAATTGAAATCTAAAATAAAAATATCCAAAAAATCGTTAATATAAAATTTATGAAATTCATCAACAGATTTTTCTATCTGTGATATGAATAAATTTCCGACTATGTCTAATTAAATAACGACGTGTCCAGAAAAATAAATATTGTAACGTTATTTTGAAGAGGGTGACATGACTTAAGCTATGGTCGGAACAAATTAATTAAAAAAGAAACCTGATTGTATCGTCGCAGTGCTGAGAAAATGGGCACGTTTAATTTATAAAGAAAAAAAAATGAATTGACAATTTTCGAGTACGTGCTTATTTATAGCCAGAATATCAGCTTAACCAGACGGACGGAGACCGTCTCTCGTAATACAACGTAGATTATAAAAACAAATAACTGTTTAAACGATTAGAAAACGTATTTCACATTTTTGATAGGTTCAGAAACATCTACATCAAATTACAAGTCGTCAGATCGCATTATCTCATGTTCAAATAAGGGGTGTGGAAAGTTTGAATGACATTTTCATAATTATTGGTAAATTTAGCAAAGAAGCAAATGCATTCATTTTCATTCTTTAGTATATTTTTTTTTCTTGGAATTCAACTGTGAAATCAGTTTAAAGAATTTTTTTCTTGTCAATTATTTTAGCCCCCCTCCCCCCTAACACACACACTCACACACATACACAGAGAGAGAGAGAGAGAGATAGTCATATATACATATGCAAACTAACTCTGCTCGCATGTTACTTAATATTTTAGTAAATATAGATAATATATTTCGTTAATTTAAGATATGGAAGAGCGGCGTCTCCTGGCATAGGCATTTATTTGCCTAAAAGGAGTCTCCAGATAATAGTTACATGTATTCTCGAACGAAAAAAAAAATATATTTTTATTTATTCTAAAAATACTGTACACGTTTTTTTATCTACCGCATTACAAATCATCAATTTTGCATATCAAATTTCAAGACTATTTCATTTTGTTATCGAGATAAGTACAGTGGTAAAAATTGTCATTATGACGGCATGCTATAAATCCACCGCTGAACATAGGCGTCCCACGAATACTGTCACAATGCATGGTCCTTAACCACCTGCATTTTGAATGCAAGTGGCTCCTTAATAGTTTATTTGTATGTAATACTGTATTAGTAAATTAATACAATCTTATATCATATTTAAAAGAGACACTAAATTAGAGGTGCTGAAAGGGTATTTGGGAGATGGAAGAGTGGATGAGAAGGGGGAGGGGGAGGGAGAGTGGGCCGAACGAACCGCAGAAGCACATGATGCCTCTACTTTACGGTATTCTGCGAGGACGTGGTTTTTACCACGGGTTGTTAACCCGGTCGGGCCGGCCCATTCGAGCAGCAGCAAAAGCCACCGCTTTACCCTACCACACTGGCTAAGCACTTACATTAGACTGTCTGTTCGTTTATTGTATTTATTGAATAAAACAAAACTCGTTACTACGTTTATTTCAATGAACAAAGACGAGAAACAACAATGCTAACAGGCCAAATATTAAACGCCTTAGAATTCTCACTGAAAATGCCTCGCATAATAGAAAACACTTTAAGTCTGAAACGCAACTTTCCAGAGAGGATAATACGCTCTATAATTAAACGGCTCTCAAAGTGTAAACCAGTTTAGGCTGCTGTATTTAAATTAACTGAAATTTTGTCGTGTTTTCATAAACGAAGTCTTAATTATAATAATAAAGAAATACAGTTCTGGATGCATTTGTAACACTTCTATTTATACGTTTTCTACGTATTATAGATCACAAAAACTAAAGTGTGTGTGTGGCGAGCTCATTTCAGAAGATAGAAGAATAGCTGATACAATACGACTTGTCTAATATAACAGGAAAACATCTAAAATGCATTAAACCGGGAAATATATAAAAAGAAGAGACGAAAGTTGGTCGAGAACATATAAATAAGTGTTTTCTAATTCCAACAATGAGTTTTGAAAATTATATTTCATTACGCTGATAGCCCGACAGCTTAGTTGGTAGTGACCCCACCTTCGAAGCCGGGGGTTGCGGGTTCGAATCCCGCAAGTTTGCAACATTTGTTTCTATGTGATTGTTTATCTATGTATGTATTTGTGTCTTATCACAATCCAGTTAACAAGACACAGTCAATCCTAGTTTGGGATCGAATGACATGTGTTATTGAGAATAAAAAGCTAATAATGATGACTTATTATTGACAATTATTATTATTTCTTTTACTAGTTTCACAAAACATTTAATTTTTTTATTATTTCAACACTTCATTATAACTGAATACCCTGAAGTTTCCGTAAGGCGAAAACTAGTAAAATAAATAATAACGAAATAAAACAATAAGTTTCACCAAGTGACAACAATCACTAGAATAAATTAATAATTACCTAATTAAATAAAAAAAACGGCATATAAGTGGATGATTAATTTAATTTCCGAGACACATTGAAAGGGTTAAAAATAATAGAACACCATAAATATGAAAGGGTTATTTTATTTCAATGCTATTTCCACTGACATGTCTCGTCCGATTTAACCATTCTCTCCAGCTTAAACGTTTAATAAATATTTGTCCGAGAATTAAATTTTCGCTATCCATGATGTTTTAGGAAAACTTTAAATGTGAATGAAAAAGTTTAGAAAACATAATTACATGAGCTTAAAATATATTTACGTAAATCGTACCTACCTACTTGTGCATGGTATGGGATTACGACACCCGTGAAGATATATAACCTATACCGTAAAGATATATGTGATAACCGACCGGCTTCGGGGCATATACCGCTGTAACGATAGGTTGTGGGGTTACATTACCTTAGCTTGCTTGCTCGAGGGTAGGAAATTTAGGAAATAAAAAGTACTACTACTTTTTACAAAAGTATATATAGTGCAATAAATGTATCACTGAACTACAGTTCATAGTATCTATCACATCACTATCACAATGTATAGTACAAATATTAATATTGTGTTACATTAAAATAAAAGAGTTACTTGTGCACAGTGAAATTCAGTACTTAAAGTGCTAGTATCTTCGCAATATTTAATGCGTGTAGGTAACGATCTGACAGATTCCATAGTTATATGCTGCTGCTCGAATGGGCCGGGGAAGTACCATGGTATGGCCATTTTTTTTTATTATTATTTAAAGACAAAACAAAATTAAGTGCTTAATATGTCTCTTCTTTTGTTGGTGACAACGACTGTATTAATATAAAACTGTATAAAAGTTGTGTCTGTACATTGTTAATATATAAAAAGCATCTTGGGATATGACCTAAGCCTGTCTCCGGATTCCAAAAAACAATTGTTTTTTTTTTATGGGAAAAGGAGCAAACGAAAACGAAAGGGTGAGTGGGCCTCCGGTTATATCACTCACCGAACGAAACGCAGAAACACAAGATGTCTCTACTTCAAGCCGGTATTCTGTGAGATCTTACTACTCCGGTCGAGATGGCCAATTCCAGCAGCAGCAAAAGGTAGAGACCACATACCAAAACGTGTCTGCATATTGTGTTATCTGTGTCCAGTTTTCAATTTTCAAATGCTTATGATTCTAAAATCCGAAGCAATACCGTCATTGGTCTGTACTAGTTGTTTACTTAAAACTTACTTGACTGATTTGGACTAATTTTACTTACGCAAAATGTCAGGATCGATCAGAGCAGGATTTATATACTACAAAAGAAATGAGGCTATTTTAATGTCTCTACTTGTAAAATAAAGAGCGAGACATTTTCTTAAGGAAAAAAATATCGGAATTTTCCAGTATGTGATCTATTTACGAAAGCCAAAACAATATTTGAATGAATAAAAACAAAATTAAACGCGATAAAATACGTAAATAATAGTCAATTCAATTCAATTGATTTCTTTTCAAAATATTTCAATATTTCCACTTTTAATATTCGTGAGTCTATTAAACGTGAATCATTATTACTAACAGCATACTAAATAAGTTTACGCCGTAATCATAGATTGTATGCGATTGAAATTTCGGACGAAAGGTAGTTTGAGTCGTTACTAAATTGTACGGTTAGTCGTATTTACAGTTAAATCGTTTTTCAATCCCATCCAATAAAAAACATCGTAATTATTAAAATTAAGAGATTATGTTTCCATACTTGATTACTTAACTAAAACTTCAGTATCTGAAAATATTTATAGAATGTAAAATAACAGAACAAACAACGCAACATTGAGTGGAATAAGGAAGATTGTGAAATGAAGGACCTTCACTTTTATTTGCTGACGTAATTACACAGGGATTATTATTTTTAAGGACCTCGAATTATTTTTGCCTCCGGTCGAAATATCTGAAGCAATTTTTCGGAATAAATACACTAAGAATGCATACTTTTACAATATTAATTGGAGGATTAGGTCGTTTGAGTGTGATGAATATTTTTTAAAAAATACGCCATTGAAATTTTTTATAAACGTACCATGAAATATATCTAAAAACATTTAAATTATAACAAAATTAAAATATACTGGATATTTCAATGCAAGTACGTGGTAGAGTCAAGCAAATGTTATTGCTATCGCTCGCATGGGTCGGCATCGTGTGCTTCTGTGTTCAAATTCCCTTAAAGTTCGGCAACCTGCAGCTTTTCCCGTCTTGCAGACGTACATGGGCGACGGTAATCACTTACCATCAGATGAGCCGCTCGGTCATTTAGTACCTTCGCCATAAAAAAGTAATAAACGCAATTGTTTGAGCTTTTGTATACGTTTAGGCTAATAGCAATAAAGCTTAAAATACTTAAAAAATAAAGTATCTTCGTTAGCTACCAAAATGTAATTTTAAACTTCTTGCAAGTCAGATATCTAATGAATGTCAGATATCACATGTACGTCGCCACTCATTGTAATAGATTACGTTAAAAAAAAAGTTAATATTTTCAATTTCAAAATTTGTGACGCCAGTGTACCTTAAACTTTACTAAAAAAATTTTTAGTGTTATGTATGCTCCCTAAGTAGCAAAGTTTGAAGGTTTGTGAAATATTTAAGACTTCACTGTTTTACGTTAGGTTTACAACCTTACTTCATTCCGCCTCTTTTCCGAGGTCAAGTTTGAAGTAAAGTAAAGTAAAAGTAGCGGCCTGTAAGTGCCCACTTATGGGAAAAGGCCTCCTTCTGAAATATCTGAGAGGGTGTAGGAGCCGAGAATGACCCGCCACGCTGCTCCTTTGCGGGTTGGCGGGCTTCACATATCCTCGAAATAAGATTTTTTTTTATTATTTTTCAGATATGCAGGTTTCATCACGATGCTTTCTTTCACCGCCGAGCACGTGGTAAATAAAGCACTTAAAATTGCTATTAACAATTTTAGTGGTGCAAGCACCGGGTAACGAACCCAGGTCACTTGCTCTCTATGATACTAAAGTGAACGCTCGCACCACTAGGCTACCAAGGCTCAGGTTAAAAAAGTCGTTAATCATTGTTTTTTTTCAATCTAGCAGAAGCAAAGATGTGTGAGGAATGTTGATAAAATACCGACGGCCCGATAGCCGAGTTGGTAGTGGTTCTATTTCCAAAGTGGGGGTTGCGGGTTCAAATACGGGTAACGGCGTATATTTTTATGATGAACTTAAATACCTGTAACCGAGTCATGGATGTTTATATATGTATCTATGTAAGCATATCTTATATTTGTAATAGTTTAACATATTTATTATGATTATTATACCGATATTCTTTTAAAAGAATTGGTAATAGGATAATTTGTCAATTGTCCACTCCTTAACACATGCATCAATTCCCAACAAAATTAATTTACCTTAACTGCGAATTAGCGATTGCAGCGCCAGACGCCTGGTATCTTAGACGAGACCCTGTATTTTCGGTCTGGCTTATCGGATGACATTTATCATGAATTACCTAAGTAATTTTTTGTAAAAAAACTACCCGATCATTTCATATTAAATTGCCTAAAGTATACTACAGAATTGCTATGAGAGGAGCTAAGAATGAACAAGCTATGTAATGAACAACATATAGGACTTCTTTCCTTTCGCATCCTTCCTATTTTCCTCGCTTACTTTCAGTGAACAAAGTAATTTAGAGAGATATAACAGTTATCGGGATTCTTTCAGACAACTGAATGATCTAGTTCAAGTGTTCCACAAAAACTGGACGATGATATAATAATTTTAATAACATCAATATAAAAAAACTTCTACTCACTTGAAATTACTGCTTATTACATAATCAATTATAATTAATCAATTAATATTAATTAAAAATTAACATTACTCTCTTCTTTAAATACGTTCACTACATTAACAAATACACATTAACGAAAACGTTACACTCAAATTGGACCATTTGATCCAATGCTAGTCATTATAATCATCATCACATAGCTGATGTAATATATAGGCCCTCTAAGAAGTCTGCAGTACGGGATCATATTCTGGATCGCTTCAACCATTACATTAGATTTGACAGATCACATATCCTCGCAAAAGAACACCGATTCCTGTTGATGATTCCATAGGCAATTGAAATTTAAAAAAAAACATCCTAATTTCAATAGAAAAGATGACTGGATACTTTCACCTGTTTGGGATCCGGTATTTAATAAAATTAAATCCAAGACCTAAAAGCATACTACTGCAAGAGCTCAAGATAACGTGAGCTCATTCTGCGGTAATCGGTGATGGTAGCCGGGTTAACTATAACATCAGGATCTCAAAAAGCTCAGAATCCCCGTGATCACGGGTTCCGTAAAGCACCCGTGACGACGGGATTTAAAATAGTAAATTCAATGCAACGAAATCCGTGAAAAATAGTTTAATTGAAAATGAAGAGTAGTTTTATAAAGCAAGGGTACATTTATTTATTTATCAGTTTGTTTCATTTATTTATTTATAATACTTGTAATCTACGATTTTCTATACAATGTTGCAGTATATTTAACATATTCGTTAATATTTCTGGTGAAAAATAAAACTTAACACAGGGAACAATTAATAATTATGAAAAACTTATAACGAATTTATAACGAAAAATTCAATTACACAGGTATTGAATGTCACAAACATTAAGTACATTACGTTTCTAAAATTATTCAGTTGTTAAAAAAAACTAGTGTCCAAATGTCACGTCATCTTGTAATAATTAATTAAAAATATGTTATTTTTAACTCGTTTGTTACTCCTGTAATTCATGAACAGTTTAAAAACATAAAACATATATACGAATAAAAACACTTTACACTTCGTCGTATAGAAAGATAATTTCGTTAGTCAAATGTCAAATCTTATTATTTTTACGAACTGCCATCACCGTTTGCCGCGATGGTCCTGTAACGGAGAAGAAATAGTAAACGTCAAAACAAACAGAATATACAAAACTACATACATAATATAAGTAATGAGTAGTAGACTAGTTAGCCACAGTAAATTTAGGTGCAAAGTTCAAGTAAAGCAGAATATCAATCTATACATAACAAAAAAAACCAACTGAAAATATTCTCTAATATAACATTCGCTAAGAAGATAAATCTTATCAAATAATCCGGTAATCTGCGACCGAAACTGACAGCGTAACTTTTTTCCCATAAGAAGCTGCGTATTAAAAGTCATTACTAAAGTGCTACTTAAATTTTTCATTCCCGAAGCCTCCTGCCATTCCAATTTACAATAACTTACCACGGACCCCATCATAACAGAACACCTAAAAGATCCTTGGGGATCGCGGGCGGGGGATGTTGTAATGCGGCATTAGAATAAAACATCCACTTTAACAGACATCATAGATCACTTTAAATGCTAGATGTGGCTAGTGTTTTTATTCCGAAATTTAAATCATGATAAGTTTTCTAGTCTTTTGAAATCATGCAATATGGATATAATCGTGTCTATTTTACCTTTATTCATAATAAAAACACAATCAATTCATAATTAATTTATTATTAATTTATTTAACATATTTTTTTTGTGTGTAAGTTTGTATATAATATTTAATAAAAGAACAAAATATTGATAGTATGTTCTCTGTCTATGAGTAATATGTTGAAATTAAACGACAAAATATTAACTTTTAAATGTAAAATATTAAAATATAAATTGGCGTCACATCCAGGTGCCAGTATTTGAATTCTTTATAGCTTACGTTTTTCCTAAAGCTTTTTAATAAAGGTCATGTTTTATGAACTTTGGAAGGTTTTGGCTCCCAGGGGTAACGTGATTGGTAAATACTTTACGGCGAGGGGTTTTCTTGAGACGGGGAGGAGCGTATTTGGTATTTATATACAGGGTATTCAATTTTTACAACACTCTTATTGATTTCTGGTAGCCTACTGATCAAGAGCCTTGGCAGCCTAAAGGTCATCACTCACTTTAGTTTCAACGAGGGCAATAGACCTGAGTCCGTCACTCGGCGCCGGCACCACTTAAATTGTTAATAGCCACTTTAAGTGTTGTATTTACCACATGCTCTGCGGTGAAGCAAAACATCGTGAGGAAACCTGCATGTCTGAAAAGTAATAAAAAACATTATTTCGAGGACATGTGAAGCCCGCCAACCAGCTCAGGAGCAGTGTGGCAGGCCCTTTCCAGCTCCAAACCCCTCTTAGATATTTGAGAAGGAGGCCTTGGTCCAGCTATAGGCATTTACAGGCTGCTACTTTACTTATTTATTTCGTAGTAAAATGGTCAACACGATTATAAAACTAAACTTCTGACTCATTGATAAATCTTGGTTAATGATCTGTTTAGACAGTTTGATGAAGTACGCGGAATTATATGATGATGAAGTACTGTACATACTTTTTTCAGTTTTGTATGACGATGTGCTCCTGGCCGATTACGACCATGGCGCCACCTTTTTTTTGATAACGCCTTTTAAAAATCTCATGAAAACCATCGTATGCACCAGTGACGCTTGTTTTAAGTTTTACAGTACGCGATTGATGTAGTACCGTATGTAATCCGGTACCATAACCACTTAATTGTAATTATATGTGCTGAATTATCCATTTCTCTGCGGTGAATGAGACCATGTTTTTATGAAAATAATCTTAAAATATTTATTGATCTAAAACATATAAATATGTTTGTTTGTTTATTTATTTATTCTTCATTGTTCACCTTACATAGGAGGATTACAATGGGCGGGCTTAATGCCTCGAGGCATTCTCTTACAGTGTGACGGAGAGAAGTACGTGGTATGTTCACTATTGCGAATAAATTAAAATAAAATAATTATAAATTAATATTAATAGATAAATATAATAATAAAAATATATACATACTTGTGCATTCATATATATCTTCTTACATACTTTTATGATCACAAGAGAAATGTGTATGTCTATGAAAGAAAAAAAGAACAAGGGCACTTATAAAGCAACCGAAACTAGAGCAGCGTGGAGGATATGAGACGAGTTCTTGGACATTTATCGATTGTCACTTAAATTAAACTTTATCTCCTATTTTAAAACATAAATATTAAAAAAGAAAGACTTTGTATGAAGCTCCTGTGGGTTCGCTAATCGTATTAGAGAATAGCCCTGTTGACTCATTATAAATAAATTACCTAAATTTTAAGCCAAAGATTACGTAACTTTGTCCTAAAAAGGGAAATTTAAACTCGAGGGCTTATAACCATAACCATAGAATTTTATACTCCTACATTCGCATATTAAGCCTTCATTACTTATACTTTAAAAAATTTGTATTAAATTTTGTTTAATCCAAATAGCCTAGCGCTGTTGTACCCGTACCAGTATGATGATGTGAATACGACCTAGTGACTCAGTGGTTAGCATACTTACCCGCTGAGATACGGATAATAAGTTCAAATTAAACCGTAGTCAATTTTATAACAATCAATTTTATAATTATGGGAAATTACTAAATTACATATTTATTTTTTTGTTCATTAATTCAATAGAACATAAATTATTTGCGTAGTTATTAAAAGCGTTTCTAATAATTTCCATAAAAAAATATTGTTTTGTGCAGGAATCTAACCTGCGATCCCTAGCGTTGAAAGCCATTGTGCCATTCAAACCAGCTACTAGTCTGTTACCAAAGTCAAAAAAAACATACACGTGATAAGTTCAATGTGTTAAGAAATGTAGATGAGTATAAAGTATTAATGCATATTTTTTTTAAAAGGGGGCAAATGAGCAAGCGGCCCACCTGGTGGTAAGCGATTACCTACGCCCAAGTACATCTGCAACACAAGAGAAGCGGCAGGTGTGTTGCAGGCCTTTAAGGATATTTGAGACTGGAGGGAGGAATGTGCCGCTTACCTGACTCACCGAACGAAACGCAGAAACAAAAGCACCTGCTTTTGTTTCTGCGTTCTGCTTCTACTTCACGCCTGTATTCTATGTGACTGTGGTACTACCCCAAATATAATATAGTAAGAAATATATAAAAGAAAAAATTTTTTGCACAATAAATTCAGCAGTCGCTTAATTAAATTTAAAAGTAGACATTGAGCGTTGATTCATTATAATTAAATTGCTTATTTGTGAATTCGGACGGAGTAGAAAAACTTACTCTCGAATATTAACATCGCAACCGTTTAGAATAACACCATGTTATTTCGAACCTATTTATCGTTAATTATATAATTAAATATGTATACTGTAGTGACCGATTATGTCGTGATCAGCCATAAATATCGGACCAATTAAAACCTTCACAGTTTACAGATACACTGTTTACCCGGCGGCCTTTACAGCTTCAACGGAAAAGATTCGCGATGTGGAGACTAGCAAGTAAACTTAATAAACAGTGTTGAAGTCAGTGTTGAATCGATGCCTGCTGCTGCTGTGCTCTGACCTCTAACGAAAGAGACTACCGACAACAGGATGGAGGTACCTCAAGGGTTTTAAGGAGGTACGTTACCTCGGAACGGTTTTATTTATCACAACGTACATAAAATACATGATAAGCTAAATCTAAATCAGTCAAATACACATAAGAGCACAGGTTTAATACATTACAATAATCGTTCGACAATTCTGCGATATAAAAGAAAGACATTGCTTTATTTATTCACTGTGATTTTTGAATAAATATATTCGTGAGGTATTGTAAAAATTGTTCGCACACAGCACTCAGAGCTTTACGTGTCCTTGTCGTTAATTTATACAATACATTACGCAGACAGGTTTCTGTCTCGTAAGGGTTCTTAAAATGGAATGGGCTTATCAACTTTCAACACATATCTCTTTCCTTAGAGTAGTTTTAATTTGATGTAAATTCCTTTTGTTGTAAATAAAATATAGCAAGTATATGTATAGCAATATGTCGTATAGCAAAAATAATTATACTTTTAAAATGAAAAGGAAAACGGAAAAAATCCTGGCTCTAAAAGTTCTAGAGACGCCAGCGATTTACTTATTGAAATAATTACTTTAACCGAGTGGTTACCTCACTCACCCAACTAAATGAAGAATCACAATATCTACTTTATGCCGGAATTCTGCGAAGTCGTACGATTGTTTGGACACGTTCTTTGTACCACTGTAGCATTTAATTTCTTATTTTTTTACATTACTTCTTAATTATTGCACGTTAACTACCGATATCTCCTTGAGCACCACAATTAACCTCACTAAATTTACCATTACGAATTGTAAAATACAAAGCTCCGTATTAAATCACGGGTTTATTGTCAAACTACTTGGTGTGTCGCCAACTCGCTCGAATTAGAATAACTATATATCAAGGTACGTCTAGAAAAGTTTAAGCTAGCGTATATCTATGCTGTTTCCCCGCATTGTTTGGTTAGCGATACTTAGAAGCAATCGTTGTTTTAAAAACTTCTTCAGTTTGGGCCTAGAGCACGAATTATTACCATCGCCATTTATGTTATTAAAACTATTGGTAAAAGTAAAGTAAAGTAGCAGCGCGAAAGTGCCCACAGCTGGCCAAAGGCCACCTTCTCATATACAGTATCTGAGAGGGTTTTGGAGCCGTGAAGGGCCCACCACTCTGTTTCGATGTGGGTTGGCGGGTTACACATATCCTCGAAATATATTTAATCAGACATGCAGGTTTCCTCAGAATGTTTTCCTTCACCGCCAGGTAAGTGGTAAATACAGTACTTAAAATTGTTATTAACAATTTTAGTGCGTCGTAAACGTTTATACGATGACAATTGTGATTGAATGTGTTCCTTCAAGTTACATGTATTGTACATTACTGTAAATCTTATCATAAGAACACGATTTATCTTCAAGAAACTTCAATATAAAGCTAAAGCTGTGATACCTTACATTGCATACCCTTAACAGTAGGCGGGCGGTAAATGCAAAGTCAGTACCATAGCCATAGAAGACCTCTGACTGTTGGTTGCCATCAGTGGTCTGTAAGATTTAGGTCCAGTGTATTTGTATTGAAGAAGCAGTCACGTTTCATTGTATAGACAAATACTATGAACCATATGGTACGAGTGAGCGAAGCTGAGCAGGCCTTCGCCACCCACTTTTCTCTTACGGAAGAGGCTGCTATGACGTGACAGGTGACGAGCCCGGTCACCGAATTTGCTCTAAAAAGAAATTAAGATGTTAAAGGCCATAATCGTGTCAAACGACTTCCTCGGGAAGAAAGGTAGTAGCAATTCTCACATTGCTACCTTGCTGCTTACATGATGGGACCATATTCGGCATATTTTATGTGTAATTAATTTAAATTTTTAAATATATGTTTAGAAGACATTGTCCTGTGCTGGTTGGCCGATTTCACGCCCTAGAAATATATTTTTTTTTTATTATTTGACAGACATATAAAATTCTTCACGCTGTACTTGCCCCCAAGCCTGTGTTGAATTCGGCATTTAAAATTGCAATAACTTTAGTGACGCTAGAACCAGGACTCGTAACTCTCGAATCCTGATCCTTATTATTATGAAATTAAAGCCCTGCTACTAGAGAAACAACGACCGTATATATGTAAAATAAATTTATACAGCGGTAATCTCACACCTCTTCACATAATTTCATGAAACAATACTGTTTCACGTGAAATATATCAGCCGGTTTGGTTGCGTTCCAAGACTATAAAGCACTTAGCAAACTAAATTGTGACCCTCGCTTTAGTAGTATAATATAAAATAGCCTATTCTCAAAAGTTACTCAAAATATTTTTATGTGGGATTAATGAATTTTAATAATTTATTTTCGCAAAAGTGCTCTCTTATTATACTAAAACTAATCATATAAAATCACTTATTTTTTAAACGTGGTAGAGCCAAGCGGCCGCTTTTGCTGCTGCTCGAATGGGCCGGCTCCACCGGATTGGTACCACAGCCTCGCAGAACGACGGTATGAAGTAGATACATCTTTTGTTTCTGCGTTTCGTTCGGTGAGTGTGGTAACCGGAGGCCCACACCCCCTTCCCATCCCCCTCCTCATCCTCCCTCCCATTTCCCTAAAACCCTTAAAGGCCGGCAACGCACCTGCAGCACCTCTGGTGTTGCAGATGTACGTAGGTGACGGTAATCACTTACCATCAGGTGAACCGCTTGCTCGTTTGCCGCCTTTCGATAAAAAAAATATAATTTAAAATACATGAAGTGTAAAAGACAAATCCCACTTAATCTTAATTTTTGAGTTAGTCTTAAAGTAAATCGCATTTCAAAAATTTCACAATTAAGATCCTTTAAAGGTCTGTAAGTGTCCACTGCTGGGCAAAGGCCTTCTTCCCAAATACGAGTATCACAGAGGGTTTTGGAGCCGAGAAGAGTTCGCCACGCTGTTCCAGTGCGGGTTGGCGAGCTTCACATATCCTCGAAATAATATTTTTATTATTTCTCAGACATGCAGGTTACCGATGTTTTCCTTCAGCGCTGAGCACGTGGTAAATACAGCACTTAAAATTGCTAGTAACAATTTTAGTGGTGCCGGCACCGGGGATCGAACCCAGATCACTCTCGCTCTATGAAACTAAAGTGAGCGCCCAGACCGCTAGGCTACCACGGCTCCTTTACATACTAGTAATTACATTAATCAAGCTTTACTTCAATAAAAAAAGGGGAACAATATTTGAATGCCGCTACCTGATCGAACTGTGCCTCACACAATTTTATTTGATATAAATTTGAGTAATTCATCAAGCAGTTCATTTAAGCAAATATCGATTTGGCATTATTCGTTTTGGCATATATATTTATATATGTCTAGGACCAGGTGCAAGTGAAACAGGAGATATGCATCTTAATAACTATTGTTTAAGGTCGTAATAACTATTATTCAGTGCAGCGTATAAAACCTCTGCATTGTGATTGAAACCTTTATGATCAGACCTGTCTCTAAACAATAGCTCACTGAGAGACTTTCACGTAGATCATTAATCTCTACAGTGACAAATGATATGTGGTAATGTAAATAATATATTAACATAAATGACAAACATAGAGAAACACTCGGATCTAGAACAATTACTTACAGGCCAAAGACATTTAGATTTCGATATGAATTCTTACGGGCAGACAGCGCAGCTGCAATTTCTGTGCTGTTGTGGGTGTTCGTAAATCACAATTTTCACTTCACGTGAGCGGCTTGCTCGTTAACCTACTCTTCTTTAATAATAATTTATATTATATAAAATTACACAAATCAAACTCTGTGGATTTCACCTTGTCGAACTGATTGTAACTTATTACAGTAACATTTAAATGTAAAAAAAATTAAAGTATAGTTGCAACCTGTAAATGCACACTGCTGGGTAAAGGCCTCCTTCTCAGATCTAAATAGGTTTAGGAGCCGAGAAGAGTTCGTCATGCTTCTCCCGTGTGGGTTGGCGGACTTCGCATGTCGATTTTTTTTTATTATTTCTCCAGACGTTGTGTACCTTGTTCGCCGAACACATGGTATATTAAGTGTACAAATATAAACTTCCTGTACGTGACCCCAATAAGACGGAGTGATGACCTGCCCAGTGTTGCGGGAAGTGGATGGATGCAGGTGGCTCAGGACCGAGCTTTGTGGCTATCTTTGGGGGAGGCCTGTGTTAAAGACTCGACATAGGTTGAAATGATGATAAAAGGTGATAAAACTTCAACTACATTAAAGTATGAATCTTGAAGTGCCAAATCAATTTCTCGATTGTTAAGTTAGATTGGTTTTTTATCTACTCGATAATGTATTTTTAAGGGTTTTTGTTAATAGCTTTCATAGTAGACATATACGATTATTAAATATTTTCTTTTGAATTTATAATAAATAAAGTATAACATTCTATTTCCACTGTAAGAAAAGCGAGGATTGTTGTGTCGTATTTTGAGAGATTACAATTTATTTCTAGTCACGACCGTCTGCGGGGCACAGATGCTGCATGAATACAGGTAGAAGAACAAGCCCGGGATGATATGTTTCTCATGATTATTTTCGTACATGTTTATTTAAAATTACAAAAGAATAACTTTAAAATATCCAGTGCTTAACATCGAGATCGGAAATTATATACGTGTTACCTTGAAACTATAAGAGATAGAGAAAAATTTATTTAGGAAAAATTTCGCCGATTTTAGAGGTAACCTATGGAAAACTATGAATGCTTCATAGATTATTACCAGAAATTTATACCGACTCAGGAATCCAACTACAAGAAACTTGTGTAATTTTATTATTAAACTTGATTGAGTAGATTAATAATAAAAAAAATTAAAGTCCAGTGTAAATAATAAAAATAAATAAAAGTATTAATAATAAGAAAATGCTGTATTTTAATCGTTTTATTTATAAAGGTTTCAAATGACAGGCATTCTAACCATTATATATAGATATATATGTATATATTCACGCCTTGTTCCCAACGGGGTATGCAGAGACAATCTTCTTCCACTTGCTACGGTCCTGACATACGTCATTCGCTTCTTCCACTTTCATCAATCTTCGCATGCATGTTCGTTGGTTAAGAGTACTCTTGACCTGGCCTTTTTTCAGAACGTCTCCGATATGATCGTTAAATGTTCACCTAGGTCTTCCTCTCCCGACTCTACCATTAATATTCCCAGTGTTTTCTCAAACTTTCTGTTACTTATTAGACATAATAACAATAATTGTCAATATAAATTTTCTTCATTTGTACACAAAATAATGAGGGACTAGGACAAGAAACCATTTAATACATTTCATTGCTACCTTACCTATTTTGTGTTAATAAAAACATAGAAGATAAATGGAAAACCCTAGCGGTTGGGTCAATACTAATAGAGATAGGTGGAAAACCCAGTATATTTCTTATTATTCAACCTCTCATATTCACTGCCAATTGAAGTTGGCAGTTGGATAGGCGGGTAGTTACTTGCAGTACTCAACTAGGCAGAAGAAAAACGACAGAAGCGTCATCTGAGACGCTTCTGTCGTTTTAGTATGTATGGATGTATGCAGAAGTAGACTGAATATAGGGCTTTCAAGTAAACCGCCAATCAGAGCTAGTATTTCATCCATGAATGTTTGTGCTGACTCACCATACCACGACGAGCAGGTGCTTTCGTACTAGAGGCTCCTCTCCATTTACAGTCTATGAAACAGCATAGACAGAAGAATTTTCCGCCGCAAGGCGGTCGCCAGAACCTTGGCCATTGCATGGTGCACCGTGTGCCAGTTAAGTTGGTAAATAGAGACAGTATATTCTCCCTCAAGCGTTCAATTAGCATAGGGTTATTTGTAAAATAAAAGTTTTGTTGTATGAAACATGAAAAAAATTGTTTCGTCTATTGAAGCAAGTTTCAGAAAAAAATTAGAACGAAAAAAAATTATTCATTACTTTCATAAATATATTATATTTTATTATTATCACTGAAACCCTGTTTACCTGAATAAGGTTTCGAAATTTGTTAAGTATAAAAACAAATTCTAAAGTGTACTTAAAGTCTCTTTTGTCTTCTAAGTTTGCTCTACATTACCGAAGCTCTTGTCTTGGCAGGCAAAAT
The DNA here is from genome assembly GCA_029286595.1 of Bhutanitis thaidina. NCBI lineage: Eukaryota > Metazoa > Arthropoda > Insecta > Lepidoptera > Papilionidae > Bhutanitis > Bhutanitis thaidina. Next base: position 2,538,181 of record JAGSMS010000012.1, on the reverse strand, counting down.
AAAGCCTCGTGATATATTTGTTTATCCACTTGGTGCTTAATAGTAAGCGTGCGCCATAGTTACCTCCTTCTACCCTCGTTATCTTTTCCTTGGAAAGGATTATTGACGCTTTGCTTTACAAAAGTATATTAACGTTTTACCATGAAAATCTATTTGGATTGGAGAAAAACATTTCCCGTAAAATTCTAAGGACTCTAGTAGATGTTCAATGATTTTTTTTTCTTTTTGTAGGTTATTTCCAAAAATATCACGTGTCTCACAGGCTTGTGCGCAATTGTGATTATTATAAAAAAGGTCGCTATATAAATCGATATAAAAAAGTTCTCACGACCTCATATGTACACAAAACTGGGGTGGCTAGAGGTCTAGAATTATATCGGATAGGAGGGAGCGGTGACGAGTGAGATGGTCGTAAATATGTTTGTGTATAAATACATAATTTAATACAAGGGTTCTTAAACTATTTTCCAAAATTAACTGATACTTCAGCCCCCATAGCAAAATGACATTAAAAATCTTACCTCTAGTTTTTTTCCAACGCACCTGCAGCACCTCTGGTGTTGCGGATGTACGTGGGCGACGGTAATCACTTACCATCAGGTGAACCGCTTGCTCGTTTGCCGCCTTTCCCATAAAAACAAATATGTGTAAAAGTCTGTCATTAAGTATATCACCGTTGTTTGTCCTTTAAATAAATAAATAAAAACATGTTTCGGTTGTGCGTTGATGTCAGTCTGTGTCAGAGTTGTATCAAGTAGAAAATAACGAGTATATTTAATACATTGAATGCATTAGTTGTCCTACAGTAAGCACTTGTAATAAATTATAAACGAAATAAATAAATAAAATACTATAAGAAACTCAAGCATATTTGAAAAAATTTTAACATTTCTATCTCTACTAGTACCGCAGACAGTAGAAATGTGAACAGAATATTAAATAGGTATATGATCAAAAATCACGTAGCAGATTATAACGAGCCTCAATTGAAATGATTATGGACTAGTTCGTAATTAATTTCCGCTGATCGAAAGCGCCAGCGGAATTTTTGGACTGTTTCCAAGCTGTAACGAGATATTGTAACACATCCATTACATTGGTAGTGGGTATTCATTTGATGAGTCCAAACCCGCGTTAAAAAAATATTTTGATTTGTAACCGACATGTCACTCTTCATCACTTATTTCTAATTTTCTGTATTTTAGATTTGTGTGAAGTTATACTAGGCCTGGAATGTAAGCGACCCTGAGGAGGACAGTGGCTCGAAATGGTCACGAGCCACCGTGGCAGCACCGCAGGGGACAAAGTATTACGGCCTCCGGGACGAGGCTATCTTAGCCCAAACGAAAGAGAGCCCACGGTTGCGTTCCGATCGCAGAAGCCGTTGGCGCCCCCTCATCATGAGGCTTCAGTAAATGGGAGTCCGAAATAAACCGGCTGTCCCCCAGGGAGCTGGGTATTCATAAAAGATTTCACCATGTTCAACGAAAAGGACAGTAAATGCTTTTAGCATATGATCCTATATTGTAGGAGTAAAGTTCAATAATGAATTAATAAATATAATTTTTTTTGTCATAGCACAGTGAACTGCAGCTATGTCCAGAAATTGTTATTGTTTTGATGATCTTCTTTACGATGGCTTCTTCTAGAGAGCGCCCCAAAAAACCAGGGTATATTTTAAAGAGTGTTTGTACGCACTCAGAGTAGTATAGGTCAGGTTAATATATGTTGGTCCCAAACTTGTAATGCTTATCCCTTCTACTAGTCTAACAAAATCAAATTCAAAAATAGAACATTTTGTTTTTTTTTTTCAAGTTTTTAAAGTTTATAGTTTGTAATAAAATATTTGGCTTAATGTTGTTTGAAGTGTTATATTAATTAGAATTAATTTTTATGTATGATAACATATCAGGTATTCTTACCGAATTTCGAACGGGCAGGCAGCTGTTATCTGAAAAAAATAAAAGTACATTAAAATGAGGGAAAGAAAAACTTTGTGTTATATTTTATTTATTACACAAATGATTTGTATAATATTTTCTTTCATGTTTAAGCGATCGTGATGTACCACTAAACAGTTTAAACGAGTTTTCTGTTTAACTAGAGTTACAAAATGTGGTACCGAAACATATAATTGATAGATATCGCAGACCTTTAATCTAATTATTAAATGTATTAATTTAAGCAAACACATAAAAAATATTATGTATTTAACATAATATTTCCTACATCTAATAACGAAGTACATTACGTAATAATCACAGGTACGCGTCATACGTTCCGAGCGGCTCATTCTAGCTTTTTCTATTTAGTTTTACCCTGCTTAAGCTCTCGTCTTGTCAGACGCAGTTAAGCCGCTTGATATATATCCAGACGGTACTTAATCGTGAACGAAAACCATCACTGGCCCGGTTTTTTTTTTTTACTTAGGGAAGGATTACTGAGGTCTTCCTTCTCCCCTTTTAAATATTAACGCATTTCATCTACCTGTTACAGATTGTATTTATGTGCTGATAAGATAACAAGCAACAGAACATGTATAATTTTAAATAAACGCGAGATTTGTATAATATCTATATGCCTCTCCAGATGACAATTGATTTCTTGTATTTACGCGAACAGTACACATTTGAAATGAAACTATTATTTACGGATTTTATCGCGTTTAGTTTTGGTCTTATATTCCCACCGTTTCGAGTGCATGACAGCATCCATGGTCACTGAGGTGTTAGAAGTCCAGATGTCTTAGTTAACTCGGGCACAAATCCATAAATAATAGTTTAATTTGATTACCGATGCCCACTAACATCAACGAATGAAAATACTTAAATGAAAAGAATTACACATTGTAAAATATTTCTTTGGGGTAAAAGATAATAATAACATTTTGGCCATTTATTTTATTTGCCAACGCTTCGGTATAGACTGGCCGGGGACAAAACATTAATAACGAAAGCAAACCGACATAAAAGACGCGATGAATGGGAAAAAAACCGACAAAGAACATATTTCAAACATATGAAGAATGCTTCGTTTTCTGACAAGTTTTTTTTTTAAGAACTATATCAGACAAAAGTAAAATCTTTTTTTAGGAAATTATGGTTTTTTATGCTTATTTCGTCTTGAAAATGGTCTGTAATAGCCCACGGCTGGACGTCGGCCCCTTTTATTAGGTGGTATTTACAATAACCGCTACGCCTGACTGGTGGGGCCAGTAAACTGTGTATTTGTGACTGCTGCAGTTATAATTTTTCAAGTCAAAATTATAGATAAATGCAACTTAAACCGGTCAATAAATTGATCCGACTAGGTGGTTAATAATTTTCGGAAGCTGTGCTACATCTTCACGTTCACGTAAACTTAAAGACTGAGAACGTTTAAAGTAAAATAAAGGAAAGTAGCAGTCTGTAAGTGTCCACTGCAGGGTAAAAACCTCCTTATCAAATATCTGAGAGGGTTTTGGAGCCGGGAAGTGTCGGCACGCTGCTCCAGTGCGCTGTGAAGCAATGTGAATGCAGTGTGAAGCCCGGCATATATCCTCGACATAATTTTTTTTTTATTATTTCTCAGACATGCTTTTTCTCACGATGATTTTCTTCACCGCCGAGCACGTAATAAATCCATTACTTAAAGACCCAAGACTTAAAATTGCTATTAACAATTTGAGTGGTGCCTGCACCGGGGTTCGAACGCAGGCCACTCGCGATCTATGAAACTAAAGTGAGCGCCCTGACCAATAGGCTACATCGGCTAAATTTAAACGTTAAAATCTGTAGAAAGAAACGTTTAAACAAAACACGTCTCTGGACATAATGTATGGAAGTTTTAGCGTTGTAGTATTAAAGAAGGAGGATACAAAAAAGGTGGGCCTCCGGTTACCTAACACACCAAACGAAACGCGGGAGCACAAGAAGCCTCTACTTCACGCGAGGTATTCTGCGAGGTAGTGGTACAAGCCCGGTCGAGGCGGCCTATTCGAGCAGCAGCTTGGCTACAACTGTCCTTATTTCTTAACAAAACTATACAAACCGCTTTAAGCTCAAAAAAAAATTCTATTGGTTTACGATGTAAAAAATATTTAGTTTCAGCTACAGCCTTAATAAATTTTTTTTTTTTTTTAATCTTTATGTTATTGTTGACTATGATTTCTCTCTGTCTCTCTCTATCGTATATCATATTCCATGGCTCAATCTAAATATCTGTCATATTTCCTTCATTACCGTTCAGTTCTTTAAGCGTGATTGAGCGATGGACATAACAACTTTTACATTTGTTATGTTACGAAAGACAAAAAGTACCCTATAGCACCTCTTGAACCATAAAGAATATTTCCAAAAATTTGTGAAATTATTTTTTGGTTAAATAAATATTGTTACAGAAGAATCATTTATTCGTAACAGTATCTAAACCATCATATACATCAATTTCATGTTTATTTGGTTTTACAAACATTTACTTTTCGTGCTCCTCCATATTTCGCCCCCCCCAGCACTTGTTTACTATAAAGATAACATTTATCTCAAAGCAGTACATGTAAACGAAACATGTTTGTATTTTTGTATAACAGTCCTTTTGACTGAAATATTATTTTAGCGTTCCACTTTTTCATTGCTCACATTATGAAAATATAAAAGAGAGATGAACTGAATTTAAGAAATACATTTTTTTAATATATCTCAAGTGGATTAGAAGGGGGCAAACGTCGCAACTAAAGTATTTATTTTAAATATTTATATTATGTTAATGCGATAATGTATTTGCTGCTATAATATAAACATTTATGCTTACCAACTAAAGGATGAAGAAGTAAGTCGAAATTAAAAAAAAAATTGTAAGACGAGACCGTGATGTCATTTACACCACAGATACACGTATTATTTTAGTTATGTAACAGAACTTTGATTTTAAATACCAATAAAAATATCTTTATACATGCATTTTTGATCCCTAATCACCGACCCAATCATTTGGTACAACATTTAATTACAAGATTTAAAGATAAACTATTTACTTATGTTTTTTTTTTTATTAAAAATAAGTTTTACCTCAATCTTGCCCGATGAAAGGCGAAGATGAGGCCTAGGATGGTACACGCTTGCGTAGATGCCTGTTCACTTTGGCCTTAAAGATGTAAAAAGTTTTAGTCATAAATAATATTATTTTAAGTATAACACGCTGTCTGCCATCTCCTTCTTTCCATGTGTGTCGTAAGAGGCTACCGACGGATGAAGGGATACCGTCTCGAAAAACACCAGACAGGGACAGAAGAATAAACTGTCTTTTTTTTTTCATGGAAAAGGCGGCAAACGAGCAAACGGTTCACTGATGGTAAATGATCAGCGTCACCCACAAACATCCGCAACACCAGAGGTACTGCAGGTGCGTTGACGGCCTTTAAGAGTATTACGGATATGGGAGTTAGGATGAGGAGGGGGATGGGTAGGGGGTGTGGGCCTCCGGTTACCTCACTCACCGAATGAAACGCAGAAGCACAAGATGCCTCTATTTCACGCCGGTATTGTGCGAAGCCGCGGTACCAACCCGGTCGAGCCGGCCCATTCGAGCAGCAGCAAAAGCTGCCGCTTACACTGTTGTGTTATTAAATATCATAATCATCATCATTTCAGCCTATCACATGTCCACTGCTGAACATAGACCTCCCCCAAATATTGCCACGAAGGTCGATCCTGAGCCACCTGCATCATGCTGCACTTCTGCGAGGCCGGTATTTTGTGAGGCCGTGGTACCAATTCAGTCGAGCCGGCCCATTCGAACAGCAAAACCCGACGCTTGGCTCTACCACGTGTAAGTTGTCTGTTACAGCGAATATATATTACAACAAATCCTCTTTATGAAAGAGGTCCATGTACTGCAGTGGACTATTTACTGTCACAAAAGGATAAGTATGTAACATTAACTTTCAACTAAATGCAAATGATAACATTCAAACTCACTCAGACACTTCACTTCACTTAAGCCGATTCTTTGACTTTTTCTTATAACCCAAGTTATAGGTGGAGATAATCTAAAAATTTAAAAAACATACACGTGCATAAATACTCTATCATCTACGCCCGGATACATACAAACACACACGCGCAGGCAGACACTCATTATAATACTCATAATTTCATTATTTCGAAAACAGCTCCTTGTAACGTAATTTAAGTACTACAAAGAAACCTTCCTCATTGGTATCAGTCTGACATTTATTTATTTATTTATACTTTATTGTCTACACCAAAAGGATTACAAAAGGCGGACTTAATGCCTTTTGGCATTCTCTAACAGTCACCCCAGGGCGTGAAGAAATGTGGTGATAGGTGGACATTATAGTTAAAACTGGCATTAACCTATACCTGCTGTAAAATGCTAATAAAACATTATCATTATCTATATAACTTACGCCATAGATACGGCCATATTAATTAATTATTCGCCCAGATAAATCCGAACATAATTAAAATCGCAATGTTTATGCGACGCAATTATTTTGAATAGCTTGTTACCATAAGCACATCCTTTCTCCTAACAGACGGTCTGGCTGACAGAATGCTCGTAAATAAGCCGTGAGAGCCCCACAACAAGATGAAAGGAGTCTCATTTGCAGTGAGTGTTTCACTCGCTTCGTCTAGAGGTCCCCATTTTTCAGACCTTGATGAGTTTGTTCAAGCACAGATTCGGGTTAAGATACACCGCATGGTACTTACGTTAAATAATATCGTTTAATTAATATTCTGGCTTCATAATTTTCCATTTGATGTTTGACATTTTAGCGATATATATTTATGAAAGTCAATACCTACTTAAGTAGGAATATGTAATAAGTTCGCATCGTGTTTTATTCCAATCAAATTGATATTGTAATATCCTTCACTATTTGAAGGATTCGGAGCAGTTAATCAAACACGTACACAGTACAATCACCACTTCTTGACTGCCTGATAAATCAGGGGGGGTACTTGTAGAAAACCCTATTGACATCTACCAACATACATATGTTACAGATATTTAAAAATTATTATAGTTACACAAATCTTTGAAACTATTAATTAAGTACACCAATGTTCCTTTTGTAAATGGCATGGCAACCTCGTTGGCTACGCGCGGTGAGATCAGAAATCTGAAAAACTAAATGTGAATGTGTTCATTTAAGCCTTTCTAATTAAAGCGGTGAAAATCACATTGAAATCAACTTAGACGACTAAGCAAACAGAGACGCGGATTTCCTCTTTGTTTTATACTAAGTATAACTATATAATAATCTATACTATTCCCAGATAAAACTATTCCCAGATCAAATCTGTACAATTAAAATATTTTGAAAATTGTAATTAATTTACACTTCCTTGTGATATACAAGTCAAAACATTTTTTATCTTTTTGTCTGTCTGTGCTTTCGAACACAATAGGCTCTGAAACTACCAGATGGATTTGGTTGAAACTTAGCGTGATTATAGCTTATACCCTGTAGCGTTACGGAAACTTTTGATTTCAATAGCAATCAAGTTCAGGTTGAACCAAGTAATTAGGAAGTGTTTTTTTTATACATAGTTTAACAAGACAAGAGAAAATTATACACAATGGTAAAAAACATTTCATTACCTTAAAAAAATACAAAGTTATTCCGCCCATAATTAAAGTTATAACACTTGACCGCCGGTCGCCGGCATTTACTGAATGCGAACCGTAGTGAGGGAAACAGTGCCCGGGATCATTGCAAAGTACGCGAACCGAACGCGAACCGTCATTGACGGTTCTCGCATAAATCTATACAAGAAGAATTAATATCGCGATAGCGATTTCCTCGTGCACAACTTCGTTTCTAAAAATAGATCCACTCCAACCTTGTCGATGGTAATCCAAGCCGAGGTCTCGCACCTCCTTGGTGCTCGTGCTGATTGATGTTGTTGATGAGGTGCTCATGGTGGTTGTCTGAAGTATTTTGCGTTAACAGGGGGTCAGAGCACAGCACAGCAGCAGCAAGCGTCGTGCCAAGCATGCAGCGTCGTTGCTCTTCTAATCTCTTTCACTCACGAGCCACCTGCTCGCGTGTCTTACCGCCGAAGCTGTAAAGGCCACCGGGCCAAAAGCGTATATTTATACCGTGGGGGGGTTTTAGTCGGTCCGGCATCTTCAATGCTGATCCTGGCATATCCAGACACTGCCTTTAATGGCTGACAGGTGACGACCGTCTTTTCCCCTACGTGATACAAAAAAAAGTTGTGTGTGAATTTATTGGATTACTGAAGTATTTTTCTTTGAGTTATATTGATATATACTTGAGTATATATAGTCTGCAACGATGATATCCGCAGCAGAACGCTAAGGTAACCGACATAGCCGTAAAGATCAGCAAGCTGAAGTGGCAATAGGCCGGCCACATAGCTAGCAGAACTGACAACCGTTAGGGAAAAATGGTTCTCGAGTGGCAGCCGCGTACAGGCAAACGCAGTGTGGGACGACCCCACAAGATAGAGTGACGACCTGCGCAGTCGATGGATGCAGGTGGCTCAGGACCGAGCTTCGTGGCAATCTTTGGGGAGGCCTATGTTCAGCAGTGGACTTCTGATAGGCTGAAATGATGATGATGATGATGATGATGATACTTGAGAATTTAGGCACGTAATTACTTATAGTTTATAGACAGTTTAATAATATGATGAACATAGGTAATTATAGTTTAATTAATTGGAAAACAGATACCACTTTAACGTGGTAGAGCCAAGCGGCGGCTTTGCTGCCGCAGGAATGGGCTGGCTCGTCCGGATAAGTACCACGGCCTCGCAGAATACCGGCGTGAAGTAGAGGCATCTTCGGCTTCTGCGTTTCGTGCGGTGAGTGAGGTAACCGGAGGCCCCTCTCCCTCCCCACTCCCCAAATATAGTAGCGGTATATAATTTTGAGCTACTTTTGAGGGTACCAGTACCTACGGTTCTGGAGAATCCCTCACTGAGCATCCACGTTCAGGCTTTCCTACACTACCTAATCGTGGATGCTCAGTCTGCCCCGCGTATTCTGGGCAATATTCCGCTCTCTTTCTTTCCTACTCGCGGCGAACGCAGCAAGGAAACTATGGCATCTCCTACCGCGCTCGCCGTGGATTTCTGCAATATCAGGGGACTCCACTCGAACCTTAGCGCCGTTCATTACCATCTTGAAACGGCGAAGCCAGCCTTGCTTTTCTTACAGAGACTCAGATATCGTCTCCGGCTGATACCTCTTATCTCCATTACCCGGGGTACAAACTAGAACACTCCTTTGTGCCCCGTGCCGGAGTTTGCGTATACGTCAGAGATGATATCTGTTCTCGACGCCTCAGTAGTCTTGAAGGTTTGGACCTATCTACCGTTTGGTTGCGCATCGACAGCGACGACCATCTGCGCGTCTATGCGTGCCTTTACAGGTCCCATAGCGGTAATACCGTAACTGACCGACTCATCGACCACATCCAAATGGCTACAGATTCCGTGCTACAACAGATCCCATCCGCAGAGATCGTGATTTTCGGCGATTTTAATGCCCACCACACCGATTGGCTCGGTTCTCGCATAACCGATCATGCGGGAGATCTGTTCACGACTTTGCATTAGCATATGGCCTGACACAACTGGTAACCTCGCCGATACGGATCCCAGACGTGGAAGGTCATACACCTTCCCTGTTGGACCTTTTGCTGACCTCACACCCGGACGGATATTTGGTCTCAGTCGATGCTCCTCTTGGCTCGTCGGACCACTGTCTGATCCGGAGTGTAGTGCCTATCGCGCGCCGATCCCGAACGCGATCTGCGGCTTCCGCCGTGTGTGGCACTATAGGTCGGCAGATTGGGATGGAATGCGGTCTTTCTTTGCTTCCTACCCATGAGGGCAGGTTTGCTTCTCGCTGGATGATCCCAACGCCGTTGCAGATTCTGTTACCGATGTGGTACTTCAGGGAATGGAACTTTTATTCCGTTCTCTGCAGTGCCTGTCGGAGGTAAATCCCAGCCTTGGTTTGGTCGCACCTGCAAAATAGCGTCACGCCGAAAGCGGAAGTGCTACCAGGCCTGGGCCGATGCATCGGCGTCTCGGGATGCAAAACCAGTGCTCGTAAAACGAGTACAACTCTGCCTCCAGGTCCTTCAAAAGAGTTATCGCTGCGGCAAAGTTAAAGCACATTGGCAGAATTGGCGCGAGACTAGTTCGCCTCCCATCGGGATCCCGCGCATTCTGGTCTCTCGCCAAGGCTGTCCAGGGAACTTCTGTCACACAAGGAGGATGATTCGCTGGCCCATACTGCAAAAGAGAAAGCCGATCTCTTGGGCTCTCTTTTGCATCCAACTCGACTCTTGATGACCGGGGAAACTCTCCACCTACCATCCCGTGGTGTAAGTGCTCCATGCCGGAAATTCAGTTTCTGCAGAGCTCAGTGCGAAAGGCACTCCGCTCCTGGACATTCATAAGTCGAGTGGGCCGGACGGAATCCTCCAATTGTGCTGAGGATGTGTGCCCCTGAGTTGGCACTGGTTCTCACGCGTCTTTTCCGGCACTCCTACTCTTCAGGCGTCGTCCCGGAATCTTGGAAGACAGCATTTGTGCATCCAATACCCAAAAAAGGCGACCGCTCTGATCCGTCCAACTACAGGCCTAATGCCATCACCCCTTGTTATCTAAAATAATGGAGTCACTCATCAACACCCAGCTCCTGAGGTACCTGGAGGAACACCAGCTCATCAGTGACCGACAGTACGGTTTCCGTCACGGACGATCAGCTGGTGATCTTCTAGTTTACCTGACTCACCGATGGGCAGAAGCAGTTGAGTCTAAGGGGAGGCTTTGGTGGTTAGTCTGGACGTAGCGAAAGCATTTAATAGGGTTTGGCATAAAGCGCTTCTTTCAAAGCTTTCATCTTACGGGGTTCCTGAGAGATTGTGCAACTGGGTCACCAGCTTCCTCACGGATCGGAGCATCAAGGTTGTTGTCGACGGTGCATGCTCGGACCCCAAACCCGTGAATGCTGGTGTTCCACAAGGCTGTGTGCTATCTCCCACTCTGTTCCTTCTGCATATCAACGACATGCTACAAATCAGTAGCATTCATTGCTATGCAGACGACAGCACGGGTGATGCCCTATATACAGGCCGTGCGAATATTTCTCGGGAACACGTCGACGAGTGCCGGAACAAACTTGTGTCTGAAGTCGAGACCTTGTTATTCAAAGTCTCGGATTGGGGTCGACGTAATTTGGTCCTATTCAACCCCAAAAGACTCAGGTTTGCGCGTTCACCGCTAAAAAGAATCCTTTGTCATTTCTCCTCTTTTGAGAACATTCCCTTATTGCCTCAGCCAGTATCAGAATCCTTGGCGTTGACATATCGAGCGACGTTCAGTTCCGTGGTCACTTGTAGGAAAGGCCAAATTGGCCTCCAAAGCTTGGTGTGCTCTGTAGAGCGGGACAGTATTTCATGCCGGTCCACCGTTTGCAACTTTATAAGGCGCAAGTTCGGCCCCACATGGAATACTGTTCTCATCTCTGGGCAGGGGCACCCCAGTATCAACTCCTTCCATTTGACCGTATCCAACGTCGAGCGGCTCGAATTGTCGGCGACCAAGCTCTCTCTGATCGGCTTGATCCTTTGGCCTTGCGAAGAGATGTTGCTTCTCTTTGCATTTTTACAAAATTTTCCACGGGAATGTTCTGAGGAATTGTCCGGATTGATCCCAGCTGCTGAGTTTCACCATCGTACATCGCGACAGAATTCGAAGTTCCATCGATACCACCTAGATGGTTGGCATTCCACCACAGTGCGTTTTAATCGAAGTTTTCTGCCACGCACTTCGATTTTGTGGAATCAGCTGTCGCCAGCAGTATTTCCGAACAGTTACGACTTAGGGACCTTCAAGAAAAGAGCTTATTCCTTCCTTAAAGGCCGGCAGCGCATCTGTAGCTCCTCTGGTGTTGTGGATGTTCGTGGGCGTCGGTGATCACTTACCATCAGGTGAGCCGCACGCTCGTTTGCCCCTTCTTCTATAAAAAAAAAACACAGTGCACACTTACGCTAAGTGTTTTTGTTATCGGTTTTCACATTGTTAAGTGTAAATAAATATTGTTTAACGGCCATGTGAGGTTACGTTTGGTTTTAATATATACGTTGAAATACAAGACAAAAGAAAATTATACACAATGGTAAAAAACATTTCATTACCTTAAAAAAATACAAAGTTATTCCGCCCATAATTAAAGTTATAACACTTGACCGCCGGTCGCCGGCATTTACTGAATGCGAACCGTAGTGAGGGAAACAGTGCCCGGGATCATTGCAAAGTACGCGAACCGAACGCGAACCGTCATTGACGGTTCTCGCATAAATCTATACAAGAAGAATTAATATCGCGATAGCGATTTCCTCGTGCACAACTTCGTTTCTAAAAATAGATCCACTCCAACCTTGTCGATGGTAATCCAAGCCGAGGTCTCGCACCTCCTTGGTGCTCGTGCTGATTGATGTTGTTGATGAGGTGCTCATGGTGGTTGTCTGAAGTATTTTGCGTTAACAGGGGGTCAGAGCACAGCACAGCAGCAGCAAGCGTCGTGCCAAGCATGCAGCGTCGTTGCTCTTCTAATCTCTTTCACTCACGAGCCACCTGCTCGCGTGTCTTACCGCCGAAGCTGTAAAGGCCACCGGGCCAAAAGCGTATATTTATACCGTGGGGGGGTTTTAGTCGGTCCGGCATCTTCAATGCTGATCCTGGCATATCCAGACACTGCCTTTAATGGCTGACAGGTGACGACCGTCTTTTCCCCTACGTGATACAAAAAAAAGTTGTGTGTGAATTTATTGGATTACTGAAGTATTTTTCTTTGAGTTATATTGATATATACTTGAGTATATATAGTCTGCAACGATGATATCCGCAGCAGAACGCTAAGGTAACCGACATAGCCGTAAAGATCAGCAAGCTGAAGTGGCAATGGGCCGGCCACATAGCTCGCAGAACTGACAACCGTTAGGGAAAAATGGTTCTCGAGTGGCAGCCGCGTACAGGCAAACAGCAGTGTAGGACGACCCCCCACAAGATAGAGTGACGACCTGCGCAGTGTTGCGGGAAGTCAATGGATGCAGGTGGCTCAGGACCGAGCTCCGTGGCAATCTTTGGGGGAGGCCTATGTTCAGCAGTGGACTTCTGATAGGCTGAAATGATGATGATGATGATGATGATGATACTTGAGAATTTAGGCACGTAATTACTTATAGTTTAATAATATGATGAACATAGGTAATTATAGTTTAACTAATTGGAAAACAGATACACAGTGCACACTTACGCAAGTGTTTTTGTTATCGGTTTTCACATTGTTAAGTGTAAATAAATATTGTTTAGCACTTGTGTATGAGGTTACGTTTGGTTTTTAATATATACGTTGAAATAAACGTGTACTTAACCAGTTTACTCGATGAAAATAGCGCTACATAGTAAAGAGCATCGTAAAGCGTTCGTTTTTTGTTTGTGTGACAAATTTGAAGACTTTTCGTGTAGTTTGAGTCACTTACTCAGTTGGGATTCCTGGTTATTTTATTGGAACTTAATTGTTAATTTTTAGTTAGTTAATTGTTTATGTGACAATTTTAAAGGCTTTTATTTTACTTTAGCTTACTTACTCATTAAAGATTTAAATTTATTAATTGTCTTAGTAATATATCAGTTAATATTCTAATACTTCATGGCTCATTATACAAATAATGAACGAATCCACTAGACGAATGTCTAGGTGAACGAATTCACGGTTTGTAAATATTATGTTTAAAGATAAATATAATGTTTAACGTGAATGAATATTGCTTTAGACAAATACTGATTCACAATATTTAACATATTCATGGAAGGAAACTCTCATAGCTTAATATAAGAGTTGATGTTAAACTGTACTGAACACAGCAAACTTTTTAAGTTTATCAATTTACTATAAAATTATACGAGTATTTACAGCGTCCCACCTAATAACATTAAATAAAACAATTCTTTAACGTATGTTGAAAACGACGTAGTAATTAGGTCTGTTATTAAAAAAACTGCGGTTGCCAACCCGCTCGCCAGGCGTGGCAACTAAGGCAAACCCCCCCATGATCTTTGGGGGAGGCCTATGTTCAGCAGTGGACTTCTAATAGGCTGAAATGATGATGATGATGATGAATGATGATTAAAATGGTAATACATTCTACCACACCATACTGATTGAAAACATTGTACAACAAGTACAATTTTAGCAGCTTTGTAACTAAACTTTTTTTTATATTTCATAAACTTTTTGTAGTTTTATGATCCTATACTAGAGTAGAAGCTATATGAGAGTTTTGTAAAATTTTATAAAATCCAAAGAAAATATTACATAAAGGTTTATATTATGCCTTTCACGAATTCAATCTAAATTCACGCATAGCAGATGCATTCGAAAATACCAGCAATCGCAATATTCAGAGATTTTAAGCGCGTTCGCAATGCGACAACCGCGTGCAACGATTGTAGGTCCGTATATTTAATAGGGATAAGCTTCGCTAATTAATATGCCATCTACTGTATGTACTCGTAGGCCCGGCGATACTTTGAGTGTCTACAATATTTCTTCATTTTGAGTGTATCAACTAGGAGACAACAAGTAACATACTATAGGTAAAAAAAACATGAGCAAAATGTGAATTGTCTTCGCTCGTCTTGCCCCTATTTATGTCACATTTATATATAAATAATGAGCGAATCACGGCCTCGCAGAATACCGGCGTGAAGTAGAGGCATCTTGTGCTTCTGCGTTTCGTTCGGTGAGTGAGATGACCAGAGGCCCACATGCCCTTCCTGTCCCCCTCCTCATACTCCTTCCCATTTTCCTAATACCCTACAAGGTCGGTAACGCACCTGTGCCACCTCTGGTGTTGCGGCTGTACGTGGGCGATGGTAACCACTTACCATCAGGTGAACCGCTTGCTCGTTTGCAGCCTTTCCCATAAAAAAAAATGAAATTATTTTGAGATGTAAGAATGAAAACATTACACGAATTTATATTAGTAATACGTAACCTGTTTGTTTATTCGGAAGCGTTTCTTGTGTTCTACTTTGCCATGCTCCAAGCTCTCACGTGTCAGTCCCAGTTAACCAACATGATACATGTTTGCTTTTATCCACTTGCTACTTAATGTTAAGAGAAAGCCGTCAGTACCCTTTTCGTTTTGTTTTATACGACAGTAATGTCCTATACTATAAATAAACTAGATACCGTGGCCTTTTTACAAAACTTGTAATTAAAAATAATGTACTAATTTTTTTGTTATTATTAAAATTATAACAATATAGAGCTTTGAGAGCAAAGGTAAGACAGGCGCTTGGTTAAGCAAAATATTAAATAATCATGTTACATATAATAAGTAAGAGTATTTTGATTTTACTTTCTAAGACGTAAATATAATCTGAGTCAGTCGAGATAAAACTTTCTTCGTTGGATAAAATAATGTGTTTTTTTTATTTTAATATGTTGTATTAGAAAGTAAGAAGAAAGAAAGAAAAACAATGTATTCACGGCACATTTACAGCACAATGTTTATCATAGAAAAAAAAAACAAACACATATTGTATGTTAAAAATATAAAATTATTAAATGAATGAAATATGTATTCTAAAAATAAAAATAAAATAAACACAACTAAAATAATAAAAACTATACAGATAAAAAAAAAACTTGACTCCAATAAAATTTGTATCTTGTCTATGCCGCGATTTATTTATGCTGCAACAGTAAACCGTGAAAAGGCTCTCACTCTGCTTAGGCCGCGGCTGTTATAACAGCGTTGACGCTGATATTCCTTAAGACCTGTCAAGGACAGAGTATTTCGGATCAACTGCAATATTATTATGATATAAAAAAAGAAACTTGCCTGGGTTTCAATTAAGTTCATGTAAATTTGTGACAACGACACGATAACTTGGAGCACTTAAATTACTTAACAGCGGGAATAACATAAATTGGCCGATAAAGAGCATTATGAAGGATATATAATATACATCCAAAATACTGAAATTAGTTGAAAGGCGTGCCATAATATAATAAAAAAACGTTACCTTCCGCCGCCGTCGGTCAACCAGCCGACGATAATATAAATCAACCGTTGGATATTGATTGATGATGAATGAAACTATTGTTTATGGATTTTATGGCGTTTAATTATGTTTTTTTTTATGGAAAAGACGGCTAACGAGCAAGCGGTCCACCTGATGGTAAGTGATTGCCGTCGCCCACATACATCTGCAACACCATAGATGCTGCAGGTGCGTTGCCGGTCTTTAAGGCTATTTGGGTGATGGCATAGAAGAGGAGGGGGAATATGGAGGGGATGTGGGCCTCCGGTTACCTCACTCACCGAACGAAACGCAGAAGCACAAGATGCCTCTACTTCACGCCGGTATTCTGCGAGGCCGTGGTATCAATTCGGTCGAGCCGGCCCATTCGAGCAGCAGCTAAAGCCGCCGCTTGGCTCTACCTATCTATATATCTAATGTTTTTATATTCCCGACGTTTCGCGATAATTAAAGTATTCGCGTAAATAAAATAAAATAAAATAAAATAAAATAAAATAAAATAAAATAAAATAAAATAAAATAAAATAAAAGAAATCAGTACTAAATGTTTTTTAAATAAAGAATAAATTTCAACTAATTGACGTAATTAATTACATATATCATATTTCTTGGCAAATCGATAAATAAGAAGTAAAGTAAATGCGACTTCAAAGTCATTACAAAAGACAAACCATTGTCTCCACTCTCATTGTATTACAACTCCTTAATGCTACATTACAAAAGTTCCATTGTTAGCATTGTGTTCCATACTTTACAACTATCACTAGTCTATAACGTTGCGAGTTTTATCGTGATTGAGATAAAGTAAAATATCAAATAACGTTCTCCGACAAAGGGTACTTACTATTCGTAAGGCAAGATTGGTCTGTAAGAGATGTCATATTAAATAAAGAAATAAGCAACGAACAAGTTTTATTATCCTACTTACGTGGTTGTTGGTATTATTTAATTACTAGATGTTAGGACATCTCCATTTTCTGTCTAGGTGTAGTCTGGGTAGATACCACCCCTTACCAATCTGCTGCCAATCAGCAGTGCCAACACTGTTGTGTTCGGTTTTGTTTTATTAAAGGGTCTACTAGTATTTTTATTTTATGGAATGGCGGCAAACGAACGAGCAACTCACCTGATGGTAAGTGATTACCGTCTCACCTATGTACATCTGCGACACTAGAGGTGCTGCAGGTATCCATCACCGAACGACTAGGCGCCCACTAGGCCTCATCTTTGCCTTCCATCAAACGAGATTGAGGTCAAACGTAAGCCTATTTATTATTAAAAAAAAGTGCGTTACCGGCCATTAAGGATATTTGAGAGATGGGAGGGGGGAAGAGGAGGGGGGTTAAGAAGGGGAGTGCGTCTCCGGTCACCTCACTCACCGAACGAAACGCAGAAGCACAAGATGCCTCTATTTCACGCCGGTATTCTGCGAGGCCGTGGTACCAACCCGGTCAAGCCGGCCCATTCGAGCAGCAGCAAAAGCCGCCGCTTGGCTCTACCACGCACAAAGTTACATACTATGAGACCTTCCATCTTAGTCCTCACTATCTTACTATTAGATAGACTGGTAGCGCGTTAACACTGTTGTGTTATTAAATATCATCATCATCATCATTTCAGCCTATCACATGTCCACTGCTGAACATAGGCCTCCCCCAAAGATTGCCACGAAGGTCGGTCCTGCGCCACCTGCATCATCCTGCAAATATACATATATAAATATAAAAAATATTGATATGTTTGTAAATGAAGTATTTTCGAATATGTTTATTATCTCCTTTTTTTTTCAAGTTTTATTAATACCCTTGCTTTAATTATCACATACAATGACGCATTTCAATTTCATATCACTATAATATGAAAATAAGCTTCATATTAAAAACGAAAAGCTCATTAATCTTGTCGTCTGGGATGTAAATTAAAATTTTGCAATTCGACTTTTTCAAACTGTTATATCCCCGACTTTACATATTTTTTTAGGATGCATAAATGTCGGCCTTCCTTTATATTAATCTGATAGCTTCAATTTTAATATAAATAGAGAAAGTTCTCGGAAACGTTAAACGAAAATATAATTTTCAGTACAGTAGATTAATGTTTTCCAATAAAGATTTAAAAAAAAAAATTACGAGAAAACGAATCTATTATGTAATGTATGTATTCAAAAGTTAAACAATGGCTGTTTGGTGGCGACTTAAGGGAATCTGCCACCCCATCTTATACCGTGTTTAAAATCGACTAAGAGATATAAAAGAAAAGTGTCAATGATAGAAAAAGGCTCCGACACCATTTTCAACGTGGTAGAGCCAAGAGGCGGCTTTTGCTACTGCTCGAATGGGCCGGCACTACCGGGTTGGCCCGCGGCCTCGCAGAATACCGGCGTCAAATAGAGGTATCTTGTGCTTCTGTTTCATTCGATGAGTGAGGTAACCGGAGACCCACTCCCCTTCTTCACTTCCCTCCTCATCCTCCCTCCCATTTGTCAAATATCCTCAATACCCGGTAACGCACCTGCAGCACCTCTGGTGTTGCAGATGTACGTGGGCGACGGTAATCACTTACCATCAGGTGAACCGCTTGCTCGTTTGTCGCCTTTCCCATAAAAAAAAAACATTCCCATGTTCAAGCACAGGGCGGTTAAATAACTCTATATAAAATAACCTCACGCATTTTTTTTAGTTTTACGTGGGGGGAAATTGCATACAACCAGTCACTAGTTATGTCGGGGTCAGCATTGAAAATGCCGAACCGATTAAAACCCCCGCGGTAAACAACATAAATAAATAACTCCTCTGTGTGTTTATATAAACTGAAAAGGGGGAGTAATATAATATAGCAAATTTATCTGCTTATCACTAGGAGCAAGCAGGGCGTAAATACTAATAAAATAGAAAGATTAACCTGGTAAGAAATGTACTCTAGATTATGAGAATATAAACTAGAGTTTTTACAACGAAATAATAATTTTAAGAATTCATAAAATATTCACGAATGTTCTTCCTTTCACTATGAAAGCACCTGCACTGAAAAATGCTCGAGAAACATCTGAGATAAGTTTGTGCTACTGCAATAAATAAAGCTACTTTTATTTACATTAACATAAATATAAAATATTACTTACAACCGTTTAATTAGCGTATTCGTAATGAAAACTGCGAAAACACATACAATGTTATTGTATATAAGTTTCAAACATTAAAGCTAATGATTATAAGCTGTGAACATTTACGCAGGAATTGACACGCAATAAGGTTTTTTTTTTAAATTCGAATGACCCAATTGTAAGTTTGAAAAGGTCGAGTGATACGAAAATAGCCATTAAGGGCGTGAAGTGCTCAACCCTATGCTGTGTCCGCGAGGGACAGCACACGATGGGGGCAAATAATTAATGCTGAATTCCAGATAGTATAGGAAAATACAAAAAAACAGCATAATCCTCTGGTTATGGCTGGTTGAATGTATATATTACGAAGAACCTGCGAGTAATGACGTGTAAAAATAGATCACCTGCGACTTTTAAAGCCGATTCCATCTCCAACAGCTGTCTGCTGTCCTTGTCTGTCAGTCCTACTTTTCACTACTAGAACATATTACAGAACCGTGGTACCCTAGTCAGGGCGATAACTTTAGTTTCATAGAGCGCGAGTGACCCGGGCCGGCACCACTTAAATTATTAATAGTAATTTTAAGTGCTGTATTTACCACGTGCTCAGCGGTGAAAGAAAACATCGAGAGGAAATCGTCATGTCAGAGAAATAATAAAAAACTTTCGACTTTCGGCTCCAAAACCCTCTCAACAATATTTGAGAACTTACAGGCTGCAAATTTTTTACTTTTACATATGACACACGCATGTGATATAAAAAGAGCAATGCACCCAGCAGAAGAAGTCAGCGGTTCAACCTGACGTACTCCGATTCGAAGAGAATACCGTTAAACTTAAAAGGATGTCGAATTTTTTGACATAATATAATATAAACAGCCGTTTTGACTTGCTCAATGACCACTACGAAGAACGAATAATTATGAGAAATATTCGTGAATTTGTAATTCATTTACCATACGTTAACGACACCCGTGGGATAAGACAGGGTGGGAGTTCGTCCTACGCTTTTTATTTTAGTAATACGCTCTTTCAAGTAATTTTTATGCCAGTATTGATGGCTTTGAATGAAGTTCGTTTGTCGAATATATATCGAACAGATGATTTTAGTTTTGATTGCATGCGTCTTTATTATAGTATTTTAAGTGTTCGCACGCGACTGTCAAATGTCTTAAAACAATCAATCGCCTGTTGACTCCTCTGAATTGATTAATGATTTAAGGATATTAATTGATACATTAAAACCTCGCTCTAGTGTTGCTTTTCTTAATAGCTAGGATTGGGCCGCTCTTAGAGCCTCTCTATCAGTCAGCTGGGCGCAGAGACGCAGGTGTGGGTTATATTTAGAAAATATATTAGTACAATCCCCCACAGAATCTCGATTCATTTAATCAAATAAGGAGCACATTGAGATTACGTAAATCTGAAAGAAAACATTGCTATTCTATGTAATTCAGACAATATTCCTTTTCACGAAATGCCAACATCACTTGAAAACCGTGCACCGAATGACAGCTGGCAAATAAAGATCAATCGACCAATTGACAGCGGAATATCTTTCGTAATTTGCCAAATAAAAATCTTACAGTCTACTGACCAGGTGAAACATCGCTAGTGTGAGAGCATCGATACTTCGTTAACCAATCTGCATGCCCAGTATGGTGACTAGGGGGCAAACTCACCAAGATATGTGAACCGTCTTGCTGGCGCTTCCTTGAACAAGTCTAAATTCAGAAGTGGCATTAATACGCTGATAAAGGAATAAGCGCATTAACAAATACAAAGGCTATCTATCTAACTCACATTGACTGATCACGAATTATTTTATATATCAGATCATCTTGTGCCATAGATGTAAAAAAATATTTCCTAAAATTTAGGTTACGTACTCTTAAAGTGGTTGAAGTCGTGTAAAACTTACAATATCTAAATGAAGTACATCAACTAGTACAAAATTTATATTATTTAAAGTTAGACCCGGAATTGTAATAATATAAATTATTTGTAATACATACAAATACTTGTACCCCAAGAGAATCAACCCGTGACCTAGAGTACCGCGGCCACAAGCTCGTCCACTATGTCCAAATTTATAATATATATTCATATTATGTCTTTAACTGCACAATATTGTAGAATTACCTTCTTGATTTATTGTTTACATGAAACATATGAAATTCACAAATTTCATCAGAGATACGAGAATGATCTTTTTAATTAATTATATTTCAATTGAATCACCATTATCCCGTATATATAAGGTAATATCCAGGATTAGAAGGAATTATGTTTTGCTAGAATTTACTGACTATCAAACGGGTTATAGGAGTATTGGAAAGCAATTAAGAAACTCAAACTTTGATTTGAGACACAGATTGCTCCACGAAACCACAGGGTAGTTTTGATACTTCATAAACTAATTTATGTTATTTGATGAAGTTAATGCACAATGCGTTCAGAATTCAATTTTTTTTCACATTCACAATACCTTTATGCCGTTCCATGATATTTAGCAACTACTAGATAAGAGTGACCACGATTGCTATGTTGTTAGTTCTATTCACTTTGTAAAGGCCTTGTACCAATGACATATTTCTAACTTATGTACGATTCGTATCGTAAGCCTGAACGCGACCGCGACGGACAACACCGGTCATGTTGTTGAAATAAGACTAAAATAAATCCACAAATCTCCTATCACTCTTGGTGGTCAAATGGTCATCCTTTTTTTTTAAATCAGATTAAGTTATAACAGTAACGATTTAAAGGGAAATCAGATAACAAACATTCATCATTTAAATTTCTGTTGACCTTTTAGTCATCAATGAATATATTCACAGATTATTTCAATTTAAAAAAAACCGAAGAAGTTTTGGTAGTAGTAGACATTTTAGTGTGGTATATGTGTGAGGCAATGCTTTAAATGTCTCCAGTCGCTTAATTACACGCTGTGAAGCTAAGACAATGGCTCTACTGCGCTGCAGTCCGTAACAAAAGTCATTTGTCGGAGATGTCTCCTATGGTGACGTTGTCATAATGTCGACCGTAAATTTCATGCCCGCAGTGACTATGAATTGTCTAGAATAAATAATAGAACAATGAAATACATTAAAGATATTTTGTTTTAACTAATTAATTAATGTAATTATTCTATGACGAACTCTATGGTTTTGTAATCGCGCCTTGATAAATCGTCGTATATATAATAATATACTGTAATAATTATTTCAACAACCCATCTTGCGAGGAATGTGTGAAAGACTGATAAAAATAAAGAAAACTGGCGATTTGCCATCTCAAATTTGCCTGCCGCATATCGGCCAAGCAAAAAAGTAAATTCCTCATCTAATAAGTAGTCTTGTTTTTTTTATAAAAAAAGGCCGATGATAAGTGATTATACGCCCTCGTACATCTGCAATACCACAGATGCTGTAGGTGTAAAATCTGATTGGATCGGTTTGTAAAATACCTAATAAGCGCCTGCAATTATACGGATTCCAGATTCTCGTATCCGATGGATGATTATTGTCCTTAACGCCTAAGTAAAAAGAGAGTGAGACAGACACGGGAACAGATATAATATCCATCGGCATTAGAAGCCGAAAAGCTAAGGGAGCGTCAACAATAATACTGATCACTAACAATTGAGTTTGATGTTCAAGTTAACGAATCAGGGTTAATGGAAATTTTTGAGGAGGGGTGAGGGGGAAACGCAGAAGCACAGGATGCCTCTTTTTCACGGCGGTATTCGGAGCGGTCGTGGTACTACTTCGTTCGAGCCGGCCCATTCGAGCAGCAGCAAAAGCCACTGCTTGTCTCTACCACGTACAAAGATTTGTGTTGTTTTAACTTTTGTTTGATGGATTAAATGAAATATCGATTCAGAATGGTATCATACCTTAAAAATGTTTAGTAAACGTTTGAGTTTAATGTACCAACATTACATTGCTCACAACTTCATATTATTACACATTATTAACTATACAGTATTCCGGTATAACATTTTAATATTTTGCAATAGATTCTTAAATAAATTGTTTAAAAACCTACAATTCAATACTGAATAAAATATATTCATAACGTGGAAAATTTCACAACAAGATGAAAATACAAATTTGAATGGTACAGTTACACTTGAGATAATAATTTCAGCGAAAAACAAAGAAATGAAAAGGTTCACGGTTTTCAAGCGCCACCGTTCGCAATGCATCAGCAAACTGGCTGCCACTGCAGTTGACGGTTTTTAATTTCAGCGCAACTCCTCTCATGCAGAAGCTGCAGTCGTATTTTATCGGTATTACACGAAAGAAAAGAAAAAAAGTTATATAAGGCCAATATTACGGTGTGAAAAGATCTTAACTTTGTGTCTCTTCTATTTTTCAACAACAATTACGTTATTGTTGTTGAAAAATGACAGTTATAGTAGAGATACGGGTCTTTTATTGTGCTTCTTAAACCTAGTACGTTGCTGAACATGTTGCCCATGCTCTCCAGCAGTACAGCATCTGCTCTACACACTGTACTCTTCACTCTTCAACCCAGATGGGTTGGTGTGTGCACTATGTACTACCGAAACTCTGGCACTAGTGATGTCGCTCCCCGACATTGCTCTGTGAGATTTGTGGTCGGCGAATTTGAATGGATTTTCCACCATCGATCGGCCGTCAGAGCTCTCGTTTGTTGACTACCTAATAGGGATAATACGTGCAGGTGAGGTTAGGATTTATACTCACATTTTATTTAGGTCGAAGTGTATATTATACCAACCTATTTTCGAAAGTTAAATCTCTACACCACGTTTACCTATATCTTAGGTTATGTCTTAATTTATCAAATTTTATTTTAATGGTAGCATTGTTTCGATGTAAGTTAATGTCTGTTTTCTGACAGCCCTACATTTCCCATGAATACCATAAATATCACAATAACGCAGCTGTGAACCAGCAAAAACATACAATCATGCACTGTGCAAACATAATAATAGCACCATAAACAACTTCGAATGTCGCGGAGTGCGAAAATGTGTTTCTTTGTCCTTACAAAGAAAAGCAGATAGGAAAATGTTCCTTTAAGTAGATAAGAATCGTATTAACATTGTGGTTTCGTCGTTTATTTCATTTGGCGACGTATTGTCACAGACTGAGCGACGACATGAGAAATAGTACGTAATGATACGTCATTTTCACATGAATTGTTCAAATTCATATAGAAAAGAAAACTATAATAAATTGATGTGCCGTATGTGTATGTATTTTCTCACGCGGCAGAGCCGAGCTGCGCCTTTTGATGCTGCTCGAATCGGCCGGTTCGACCGGATTGGTACCACGGCCTCGCAGAATACCAGCGTGAAGTAGAGGCATTTTGTGCTTCTGCATTTCGTTCGGTGAGTGAGGTAACCGGAGGCCGCCTCCCATCTCCCAAGTACCCTTAAAGGCCGGCAACACACCTGCAGCACCTGCTGCTGTTGCAGATGTACGTGGGCGACGGTAATCACTTACCATCAGGTGAACCGCTTGCTCGTTTGCGGCCTTTCCCATCAAAAAAATGTCCTCTTTCAGAATTTGTCATAAAGGTTTTTATATACTACCATGCTACTGCACAGTGAGGAAATACGAATAATAGTTGAGTAAAATGTACGCATCGTGTGTAGATCAGTCTGGTGTTTTTCGACATAGTTATCTCGCCGTCTGTTCGTAGCCATTGCTATATTCACCCCCGGAAAGAAAGGGGGTGGCAGATTCTCACGCCGAAACCACACGGTGGGATTAAAAGAAGCAGCCTGTACGTGCCCGATCCTGGGCAAAGGCTTCCTTCTCAAATACGAGTATCAGAGAGGGTTTAGGAGCCGGGATGGGCCCGCCGCTCTGCTCCAGTGCGGGTTGGCGGGCTTCACATATCCTCGAAATAATATTTTTATTATTTCTTAGACATGCAGGGTTATTTTCACGATGTTTTCCTTCACCACGACAGTATTACTAGCTGTAAAATAAACTTTTAATATTTCTGCATTCGGATAGAAAGACAAAGAAGACGCGCTTGTTTTTATTTCTATATGGCAACGGGTACCTAACCCTAAATTACTGTTTTTTTTTCGCACAACTCTTTATCTCTCGTCTATTCCGCAAATATCGCCGCAATAATTCACCTGTTATCCTTAAGAACAGACAAAGATTTACTCTGCAAACATAATAACAGCAACATAAACAACTATGAATGTCGCAGAGTGCGAAAATATTATTAGAAGTATTTTTGTGTCCTCACAAAGCAAAGAACTTGATAAGAGATTTTTCTTAATGTTTTAAGGAGAATCTCTGATCGAGTTTTTTTTTATTTAAATCGCACTAAGATTGTGGTTTTGTCGTTTTTTTCTTTTTTTTTTTTTGGTGAGGTATTGTCATTGACATGAGACAGACAATAATAGTATCAGCACATTTTATTATGAATTGAAAATGTTCATAATATTTCGTTCAGTAATTATTTAATGAAATACCCACTTACAAGCATTATTTATTTATTTATTCTTTATTGTGGATAAAAATAAGGAATACAATGGGCGGACTTAATGCCTTTGACATCCTTTACCAGTCAACCCTGGGTGAGAAAGAAAACATGTTGGCATGTTCAAAATAAGTAATAAATATAAATTAAATATTAATATTAAATACATAACCCTTATAATATACTTACATACTTATAACATACATAATAACACTATACATAAACATATAATACATACATAAACAAATTAAATATGGAGAGGAAAATCACTGATGGCATTTGCCTTCAGATAGTGACGACGGAGCAGGGTTTTGAAAGAGTTTTTATTCGGAGCTTTCTTGATATCATTATCTGATCTCCAAAGTTGATTATCTGATCTTTAATGCAACTTCGCTATATGCATATCCTTTCGTATGATACCATGTTATCGTATTATGATCATATTCACATAATTTACACAGCTTTGAGCTCACGAGAGAGTTAGAAGTGGTTTAAACCATTCATCCGAGATTTCTTTATGAACTTTTTTTCTGGCTTTCCCTTTGGGCAAACGGGCATGCGGCTCTATGGTAAGTGATTACCGACGCCCACGTACATCTGCAACAGCAGATGAGCTGCAGGTGCGTTGCCAGCCTTTAAGGATATTAGGGCCTACCTTAGTCACACGTACATGAATCCTTAGGTCTAAACCCAAAGATATATGCAGATGGTACTTCCGCTTGTTTGACATGCTTATATTATCTTTACAGCGTATGAAACAAGTCGAAAACCATGTATCTATTATCACATTCGATCAGGAAACGGTCACTCAGAACGTGTTTTTCACCTAGATCGGGTGGCATGGCTGGCATGGGATGGCATTTCTTCGTTGTTTCGACGAATAAACATCATTCGACACATCAACTTACTATTCGAATACTCATATTTAGAAAGCGCAACTATTTGAAATGGTTTTTATTGAATTGCCTTTCTATTCACCTAACCATTTTAAAGATTTAAATATATTCTTAAATCTGTATCGATACAGAAATTAAATCGAAATATGATACGTAATATGTCGAGTCACTTTTACAAATTAATAATAATTATTATATGTATTAATAGATACGGAACTCTGGATACATACTAGAATATTATCATAGTATTAACGATATTATGTGGTCACTGGGATACCCGTAGTGAAGCCTAGACAACTAACTTTACTGCGCCGTAGTCGGTAACAAATGTCGTTTGTCGTAGATACTACCGCCTGTGGTGAGGTAGTAATAATAGGGACCATAAATTGACTCGTTCTTGGGGTCACCGAAATGATAAGAATATTATAAAAGCTGTAAATCAAATATATACTATAACTACATAAATTCATTATAGGGGAATAAGTATTGTAATTATCCATTTGTATGAAATCTCTGAGGTTATGTTTTTCACTTGTACAATGTAACAATCCTTTACGCTATGTGCTTTTATGAAGTCCTGGTAGTTTTGTTATCCTCTTATATGCTATGTAACGTAAACAATTAGCTATATGGCGAGCATTGATAAAACATGCGTGTAGATTATGCTGGCTCTTATTTGTGATTTTTTAAAAGATCAACGATCCATCTGTGGTATTAGACAATAGGCCGTGGCAAGTGGTGACAGTTTAGTAAAAAACTAATGTAACCAAAACCATACATACATAGATTATTTACTTCAAAACAATTTAATAAAATAATTGTTATAAATAACCCGTTTCAATGGATAAACGATGTGCCGTTTACATCTGCTACGCGTGTTGATACCATTGGTGAAGTCATTCGTAATATATGCACGCATAAATAAATACTTCTATGAAAATAATGATCAAAACTAGGCTGTTTTTAAGTACGATGTTAATTAAAATTTTCATCATTAGTGTTATTAAGTAATTGGGTATTTGAAAAATGAGGAATTAAAAACCATGAATCCATAAATAAAATGTTGTTCTTTATTAACCTCACAATAACTAATAATGAAGAACTTGTTGTTATTAACTGAAAACAACATACACACAGCACATGGATCTGTGCACATCAAGCGAGTTTATTTAATGACTTGTTCTAATGTAACAATTTAAAAACCAATGTTCTCGAATACCAACGGTCGTTGGAGCTCAAATTTATAGGTTGTGTACACTTTACTAGAAAGGTTTCGAACTGAAAAATTGAGAGTAAAATATAAAACTAATGTTTCTATTAGCCGCCTAGTGATCAAGGTGCTCGCTTAAGTTAAATACAGCGCGAGTAACTATGATAACCCGATGCCGGCCCTGCTTAATTGTATGTATGAATGTATATATTCATGCCTTGTTCCCAACGGGGTAGGCAGAGACAATCTTCTTCCACTAGCTGCGGTCCGGACATACGTCTTTCGCTTCTTCCACTTTAATCAATCTTCGCATGCATGCTCGGTGGTTTAGAGTCCTCCTGACCTGGCCTTTTTTGTTAATAGCAAATCTTAAATGCTGAATGTACCACGTGCTCGGTGGTGAAATAAAACATCATTTGGTAACCAGCATGTCTCATATATAACTGCACTGGAGCTGCGTGGCTTTCCCTTCCCGGCCACGATTCCCTCTTAACCATCAGAAGATGGAAGCTGCGGGGCGAGGCAGGTTTCAGCTAGCGCCAACTAAGATTTCCACAAAAATATTTTTTTTAGAGATTTTCTATTATCTGCATACAGTCAGGCATTTTGATGAGCATTAGCTGCTTCACACCTTAGATTATTATCAGTCAAGCATTTTTTGAGGGTAATCAGTCATCTGTCAGACACCATGAGATTTTCAAAGCCTTTACCCGAGTCGACTTTTTAGCTGTTGTGTTAAAGTGGCAGATTTTTTTCTTTCTAAATATCGTGTTAGGGCTTTTGTTGCTGCTCGAATGGGCCAGCTCAACCGGGTTGGTACCATTGCCTCGCAGAATACCGGCGTGAAGTATAGTCATCTTGTGCTTCTGCGTTTCGATTTAACCGGAGGCACACTCCCCATCCCCCTCCCCATCCTCCATCCCTTTCCCCAAATACGTTTAAAGGCCATCAACGCACCTGCAGCATCTCTGGCGTTGCACGTGGGCGCCGGTATTCACTTACCATCAGATGAACCACTAGCTCGTTCGCCTTTACCATAAATAAAAAGTGATGATATTTTTCCCCTTATAAAGACTGCAGTAGTACAGTAGTTTAAGAGCTAACTAAATATTTATATCATCAATATTGAAGTTTCATGAAAATCTACACTAACAGAGCCACAGTCAAAAATTTAAGTAAATGTCACAATAGAGTTTCAATATTACATATCGAAGAAGGGGTTATGATAACTGGATCCGCTTAAAATGTTTATTTTACAGCCAGATTACAATTTGATAATATGTATCAAAATATTGATATAAAAAACACATCCGCTGAATGGGACAATTAATCACAGATACAGCCGATGTAAATGACAGATCGTTTAGTCAATTAAATAAGTAAAAAAATGTTGAATGGATTAAACAAAATACAGTTTTTATTTTTATTTTCCCTATAGAATAAAGTTTAATTCTATGTTTAATATCACATAATTGTTCATACTTGAGTATGTTCTCATGGTCGATTTCGACCACGACGACGAGTTCTGAATACGATCGACAGTTGTCAACTGCGCAGGAGATATTATAGTGCTGTATGTGTACGTGCAAACACAAAGGCACCCGCTCCCTTTTACCTAACCTATTTAATTTTTATTGCCATTCCTTTAAACAGAAGGACATAAAAGACGGTCTTAACGCGTACTAAGAGCAGTGATTGGGAGCAGCTCTAGTAATTCTGAGTTACCGGTACTGTGCTCATCGACCTCCTTCCCCTACCTATTTAGCCATACTCACCACAAGTATAAGTAAACCTTTCAAGTAATGTCTATAGACTCTTGCTGACGCTTTGTAAAAGAGGCCTATGTTCAGCAGTGGACTAAAGTAACCTTATGTTGTAATGGTAGGAGCATAACCTTTGTATTTATTTATTAATTGCTTTATTTGTCACAGTATAGCATGTGAACGAAATTCGAACAATTTTGTATGTAGAGTAACGAAAATCAACTTGTTTGTGAGAAAATCAGATTCTTTCTATTAATTACGACCACGGGGTGACAACGATTACAGTCTACATTAATGTTCACACTGAGTCCTAAGGGAAGACGTATGAGAAATAAAAATAAAATAGTCGCGAATGGTTTTGCACCAAGTGCGATTAGCTAAGAAATTTTATGTTTTTTCTTTTGTAGAGTAGAAAAGTAACAATAAGAAATACTCGGGATTCGATCTCAGCTTCATAAATATACAAATATAACGCAAACTATGAGGATGTAGTTGTTGGTTGTACGGTATTGTGATCTACGCTACCGAAAGCAGTTTTAATTCCCACATGAACACAAATATTTTATAGTACTCAGATAATTATTAAAAATCTATATATCCATTAGTGAGTTGTCTGTGAAACACCTCCACCCTAGAGGAGAAATTCTTGCAGTATGGTTACGTTACCTATGTAATGAATAAAAGAAAAAAGTCATCCTAAACTTCAAAGTCATTATTTGCTACTTTGAGCTGAGCTTCGAGAGTGAGGCTCTTTTTATTTTTTTTAATGAAAAGGGGATAAAGGAGCTGCTTTGTTGGATAATAAGTAATTGCCGTCGCCCACATACATCAGAAACACCAGAGAGTCTGCAGGTGCATTGCCGGTATGTGTTTTTTTAAAGATATTTAGGGGATGGAAGAGAGGACGATGAAGGAAGGGAGAGGTGGGAAGGGGCCTCCGGTTACCTCACTCACCAAATCAAACGCAGTAGCATAAAATGTCTCTGCTTTGCGCCGGTATTCTGCGAGGTCGTGGTACTACCATGGTTGAGCCGGCCCTATCGAGCAACTATAAAAAATCTCGCTTGGCTCTACCATCAAGTCGACTCTATATGTAGCTTATATTTGTAATACTTATATAGTGGCAACCGCTAAGGTATTAGGATCACAGCAAATCTATCAAGTACGCGAGATTCTGAGACTTTCGGAGAGAGTCGAAGTTTCTCGGATAGAGAATTATTTACCCTAAAGCATTGCATCACACACAAGGGTCACAACTCATCTAGTCCTTTATTCTTTAATAAGACAGGTGGAGGCATAAGAAAATCTGCGATTGCCATCTCAACCCGTAGGAGACATAAGTTGACTAAAGGATATGACTTCGTAGACTGGTGATGGCAACTGCAATAGCCATAACGTCCGCTAAGGGTGACGATATCGGCAAATCTGTCACAAAAAGACATCTATTTCTAAAGGAGAGGATTTGTTATTATAAATTGGTCAAGAAATCGTGCCACCTACATCTTGACGAATATGTTGCAAAATGTCATAAAAGCAAAAGAAAATAACATGTTGCATTTTGCGTCGCCTAGTATACACACTATGTGGAAGACGCCTTCTCTTTCTATGAATCTTCTAGATAAGTACCACCCTCTTAACCGTTTCTGCGGCCAATCTGCAGTGAAACTACTGCTGTGTTCCAGTTTGAAAGGTAAAGAGAGCCAGCATAATTATGGACCGTGATTCATTCTAACTCAGTACTCAGGGTTGGCAATGCATCTGTAACCTTCTTCGATTAAAGTTGTCAGCGTGTTTCAATAGGCTGCAGTAGCCCCTTAATATCAGGTTAAAAAAATATATACCACATAGTTATATGGAGTGCAGATATCCCACAGACGCACTTTCTTCTCCTTTGACACGGATTTAAAAAAAAAACCTATATTAACATAAAGTTGATTATATAATACTTAAGTTGCTAAATTACACGCTGGTTTTAAAATTCGTTATGTATTTATGTTTGCTATAAATGGTAAATTTATTGTAAGTATACGCGAAAACTAAGGATTACATTCATTTTTATCGCACAAGTTATAATGGGCATCTACGAGACTCTTAAAATTGCAAACGTAGCGCGAAATAAACTTTAGGTTGTTCTGTTCAAGTGTGAATTTGCAGAGTTTGAACGGGAGAACTTTAAATAATATGTAAAGCATAAAGTTCTTATTGGACTAAAAAGCAATGGAAGAAGCCCGTAGTATACAGATTAAATGCGATTGTGAAATGGTCACTAACATCCTGGAACTTCTGTTGCACTCGGATGTTGGTAATCGTTGCGCACTTGTTTACTATTAAGTTAGGAATTGTTTTTTTTTCATTTCTTTAAAATTAAAACGTTACCTTCCGCTGTAGGAATTTCTCCTGTGTCGCGGAGGCAGTTTACATACATGAATTACACATGGACAAACCACCCAGACCGGGAACTATTATTTGTAGTTTAACTTCTAGCTTCCGCCAGCGTCTTCATCGTACCATGACAGCCTGTAAATAGGCCTCTACCATGAGGTGATTTGTCTTAATCGCTACACCCGGCGTGCGGATAGACCGGGAACTATTATTTGTAGTTTAACTTCTAGCTTCCGCCAGCGTCTTCATCGTACCATGACAGCCTGTAAATAGGCCTCTACCATGAGGTGATTTGTCTTAATCGCTACACCCGGCGTGCGGATAGACCATCGCAGTACCAGACAACTCGCATCTTAGATACTGCTACTCTTCATCGGTCTGCTTATGTTTGGTCTGGTATTTTTCTAGATGGTTATCCCCGCCATCTGCATTTCGGTATCTACCTTACGCCGATACCAGACGGTTAAATTAAATTCAAATACAAAATGTCTCTTAACACTCACATTTTGTAAGGTTTTTTTTTTATAGTCTACGACTAAACAAAGCAAACTGATTACAATAATAAAATTCAATTGTCAAAATTAAATTTTTGTGCTGAAGCACATAGTGACGTAGTGGTGCCTTTCAAGTTAACAAACGGATAGCAAACAAGTTAAAATTGTAAATAACGATGTATTGATTAATGACTGACGTCAGTTTTGTGTACTTCGCCTCGGTGTATCTAAAATTGATATTAAATTAAAACAATGGCGTCTGTTTGATTGACGATCGTCAGGGTTGCATGGGGATGACACCCATAAACAAAATAGATACTCACGTACGTTTTTATTGCTATAATGTCTGAAGTCGGAAGTTATTTTAGATAAAATCCTTGAAAACCCGTAATTCATTAATCGATTATTTAAGCTTTGCTTATTATATTACACTGTATATCTAGTTGGTTTTTTTTTTTTTATTTATTAATTCTTTATTGTGTCCCTAAAAAAAAGAAAGGAATACAATGGGCGGACTTAATGCCTTTTGGCATTCTCTACCAGTCAACCCTGGGTGAGAAAGAAAACATGTTGGCAGGTACAAAATAAATAATACATATAAATTTAATATAAATATTAAATATATAACCCTTATAATATACTTACATACTTATAACATACATAATACACTATACATAAACATATAATACATACATAAACAAATTAAATGTGGAGAGAAAAATCTTAGATGGCATTTGCCTTCAGATAGTGACGACGGAGCAGGGTTTTAAAGGAGTTTTTGTTCAGAGCTTTCTTCATATCATCGGGGAGAGCGTTCCAGAGAAGAGTGGCTTGAACGGTGAAAGAAGAAGAAAAGAAACCAGAACTATGTTGTGGAACAATAACCTTCAAGCTGTTTGAAGTTCGAGGCACTCGGTTATGACTCGAATAAAGAAAATTGAAGTTATCCTTAAGATAACAAGGATGGTTTTCCTTAAATTAAAAGTATTTACCGAAATTTCATTGGTTATTGGTCATTTAATTGGTTAATGCGTTTTGTATGGAATGATCACACACATACATGATTTTCTTTATAGAGAACATCTACGGTACAGCAGCGTTCGAATGATAGAGGCACTGTAACTGCGGAGCGACGCGATTAAAGCAAATCCTTCTCATTGGAGAGGACATTGGTTAGCTGTGAATTGTTAAGACAACGAAGAATATTTTTTTTTATGGGAACGGCGGCAAACGAGCAATAGGTTCACCTGATGGTAAGTGATTACCGTCACCCACATACATCTGCAACACCAGAGGAGCTACAGGTGCGTTGCCGGCATTTAAGGCTATTTGGGAGATGGAAGGGAGGATAAGGAGAGGAATGGGGAGGGGATGTGGGCCTCCGGTTACCTCACTCACCAAACGAAACACAGAAGCACAAGATGCCTCTACTTCACGCCGGTATTCTACTAGGTCGTGGTATTAATCCGGTCGAGCCGCTAAAGCCGCCGCTTGGCTCTACCACGTTTGAATCCACGTTTGAATATCCAAATGTATTTTAAAACAAAAAACAAAAGAGAATAAAACAACTAGTGATGTTTAACTGGCTTTATATGCCTATTCATTGCACACGACAACAGCGACAGCAAGCGTCGTAACCCACATTTTACACAAAAGTGGGCTTTCTAAAGAGGAACATTAAAACGGCTTTTAAATATGAAGTAGGCTCTCGCACGCGCACTTAGCCGCTGCGTTTCTTTACATTAGTAATGAAAAACCATTTTTACTTAATTGCAAGCACTTTCGTGGAATAAAAAAAACTTTATGATGATAAAAAACAGATTTTAACGCGAAATCGGAATGCAACAAAATACACAGCCATGTTAGTAAAACCATTACAAAAAGTTTTGTTATAATAATTGAAAATAAAAATATGACGTAATTTAAGTAATTCCTTGTTTTATATAATAATAAAATAAAATATATAGCTTTTTTTTATAGACGTTAAAAATATATGACATATTCTTAATATATTGTTCGTTCTACAAAGCCCCAAATAGATCATTATATTAATAAGTGAACATAAAAAATTTCAGTAACTATTTTTTTGTATTTATTATAAAAGTGGAGGAAGAAACTTACATCATTAAGGAAAGGCATTGTTAATTAGTACTGAAAGATGAAATTAGTAAATAAAATAGCAAACTGTTTGTTTATGCGCAATTTACCTATGTCCACCGCCTCCATGGCATAGGAATGTTACTTCTACACAAACTACAATGTGGGTAAAGTTTTTTTATTAAAAAAAAAAGTGTTCGAAAAATAGTTGTGGAACAAAAGATGCTAGCTTTAATGACAGTGCACTTATCGCCTTCTGGTGCGAATGTCCACAAGCCACTTCGCGTATTGTTCCAGCTGGTCTACGCAGGGAAATCCATAATCTCTGCTTACCGCTATGGGTGAAGATCTTAGCCTTTATATGTTTCGAATCTAATAACGATGCTTATATTTATTAATATAACTTAAGGTATATTTTGTATTATATTATATGCCTGAAGTAAGTAAAATAATTAATTTAGTATAATCATAAAACAATTTTATTCATTTATTTTTATACAGTCGCGTAACTATTATATCATTTAAATACGTGACAGTGATCCCGAACTAAGATCTTCTGTATGGTTAATAGATAAATGGAACGTAAATGATGCCAATGAGAGCATTGGCAACTGCATTTTTAAGGTTTGGTAGGTAAGGATTCGATTTTTGGTAAACTGTTTTATTTAGTTCTTAGTAAGCTCTAACTGACTAACACCGGACAATACTTTGCCCCGGAAAAACTAAATTATTAATTACAATTTTAAGTGTTAAATTTACTAGGCGGTGAAATATCTGGCGGAAAACGGTGTAAGCATGACGATACTGGGGTGGTCAGAAGTCTAGTCATTTAGTCTATCCGATCCACTTTTCACCTAAGCTTATTGAAGATAACGTGACTCTTGCCAAGCAGTGGGCACCTGCAGGCTGCTACTTTTTGTATATACTTAATAATATCCTATAGAACGATTTGTAAAACCACTTACAATTTTATTTTAAAGATTGCTTTTACTTATTTAAATTAATACACGATTGTAAAAAGAGCAGGCTCACTCCTGACTGATACGAGTTTTAAATCAATCTCGTAAGTTTCAAGCAAACAAAGTCGAGATCAAAGCCTGTGTTTAATAATAATAAAAGGTCGCAATTGTTTTCATTTTAAAAGAGCACGGTACGTTAATCTAGCTGGAGAGGGCATCTGTAGGGGTGAGGAGAAACGAAATTATTGTGTGACACCATTTCACAAAAACCGAGGTCAAATTTGTGAATATAACACAACGTAAAAATTGTAAAAAATTAAGTTCATTTTAATTTACTTAATGTTATTTCGAGGCTCCGAGGAAAGGAAATACTTTAGACGGAATAGCATGAAAAAAAATGGCAGATCTTAAATCTTAGACCGGTAACGGGCAGCAGCTTCTTCGTTGCTAGGCGACCATGGTAAATTACTGGCATTAAGAGGCGGTCACAAAAAATATCATAAAGTTTGAATGTGTGAATTTATTCCTCGATGAAATCATATCGTGCTTAACATCCACGACATGGTTTCGTTTATTGGTAACCATGTCACGAATAAACGAAACCATGTTAAAAAAATAACACAGTATGATTATAGCAGGGTACGATGTAACACGGAAATGTTATGAATTCTTTTGTTTGTAAAGGGCTTTTCGCAATTTTTATTTTCTATTTTTATCCGCATGCCCACGCCCACGTATATCTGAAACACCACAGGAGCTGCAGGTGCGTGACCGGCCCTAAAGGATATTTGGGAAGGGGAAGGAGAGGGTGTGGGAAGTGGGCCTCAGGCTACCTTGCATCATGGCGGTATTCTGCGAG
Organism: Bhutanitis thaidina; assembly: GCA_029286595.1. Taxonomy (NCBI): domain Eukaryota; kingdom Metazoa; phylum Arthropoda; class Insecta; order Lepidoptera; family Papilionidae; genus Bhutanitis; species Bhutanitis thaidina. The sequence continues at coordinate 2,501,814 of JAGSMS010000012.1, read as the reverse complement.
GTCACTGTACTAAACCGGTGGAGCCGGCCTGTTCGAGCGGCAGCTAAAGCCGCCGCTTAGCTCTACCACGTACAAAAACTGCCTGACAAGCGCGGTGAAATCTTTCATGCACACTATGCCAGCTTTTATTGATGTTTTCATGTAACGGCATGTGTTCAGCCGTTGACGAACATAGATTGTTTAAAAATAAAGAACTGATAGAATGGTTTTATGTAGGATATGACCTCAATAGCAATAGCAATACTTCACACAACACAAACACAATATTCAACAGGTCCTTAGTTTTAATTACAGTTTCTTGTGTAATCTCCACCGTGTATTAAACAAATTTAAGCTTTCGGATTCTTTAATGAATTTGATCTATTCGTTTTTATTGATTGATGCTTTGCTATGGATACAGAAGAATATAGGTGCTTAAACTAAGTTTTATTTTTTAATTCGTATTCAGTTAATCGCAAATAGCCGTTTGCCTCGTGAACGTTTTATTGAACAATAACGGTATATCACAGCATAATATTGTAGAATTGAAATGAAACTATTATTTACGGATTTTGTCGAATTTAATATTATTCTAAATCCGTAAATAATACTTTCATTAAAAAAGAGTAGTGTTCGCGTAAATATAATAAATCATTATAATATTAAAGAACTAAACTTTATTGTATGGCTTGTACATAGAATCTAACATTACAATAATAAACATAGATTGAAGCATACATATACATATCCCGAGCTAGTTTTCTTACAATTGTGCCTAAGAAACCTAAATAAAATATAATGGCCACAATATAACACTGGAATGTAAGAAATGTGGGGATGTTATTATGTGTGTTAACTTTTAGTGACCTCTAAAAGAGAACAAGTACGTAATATTAATACATAAGCTACAAATAACAATATATTTTCAAATATTGTTGATGATGATTATTCTAGTACAGCGGCCATATTCGCTATACCACAAACAATTTCACAAAGATTCCCTGTGACATCGATCTCCTATAAAATTGTACCGTTTTATTTTTAAACTTGATTTCGTTTATCCAAGAAATTGTTACCAATAAACGAAAACCATATCTTGGATGAAGGATTGAGTTCACCCGGAAACCTGTGAAATCTTTTTTAGTGAGTATTGTGTAATTTGCTAACCTTCTTATAAGTATAATTGACAGCAGACTTCTTTCAATCGTTTTTCTTTATGGTTTAATGTGCATACTACCTATTATATAAAGGTTCAAATCACGTTGAATTACAAAATCGCGTGTATATGTGTGTGTGCTGCGTTACACGATGACGTGACACTATGGGAGAGTGTGTGACACGACCGGGGTTAGAACACAAGCCTTGCACCGGTCGAGTCTATATGTGCTCGGTACCTAGGTAATATACGTACGTGCGAAATTTATTGACACTCAGAGTCTTGTCACATTAATGTGAAACATTCTCAAAAAGGTTCTCGAGTGGCAGCCACGTACAGGCAAACGCAGTGTAGGACGACCCCCCACAAGATGGAGTGACGATCTGCGCAGTGTTGCGGGAAGTCGATGGATGCAGGTGGCTCAGGACCGAGCTTCGTGGCAATCTTTGGGGGAGGCCTATGTTCAGCAGTGGACTTCTGATAGGCTGAAGTGATGATGATGATGATGATGATGATTCTCAAAAAATCTCTAAATTTCCAAAAAAATGCGTAGGCACACAAAACATAATGTAACAGTTATGGACAACAAATTTATGGACAAAGTTTTAATGTATAACTATATAAAAAGAATTGAAAATGATTAACATTAATCAATAAAATTAAGCATTAGGTATTTGTTTGATGTATCTAAATAAATCGATTTAAATATTAGGTAGTTTTTTTTTATGTGAAAGGCGGCAAACGAGCTTGCGGTTCACATGATGGTAAGTGATTACCGTCACCCACATACATCTGCAACACCAGAGGTGCTAAAGAAGAGCATTGCCGGCCTTTAGAGCATATTTGGGAGATGAGAAGGAGGTTGAGGAGGGGAAAGGGGACGGGGAGTGGGCCTCCGCTTACCTCACTCACCGAACAAAACGCAGAAGCACAATTTTCCCTACTTTACGTCGGTATTCTGCAAGCCGTGGTGCCACATCGGTCGAGCCGACCCATTCGAGCAGCAGCAAAAGCTGCCGCTTGGCTCTACCATGTAGAAGACATGACGTAGTTTAAGTCGTATTGAATCATAACCAAATTGAAAATAATTCTTTTCAATATTTAAGACAAATATAATAGTGGTCAGGGCACTCACTGTAGTTTCATACAGCGCGAGTGACCTGTATTCGATTAGAGCAATTTTAAGTGCTGTATTTACTACGTGCCCGGCGGTGAAGGAAATAAAACCACAACGAGGATTCTCCGTGAGGAGGCTTCAAAACCCACTCAGATATTTGAGAAGTAAAGTTGAGAAGCAGCACTTACGGGCTGCTTCTCAATTTATGTACAGCCTTTGGTATTAATAAGATTAATATACTTACAAAGATAACAATAATAGATATCGATGCTTCTACAATTTTAATAAGATAAACCCATTTTGTATGGAGATAACTTGAAAAAGAAGGGATTAGGTTACATTTTATCTCGGTAACGCCGCAGGAAGATTTTAAGAAATTTTCAATTTAACAAGCTTCGGGATTTATTGAATCCAGAGATCAAACACACTTTTACGGGTTTCCAATTTACACCGTGATTATTTATAATGGGTACAATTACTTTTTTGTGTCTATAATACCAATCTTTATGACTAGATAATAATAAAATATCCGCTGACTTACGAGGTCTGATATGTGTGTGGGGTGATATAAAGTAGCAGTCTGTAAGTGCCCACTGCCAGGCAAAGGTCTCCTTCTCAAATATCTGAGAGTGTTTTGGAGTCAGATTGTATCCCCCGCGATGCTGGTGGGCGGTCTTCACATATACTCGAAATAATATTTTTCATTATTTCTCAGACATGCAGGGTTTAATCACGATGTTTTCCGAAGGTTCCGGCAACAGGGATCGAACCCAGGTCACTCGCGCTCTATGAAACTGAGGCGAGCCCTGACCACGGCTCTCCTGTGGATGATATGCTAACCGAAATTATATCGATAGTCGTCTAGTCTCCTCTGCCGGGGGCTTCCATCCGGTTGGGTTTTATTTATTTAGTTCAAATTAAATTTCAAATTAAATAGTTCTTTAATACGTTCATAAAATAATTCTAACTAGGGACCTAGACTCCAGGTTTGCACTTTATTATTATTTATTTACTAAAAATTTGAACATAGGCCTCCCACAAAGATTGCCCTAGAGAGAGTGGGGTCGGGTTTAAAAAATACTTAAAAGTGTGCAAATAATATCAAATTCAAAACCAATAAAAAGCAAATAATGTAATATTTTATAATATCGCGTGGTCGGCGGTGAAGGAAACAGGCGTGTCTGAGAAATGAAAATGTTAATTTAATATAAACCTAAAATCAAATTAGAATTCTAATAACTAGAATAAACTCTTCGGATGTTTCGACATTCACACAAAATTCAAAATTCTTATTTTCAATAGAGCATATGCTGCAGAGCCAAGATTGCTAGCATGTTTGGATATATGGGGACCCCATTGAAGCTTTGCATCAAGAGTTATTCTAAGAAAAACAGTGGTACTCCCGAGGCCTGACCTTCCCCCATTCATAAGGAATCTACATGTTTAACATTAGGTGTAGTGAATTTAATACGTTTATTTTATTGCCGTTCAGAAGCAAATTTTAAACATAACATTATTCACCTCGGTACTATTTCATATTTATACTGATTAAGCTAAGGTCCGGTATTCCTATAGAATCACAGGAGAGACGGATTTACACATGTTTTAAAATATTGCTTATGAACAAATTGACCCCGATTATTATCCTTATATATTATAGTATTACCTATCATAAATACATTTTGTGTTCAATTTTTTATATTGGACTGGTGTAACAAACGATGGAACCACATGGTAAGTGGCTTCTCCAGCCTATTTCCACCTGCTAATAACTTCAATCAAAGAAGGGGTTACATATGTGTTGTCCCCCCCGAGGACTGACATGGAATGCTTCAGGGTCTGGAACTATACTGGCTCGGCTTACAAAACGGAACTAAAACAAAATTGGTTGCACTACTGCTTTACTCACACGACGGCTCCAAGCTAAAGTACGAGTCTAACCACCTAGAATATTTCATAAGTGACTTTTTAAAGCTTCGACGACAACTTCGTAATTTACTTTTTGAGAATCCATTCAACATAAACTAATACAATAATTTCTCCACTCTGCAGACCGTAACAAAAGTAGTTTATTAAAGATACCACCTATTGTGATTATGTCTTAACAAAAATCATAAATTACATTCCAGGGCCGCGGCTATTGTTCTCGTGCTTTGAATTCACTTTTGTCTTTCGTATAAACTATTAGTAATGAAATAATAAGACCAAAGTTCAACTACATAGACTTGTTGGTTTAGTCTTCGGTAAATAATGTTATGTTAGTATATGACAGAACACATGAGACATCACGATTAAAATATAAATATATTTTATTATGAAAACAGAAAACATGTAATAATTTGTGAAAAGAAGAAGCTTAAAAAATACTAATAAATTTTGTCAAATTTGTTTCGTAAGGTTTTAATAAGGCTACCACGCCCATTAGATATTAAGATAAACAGTAAACAGAGAGGTTGACATTTTAAAAAAAAATTATAAAATTGGTAATTCCATCATTGTTCTGATTCTCCCCGCTGACGCCTCAGAGGGTAGTCGCGTGAACGTTACCGTGTACACGAGCTACACCCTCGTACCAGCGCGGATCTCACCCCAGAGCGACCGACAAAACTCGACGGACCGCGATGAGGTCCGACCTAGTTTCGACGGATCAGAGATAGCTTATCTAACAAAGATAGGCAGTAAACGTACATAGTAGAACTACTTCAAAAATGCTTGCGCCTTTAAAATCCGCCGAAGCTGTGAAAGCCAAAACGGGCAATAGCGCCAACTTCAACGAATAGTGGAATAGGTTAACACCTGCTTAACAGCATATTCGCAATTTGTTTGTATTCGTATCCGATCACAGTAAAGGTCAGTTAAAGGTGGAGTTTTACCAATTTCCGTTAGCCACACAGAACCACCAGAGCCTTATGTATAAGCTATCAGGGTGTTCTACGAGCTGGTTAGTTAGGAATTTAGAAAAAAAGTTAATTAATATTCTCCCGCATATCGTTTACGTTTAATATGCATACTGAAAATACATTACCTGTCGCAGTACATTTTAGATGTTACACCTAGCATTTTAGACGTTTCTGCTTCATTTTTGTCTGGTATTTCTCTAGATTAGACATTTGTTGGAAGCTATTGAGATTCAAAACTTATCCACTTTCTCCAGGGAAAAAAAGGTGGAGGCAAATCAAACATGGAAAATATATTAACCGCTACAAAAATAAATAAAATTACAGTTAAAAGTAACAAACAGACATGAGATGAACACGCGTATTGTCCCTTTACCTGTCTTTTCTCTAAACGTTAACCTTACCTGCACGCGGTGCACTGTGCAGAGTAACGGACAACACTCTAGCAACCCACTCATGGGTGGAAATCCATCCGACTATGTGGGACCCATGTTCCACAGACCAGAGGCACCTCAACCTGCGCTTACCAACCCGCTTGACCGTGGTGATTATGAATAAATCTTTCGTAAATGGCATGTTACCTTATGTTGGAGTTTTCATAGAAAAATATAGGTCCTGGAGTGGACTTATTCAAACTGATGAAGAAAACGGCTCTTTTTATCAAGTGAGTGTCCTAAAAGTCGACTAAGAGAACTCTCTTTTATAGGACAATCGAGCAAATAGTTCGCCTGATGGTAAGAGGCTATTGCAGTTCATGAACATCTACAACCTACTCGAAAAAGGTAACAGTTGCATTGACACCCGTGAAGACTATATGGAATTCCTCCCAGTACTAATCTGGAAGACACCTGTGGTTAAATTGCTTATTGGTCGGCAGGCAGAGTTGGGTAATATAGTGGTACCTATCCAGGAAAGTATAATATCTAGTAAAATGGCAGAAAAATCATTACATAGCCTCCGGTAGATGGTGGAACAACCAACCGGTGATGGTGTAATTTTACTTCAATTCTACTTTTTCAATTCTCGTCGCCTGCTACAATTCTACTTGTCCAGTAAGGTGATCTTCCCGACGCCTATGTCCAACAATGAAGAACAATGTACGGTACATTCTTGATGTAAGCAAGTTTGTAGCATTTACTTATATTTTCCTACATTAAGCTTGATGTGTCGTAAACTTCGCATGTCGTAAAGATTGTGTCTACGAAAATGAGGGTATGTAAAGTGAAACGACAAAGAATGTTAAATTGGATGACATAATAGGGTCCCTCTTTTTAAAATAAAGCGTATTTTTTTTTAAAAAAAACCTTACGTTTGTTCAGTTAAATTTCTTCAAGAATTATATTTCATAAATGCTATCAAATTACAATTATTTACGTCGAGAGATTTGCTTTCAATATTTCCAAGTAATTACTACCTTTATTACTTTTCGTAAACTTGTTATTTCAGAAAGTGGCGGACAATTTAATTTAATTACATAACAAAAATAAGCACAATATTCTGAACCTTAGTCGTGTGGTAGCGGCGTATGAATCTGCCACTCCTGATCGTCCCGTGGTAGCTGTCAGATGCGAATAAAGAAAAATCTATTTATCGAAATAACTACCCAAACATTTCACCTGTAACATAATATTTTTTGCCTGTAATATTAAAATATTGTATGAGCAATCTGTTTATTGTGGTTAGCAAGGTTGGCGCCGTTTCTTCTAGCTCTTCGGTTTACAGGCACAATGTCTCCCCGAAAAGTCAAGTGGACTAACCTGCTTCCCCGACGGCGGTACATGTGCTGAGCGAGCCGCCTCCGACCGGACACTATCTGCTGCCATATCTGTAATCCTCTTATCGATGGCGATCAAGACCGTAAATATACTTGAATCACGATCACGATCGGCATAAATAGAACTTGAAGCGTAGTTTTTTTTTAAAAGTAAAGAGCGGTTACATTCACCACCTAGCGACAAGACAGTACTCGGTAAACCGTTACCCAGAAGTTGCTAGTGCAATATCTACAGACATTCCGAAGTAGGTTAATAGATCGAACACAATCACAACGTTCCCCCATAAGTCAATAAGAATGATAAATTTCTACTGAGGCTCCTCCATGTAGTCCCGCAGACATTCGAAATTCACAATTCGCCTCTCCGTGAGCTGAAACGTGACGAGTGGCGAGTTAAGTCGCCGGGTTTGCTGCCAGAAATACTTCATACACCAACACCATACAAGAAGCGCCGGGAATTCAATTGTTCAGTACGCAGTGCTTTTGTGTCAGTCGGTCCGGCTGATATTATCTTCATAATGGGATACTCGATGTTTGCATCATTTGATGGGCGAAGGTCATATCCAATTTCATACGTTTGATTCATGTTTCTATTGGAACGAAGTTCCTTATCGCACGGTACGAATGGGAGCTAAGCGAAAAAAAGTGTAAGATATTTCCGTCACGACCCTTTCTATAGTGTAGACGGTTATCCATAGCGCGTATGCTATTGGCTGTGCCCTGACAAGGGTGCGCGCTTATTGGTTCAAGCAATTTGCAATAACTCTTGTTATTGGTTAATATACATCAATAATACACTGTGATAGAGGCTTAGGAGATAATAAAAATGACGTGGTAAGTGTCAGAGTTAAAGTGCAACACAAAAAAATTAATGTAATGTAATTCATTTATTTGTATTTGTTTATCAATAATATAATACGTTTTTCAATATGAATGTACTACGAAAAGAACTTTGTGTACAACCGAGTGTTCCTCGGCACGCAATTACTATTTTATTATTTCTAAAGTTCGTCTTTTTAGTTGTCCCAGTTAGCCTTAATTGTTGAAACTTCTTAATGTAAAAAAGAGAAAAATATTTTTATGCTATTTTATAAAAAATATTATTTTTTCTTTTTTTATGAAAAAGGAGGCAAACGAGCAAGGGGCTCACCTAATGGTAAGTGACTACCGTCATCTATGTACCTCCTGCAACACCATAGGAGCTGCAGGTGCGTTGCCGGCCATAAAAAATGGGAGGGAGGATGAGGGAGATGGGGACCTCCGGTTACCTCAATTTCCGAACGAGATGCTTCTGCACAAGGTGCCTCTACTTCACGACGCTATTCGAGACTGTGTTGGTCGTGGTACTGCCCCGATCGAGCCGGCCCATTCGAGCAGCAGCAATAGCTGCCATTTGGCTCTACCACTTACAAATATTTCTGACACCATAAACATTTAACTAGTGATTAGTGAATTATTAAGAGTTTTAATTATGATAAAATTAATTGTCAAATATCATTACACGTTATTTCACATCAATGTTTAACCAAGTGTGATGAAAAAGAATCATATAGTATCGTTTCATAATACGTATTACTTATTTCATATCGAAGCTATAATTGAGTGTGCATATAAATGCGCGTTTGGTTGCACATGAGGATTACAGTTAATTTAACATTAAACAAGCAATTCGGTACTGGAACTTGCTTTTACTGGTTGCACCGTGTTCACCTAGGTGTGAAAACGAGAACGTTCGGTCCGTAAAAAAAACTGTCACACCAATTTGCAGACAAAACTAATTCGAAACATTTTTCAACTACAATCACCAAATAGACTATTTAATATTTCCTAAAATAGAATTAAAAAAGATAGTAAATGAATGTGGTAGATTATATTTTATTTATAACACTATGTAACATATATTTTTGTTGTTAGTGAATACATAGACCAAAATATAGAATAGTACGTGAATAACCGTAATTCACAACGATGCGAACCGCCTAAACTGGAGAAGTATTATGAAAGAAATTTGCCAAAGCTGGGAAGAACGCTGACGTTGAAGACCCACCCGTGTACATCATGTATCAATCACGAAATCAGATACGCTGTAATGCGTCTTGTTTAAAGAGGAACACGTGATCTAAGAAAGAAGGCAAGATCTCTTTCTCCAAATTCTAATCTTACCTGCACTCGATGCACCCCAACAAACGAGGCTGTCGAATATCCATCCGAATTTGCCGAAATCTAATTGCACGGACTGGTGATGGTGATCAGCACCACTAATGTGAGGGTACCGGCTCACCAGACCGCTTACTCGAGGTGTAAGAGGAGGCGGACATTCCAAGAAATATATGCTGGTTTTTGCTGGTGAATGATTGGAGAGTAACATAGTTCCCAAGCAAATATCACGACTAAACTTGCATGTAGGACTCCTAGTGTCAATTTTTAAGAGAGTTTAGGACGTCATCATCACACTGTACCCCGGTGGTCCAGAAATGTGTTTTGTACCATTCTTCTGACATATCGGTTTCAAGTCCACGTTTTGGGCGAACTCTTACTGCACGGAAGGTACTACGCCACTCTGGCATGAGTCTTTTTCAAGTCTTAATTCTATCACTATTACGTTTAAATCTTAGAGACTTTCTATATTATTGCTTTTATTTCAGAGACTTTACTTACTAACATATGTTTACACTTTGGTATATTCATATAGCATAACAATACTGCATTACTTGATATTCCTTCGACCTCTGTTACTTGTTTGTATGACTGCAGGTATGTATCTCCGTAAGCTTCAAAGAAAAAAAATCGACCAGTTTTAGACTGAAATGATTTTGTATTTTTAATCTTTTAGCCATAAAAACATTGTCCAAAAGTAGTGAGTGAAACATAGTCCAAAAGTAGTGAGTCCATCACTCACCGAACGTAATGCAGAAGAACGAGCTCGAACTCGAGGTTGTGCCGGTTCATTCGAGCAGTTGCAAAAGCTGCCGCTTTGCTCTACCACTTAACAAGTAACATTTTATCGCATAAACGTCACTTAGAGTATGAAAAGGTGAAGACCATTAAGTATGGTATACAATGAAGTATATTTCACTCAATCATTCATTTCATACCTATGTGTTCACGCTAAAACGGAACTGTAAAATATCCTGCTTCCATAACATCTTACAACCGGATGTCAAGTTGTTAACAGAAAGATGTCGCTTATATCTATAATGCTTGAAAGTAAATCATAAATGTCTGTACTCTGATTCAATGCTGCACCATGTGTTACTGATTGATTTCCGATTCAGATCATTGACTCGACCTTGGGTCTTATTCAGACTAGAAATTGTAGATACGCTGTGTGTTCACTTAACCGTTTAAATAATATAGAGAACTTTCAAACTAAAGGTGATACAGAAAAAATGGTCTTTTGTCATCTTTACTCATGTTTATGACAATAATTATTGAGATAAGATGTCACTATAGCCGAGTGGTTAGTGGATCAATGTCTTAAACAGAAGACCTGAGTTCGATCCCTCACGTGGAGAGCTCGTACCAATAGGTTAGTTACAAAACTTAGGTACGATTCTTACACTCCCGGGCACTAGGATATCGACAAGTTAACACCTGTTACTTTGATCCTAATTATGTTTGATGAAAAGTCGGTTGAAGCGACTAAGTTTAAGTACATTTCGTGGCCCAATCGTAGAACTCTACGATGATTTTATGAAACGCTACCAATTCATGAAATGGTCTTCTAATATTGGAGAGTCATCCGCTATTTTACATAAATATTTTGTAGATGTTAGAGCCAATCAGCGACCTGCGAACCTGTGACCTGGCGAATTCGCTGCTAATCGAATGGGCTGGCTTTATCGGCATTGCAGAATACCGGCGTGAATTAGAGGCATCTTATTCTTCTGCCTTTCGCTCGATGAGTGTGGTAGCCGGAGGCCCACTGAGCCCTCCCAGCTCTCCCCTCATTGTGGTTGGGAGTAGAGCCATAGACCAGATCCACCATGGAATGTAGGGAGGGAAAGTGCTTCCAAGCACTCGCATTCTTGATCTCCATGGCCTTCAGGTGGCTGGCTCGGGAGGGAGCTTCGTTACCCACATGCGATTAAAGGCCGTGTAGAAAGGCACGTCCTAGTTCAAATGCACCTTACCAGGAAGGAGACGGAGAGCAAGTATACTCTCCCAAGATGAGTATTGCCTCCAGCCTCTGGTTGGATCGCAGATTTGTGCGACAGCGTTCCCGTGGCCTTGGCGATATGCAGCGGTAAATCACCGAGGGATGTGTGTAATAGAAGGGAACTCATGTTGAAAATGCATCTCTCCATATCAAGTGCAATATCTTTGGATTGTATATTAAATAATTATGGTAACGATAATAGTCTATCAATTTACCTGACAATCTTACGTGTTAATTTTGTATAATTTAATCTGTTTCCTGAGTAGTTGCTGAACCTGTCAAATCGATTATCCATGTAGTGTGAAACTACATGTTGTTTTTGATACAAATATAATTTTAATGACTTATTTAATAATAATTAATCAAAGTCGGTAAAAGAATTCTGGAGTTCTTTTTAATATATAATAAGAACTTATTTTTTGTAAACACTACTGACAAAAAATTATTACTCATTTTCTACAATTATAAAAGAGAAAATTTTTAGAAGATGTCACGCATTTTTTTTGCAATGACGCAAATTGAGATGACGTTTATAAACGGTTCTGAGAAAAACACTTAGGCAAACTCAGTATTTATTAACGTCACAAAGTATTAAAATGACGGGGATGAATATTTTTGAGGCTACAAATTATGAGATATGAAAGTTTTTTGTTATTATTCTATTATAAATGTTTTTTCTTTGCTATGTGCCATGTGTTACCTGGGTAAGAATCTACCTTTCCGGTTAGTGTCGTAAGCAGCAACCAAGGGTACGCTTATAAATCGCAATGGCTGACAGATAACAGATGGTGGGATAACCATATAGAGAAATACCAGACCTAAAATAAGCAGATGGAGAGCAGAAATGTTTAAGATGTTAGGTGTCTCGTACTGCTGGTTTCAAACCGTAACACTACAGTAACTGATGTTTGGAGGCAGAAATGGGTAACAAATTGGTACCTACCTAGACAGCTTTTTTTTTCATGGGGAAGTCGGCAAACGAGCAAGCGGTTCACTTGGTGATAAGTTATAACCGTCGCCCACGTACATATGTAACATCAGAGGTGCTGCAGGTGCATTATCGGCCTTTAAAGGTATTTGGGAGATGGGAGGGAGGATGAGAAAGGAAAGTGGGCCTTCGGTTACCTCACTCACAGAACGAAACGCAGAAGCGCAAGATGGCTCTGCTTCACGCCGGTATCCTGCGAGGCGGTGGTACTATCGAGCAACAGCAAAAGCCACCCCTTGGCTCTTCCACATATATTAGCTTAGCTCCAGGTAGATAAGGAGTCTATCACCTGATAAGTCATATTTACGATTCGCAGCCGAAATAAAAATTAGAGCAACACACTAATTTACTATTGTATATGTCGTTACCTGTTTGTCTAACCCTACACCTACTCCGATCTTCACCTTCAATATCATCACATGAATGTAATTATTATGTAAACTTATCAAGTACATCGGTTAGACCTATATTTTTTATATATATAAGAACGTCTTTACATCTGCTTAGAGCATGTAAAATATTTTAGCGCATTTTTCACTCACTTCATAAGGATTTTGTTAATATTCATATAAGGGAAAGTAGAAGTTTCCTCGATACATTTTCATTATCTTCTGAATCCGATATTCCTAAAGGCCTCTGGTGATTGTATCGTGTTTAAGTTCCAGTTCACTTAACCGATATATTCATATCCGCGCCAGCTCCTGTCGAGTCAGCGCTGTATCTGTCAATAGATTAATCACAGACTCAACGTCCATAGAAGCGAAAACCATTGGAGAATTTTAATTCGTTTTCCGTAATAGCTTAAAACTTTTCCTAACTCTTGCACTATTGTTTGTCTATACACATATTGCATCTCGGCGTATATTTTTATGGTAAAGTGAGCAAATGCATCACCCGATGGTAAGTGATTACCGTTGCCAGCCTTAAAGGATATTTGAGTAATGTAATATAATCAATGCAATTCTGTTTTACTTAACGTATAGCTGGCACTGACAGAAATATAGCTACGCTCAAAATCGATCTTGCGGATAAGCAGGAGCACTCTCCGTCCGTCACACATATAGGGCAGATAATATAAAATGTTTCTATAATAATTGTGATGATTCTGTTTTTAATTGTTTTATAAATAACTTTATATTTTGTGATGCAATGAATAAAGTAAGCAATAAGGCATTGAACATCTAATCAATAAGATAATGTAATTAATAATATCTTAAATATTTATATGATTATTGTAAAATTTGTATGACATAAAAAAAAATTTAACATCTTTACATGTATCACATATGATACACAAATAAACGTATAGTTACTATAAGTTTATTTTTCTTTCTTTATATCACGGTGAAAAATTATATATAAAATGGTGCCATATCGACGATCGACGTTTCTAAAAAAATAAACGCAATCCGAATTTAAATTCAAAAAAGGACATCTAAATTGGTGCATTACACGTATTTATAACAAGTAATGTGCTGCTTAAAGTAACGGTAACATCTAAATATAAGTAATAAAAGATAATATCCAACAACAAAGTAAGCTGTTACCTGTTACCCCGTTACAGAGACCACAGTTTAAGTTGAAGTATAAAAAAAAAATCGAGTTCTGGCCGTTGTTATAACAAGAGTAGTTACTCTCTGCTAAAAATAAATTAATTAACTTGATTTTAAAAGGTAATATACTTGATAATTCAAAGGCCTTAATAGGTAGCTAAGTGAGTTAAATGTTGAAAAGGCCTGACAGTGACGTTGACTAACGACAAACTGGCTAATCTCAATAAATGGGCGGATATAACTAATTTAGCATATCGAAGTATACGCTCTACATTCTATTAATCCCGACAATCCTTAATCTGCAGTGTCATCAATATATATAGTAAAGTAACCTATAAATCTCCCACCGATGAGTTGGAAGGCCTGTAACAGCCTGTAAATGCCCCACGGCTGGGCGAAGGCCTTCGCTCAAAAATTTGAGATAGCTTTGGAGACGGGCAGAGTTCACCACGCTGCTCCAGTGCGGGTTGGCTTCACACGTTCTCGTAATAATATTTTCATAATTTCTCAGACGATGTTTTTCTTCATTGCCGAGCACTTGGTCAATTCAGCACTTAAAATTCTTACAAATAAATTTTAGTGGTGCCAGTCCTGGGTATCGAAGCCCAGGTCACTCGCGTACTATGAAATTAAAGTGGGCGCCCTGCCCACTAGGTTACTAGGTTACAACGGTATCAAAAAGTGTTGCATATCGGAATAATTTTGTAAAAGATAAACATTGAATCGATTTAGGAAATCTTTGTGTCCGTTGTTTCTGAAAACCTATTTATCACCTCGAATCTTATTATTACCCTTCTACGTATTTGTTCAGAAAGGACGAAATGATGAAAAAAAAAAGTTATACGCGTTTCCGATTTCTTCACTGTAATGGTCGGAATAAATTTGATAAAACTCCGACAGAGAGCGAAACTAGTTCATTCGGTGGCCGTTGGGAAGCTGACAGTAAACTAATATCTTCACCCGCGCTACGTTAGGGAACATCTTAAAAGTTTTTCCATCAGGATCGGTAAATTGTAATTGAACGCATAATTCTGCACTGATCAAACTTGTTTGAAAATATTTTATTTTTTATGGGAAAGGCGGCAAACGAGCAAGTGGTTCACCTGATGGTAAGTGATTACCGTCGCCCACGGACATCTGCAACACCAAAGGTGCTGCAAATGCGATGCCGGCCTTTAAGGGTATTTGGGAGATGAGACGAAGGATGAGTAGGGGGTTGGGGAGGGGGGAGAAGGCCTCCGGATACCTCACTCGCCGAACGAAATGCAGAAACATACGATGCCTCTACTTAACGCCGGTATTCTGCAAGGCCGTGGTACTCACCCGGTCGAGCCGGCCCATTCAAACAGCAGTTCAAAAAATGATTTATATAAACCAGCGAATAAACAATTAAAGATATTTTACATCAATACACAGTTGAACATGAATTGCCGAAACTGAACCTCTCTGTACATATCATCACAATACATGAAAATATATAAATATTTAACGTATTTTATATGATTACAGATGTTAATACAAGGAACATACAGAGTGAGTAAGTCGTTAATGGGGGAATGTGTTTGTTTGTACAACGAAATCTCAGTACGTTCCAAAACTTTCTTAAACGAAGACTTTATAAAAAGGTTATTAATTTTATTTTAAGAACATTCAGCCTCGTGGTGGATTGTCTTACGCTTCGTTACCAAGGATGTTTAAGGACTTTAAACATATTGCTATGAGTACATTTAATAAGAGATAGTAAAGCTACAAATCTAACTACATTGCATCGCAGTTTTAAATTTAAACTCCGGTTAAGTTTGTTAACATAATTGATGGATACCTAAGATTGAGCGGCAAGCAGCACTGAGCCGCTGTAAAGTAAAGTAAAGTAGCCTGTAAGTGCCCACAGCTGGGCAAAGGCCTCCCTCTCAAACACAAGTATTAGAAAGAGTTTAGGATCCGGGAAGTGCCCGCCACGCTGCTCCAGTGCGGGTTGGCGGGTTTCACATATCCTCGAAATAACATTTTTATTATTTCTCAAACATGCAGGTTTCCTCACGATGTATTCCTTCACAGCTGACCACGTAGTAAACACAGCACTTAAATTTGCTATCAACAATTTTAGTGGCGCCGGCACTGGGGATCGAACCCAAGTCACTCGTGCTCTATGAAACTAAAGTGAGCCGTCTGACCACAAGGCAAAATATTTTTAATCACCTAATTGTACATTTTAAGTTATACATTTTTTTTTTTTTTTTTTTTCCGGTGGAGGGAAAATGATTTAATCATACCCGTTGTTGGCCGGGAGGCCTTCCAACGGGTTATGTCGGACTCGGATCTCGGAAGGAGAAACATACCGACTAAAAACCCATCCACATTGCTGTTGGCCCGGAGGCCTTTACAGCTTCGTCTAAAGAGACTTGCGGGGACAGAGGCCCGCAAGTTTAACGAACATCGATTGTGACTGCTGCTGTGAAGAGCTGCATCCCCTAGAACGAAAGAAAAACTTCCAATAATAGGGGGGGGGCTAGGCGATCCGAGGGCCCCGACGGGAGGTAGGTGACCTCATCTGGGACCGCCTTTATGATATGGCTTAATAACGACCTCTGCCTCGAATAAATCTCTGGCGGGTCGTGAAGTGATGGCGACGAAGTCTATCCCGTTGTGTTAGCCGTAGGACCTGGCTAGTGTGGGTGCTTGTGCTATTTGTGTTGTACGTGTGATGCGGCGCAACCGCGTACGCGTTATTAGTCTTTGTGATTCTGTCATCATCGTCCGTGATGACATCTTTGGGGCGCCTCAGGCGGAGTGTTGTGTTGCGCGCAGGTGTGTAATTACCTAACGCTGCCACTAACGGATTGGGGTGTGTTTTGATTCTCTCAAAATAGTTTGTAGAGAATTTTTTAAAAAGGGCTGCCAAAGTAGGCATCTGGAGATCGCGGTGTAGGTTTACATTCCGCATATATTGGGGTGCACCGGTTGCACGGCGCATGAAGCGGTTTTGAATCGCTTGAAGGGGGCTCAGCCGAGTTTTGGGCACATGCGCGAATACAATGCTGGCGTACGACATAATAGGTCGCACGCAAGTCTTATATAAACGCATTTTGTGTTTAAGTGCCATTTTGCTGCGGCTGTTGGTTAGGTTGTAGAGGCGGCCGGACACAAAGGCCGCTCTATCCCTGACTGTTTTTATGTGCTTCTTGAAGTTAAGTTTACGGTCTAGGGTAACTCCAAGGTATTTAACTTCTGACACCCATGGGATGGGTTTGTCATTTAAAGTGATATTTTTAAATTTATTGGGTAGTTTTGACACATGCTTCCTGCTGAACAAGACCGCTTTGCTCTTTTCAGGGTTTATGTCAATTCTCCAAGTCCTGAACCAATCGCTGAGGGCGGTGGCTGCGGCTTGGAGTCGAATGTATACTCTAGATACATTGATGTCGGATGTGTAGAGAGTAGTGTCATCGGCGAATAGAGCCAGTTCCACTTTCTTATTATTAACTGTGGGTATATCGCTTGTATAAAGCGTGTAGAGAGTGGGGGAGAGGACAGAGCCTTGCGGAACGCCGGCTTTTACGTCTCTGATGCTGGAGAGGGTACCCTCTATTCTATATCGGAAGGTGCGGTTCGACAAGTAGGCTTGGATGATGTGCACAAGCCTGTCAGGCACCCCTAGGGTGTACAGTTTGAATATCAAACCGTTGTGCCAGACTTTGTCAAACGCTTTCGCGACATCGAAGAAGAGAGCTCCTACGCTGTTGTTGGGACTATCGTTAAGGTGCTCAAGTATGTGCTCCGTGAGACGGTGCACTTGTTGGACACATGAATGTTTAGCTCGAAAGCCAAATTGCTCATTTGGGATGATTTTTAGTGATTGAACGCTATCCTTGAGACGGATGAGTATGATGCGCTCGTAGATTTTCCCCAGTGCGCTGAGGAGACTAATGGGTCTGTAGCTTGAGGCCTGGTTTTTTGGTTTGCCGGGTTTATGGATCCCTATTACATGCGCCTCTTTCCAGGAATCGGGAAAGGTGCAGCTTGTAAGGAGGGCGTTGAAGATCGCTACTAACAATAAGATTAGCGTGTTAGGCAGCGTTTTAATTAATTTATTAGAAATTCCGTCGGCACCCGGGGCCTTTCGGGTCTTTAGATTTTTAATAACGTTTTTAACCTCTTCTAGTGAGGTAGGCGGAAGTGGTTCCCCGGTTAGTGGCTGCGTGGACCTTTGCGATACAACTTCGTCCACATTCAGAATGTGGGCGGGATCCGTGGGCTGGGTGCTGGGAGAACATTGGTCCTCCAAGCTGTCGGCTAAGCATTCGGCTTTGTCTAAATCGTCAAACGCTATCTGACCTCCGGGGCTGATTAGAGGGGGCATCGACACAACTGTCTCGGATTTCATTGCCCTCGCCAGCTGCCAGTAAGCAGTGTGAGAGGGCGAGATGTCCTCCATGAGCCTGTCCCACCTTTGCTCCCTCATCTCAGCCATGCGCTCTTTAACTTCCCTTTGGAGTTGGCGCATCCTGACGCGATTTGCGTCAGTCCTGTAACGGTCATATGCCCTATTGGCAGCATTTTTCTCTCTCAACAGCTGCCTGAGTTCCGAGGGCAGTTCAAAGCGGCGATCATTCGCTGCCTTTACCTGCTTGGAGGATACTCGGACGGCTGTTTTAAGGTGAGAGGTGAGGTGATCGACAGCAGATAGTGCCGTGTCCTTATTATTAACTATGTCCGGAATAAGCGCTAGCTCGGGGGAGTCAGTAGACTCGAGATATTTCTCGAGCTTACTCCAGTCGGTCACGGTTTTGGTCATAGTGACCTCTGCGTGCGACTGTCCTAGCATCATTATGACCGGGCGATGGTCTGAATTAAGTTCATGATGAACTTCTATGTGTCTTAGCGCGAGAGATACGTTCTTTAGGAGAGCGATATCTAGTATGTCCGGGCTGTGGTTCCTCTGTGTTGGTATTCTTGTTGGTTCTAGAGGACCGATTATATCAAAATTTAACTTTAAGCTTAGAGATAGGAGGGCAACTCCATTCCTATTTTCGTTTTCAGCGTTCCAAGCAGCGTGCTTGCTGTTTAGGTCTCCCGCGATTATCACCGAGTCGCTATAATTGAGCAGTGCCTCGATGTCGCCCTTCAAGATGATTTTTCTAGGCGGGAGATAAGCTGATATCACAGTGATGGGCTGATGGCCTGTCATTGCGATTTTACAACCTGAGGCTTCTATATTTACAAGGTTAGGTAAATCTATTGGCACACAGTGTAGTGACGCTTTGTAATATATTAACGTGCCGCCTCCGCGAGCGGGGCGGTCGTTCCTAACTAAGCGGTAATTAGCAATTTTGGGGTCGCGTATGTTAGACTTGAGCAAAGACTCCTGTACTAACATAATGTCTAGCTGATGGACTGAGATAAATTCTCTTACTTCGTCCATCTGTTTTTTTAAACCGTTTGCGTTGAAAAAGCCGACAGCTAGGGATTGGGGTTTAACTCTGCAGCTTGTACCTTCCATTGGAAGTGGCTACAAACTGAAAAATGATGAGGTGGGGCTAGGCCTCCAAGAGGGTAAGTAAAGTTAGTATTTACTTATTGTTGATGAGGTTACTGAAGGCCTCATATACTGAGGATGTTCAGTAAGAGCTTTCATTAGCTCCATTGGGGATGTTGCTACGCGGGTTTTTTCCGCGAGAGTCCTGACCTCTGACATATCGATTGCACCGAAGATGTGCAATAGCTGAGAGAGGTCAGCCATATCCGACATTGTAGACGAACCTACTGTCGGCGAGGCTTTGAGGACCAGCTTGATTGGGGCCGCTGATTTAGGTGCGGTTTTTTGAGCCGCTGAGGGCGAAAGTGGGGCCGCTACGGAGGGAGCGGGAGCCGCTACGGAGGGAGCGGGAGCCGCTACGGACGGAGCGGGAGCCGCTGCGGATGGAGCGGGAGTTTTGTGGGCCCTTGCCACCATTTGCAGGGGTTTGACCCATGCATTGGTAGGCATTGGAGCGGGGATTAACCTGGGGTTGTTACGGCTAGGGCCTAGGGGGGTCGCCCTCTGGGGCGCTCCCCTGGTACCCTTTCTTCCCTTAAGGCGTTTGTTGCCTGGGGCTTTGGGGCAGCCGCGGTAATTGGCGGGGTGACCTACAGTTGCGCACAGAACGCAGCTGGGTGTATTTTCCGACCCCTTTGGTATGGGGCAGTCGGTAGTAATATGGTCCCCGGGGCATTTGACGCATCGGGGGCGAGAATAACAGTTACGGGCAGAGTGCCCGTACAGCTGGCAACGATGGCATTGCCCGATGGTGGACCGCTTGCGAGGTGCCTCCACCGTTATGCCTTCTAAATCGAGTAAGGACTTTAGTTGGAAGATTTTGTTTCCTTCATGGTTCTGTTGGAGGTGCACCATGACTACGTTGTACTTCTTTTTTGTGCGCTGGTTGAACATCCTGTAGACGTTCAAGGCGGGAAGGCCTGAAGATTTGAGGTCCTCCAGGACGCTGTCAGTCGAGATTTCTCTCGGAATGCTTTTTAGTACCACTCGAAGGATGCGTTCATCCTCGAGGGCATAGGTGTGAAAACCTATTTTGTTAGATTCTAACCATTTGGTTAGAGCCCTATGGGCATCGGTGGTATCAACCGTTACGGTGATACAATTGTTGGTGGGCTTTGCCTTTGAGAAATGTATCCGTTTTTCACGGAGTGCAGCTGAGATTTTAACCCATTGCCCACGGTCCTGTATTATTACTGGAGGGGGCTTTTTGGGGGCCTTAGTGGCGGTGTCTGGCTTTTTCGCGGGCACTGCGGTGTCCATGGGGACGGGGGTGGGCACAGGCGCAGGTGCGGGGGCTGGCGCGGTAACAGGCACGACGGCGGGTGCAGTACTGGCGGTGGCAGCGGGCGCGGGAGCGCTCGCTGCCTTCTTTTTGCCCTTTGTTTTGCGGGCGGCTGGGGATGCCGCGACCACCTTGCTAGGTGGGCGGGCTCCCTCCGAGTCCGAAGATTCGGTGTTGGGTTTCCGCTTACGTTTACCTCTGACGACAGTGAAGCCGTCGTCCGAGGCACTATCGCGCTCGATTTCGGTCTCCGCACCGATGGACATCGACGAACTGGAGTTCGTCGTGTAGGAGTCGGATGAAGAGGCACGGGACGATGCGCGGGTAGTTGCGCGGGATGAGTCGCGAGATGAAGCGCGGGATGAAGCGCTGGTGGTAGCGTCGTTAGACGAGCTGCACAGCGGCGAGGTTATGGTGGTGGCTGGTGGCGCAGCCGGACCTGAAGGGCCCGGGAGCGCGGTTTCACCCATTGGGTTTGTTGCCTGGGCGGCAGGGTAAGCAGGGGATTCAAAGCCCGGGGGGGCTTTCTCCACCTGCTGTATTGGTTGGCCGAGAATTACGGCGCCCACGTCGACTCCGGGAAAGTTTTCCGCTAAGTAGCGGAGGACTGCTCCCCGGCTGCCCTTATTGAGGGGTCCATTTTACTGTCCGTAAACCTACTGGCGTACTATGTCTCACAGCCGTTAGGCTGTGAGGTGAGTGACACGTGTAGTATTTACGACTTACTGACGATGCTCGGCGCTGCACTCTGTTGCTCGACGTACTGCAGAACACAACACTATCACAACTAGCGCGAGGCGCACGACGACGAAGCGCGGGGTCGTTAACGGCCTAGCGCCTTGCTAGGGCGACCGTTACGTTTACTATCGTATCTTCAGACGATCAATCCTTGATACGTTAGCGCAAAATTGGCTTATTCAGCCGGTTTTGTTGATAACTGTCTTGATGTTTCTCTCAATCCCGGCGAGTGTATTAACTGCTCAAGCTAATGCGAGCGGACACGTGTGCACGGAACGGGAGCGCGATCGAGACTTTTTAAGTTATACATATCAATTTATTTAAGCTTAATCCATAAGGGAGTTATGCAAGTTGTGGCTGTTTAATAAAGCACATGAAGTTATTATAAAATTAATTTTAGTATACACTTCTTCCACGAATGATAATGTTGATAAAATAATGCGCTATACCTAACATTCATGTATTTTCATGTCATTTGTGGAGAGAAATAAATAAATTTATCATAATTTATAGTATATTCGTGTAGCAACTTCTTAAAATATAATTCTTCTTTTTTTATCCTTTTAAATACTCGAAATACCTTACGCTGAGAGGAGAAATAATTCAAGAATACAAAAAAAGGAAAACTACTGTAAGTTAACAGAAACGCTTTAAGTATTTCTTTTTACTTTTATTAGTTTTATTATAAAAGTGAAGTGTCAATTATTTTTTTACACAAAGGATTGTTACGCGAAAGAAAAAGGATGGTTAATTAATTTAAAATCTACCGACTAATATACTATATATTTGTTTATTTACTTGAGCACGTCTATGATAGTACCAAATACATGTGCGTAATGTGAAATTTAACAATATTTTATTTTATAACGACAAATAATTATTGACGCGTAGATACAATGTCAATGTCCATTGTATCCACACGTCACGTTACATGACACGTGAATGGTTATTCTTTATTGGCATATTTTCTTTCTTTGTCTGCCCGTAAAACCCTCTGAACCGATTATTTTTCAAGTCTGAATTTGGCGAAAGCCTATTAGGAAAAAAATATATTTTCGCCTAAAATAAACATTCCAGATGGGACTCTGCCGCGAATTAGTAAAGAAGTCCTTAAGTTAGGTGCTTATCGTCGATATGCAGAACATGCCCTTAACTAGTCCCTGCAGTTCAATGGCGTGTTTCAGTCAAAACGATTGCTATCCCGATCCGATTGCCTTTACGTGGTCTTACGAGGTTTCTGCGAGCTATCTAGCCGGACCATTGGCACTTAAAGATTGAGCTTTGCTGATCCTTAAACTTGTGTGGGTTATTATAGTTTTGCTGGAGATATCATCGTTGCAGATTCTATATATATTCGATTGCATTCACTATGTTACATATAATATTTGAATTAACTTACTAAACGCAAAAATACAAGATACTTCTACTTCACGGCGTTATTCAGCGAGGTCGTGGTACTACCCCGGTAATGCAAAGCTAAAGTAAACTCATGCAAATTGTTTGTCAGTATTAAAACATATTACTGCGACATCGGTCTACTTAAGCCCGCTATTGGATAGGCCTCTCTAAAAAAAAGCGTCGGCTAAGATAATTGTACAAAGCAATTTTAAGTAGCGAAGTTAATTAGTGACCGCCAAACACTTTAATACCACGTGGTATTAACGTGTTTGGCGGTGTCTAAGGCCTACACATCTCTGAGAAATAGTAAACAATAATATTTTATTCAGGATATGTGAAGTCTCGCATAGGAGCCGCTTGGCGGATCTTTCTCGGCTTCCTAAACTTCCTTCGTTCCTCAGCTAATCAAATGACAAGCAACCCGCAACATTTTACCCACTTTGCTGGTGATTCCTTCGCCGTTCAGGCTACACTTCTCTGGAACTTCTTGCCGGAAGACATTAGAAGAGCCCCATATAAAATTCCTTTCAAACGATTGGTACGCGAACACTTTTTAAAACAATCTGTTTCTTGTTAGTATTTATTCTCATTTTTTTTATATGTATGTATATATCTGTGTAGGTATTAATGTATATATTATAGTTTGCATTTGTATATATATGCGTTTGTGTAGATATGTATGCTTATATATTTAAATATGTTGTAATTATATAGTATATTTCTCAATTAGCCTTTTGATATTTATATTATATTAAATCTGATGCACCTCATTTCTTCACGCCCTGGGTTGACTGTTAGAGAATGCCAAAAGGCATTAAGTCCGCCTTTTGTAATCCTTTTGGTGTACACTATAAAGTATAAAATGAATAAAAATAAAATAAAATAACCTAACTGCCTGCTGCATTAGTTTTTATATATAATATTGTCTTTTATTAATAATTTATCAGTAGAATCTATTATTGACAGATTTTATCATCATTAATTTTAGTCGTTATGTCACGTTTCCGTCGTAACATAAAAACGTAGTGTTCGTGTAAATACAAAAAACCATTATGTTAACTTATCATATCACTTAACATATCTAATCATGTTATACCTTTATGTATATTATCTTATGTTTAATGGCTGTTTATGTAAGAATAAGATTGAAATACCTTTGCTGATGCTAAATAAATATCGTGAATTTATCATAAAATACGAGCCGTACGGAACACGAGAGAAATCACACTTATCTCAATCAGCTGGGCGTCCCGATTCGCAGATCCAATTAACACGTATGTCCGTAACCCAGACGCAGTGTTCATTAATCTCTCGGAGAGAATTAACTGTAGAGATTTAATTTACTATTTTGAAAACTTTGTAACTTTCATAACATTTTTCATGTCTATGCATATTACAAATTTGTATAATAGTTAAAATTTGCGCATTAAATAATAAATTTCTACGTATATACAAATTCAAGATATTTTTTATCATAGTTTATTTACATTTGATTGTAATATATATGTACTATTTTGTTGCCATTTTGTAGGTGGTAAGATAATTTATTTATTTACTTATTTAATCTCAATTGCATTGCTTTATATAGAAGGATACCAAAGGCAGACATAAAGCCTATACACATTAGCTACCAGTCAACCTATAGTGTGGTGAAGTTTTATAGTATTTCCCATTGCTGTATAAACTTTGGGACTTCAGATCAAAAAGCTGCGACAAATAGTTTGAGTCCTTTCTTGATGTTAATCTAACACTACCTAAAGAATTCTTTTTTTGGTATCTGCGGGTGCAAGGACGGGGATATATAAAGTAAGAGCCTGTAAGTGCCCACTGCTGGGCTAAAGCCTCCTTCTCAAATACTAGTATCAGAGAGGGTTTAGCAGCCGGGAAGGGCCCGCCACGCTGCTCCAGTGCGGGTTGGCGAGCTTTATATATCCTCGAAATAATATTTTTATTATTTCTCAGACATGCAGGTTTCCTCACGATGTTTTCCTTCACCGTTGAGCACGTAGTAAATACAGCATTTAAAATTGTTAATATCAATTTTAGTGGTGCCGGGCACCGGAGATCGAACCCAGGTCACTCGCGCTCTATGACACTAAAGTGAGCCCCTGACCACTAGGCTACCACGGCTATTGCCGGGCTATATGGTGGACCCATTAATACTTCCCAACCAAGCTCTTTCAATATTTCCTGAGTGGCTATAAATGTTTGTGGTCTGGCGTTATCGTGATGTTTTTTTTTCTCTATTTCTTGCTTGAGTCTCACGTGCTGTTGGCAGTGGAGCTTCGAATCGATAGTTACGCCCGGCGGTAAAAGTCCGATGAACGATTCCCTTCCAATCCCACCATACACACAGTAACACCTTATTGCGACTTAATCCTGGTTTTGTTATAGTCTGTGGAGCTTGACTGCCCTTTGAACATGATCTTTTCTTCTTCTTGTAGATAATTCACTTTTCATCACATGTCACATCAATCTTTTAAAAAACGATTTTATTTTTATTTAAGATTACTTTAAGTTTTAATAGATAATAGCAAATGAGTACACGATTCAATGGATTTTTTTTAGTGTGCTCTTGTGGCACAAACATCGAGCTTTTTTCTATATCCAGGCATATAAAATAGTAGTGTTTTCTTTCATTCAGTTGGGGATCCTTAGTACCAGCCCTACTGACACATTAGAGTTTGCACTATAATCATGCCAAATATAACGATTGTATTTATATTTTTTTAACGATAAAACAAAAACAAACTTTATTGAATTAAACATTTATCTGCATAGAACCCTTTATTTTGCTTTTCTGTTTATTTATTATTTGTCAGGTAATATATTTTCAACTGACTTCTGGTAACGGCTCAAAAAATACAACCCTTTAAAGGAAGGACAGACTGACGGACGGATAGACACAGCCCAGGCTCTGTTTAGTTCCGGTCGGAACCATGAAAAGTAACAAATAAAAAAGGATACCAACGGAATGTCTTTGGCCCGTTTCCTCTGCATCAAGGGAACATAATTATGAAACGGCGGTGGGTTTTAAAAGAAATTACGTCTGACAAGTGAAATTTATGAAACCAATTTATATTCCTTAAGTTGAAAAATGAATTATTTCAATTTCAGCACAACCTCTCTAAAACCTAGTAACAAACGCATTTTTTTTTATAGGATAGGCGGAAAACGTGCAAGCGGTTCACCTGATGGTAAGTGATTACCGTCGCCCACGTACATCTGCAACACCAGAGGTGCTGTAGGTGCGTGCTGTTGCAGGCCTTTAAGGAGAGGAGAGGGCCTCCGGTTACCTCTCTCACCGAACGAAACGCAGAAGCACAAGGTGCCTCTACTTCACGCCGGTAATCTGCGAGGCCGTGTTACCAACCCGGTCGAGCCGGCCCATTCGAGCAGCAGCACAAGCCGCCGCTTGGTTCTACCACGTTATTGCTTTTTTGTATGAATTTGATAAATTTCGTTTCGTGCTTTTATGCAGTGCTTTATAAAACTTGCGGCCTGGTAACATCGTTAGTGGTGAAACCAACCTTGAAAACTGACAGCTGCGGCACGGATTATTAAAAGATTTTTTTTAATCGTCAATTCGTAGGTAAGTGACAAACAACATGATTCTAATACAAACATTCATATGTCTGTACCTGAATCACAGAAACTATTTAATATATTATGATTATCTATCTACGTATATATACGTCGCGGAAATCCTAATTTGGCACTGGTAGATATATATAAATATACAAATGTTTTACTTTAATAACAGACAATTTTTTTTTCTAAGGTAAATATAGCAAAGGAAATAAACGAAAAAAAGATAGTCGTTTGAAATATCATACGATGTGGCGTTTATCAGTCAACTGAACACAATGTAACAGAGAGTTGAAGTGACGTTGTCACCAAAAGTTAAAACAAATTGGAAGGAAAAAGTGGAAGTTTTTATCTTTAAAACAAAACTACGTCTATTATTTAGAAATTATTTTGAACAAAAAACAGGTACATGTTATACAAAGTTCGAAGAATGTAAGTAAAGTAATGACGTAAACGAAACATATTCTGAAGATTTTAAAATTAAATTTTAGAACATTTTTGGTGATATCCCTCAATGCTAAAATAATTTTAATGTTGTTTGAAATGTTATATTGTTTTATCTATAGATATGAGGATGTTATATTTAATGTAAATTAAATAGACATTGAATGATAACACTTAAAAGCTATACTAAGCACAATATATTTCAGACAAAATACAAAAGTTTCCTTCGTATTATACTTTACAATCCCACAACCCACCGTATGTTCATGATTGATTTGCCTCTGTCCATTCCGCTAACTCTCTGCAGATCGCATCTTAGAAGGGAAATCGTTTCCTCTTTAAATCTACAAGAATTTAGAATTTTTTTTATAGACTTATAACAATATTTCTGTTTTATTCACAACAGGGGCCAGGATGTCAAGGGTAAGAGAAGTAGTGAGTATGGATTTATCCATGATTACCCTTTCAAGAAATGCATTTTGTCTTAGGCAAAATATGCTGATTTAAATAGGCTGATAAAGATAAACAACACATCGGCAAGAAATACCTATCGCCTTTGCGAGTGCAAGGATAAGTTAGATCGGGCTTGCTCCGACTGAAATCCCACGGTGTCAACTTCCCCGCATATCGCCAGTCACATATCTGTGGTCCGCCAGCGCCGGTTACTCTTGACTGTCCCTCATCAAGAAAGGACTTTCCATCTCATTTCTCTGGCAACACACATCAGAAAACGCAAGTATCTTCCGGCACGACTTCCCATTCTACGTGTGCAATGGATGACGTAGAGAATTAAAATTAAACGCGATGAAATCCGTTTAGTAATTTCTGTTCTAATCAATATTGTATAATTAATTAACTTGTCGTCATTTACATATTCTACTTAATGGATCATCATCATCATCGTCACCACCATCATCATCATTCCATCCTGTCACAAGTTCAGTGATGAACATAGGCCTCTCCGAAGATTGCCACTAAGCACTGTCCGGTCCCACATAAGCGTAATTTCATTTACACCGTTAATCTCTTTGGTAGTGACATATTTTGTGCCAATCTTATTTTCATAACTACGACATTGTACTTAATAATAAAAAAACGAGTAGACACGATAAGTACCATAATGTATTATCTTAAGTAAGAGATAAAATCACTCAAATCTTGACCGACTTAGCACGACTTGGATATCTAATTAACACTACTGTCCCACATTTAGACGAGTCTTTCATTAATCTTCCGCGTGACTGTACCACGGTGCAGAGATTAATTAACTGTTTTGACAATAGGAATTATGCTATATGTCGGCCTCGTAGCGTTAGCATACCTATGTGTTAGTAGAAATGGGTATTGGGTTCGAATCATTATAATATTAGCAACACATAAACAATAGTGAAACGTTGTTAATAAAATCATGGTGTTGTATCGTTG
Source organism: Bhutanitis thaidina (assembly GCA_029286595.1). Classification (NCBI taxonomy): domain Eukaryota; kingdom Metazoa; phylum Arthropoda; class Insecta; order Lepidoptera; family Papilionidae; genus Bhutanitis; species Bhutanitis thaidina. The sequence goes on along the minus strand of JAGSMS010000012.1, from coordinate 2,473,780 downwards.
AATCAAAATATATTATATTTATATTAAAACCACAAGGGCTTCGATAGCTAAGTGGTTAGCGGAACAGCATTCGAGCCAGAAGACTCGTGTTCGATCTAGGGGATTGAACTCGCGATCTAGAACCAATAGAGTCTTCCGACTTTTTAAAAACGATTTGTATCGTTGGTTTGGGCTCTAACACGGCGATATAAGAGTAGATATATGAATACATTACTTTTTGTATATTTGCTATAGATGTACAATGATATTGTTTTTAAATCAAACACCATACCACAACCGGAAAATCGGAATCGGAACATACTCGTGTAATAAAATGGTTATCAGAATTCACAATAAATAAAAAAATACAATAGCAACAGATGTACAGTGAACAATACTATCCATACGAGGTAATTTGAGCAAAATACTAAAGCAAACCGGAAACAATTGAGATAAATTGCAAGAAAGACTCATTTATAACAACAGCAAAATGGTTAGACGTTTTCAAGTATCGCTTGAAAGTGGATGCTTAAATATTTTTATATTATTTCAAGCTATATTTTCCTTAAGTTAAAAATATCGCCACGTAATGGATTGTTGAATAAATATGCGGCCAAATATATAAGCACTGATGTCTGGTACCCAAAAGGGTAAGCAGTAAAGTAAAGTAAAGCAACAGCCTGTAAGTACCCACTGCTGGGAAAAGGCTTCCTTTTCAAATACTAGTAATCAGAGAGGGTTTAGGAGCCAGGAAGGACCCGCTACGCTGATCCAGTGCGGGTTAGCGGGCTTCACATATCCTGCAACACCATAGATGCTGCAGGTGCGTTGCCGGTCTTTAAGGATATTTGGGAGATGGGAGGGAAGAGGAGGAATAGGGAAGGGATGTGGGCCTCCGGTTACCTCGCTCACCGAACGAAACGCAGAAGCACAAGATGCCTCTACTTCACGCCGGTATTCTGCGAGGCCGTGGTATCAATCCGGTCGAGCCGGCCCATTCGAGCAGCAGCTAAAGCCGCCGCTTGGCTCTACCACGCTTAAATACATGCAAGCTTCCTCACGATGTTTTCCTTCACCGTTGAGCACGTGGTAAACGCAGCACTTAAAATTGTTTTAACAATTTCAGTGGTGCCGGCACCGGGGACCGAACCCAGTTCACTCACACTCTATGACATCAAAGTGAGCGCCCTGACCACTAGGCTACCACGGCTTCGGCACGTTAGGCAGTGATTACGGATGTTACATTTATACACCAATGAAAAGATCAGCCTGTTTTTATAGATCGCTGAACTGAGCTACAGCGACAGTGTACTACACGCATTAAAAATATTAAACCTTGGCCTTCTCATGAAACCGCCTGCAGAAGCCGGAATACATTGCCTAGAAGGGTAACCATAGCGCCCTGGGTCAGCGGGTTAGAGAGCGCTGTTAATCTCACACTAGTTATGCAGCTTCTCGTCACTGATCTGTGGGATTTGAGTTCGGCATATTCGGATGAGTTCGTCATCGTTCGGTAACCAGATCCTTGTTTGTTCGCTAGAAGAGTTAACCACGTGCATGTGAATTTTGAATTTAGAGAAATATGTGTAAGGATATATATTTATTCCATATTTTTATATAATATTTATAATAAATATAATTATTTGTTACATTTTTCTTATAATGTCAAATGTTGTAATTTATCGGTTTGCCTGTACAAACCGATTAAACTCGAGAACTACTAAAATTGATCTATTTTACAGGGGTTAGAGATATTAACTTTGGTATCAACTTAGACTAGTTTCTTCGTGTTTTTTCCTCCGGTTCTGAAGTTATGATTTTTTTTTAAGTTATCATTCCACATTCCGCTTTGTACAGTACATTAGCAGAACCCATTACTATTACTAACGAAAACTTTATCATAGGCCGCTATCTATTGGAAACTTTTTATCGCTGGAAAACCGTAGGGAAGATTTACTCGGGGTTTCACTCGCGTTGAAATCTGGTTAATTCTAGAGGTTTCCGTAAAAGACTGGGAAATAAAGAATGGTAGGCCCTTGCTCTGCAATTGGACACTATGGAATATAAAAGTGAAAGTTTCGACATTTGGCGGCGTAAAAGAATCTGCCATCACTCCAGACTTTGTGATTATGCAGACCATGGCCACAGTAACCGGCGTATTAATCTATGTGACTATGGAAGAAGCAGGTAGCAGCGTCTAAGGTGCGAGATGTCTGATTCCAGGTTATACCAAATCCTCCTTATCCTGTAAATGTAATATTAACAAGTCAGAAATATATTACCTAGAGTACTATTTAATATTTAACATATAAGGCCTGCTAAGTTAAGGTAACTTAAATACTAAAATAAACAAAGTAATATATTCTAAAACTGTATATAATATAAAAATTATCATAGCGAGTTTTATCTCTCTTAGATTATTGCATGGGTTTGTGGTAAAAGGCGTGGGACCCGGCTTCGAATCTGAGCCAAACAGACAATGTTTTGATATAATCACAAACTATCTATAGTGTGCACCTAACCTGCCTTCGATCTTATCGCAAAAGACTTACACACGACGAGTATGTGGCTGTGTGATTCCCGCTTACACTTGCGGCAATACCAGTATGTCCTACGCAGTTGTCAAGAGCAGACTTCTAAATTTTTCCACGAGCATGTTCGCTGAACGTTCAACGTTTCGTTCGATACTGGTAGTAGTTTTTAAGTAGTAGGCTTTTGCTGCTGCTCGAAAGGGCCAGCTCGCGGAAAACCGGCGTGAAGTAGAGGCATCTTGTGCTTCTGCGTTTCGTTCGGTCCCCATCCTCCTCTTAATCCTACCCCGTATCTCCAAAATACCCTTAAAGGCCGGCAACGCACCTGCAGCACCTCTAGTGTTGCATATGTACGTGGACGACGGTAATCACTTATCATCATGTGTGTTTCTGGTTTGCCGCCTTTCGTATAAAAAAAAAATCTAGATAATAGTGAGCGCTGTTTATCTGCTTATTGCAAAAAAAGGCAAGTTTTTAATTTAAGTTTCTTGTCTTTAGAATTCCTGCTCCGTGTGAAAATAAGCAAATATCATATAATCTAAATACTCCACAGATAAACTGGTAATAATAACAAAAACTTTGACAGTTAGAGGTAGATTTAGAGCAAGTTTTGTGAGAGCTACAACGAAATTATACGCTAGAGAATAATATGTATATTTTCTCGGCTGGGTTACGAAACTAAAATCCGCGATTCAAACGCAGACCCCGGTGTATAAACTTTTTAAGTACACGTTATTTTACAATAAGCTGGAAATAAGTTTGTACTTCTATTTTTATCTATGGCTCATTTCAATATGTAAATAATAAATGTATGTAGCAAAATCAATCTTTGCGTTTTCGTTTTGTTAAGTTTGAATAATCGTGCTACGTATCACTTTTATTTATTTATTTATTTAACTTCATATACATGAAAATGTATATAGGCGGACTTAATGCCAGAAGCATTGTCTCCCAGTCAACCTTTGGACGATGCAGAGATGAAATGAAGTAGGTGTAGGTGATAGAATAGAGAGAAATAAAGAGAGGAAAAAAAAAATTATAATAAATGTAAATCTATATGTACATGCAATATTTAAATACGCATACAATAATAAATACATATATAATTATAAATACATATACACGTACGTACCTACATTTGTAATTTTTAAATATATTAATAAATTAAATATTAAATATATATAAAAATAGACTATTACTGAGATGTTTCTGCCATTTTTTTTAAGAATATGTTTCTTAGGTTTCTTTTTAAATATGTACCGACTGTTAGCCGCTCTGATTTCGAGTGGGAGCGCATTCCAAAGAAGTACGGATTGAACAGGAAAGGATGAACGGGCAAAGCATGACGTATGTGAGGGACACTGGAGTAGGAGATTATTAGACGAACGTAGGGTTCTGTCGTGGTTTGAGCAAAGGTAACGAAAGTAGGAAGACAAGTAGGAAGGAGCAGCAGGAGACCTCAGGGTAGAATAGAGGGTAGTGAGAGCTCGCAGACTTCGGCGCCGACGAATAGGTAACCAATTTAACTGTGAACGATAAGTGTGTTATTAGTGTGTGAGTTAATTTTTTTTTTTCACTATAAACATATTAGAAAAATGTATTGATAACTTTAGTAGCTGATTCGTAACCAATTAAAAAAATACTTTTTTTAAACCGAGAACCAGTTTATTGAAAAGAAATAAAAAATTTATCCTGAAATTTCAATGTATCCCCGATTTCGCATTGTCTTTAATATTTTTTTTAATGATTTAAATTCTGATTTACATTGTAGTCTGCTTTTAACGAAATATTGTGGAGAAACCGACATAATTTAAGTAAGTAAGTCCCCCAAAACCGCATTGTAATTCTGCCGGGCCGCAAAGCGCCCCCATTCTGTCTAACCTCTCAATGATCCGTCAGTCTGTTAGATAATAAAATAGTATATTTACGAGGTGCATTAATTTAAAAAAAAAGCAAGGGACTTCAAACTTTTAGCTTCGTGATTTAACGGCTTCTAGAGAATTAGTTATTCTGTCGCAAGGAAAAAAAACACGAATTAAAAATCGTTGGCGCTGTAGATGCCGGAACTTTGAACGAGAAAACGATTAAAATAAGAATTCAGTTTCCTATCGAGCATCGCTTCCGTTTCTTTTTTTTTATCGACACAATTCTCTTGAAACTGTAGAAATATTTCCTTCGTTTAGAAGAAAGAAAAAGAAATTATTCAGAAGACCGACGGTCGGATTACCTGCTTATTTCTGTTCATCGAGGCCTAAATAAATAGTTGACCGACGTGATAATTAATTTTCATGACACGATTTTATAAAGACATTCGACGGCATACGAAAAAGTTTGCGTTTATTTGCTGCACATGTAAAAATACATAAAAAGAAATTGCGGAGTAAATATCGTACGTACCTAAGGAAATAACGGTCAGCGTACTGAAATTATTTTTTATTAGAGTGGCGACAAATGAGCAATCGCCACACCAGATGGTAAGTGACCACCGTCGCCCACGTACATCTGCAATACTAGAGTAGCTGCAGGTGCGTTGCTGGTCTTTAAGGGTATTTGGGAGATGGGAGGGAGGATGATGAGAGGGATGGGGTATTCTGCGAGGTCGTCATATTAACCCATTCGAGCAGCAGGTAAAGCCGCCGCTTGACTCTCACCACGTTATAAAATATATCGATCTATCGAGTCACCGCCCTAGAGCCCGAGATCAGAGTCAGAGTCAAGTTTAAGTCTGTCCTCTCCTGCGCTCTTTTACCACTCAATCATATCGGAAAGTTTTTTTTACAGAAGAAGGGGGCAAACGAGCGTACGGCTCACCTATATAATACACCAGAGGAGCTACAGATGCGTTGCCGGCCTTTACCTAACATTTACCGTTACCTGATATTAAGTTTAGAAACACAACACTAACTTCTAGTGACCCTTCCGTGTGGACTATGCCGGAGGTTAATCAATCCAGTGATGTATTCACCATTCTTCCCAGTCGAGCAACTTCAAATCATCTTCCAACGCAGCCCCGAAGAGTTCATTCACTTATATGCAACTAAATCGGTTTCGATCAGTTCACATTCTGTTAGACAAACATCGAAGTCTTTGTACAAACATTGGAAAGCTGCTTTGTTCGGATGGCAAAAAGTCGCCGAGTCTGCATACACTTTAATTTTTCATAATAAACCTTCGCTGGTGGTTGTCTGCGGGATTTACTCATATGATTGAATATTCAAACAAAAATTTCTTTCACTTTTTTAAGTAACTACAATTTTTCTACCTGCAAACACTGCTGATAATGTGTGCTGTTATTATTTTAATCAAATAAACAACATTAAGGTACCTTCAGACAAACAACTTAAAATTAGTACTGAGCAATGATGATGATTTTAAAAGAGAACATAGCTAGCTATAAATCTTTGACGGTTCATGGCGTAGTAGCGAGGCGTTCGGCTGCGGCACTGCGGTCGCAGGTTCGATTCCTACTACTTCACAAATATTTGTTCTGAGTCCGGGTGTTTGTCCATGTGCATGTAAACTGTTTCCGCGACACAAGAGAAAATCCTGCAATGGTAAGTAATGTTTTTTCATATTTCCGGCGTTTCAAAAGCTTTACAGCAGCCGTGGTCCAGATATCATAGACAACACGGGCTACCTAAGAGAAGTTGATAGGATGCTTGGGATCTAGTAATAAATTAAATTAAATCAATAACCAAACATACGATCTCAAAATACTGTGTGCCCATTCTGCGAATATGGGACCAAAAATTTAATAATTAAAAGCTGAAGGTAAAGCTGAGTTGACTATGACATCTGGACGTCTAACACCCGTGACTATTACAAAAACGAATAAATAGTTATATCTCAAGTGTGTAGTGTTCGCGTAAATACTTAAAGAAATCATTATATTAACTGTATAAGATGCATTTCTTTTAATTTTGATGTTCATTCTCTTGTTTACGTATTACCTTTATCGTCTTTTACGATACCTATGAGCTAGATAAACGGGGTTTTAAAAGTGGTAGAGCCAAGGGGCGGCCTTTGCTGCTGCTCGAATGGGCGGAATACCGGCATGAAGCAGGGGAATCTTGTGCTTCTGCGTTTCGTTTGGTGAGTGAGATAATCGAAGGCCAACTCCCCTCCCCATACCCCTCCTCATCCTCCCTTTCATCTCGCGGCAACGCACCCGCAGCACCTTCGGTATTTCAGACGTACGTGGGCGACGGTAATCGCTTACCATCAGGTGAACCGCTTGCTCGTTTGCCGCCTTTCCCATAAAAAAAAACCTTGTAGTAGTTCTTGATTATTACCTCATTTTAAACCGCCCTTGTTTGAAATTTTATCGAAAATGCCACGTCAACTCAAAGGAGTGTCAACCGTTGCACGTAACGGATATTGGCCCATATAGGGAAAACAAAGGAAACAAAGAACTTCTGTATTGCCCTGACAAAGGGTTATATACAATGAACGGAAATAAATCACGCTTGTGAGCGTTGTTGTGTTTAACGTATTAATGTTTTGACGTTGTAATCTTCGTTTGAAAGTAAACAATTTCTCGTGCAAGATTATTTCCAATATTCTCCTTAATAGCGATCAAAGAGTTAAACAGGTGCTGCTACTTCGTTAGGGTTTGGAATGGCTGCGTTTCAACTTGTCTATCTGTCTACTGTTAACGCACAACTTTAAAACCACGATCACAATATAGAATCACATCAGTCTAAGCATATATGAATTGGTAAATGAATCTAAAGTCACAGAGGAAAGCAACCGTCTTTGTTTAAGAGAAAATTTAAAAATCGAAGCCTGTACCATGTTTGCATCGTTTTTAATCGCTTGAATTTGCCGGCTTGGCCACGGTAACACAACTACCTCGTAAAATACCGGCGTGAATACAGGGCATCTTGTGCTACTGCGTTTCTTTCGGTGAGTGATATAAACAGAGGCTCCCTTCAAATATCATTTAAAGCCTGCAACACAGTTCAATAATTTTACCACTTTCTCACCATTCATTATAAGTCCACTGCTGATCATAGGTCTTACCCTACTTTCTTTAGTGTGTAGTAATTCGTGATGCAGTGGAACAATTGAAATTACATTTTTATGAAACATCAAAGGTAATAACAATAGATTTTCTATTGTTGTGACCTTTCTCTGTACTATTGATCTGACAAACAAACGAAAACAACAGCGGAAAATCCAAACATCTATACGAACCAGAATCCTACAGATTTGTGGCGGCGTGCAGCTTCTCACTTCTGCGAAGTGTTTTACTCCTTTACCTTACCTTACCTTTACAGCCTGTAGATAGTTCACTGCCTGACTTAGATAGAGGCACTATTGGAGGGTTTTCGATAATCACAACGCTGTACACGACAGTACACGACACCAAGCACCGTAGCCGCCGATGCGCATCACCGGTCTGCTTATTTTTGATCTTTCACGAGATGGTGATGGTTTTCCCTTTGTGACCTCTTTCGATAGTCACAGGATAAAAGTGGTGGCAGATACTCACGTCGGTATCGGTATCTTACTCGAAAATCAACAAATTGTTTGTTAAAATATTTCCAATGATAGAATAGCAGTTTTGGGCTTTTTGAATAATTCCTAGCGTAATATCGAACATTTATATCAAATACTCTTGTCCCGTTTATCATTTTTATGTGATCTCTTGTTGACAAATAGATTTTGTTTATGAAATTAAACTTGGATTTGGATCAAAATTCGATGGCACAGTGTTGTTTGTTTTTTTTTTTTTCACAAAAGTTTTAATGTCGCCTTTCTTAAGCCGTTACAGTAACCTTTTGCGATTTGCGATTGGAGTTGTTTGCAGGTGCCCATGGCCTGCAGCAATCACTTATCATCTGTATCAGGTGGACTGTTAGTTAATTTTTCAACTCAATCCGATTAAAAAAAAACAATACGGGAAGAACGATTTGTGTTGGGCTTTTTTTTTTATATAGAAGAAGGGGGCAAACGAGCGTGCGGCTCACCTGATGGTAAGTGATCACCGACGCCCACGAACATCCACAACACCAGAGGAGCTACAGATGCGCTGCCGGCCTTTAAGGAAGGAATAAGCTCTTTTCTTGAAGGTCCCTAAGTCGTAACTGTTCGGAAATACTGCTGGCGACAGCTGATTCCACAAAATCGAAATGCGTGGCAGAAAACTTCGATTAAAACGCACTGTGGTGGAATGCCAACCATCTAGGTGGTATCGATGGAACTTCGAATTCTGTCGCGATGTACGATGGTGAAACTCAGCAGCTGGGATCAATCCGAACAGTTCCTCAGAACATTCCCTGTGGAAATTTTGTAAAAAATGCAAAGAGAAGCAACATCTCTTCGCAAGGCCAAAGGATCAAGCCGATCAGAGAGAGCTTGGTCGCCGACAATTCCAGCCGCTTGACGTTGGATGCGGTCAAATGGAAGGAGTTGGTACTGGGGTGCCCCTGCCCAGAGATGACAACAGTATTCCATGTGGGGCCGAACTTGCGCCTTATAAAGTTGCAAACGGTGGTCCGGCATGAAATACTGTCCCGCTCTACAGAGCACACCAAGCTTTTTGGAGGCCAATTTGGCCTTTCCCTCCAAGTGACCACGGAACTGAACGTCGCTCGATATGTCAACGCCAAGGATTCCGATACTGGCTGAGGCAATAAGGGGAATGTTCTCAAAAAGAGGAGAAACGACAAAGGGATTCTTTTTAGCGGTGAACGCGCAAACCTGTGTATTTTTGGGGTTGAATAGGACCAAATTACGTCGATCCCAATCCGAGACTTTGAATAACAAGGTCTCGACTTCAGACACAAGTTTGTTCCGGCACTCGTCGACGTGTTCCCGAGAAATATTCGCACGGCCTGTATATAGGGCATCACCCGTGCTGTCGTCTGCATAGCAATGAATGCTACTGATTTGTAGCATGTCGTTGATATGCAGAAGGAACAGAGTGGGAGATAGCACACAGCCTTGTGGAACACCAGCATTCACGGGTTTGGGGTCCGAGCATGCACCGTCGACAACAACCTGCACCGCCTATAGCCTCAGGGTCTTTCACATTCATCGCATATCGACAGGGCCCAAAAAATGCTCACGCATACATCCGCGACTCCATCAGCGTCAGTCTTATCGGATGAGGAATCCTTCTCCTGCTAAACGTCCTGTCAGAACACTGTTGAATTTTACTACACAGCCTGCAATCACGTGCCATAGGGAACTACCCTGAGACAATGTAAGGAAGATGTATTACTTAAATATCTAGTAAGGCTCACAAAGTTACCTGTGGCAATGTAGCTAAACAATAACCAATCTTGAAAATTTTATAAAATCGTGTATAACGTTAATATAAGCGAATGAAAAAAAAATAGAGAAGAACAATTTATTTCTGTTAGCATTCCAAATTAAAAATTTCTTTGAAAAGTGACTTTATTTAAAAGTCACTTTTCCTGGATCTTATAAAACCACTGCTGTGTAATTAGGCCTGAAGATTTTGTTTTTTTATTGAAAATATAAACTTAATGTTATATTTTCTTCATGTTTTTTCTTCTTGATTAATTCTTTATCAGCCTGCTGATTCCACTGCTGGACATAATACTTTCTCAGAAAGCATCAATAAAAAGAAGATTGGCCAGCGATTGGCCTGTTCAATTTATGATGCTGCATAAGTTGGTAAAGTTGGTGCATAAATAAGCTCCACGGAGGTAATCTTTTGCTCAATTGCCTTGAAATGTCTATCCAAATTAGAATAGAACGTATCATAACGCCCGTAGATCAGAGGGCCTTATTAGACACAGGACATTATTTTACAAAACGATCAAAAACATAAATACAGTTCCAAACATAAACTATGTTCGCTTTTATTTAAACTACAAAATAACTACTGGTAGAGGGCGAATTCGACAGTAAAAGTTACACTGTTGCGCCTGTGAAAGTTAGAATTCTACGAGGCGGCACATGTCGTCAACGAAGAGCCGGTTACTATTTATAAGATGGCAACACGAGGGATTGTACTTGAAAGCTTGAGTCAAACATTTCAAAACATTTAGCGCGACATATGAAATATGGACCTCATTACTGAACGGGCTTTGTTTGCCACAGACACCTTGCTATAATTAAGACAACCGTAAAATTCTGCAACCGAATTTATATATTTACTTAGTCGAGATGAAAAATTAGTGATCTTCAGAACGAGATAGGGTTAAATAGTTGATTGTTCTCTCACCATTTACGTATTCATGTCTCTCTACTTCTTTTACTAATTCTTAAAAGTCGATAGTTGAACAAAGTCCCCTCTCAATTTTTATAATCACTACGCTTTTGTGGTTTGTTGTAACCAGTACCAGACTTCTCGCACCTAAGAAGTTGCTTCTTTAAATTGACCTATCTTTTAAGGGATAGTTAATTTCGAACGCGGGCCTAGTCGACTCTGATGGGATGTTGGGGAAAATATAGTGGTAGATTTTCTACTAGTATGCTTCTTGATCAGTCTGTGAAAGTCCACTGCTGGACATAGACGTTTCGCAAGCAACAAAAGAAAGATTTGCCCATGCTGACCGTGCTGGGAGAGTGGGGGGTACAGTGACCACAATGCAGGCTCCCCCGCGTCATTGATACCGCACCCCATCACACGTTCGGGTGGTTTTTCCGACATCAGTCGGTAATCAGAACCTCGTCTGTTAACCAGCAAGGTGCACCACTTGCAGGTGCGGTTAGCGTTCAGAGAAAAGAGATATATTTCACCATACAACCGTTGGCACTGGTATGCTTATTTTGTATAATTTATGAGGCTGTACATTTAAGTATAAAATTAATGAAGAGTAATTTGGCAAAAAGGTTCGCGGGTAGGAATTATGGTAATGAGATTTAAACAAGTGCTAGTTAATTATAATTAATTATAATGTTAAATGGTTCGCTATTTAAAATATAAATATGATGTAATGCCAGTCTTATAAAATTATCTGACTCTTATGAACCGTTAAGTATTAAGTAAAAATCATAACGGAAATACAAATGATATTGTTTTAAAGGTAAACAAATCTTTTTTTGTACCTGGTAGAGCCAAGCGGTAGCTTTTGCTGCTGCTCAAATAGGCCTGCACGACTGTGCTAGTACCACGAACCACTCTCCCTTGAATAGGGATCAGATGTGCATTGCCGGCGTTATGGGATATTTGGGAGTTGAGAGAGATGATGGAGAGACGAGTTAGGGTAGGAGGTCAAAGAGGGGGAAGGGTTCTTCTCGCGAATTCACTCACCGAACCAAACGAAGAAACACTAGATCCCTCGAGGTCACGCCGCTATCCTGCGAGGTCGTGGTTGTACCTGACTCAAGCCGCCCAATTCGAAACGTGTTGTATTTTTCGACAATATCTATTGAAATACTAATTTTACTAAATAAATATTATTTTGATAAATTTTATTGGCGATGAATTGCAGTTTTACATTCATATTGACGTAAAAGAAAAGCGATTCCTGGCTAAAATACACGAACCTAAAAAAATACTATCCATCGCAGTTGGCCTCTCACAGGTTTGAAAGAATATTTTCAGGTTTTGTGGTATCCGACATTAAAAACGTCGGCTTTTATATTGAGGATTAAAGCGATGCATAAAAAAAAACCTTAAATTATTGGATTAGTGTGCATATGTAGTGTGTAATTTAAATTTATATATTTTTTTATGGATAAGGCGGCAAACGAGCAAGCGGTTCACCTGATCGTAAGTGATTACCGTCGCCCACGCACATCCGCAACAGCAGAGGTGCTGCAGGTGTGTGCCGACCTTTAAGGGTGTTAGGGAGATGGAAGGGAGGATAAGGAGGGGGATGGGAAGGGGATATGGGGCTCCGATTACCTCACTCACCGAACGAAACGCGGAAGCACAAAATGCCTCTACTTCACGCCGGTATTCTGCGAGGCCGTGGCACCAACCCGGTCGAGCCGGCCCATTCGAGCAGCAGCAAAAGCCGCCGCTTGGCTCTACCACGTTTCAAAAATGATTAATGTTAATGTAACAACGGTTTCTTTTATTTACACGAACAATACAAATTTGTAATGAAACTATTAACTAACGATTTCATAGAGTATAATTTACTTTTTTAAATCGCAAAGTCTGTGATCTTTGACGCGGGTTTTTATAGATATTTTTGTGTGCCCTATGTTAGAGGGACCACATTTAATTATAATTATAAAGCTATCGGCAGCTGGGTTAACAAAAACATCGGGACGTCAAACACCTCTGTCCCACCGTGATCACTGCTGTCGAACAACTGAAACGTCGGAATTTAAAATAGTAAATTAAACGCAAAAATATACGTTAATTATAGTTCAATTTTCAATGTGAATGTTAATACAAACTGAAGTATTTTTTTAAAAGTACCGCACAAAAACACAAATGAAAAGAGACTTTAAATACTCGCAGACAATGCGGAAAGAAAATTACATAGCAGAATACAACAAGCAACCTTCAAACGCTGACAATGGTGATCCATTATATCCAAGATATTGTGACAGGCAATACAAAGCCAGTTGAAAAGCGAAATGCAATTATAGTCGATTCTATGAAACGAAATCTTTACACAATCAGCTGAGTTCCGAAGTTGATTTAAATATTCCACATGGATAATTTTTTGGTTTTCTTTAACTATAAACTCCAGCAATCTCTCTGTATTATCATAAACATTCGCTATGACAATAGTTCAAAATTAGTCTGAACTGGTTTAAGCAGTTTTGTTAAACGATCATATATCAAATTTGATCATTTAAAAAAACAAAACTAACGTAAATGAAATATGACGGAAAATCGATCCGACTATGTCTAACCTAAATCCTGCAGACTGCGACAACAGTAGTTGCAGCGCTAATCGGCAGCAGAAATGGGTAAGAGTGTGGAATCCTACCTATCACTTACTATAGTAAAGTACGTTGTAGAAGTAAAGTAAGTAAGTACTAAAAGTAAAGTAAGTAAGTAGTAGAAGTAAAGTAAGGTTAAAAGTAAATATAGAGTGCAGTTAATAGTGTATTAAGTACATATTACCAATATTTGAATGCTCGGCCCGCTAGTTTTCATTGGCGCTTTCAAGCAAAGTTTTTTTTTTAGCAGCATACAGGCCAATAAAGCATAAGATGACATTATTCCTAGTACATACTATTAGGTATACGATCTTAATCCGCTGCTCCATTGAACGATGACGTACTGTAAGCGATATTACAATGTTATTCCGAATTATTTGATCACTATTCCTCGGGGCCGATGGAAAAAGTTTTGAGTAGTTTCCCAAAATAACGCTAGTGTGATACATCGGTTCGCCGCTAACTTTCCATTGGCTACCGAATAAACTTGTTTCGATATTGAGTTTTGTTCGATTTATTCCTACTAAAGGAGTAAAGAAATCAGAAATTGTTAGTAGAAATGAAATTTTATAATCAGAGTGATATTTTACTAACTAATTTAAATTTAATCAATGTCTTTTAATAAAACACATCAATAAACAATAAAGCTGTAACAGATAATAATGCTACAGCCCGACTAACATTAATCGAAATTAACAAACTAATTATTTTCTAAACCAAAATTTCCTCTGAAACTTCTCCCATTAACAGTGTACACTATCAAAAAAGTTTTTGTGGTTACTGCAAATAAATAAAAAAGATGTCAGAATTCTTCATAATCTAGTTGGAATTACAATCTTTATTCATAGCTATAAATTGATTTTATATTTCGTAGATGAGTCAAAAAATACTTTCCTAGGTAAAATTTGCCATGACTTTTAACTACCAGGAAAACATAATTGCATTGAAAAATAAATATTATTTTTGGTCGTAAAATAAGCCATAGGAGACTTTATTAGGGTCAATAGTTTCCATACAACCGCTAATATAAATACAGGACGAAATAAATTACAGTCGTTCGTCGTCATCAGAAATGGAGCACATAATTAAATTAATCTCAACCAGTAACTCAACGTGTAAAACTGCTAATTACTCTAGTCCTCGTATTGCTTAACGTAATTCATTAAGCTCTCAGATCACTGACTGTGCTGACGTATAATCAAATGACACATATATTTCTGAATCCGTATGTTTCTCCGCAAATTGTTCATAAATTAAATAACATACGTTTTTAAGCGCCAATAGCATAATGGGTCAGGGCGCGGACTACGAAACATGACGTCGCATGTTCGGGCTTGCATTTCGACTATTGTCGTGAGCCACTCCAGACACAAGCTTTAATGTTTAGTTGGCGGGTTAACTGGAATATTAGTAATGTTTTTTTAATTATTATATTAAAAAAAACATTTTTAGTACATCGGCACTGTCTAATAATAATATACCTAATAATTTACCACCCTTCAGATTAAAAAGCAATAGATGAACCTCATTTGTACCAGAACTAAATTATTTAGGACGGAGAAGCGCAGCAATTTCCAAAGTGCTTTTGGTTTTGTGACTGCCAGTCTGTCTGTTTGCTTGGTTTTACGACAAATCCACACAGATGGGAAACTTGGGCAGACTTTCCGTCCGTCGACTGTTTACAAGCTATGAAAGGATTGAAAATATTTTTTTTATATGCTATGAAATACAATTTCTGTCGCATAACTCTAAATTATACTAATTACGGATTAAATAACAATATTATTACAGTATATTGTTAAAAGTATTTTTCTTTAAATTTCTGTATTTTGCAAAGGTTGTACATAGAGAATGCATTTAGGAAACAGCTTTTCTGAGTATCTTATTCCTCGTAATCATTAACCTGTCTAAATTCATAGCTGGACGTGAAACTTTCCATGAAAGCTTCATCAAAAGCTGGCTTATTTACATAGAATATTTACCTGAACTCACAACCCGCTCTGCGGATAGGGAACCGCTATGCCACAAACAAATTCAATAAAATTTTGTATGACATCGTTTCACCTATAAAATCATAACGTGTTATTCTTAATATGGTTTCGTTTATCCACGACATAGGTTAGTAATACGAACCCACGTCTTAAATGTGGAAAATAACAGAGCATAATTTTATTAGGGAATAACTTCACGCGTACCTAGTTGTGAAATATTTTTATGGTATGGTGTGAAATCTTTATTTGACGTAGTATTTCAGATTAAATTTTTTAAGTCTTCCACCGTTTCGTAACGAGGTTCCTCTGATAGAGAATAAAATAGTTATCTATAGGAAAATGTATTTTTTTTAACAGATTTTATTAACTCCAAATAATACAACATAAAATTAAAAGCAACGACTAGTTTCACGGACAAGGCCCTGGTTGTATCTGCATATTAGTCATGCTGCTCCCTATCACAAGTCTTAAGGATTGTCATTTTCAAATGCGATCTGTAATTGATTTGACATAAGTTTAAAAAAAAATCAAATACTTGGAGAAATGAATCGGAAATTCTAAAAATAGTACTATTGAAATAAGAATATCCATTTTCTTTCCAATTTCTCTTTCCTAAGTGGAAATTCTAGTGTCATTCGAAAAAAGAACTGAAAAGAAATTTAATTGCTAAAAACGAACATTTAGCTTAGGCAAGCGGTTTTTTAATTTAAATGTTTCAACATACATTTAAGTGTGAAGTTTGCAATATATTATGTTTCATTTTTAGGATAATATACAGGGTTAGTTGAAAACACCTGCACCCTCTTAGATCTAAATTATTACTTATACATTACATACCATAATCGATAATCAAAAATTAAACTTTTCTTCCTTACTTGTATCTAAGATAAGATAAGATAAGATAAGTATACAAGAAAAACAAAATTACAGTTTTTACTTTTTTGGATAAGCGGGAAAACGAGCAAGCGGCTCTCCTGATGGTAAGTGATGAACACCGTCACCCACGTACATCCGCAACACCGAATTAGCTGCTGGTGCGTTGACGGCCTTTAATGATATTTGGTGGATGGGACTGGAGGGGAGTGTTGGCCTCCGGTTCCCTCAGTCACCGAACGAAACGCTGAAGCACAAGATGCTTTGTACTTCACGCCGATATTCTGCGGGGTCGTGGTACGTACCCTGTGGAGTCGGCCTATTCGAGCAGCTGGTAAAGCCGTCGCCAGGCTCTACCATGTTATTATATATGATACATATAATGATAGGTTACAAGTTACTATTGTGTACGTTATAAGATATGGTATACCATATAATGAATAGAAATTATATATAATGATATAATATATAATGATAGCAGGAGGTAGTAAATTTTTATAACTGAATAATGAAAATCTATACTGCCTGACAATGATCAAGTAAAAACGTCTTTGGGCGTTCACCCACCATTCATTTAATACTGTTTTCAAAGTGATGTTATGTACGTAATATGTATAAATAATGATATTTTAAATTACTATTCACGTTTCCTATTTTCGATTTTAATTTAAGTTACAACAAAATTGAAGAATGGGAAAAAATAATAATAGCATAATATTAATGATTTTTATCTCCTTAAAGCTTAAAACAAATTAATTGTGTGCATCTAGCGATTGATTTTGATTTTGGAGAAGGCTGAAACAAAGGAGAAGCCTTCTCCAAAACCAAAAGTAATTTAGTAAAGCTTACAGTTGACTTCCAGCTGTTACCGAAACTTTTGGACCTAATAAATATATCAAAATAAAGAATTATTCGTTTAATTGTGAATTTATAAGATTATGACAAACTGTGAAACTTTGGCTACTATCAGAAAATTTAACTCATTACTTAAGTCTTGTTATCCATGTTGTTATTTGATTACAGACGAACGGATGACGGGCAAATAATCTTCGTTTATAGTAAAGTATATTTTCTTTTTCATATTTTACTGTGAAAGGCTTAAGCTCTTAACTTGTCAGAGGCAGTAAAACGCTTTAAGATATGTTTCTTTTTAACCTTTCAGTTACGTATTCAGCTTCTTTTGTGTTTGTTAATGGGAGATTTATTTTTTTTCAATACAATCAGTGTTAGTGAAAATAATACGTTGGACAAGTTTAAAGGTAGCTTACAAACATTTGATATTTAATTAAAAACAATCAACAATGATTTTTTGTATTTACACGAATATTACACATTCGAAATTAAACTACTGTTTAGGTACTATATCGCGCTTTTCAGAAAAAGAAAGCTGACGGTATCCAGGTCAACTATGACATCAGGACGTCAAACATCTCAGTTCCCCTCGAGACCGCGGGTGCTGTTAAGTAGCCGAAATGTATGTATTAAAAAATAGTATTAAAAACTTGATGAAATCAGTAAATAATAGTTTTATTTTAAGTTAAAAAAAATTTTTCAATCAGATCAGATCAGATCAATCAGAGTTAATAACAACTAGTACTACTCCTAAAACCTTGGTACTCATACCAATGTGGCACTGCAATTCATCCTACGTAGTTGACAATTAGTTGAAAGATGTCGCCATCTTTAAAATTGGCCAGAAGTTTTATTATTATAGGCTAGACATTTAGAAATGGTTATTTCGCTATCTTTCGGGCGATTACCGTCTTAAGATTTAAAATGTTTCTAATTTAGTCGTCTTTTCCAACACTCATGTGGAAGAAAAGATCATTGAGTATATAATTAATATACATTGAACAATCACAGATGTCTTCCGGTCCCAAACTATGATTACCTTTGTCTTGGTAACCTGATGGTGATAGACATATACCTACGTAGATAAATAATCATATATATATATATATACGGTAAGAAACAATTCTATGTGGTAGAGCCAAACAGCGGCTTTTGCTGTTGCTCGAATGGGCCGGTTCGACCGGGAGTACAATACTATCGGAATCTTGTTGCATCTGCGTTCCATTCGGTGAGTGAAATCATACGCTCCCTGTTTTTGATGGGTTTTGAAGCTGTGCCTCAATTTTTCATCTGTCATTTAATAGCATTTGATTGTCATCCCTTTCACGGATACTACGCAACATCACATAAATATGCATCACAGTGGTCAATCAACATCAATTACGAAAGCTTTGTTTGGCGTTTGAATCACTTAGCAAAATATCTGTTTTAAAGCTTTTGAAATATTTACAAAAATACCTATCCCAAGTCCATCGCTGAACATAAGCTTCGAAGATTGTCAGAAAGTACAGTCCTGTGCCAGCTTCGTCCAATGATTTCTTGAAACAGTATGCAAGTCGTTATCATATCTTGTGCGGGGACGTTCTACATTGCATTCACCTGTACAATGTTTGCCATTGTTTCTTCTTCATCCTTTTCAACCTATTAAATTCAGTGATGGACTATTTTTTCTTCATCTTTATCAGCCTATTTAAGTCCACTACGGAATTTAGGCCGGCCCGGAAAAGCACGCATTTAAAAGATTATTTTTGTAAAGTTTGACCATGGTGCTGAGCGAGTTGGTTGGTGCGTGCAGTGCCTAAGCCCTCGCTACGCTGTACCCCACCACTAGTCTATGGTATATGGGTTAGGCATGTTTGAATGATTATTCCGTCATCAGTCGTCATCCCCAAAACCACGCCCTTTAGTCAGCAGAATGCACCACACCCACTGCATTATATACGCTTTCATATATGTAAAATAGCAGCCTGTAAGTGCCCATAGCTGGGAAAAGGCCACCTTCTCAAATATCAGAGAGGGTTTTGGAGTCAGGAAAGGTTCGCCACGCTGCTACAGTGCGTGTTGGCGGACTTCACATGGACTCGAAATATATTATTAATATATATTTATATTTTTAATTAGTTACGATGTTTTCTTTCGTAGACGAGCACGTGATAAATACAGCACTTAAAATTGCCTAAAAATAATATAAGTCGTGCTGGCACCGGGGATCGAACCCGTGTCACTTGCACTCAAAGAAACTAAAGCGACAACCCTGATCACTAGACCACCATAGCTCGCTTCGGATATATGTAAGTGAAAGGATTAGACTTATGTAACATTTTACAAAAAAAAAAAAACTCATAGTGGGAGAATGTGTTCGTTTCGTTTTATTTACGCTTTTTTCATATCTTGCAACAATACCCAATAGAAACTGCTGTAACCCACATTTCATATAAAGCGAGCTTCTGCAAGCGGAACATCAGAAGTGGGACTAAAGCACGAAGTAGACAGTCGTTCGCGAGCTCAATTGTTGGCAGTCTGTTTTACTTCATTTATTAAACCATTACTTAGCTTAATTGCCAACATTTAATTATAAAAAAAAAACAACTATTGTTTTCTACAATATTAATGCTCATCATTGTCACAATGTACCATGAGCGAGTTGGTTGTGCTCTTAAGTACAGTTTGTAAGTGACCTATTTTCGGTCAATGTTAGACATTACAATTATACTTACGATTGTTGTCACTTGGTGAAATTAAATCATTTTGACAATTATGTATATTGTATATATATAATATAATAAAATAAAATTATATATTTAATTATACATATAATTACATTTTTTACTTACATAACTAACCGACCAGTTCCGATTTTTTTACTGCCGCTCGAATGGGCCGGCTCGACCACGGTCTCGCAGAATACCGGCGTAAATTAGAGGCATCTTGTGGTTCTACGTTTCGTTCGGTGAGTGAGGTAACCGGAGGACAGCTCCCCTCACTACAAGGGATCATGGGGATGAAGTGGAGAATATTCGATGGTATCCTCTTAAAACGTGGTAAAGTTAAAAACCAAAGTAAGCTGATGTTTTAGGTTGAGAAAACATATATCAAACAGTAGCATTAAATGTGTTATATTTCTTGTAAGAAACTTTCACAATGCCGATGTTTCTTGAAATTCTTGTCTCATCTCCATTTTGTACGTGCCGAAATAATTTCCAGTCTCGCTTCGTAACGATATTAAACACGTGTTCGCCGTCAAAATT
Organism: Bhutanitis thaidina; assembly: GCA_029286595.1. NCBI lineage: Eukaryota > Metazoa > Arthropoda > Insecta > Lepidoptera > Papilionidae > Bhutanitis > Bhutanitis thaidina. The sequence goes on along the minus strand of JAGSMS010000012.1, from coordinate 2,453,479 downwards.
ATTACTTCGTGTGACATTTTTAAAAACCCAATTACATGTTTTCTTCGTATTTAAAATTGTGATATGAGAGATATCACGTACAATTTATGTTTTGGCGCGTTTTCGTTGTATGTTCTATTGAAAGTGATAAAGAAGGTTACGCTATGTACGAGTAGTAACATTTCATTACTTGCATACTCTAAGAGTTACAGAAGACGATTCCTCATATTATTTGATAAATTTTAGTTGGAAAGTGAACGTTGGGAAGACTGCAGTCTGAGATCACACACTTGATCACCCCAACTATTACACTAGATTGGTCAGACATCATTTTTTTTTATGGTAAAGGGGGCAAACGAGCAAGCGGCTCACATGGTGATAAGTGTATACCGTTGCCCACGTACATCTGCAACATCAGGGGAGCCGCAGTTGGGTTGCCGGGCTTGTAGGATATTTGGGTGAGGTGATAATGGGGTACCCGAACACAGAAGCACAAGAGGCCTCTACTTCAAGTCGGTATTCTGCAAGGCCGTGACGCCGCTTGGCTCTAAAACGTACAAGAACATTTACTCGCAAAAGAACACCGATGTCCACCAAGGATGATTCGCGAAGCTATTGAAATAAAAAAAAAATCCAGGAACACCGATGTCAGCCAAGGATGATGCGAAGGTATTGAAATAAAAAAAAAATCCAAGACCAAGCATACCACAGCACGACCTCAAGATACCGTGAGCACATTCTGCGTAGACAGGACCAAAAATTATAGACCTGACGATGGCCGGGTTAAGTATGACATCAAGACGTCTAACTCCTCAGTGCCCCCGTGACTACGGGTGCTGTAAAGCAACGTCGGGATCGAATGTAAAGAAACGTCGGGATTTAAAAAAAAATCATATTAAACTTTATAATATCCGTAAAAAAGAGCTTAATTTAAAATTTTGAAGATTTGAATTGAATGACAATAAGCCGTTCAATTTTACAATTAGAAATTAATTGACAATTACATTCATAATTCTATGATACAACGTATAACAATACTTATAGTTGTATTACTACAATATCGTCGTCCGACACTGCATGTGTTCCTTCATCAAATCTTATCCGATACAGCGGTATTCGAAAATCAGCCAGTCCCTTTCTTCCCGTGTGTGTCGTAAGAGAAAACAATTTGAAAAATTTACGTCTGGCAGATCAGAAATAAGCTATTACAAAAGTTCCATAACAAAAATAGACGGAGCTGTAATAGGCAGCACTGCCTAAGGCACTAGGCATCTGATACTGCGATAACCCTGAGCGTGGTGAAGCTGATGAATGAAATTGAAATTTTGATATCTTTTTTTTTATTTGATTAGTAACCCCAGAGATTCTGTTCCTCATCACTAGTCTATTGTATTTGGGTTCGCCGAATTCGGATTGGAGTTCTCGCCATCATTCGCTCGCCAGAGTATATTTTGTTGGATGCTCAGCAAGATGCATCGCGTGCAGTTTAGGTTCGGTATTTAGAGACAAAGATGATTCATTCCCCCTTACACCCTAAAGAAAAGTAACAGCCTGCAACTGCCCACTGCAGGGAAAATACCTCCTTCTCTAATATTTGAGATAGTTTCGGAGCCGGGAATGGCCCGCTTCACTTCTCCACTGCGGGTTGGTGGGGTTACAATATTCTCGAATAATCTTTTTTATTATTTCTCAGACATGCAACTTTCCTCGGGATGTTTTCCTTCACCGCCGACCACGTTGTAAATTGAGCGCATGAAATTGCTATTAACAATTTTACTACTCAGAACTAACACGGCTTACACCCTAATTAGCATGAAATATGTAAAATAAATTACTCTTATTTAACATACTCAATCGATAGAAACAAAGTGTAGTTCGATTGTAACATGTAAAGTTTCTACTCTCGATCCTTGTTAAACATTTGTGATACTGAACACCGGCAGAAGTGTTGGGCTTTATTGTACGAGGTGCTTTAATAGTGAATTTGCTAACCTTTGTGAAACAAAATAGTTTCGGGATAGCGATAAGTTATTTAGTTAAAATATAATTAGATATTAACAACAAAAATTATTTGAATTAGTAATCTTGTTTCGTAAACTAATAAGCTTATGGACACTCCGTTGGTAATTGATAAATTTTGTGATAGTCTGAACTCATGTTCAGTAACGGCTGTTTTCTAAATCCTATCTATGTATATATATGTATATATATATAGATGTATTCGATGAAGTTATTGCTGTTAGCCGTTTTGGCTTTTACAGCTTCATAGGTTTGCGTCCTTGAGGCCGCGGGTGTTTGATTTGCACGATACGCTCTTATGCGTCGGCGGGGGATTGTGTATGTGACTCTACTCCTAACTGTATGTACAGTGTGTTCAGGTTGAGTAGTGTTAACCGAAACTAGTTCAGTTTGTCGGTCTGTCGGTGCTGTTACGTCTTCCGGGTCGTCTAATACGTTACGCGGGCGACGGTGACGCACCGTTGCGTTTAACATCGGGGAATTTTTGTTGGCGTTTACCACCAGCGGGTTAGGGTGTACGGCGGCCGATTCGAAGTAGCGCCGTGACGTTTCCCTGAAGAATGCTTTGATCGTCGGTATTTTACAGTCCTTGTGTAAGTCATCGTTACGCTGGTACCAGCTTGCACCGGTGGCGCTACGCAGAAACTTATTTTGGACGGTCTGTAGCGAGGCGATGTGTGTTTTCGCCGCGTGAGCGAAGGCTACCGAGGCATAGGCCATGATAGGTCTTATGCAAGCCTTGTAGTCTATGTAGTATCACTATATGTCTATATGTTGAGCAGGTGCTGCTTTTGGAGGCTGGTCTGCTTGAGTCTGCACTTCTGCTTTAAGTGGTTGGATCACTATATTCCTGTAGTATACTTTTAATTTCTTATGGTCACATATATTTTGTTTTATAATATATATAATAATTATTGAAAAGATAATAACCAAAAAGAGTTTTTTTTTATTTGTTTAAAATACTTTATTGGCATACACCCCAATTTGAGGTTACAAACAACAACCCATGGGTTGGTGAGATAGCCGTAGCAGGTGTATTCATTTATTAAATTAATTAAGTAATAAAATGATTTTAAAATAACTATAAACAAATATAAATAGATATAATAAAATTAATGAATAAAAATATGATACAATATACATAATATACATAATAATATACTATTACATATATAGATAGATAAATAAACATAAATAAGAAACACAATAATAACTAAATAAGTCCATTTAAATTTAAATAATGTTTTTTGACTAATTTTTTTTCACTTATTTCTTCTCCGTCGGAGGAGCCTCATTACAGAACGGTGGTAGATTGTAAAAAAAAAAATAAAAAGATTTGAAATTTGACAAATTAAATTATCTTTTATACGTCGATGAACAAAGAATTTTCAATTCATTTATTTCATAATGATTTCTTGTATTTACGCGAACACTACACGTTTGAAATGAAACCATTATTTACGGATATTATCGCGTTTAATTTTGTTTTTATATTCCCGATGTTTCGATTAACGCTACAGCAGTGCAATTACCGTTGTGTTCCGATTTGAAAGGTACAGAGAGCCAGTATAATTACGGACTGTGAGGCGTTTCATCTTTGTCCTGACAACGCATCTACAACCTTCTTCGATTGAAGTTATTTGCAGGTTTTCATGGGCCTCAGTAGCTACTTACAACAAACTTAACCAATTTGTAATGCCATAAACTATTACATTCATGTGGATGTACATTTAAAACGCACGTCTAATGAACTTTAGTCAAACGTGCTGCAACAGATTTTTACACTTACACTAAATAATAGCACTTTTCACAGGCGTGCAGCGTCGAGGAAGGGCCAGACCTAGGTAGCGAAATGAATTAGAGAAATTTGACAAACACTGGTCGCTTAGTCATGTTAGCCTAGTAGCCAGGTCGCTCGTTTTAATGCCATAGTACGCGAAGGGCCTGGATTCGATCATCGTTGCAAGAACCTCGTATATAGGTCGGTGAAGGAAAACATAGTGAGGGTAACTCTATATCCGAGAATCAATAAAAAAAATCGTGGACATCTGAAATCCGCCAATGCGCACTGGAGCAGCATGGTTAACTCATCCTGGCTCCAAAACCCTCTCAAATATAGAGAGGAGGCATTTTCCCAGCAGTTGCACATTTATAGGCTGCACACACATTGAACTGTTCTTACCGACAATCGTGACCATCTGTGGGATAAATGATAACCCATGCCCAAAAATGGTAAAGTTCAGGTTACATTGTACACTATATAAAACCTTCTAATACATTAGATTGTAGTAATAAGTTAATTTAAGTAATTGATTTCAAAGATTACTTCACATTGAGCAGTGAACAAAGGAAGAATGGGGAACGGTGGCCACAAAGGAAACGTCTTGAAAGAAAGAATGGACTTGATTTTTAAGCCAACGCTAATTAGTGATATTGTGCGTGATGGGGATACGAAATTATGTTCCATTACAATTGAATCAATAATTAACCTGTAATAAAATAAGACGCAGTTTAAATAACTATAGTACACAGGATTATTCGAAAAATATCTCTACATATTTGTGAATAAATATTGCTAAAATTAAGAATCAACTCAAAATGATTCTTATAAAAGAATTGTTTCATGATTATTTCAGACTTGGCATTTCTACCGAAATAAAGTTTAAAGAAAATTTAGCTCTGAATATTCATTATTCTACACACGCGTCAATGATTTAATGATAATGGAAGCACGGCGCGCGTTTACCCAGTTTGATACGCTTCAAAAAGTAAAATAATTTGTTTTTAGTTAAGTTTGAAAATACGTTTTTTTTAACTTAAATATTCTATGCAGTTGATAACATTAGTTTCAAGAGTTCTAACATCAGTTCCAACAGAGGCACAGGGAATCTAAACAAATAAGCTTTACCCGTACCAGGCCGTAAAACTTTTACCAGGGTGCTGCGACCACCCTGGTAAAGGTACAGATGAAGACATTGACTTTAGCACTGTTCACCAGAGCTTATTTGTGACGTATCCGGTGGTGAAGCTATTGCCACTTTGTTCGGGCCAACGATACAAGCTTCAACCCGGGTTCTCGTGATTCGGAAGCAGATCCCATAACACTCCGCTGTTTTTTTTTAATATAACTTTTCTTATAAACTTTCATAATAATTTCTAAGTCACCAGCTCCGAAGTATTATTTATGAAATAACTAGTCTTTCATATGAACACATCTAGCGCTGTTATAAAAGAAACCGTGATAAATAACATTAGGAGTATTTTGAAAAAAAAAAAACACCGTAATAATTTTTTACCTGTGAAAAAGAAGTGGGTTACAAAGAAAGGTATAATTTTAGCATTTTAACAAAATACTCACGTACGCGGGGTGCAGATGGCAAATAACAATTGTTCTCGCATACATATAAAAGCAACGAGCCAAATATTTCGTGAATCACCTACTACAATGTCGGGATTTTCAGCACAGGGTTGCGAATAAATATACCCAAATAAGACAAAATGATTTCATTTCTTAATATTACGCTGCACATGATTCTATTATTTTCACTTGAAATAAATTACTTAGCCGTATTGAAAGGAAATAATCTATGAAGTGATTGAAATTCCGTATGTCATGACTAATTTACATAATCTATAATTTTGTCTCAATGGATTTTCTCAGACAGGGAAGAAACTTGTTCAAGTAAGAAGATATTCTCTTTTTACTTCTTTTCTTTTTTTAACTAAACTATTATTTATAAGTGGTTAAAAAGATTTAACTTGGAAAAAATTAGGGAAATACAATATTTCTTATGATACCATAAGCGCTAAAGGCAAAGCATCATCCTATAATATTACAAAAGTGTGAAAATTTGTATATGTTTTTTCCAGTTAGTTTCAGTAACGACTAAAGTGCAATCCATTCAGGATTAAAATAAAATTTGTCGGACATTTAGATTGTGTAATGAAATAGAGTTTTTATCTCAATGAGTAAAAATGCTATGCTGGGACAAAATTTGGCATAACGTGAAAGAAAATTTTGGTCACAGATGAAACGAAGCCTCATAAAGATCATAATTTAGAGCATTCCAAACTTAAGAATAAGCCCAATCAAGGAGAACGTGTACATAAGTATGTCACATAAGGCAATGATCGCGCTGTTTGACTATTATAAATAAGTAGACAGCCCGCCACATGGCGCTGCTATGAGGTCGCCAATTGAACATGACTTACCCAAACCTGTCATAAACAAGAATATTAATTTGAGAATGAATGTCACAAACTTCAATAGCGAATTTTCCGAAAAGTAAAGTAATAAAAATTTTGGAGTACGGAAGAGTCCGCCACCTTGCTCCAGTGCGGGATGATGTGATAGAAACGATTGAATTGAATTAAACGTATGAAACAAATGAAACGACTGAAATGTATGAAATTAATGAAAATTTGATTTCGTTTCGCAAATATTATTATTATGTTCTTTCCTCTGACGGAGTACTCAAATGGACTGGGTCACAGTCGAGAATATATTTGTTTGATATTACCATTGCATGTGATCTCAGTATCGTGGAAGCCAAAACAGATATGAAGGCAAAATACCTGGACGGGTCTGAGGCGGCTGATACTCCGTGATGAACGCTTCGAAATGAAATACAGAAGGCACCTGGCACACCGCGATACCTCTCGCATGGTCCGCCAGCTTCTTTCCCTTTCCCCCTTACTCTCGGCCGTCTGATCTCCTCTGCCTGGGGCTTCTCTCTGGTTCGGTTTTATTTATCTATTTATTGTGTTTAAGTCTTATTTATTTTGTCATATTTTATGAATCTGTATATATGCATCCTAGCCAGGTGAGAATCTTTATAAAGACTCCACATAATAATGATAATCATGATGATCTTTACCTACATTATATTCTGAATTTCATGTTGTGGAGTTAACTTCACGGCAGGAGATTCTAAAAGTCCGATAATAAGCTCAACTTGTTTCAAGTTGCTCGGAAATACCAAATGACTAAAACTGGCCACGTTTAAATTTCAAACTACAATAGATATCTTCTCGAACAACTGAATGAAATTACCAAGCGAGAAAATCCTCTACGCTTCTGAAGCTATTGTTTTTACTTGAACATTGGATCTATTGCGATTTCGTAGATATTTTGCGCTATATTCTCTAATTTAATTTATACACTGAACGTTAGTATGAAGTAATTTGGCCCCGAGCTATTTCAGACATTCATTGTTGAAATCACTATCAAGCACAATAGAAAATTATTTTCATCGATATTTAATTAAAGGAGTTAAATTCAATGTTTCCACAACATTAGTAATCATTGCCAAATTTATCACACAAATCTAACATTTATCTGAACTGTAAGTAGCACCACGTATCATATTTCATCATATTCATATCCATCGAAAAAAAATCAGGATACGTTATAGATCAATAACTGCTTGTATGAGTAATTTATCTACAAGAATCATGCATTAACGATCCTTCTTCATTGGCCAGCTAACAAATTAATGCTGGACATAGTCATCTCCTTATTCCACCGTTTCAGCCTATCACAAGTCCACTGCTGAACTTAGGCATCCCCCAAAGATTGCCACAAAGCTTGGTCCCATTTAGATGATTTTCAATAATCGCCACGCATGGTAAGTGGATGGCAATCGCAGTAAGTATCAAACGCGTCTCACCTTAGACGCTACTGTCGTCTATGTACTGTTCATTTTTAAGATGGTTTGTCGGCTACCATACGAAAGTTCGTTATGTACATAGTAACAGTACAGTAACTAATTAAATGTAGACAACATTAAGACCCGAAGTATTTGTTACTTGCGAACATACAATTACTTGTTCGGTGTGGGAATCAAAGCCTCTACCGACATTGCCAATCAATCATTAAGGCACTACAGCAACCAAATCAACATTGGCTATGAATTTTGAAACAATTCATTGTCTCAATTTTTCCTTAATATTGAATATCGTACCTGTAGGATTAAGGCATGTACTTGATCGGTGATAATTTTAAAGTTTATATTAATAACTTAGCAATTCAGTCTGCGATAATAATTTTCAACTTTAGAGGTCCGACCTTAAAGTGTCTATACTTTTAGTGTATCCGTACATCACAATCACCCGAGCTTCTTGATTAAACGCCTGTTATGATGAAGTTTCATTATCGGACACAGATCGATGCTCCAATATTTTCCTTACATTATTGAATCAAAATGAAACAATATCTACTTACATTTTCTACATGTTAAAATAATCGGGATAGTATTAGATACGATTTAACCAGCCACTGAGGGGCAGATATTGGCTATGTCGCGGTCAACAATAAGTGCCGGACCGACTAAAAAACACACGGATGAGAGATATACTGGTAAACCAAATTTTTACAACTTCGGCGGTAAAAAACTCGGGAGCAGGTGGAACGTAAGTAAAAAGTAATGAAGTGCAGTATTGACTCGAAGCTCGATGCTGCGCTGTTAATAAAAGGTACTTCCGACAAACTAGAGAGAGACTCTGAACGACCCGAGGGTCCCTCTTAAGGAGGTACGAAACCTCGGTTTGGGTCACCATCGATATGGATGGATAGATTCGAATTTTTAAAAATGACCTTGTACACGAGTAGATGCGTGTAGGTCGTGCACCAGGAACCTCGAAGTCGCCGGCGGTAAGGGAGGGCTTTACGCTTTACGCGGTTTGTATTTGTGAGTTTTGAGTGAATGTGAAATGGGGGATACGTCGATAACGATGGATCTCTCAGTTGACCGTTCGAGGATTCCCTCTTAGTGTTAATTTTTTTAACCCATGACGTGCACTCTAGAATTTTTATTGTTGCAACACGCCGTGGGTTATCAGAATTCACGAGATAATATTAGCACTTAGTACTTAGAACTATAGCTTTAGACAACAGCTATTTATTGCTTCTATGTAAACGAAAACATGTTTACGGAGGTGTCGACGTATCTGTGTAAAATGGTATTTTCTCGAATATGTATTTTTTTTTCTAGGTGGTTGTAAAATAACTTGTTTACAACATGTATTATTATAGACATGAGACAACAATAGCACCTCTGTCAAGTTACAACTTTACGTGTAGTATAGAGTGGAGTTTATGTGAAATTGAATAGGTTTCTTTACTGTATCACATAAACGGGTGCAAAAAAATACGTAATACGGAGCCAAATTTAAAATCAAAATCCTTATTCTTCGACTCAGGAACATAAATTTTCACTTATTTTATGTCATTACTTTTTTTAGGTCCCTTAAACAGAGAAAACTGCGTAGGTTTTTTAAAACATTTTTTCAATTGTACAAATAGAATTTTTAGAAATAGCTATGGAGCGATCGACTAATTTCCAAGGGTAACTATTATCCATATATTCGTTAGTATTATAACTCCCTTTTATGAGGTCTTTGTTGAATTGTTCTCTAAGAAACGGGACCTTGGCGGTCCGGGACGATGGTGGAAACCTTCATCTGAATTCGTCGATCAATTCAATAGACCAGTGATGGGGAGCTGCGTACTTGTTGCGACTGAGTCGGAACTGCGCTCGCCAAAACCAGTTTTCCCAGAGCGAAAAACTTCCGGGAAACCTTTTGCTTCCTTGGAGAGGCCTTTTTTCAGTAGAGCATTTGAATATGCTGATATCTAGTTTCTGCTGTTAAACTATTGTTGAAATATGAAATATTCTTGTAACTAATTAAATGAAAATCAGACTATTGAGCGTCTGACACAAAAACCAGATTATATAAGTTCAAATGAATTTATACAAACAATTGTCCAAACATTCGAAACAAATTGAAACCCAAATTACTTGTAAATAAAAAATTGGACTCAAAGTTATCCTCTTCATTCGTAAGTCATTTAAGAGAGAAAATATAATCACGTCGAGAATTGCTCGTGCATAACTGAAAGGCTTTGAGAGAACAATTAAACTCACGTCTTTGAGGAGCTCAGATGTGTATATTGATTCTACGCGTCACATTGCTATGTTTATTAAGACGGTTCTTTTAAGGATTTAGTCGCAAAATTTTAAGGTCTCTTCGATATTAGAAATAAAACTATTATTTATGGATTTTATCACGTTTCATTTTTTATTATGTTCGCGACGTTTCGAGTGATTTATAGCACCCATAGTCTAGGGGGACAGGTGTTAGACGTTCAGATGTCATAGTCAACTCGGGCTACCTTAAGCTTTTAATTATTAATTTTGATCCGATCTACGCAGAATGTGCTTACAGTATCTCGAGTGTCACAGTAGCTGCTGTAAAGCTAAAAAAGTAAGGGTTTTCTTTTTAATAAGTTCTGCTAATTACTACTTCGAGATGTATTGTTTTTTTTTTTAAGGTTTTAATTAATTATTTTGGTCCAATCTACGCAGAATGTGCTCAAAGTATCTTGAGGTCGTGCAGTGCGGCTTTGTTTTAGATTTATTTATGATTGGATCTATTTCATTCAGAAATTTTAAAGAATGTTTTATCCACCGTTTTAGGGTACGGAGCCCTTTTACTAAGCGTTCACCATCCGTCCGTCGGTCCTACCTTTAAAGGGCTGTATGTTTTGTATAGTAGTAGGAAGTAGGTAAAGATTTTCACAGATTATGTGTTATCGTGGCGGAAATCCTGAAAAAAAAAATGTGCTCCATATAAGATATGTGTTTCTACAAGGTTGATTTTGCTCTACTACCTTTTGCATAGCCATTCAATGTGCATCCTTAATTAAACATTATTTTTAAATTCGTTCGGATATCCGCTACAATTACGAATTCCGTGAATTTCAAACAGCTACCTGTTACGGTTCTAAAAGTACAACCCTTAAAATCTATGTCGGTGAGCGAGGCTCCGGAGTACGTAGCTTTTTCCCGCTTTAGACCTTTCGTCTTTGTATTATCAAAACGTCATTGCATTACGCGGCTCTACTCGTACGTCACGTTATTTATTTTGTTTTTTTTTTTCTGTTAAATACTAAGAGCTCTTTGATTTCCACATTAACTTCCAGCGAATAATCTTATTGATTTTCTTTCTTTTATAGTATTTGTAATTTTTATAATGTAATATAAACATACCTTTACTGCGATATTATGTATGCCTAAGTAAGCCTCTGTAAGATAGTCGTCAGATCTATAGAACTAATCAGTTGTCCAAAGTTTCAAGTTACCCAGAAATTATTCGATTTGGCTAAATAATTGTTCTTTACATTTAAATTTATTTTTTTATCAAAAATCGTCCTTTATCATCTATGGCATCGGATCACTCAAAAGTGAAAACATGTCGAGAAATTTTAGTCGTTACTTTTCTCAATTTAGCATTTCAAAGAACGTATTATCCGTTATGTATATTACATTAAGTTATGTATGTGCTTCTGCTTTTATGTTATTTGATAACAATACGCTTCTAGCTTCTTGCTTCAAAGCTGTGGTAACTAGGGGCTCAGTGCAATTGCTCAATTTGATAGTACGCGAGTTACTGTGACTTGAAATCACAACTAAAATTGTTCATGACAATTTATAATGTTGAATTTATCATGTGCTTGGTTGTCTGAGATATTATTAAAACGATAAATATTTCATGGACACGTTGAGAAGTTCACCATACCGCGTTGAAGCAGTGTGTCGGACTCTTCCCCGGCTTCAAAACCTTCTCGAAATTGTGGTAGGCGAAATGAATAGACTACTACTTAAATTTTTATAATACCTTTTTTTATGGCTATGGGGGCAAACGTACGTCTGCAACAATAGAGGGACTGCAGGTGTGTTGCTGGCCGGTGTTGTAGATGTTCGATGGCGACGGTAATCACTTACAATCAGGTGATTCGCTTGTTTGTGTGTCGCCTTTCCAATTATTTTTAATTTGAAAGGCGACAAAAAAAGCCTTTACTTTATATTAAGATAATATTATTTGCATGATATCAAAAAGAAAAAAACTCATTTGTTTGTCTGTTTGTCCGGACGAATCTTGGGAACGGCTGAATCGATGTTGACAAAGAGAAATCGCATTCTGTCTAACAGCAAGACGCACTGGCGAGCACATTCTTACAACATCTTTTCGAATCTTACGTCGGACTTATAATCCCATCGCCGTCTTAGTGTCACAAGCAAAGGATACAAATCCTACAAAATTTTCTAAAATCTCATAAGTACGAGCCCTACACACATGGAACTCGAGTTCTAATTACCTGATTACCGGGCCGGCGACTTCTATTACATGGATTTTTACCTAATTATTAAAAATAATATAAAATAATGTTAAGTAAAAGTCGCGCAATTTCTGATGTATTTAAAAATTAAATGTTTGCATTTTTTAATAAAACTCCAAGTTAATCTCATCAACCAAGTCTTCAATAACAATAGTCAAATGGCGGGCTTGAAACCGTGACTTCGAGTTTTGTAGATCGTACTATAAACCAATAGACTATTGGCGTTTAAGCTTTATTCATTTTTATATAATTACCAGTTTTCATCTTTTCCTATTGGTATAAAATGAGTGAATACTCAATTAACTTTTAACAGTTTATATATTTATTTATTATACACACCTCATATAACGCGAAAGCATGCGATTTACATGTTACGATAAATCCCTTCAGCTTAACTTTATAATGCATTTATGTGTAATAAAAACATACAATTATTAAAAAACACTGTAAATAACACACTTTATCTTTTTTCCAAAGCATTTAATTTAGATTACACTGAAAAAAAGTCAGTTGGAAAAAAACGTTTTGGTTGTCTAATATTTAAACAAACCTATCATTTTTTCATTAACTTCAGATTCATGAAGAATAGAAGACTTTTGAATACTATTATCATTTATCTAGTGTTTCTAGCTAGTTTTTATTAAGTATATTTTTATCAATATTTGTATATAGAGTCGTTTATGGTCAACAGTGAATAAAATATCAGTAGACAAAATTATTTATTACCAATAACATATCTAAAATATATTAGATATCTTTGCACCGCCTGGGTTATGTCATATATCGTATTTTTATAATATTCGTCTTATTCCATATTTTTGTAAAACATTTAATAAGGTATTAAGGTATTAAGTATTGTACATTTTAATTTTGTGTATTTTTAATAAAACTCCAAGTTAATCTCATCAACCAAGTCTTCAATAACAATAGTCAAATGGCGGGCTTGAAACCGTGACTTCGAGTTTTGTAGATCGTACTATAAACCAATAGACTATTGGCGTTTAAGCTTTATTCATTTTATATAATTACCAGTTTTCATCTTTTCCTATTGGTATAAAATGAGTGAATACTCAATTAACTTTTAACAGTTTATATATTTATTTATTATACACACCTCATATAACGCGAAAGCATGCGATTTACATGTTACGATAAATCCTTCAGCTTAACTTTATAATGCATTTATGTGTAATAAAACATACAATTATTAAAAACACTGTAAATAACACACTTTATCTTTTTTCCAAAGCATTTAATTTAGATTACACTGAAAAAGTCAGTTGGAAAAAAACGTTTTGGTTGTCTAATATTTAAACAAACCTATCATTTTTTCATTAACTTCAGATTCATGAAGAATAGAAGACTTTTGAATACTGTTATCATTTATCTAGTGTTTCTAGCTAGTTTTTATTAAGTATATTTTTATCAATATTTGTATATAGAGTCGTTTATGGTCAACAGTGAATAAAATATCAGTAGACAAAATTATTTATTACCAATAACATATCTAAAATATATTAGATATCTTTGCACCGCCTGGGTTATGTCATATATCGTATTTTTATAATATTCGTCTTATTCCATATTTTTGTAAAAACATTTAATAAGGTATTAAGGTATTAAGTATTGTACATTTTAATTTTGTGTATTTTTAATAAAACTCCAAGTTAATCTCATCAACCAAGTCTTCAATAACAATAGTCAAATGGCGGGCTTGAAACCGTGACTTCGAGTTTTGTAGATCGTACTATAAACCAATAGACTATTGGCGTTTAAGCTTTATTCATTTTATATAATTACCAGTTTTCATCTTTTCCTATTGGTATAAAATGAGTGAATACTCAATTAACTTTTAACAGTTTATATATTTATTTATTATACACACCTCATATAACGCGAAAGCATGCGATTTACATGTTACGATAAATCCTTCAGCTTAACTTTATAATGCATTTATGTGTAATAAAACATACAATTATTAAAAACACTGTAAATAACACACTTTATCTTTTTTCCAAAGCATTTAATTTAGATTACACTGAAAAAGTCAGTTGAAAAAACGTTTTGGTTGTCTAATATTTAAACAAACCTATCATTTTTTCATTAACTTCAGATTCATGAAGAATAGAAGACTTTTGAATACTGTTATCATTTATCTAGTGTTTCTAGCTAGTTTTTATTAAGTATATTTTTATCAATATTTGTATATAGAGTCGTTTATGGTCAACAGTGAATAAAATATCATTACACAAAGTGTCAGTATTTAACCATGCTCAAAATTATCAAACATGTTTGCATATAATTGCATTTTGTTTAAAAACGTAAATAGTGTTCTGAAGTACATTTAATTTTTTGTTGTATTATCTTCATCGCTTATTGCTGAAATCCTCAATGAAAGATAATACAGCAAAAAGTAGATGGTAGTCTAGGAAACTCCTTTCTCAATATCTTGTGACGAACATGATCTTTCGTTGACGTCGACAGTCAGGTCAGTGGCATGTCCAGCAGTACACTACTACAGATTGTTTTAGAATTAGTGCCAATCGCATCTGATTACAAAATTTCTTATCTTGTGGAAGAGAAGAAAAAAATATGTTTTACTTGTTAGAAACATGTTTGGTTGAATGCGCTTAGAAAACGCAGTCTGCATTTCACGTGAGCATTCAAAAAGTAGTTTGAACTTATTCAAAAAGGCAGCTCGAGTACTTTCAAACTTAGTTTCAGAAAGTATCTACTTGTTCAAAATCTTTGCAGAGGTAGAAATTGAATTATTACCGTATATGCAAAAAGCTGTGAAGTGAACTTTCCGGAATACAAGTCAACGCCGCTGAAAAATATATTGTAGATTTTATCAGCATAAGTTCACTGCTCGGCAGAAGTCTTTCCAAGAAAGCAATATCACAAAAGCTGGCACGTCTTACTACTCACCCGACTGTGAAGCCGGATTGGTGAGCGAAGTGCAGGTTCCCTCGCGGGCAGGACAAGGGTTCCTGTTAGTCTGCAAACAAAGTGAAGAATCATACGACGCGTCATCTACGTTGACTCCCGGGGGTAAGAGTTGCTGTACTTCCCCTTACAACCTACAAATTATATTAGGTACTAATGATTCACATACACTTTTACAATCCATTTCATTTTCATCAACTTCGTAACAAGTGTTTCTTCTTCCTTTTCTCCATTGTTCTTCGTTCACTGCAAGACCATTCTTTCTATGAAGGCGCCATCAAAATTAGGCATGCTATGCATGGATGATTATCTACAATTTTATTTTCAACTTATGTGGTGTTAATGTTACTTTAGATCGCTTTTAAAAACAGCACATCGAAGGAAATATAATTATGGAGTTCATGTCTAAACATTAGGGAATTTGCGCTCAATTTGATAGATTTTTTTTTAAATCTTTACAGACATGGATGTAACGAAACGATCTTAAACACGTAACTAATGGGTTTTAATGTGTTAAATACATGGGAAAATGTAAATGGGTATCTTCCCTAACTTTTAAGTACCTTCCCAAAACTCCCTAATTCCATATGACATAAAACACATTACCGCAACGCAGCTCGTGAAATTTAATGAATTTAATGAGAATACCGACAGCCGAGCTCTAATCCAAATGAGCTCGAAATCTATTTCGAATATCATCGATTTCGAATATAATCGAATTTAGAATGAATAATCCAAAAGAAGTATTATGGAAGAAGAAAGCTTAAGTCTGGAACGCGTAAGTAATAAAATATTTACTCGTTAGTCATTTAACCTGTTACTATTTCTTAATATACTGAAATTTTATTAAAAAAAAAACTAGGTTTTTTGAAATAATTACATTATTATAGAATGTTCTTGTACTCATCATTATTTTATAATTACATATCAAGCGATTCGTTTTGGATTACTTTAGTTGACTTGTAATGATTTTTTTATCAGACCCCAGTTTCCCTAAAACAAGGTCACTTTTACAAATGCTACTATTATTGCGTAAATAATTTTTCCGATGTAATCTTTAGGCAATTACGCTTTTATTTTAGTACATACATTTTCCTAGAATATAGACAAATTCCACCATATGGTCTCCATAACCTTCAAATCTATACAAATGTATTGTTATTTGAACGTATTGTTGCATGAGCCCACAAATCCGATTTGAAAAAATATTTTCCCGTTAGATTGCCCGTTTATTGAATACGTCACACGTACGACTTGTAAATAAAAGTAGTTCTTGTTTGACTCTTGGATTGAATCACATAATTTATCTGTCATGATACAATAATATTGTAAATGCAGATTATAATCGTCCTGATGGTGGGGTAGTAAAACCATGTCCCGTGTCTGAGTCGTTTCTGGAAGATGTGGCTTCCGTGAGATGAGGGAATACCCGTCTCAAAAAGTGCCAGACTGACAAAAACGCTGTTTGCTAATGCGATCCCCAATCCGCTTGATAAGGGTGGTGATTATAGCAAATTCTCGCTAAAGACGAGGGCGCTCACTTGCGGTGGATATGGTAAAACAGTATTATAATTGTAATTTTTAATTAAAAAATTAAATGTCTCCTTTATACTTCTATTTTCATACACTATAAAATTTTTGTTAAACAGTCACCCCTTCCCGAATTTCTTTATTATTTAATATATATTGTACCTAGATAATAACATTAAGGGTGAAACAGATCGAGATCTTAGATTAAAATAAAAATAAATAAATGGTGGTACCAGTACAAGCGTGTGGCTTTTCAACAAAACTCTTATAGTGTATTAAAAAAAATGTCGTTAAGAAGAAATATATATTTCGTATATAAAATAAACCTTCATATTTTAATGTGAAAAAGTTTCATGGACCCCATTCATCAAGGCTCGTAAATTTGAAGCCCGCGTTGCTCGTGGTAGGAATCGCTTACTTATACTCGATAAATCATCCCCAACTGAAATTCAGAATCAGTCTCTCAATGTACAAGGTTTTACAGAAAAAAATTAATTTCGATTTTGTTTCTTAACAACGCAACGTTTCAAAAATATTTTTAGTTTCACATTTCGTATCTGAAAATATTTTTATTCACGTATATACATACTCTTCGCCAGATTGTACAGAAGGCCGAGGAGTACAATTTGCCATTATGTCTGGCGTATGTGGACTATGAGAAAGCCTTCGATTCAGTAGAAATTTGGGCGGTGCTACAGTCTCTCCAGCGGTGCCAGATAGACTCTCGGTATATCGAAGTGCTGAGGTGTTTGTACAATGAGGCTACGATGTCTATCCGAGTACAAAATCAGAGTACGAAACCAATCCAACTAAACCAAAACAACAGAAAGGTGTAAGACAGGGTGATGTCATATCCCCGAAACTCTTCATCGCTGCATTGGAAGATGTTTTCAAGCAGCTGAACTGGAAAGGATACGGTATCAACATCAATGGCGAATACATCACTCACCTTCGATTTGCTGACGACATAGTTCTTATGGCAGGATCGCTGGAGGAGCTTAGTACAATGCTCAATGACCTCAATAACGTCTCCCAACAGGTTGGTCTTAAGATGAACATGGACAAGACGAAGTTCATATCAAACGTCCATGTCACACCAATACCGGTTGTTGTTGGGAACAATAGGCTCGAAGTTGTAGACGAGTACGTATACCTGGGACAAATTGTCCGATTAGGTAAGTCCGACTTCGACTCAAAGGTCAATCGACGAATCCAACTCGGCTGGGCTGCGTTCGGGAAACTACGTCATATCTTCTCGTCGACTATACCGCAAAGCCTCAAGACGAAAGTATACAACCAGTGCGTGTTGCCAGTGATGACATACGGATCCGAGACTTGGTCCTTCACTGCAGCCTGTATGAGGAAGCTCAAAGTTGCTCAGCGCGCTATGGAAAGGGCTATGTTACAATCCCTAACAACAACGTACTTATGCATGTCTAAACATATTTTAAACGATGCATTAAACCTATACCATGCGTTAGATCCTTTAGAATATGCCAATCCCTTTCCTCCCGTGGGTGTCGTAAGAGGCGATAAAGCAACCTTGAAAATCTCTAGACGATCTGTAATATGTAATGATGATACGGGCTAAAAGTGAGAGTAAGAATCTGCCGGCCCTTTCATCCCATCGGTGTCGTAAGTCTAAAGGAAAATCCTTGAAAATAGCAATGGCTATCCTCAGATGGCGAGATAACTATCTAGAAAAATACCAGATGAAAATTAAGCAGACCGATTATCAGCGTCTAAGGTGCTTGCCGAGCATAGCCATTATGGTAACTCGTTCTTACCTATATCACTCTATTTGTAGGCTGTTAAGGACAAGGATAGCCTTATTGCGCCTTTTATTAACATTTTTCTACCAATTTTTGATTTTTATTAGAATACAACCGCATTATTAACTCAGGATTTACCACGTGCTCGGCTGTGAAGGCAAGCATCGGGAGTAAACCTGCATGTCTGCGAAATTATAAGCAATATTTTTTTGAGGGTATTTGAAGCGCTCCGAACCGCACTGGAGCAGCGTGGCGGACCTTTCCTGATCCTGAAACAAGCAGTGGGCATAAACACCAAATAATATAAAATATTAGTCTCGTGCTAGTCGAGATAACTCTCCAATATTAATTGGATTAACTATTAATTTACATGTCCCCAAACCTTCTTATTTGTGAGAATTTTTTTTTCCTTCTCCGCCATACTTGTAGAAATCAGGATTTAATATTGCAAAAATTCTTCTGAGAATCAAACTTTGTTACAATTATTAGATAAAGAACCTTATAAATGGCAATACAACGTTAAAAAAAACAGATCCCGGAATTTCTTGCCGGTGCTTTCTTTGCGAACTGGTGTAGATTTTGACTTGCATACGAGCTTTAAAGAAGCCTAAGTTGAAACAAAACTTTCGGCTTCAACTTTGACTTTAAATATTTGAAAGGATTTTGGTGTCTGGAAATATCCGCCACGCTGCTCCAGCGTGGGTTGGTGGACTTCTCAAGCTCTCGAAATAATGTTGTTTATTATGTCTCGGGCATGCAGGTTTCCTTACGATGCTTTCCTTCACCGACGGGAACGTCCTGAATTAAGGACTTAAAATTACAATTAAGAATTTTAGTGACATCGGCACCGGAGAAGGAACGGATGTCCTGAAATTAAAGTGAGAGCATTGACCACTAGGTTACCACGACTCTAAATAAAGTAATAAGAAATGGCATTTTTCTTGACAAATTAAAATTATAATTTTTCTTTTTAAACGTTACCTCTCAGAATAGGATTACCTCCTGTGTCGTGAAAGTTACACACATAAACTACACACGGACAAACATCCTGACACGAAACAATTGTTTGTTGTTCAAACAAATACCTGTCCCGAACCCGCGACCCGCACCACCATAGCCAATAGCTTTACCACTACGCAACCGAGGCAGTATAATTACAGGACTGTGAAGCAAAATATTTTCGGTTAGAAACAGTCTGACCGTACACGTTCAACACAACTATATATTTTTATTATATCAAACATACTATAAGCGTATTGAAGGCATCGAAACAGGATTCATTCCCTTCGTCTATAACGGACCATAAATATAAATCTCGCAGTGTCCGCAATAGGTAGCCGAATCCCTTAGTTGAATCTAGTAAATCATCTGGAAGAGAGGTTCAATCCGATTCCGAGCTCCTGAAAATAAAATTACTTTATTTTATCAATGTTACCTTTAAAATATTTTTTCGATGTTATAATAAATTTATACTACAAAAGAAAAATTCAAACAGAGCTATGTTCCATAGATTAGATCACGTTACTTTACTTGTGGTTTGCGTATATTTATCAAAAATAACGACATTATTCTCGATCATGCTGGTTTATTTAGTTTGTTTTTGTGTGATTGCTTTGCGAGGCAAAAACAGGTATTGAGCTGGTACGTACCTAGACGGCTACTGTGCAAAAATAGAAACTCAGCACATGTAAGTTTTGGTTACCTGTTACGGTGCCATTTATATCTGAAAAAAAAAATTAACCAGTTTTGCTAACATGCAACCAACGAACTGGGGTTGGCCCGTTGACCGTTGAACCGGTTGAAAAAAATTGCATTAAATCGGGCTCGTTTATTGAGTTATTTATAGGTAATATAACATCACGTCCTCCCCGTACTCATCATGCGTATGAAACAGTTATGAGTAATCCAAATTGAACGTGGGTGAAACCGCGGTGGACAGCTTGTAATCAAATAAGGCCTGTGTTAAAATTTGTCAGTCCTGGTTGTAAAATACGAAGGAAAATTAGACAATTTAAAGAAATTAAGGTACAGTATACAGTTGTCCATTGGAGGTTAGATGTGTATAACTCTATGCTGATGCGGAATTAAGCACAACAACTTACTTTAAATTGTTTTATATAAATATTACTCATTAATGTCATTTGTATTGTTATTATTATTATTATTTTCTTTTTGTTGTTATTTATATTTTGATTCCTCATGTATTACAAAAAGCCTGAAGACAGCTCGCGAGATAAAAAAAAATAGGGTTCCGACAGAATACCAGTGCTGTAGTTGTGGTTTAATATTTAGCATTGCTACAGCATTACGCTGAGTCGGACTCCGTTTTGTTGCTGCAACTCAATAAAAGATTATTATTATTATTTTTTGTTATGTCAATTAAGTTTTCATTATGTGTTGCTTGAGTTGTGGCAATGAATAAAGTACTTTCGTTCTTCAAATAAACACAATAAGACTGAAGGCAAGCTTTATTGATCTGGTCAAGTATCCGGTAACGGTTGAACGAGGACCCGCTTATATATTTATTTTAGAAGACTGGAGTGTCAAACGAGCTAACACGGTAAACGGCTACAGCAAATAACTTCAATTAAAAAGTTTACGGATGTATTCCAGAGTATGTAATATTCAGATTTTATTTTTGTTTCTTAAAAACATTAACCTTCCACTGTAGGAATTTCTCCTGTGTTGCGGAGGCAGTTTACATAAATAAATTGCACATGGACAATACCCAGACCCGGAACAATTATTTGTAGTCCATACAAACACTAGTCCCGTGCGGGAAACGAACCCGCGACTCAAAATGCCGCAGCTAAACGCTTAGCCACTACGCCAACGAGCCGTCTTTATAAAGGTGTATTTGTCCAAAAGACTCTTAGGCATTGAGGGAGTGCTACCGCCTTGTTATATTTGTGTGTTCTTTCGCCACGAGATCGGCGCAGATATGTAATGCTCTGATAACACACGACAGTGACACGTGACAGCTTCAGCTAGACGTGATCGTTAAACAGCCGGTCGTTCAATCCCGCTCGACCGAATTCAACCCTGTAACCACAACATCGAACCATTTGGACATCAAAGTCCGAGCGTTTACAGTTTAATTACATTTACCGGCGAGCGCGTGGTTTAGTGGTCGATGTATTCGACTGCTGTGTGTGTGTATGTTTTTTTTTTTCAATTACCCCTTTCTGTCCCTACTAGAGCTACATCATTTCTATTCTAGGATCAAACTGTTGAAGTTTTTGTTGTGTTACAGCGTTCATCCTGAACGACTTGTCACCCATTCTTGTAGGAAGGATGGGACAAGACGATAGGTTACAGATAGACTAAACGTAGAGAATTTAAAATGTTATAAGTCTGGCCGCCTGCTTTAATTTTATAGTGGGAGAATGACCCGTGTCCGATCCCCGGTGCCGGCACCACTAAAATTGGTAATAGTATATTTAAGTGCCGTATTTACCACTTGCTCGTGCATCGTGATGGGCCTTTCCCTAGCTCCAAAACCAACTCAGATATTTGAGAAGAAGTTAGGTTAGGTTAGGTTAGGTTAGGTTAGGTTAGGTTAGGTTAGGTTAGGTTAGGTTAGGTTAGGTTAGGCCAGGCCAGGCCAGGCCAGGCCAGGCCAGGTCAGGCCAGGCCAGGCCAGCCAGGCCAGCCAGGCCAGCCAGGCCAGCCAGGCCAGGCCAGCCAGCCAGGCCAGGCCAGGTCAGGCCAGGCCAGGCCAGGCCAGGCCAGGCCAGGTCAGGCCAGGCCAGGCCAGGTCAGGCCAGGCCAGGCCAGGCCAGGCCAGGCCAGGCTCAGGCCAGGCCAGGCCAGGCCAGGCCAGGCCAGGTCAGGCCAGGCCAGGCCAGGTCAGGCCAGGCCAGGTCAGGCCAGGCCAGGCCAGGCCAGCCAGGCCAGGCCAGGCCAGGCCAGGCCAGGTCAGGCCAGGCCAGGCCAGGTCAGGCCAGGCCAGGCCAGGTCAGGCCAGGCCAGGCCAGGTCAGGCCAGGCCAGGCCAGGTCAGGCCAGGCCAGGCCAGCCAGGCCAGGCCAGGTCAGGCCAGGCCAGGTCAGGCCAGGCCAGGCCAGGCCAGGCCAGGCCAGCCAGGCCAGGCCAGGTCAGGCCAGGCCAGGCCAGGCCAGGCCAGGCCAGGCCAGCCAGGCCAGGCCAGGCCAGGCCAGCCAGGCCAGGCCAGGTCAGGCCAGGCCAGGCCAGGCCAGGTCAGGCCAGGCCAGGCCAGGCTCAGGCCAGGCCAGGCCAGGCCAGGCCAGGCCAGGCCAGGCCAGGCCAGGTCAGGCCAGGCCAGGCCAGGTCAGGCCAGGCCAGGCCAGGTCAGGCCAGGCCAGGCCAGGCCAGGTCAGGCCAGGCCAGGCCAGGCTCAGGCCAGGCCAGGCCAGGCCAGCCAGGCCAGGCCAGGTCAGGCCAGGCCAGGTCAGGCCAGGCCAGGCCAGGTCAGGCCAGGCCAGGCCAGGTCAGGCCAGGCCAGGCCAGCCAGGCCAGGCCAGCCAGCCAGGCCAGGCCAGGTCAGGCCAGGCCAGGCCAGGTCAGGCCAGGCCAGGCCAGGTCAGGCCAGGCCAGGCCAGGTCAGGCCAGGCCAGGTCAGGCCAGGCCAGGCCAGGCCAGGCCAGGCCAGGCCAGGCCAGGTCAGGCCAGGCCAGGCCAGGCCAGGTCAGGCCAGGCCAGGCCAGGCCAGGTCAGGCCAGGCCAGGCCAGCCAGCCAGGCCAGGCCAGGTCAGGCCAGGCCAGGCCAGGTCAGGCCAGGCCAGGTCAGGCCAGGCCAGGCCAGGCCAGGTCAGGCCAGGCCAGGCCAGGCCAGGCCAGGTCAGGCCAGGCCAGGCCAGGCCAGGCCAGGCCAGCCAGGCCAGGCCAGGCTCAGGCCAGGCCAGGCCAGCCAGGCCAGCCAGGCCAGGCCAGGTCAGGCCAGGCCAGGTCAGGCCAGGCCAGGCCAGGTCAGGCCAGGCCAGGCCAGGCCAGGCCAGGTCAGGCCAGGCCAGGCCAGGCCAGGTCAGGCCAGGCCAGGCCAGGCCAGGTCAGGCCAGGCCAGGCCAGGTCAGGCCAGGCCAGGCCAGGTCAGGCCAGGCCAGGCCAGGCCAGGCCAGGCCAGGCCAGGCCAGGCCAGGCCAGCCAGGCCAGGCCAGGCTCAGGCCAGGCCAGGCTCAGGCCAGGCCAGCCAGGCCAGGCCAGCCAGCCAGGCCAGGCCAGGCTAGGCCAGGCCAGGCCAGGCCAGGCCAGGCCAGGCCAGGCCAGGCTCAGGCCAGGCCAGGCCAGGTCCGGTCCGGCCAGGTCAGGCCAGGCCAGGCTAGGCCAGGCCAGGCCAGGCCAGCCAGGCCAGGCCAGGTCCGGTCCGGCCAGGCCAGGCCAGGTTGTGCCAGGCCAGGCCAGGCCAGGCCAGGCCAGCCAGGCCAGGCCAGGCCAGGCCAGGCCAGGTTGTGCCAGGCCAGGCCAGCCAGGCCAGGCCAGGCCAGGCCAGGCCAGGCCAGGCCAGCCAGGCCAGGCCAGGCCAGGCCAGGCCAGGCCAGGCCAGGCCAGGTCCGGTCCGGCCAGGTCAGGCCAGGCCAGGCCAGGCCAGGCCAGGTCCGGTCCGGCCAGGTCAGGCCAGGCCAGGCCAGGCCAGGCCAGGCCAGGCCAGGCCAGGCCAGGTTGTGCCAGGCCAGGCCAGGTCAGGCCAGGCCAGCCAGGCCAGGCCAGGTTGTGCCAGGCCAGGCCAGGTCCGGTCCGGCCAGGTCAGGCCAGGCCAGGCCAGGCCAGGCCAGGTTGTGCCAGGCCAGGCCAGGTTGTGCCAGGCCAGGCCAGGCTAGGCCAGGCTAGGCTAGGCTAGGCTAGGTTAGGTTAGGTTAGGTTAGGTTAGGTTAGGTTAGGTTAGGTTAGGTTAGGTTAGGTTAGGTTAGGTTAGGTTAGGTTAGGTTAGGTTAGGTTAGGTTAGGTTAGGTTAGGTTAGGTTAGGTTAGGTTAGGTTAGGTTAGGTTAGGTTAGGTTAGGTTAGGTTAGAAGCCTATGCCCAGCAATGGGCACATACAGACTGCTACTTTTACTCTAGTAGAGCCAAGCGGCAGCTTTTGCTGCTGCTCAAATGGTTCGGCTCGACCGCATTGGTACCACGGCCTCGCAGAATACCGGCGTGAAGTAGAGGCATCTTGTGCTTCTGCGTTTCATTCGGTAAGTGAGGTAACCGGAGGCCCACACCCCCTCCCTATTCCCCTCCTCTTCCCTTACGTCTCCCAAATGTCCTTAAAGACCGGCAACGCACCTGGCGACGGTAATCACTTACCACGTGGTGAACCGTGTGCTTGTTAGCCATATCTTCCATAAAAAAAATCTAACCTATTTAATTTTTAGACATACACGCAAAAAATATATGAAAATTAAAAAAAAAAATACATTTTAAACATAAGACGTCCTAGTGGAAATACCCAAAACGCGAAACCCATTTATTCAGACGAGGCTGTACCTGTACAAATAAAAGCTTTATGGTATACGGCCGTTACAAATACAGACCCGTTGCAAAATGTTACAATGCCAGCGCGAACTGCAAACTATTTGTTACCGGTCACGTCGACTGTGCAATATGTCACATGCAATCGCTAAAATTGTTAATATTAGTGATTGTGTGATGTTGATAAATGAGTGGTTTCATTAGCACAGTTAGTTAGGTTTAGTAAACAATAAACGTGCACCTATTCAATTAGTTTTAATCCAAAAATATTAGATGTTACTAGTGGCAGAAGGGGAAAATATCATGATCGTGCCAAACATTGTAACTATTCAATTTGTAATAATCCTTAAATACTTAGTATTATTAGTGTAGCAAGCGGAGTATAGAATTCGTTGTATTGCGTGTTTTGTTTTTAGCACACACAATGGGCAATGAATTTTTGCTGTTAACGAAAGATAGCTTGCACTTCCTAAATTACGTGCGAATAAGTTGGCTCTTCGAAGTGTATCAACGTCGCCCAGAATAGCCCAGGAACAGTCAGAGAGTGAAAGATTATTCAAATGCATACATGTCACAGAGTAAGCTGTAGTCGACCAGTTATTTGATTCATCCCTAGAACTATTTTTTTTTGTTCCGGTGGCGGTTTAATTCTCGAGCGCAAAGTGAGAGTATCTGAGCCCTTCTCTGATTCTGCGGTTCCTCCTATAACCTTAACGGTAGAGTTAAAATTATTATTTATAGTCAGGTTTACGACTACTGTGTGTGGTCGGTTACGTAGTGTTTCTTTAGTGTGAAGAGAAAGCGACTTGATTTCGGTCCTGTGAGACGTCACTTGTGAACGAGAGGATAATGCACATAACTTAAAGTTTTTTAGACCTGCTATACCACTTTCCCAAGTGGTATGCTTAGGGTTGCAAGTATATTAAATTATTAATATTTCATGTCATTAATTTTTAACTTACTGGCAGCAAAGCTATCGAAAAGGATTACTACGTGCGAGTTATTATATCCCTAAGGGGCGAAAAGTTGAAATCTGAAGCCTATTTCAGTACGCTGAGTAGTGCTAAATGTAAAAATACATCCCAAAAACACGATATGTCTATTTCATCTTATTGAAGTTAGATAATTATCTTACCCGGCTTCAGCGTCTACTTGGACAGTAGAGAACTATGACTGGACGAAATATCTGTAAATAAAAGAATAAAATTAGAATTGCCGTATAATAATCTAGTAAATAATATCAGCGATTTATTTTTAAAATCGCTAAAGCTTAATATTAAATAGAAAAAAAAAGCAATTGGCTGTATAACCACCACTTAAAAATAAAAAAAAAAGGATAAATAAACGGACTGACAACTTCTAATTGCTAGGCGCCTGGTACTACGATCCCCAATCCGCTTACCGAGCGACGCGATTATGACAAATCCTCCTTACGGTGAGGCATATGTCCTGCAGGCTATTTACAGGCTGTTAAAGTAAGGTAAGGTAAAGTTAGAATAAATAAAATTATATAATTTTTTTAACAGTTTAGATTTTGCAACAAGTAAATATGAAACAGTGTTTATTATACAGGTTGTACGTGGAAGAGCCAAGCGGCGACTTCTGCTGCTGTTGGAATAGGCGGTTCGACCGGAGTTCCAACACGACCACGACCTCGCAGAATACCGACGTGCGTTTCGTTCGGTGAGTGAGTTTAAGTAGATGTAATACTTGTACATCTATTTAAAGCATAACGCTAACCTATGAAGCTGTATATATACATAAATATATGCATAAAGATATATGTTTATGTATCTTTATGCATATATTTATGTATAAGTATGTGTATGTAGATTTATATAGAACGTTTCGCATATATGTATATTTCATTTTATTTATAATGTACGCGCGCAATCTATTATTGATTAACTACTCTCCAGTCGCAGGTATGCTGGAAGAAATTTCTTAAGAAATAAGCAGTACATTTTTACAAACCATTTCTTCCTATAATATTTCTTTTTTCCGTTTTACTTATGTGTACATAAATTATTAAATAAATAAATAAAAGCCCTTTTTTCAATAGCAAATCGATAAAAAAAAATTTATAATCACACGTACGACTAACAACCAAGGTAGATCTCAACAACCAGTTAATAACGTAAATATGAAAAAACTATTTTCGGCCGCCGGAAAAAGGGAAAATCTGCATTATCACGAATTCATTGTTTTGTAGTCATGTCTTCTATTAAACAAACTGTAGAACAGAATTCATAGTTTTGTAGTCATGTCTTCTATTAAACAAACTGTAGAACAGAATTCATTGTTTTGTAGTCATGTCTTCTATTAAACAAACTGTAGAACAGAATTCATAGTTTTGTAGTCATGTCTCTATTAAACAAACTGTGAACAGAATTCATAGTTTTGTAGTCATGTCTCTATTAAACAAACTGTAGAACAGAATTATAGTTTTGTAGTCATGTCTTCATTAAACAAACTGTAGAACAGAATTATAGTTTTGTAGTCATGTTCTCTATTAAACAAACCAGAACAGAATTCATAGTTTTGTAGTCATGTTCTATTAAACAAACTGTAGAACAGAATCTATAGTTTTGTAGTCATGTCTTCTATTAAACAAACTGTAGAACAGGAATTCATAGTTTTGTGTCATGTCTTCTATTAAACAAACTGTAGAACAGAATTCATAGTTTTGTAGTCATGTCTTCTATTAAACAAACTGTAGAACAGAATTCATTGTTTTGTAGTCATGTTCTATTAAACAAACTGTAGAACAGAATTCATAGTTTTGTAGTCATGTCTTCTATTAAACAAACTGTAGAACAGAATTCATAGTTTTGTAGTCATGTCTCTATTAAACAAACCAGAACAGAATTCATAGTTTTGTAGTCATGTCTTCTATTAAACAAACTGTAGAACAGAATTCATAGTTTTGTAGTCATGTCTTCTATTAAACAAATCAGAACAGAATTATAGTTTTGTAGTCATGTCTCTATTAAACAAACTGTAGAACAGGAATTCATAGTTTTGTAGTCATGTCTTCTATTAAACAAACTGTAGAACAGAATTCATAGTTTTGTAGTCATGTCTCTATTAAACAAACTGTAGAACAGAATTCATAGTTTTGTAGTCATGTCTTCTATTAAACAAACTGTAGAACAGAATTCATAGTTTTGTAGTCATGTCTTCTATTAAACAAACTGTAGAACAGAATTCATAGTTTTGTAGTCATGTCTTCTATTAAACAAACTGTAGAACAGAATTCATAGTTTTGTAGTCATGTCTTCTATTAAACAAACTGTAGAACAGAATTCATAGTTTTGTAGTCATGTTCTATTAAACAAACTGGTAGAACAGAATTAGTTTTGTAGTCATGTTCTATTAAACAACTGTAGAACAGAATTCAGTTTTGTAGTCATGTCTCTATTAAACAAACTGTAGAACAGAATTATAGTTTTGTAGTCATGTTCTCTATTAAACAAACTGTAGAACAGAATTAGTTTTGTAGTCATGTCTTCATTAAACAAACTGCAGAACAGAATTCATTGTTTTGTAGTCATGTCTTCTATTAAACAAACTGTAGAACAGAATTCATAGTTTTGTAGTCATGTCTTCTATTAACAAACTGTAGAACAGAATTCATAGTTTTGTAGTCATGTTCTCTATTAAACAAACTGTAGAACAGAATTCATTGTTTTGTAGTCATGTCTTCTATTAACAAACTGTAGAACAGAATCTATAGTTTTGTAGTCATGTTCTATTAAACAAACTGTAGAACAGAATTCATTGTTTTGTAGTCATGTCTTCTATTAAACAAACTGGTAGAACAGAATTCATAGTTTTGTAGTCATGTTCTATTAAACAAACTGTAGAACAGAATTCATAGTTTTGTAGTCATGTCTCTATTAAACAAACCAGAACAGAATTCATAGTTTTGTGTCATGTCTTCTATTAAACAAACTGTAGAACAGGAATTCATAGTTTTGTAGTCATGTCTTCTATTAAACAAACCAGAACAGAATTCATAGTTTTGTGTCATGTCTTCTATTAAACAAACTGTAGAACAGAATTCATAGTTTTGTAGTCATGTCTTCTATTAAACAAACTGTAGAACAAATTCATAGTTTTGTAGTCATGTCTTCTATTAAACAAACTGTAGAACAGAATTAGTTTTGTAGTCATGTTCTATTAAACAACTGTAGAACAGAATTCATAGTTTTGTGTCATGTCTTCTATTAAACAAACTGTAGAACAGAATTCAGTTTTGTAGTCATGTTCTATTAAACAACTGTAGAACAGAATTAGTTTTGTAGTCATGTCTTCTATTAAACAAACTGGTAGAACAGAATTCATAGTTTTGTAGTCATGTCTTCTATTAAACAAACTGTAGAACAGAATTCATAGTTTTGTAGTCATGTCTTCTATTAAACAAACTGTAGAACAGAATTCATAGTTTTGTAGTCATGTCTTCTATTAAACAAACTGTAGAACAGAATTCATTGTTTTGTAGTCATGTCTTCTATTAAACAAACTGTAGAACAGAATTCATAGTTTTGTAGTCATGTCTTCTATTAAACAAACTGTAGAACAGAATTCATAGTTTTGTAGTCATGTTCTATTAAACAACCAGAACAGAATTCATAGTTTTGTAGTCATGTCTTCTATTAAACAAACTGTAGAACAGAATTCATTGTTTTGTAGTCATGTCTTCTATTAAACAAACTGTAGAACAGAATTCATTGTTTTGTAGTCATGTCTTCTATTAAACAAACTGTAGAACAGAATTCATTGTTTTGTAGTCATGTCTTCTATTAAACAAACTGTAGAACAGAATTCATAGTTTTGTCGGTGACTTAATCGTTCAATAACCTAATAACGATACAGTAAACGTCGCTTAATATACATAAATTATATGTGATGTTGGCAACATGGCTACCATCATGTGCCAAAAGAAGAACCGAGCCGTAAAATGTAAGCTCACTGCATAATAATGTACCGCTCGATGTAACTAGTTTGGTAAAAACAATTTATGAAACATTGAAATTAAAGTAAATACAGATTGGCCAATCTGAAAAATCCTTTTCCATAGAAGGCTTTGGAACTCTCCTCCACTTCATATTAAGCGAGCACAATCATTACCTGTTTTCAAGCGCCTGTTAAAAAAATACTTTATGCCTCCTTAATCTTTGTTTCCTGTTCCTTAATGTAGTTGACTTGTATCTCTGTAATAGTATGTACGTGTATATGTATTCCATATATTATATTTATACATATATTTTTTGTATTTATTTTATTTGCATATTATGTGTATGTATTATATGTTCACTTTACTTTATATTATGTGTACACCCGAACCCGATACTTCTCATATTTCCTTTTTCTTTCTGGGTTGCCTGGAAGAAATTGCTTCTTAGCGATAAGGCCGCCTATTGTACTTTTTTTTTTGTTTCCTTAAATAATCTTTGTATGTTAATTCTGTGTGTGTACAATAAAGCATATTTCATTCATTCATTCAAAAATAAAATACGGGACAGAATTGATAGAACTTTCTAAAACAGTGTAACCGGTTTCATGAAAGACGAACTAATGAAAAAGCCTTGAAAATCTGATGGCAATCTCGGAGACCAAACTCTGTAACGTCACATCGGATGGTTAAGGGTAAGTTGTACTAAATGAAATAGATGTGATTGCCTACATAAATTTGTTGAAATTTTGTGATTAATATGAAAATTATTGATTAGCTAAAGTACTATAGTATCTTTTCATCTCACATGAATCAATGGTAAAGTTAATAAACCGCATATTGGCGACGTATCAAAGGCAACACCGTTATATTTAATAATCATTTAATTTCATACCTACTCTTCACCGACCAAGTTATAAGGCATAATGAGGCTTTAAATGAAGAAAAGTTACGTTAAAGTTAAATTACGATAGCGTATTAAGAAATTGTTAAGTTCACCATTAGGAACCTTGGAATTATCCTTGAACTTGCGCATGCACTTTTTTACGCCGCTCTCACGTTAGATTTCTTTTCATTAACGGGTTTAATTGTCGACGATTGAACTTCTCCCAAAGGAAGCTTTTATTACAGTTTTCGTATACGTGGTAGAGCCAAGTGGCAGCTTTTGCTGGTGCTCGATTAGGACTTATCGATCGTGGCAGTATTATGGCCTCCCGCTAACGGACGGTGCTTCTATACTCTATTAAAATCATAAGCTTTCACCACTGTGTACCCAATAATGGGGTAGACAGTCGTTGTTTTAGTCGTTTCAACCCGCTTTTCATGAGCTTATTTGGAAAAACGCGACAGATAACAGTCGCCGTCTTAGTATTCAGACTAAGATAAAATCGAACATAAGTTTTGAAAAAATCATTTGTACGTCATCCCATCACATTGGGCATCGAACTTGGGTCTCCTGATTCGGATGAAGATCCGTTAACCACTTCCTGTATTAGTACCTATAAATTTATTGTTTTTAATTGGTGGCTTATCTTTCTGAGCGTCTTTTGAGAATTACCACCGCCATTGTTCTTTAAAGTAGCTGTTTTCTAGAGATACAAAATGTCTATAAAGATAAACTTGTTCTTTCACTTCGGTCATGATTATTTTTGTATTTTAGCCCTTTGTAAAAAAATTCGTACCTTATTTTGCAATAAAACGCATATCTTGGTAATTTTGTTGTTGACTTATGAGAATTTTCGTTAGTTTTATCAAATTAAATTAGTTCTCGAGTGGCAGCCACGTACAGGCAAACGCAGTGTGGGACGACCCCCCACAAGATGGAGTGACGACGTGCGCAGTGTTGCGGGAAGGCTCAGGACCGAGCTTTATGGCAATCTTTGGGGGAGGCCTATGTCCAGCAATGGACTTGTGGTAGCTGAAATGAACGAATGAATGAAAATTAGTTACATTTGATTTTGAAAAATAAATTGGAGAGACGCGTTTCTAGTGCGAATTTACTGTATGCGCTCACCCTCAACCCTCAACCCCCTTACCTAGCGTAGTAAGGATGCGCAAATTTTCGATTATTTTCGTGCTAGATTTTGTTAGCACTTTTATGAAAAGGTAATGACTTTTACTGGATAATAAGAAAGAACATGTATACGTTTTTTACTGTCAGATAATGCTGCAGTCTTCTCTGTCGTTTTAAATGTAACATGAATTTATATGAATTAATTTTAATAATGTTTATTTTTAGACTGTTAAAGGAATTATATTTTTATGGGAAAGGCGGAAAACGAGTAAGCGGTTTACCTGATGGTAAGTGATTACCGTCGCCCACGTACATCTGCAACACCAGATGTGCTGCAGGTGCGTTGCCGGCCTCTAAGGACATTTGGGAGATGGAAGAGAGAATGAGGAGGGGGATGGGAAGGGGGAGTGGCAGTGAGCCTCCGGATACCTCAAAAGGCGCCGCTTGGCTCTACCACGTTTGACATTAATCAATGCAAACAAGTATCTAAAATTATTTCACGCTAAGATAAGAGGTTAACATTAAACGAGCAGATTGAAACGTCGTCGACAATTTTGTAACAATTCACACAGATACTCGGTCGTTTCACATTTCGAGACCCCACAGTGGAATTGAGTTGATTATTTCACAGTAGCGTTAGATTGGTTCCCATTTACTGCGGGGAACTAGACACAAGGGGCGAGACAGTTAAATGATTAAAATTTACAGCATTCGAGATTTACGATTTTATTTAGTCTAAGTCTACGAAAGTTTAAGAAGTGTTTCATCAGTCACGGGATAAACACCGAACGTGGTTAGTTAGGTCTAGTATATTACTAAAAATACTTTTTTTGCTGTTGAAATAATGTTACCATCATAGGCATGTATGTTTACTACTGAATATATATGTTCAATAGCAAATATCCTCCCAAATATGAACAAATCGTCATATATTTCTTGAGGGTTTGTATTCTCCACGCTGGGAAGACGCGTTGAGAAGCAACCGTGCTGTGTGCCTGTACCATTTCTTTGTGATATTTGGGGACGGACAATCAATCGGACATTAGAGTCTTGTTCATCATGCGACATCGCAAATATGTGTACATTACTTTTTTCTTCAAATACTCTTTTTTCGCCTTCTACATATTTCTCTTATATATAGTGTTTTGAAAAACTCCTGATACCTTCTATTTTATAGGGAAATAGATAGAGATAGGAAAATAAATATATAAATTTATTTTTAAGCTTTTTACTTCTTAATGTTAATTAAAACGGACAACTTTCTTCCCCCTTCTTTTCTTTACTTTGATATTATCCCGACAATTGAAAATTACAAAAGTTTACTATTATCACCTCTAGATTTTCATTACTCTTTACACCGCGCTGCAAAAGTTTTTTTAAGAAATTCTAAGCAACTTGACAAGTTCAGTCACTATTTCTTTACAACGTAAATAAAAATATTTTTCAATATTTATTATTTTTTTAGTTTTTTTTTTAATGTTGTTAAAGATTTTATTTTCAACTAACCCTATTCTATCCCACAATAGCACTTGTAAATAATATTTATCAAAAAAAAATCTTGGCACATTTGTAGCAAATCATTGTAACACTCGAATAACTTTCCTATGAGGGAAGCTCAACTGCCGTGTAATATACCATTGTTTATGGAGCAATAAATATAAACTTACCCAATAACAATCAACAAAAAAAAAACTTACCGCTAGAGAAAGAACGTTACAAAAAGATAAAAATGCTAAGAATATATTTTTACACGAGAAAAATCACAACACCAGTATACAACCAGTGCGTGTTGCCAGTAATGAACTGAGACTTGGTCCTTCACTGCAGGCGGTATAACGAAGCTCAAAGTTTCTCAGCGCCCTGTGGAAAGGGCTATGCTCGGTATTGCTCTGCGTAATAGAATCTGCTACAATGATATCTGCAGCAGAACTAGGGTAACCGACATAGCCGTAAGGATCAGCAAGCTGAAGTGGTTCTATATCTCGCAGAACTAACAACCGTTGGTGATAAAAGCGTCTGAAGTGGCAGCCATGTACAGGCAAACGCAGTGTGGAACGACCCCCACAAGATGGAGTGACGAACAGCGCAGTGTTGCGTGAAGTCGATGGATGCAGGTGGCTCAGGCCCGAGCTTTATGGCAATGTTCAACAGTGGATGAAATTAATGGTTGCATATTAATTATTATTACTAATATCGCTTGTGATAACAGTTCCTTAAATTATGTTTGTAAAGTAACGATAGCGATCGAGAAATAATCAGATGCGTTTTGTATAGAAAAATACATATGTGTGTTCACTTTATTTTATGACATGAAAGCAGCATGCACAAATAATTTTCTTTCTTGTGCGCATCTATGGTTGGTACATTTTTGGGTGCCTTTATGAGTTTGCTTTTTCTCCTTTTATTTTAAATACTGAAAAAAAAATAACATTCAATGTTTAAAATTTAACGCAAATTTTTAACTTTATTCAAACATGCTCGTTGTTGAATAGTAGAGATTTTTAGCACACCATTTTGTATTTTATGGCGATTGAAACTTAAGACATAATTTTATATCATCTTTGTCTTCCTAATCTAAATTTACTGTAAAGATATAAATTATCTTGAGTATTACTTGAATGTGCGGTGAAAGAGCAACGTTCTTAACATGCTTCTGTGTATCAAAGACATACCGCTCGGAACGTTGAAGATGCTGTGGTAGAAACTCTATCCTGGCGCTATCTAGTTATTTTATGAACAATGTTAAACAAATTCAAATTCTATTTGAGGCTCATATAAAAAAAAATATGCTGCTTCAATAATTAATAAATTTAAGGTTTTTCAGGAACATAATTCGCAAAAACAGGAATATGCTACAATTATCAGAATATCTACATTGCGGCGCAACTACTGCAATGAGTATTGCTGGACGAAGCTCAGCATAACTCATAATTACCATAATATAAATTATTTCCGATAAAATTTCCGTTACATATATAAATTAGAAAACACTTTTGGAGTAGAGCTTGGAATAATTTTGGGGTAGAGCCAAGAGCACTAATGTGCCGACCGGGGTAGAATACATGCATGACGAACAGACATCTTGTGCTTCTACGTTTCGTTCGGTGCTTGACTTTGTCGGTGCCAGGAGCTTGAGGGATACCGCGAAAGTGTGCTTGTCTTCATGGTAAGGGGGGCAAACGAGCAAGCGGCTCATCTGATGGTAAGTAATTACCATCACCCACGTACATATTCAATACCAGATGAGCTGCAGGTGCGTTGCAGAGCTTAAAGGATATTTGGGTGATGGTTGGGATGATGAGGAGGGCGTGGGAAGTAGGCCTCCAGTTACCTCACTCATCAAACGAAACGCAGAAGCACAACATGCCTCTGCTTCACGCCGGTATTCTGCGAGGCCGTGGTACCAACCCGGTTGAGTCAGCCCATTCGAGCAGCAGTAAAGCCGCCGCTTGGCTCTACCACGTTGAAAAGTTTAATATAATTGAATATTCGGATGACGCCGTAAGGCGAAACTGGCCGGTTCGTTACGTGAAATTAATAAAATATGTTGTGAAACTAGAACAAGTGCTAATGATGATTATTAATAGTAAAGACTAGGGCGGTATCGAGTATTAACTATGCAAATTACTATTCTATTTCAGATTTGTGAGAACCTAAAAGAATGTATAATTTTTGTTTCTATCTGTACCTAACTACGCACTCACACCATGATCGTCCTCTAAACTAATAACCCTAGGACGCTGAGCACGTTCTGTGGTCTGGCGTTATGGAGCACTGGCAACAGGGTCAACGTCACGTGCCAAAAGTAAGTCATGTCGTAAAATGTATTGTGTTGACGCATGTCGCTTACGAGCTAGAGATTATGAGATATGTCTCAACATATGACGACTTTAATTTCCTTTATTAAGATTTCTGTTATACCGTCTATCGTCTACTAATATTTATGGCGTCCGACAGGAGGCGGGTTAATCGTTAATGTCAGATTTAAAATACTCAAGCCGATGACAGGCTACAGCGTCTAAGGTAAGATGCTTCTAGTACTGCAGTCGCCAATCGAATATTATAATGAACTGTTAATAAACAAAAGTAAATTAGCAGCCCGTAAGTGCCTACTGCTCGGCAAAAGCGTCCTTCTCAAATATCTGAGATGGTTTTAGGACCCGGGAAAGGCCCGGCACGCCGCTCGCAGCGGGACGGCGAGCTTAACACATCACCGAAATAATATGTTTGCATTATTCCTTATTTTAGTTTCCTCAAGATATTTTCCTTCACCGGCGAGCACAGTGGTAAATACAGCACATAAAATTGCTATTAACAATTTTAGTGTGCAGGCACCGGGGATCGGACCCAGGTCACTCGCGCTCTGTGAAACTAAAGTGAGCTTCCTGACCATTAGGCTACCACGGCTCTGTTCTCTCTGAAAAAGCCGATGATATATTATAAAAGGGAGAAATTTGTAAAGATGGGTGTGATATTAAAACAGCTTTTCCGAAACGTCAGAAGTCGATAAGCGTTCCAACAGTAAACTGAGAAACAAACTTTACAATGGGTGCTCCGAAACGCCTTTAAGATGCAATCGATTTTGTAGCTTAGATAACGCCGGTCACTTCAAACACAATGTTATCTGGCAATATAATGTAATGTGGATTATGTATGACAATTTGTCGTAAAATAAATTTGGTGTACTATATCATACATATCATCATAGATGTGCTTAAAAAATATTGTTTTTTTCGTGTGTGTGTTTTTTTTAAAGTGCTGTGCGTATTCATTATTTTTTTAATAATTTTTATCCGGACTAAAGCGAAGTATATGATTCGTATCTGCTGCCACTGTGCAGTGCAACCATTGTTGTGTTCTTGTTTCAAAGCTTTAGTGAGACATTTAAAAAAAAACCTGTGACGCATTTCATCTTATTCTCCAGTGATGACAATGCATTTTCTTCATTTGGATTGTGAAACAACTAAGCTCGTTTTTCAGTCCGATACAAAAATCAAAACTTTCAAAGACATCTAAAAATCAAAAAAAAAATCTCGACTGTTAGCTCTCGATCTTATCCAAAAAAAGTCGTAGTCGTGGGCCGATCTAGCCATTCTATTAATACTCGTAAAAGATATTTTTGGTCGATGTTTGGTATTGTGTTTGAAAAAATTATTTCCAAGCAATTAGTATGTTTATCGGTTGATGTTCTAGTTTTATTTGTGTCGAAATATTATGCGATCGAAAAAGCTTTTATATTTCAGGGAACTCGATTACTGTTTAATATTGTTCTTATTTATGTAGCGATAAAGATAAAAGTTCAGTATATTTATGAAAGTTTATTTTTATACCGTGGAACGTAAAATAATTATTTCAATATGATGCTTCCAAAATGAAGAATATTAACTTTAGAAAATAAAAAAATATTTGTAGGCAATTTCTATTTGTTTCGTTGAGCTAAAATAATAGTGAGATAAAAATATAAACCAATTGGGGGTCGAGACAAATGTTTGTTACACCTACAATATGTTTTTATAAATCTGCAATAATTCTTGCAATGAGTCAATTAAATCAATACTAGATAGTGGTAATGTGAAAAAGAAAAGAAAAAAGAAAAAGATGTCGCATGGAAATAGCTAAATCATACGAGTACGTTAAATATATATATAACAAAAAACCCTACAATCTTTGGAGTATTGATTGATTGAAAAACCATAACAATCTTTGGAGTATTGATTGACACTCGATTATTGATATCCTCGACTGCTGGAATTTTAAATTTAGGGCCTCCGGTTACCTCACACTCTCCCTCGCAGAATACCGGTGAGTCAAGTAGAGGCATCTTATGCTTCGGCATTTTTTTCAGCGAGTGAGTTATCCGGAGGCTCACTCCCTCTCCCCATCCCTCTCCCCATTCCCCTCCTTATCCTCCCTTTCATCTCCCAAATACCCTTGAACCTTGACCCTCTGGTGTTGCAGATGTACGTGGGCAACGGTAATTGCTAACCATCAGGTGAACCGCTTGCTTTTGCCTTTTGCCGCCTTTCCCATAAAAAAAGGGTTTAATTTAAAGTCGTAACGTTACATTCATGTATCAGAGAAGAACTATGAAGTAGGGCTTTACGTGTTTTCAAACGTTGCTGGCCACTGATACCGTGAGCTTGATTGAATTTATGTTCCACATGATTTAGTACGCAAGTAAAGAACAGTATTTCTGGGAACAAACATAATCCGTATTAACACAAGGGTTGCGATCAATGGGATATCCCATAATAAATATCATCTATTTATACACTTTTAGGCAAAAGCAACATCTTTTGTTGGTACTTTTAATCTTTATTCTATGTGTTTGCGTTGTAATCTGCCACTTTTATTCTTTCCGTAGGAATCTAAGAGAATAATTGACCTAAAGCTTTGAAAATCTCACGGCAATTTCTGAGAGCAAACCCGGTGACGAAGATTCACCACCTGTGACGTTTTTCACTACGCCAGGCAGAAAAAAAATTAAAAACCTATAAAAAGCATATAACTTAAAAAAATAAATAAAAATGGCCTATTCTAGCACTCTACTGACGACAGGTCTCTCTAAAAATGCACCTTCAAACACCATACATACATTTCTTGGATAGATTCCCCATACACGTACTCACCGCGCTGGGCAAGTGGGTTGGTGAGCGTAGTGCCGGTAGCCTCGCACCGCTAGTGCTGTTACCCTTTACAGGTCCGTAGGATTTAGGTTCGATAAATGCAGATTGGAATTCCGCCATCATATTGTCCCCAGAGCAACTACTTTGTATAGTGAGACCATTTCACCGTTCGGCATAAAGTGCTGAAGGTTATACGTTACGTGATGCTAAAACGTGATACCGTTCTACAGCAATACTATATTTTTTTTATGGGAAAGGCGGCTAACAAGCAAGCGGTTCACGTGATGAAAATGGAAATGAAATGAAAATGAAATGAAAATGAAATGAAAATGAAATGAAAATGAAATGAAAATGAAATGAAAATGAAATGAAAATGAAAATGAAATGAAAATGAAATGAAAATGAAAATGAAAATGAAAATGAAAATGAAAATGAAAATGAAAATGAAAATGAAAATGAAAATGAAATGGAAATGAAAATGAAAATGAAAATGAAAATGAAAATGAAAATGAAAATGAAAATGAAAATGAAAATGAAAATGAAAATGAAAATGAAAATGAAAATGAATGAAAATGAAAAATGAAAATGAAACAAAATGAAAATGAAAATGAAAATGAAAATGAAATGGAAATGAAAATGAAAATGAAAATGAAAATGAAAATGAAAATGAAAATGAAAATGAAAATGAAAAATGAAAATGAAAATGAAAATGAAAATGAAAATGAAATGGAAATGAAAATGAAAATGAAAATGAAAACGAAATGAAAATGAAAATGAAAATGAAAATGAAAATGAAAATGAAAATGAAAATGAAAATGAAATGGAAATGAAAATGAAAATGAAAATGAATGAAAATGAAAATGAAAATGAAATGAAAATGAAATGAAAATGAAATGAAAATGAAATGAAAATGAAATGAAAATGAAATGAAAATGAAATGAAAATGAAATGAAAATGAAATGAAAATGAAGTGATGGCATATAAAAATAAATACAGTAGGTAACCTTGAGTAAATAACCTCTGCTACACTACTAGGCTACCACTTAATGGTCTCTTAGGGCTCTTCTTAAAAGTTGACCATAGGCATGAGACGTGATGATGCGATATAAGAAGTAATAATAAGTCTATAAGGAACCTTTTCACTCCCGATTTGTCTTGGGGATTTACAGACTGCTACTTTATAATGTGATAATTATAGTATCCAACTATTGTTGGTTTGACCGCTAAAAATTAAGGCATTAAACAGACGGAGAAGGGTAAACACCGTAAACCAAATTTTATTGCCTATAAACGAAATCCCTTCAACCCGGACGGAATCATAAAATTGGCAATATTAGAAAGTGATTTGTGTGTTTAATGGTGCTGTTCAATTATAATTATAGAACAAAACTTTATTTTGAAACTTAGTTTTGAAATTGATAAGACTTTATTAAATCCAATATACCATTAATAGTGATAATAAATAACTATTCTAATTGTTTATTAACATAATTCTGGGATGCGAATATTAAAATATTCAAGCTCGACCGGGGTAGTGCCATGACCTCACAGTGGCGTAAACTAGAGGCATCTTGTGCTTCTGCATTTCGTTCAGAGAGTGTTTCCGGAGGCCCACCTCCTCTCCCTATCTCCCTCGAAATCCTACTTCCCTTCTGCCAAACATCTCTAAAAGTTGACAACGCCCCTGTAGCTCTTCTGGTGTTGCAGATGTACGTGGTTAACGGTAGTTACTATCAGGTGAGCCTCGTTCGCAACCTTTCTGTTAAATCTGTGATTCATCGGCGTAAATATTTGATGTGTCAGTTTATGAATTCCTTTAATGTTTTAATACATTTGCAAAATTGGTTCAACTCTCGTTCCCGAAAGAATACAAATAATTACGCAAATATTTTTTTTTTACGCAAGCTGGTTGGTTACCTCACGAAAAACTCGACAAAAATAATGTCGACATTTGCAGCTTGATATTTGAGCTAGAAAAGTTGAGTATACTTCCATGCAGTTTTGTAAATAATTTAAAGTGTAACATTTGTCGGAGTTACATAACATTTATGAAAATACTTATTCTATTAACAGTTTCACGATTAAATATAAATGCATATTTTAAAAACCTACCTAACTGTCACTGAAGGATACATTTGTTTATTAAAAATATGTATTACTTCCATTTGCCATAACACAGCCTAGTCAAAGTAGCTTTCGTAACCCTGATTCTTTTTCCTACACGAGCTCAGCACGGAAACTTAACCAGCGTTACTTTGTTATAGAAGGAAGGAATAGGTCTCTAGTAATTGTAACGTAATTTTAATTATTACATTTTTAATTATAGTAATAAATAATAATTCAGTAAATAAAAATTATAATTTAAATATTCATCGCAAAGATCATACCAACTTTGTAACAATTACACAATTAACATTTACAAAATTTTAAATGAAATTATTGTTTACGGATTTTATCGCGTTTAATTAGTGTTTTCTTTAATCCCGGACGTTTCGGGTGCTTTAGAGAAGATGGCTGGGTGGCTACCAGCTGCTTGGCATTAATAATAAAACCTAAGACATTCTTTCCCTTTCTCCCTAACCCTCGGCCGTCTGGTCTCCCCTGCCGGAGGCTTCCATCTAGTAGGGTTTTAATTACCTATTTAATTTTATTATATATATAATTTATAAAATATTATTTATATTATGGTATTTATTTATACAACCCAACCAGATGAGTAAATATAGAAATACCCCAAAAAAAATAAACCTAAGACCAAACATACCACTGCATGACCTCAGGATACTTTGATTTCATTCTGCGCTAATTGGATCAAAAGTTAATAATTATAAATTTGAAATGAAACTATTATTTACGTGCTTTTATATTCCCGAGGTTTCGATTGCTTTAGTGCAGCCGTAGTGAAAAATCCGTAAGTAATAATAGTTTCATTTCAAATGTGTAGTGTTCGCGTCAATACAAGAAATCAATTATACATCTGTAGGTAGCCAGCCGGGTTAACTATAACATCAGGACGTCAAACAACTCAGTGACCAAGTGAAACGTCGGTATTTAAAAGGATCTGATAAAACGCGATAAATAAATCGTTACTTCTTTTTATTATTTAAAGGTTTAAATCGAATATAAAATTATCACTCAATATAAAAAATAACTCTCAAATATTTTTGCTCTAATATATTATAACTCTTGACCTCAAACTTTTTCATTTCCGAAGACATGAATTGTGTAATGTGAATCATATTATGTCATATTATGTATTATATATATTACTCATAATACGCATCAAATTAAATTTGTAAGCTGAGCTTGGTCTAGAGAATAAATATTCGCAAATGCGAACTCCATTTATGAGTTATTATTATTATTATTATTCGTTAGATAAGTTCTTCTCACATTAAAGGGGTCTACATAATTACTGAGACTGGGGTCAGTGACCGAGTGTCGCAGTAAGAAAATTCATATTCAAATTGTCCAACACCTAAATGGATGGATCGTTATTACTAGTTGTCAGAAATTTGCGGACTATCGTGGAAGTGTTAAGGATTACGGCTTTTTGCTATGTAATCTATGTGTTGGGTGATAGGTCGAGGGTTCTTTGACTATGATGTAGGTGTTTGGGTATTAGGCCGGTTGTGGAGAGCACCAACGGTGCTATGTAAGTTTCATTTAAATTCCATATTCATTGTAATTTCTTCTTTTAAATCAGCGCTTTTAGTATTCTTTTCGGTAATTGTTTCCTGAATAATGTGGTTATTAGGAGTTGTTACGTCTAATAGATAGGCTGTTCTATAGCCTTGTTCATTAATAAACCAGTATTACTATGAATCGTTTTGTCTGTCAGTATAGCACGGAAAAGGGAGTTTACTAGTTGATGTTAGCATTTACTACAAGTGTATTCAATAGTCTGTCTTAGTATAGTAATTTCTTGTGTTAAGTAAGTGATCTTGTATGAGGCATATTGAAATCTTCTGTTTCGGGAAATAGATATCCTAGCCTATTTTTTTTCTTGATCTCATTGTTATCTCAAAAAGTAATAGTTAAAGAAATAATCAAACCGCAAAATTTTAATTAATCTATCAACGTCTCGATAATGACATTTTTATAACGGTATTGGAGTGCCGCAAGCGTTTATTCAGGCTAAACAAAGTAAAATTAAACATCAGCCAATCAATATGCCCTGGTGGACATAGGCATCTCACAAAGAGAGAATTGATCCTAGTAGCCACAATAGGTAAACGGTTTGATAATCGTTAATGGTATTCTGCGACACCCACGTTCTGTTAATATTGGAGTGTAATTCTTTAATTCCTGCAACCATATGGAATGGTGTACGTTACAGGTATTAACATCAACAATTGCAGGAACATTTTGCAACTAGTTGTTTACTGACGTTCCTATTTATTACATGCTTATAACTATTGTTTATTACAGGCCTCAGAATCTGCCAGCCGCTTTTTTCCCATGGGTTTCGTAACCCTCGTCTCGCTATTCCAAGTAGTCGACCAATGAAATGTAACGTAATCACTGCTTACTCTCATGTATATATAAATATTACACTTGTTTGTTCTAATATTATATAAACTAGATAAGACAATGTAGTAGATATAAGTGGAGCGGTATTAAAATTTTATTACATAATTTACATTCATATTTGTTTTGTGAATGAAAATCATGCTCAATTAATATATCTATGCATTAATCTATGCACTGTTCAAACTACGTAGATTATCTGTGTATAGCCATATGGAATGGTGCACGTTACAGGTATTAACATAAACAATTGAAATGTAAAATACAAATCTGTCAATATTACCACAGACCTCTTCTCAAGTATAAGATGGTTTGCAGCTGGAAATGGTTCACCACACTTCTGCAGTGCGGGCAAAGACTTCACATGACCTCGAAATTTATCTATCTCACAACGTTATGTCTTTTTCATTGGAAAGGTGGCAAACGAGCGAGTACCTGATGGTAAGTACTTACCGACGGTCACGGACATCTGCAATATCAGTGGTGCTGCAGAGCGGACCTTTAAGCACATTTCGGTAGGAGGACAGGAGAGAG
The DNA here is from genome assembly GCA_029286595.1 of Bhutanitis thaidina. NCBI lineage: Eukaryota > Metazoa > Arthropoda > Insecta > Lepidoptera > Papilionidae > Bhutanitis > Bhutanitis thaidina. The sequence continues at coordinate 2,409,981 of JAGSMS010000012.1, read as the reverse complement.
AGAGGGGGGGAGTGGGACTGCCCCGGCCGAGCCAGCTCATTCGAGCATTCTACCAAGTACAAAGTAGCTTTATTTGTTGATCTACAGAGATTTACAAAAACTGTATGGAGTTGTAAAATTATTTATATACCTTTAAATGAAAGTATACAAATACTCGTAAACATCTCAGAGCTTCAACGTTGAAGCTAAACATGTCAGCGTCAAGTAGAAAACACTCAAAATACTGCACAAAGAACTACTAAGTTTTGTTCCTTGTTACACCCAGTGCAGCACTTGTCTAAACTTTAAAAACGCCGTGGCTTTAAAAAAAATTGCAGGAGCATTTTGCAACTAGTTGTTTACTGACGTTCCTATTTATAACTATTGTTTACTACAGGCCTCAGCATCTATTACATGAACTAGATAAGTCAATATAGTTGATATAAAAGAAGTGGTATTAAAATTTTATTACATAATATACATACAAATTTGTGAGCAAATGAAAATCTCTCTCTCGCTAATGCACGAAACGCTATGCATGAATCTCTGCACTGTTCCAACTACGTAGATTATCTGTGCAAAGTTTCATCATAATCGGATAATCAGTTAAAGAGTTAACGATAGCAATAAAAACAGCATCGGAGACTGCTATAAGAGGGCACACAAATTGTTTCTACAACGCCCACATCAATCTTGGGGGAAAAACGCCATTTTAGTGTTCAAGCCAGTGGAAGAAATCGCTAATAATTAAAAAAAAAAAACTCATTCGTTATAACGGTCTATATATAATGTAAATGATCAAACTCGAGTTTCCTGATTTGGAGGCACTCAAGATTATCGTTGCTTTTTCTATATAGATACACGACTAGCTACTTACCACTGATTAGCCCCGTTTATACAATAGGACATACAATCTCCTTCCTAGTCAGAATTGAGGAGTTTTTTAAAACCAGCCAAGAACAATAGAATGAAGATATACGAGAACATAAGTACAAATGAAAATGAGAAATAATAAAAAAAATACTCGCTTTATTTCTGTTATTATTAGCTCATTTTAAAAATATGCACAACACAAATATGTATTTTTTTTAGCTTTTTTTTTATTTTTATTTATTATTTATTGCATACAATAAAGTTACAAACTTAACCTATAAAATTAAACAACAATTCTAACAATGTATTATAAACTATAACTATATAAATAGAAATTCAATGCGTGTTGTATGACACAGACGTTATTGTTTTAAAGCTTACAATTTTTCTTCTGACTGGAAGCCTGTGTATAATCCTCTCTCACTCCTTCATACTTGGGAAAGGTCTAATTCCATGAAAATTCTTTTTTTTATCACATACCTTATTTAAACCGCGACATGAAAATTTGTTATTTTTATATTTTAACACATAAGTGCTCACGCTTGTCACCAGTATAAGGGAAAGGCAGAGATAACGGACCTCCATTTGGCGAGATTAGGCGTAGCCGACCTCCGGAAGATAGATCGTGACAGGTTACCAATCATCACCAGGGTTTCTAAAGAAGACGGCTCGTTGGCGTAGTGGCTAAGCGTTTAACTGCGGCGTTGTGGGTCGCGGTTTGATTCCCGCACGTGACTAGTATTTGTATAGACTACAAATATTTTTTGCGGGTCTGGACATTTGTCCATGTGCAATATATGCATGTAAACTGCCTCCGCAACACGGGAGAATTTCCTACAATGAAAGGAAAATGGTTTTTTTTTTAAGCCAGCTATTGCCATTTAAACATATTTTAACATATATTAAAGAATTCCAAAATTATTCTTTAAACTTTATAGCTTTAACTCAAAATAAAGTTTAACTAAAACATTGCCTATGAAACTGATAAAACGACCCGTTACAATATGTCGTTTAAACATCTTTAACCTTTGTATTTATGCCTTTAATCTGCAGCACTAAACGACACAAATGGTGTTCATAAATAATTTAGTGATACTTTGATACCATTTCTAACACAAAAGTGAGCTGGTAAATATATTTTTAACAGCTATTTGTTTCTGTGAAACTCTATTAACAAAATTAGGTAAATTTGATACGGAATTTATGATAAAATGTTTTTACATTAGGTAGGTAGTAGGCAGAGGCTGTTGATTTCCATTAAACTAGTTTCCGTACCCGACAGTGACGGGTGGTGAAGCTCGACGCCGAGTTTAGAGGGGGGAGTCATTGATCACCGGTCACTGATCCGGTTTTGACACCAGCGACAATTTCCGAATACCATCGGCAATTATCAGCTGCCCGAAGGATATCACAGTGCCGTTTGCACCCGTAAAAATAGGAACTCACTGGTCTCTACCATCTCATATGCGATAAGATGATGTTGCGAGAAGATAAACTTATGCGATAAGATCAGAGGAAAGTTCAGATGCAATGCCAGAGAGATAGGTCAAACACAACGATACCCGAAAACCAATAGTTTTATACACTGTATATACCCGTGTATCAGCAGTCAGGTCCGCTAACGACTAATCCACCTGGTCATTACTTTTACCTTAGTCGCCTGTGAGGACATTCACGGGAAGAAAGGGAATAACAGATTCTTTGGTCGCTATCGTTTATACGGTGTTTCTCTCCTTACCATACTGTAAATACAGCGTGTAAAACAACAAGACAAAGGTTTCTCCTATGTTAAGGATTTACTGTAATCGTTTCGATTTGCGTTCCGTGTAGCTGTCGGAAGTAAAGAATAGCGCCAACCCTGTCTGACCATGGGTGTCGTAAAAGGCGACTAATGTTAAACAAAAAATTTATATTAGGAGATGGGCAGCAGCATCTTCCTGCACCAGAACTAAAAAAAAAAAAAACTGCGGTTGTCAACTCGTTCGCCAGGCGTGGCAACTAAGGCAAACCCCCCAATGATGAGTGTCTTTGGGGGAGGCCTATGTTCAGCAGTGGACTTCTGATAGGCTGAAATGATGATGATGATGATGATGATGATTTCGATTTTCTAGCAGATTGGCGATCGCAGTACCAGGGGTCACAAGTCACACAAGGCGTATACCTTAGACGCTGCTGGTTTCCGTCGTGGGTCAGTTTAATTTTGGTCTGGTATTTTTCGAGATGTTTATCTCGCCATCTTTTCTTTTTATCGGATAAGGGCCAAACGTGCAAGCGGCTCACCTGATGGCAAGTGATTACCGTCGCCCGGGAACATCTGCAACAGCAGAGGAGCTGCAGTTGCATTTCCGATCTTTAAGGATATTAAGGAAACCCTAGTTTTCTGCATGCTGGCCTTCTGCGAGATTTTGTTACTAACCCGGTCGAGGCGGCCCGTTCTAGCAGCACATCAAATCATAACAAATAGCGGCTCAAGTTCGATGGCGTATAGCGTATCATGGCGAATATGCAAAATATTTTCATTAGAAGAGCCCTGTATTCTGTTTTCTTATTCTTTATTCTAGTCTGATAATGTTTATATTGTAACACACTTTTTTATGTTACAATACATTATTTATACGTATTAGTTTACATGTAACATTAGTAACTCCTGTACATTCGTATCACAAAGACGTTGCGTGTTACAATAGTAGCCATGAAATATCATTCGTTATTTATATTGAAGTGAACAACAAGTGAACTTTCATTTGTGCATTAAATTACAATGAAGTGAAATGAAGTGTAGCGCACCAGTCTTCATTTCACATTACGCGTGAGAATTTGAGTCCTAAAACCGCTTCCAATGTTGTATTTCATCATAACAAACATTTGATTTACCTTTCTTTTTTGGCGTGTTAAATAAACCATAGCATGTCACAAAATACCGTGATTGTATTTTATTTTTAATTAATTTTTTCAAAAACGTTACCTTCCACTGTAGGAATTTGAACATGAATTTCACATGGACACCCAGACCGGGAACTATTATCTGTAGTCCATACAGATACTAGTCCCGTGCGGGAATCAAACCCGCTGACCGCGGCGACGCAGCTGATCGCTCCGCCTCTACCCCACCGATCCGTCTAAAGTGTGTATCCTTTTATTGTACTTCTCTGTTCGAAATCTGAATGATATATAGACAAATTTGTGGAAGAATCCAATGAAACTATTCCCTTTAGCTACGGTCCGACAGTGATAGCAATTATGACCGGCCGACGGCTGCGGAAAATATATTACCGAACAGTGCCCGAGTTAAAACAAAGGCAATCAATTGTGCTAAAGTTGGTACCGCATTCGATAGCTAGACAAAGCAATACGGACGGACGGTCGTGTAGTGGCAACGTTAGACAATTTGCCATCATATTTCACTTTACCATGAGTATCGTGCAATACAACTAAGGGGCGTGTCAGGATTATTGCATAGAGACGACAAACGAACTAACAGCCCACCGAATGGTAAGTGGGTACTGAAGCCATTGGGCTATACCGAACGATTAAAATCGAAGGAGGTTTTAGATGCGTTGTCACTTCCGAGGAATAAGATGGAATGCCACACAGCTTGCTATAACGCTGGCTTAGTATCCTTTTCAAAGCGGAACTCAACAGTGAATGCACTACTAATTGGCAGTACAAATAAACCCTAGATTACTCCGGCATAAAATCAAAATGTTCATTATAATAAACATTACATAATATTACTAAATATTAATGTAAAAAGAGTAAAACGTAATAGAGAGGTATTACAGATAAATACATGATTTAAAATTTCTATTTATTGTACCAAATTGTAAGAGTACTTTTATAAATCACTTCAACGTAAATTTACGAGTGTACATTTCGTAAAAGATAATAATATCCTTTTACTAATGAAAATTCCACAAAAATTCTTATAGAAAGAAATATTCTTAAGAATCGCTCAACATAATGAGAATTAAAAAAAAAATTGTTGCGATATTTTTATGTAATGCACGTATGTATATATTCATCTTCTTCCACTTGCTACGGTCCTGACATACGTCTTTCGCTTCTTCCACTTTCATCAATCTTCGCATGTATGCTCGTTAGTTTAGAGTACTCTTGACCTGGCCTTTTTTCAGAACGTCTCCGATTTGATCGTGAAATATTCGCCTAGGTCTTCCTCTCCCGACTCTACCATTTACACTCGGCTCATATATTTGATTCGTCAACCTACTTTCATTCATCCTCTCCACATGTCCAATCCAGGTAAGCATCTCTTTGTAAATTCGTGTCACTACATCGTCTTTCACGCCACAACGCTCTCTGTCTTATGTTATTGGTATAGATATTTAAATACATTGACGGCTCGGTGGCGTAGTGGCTAAGCTATGCGCCGCTATGGATCGCGGGTACGATTCCCGCACGAGACTAGTATTTGTATGGACTACAAATAACTGTTCCGGGTCGGGGTCTTTGTCCATGTGCAATTTATGTATGTAAACTGCCTCCGTGACACAGAAGTTTCTAGAGTGAAAGGTAACATTATAAAAAAAATTATTTGAAAGTACTTTTTTTTAATAGTACCTACTTTGTACTTTAATTTTTTTTTAATTTTTTTGATAATAAGCTAAAGGTGAAAAATATTACCAGTAGAGGGTATATACCGGCAGGGCGTGAGAGCTTTTTATTTATTTATTAATTTTATATTAACATATAACACTCGGTGGTTTTAACGCAGCGCTTCGGGACGTGGATACAATTCCCACACGGGACAAGTATTTATAATAGTTATGATACTACAAATAATTGTTTCAAGCCTGTGAGTTTGTCGATGTGTAATTTCCCGTATTAATTGTATGCGACATTATTGATATTTAATTAAAACTTAGTTAGTACTGGTGGTCATAATTATTCCGAAATAGAGTAAAAAATTTAAAAATCCTTTTTCAAACATTTTTCAAGAGCATTATAATCAAAATAAAATGTAAAAATCACTGACCTTGACAAGAGCGTCGACCTTGCAGGATTTCTTTTTCGGCACTTCGGCGACTACAAACGCATGTATCAGACACCGGCGCAGGCGGTCCGTAAGGTCTTTAACCTGGCTGCTATTGGGGTTCGTTGGGGCTAGTTAACTGTTAGCGCAAATATATCTTGAGTCAAAATAAAAAAAAAACTAGAAAATATCTCGTGACGGAAATTATTGTACATATATAATTGACATTTCAGACTCAGAAATGATCAGTAAAATATGAGGTTAAAGATAATTTTGTAGCGTCTCATTCAATCTGTAGAAAACTTTTTTTTTGTGAAACGCATGCCTACTTTTTTTGAAGATACTTCTGAATTTTTTTTTTGTCTTAGTTACTTATAATTTATTTTTGTTTAACATAAAATATATTATATTTATACTTATATATACTCAACTACCTTATCAGGAAAAATCTCATGTTCAACAGCCCTCTCTAATTTACGAACCATATCGGTTATGTTCCACGTTTTTCCTGTTCAAGTTCCCAAGTTTATACCCAAAGTAATTTAGGCGTCGATATTCCTACATCATCTAAGATTTCAGATGATTTCATCACAAGTTGAAAGTAAACATCTATAAAGACATAGTATCTGAATAAAAAATGTGTAAACGTTAACCAAATTATTCCACATCAAAAGGTCACAAAGTAATTATCATTTAAAAACATTTAGCAAACTTAACTTAACAGTAACTTAACTTCAATAACTTGGAAAAAAATACTCAGTAATTAATTAATAGTACCTTAGCGTAATAACAGTATAAATAAGATATTTGCAATAACTTTTATCGCGAGGTAAATCTTACTTATTTTAAGCGGTGTTTTAACATCATGTATTAAGGTTAACCTAGTAGCAAAGTCGTATATGAGCCATGAAAAAGCATTGTTTTAGATACATATATGTTAATCATTAGTTATATCTCAGACACAATCCTCGTTGTCTTCCGATTTTCCATGTACTCATGGGATGAGATCAAGGGATTAATCACACTCACGATACCATCGATCGGCCTGTAAATAGTCCACTGCTGGTCATACACCTCTTCAATATGGTGGATGATTGGCCATATATGCCAAATGCATATATTATGCCCTATGGATGGTTATAACCCCTGGGAATGAGTTGATCGCTCCCGAACCGTTTCTTGAAAAAATATTGAAACTAATTGTGATTTGGAAAAAATTACGAAAAAGGATGCCTACGGAGTTTCTTTAGCCGGTTTTTTCTCCGTCAGAGGAATCTCATTACGAAACGGTGTTATTATTAATAAAAATAACATTCTGCAAGTGAAATAATAATAATCTTTATTGTCTTAAGAATTTGGACCACATAGTATGAATTCCCTGACATCCGTGCTAGGTTAAAAACCTGTATTACAGAGGTCAGTGTCTTCTCTCAAGTTGACTAACAATAATAATTTCTTATAACAACAGCTAATGTATGTCTTTTAGGTTGAATAAATGATTTGATTTCATAATCGTCGCGCTCGGCAAGCGGATTGGCAATCCCACTACCAGCTACCTCGCACTTTAGACACTGCCCGTCAGCCGGCTGCTTAATTTTGGTATGGTATTTTTTGAGATGGCTATTATACCATCCGTCTTAAGCTATGAGATTTTACAAGCATCTTATTCTGCCAATGAGAAGGACTGGCTGATTTTGTTCCATCGCTATCACATACAAACAGAAACTAAAGTTCCACTTAATTATTACTAAAGCTAGGGGGGTGGTAGAGAGTTGCCGTAAATCGGTAAAGCGGTTTGCTTATGCAGAAATCTGTATTTTTTGCCTACCCTATAGGTGCCAGACGTGAGTTCGTATATAAATATTGACTTAAATCAATTTAAGTCAATTTCTTGTTATGTCAGAATTTTTTCCCTGGAGATTCCTAGCTTTGTTCCCAGCCAGCACAAAACGGTTTAGCAGTCGTCTATCACAGCTTATTTTAATAAGTCAAATTTTTTACTTCGCAGCCCTGTAATTTTACAATCTTTGTAAGTTAATATTCTTCGCTCTATAATTTATGGCTTTTATGAAAAAATTTAATTTCGTTCACCGAAGCTTTAATCTTGTTTCTATTTTTATTATGTTTCAAAGATAGGTTCATAATTACCGTAAAATATTCTTAAATTCGATTGACAACCTGCGAAAGGCGAACGCGGTTTATAATGACCCCCAGGAGATGGAGTGACGAGCTGTACAGTGCTTTTTAGGTTGAGTATATCATATTCGCTTATAGGCCGTCCACTTCCCTTTAATATGGTTGAGGAGGGATATAGCTGCCACATTCGTCATCCTTGTGAACTGGTGCTTCTGGTGGAGGCTGGTCTGTTCCAGTTTGCAGTGCACTTGTGCTTTAATTTATTATGACATGTATTCTTGTGACATGATTTTAGTTGACTATGACACCATACTTTACCTTTATGATGTACATCATAAATATTAAAAAAAAAATCAAAAAAAAAGAGGATACGTACGGAGTTACTTGCGCCTGTTCCTTCTCCGTCAGGGGAACCTCATTACGAAACGGTGGCAGTTTGAAAAAGAATTTGTAAGATAAGACTTTTGGCCTTTCTTTTGGCTCGACCGGGGTAGTTCCACTACCTCGCATAATACCGGTGTGTAGCAGAGGCATCCTGTGCTTCTACGATTCGTTCGGTGAGGGAGGTAATCGGACGCCTCTCCCTATCCCCCGTTCCTATCATCCCTCTCATACCCCAAATATCTGAAAATGTATATGAGGCACACAGATCTCCTAAATTATTCGCACGTTTTCACGAACACCAATTAATTTCATAACTAAAACATAATGTTTCATGAAGAATATTATCATAACCTTTTGCTATGCTTACAGCAGACTCGAATCATTGCTAAATAATTCACAAACATTTTCGACGTGCATTTAAAATATGAAAATTAACATTTCAGTTTATGAAAATTCATAACACGAAATGGGTTAATGGTCCTAGAATTCATAACAAGTCACCTCATTATTTCACCTTCCTCAGCTATAGTGAGAGGGCTTCGCTTGTAAATACTTGCACACGTTAAGTCCCACATAAGCCACGCTTCGTTGGAGCAGTGCATGACAGAGGAAAAGTAAGCAAACATATTGTGTAAAAGTAAAGTAAAGTTGCAGCCTGTAAGTTCCCACTACTGGGAAAAGGCCTCTTTCGCAAATGCTAGTATCAGAGAGGGTTTAGGAGCCGGGAAAGGCCCGCCACGCTCCTCCAGTGCGGGTTCGCGAGCTTCACATATCCTCGGACTAATATTTTTATTATTCCGAGGTAATCGCATACCATCTGGTGAATCGATTGCTCGTTTGCGTCCGTCCTTTCCCATAAAAAAATAGACAAGTATTGATATTTCTGGCTACCCAATAAGCTTGTATGTTTATATTTGCTTGCCTGTGACCCTCTGATTTATAAATTAGATGCTTTGAAATCTTACTCCATGCTGTAAGACGCTTCTGCCTGTAATCGGTGTATATATTTCTGTTAGTTATTTTTTGAAATGTCGTCTTTCGACTACCATTATATTTTCAATGCCTTTCCTTCAGTCAACTCTTATAAGTAGAAAAGTGAAGGAAGGCAAATTATTTCGAATATTTGCGATTATTGGCGTTTTAGTACAATCTGGCGGATAGATAGAGGTTGGTACAATTTCATTTACACCCGACAGTCAAACGGAATCATCAGATTTGAATCACGAGTTATTTTTTAATAATAATCGGGATCCTCAATTACAGTTTTGAAATGTATATTTATGTTTATTTTAAACACCTATGTTAAAGCAACAGAAATAAATCATAATTATATTTATCATGCAATGTGAAAACGAATATTCAACAAACCTAAAAACTGTTATTATAATATTAATGAAGTAATGACAGATATATTACAAATTCTTATAGATTATATCTCGTTTAATTAGCTTTTATAAATCACGATGTTAATAATTATAATGCTGACGCTAGCGAGGGTAACATCATAAAGTCAAACGACTCATTCTCCTTCCTCACGGTTGCTATAAAAAAAACATTAAAAAAAATAAAATATTGTTAAAAAAGAAATTGTTACCTTTGGAGATTCCTTACCCTTTATT